>CM022398.1:58020262-59383164 GCA_011833715.1 Carcinoscorpius rotundicauda
TGTGCCAATCTGTTTGTCACTCAACCACAACACATCTGTATGAATAATTACCCATTTGTCTCTCAACCACTAAATATCTGTGCCAATATTTACTTGTGTATCACTCAACAATGACACATAAGCTGTTAACACCAAATTTAAAAAAAAAGTTTTCAAAGCGAGAAGATCAGAATGGTTTTGATGAACTATTGGCTCACTGGAAGTTTTCTTGGTGTCCTGGTGGATTAGTTTGTCATCATTCAAATTTAATATTTTGTGTTTATACTTCAAAATGACTACATTCATAGTTAAAAGGCTGTAATTATTCTAAGCTAAAAGTATTTTCCATACAATCTGTCAATGAATTTGAGTTTGTAGTAATTGTTTGACTCACTTTTGGTGTTTTGTGAACAATTTACAGATACATTTCAAATTCAACAGTTTCAAAAGTTCTAATGACATTCCATATGCAGTTTTGAATGGATTAATATTTTAGAAACAATGTTTAATAATTGGTTGTCTTAATTATTTTCATGTTTCATGCACATTTTGGTAAAGTTTTGTATAAAGAAATATGCCTGAAGAATAATGGTTGTATTCATGTATTTCAGTTATATAGTTGATTGATTTGTTTTGTAAATATAACTCTCAGTGACTTAGTCAACTGATACATTTTATGAATATCTCTCATTTTTGTTTGATAAATCATGTTTTGTTTTAAGTGAACACAAAGCAATTTGTCAAAATTTTTAATTTCACTCCTTGAACCGATTGAAAGTCTAAAAGTTTTAGTTTTATTCCTTCTTTTGGCAAAACATATCACACCGTGACAGATATAATTTTCCCACACATTCGACTTGAAGCATCTGCTGTAAATGAAACGAACTGTACCTCCATTAAGTCTCTCTTCAGTTCCTCTGCTGCTAAAGGAACAGTTACATTCAAAATAATGGCATCATTCTTATTCTGGGAGAACTGAACTTTGGTTCAAATAACTTTGCTAACAGTTTGGAAGAGCAATCGGCTGTTTTAAAACTTATGTCATGAGCAGAAATGTTATAAGAAAAGGTTGCTTCAGCATTTAAAAAGTCACTCTCTTTGGGCTCAATGTTTTAAAAAAACACATTAACTCTTTAACACTGAGCAGATACTGAAAGACTTCCTTCATGTTTAGCACTTTTTAAATGTCTTTTATGTCTATGTGGTCACCATGTAAATGAAACAGAGAACTCAGAATAACACTGAAAACATTCGACTCTGTCTTCCTTGCCACACGTTTTTAACAAGAATGGATATTCTGTTTTTTGGAAATCAGTGTTGAATGTGCATTTTTTTTTACCAGCTTTGGACATTGTGATGAGAATTAATTTATAAAATAAAATAACGAAAATAATTCAGCAAGTGCTGTATAACCAATATAATAAATACTGACAAACAAAGAGGTAACTGACCGGAAGCTGACCATATGTTCGAAAGGGGTTGTGTAACAGAGTGTCGGAATGTAGAGAGCGGTGTTAGATGCTTGAATATATAATTTTATTATATTAATATAGGTGTAAAGGCGTTCCTTTATATTGGTTTATTTTGGGTTTAAGTTGTTGTATAAGTAAGGCTTCTTTAATTTTGCGTTTGTTTATGTTTGTTTCTTTATTTAGTATTTGAGTGTTTTCTATGGTTATGTTGTGTTTATTTGACTTGCAGTGTTCGAAAACGTGTGAAGGTGACTTTTTATGTTCTGGTTTCCATATTTCTACTTGTTTCTCCAATGTAGAAGTCGTGGCAGTTTTTGCATATATATTTCTCTATAAGTGGGTTTTCTCGACATCACTGAAATATAGTGAATTGTGCATATAAGAAAAAGCAGTTAACTAGAATGTCTTGTCGTGTTGGTTTACACTGAATTTTCGAACGCAGTACTTTGTTCTTCCAATCAAGTTTAGAGTTGGCATCGGTCTTCCATTTCTGTTCATGCTTTCTTTATCACTGAAACTCTTTGAACCAACTTGTTCACGAACAAGATTACAGTCACAATTTTTCCTATTATCTTTAGAATCCATTATCACACCTGAAGGGTGACACTTCACAAAAAATTATGCATACAAAATACAACATTATCATTTAATCCAATGCCTGAAGCGTATGCACATCACGTGACATCGGAGGGGTAACAAACATCTAAGAGCGCCATGAAACAAACAAGTTACCAAATATCACAAGAAAAATAACCGTTAAATATTATTTTTTTCTTATTATACTTGATTTGTTTATTGTACTTTTTAATTTATAAACTCATAATTACGAAATGCTAACTTTACTATAAATTATTTATTTCACTTAAATTTTTCAGTGGTTTAAATAATTTAATATGGATTTGTTTGATTTTATTTTAATTTCGCGCGAAGCTATGCGAGAGCTATCTGCGCTAGCCACTCTTAATTTTGTAGTGTCAGACTAGAGGGAAGACACCTAGTAATCACCACTCACCGCTAACTCTTTGGCTGCTCTTTTGCCAATGAACAGTGGGATTGATCGTAGCTTTATAATGTGATCCCACGGATGAAAGGGCGAGAATGTATGGTGTGACGGGGATTAGAACCCCTGTCCCTCAGATTACGATTCGAACATCTTAACATCCCTGGCCGTGCCGTTTTAATATATACATTATAAATTGTCAATAAGTTCCTATTCTGCGTGTATTTTGAAATTGGATGAACTGTTAACTTTCTTTATGTCATTGAAGAGACCAATATAACATCAAAGATGTTTTGTTTTTGTTAGATACAAGTTTGAAATTTTATTCAGAAAAGTATTAATGTAAGAAGCATTTTTAGTTTAAGTAAAATTTTATGTAACAAAACTGTTTTTAGTTAGAAATAAAGCCTTTACTAAAAGTAAAGAAATCCAAAAAGGAACCATTTTGAGATTTGTAGTCCAGACTCTTTCCAACAGATGCTTTCGTCCATAAAAGGTGATTACTGATTATGTATGGAAGAGTACTTCCATATGAATCAGTTGCAAGTTCATAACATCATATTTAACCGATACTTAAAAATTATTTTTTTTTCGAATACATTCTGGGAAAGCACTGCTTCCCTTGCTTTCATGGACAGCACACTTTTGGTTGCTGGACTATTCAAATTTTCTTTTTTTAGGATGGTTTACTATTTTCAGTATTGTTAGGGCTAATGTCACTCATTACTATATTATTGGACTATTCCATTTTTTTCATTATAATGGTTCATCATTTCTGCCTTTGTTGGAGGTTATGTTAGTGACTGCTATGTTATTGGATTATTCAAAATGTTATTTTTAGAATGGTTCATTATTTCTACGTTAGGGCTAATGTCAGTGACTCTATCACAGTGTTGTTGGTTTACTTTTCCAAGTGTTACACCACTCTTGGTATTATCTGGATGTTATACCTAAATATAACATTACCGGGTTTACTTTTAAATAATTCCATAATAAAATTCAGTTGTTTCAACATTTTGGTTACTTTTCGAACAGAGCCACACTGGACCTTTTACAGTGTCCGTAGCGGGGAACAAAATCCCAGAGTTTAACTTCGTAAGTCCTTAAATTTATCACCCTTATGGACACATTAAGGTATTTTATTCACTGAAAGTTATTATTTGATACTTTCCATGTAAGAAAATAGTTCTTCACGATATTACAGTAGTGTTACAGAACAACTATGTCCCAACTCATCTTGACATTTTTTCCAGTTCTCGCCGATTCTTCACAGGCCGATGCAATTTTTGACCTGGCGAAAGTGTCGTGCGGTCGAATTTCTACCTCAGAAAAACCTGAAAAAAAAACACATTAAAAATTAAATCTGTACCCTATCAGTCGTCATAAACTTAGTTTTACTTTCAATAACTTTTTATTGTGATAATTAATCCGTTACTTATCACAAAATTCGACAAGCCTATTATAATAAGGACCTTTAACGTGATGGAATAAAATCCGTGTTTTTAAAGTGAACCTATGTTTTGTGAAAATGTACAAAACCTATTCGTTCACCAAAATGAGCTACACATTTTCGGGAAGACATTTTTAGGCAATAAATTGGAAAAAACTTTCCCCTTTTTGTGACTTGTATTCCAACATTTCATATTTTTCAGTAAGGTAATGGAATACGTATTATTATCAGTTCAGGTAATAAACCTGTTTTATCCGATTATCTGGTATCCCACCAAATGATTAGGTAGGAATTGACATTATATACCAATAACCTGATGTCATTCTTCTCAAACTGTATGCGCTATTCACCTGATGATGGTCACTTGAAAACAAAGCATACATGGCAGGAAACACACTATAGTATTTATGCATACTATGTTTCTAACTTATTTTACTATTGTAGGGGTTTCCATTATTACAATTTTACCTTTGCTGGTAAAATATTTGATATCTAGCGGTTACGGCCTCCACTGTGTCATAAAAGAACGACTAGTGACGTAGTCATCAGTCATTATGGGTGAATCAGTTGGATTCACAGAGTCCTAATTGTTTTTTGATGTGAGCCAATCGATAGATAAGTCGAGTGAAACTGCTGATTGATTTATACAATACAAGACAAAACACTGTAGTATTCTAAAGCAACTACACACACACACACACACTTTGTTTGTGCTTTTAGGTATAATTACAGTTTTATACTTTATATCACGTAACCAGTCTGTTTTGTTCTTAGCTTGAGTTTAGTAATTTAGTTAAATTATTGTTGATTTTGAAATTTCATGCGGAAATCAGTTTTACCACACTATGCCTGCATACCATAGTAATACAGTGACCAACACTAAGTTCATGAGTGGTCAAGGTTGGGAAAACTATTGTTTATCAAAGAAATAAGGCGAAAAACACATATCTTCATGACACAACCCAAAGTGTCTACCCTTATTGTTTCTTGTGAATTGACTGGGAGATGTATAATAATTAGATTACGTTAATTATTACTCTCCGTCTCAACCACAGAATTTGTTTGTTTTTTACTTTTCTGCAAAACGTAACCTCACAAGTAATGTATTGTCCAGTTCACCTTTTATACGAATTTGAATAATACACGAGTAAAATCATATTACCTTGGACAGTGTCGAGGAAATGTTCTATCTCGAAGGAATAGGCATCATTATAACGGGAAGCGAACGAGTAGCAGATAGGAACTGCGGTAGAGCCATTGGAACAGTGTGACACAACACCTGTAGGTCTGATGTTACCAGAATTTAGCATACCCTTTGACCCAAAGACCTTGAAAATAAATAAACATTATTGAAAAACAAAAATAAAAAGACGTGTAAATATTTTCAACATTTCGTATATTGTTGTAAAAAGGTTAAGTCTTGTATACTCTATTTATTTGTGCCATTCCCAAAATGAAACTTACATTAATTTTTAGTAGTTTGATTTTTTCATCTCATTACAGTTCCAGCACTATTAGGGATTGCGGTAAAAGAAAATAAATATGCCAAGCTAACATTCTGCTTCAGGCTGTCTCCTTTAGTTGTAAAACTTCCAGAAAATACCACTACTTCAAGTCACCTTTCCTACTCCTAATGGTTCAGAGAGTGGTAAGTGTTTGGTCTTCCGGTGAGGGCCGCACAGATAGCCCATTCTGTGACTTTTCGGAAACCAAAGACCGAATGACATTAATGAAAGCTCTGTTGTTAAGAATATGAGTCTTAACTCTTTTCCAATAACTTTCGCTGGAAGCTGTCCACAATTAACAAGTGATAGACTAGGGTGAACGCAGGTAGTCAACACCACCAAACAAGTTTTCCCGACACATCGTAGTATTTACTGTCGCTTTATAATGTTCACACGGATGAAAGTGCAAGTATGTTCAGTGACATGATTCGAACCCACTAGCCGCAGCATGTAAGTCAAGTGCTCGAACCACTGGGTCCTTTCTTATAGGCTACCATAATAATAGATTACTTTAATGTTTCAAAATATGTTTAAATGGTCATCACCCCCTCAAAAAAATCAAGAAATAAGTTTTGTTTGTTGTTGTTCTTTTTATTTCGCGCGAGGCAACACAAGGGATATCTGTTTTCGTCGTCATTCATTTAGCAGGGTAAGACCAGATAGATGGAAGGCATCTAGTTATCACAACCCACCACCAACTCTTGAGCTACTCTTTTACAACGAATAGTTGAATTGACCGTCATATTATGACACTCCTACAGCTGAAAGGGCAGACAAGATGTTGTTCTAATCCGATAGTTACCTCTATTCTCTGGTCGTAACCATAAACTGCACTTCTGCTGAGATCCGTGAGACTGATGACCCCACTGGGAAAATTCATCACTATACCAGCTGTGTCAAAGTCATCAATGTCTTTGAAAAGACTGTTGAAGGCATGAGAGTGGGCGTACACCGAGATCGGAAGTTCCCCTAATATCCAGCAAATCAAGTCAATGTCGTGAATGGCACAGTCGTGGAATAATCCACCTGAAAATATTTCATCACATCTGTTTTTGTACGAAAAAAGAAAAAGTGGGTAAAACAAAACATGGTCAACATAACTGGTATCTTACATAACTATTATACCTGGACATTTACATACACTGGAAAAAATGAGAAAATTGTGATTTGAAAGGTCAAGATAATACACCAGTTTGCTAATAGAATAAGTGTATTGAGAATACAACGTTTAGTGGATGTGATAGATAACGTGAAATGCGAGGGCAAGATAAGTCATTTGAAGATGCCTAAGTTCCATATCAATTAAATAACTAACCCCATTAAGACTACTGTAACTAGACGACCCGGTTTTGACAGGACAGTCCCCCCATCCATTTTTTGAAAAGTGTCTAAACAATTTGTCCCGCAAACTTTTTTCGCGGAAAGCACAAAACGTCTCAGTTTTGTGACAGAAACATTAAACTGTTAGTCACATTGAATTAAGGATGATATTGTCCAGTTGGCTTGTCCATTGTTGAAACACGTGATCTTCTGCTGTTAAGTGTTTTTGAAAGCCCTGTGTTTACGTGTTGAGAAACTCAGTCAGTATATTTATAGCAGCTTACGTTTGTATGATTGACAGTTAGACGACTGTTTATAATTAAAAATGTTTGATTTCATAAAGTGCTTAAAATAGTGTTTTGAGACACTGAAAGCAGGCTTCATTTTATTTTCTTTCTTTTAGAGATAACAAAGTGACATAAGTATTTGTAAAGCTGTGTTTTCGATAGCAGATTGAACATTGCGGGCCACACTTTCAAGAAAAAGCAAAAAATAAATAAAAATATAACTGGGGACAAATTGTGCACTGTACCAGTTGTTCGGTTTGGAAATATTGTCGCCGGGTCAGGATCCCCCTTACCTCAATACGCACAAACACACATTAGGCCTAGCTAATCTACACGTTGTACCGTAGTCATGTTCTTCAGAGAAGGTATTTACGTATATCCCACAAATGGGTCTACATCTCTACATTTCCTACAGCATGTTTTTTACCGGATCTTTCACTGCACGAAACATTACCGCACACGATACTTCTCACAGGAGTTATCTATGTGCACTCACGTCTAAACGACGAAACATTTCTGAATTCAGGAATGGAGCACTAGCGACTGGACAGCCTTTATTTACTATGTTAACCATGACAATTGAATTCAAAACTGAAACTGCAGCTTTCTTTGACCGTTATACAGAAGTTCCCAGTCAAAAAAGCACTTTAATACCAAACCAAAATCGGGGTACGTGCGACCTCGGTTCTGTTGTTTGTACTCTTATATGCATCACTACATATCTTGTAGTTTACCACACGTTTTTGTGAAATCAACAAATAGATAAATGTGAGGATTTTCTTATTTCAATCACTACATATCTGTACGTGAGCGTACCTCTTACAGGGGATATTATTGTGCATCAAGAAATAGACGTATAAGTAAGACCTCTCACCAATTTGTATCACTGTACATTGTGTTATGTTTTTTGTTCCTTGTGTTTTGTTTGGTAGGTATATGGCATTTTTTACAAAGTAACTACATCCATTCAAGAATGGATTAAGTTTAACTGTGTGTTAGGAATATTTCACTAGTTTAGGAATTTCGATAAACCGTTATTTATGAGGTTAGCCTTCCAGCGGACGTAACCTCTAAAACATTATCCAAGAAATAAAAAGGTCGTTATCGTTAAGTTAAACAGTCTTTGAATTTTTTGTACCACATAGCTGAGAAGAACCTACCAAACGATAAAACATGTTATATGTTCCTTACCAGATGTTTTTAGGTACTCTAAAGTTGGCCGAGGTGAGTCTCGGCTACAAGTCTTCACTACTTGAATTTGTCCTACATCACCTCTTTCTACCCGGTCCTTTATGTTCTTGAACCCTGGGTCAAATCGCCTGTAAAAACAACACAAAGAATTGAGTAAAGTATTCAGTCAGTTGATGTTAAAAATAGCAAACAACCACCAATGAATAGTTTTTAGGCTAGAAACAGGTCTGCTTGTACGTAGTTTCTACAATGTTTTACCTGATTGGAAAACCATTTTTTAATTGCTCATAAAATTAATTTTATTGTTACGTAAGGAAGTATTTCCTACCTGTTAAAGGCACATAGTAAAGGTTTTCCGGCTTTCGAAGCTGCCTCATAACATTTCACTGTGCCCTCTGTGGTGAAAGATAATGGTTTTTCACAGAGAACGGCTTTACCTAGGTACGTGTTGAAGAAAACGTTTTAAAATTTAAAAGTAGATATTGTTTTTCAAAAAGACAGTACTTAAGCGATATCTATCGAATCTTCAGTGTTTTACTATCAAACTTTAAGTTTGCATCTGAAAGATAGATAAACGTTATGGCTTCCCAATTATTTTTTTATTTTAATAATCTATTCTCCTAATATTGTATTAGTTCTAATAGCTTCCGATAGGCGGAAAAACGAATACACGTAAAGCTGTGTGTGTTTTCTTACAACAAAGCCTCATCGGGCTATCTGCTGAGCCTAACGAGGAAAAGCGAACTCCTAATTTTAGCATTCTAAAGTCGTGGACATACCACTGTACTAGCGGAGTGTACGTAAAAGTATGCAGTTGGTTATCTGTTGACAGTTTAGAAGAATATATTCCATTATCGACACGTTGGTGAATTTGCAGAACTTTATAACCTCATAGAATTCTTATTTTATTTATTTATCAACAACCCGATTTTCTGACAGATGTAAACTTGAAAAATAATTATGGACAGCTGAAGTATGTGAAATAGGAATTTTCTCGTTCAAATAACAGGTAGTAATTATAATCTATGACAAAAAACAAGCTATATTGCTTATTTCTTTGCTGGATTTCGCGGAAAGATATATGATGTCTATCTGTACTGGACGTCCCTAATATAAAAGTGTAAGGCTAGAAGGGAAAGGCAATCAATCATCACCAACCACCGTTAACTTTTGGACTCATCTTTTACTCAAGAATAGTGGGATTGACCGTAACATTATAACACCTCCACGGCTCAAAAATCAAGCAAGGTTGGTGTGATTGGTATTCGAACCCGCGACCCTCGGATTACGAATTAAGCGCCCTAAGCATCTGACCAAGTAATATTGCTTAACACTGTTATTATGGAGTTTTTATAACGTTTTGTTACCTTATAAATCAACATAAATACAAAAAAAAACAATTTGTAGGACTTCGGGTTTAAAGTTAAAAAAATAAAAAGTTTCTTCTAATTTCGCCCTCTAGTGGCACAACGGTATGTCTGCGAACTCGCAACACTAGAAACCAAGACGGGTTTCGATACCAGCCGATCTGGGAGACAAATTATGAAAAATAAATTATATTCTACCTTCATGCCAATTTTAAGAACAAGTGGTTGTTAATTACATATTTATTAGTATTTGGCTGATGATAAAACAGTCTAAATTATTACTCACCACTTTCTAGAGCCTTCTTGACAAGTTGCTCGTGAGTTTGCGTCGGCGTACAAATTACTACAGCTGTCACTCTGTAACATTACAAACATCGTTTTAATAAAGGACGGGCACACTTATCTGGAGAGATTTAGATTATTTCGAGACGTGTGTTGTTATGTCTTATTTCTCATATCCGTGCCTACCAATACCCGACCATAAATCGAAACTATTAGAAAGGCACTTAATTAGTTAATAATGAGATTTGATTGTTCGTTATTCTTAAAAACACACCCGCTCCATAGCAAGACATGTTTATCACCAGACTACCCAAGACCATTAAATGCTTAATGTATATATATTACATGTCAGCTATAGCTTAATTACTGTATTTAGTCGATGTTTATAGTCTTCTAAACTTAGATTAGAGCTAACCAAATCTACCACTTACCGAGAATCACAGAAGATGACATCAGACTCGGTCGGCGTCAACATTCTAGTGTTTGACAGCTTCCATTTATTTTGCACATAGTCCGATCTAGACTGGCTTTCCTCCACACAGTATAACAGCTCAGTTCGAGGGTTAGACAATATATTCTCGAAATGGATTATTCCAATACGACCCAGTCCGAACAGAGCGATAGCCACTTTATTGGCGCCAACATTGGTTTTCACTCCCTTCAGACCAGCTTCATAACTATATGAAAATAGTTGCAGAACACCTGGTTACGATATCCATAGACCCTCTTTCAAAGAACAAAATATTAACTTAAACAGCGACAAAAAATTGCCTGTTATAAGTAGAAACAACCGTTTGTATTTGACGTTGGAGTTCTATTCGTAATCTAACCTATAACATTCAGTGTTTTCAATCCACCAATTTACAAGTGATATCACATATTAGAGCTGATAGATATCTTTTGCATATATTATGATCATTATTGAACGAATAGCAAAACAATACAGATATTTCTCATTATTTTAAAACAGTTCAGATTGGGGTTAAGTATTAAAATAACAAAACACAGCTTTCCTTAGTACATATATGTTTTGCATAAATTTTAAAAGTTTATGGCTAAATAGAAGGTTTGTATCGCTTATTCTACCTCCATGTTTTACTTTCTGCCAGGTGGCAGTACATTTGTTTTTTTCCTTTTAAAGACAGAACTACACTATGGAATATCTGCGTTATTCCACGATGTGGATGGAAACTTGAGTTTCAGCATTATTAATCCCGAAAATAAGGAAAGAGCCTACTACAAGGGGATAGAACAGTGTGGTGCGAGAAAGAATTTTAAAGTCGTTCGAATAACCTAGAAAGTTACGTTATTACTTTGTATTTTAATTTCTCTGACAGTTTATATTTTCTACTTTTGTGATTTTTCTTTTCCGATATTGTTGAAACACAAGCAGTAATAACAGCATCCTGAATATTTATTCTACAATAACAATTATTTAAAATACCTCGATAAGTCTCACCTTAGGTACCTATAGTCAGTAGCTGCAGCTGCACACATTTTTTTACAAGTCTTAGAATTAAATGCCACGTCTTCTCTCCGTAAAATGAAATTTCACAGCTCTTTCTTTGCGTTTTAAAGGATATTTTCTGTCATATGACTGTTATCGAATGCTACGCTCTTGTGTTGCGTAACCGAATCACTCCCTTGACGTCAGAAAATAATAAACTTTCAGTGTTGACTGATATTACTTGAATTGATGTAGAATATACTCAAACGAACTTCTTAAGTTTATTGGCGTTGAAAGACTGAGGAAAGAGTTTGAATCATAATTACGTCATCCTATTTTCCCCCAAGTTTAAACTGCGTTGGGACTAGTTAGTTTTTAAATTATGCTACATCATTATTTTTATAAAAACAAACAAACAAAACAGAACTTATTCTCATAATCGACGGATAAATATTTTCCTGAATTGTAACAGCTTATGATGTAGGGGTGGAATTTAGAAATGTGCACTTACTCTGAAGTGTACCATATCTTATGATTTATACGGAGTTAGAAATCTTCACAGTAAGCCTACTCTAGCTTATGATTTACAAGGCGTAGAAATCTCAACGGTAGGCCTATTCTGGTTTCTGATTTACGAGGGGTTTAAATTTTAACTAGCTTCTGATTTACCAGTAGCAGAAACAATAATAACACTTATAATGTTACAGTAAAATCCAATTTTCGTTGACAAAAAATAGTCTAGCACTTGATGGTTGATTATCCGCTTTCACGAAATTCAGCACACAAAACTGGAAGATAAAATTCGAATATAATAACACACGTTTGGGTATAAACATTTTAAATCGATATCTCAATTGTTTTCTCGTAGTGGCGGTGGTGGGGACATAATATTTTGGCTACTAAATGGAGACGTACTTATATGGCGAATATAGGTTTTCAAATAAAAAATATTTCAACTTTAGTTGAAAAAAACAGCTTCCTTGAGTGGCGTCGACAACTCTCTGAGTAAGTAGTGGGTTTTTTTGTGTAGATGTGTCTGCTTGATGTAACTTGTGAAGCTTCTCATGAAGTAAAAGTTAATTCATCTGTATATGAGAAACTAATTACTGCTGCAGTGGAAGTTGGAGTTTTGTTTTTGTGTATTTTGAACATTAAACTTGGCAGTACATCATTGTTACTGGCTGAGGATAAATTGTGGGATATCTGTGTATTTCAATTATAAATCATTGTAGTACATGCCATTATTTCCTCCCAACTTTCTTTTGTTATTTTATAAGACGTATCACATTTTAATACAAAAACCTAGTTGTGATAAAAGTGCTTCTATATGTTTGGTCTGACATGTTTGTAAATTTACCAGGAAATTTTATTCTGAACAATGTATTTTGAAATAACCATTGTATGATTGTCTTCAAGGGTGGAAGAAACAGAACACTTGATTTTAACACCATATGAAAAGAACTTAGAGTTTTGGAGACAGTTATGGGGAGTTCTGGAGAAAAGGTAGTAAACTGTGTGTGTTTACACTCACCTTGAGAATTAGATACTTTAGTCATACCATAAGCTCCAATGTGAATTTTGAGTTTCAATTATTGTTTAAATTATATACTGTTTTCCGTTTTCAAATCACTGGTATTAATTGTTGTTTCATTAAACAGGCGTCATATTTCTCTGACTGTTATGACTTTTTTTGTACAAGAGTTTTGAGGTGTTTCCATTTTAATGTGAAATAAATATTGTGAAGTTTTGTAAGCCAAGAGAATAAAAGTTTATTTTGTAGTATCGGGATGAGGTTTTCCTACCAAATAATATAATTGAAATTTGTTGATGGCTTTCAGTAGGTAATTTAATATATTTTTTTTTGTGGTAGAATAAGTAGAATGTTTCAACAACTACTATTGTTGATTTCGAGTGCAAACACAAAACATTACATTTTTTTATATTCTGGGGTGTGTTGGGAATTAAAGACAGTATTTTTTATACTGGCTATTCAATTAAAGCGAGGGTGGGTGGGCTAGTTGCTGCACTTAATGCTTTGTAGCCTATAATATGTACTAGTACTATTTGTAAAACTTATTAATTAAACCAAAATACCTTGTGCAAGTTTGTCAATTACAATCGAACATATGTTACTTTTATTGTCAGTTCAGGTAAAGTACAGATCTATATAACTATAGTATTCCATCTTATTCGCCCATAAGTAAATTAAAAAGCATAATTACCTTTTTATCATTCAATCATAATATATCAATGCATTTAACCACGACATATTCACACCAATAGTTACCTATTTATCACTCAAAGATGATACATCTGTGCCAATCTGTTTGTCACTCAACCACAACACATCTGTATGAATAATTACCCATTTGTCTCTCAACCACTAAATATCTGTGCCAATATTTACTTGTGTATCACTCAACAATGACACATAAGCTGTTAACACCAAATTTTAAAAAAAAGTTTTCAAAGCGAGAAGATCAGAATGGTTTTGATGAACTATTGGCTCACTGGAAGTTTTCTTGGTGTCCTGGTGGATTAGTTTGTCATCATTCAAATTTAATATTTTGTGTTTATACTTCAAAATGACTACATTCATAGTTAAAAGGCTGTAATTATTCTAAGCTAAAAGTATTTTCCATAGAATCTGTCAATGAATTTGAGTTTGTAGTAATTGTTTGACTCACTTTTGGTGTTTTGTGAACAATTTACAGATACATTTCAAATTCAACAGTTTCAAAAGTTCTAATGACATTCCATATGCAGTTTTGAATGGATTAATATTCTAGAAACAATGTTTAATAATTGGTTGTCTTAATTATTTTCATGTTTCATGCACATTTTGGTAAAGTTTTGTATAAAGAAATATGCCTGAAGAATAATGGTTGTATTCATGTATTTCAGTTATATAGTTGATTGATTTGTTTTGTAAATATAACTCTCAGTGACTTAGTCAACTGATACATTTTATGAATATCTCTCATTTTTGTTTGATAAATCATGTTTTGTTTTAAGTGAACACAAAGCAATTTGTCAAAATTTTTAATTTCACTCCTTGAACCGATTGAAAGTCTAAAAGTTTTAGTTTTATTCCTTCTTTTGGCAAAACATATCACACCGTGACAGATATAATTTTCCCACACATTCGACTTGAAGCATCTGCTGTAAATGAAACGAACTGTACCTCCATTAAGTCTCTCTTCAGTTCCTCTGCTGCTAAAGGAACAGTTACATTCAAAATAATGGCATCATTCTTATTCTGGGAGAACTGAACTTTGGTTCAAATAACTTTGCTAACAGTTTGGAAGAGCAATCGGCTGTTTTAAAACTTATGTCATGAGCAGAAATGTGATAAGAAAAGGTTGCTTCAGCATTTAAAAAGTCACTCTCTTTGGGCTCAATGTTATAAAAAACACATTAACTCTTTAACACTGAGCAGATACTGAAAGACTTCCTTCATGTTTAGCACTTTTTAAATGTCTTTTATGTCTATGTGGTCACCATGTAAATGAAACAGAGAACTCAGAATAACACTGAAAACATTCGACTCTGTCTTCCTTGCCACACGTTTTTAACAAGAATGGATATTCTGTTTTTTGGAAATCAGTGTTGAATGTGCATTTTTTTTACCAGCTTTGGACATTGTGATGAGAATTAATTTATAAAATAAAATAACGAAAATAATTCAGCAAGTGCTGTATAACCAATATAATAAATACTGACAAACAAAGAGGTAACTGACCGGAAGCTGACCATATGTTCGAAAGGGGTTGTGTAACAGAGTGTCGGAATGTAGAGAGCGGTGTTAGATGCTTGAATATATAATTTTATTATATTAATATAGGTGTAAAGGCGTTCCTTTATATTGGTTTATTTTGGGTTTAAGTTGTTGTATAAGTAAGGCTTCTTTAATTTTGCGTTTGTTTATGTTTGTTTCTTTATTTAGTATTTGAGTGTTTTCTATGGTTATGTTGTGTTTATTTGACTTGCAGTGTTCGAAAACGTGTGAAGGTGACTTTATGTTCTGGTTTCCATATTTCTACTTGTTTCTCCAATGTAGAAGTCGTGGCAGTTTTTGCATATATATTTCTCTATAAGTGGGTTTTCTCGACATCACTGAAATATAGTGAATTGTGCATATAAGAAAAAGCAGTTAACTAGAATGTCTTGTCGTGTTGGTTTACACTGAATTTTCGAACGCAGTACTTTGTTCTTCCAATCAAGTTTAGAGTTGGCATCGGTCTTCCATTTCTGTTCATGCTTTCTTTATCACTGAAACTCTTTGAACCAACTTGTTCACGAACAAGTTTACAGTCACAATTTTTCCTATTATCTTTAGAATCCATTATCACACCTGAAGAGTGACACTTCACAAAAAATTATGCATACAAAATACAACATTATCATTTAATCCAATGCCTGAAGCGTATTCACATCACGTGACATCGGAGGGGTAACAAACAGCTAAGAGCGCCATGAAACAAACAAGTTACCAAATATCACAAGAAAATTAACCGTTAAATATTATTTTTTCTTATTATACTTGATTTGTTTATTGTACTTTTTAATTTATAAACTCATAATTACGAAACGCTAACTTTACTATAAATTATTTATTTCACTTAAATTTTTCAGTGGTTTAAATAATTTAATATGGTTTTGTTTTATTTTATTTTAATTTCGCGCGAAGCTATGCGAGAGCTATCTGCGCTAGCCACTCTTAATTTAGTAGTGTCAGACTAGAGGGAAGACACCTAGTAATCACCACTCACCGCTAACTCTTTGGCTGCACTTTTGCCAATGAACAGTGGGATTGATCGTGGCTTTATAATGTGATCCCACGGATGAAAGGGCGAGAATGTATGGTGTGACGGGGATTAGAAACCCTCTCCCTCAGATTACGATTCGAACGTCTTAACATCCCTGGCCGTGCCGTTTTAATATATGCATTATAAATTGTCAATAAGTTCCTATTCTGCGTGTATTTTGAAATTGGATGATCTTTTAACTTTCTTTATGTCATGGAAGAGACCAATATAACATCAAAGATGTTTTGTTTTTGTTAGATACAAGTATGAAATTTTATTCAGAAAATTATTAATGTAAGAAGCATTCTTAGTTTAAGTAAAATTTTATGTAACAAAACTGTTTTTAGTTAGAAATAAAGCCTTTACTAAAAGTAAAGAAATCCAAAAAGGAACCATTTTGAGATTTGTAGTCCAGACTCTTTACAACAGATGCTTTCGTCCATAAAAGGTGATTACTGATTATGTATGGAAGAGTACTTTCATATGAATCAGTTGCAAGTTTATAACATCATATTTAGCTGATATTTAAAAATTAATTTTTTCGAATGCATTCCGGGGAAGCACTGCTTCCCTTGCTTTCATGGACAGCACACTTTTGGTTGCTGGACTCTTCAAATTTTCTTTTTTTAGGATGGTTTACTATTTTCAGTATTGTTAGGGTTAATGTCACTCATTACTATATTATTGGAGTATTACAATTTTTTCATTATAATGGTTCATCATTTCTGCATTTGTTAGAGCTTATCTTAGTGACTGCTGTGTTATTGGATTATTCAGATTGTTATTTTTAGGATGGTTCATTATTTCCACGTTAGGGCTAATGTTAGTGACTGTATTACAGTGTTGTTGGTATAATTTTCCAAAGTGTTACACCACTCTTTAATTTATGTGGATGTTAAACCTTAATATAACAATACTGGGCTTATTTGTAATATATTCCATAACAAACTTCACTTTTGTTTTGTCGGCCTTTTACCGTGTCCGTAAATTTATCACACTTACGGACACTTAAGGTATTTTATTTACTGAAAGTTATTATTTGATACCTTCCATGTAACAAAACAGTTCTTCACAATATTACAGTAGTGTTACAGAACAACTCTGTCCCAACTAATCTTTACAATTTTTTCAGTTCTCGCTGATTCTTCACAGGCCGATGCAATTTTTGACGTGGCGTAAGTGTCGTGCGGTCGAATTTCTACCTCAGAAAAACCTGAAAAAAAAACACATTAAAAATTAAATCTGATTACGCATGCTTTGTGAAAAAAAATTATACACCTTATTCATCATTAAGAACTGTACCCTATCAGTCGTCATAAATTTAGTTTTACTTTCAATAACCCTTTATTGTGAATAATTAATAATCAGTTACTGATCATAAATTCGACAACTTAACTATAACAAGGACCTTTAACGTAAAAGAATAAAACCCGTGTTTTAAAAGTGAACCCATGTTTTGTGAAAATGTACAAAACCTGTTTGTTCAACAAACATGAGCTACACGTTTTCGGGAAGACATTTTTAGGCAATAAATTGGAAAAAAAACTTTCCTCTTTTTGTGACTTGTATTCCAACATTTCATATTTTTCAGTAAGGTAATGAAATACATACTATCTTCAGTCAGGTAATAAACCTGTATTATCCAATTATCTGGTATCCCATGAAGTGATTATGTAGGAATTGACATTATATACCAATAACCTGATGTCATTCTTCTCAAACTGTATGCGCGATTCACCTGATGATGGCCACTTGAAAACAAGGGATGTTATATCCATGAAATACCACACAACTTGCTAGAGGGAATGTCAGGTTCTATATAGAGTACTCGACATCACATCAATATTTCCCGCGAGAAAGTCCATGCCACACCATAGACAATTTATTTCCATCAGAAACTAGGGAGAAGGGGAGCTTTGTGATTCCCTTTACTAACTTTCTACATTAAGAATATTTGCTCAACATGCACAGAAATTTTGAAAAAGTTAAATATTAAATTATATTTTAGGAAACACACACTGCAGTATTTATGTATACTGTGTTTCATGAAAAGTCACGTAGTCACTAGTCATTATGGGTGAATCAGTTGAATTCACAAAGTCCTAATTGTTTTTTGATGTGAGCCAATCGATAGACAGATAAGTCGAGAGTGAAACTGCTGATTGATTCATACAATACAAGACAAAACTGTAGTATTCTAAAGCAACTACACACACACTTTGTTTGTGCTTTTAGGTATAATTACAGTTTTATACTTTATATCACGTAACCAGTCTGTTTTGTTCTTAGCTTGAGTTTAGTAATTTAGCTAAATTATTGTTGATTTTGTAATTTCATGCGAAAATTAGTTTTACTACAGTATGCCTGCATACCACAGTAATACAGTGACCAACACTAAGTTCATGAGTGGTCAAGGTTGGGAAAACTATTGTTTATCAAAGAAATAAGGCAAAAAACATATATCTTCATTTCACAACCCAGAGTGTCTAGCCTAATTGTTTACGATTACCATCTATCTCAACCACACAATTTGTTTGTTTTTTACTTTTCTGTAAAAAGTTACCCCACAAGCAATGTATTGTCCAGTTCACCTTTGATACGAATTTGAATAATACACGAGTAAAATCATATTACCTTGGACAGTATCGAGGAAATGTTCTATCTCGAAAGAATAGGCATCATTATAACGGGAAGCGAACGAGTAGCAGATAGGAACTGCGGTAGAGCCATTGGAACAGTGTGACACAACACCTGTAGGTCTGATGTTACCAGAAGTCAACATACCCTTTGACCCAAAGACCTTGAAAATAAATAAACATTACTGAAAAACAAAAATAAAAAGACGTGTAAATATTTTCAACATTTCGTATATTGTTGTAGAAAGGTTAAGTCTTGTATACTCTATTTATTTGTGCCATTCCCAAAATGAAACTTACATTAATTTTTAGTAGTTTGATTTTTTCACCTCATTACAGTTCCAGCACTATTAGGGATTGCGGTAAAAGAAAATAAATATAACTAGCTAACATTCTGCTTCAGGCTGTCTCCTTTAGTTGTAAAACTTCCAGAAAATACCACTACTTCAAGTCACCTTTCCTACTCCTAATGGTTCAGCGAGTGGTAAGTGTTTGGTCTTCTGGTGAGGGCCGCACAGATAGCCCATTCTGTGACTTTTCGGAAACCAAAGACCGAATGACATTAATGAAAGCTCTGTTGTTAACGAATATGAGTCTTAACTCTTTTCCAATAACTTTCGCTGGAAGCTGTCCACAATTAAGAAGTGATAGACTAGGGTGAACGCAGGTAGTCAACACCACCAAACAACGTTTCCCAACACATCGTAGAATTTACTGTCGCTTTATAATATTCACACGGCTGAAAGTGCAAGTATGTTCAGTGACATAATTCGAACTAACAAGCCGCAGCATGTAAGTCAAGTCCTTTCTAATAGGCATTCCATAATAATAAATTACTAAAAAGATAGGACTTAATGTTTCAAAATATGTTTAAATGGTCGTCACCCCTCAAAAAAATCAAGAAATAAGTTTTGTTTTTTATTTATCGTTGTTCTTTTTAATTTCGCGTAAAGCAACACGAGGGCTATCTGTTTTCGCCGTCCTTCTTTTAGCAGGGTAAGACTAGATGAAAGGCATCCAGTCATCACCACCCACCACCAACTCTTAAGCAACTCTTTCAAGTAAGTATTTCTGAAAATTATGTGCTCTGACGTCTATAAAGAAAACAAGACGTTGTTATAATCCGATAGTTACCTCTATTCTCTGGTCGTAACCATAAACCGCACTTCTGCTGAGATCCGTGAGACTGATGACCCCACTGGGAAAATTCATTACTATACCAGCTGTGTCAAAGTCATCGACGTCTTTGAAAAGACTGTTGAAGGCATGAGAGTGGGCGTACACCGAGATCGGAAGTTCCCCCAATATCCAGCAAATCAAGTCAATGTCGTGAATGGCACAGTCGTGGAATAATCCACCTGAAAATATTTCATCACATCTGTTCTTGTACGAAAAAAGAAAAAGTGGGTAAAACATAACATGGTCAACATAACTGGTGTCTTTCATAACTATTACACCTGGACATTTACATACACTGGAAAAAATGAGAAAATTGTGATTTGAAAGGTCAAGATAATACACCAGTTTGCTAACAGAATAAGTGTATTGAGAATACAACGTTTAGTGGATGTGATAGATAACGTGAAATGCGAGGGCAAGATAAGTCATTTGAAGATGCCTAAGTTCCATATCAATTAAATAACTAACCCCATTAAGACTACTCTAACTAGACGACCCGGTTTTGCCAGGACAGTTCCCCCATCTATTTTTTAAAAATTGTGTCTAAAAAATTTGTCCCGCAAACTTTTTTCGCAGAAAGCACAAAACGTCTCAGTTTTGTGACAGAAACATTAAACTGTTAGTCACATTGAATTAAGGATGTTATTGTCTAGTTGGCTTGTTCGTTGTTGAAACACGTGCTCTTCTGCTGTCAAGTGTTTTTGAAAGTCCTGTGTGTGCGTGTTGAGAAACTCAGTTTTTTAGTCAGTATATTTATAGCAGCTTACGTTTGTATGATTATCAGTTAGACGACTGTTTATAATTAAAAATGATTGATTTATTAAAGGGCTTAAAATAAAGTGTTTATAGACACTGAAAGCAGGCTTCATTTTATTTTCTTTCGTTTAGAGATAACAAAGTCAGATAACTATTTGTAAAGCTGTGTTTTCGATAGCAGATTAGACACTGCCAAGAACCCCCCCCCCCAAAAAAAAATCATTTTGAAATTGGAGCAAATTGTGCACTGTACCAGTTGTTCGGTTTGGAAATCTGGTCACCCGAATTAGGATCTCCCTTACCTCAATACCCACAAATACATATTAGGCCTTGCTAATCTACACGTTGTACCATAGTTATGTTCCTCAGAGAAGGTCTTTACGTATATCCCACAAATGGGTCTACATCTCTACCTCACCTACAGCATGTTCTTTACCGGATGTCTCACTGCACTATACATTACCGCACACTTGTATCTGACTATACTTGTCACAGGAGTTATCTATGTACACTCACGCCTAAACGACGAAACATTTCTGAATTCAGGAATGGAGCACTAGCGACTGGACGGCTTTTATTTACTCTGTTAACCATGACAATTGAATTCAAAACTGAAATTGCAGCTTTCTATGACCGTTATACAGAAGTTCCCAGTCAAAAAAGCACTTTGATACCAAACCAAAATCGGGGATACGTGCGACCTCGGTTCTGTTGCCTGTGCTCTCATATGCATCACTACATGTCTTGTATTTTACCAGACGTTTTTATGAAATCAACAAATAGCTAGATGTGGGGATTCTTCCCTGTCTAAATCACTACATATCTTTACATAAACGTGCCTCTCACAGGTGATATTTATGTACACCACAAATGGACGTGAGGAGTTCCCCTTTCATCCACAGATATTCTCCCACCCCTTATACTTTACTGTCTGATGAATGAAGGTATAAGTAAGACCTCTCACCAATTTGTATCACTGTACATTGTGTTATGTTTTTTTGTTCCTTGTGTTTTGTTTGGTGGGTAGAGGACATTTTTTACAAAGTAAGTATATCTCGTAGCTTCTTGAAATATAGTGAAAACTGGGTTGTATAAAATCACCAGTTAATCATCCAGTTCGTTGATTGGTGAATTAGAGTATCAGTGAATGATTAGTGAATAAATTTATTACAATACTATCTATCAATTAGTGAGTGTGTTGGTCAATTTGTTAGCGAGTTTTTATGCTTCCTTCAAGAATGTTGCAAGTGAGCAATGAATTAAGTTTAATTGTGAGTTAGGCATATCACTAGTTTCAGAATTTCTGATAAAACATTTTTTGTGAGGTTAGCCTTCTAGCGGACGTAAGAACAAAATAAGTCGATATCGTTAAGTTGAACAGTCTTTGAATTGTTTGTACCACATAGCTGAGAAGAACCTACCAAAAAATAAAACATGTTACATGTTCTTTACCAGATGTTTTCAGGTACTCTAAAGATGGCCAAGTTGAGTCTCGGCTACAAGTCTTCAGTACTTGAATTTGTCCTACATCACCTCTTTCTACCCGGTCTTTTATGTTCTTGAACCCTGGGTCAAATCGCCTGTAAAAACAACACAAAGAATAGAGTAAAGTATTCAGTCAGTTGATGTTAAAAATAACAAACAATCACCAATGAATAGTTTTAAGGCTAGAAACAGGTCTTCTTGTACGTAGTTTCTACAATATTTTACCTGAATGGAAAACTATTTTTTATTTGCTCATAAAATTAATTTTATTGTTACGTAAGGAAGTATTTCCTACCTGTTGAAGGCACATAGTAAAGGTTTTCCGGCTTTCGAAGCTGCCTCATAACATTTCACTGTGCCCTCTGTGGTGAAAGATAATGGTTTTTCACAGAGAACGGCTTTACCTAGGTACGTGTTGAAGAAAACATTTTTAAATTTAAATGTAGAGATAGTTTTTAAATATACATTCAGATATACATTCTTTAAGTTTGTATCTGAAAGTTGGACAAACGTTATGGCTTCACAATAATTTTTCATCTTTATGTATTTTCATGAAATTGTAATTTTAGTTCAAATAGCTTCCGATAACGCCTCCTCGGCTGAACTGTCGAGCAACTTTGGTGTGACATAGATTAGAACCCACGACCCTCGGATTACGAGTTGAGCGCTCTGAGCATCTGAGTAATATTGACGATAACTACTATTATTGGATTTTTATAACGTTTTGTTACGTTTTAAACCAACGTAAATCATAAAAATAAACATTTTGGTTGGCTTCAGGTATAGAGGTATAAATATAACAAAGATTCTTCAAATTTCGCCCTCTAGTGACACAACGATAAGTGTGCGGATTTACAACGCCAGAAACGAAGACGGGTTTGGATACTAGCCGATCTGAGAGACAAATTATTAAAAATAAATTATATTCTATCTTCATGCCAATTTTAAGGACACATGGTTATTAATTACATATTTATTAGTATTTGGCTGATGATAAAACAGTCTAAATTATTACTCACCACTTTCTAGAGCCTTCTTGACAAGTTGCTCGTGAGTTTGCGTCGGCGTACAAATTACTACAGCTGTGACTCTGTAACATTACAAACATTGTTTTAATAAAGGACGCGCACACTTATCTGGAGAGATTTAGATTATTTCGAGACGTGTGTTGTTATGTCTTATTTCTCATATCCGTCCCTACCAATACCCGACCATAAATCGAAACTATTAGAAAGGCATTTAATTAGTTAATAATGAGATTTGATTGTTCGTTATTCTTAAAAACACACCCGCTCCATAGCAAGACATGTTTATCACCAGACTACCCAAGACCATTAAATGCTTGATGTATATATATTACTTGTCAGATATAGCTTAATTACTGAATTTAGTCGATGTTTATAGTCTTCTAAACTTAGATTAGAGCTAACCAAATCTACCACTTACCGAGAATCACAAAAGATGACATCAGACTCGGTCGGCGTCAACATTCTAGTGTTTGACAGCTTCCATTTATTTTGCACATAGTCCGATCTAGACTGGCTTTCCTCCACATAGTATAACAGCTCAGTTCGAGGGTTAGACAATATATTCTCGAAATGGATTATTCCAATACGACCCAGTCCGAACAGAGCGATACCCACTTTATTGGCGCCAACATTGGTTTTCACTCCCTTCAAACCAGCTTCATAACTATATGAAAATAGTTGCAGAAAATCTGGTTACGATATCCATAGACCCTCTTTCAAAGAACAAAATATTAATTTAAACAGCGACAAAAAAAATTGCCTGTTATAAGTAGAAACAACCGTTTGTATTTGACGCTGGAGTTCTATTCGTAGTTTAACCTATGAAATTCAGTGTTTTCAATCCACCAATTTATAAGTGATATCACATATTAGAGCTGATAGATATCTTTTGCATATGTTATGATCATTATTGAACGAAGAACAAAACAATACAGATATTTCTCATTATTTTAAAGTAGTTCAGATTGGGATTAAGTATTAAAATAACAAAATACAGCTTTCCTTAGTACATATATGTTTTGCATAAATTTTAAAAGTTTATGGCTAAATAGAAGGTTTTTATCGCTTATTCTACCTCCATGTTTTACTTTCTGCCAGGTGGCAGTACATTTGTTTTTTTCATTTTAAGGACAGAACTACACTATGGAATATCTGTGTCATTCCACGATGTGTATGGAAACTCGAGTTTCAGCATTATTAATCCCGAAAATAAGGAAAGAGCCTACTACAAGGGGATAGAACAGTGTGGTGCGAGAAAGAATTTTAAAGTCGTTCAAATAACCTGGAAAGTTACGTTATTACTTTGTATTTTAATTTCTCTGACAGTTTATATTTTCTACTTTTGTGATTTTTCTTTTACGATATTGTTGAAACACAAGCAGTAATAACAGCATACTGAATATTTATTCTACAATAACAATTATTCAAAATACCTCGATAAGTCTCACCTTAGGTACCTATAGTCAGTAGCTGCAGCTGCACACATTTTTTTATAAGTCTTAGAATTGAATGCCACGTCCTCTCTGTAAAATGGAATTTCGCAGCTCTTTCTCTGCGCTCTGGAGGATATTTTCTGTCATATGACTGTTATCGAATGCTGCGCTATTGTGTTTCGTAACCAAATCACTCCCTCAATGTCAGAAAATATCAAGCTTTCAGTGATGACTTATGTTACTGAAATTGATGTAGAATATACTTAAACGAACTTCTTAAGTTTATTGGAGTTGAAAGACTAAGGAAAGAGTTTGAATCATAATTACGTAATTCTATTTTCCACCCAGGTTTGAACTGCGTTAAGACTAGTTAGTTTTTAA
Organism: Carcinoscorpius rotundicauda; assembly: GCA_011833715.1. Classification (NCBI taxonomy): domain Eukaryota; kingdom Metazoa; phylum Arthropoda; class Merostomata; order Xiphosura; family Limulidae; genus Carcinoscorpius; species Carcinoscorpius rotundicauda. Next base: position 58,045,269 of record CM022398.1, read on the forward strand.
ATTATGCTACATCATTATTTTTATTAAAACAAACAAACAAAACATAACTTATTTTCATAATCGACGGAAAAATATTTTCCTGAATTGTAACAGCTTATGATGTAGGGGAGGAATTCAGAAATGTGCACTTTCTCTGAAGTGTACTATATCTTATTATATAGACAGAGTTAGAAATCTTTACGGTAAGCCTTCTCTAGCTCATGATTTACAAGGGGTAGAAATCTCAACTGTAGGCCATTCTGGTTTATAATGTACATGGAATATAAATCTCAACGGTCTATATTAGGTCATGATTTACAAGGTTTTATAAATCTCAACAGTAAGCTTATTATCGCTTATGATTTACAAGGAATATAAATGTCAAAGACAGGCCTATTCTGGTTTATAATTTACGAGGGGTATAAATTTCCAATCGCTTTTGATTTATCAGAGGCAGAAGCAATAATAACACTTATAATGTAACAGTAAAATCCACTTTCGTTGATAAAAACTAGTCTAGCACTTCTTAGTTTACTACCTGCTTTCGCGAAATTCAGCAAACAAAACTGGAAGATAAAATTCGAGCATCGTAACACGTGTGGGTGTAGACATTTGAGATGAATATCTTAATTGTGTTTTTGGTAGTGGCGGTGGTGTGGATAAAATATTTTGGCTATTAAATGGAGACGTATTTATCTGGTGAATATAAGTTTTGAAATTAAAAAAAAATATTCCAACTTTAGACCACTGTAATCGGGTGTATTGATTCCGATTATGTATTTTTAAAATAATTCTACATTATTTAAACCTGTAACAATTCTTACGTAATTGTATCATCAGGTAAAAATTACTTTGTTTTTAGAATAGAAAAATAAGAAGCCATAAACTGAGAATAATTCTCTTGCGCGACTGTTTAATCCAAACGTATTGCTAACCTTGTGCACATGTTAGTATCATGAACTTGCTTTACGCATATTAAAAAATCAGAAGATTGAATGACAATATCTCGAAGATCTCAGAGGTTTCTCTTTTCATCGTAAACCAGTTTAATCCGGTTTTTGTTCCTTGGGGGCACTCATGTAATTGAAACCGTACCAGATTTAGCGGATTTAGTCTTTTCGCATCGTATTCCCTATGTACTAGAAAAAAGCAAAAAAAAAAAAAAAGCTCAGAGAATAAATCGTAAAATAAATCTGTGATATATCAACATGAAATTGAATTAATTTGATAACATAGGAATAAATCCGCAGAATAACAGGAGATTCGATGAGGATATTTAGCACGTAATAATGCTAAACATCTAAATTAGTGAGGCTGAGAAAAAAGTGTGGACACAAGGTAATGCATAAATGAAAAAGCTTTATTAATTCGTAGATGAAGTGTTGTTAAACACTGAACAGTCACTTTTACTGAAATTCTTTAATCTTCAATATCATTTACTAAGGTTTTTAAATTCAACGTTCCTTACTTAAAAAATGTCGTACGTACCCAGAACAACTGGTGCTGCTCGCGTGACTGTACATTTTCATTCAAACAAAGATGAGGTGATAACCTTGAGATGACATCCGGATTACCATTGAAAGAACTGCTGTAGAAATCCTTGGGCTAGATGCAGTATTACAGCAATATTTTCAACTAACATAACAGGCAAATTGTGTGAATTTTTGCTTAACAACAAGAAAACAAAACACTCTTAGCTGTAATAAATAACAACACTCCTTACCCGCCGGACTTAATCGACATACTGTTTGTTTAATAATTAGATCTTTTACAAAAATGCAATTTTTGTTATTCATTATGATATAATTAATGGTAAGCCTACCCTAGCTTATGATATACAAGGAATATAAATTTCTATGATAGGCCTATTTTGGGTTGTGATTTACAAGGAGTATAAATCTCAACGGTTAGCCTACTCTCGCTTATAATTTACAAGGAATATAAATTACGTAGTTTATAATTGATTAATATTACTTTAGAAAATTTAATGACTTACACAGAAGAGTGCCAACTTTCATGTAGAAAAGTTATACTGGAATTTTAAGTGAAGATCATAAGGGTGAGATCTATCTCCTGTAGTAAAGAACAAGGTCATACGATAAAAGGAGTGTGTGTGTGTGTTTTGTTTTTCTTTCTTATAGCAAAGACACATGCGGTTATCTGCTGACTCCACCGAGGGGAATCTTACAATAAATGGAAACTTCATCTGATTCTTCGTTACAGGTTTGGTAGTCATGGAATAAACGTGTATAATGTGTAAGTAATAAGATAATGTCTAAGATAATTACAGTCTGATTATGAGAATCAGTTTTAACTACAGGATGAAAGTTAGGCTTACCTGACCGTTCGACTCTATTAGTTGTATATAACACTAATAAGACCGATCACTGTTTAGTAGATACTTTATGCACAGTCTCATACTGAGTTCACTGTGAAATGGGAGACAATTGCTTGTTAGAGAAACACATGTAGACATATATTGGTGACTATACAGTTTAGTTTGACAGCTCAAGTGTAGAGGACGATATTTTGAAATTCTCTTGTCTTCAGATCAGTTTGTGTTTTCGTTTCCTTTTATTGTGGTAGGCATTTGGGTTCAGAACTTGGGATGTTCAGAAATCACCAAACACTTGTTGTATTCAGTGCTTTAATTTTCCAGTGATGGTTATATTAAAAATGTTTTATTATTAACGAACTAAGTAGTATTATTACATGTGGAAGAACCAACTTAATCTGGTTATGATATTATATCTGGAAGAACCAACTCTCTCAGCTCTATTTAGTAATGATATTATATGTAGAAGAGCCAATATCTTCCAGCTATATGTAGTGATGATATTATATGTAGAAGAACCAACTCTCCCAGTTCAATTTAGTAATGATATTATATCTGGAAAAACCAACTCTCCCAGCACTAGCTGGTAATGATATTATATTTAGAAGAATCAACTCTTACAGCTATATGTAATAATTATATTATATGTAGAAGAACCAACTCTTCCAGCTATTTGTAGTGATGATATTATATGTAGAAGAACCAACCCTTCCAGCTCTAGCTCTGTGTTGGACAATCTATAATTAGATGACCAACCATTGTAATTTTCTTGGCATCGGAGCAAACCTCAAGCTACGGCGAGGTTAATTTGTCCTTATTAGAGAAACCTTTGAGGGGTAGTTTTTGGTCGTTCTATAAAATTATTTTATGATGTTTTTTCATGTGTGTAATTTTAAATAACATAAAACGGGGGGAGACAGTTCCACCTCTTTTCCTTTTAAATTTGTAACCGTCACCCTACTCTCAGCTCCAACGTTTATTGTTTTCAGATTGTCATCGAGGTATTTTTATAGAGTTCTAAAAGTCCATAGAGAAGGCTGCCCTTTTAGAATAATTGCTTACAAAACTGGTTAATATGGTTAAAGTCTGTCTGACTTCTTGGTTAGATATTTTTTACTTTTTATGTATCATGAATATGAGATAAAATACTGTTTTTTTTTCTGCAAGTAAATACAAGATTTAAGATTTAATTAATACTGATATGATGAAACGTTGATGTAGAATCCGTCAATATTAACAGAGTTTTAGAAGAAACTATTAGCAAAACGAAAAAATAAATTGGAACATGTTTTTTCAATAAACTGACGTTTATTTTGTGGTGTAAGACTAGAGGAAAGACAGCTAGTCATCACCACCCACCGCCAACTCTTGGGCTACTCTTTTACCAACGAATAGTGGGATTGACTGTAACTTTATTGCGCCCACACGGCTGAAAGGGCGCGCATGTTTGATGTTAAGGAGATTCGAACCTGCTACCATCAGATTATGAATTGAATGCCTCCTGGTTTTGAAACTTGGTATTGTAGTCAATTAAAATAAGAATAATTATTGAATTACTTTTTTGTATAAAAAGAATGATGTAGGAAGTGTCGGTTTTGGTTTTATTAAAATGAGTTGTAGAATTGTGGAGGTCACATTGATTTTCAGGGAACTTTTGGACTACAACAGTTTTTAGGCCGTTGGACTAAACTATAGTTACAGTTTGGTTCAATGGTTCTGAGCTAACATTAACTACTCTAGACAAAAGTTAACCTATTAACCTACATTTATTAAAAGAAAACAACTATTACCATTGTTGTTTTTCCTTAACCTCATCTGTTAGATATTAACTTACAATTATAACAAATTATTACCATAATTATTAAGTTGTTGTTTTGTTGTTTTGAATTAAGCACAAAGCTACTCAATGGGCTATCTGTGCTCTGCCCACCACGGGTATCGAAACCAGGATTTTAGCGTGTAAGTCCGTAGACATACCGCTGAGCTACTGGGGGGCAATTATTAAGTTACATTCATAACAAACCAGCTGCTGCCATTGTTGTTTGTACTTAACCTTAACTGGTAGATATTAACTGACATTTATAACAAGCCAGCTGCTGCCATTGTTGTTTGTATTTAACTTCATCTGGTAGATATTAACTGACATTATAACAAATCAGCTATTACCATTGTTGTTTGTACTTAACCTTAACAGGCCTGGCATGGCCGAGCGCGTTAGGGCGTGCACTCGTAATCCGAGGGTCGCGCTAAACATGCTCGTCCTACCAGCCGTGGGGGTGTATAATGTGACGGTCAATCCCACTATTCGGTAGTAAAAGAGTAGCCCAAGAGTTGGCGGTGGGTGGTGATGACTAGCTGCCTTCCCTCTAGTCTTACACTGCTAAATTAGGGACGGCTAGCACAGATAGCCCTCGAGTAGCTTTGTGCGAATTTCCAAAAACAAAAAAAAAACTTAACCTTAACTGGTAGATATTAACTTACATTTATAACAAGCCAGCTGCTGCCATTGTTGTTTATCCTTAACCTCAGCTGGTATATAAAATTAATTTTGTTGACATTGCTGTTTTTCTATTTTTTTTAAGTTAGACATCAATTAAATTATTAAGTTTGTACTTCAAAGAAATTTTATACTCGTCAACAAAAGTGAAAAATAGCAAAGAATCTAGTACAGAAACTTGAAGTACACCGTCGACAAGTTGTTCTCTACTTTATTTTAATAAAAGTTTAAATGTCTTGAGATACATATATTAATTTCAGGTGCATTTCTCGTCATCACCAGGTTCACCATGTTAAACTTACTCCATTGTGATTTCATTTAAAACAACACTTTTTATGCTACCAACTGACTCAACTCAGGAGAAGAGGTGACACCTTATTCAAATATAACTTTATATTTTCATATATAAATTTGAAATGTTACTTGATACTTTCGTCTATGAGAAGACTCCGTGTCAATCAAATTTATTGTTGGTTTTGTATTTTTAGCGTAAAGCTCACCCTGCCACCGGCGCTTTGTTTACTTTGGGGCAATGAACCCATATTTTAATGTTGTAAGTCCGTAAACTGACTGCTAACGTCGTGGGAGTGGACATGTGAATGTGTGAGCCACTATCACACTTCTCAGTTGCTTGTTAATTTTGTAAATAATCGATTTTACTGAAAGTTGGTGTTTCAACGAAACACGTGCGAGGCCAAATATTTACAATTTAATAGGCCTCTCGTTAGCCAGTGAAAGACATTTTGAACAAAACACTATCCAATTCAGTTTATATTCATTTAGTTGAAATTTTTTTTGGCATTTTTATTGGCTAAAAATAAAGCATTTCATACTCCTTTATCGTTGGGTTTGTTTGTTTTTTACAATTAAGTACAAAGTTACACAATGTGATACCGCAGACGTGCTGCTGTGTCACTGGGAGTTTTATTGTTGGGACTGTGAAAAATAATTTGAAGTGATAAGGTGATTGAAACCCGCTAGTGCATCACAAACTCAACAGCCAATTACAGGAAGCATGAAGTATTAAGAAATTATTTAGAACCATCTCGGTAGATACTGTGCAGCAACTCGAGTACAGAATTATGCTTGTAGCTGCTTTCAAAGTGTTCCTGTCTGCTCATCCTACTGCTGACTATCGTGATGCTTCAACTTTCCCCACTGAATCATAGATTAAATTGTCCGTATCTCAGTTCAAAACTAAACGTAAAATGTCATAACAGAATCATAAATGTTGGCAATTGCTTAATTAACGATGCTGATAATGTGACATTATTAATTTATATTGAATTAACTTAAAATTTATCAGTTAAAACATGAAAAGTTGTCTTGAAAAAGTACGTTCAAAAACCACTCTCTTTATGAGTTTATTGATTAAACTGACTTTTAATATTCAACAAATTGTAGTGTAAAATACCTCTTGCGTCCTGAGAGAGGTATTAAAGAATTTTTCTTTTGCTTTTCGTACACGTTCTCCCTGGAAGTACTGGACAACAACCCAATAATATACATGAAATAATTAAACATAGATAAAAAAGATTAAGCTATTTCTGAAAGTAATAATTAATTTTAAAAATAAACTTACTTTCTGGAGAAGAGAAATGTATTTTCCACTCTATGCTGTATCATTTTTTTAAAAAAAATATGAAAAAGTAATGCGAAATATTTTCCGTTGATAACTTTACGGTACTTAAAGTTTGAAATGATAAATGAAAAGTAAATATGAAGCAGAACTTTTTATACTTTTCATCTTTCTTTGTTCACATAAAATAATTCATTTTTCTTGTAATAATATATAAATATATGTATAATATGTTTTTGTTGCAAAACTTGTTTCGTTGTGTTTTAAAAGTAATTATTGATGACATAAAACACGAAACAAAATTTATCAGTTGACAGCGTCCTCCCTGGTAAATTAAAGAACTATCCTTCCTGAATGTACAATAATCAAGTAAAATCGATTAATATTTATGTTTGCTAGAGCTTTGTTGAAGTATAGATAGGAACGCAAAGGCGTGTGATCCATGTGATAAATGATATAATTATCTTCTTCCATAAAAAAGTTGGCCATATTAAAATCCTGATTTTGATTTAGAGGCTCAGAAAACTCATTTTAAAATGTGAGTAAACTTGTATGGAATATTTATTTACTATTAGCATCAATATCAGATTGAAAGTTTGTAAAAATACTATTACAACTTGCAAGGCAGTAACGAATATTTAATTAAAAGTTTAAGTTTTGGGGTAGTGTTTTTAAATTTACACTTTGTTATTTAAACTGGTACTAGTAACAATAAATAGCATAGGACTATTAGGAGAACTTCTGCTAGGAAGTGGTACTAGCAAATGTTTTACCAGTACTACTGCAGTAGTAGTTTTTATTAGTAAAACAAGATAAAGTACTACTACACTGTTCCAATAATTATTTATGAAGTTAGTATAAAATTCACATTCAAAAGTTTACGTAGGAACGTGGACATTTTCATGAACAAAATAATTTTTTGAATGGTTGGACTAATCGTAAGTGGAATTTCTAATGCTATTTATGTGCATCAGAATATAGTAAAAATGGCTAGTATTTAGTAAGTTTTCTCAAACCTTTGTGACAAAATAATTGGTTTAATTATAAACCTGAATAATGTACATTTGCTAACTCATATGAGCTTTATTCCTAACACACACACACACAAAACCCAATTAGATATATTTTGTGAATGATGAAACATTTTCTGATGTTGAAACCACAGCCACTAATACCAAGTTGTCATAGTCTGATTAGATAGACACAACAAAAGTTGGCTTATGAGCTATATCTTCATGACGAGAAACAAAATCCACCAAAACGAAGTGTAAATATTTCATTCATTTCTAAAATGTTTTTAATTTATTAGAAACATAAAGGTTTATAGATTCCAACCTTGTAACCAGCTACAAAGTATCCTTGGTTTCCACTGACACCTTCTGTCCAGAAAAAAACGTAAATACATTCTCCCTTTCCATTTCAAATCCAGAATCACCATGGTAGCTCTTCACTGCATCCTAACTAACAGCTTATTTCTTAATTATCTTTTAACTGGCACTGTACAGAGCACAATGATGGTTTCAACTCTTTTTTTTTTTTTAACTTCCAAGTTGCTTTCATACTTTTCATACTTTCAAGTTTTTTTTTTTATCAAGAATGAATGGTTATGTTGTGATAATCAAAATATTTACAGGAATTTTCTTATCTTAATAAAAGTTGTCTTCAAATCTAGGAGACAAACTAAACCAATTATTCTGTTATCAGTATTATTAATAAAAATTATAAATAACATAGGACCTAACAAGACATCACTTGTGTCCGTAATTCACTGTAGTTTAACTGTGGTTCATAACAATGTTCTGCCTATTACCATCCAATCGACTTTCAATCCATATACCAATTGTATCTCTTACTCTCAGGAGATGTACTGGTTTAAGAAGTCTCTTGGATTTCCTTGTGTTAAAACAAAATTATCCTGAAATTTCAAGTACACCAAAGTCACTGCATTAATTTTTGGATTAGTTGCAACATTTTTAAAGTAAGTTATCAAACTTCTAACTATACTTTTATAAATCCATGCTAACTATCTGTGTAATATAAACTTTGCAAACCAACCTTAAAAGGTAAAAATTTAAACATGTTTTTTTGTTTTCGGTAAATTGTCAATTTCTCTTGTAAATTCTTTGAAAGTTGCCATTCAAAGTATTGCTGATGCAGTTCATTCCATTAGCCAGTCACTTTTTTAGGAAAAATAAAATTGTGTTAACTGGAACTTAGTATTAAATACATCCTTTTCTATTGTCTTCAGAGTACAATACAAAGAATTCAGGGTCTTTTAACCTGCTGATCCTTAGATAATCTGGTGAAAGTCAATAAGGTTATTTCATCACCTCTTCTCAAGAACTCACTTAGGCATCAGTTGTCTCTTCTAGATATTGGCCAGTTTTCAATCTTCTGGCATCTCACAACTGTTAATGAATTCACTGGGTGTTCAAGGGTAAACCCATTACCATTAGTATTCCAAGATAATTAGTTTATCTTAGTTCTTTCAACTTTGCAATCTTGAAATATATCGGGCCTGGCTTTATTTTAACATCTTTCAAGGATATTGGACATAACCATTGAGAGGTAGATCTACTTATGAAATCACCTCTTATAAAAGTTGATGAAAAAAGTACCATTTTAGTGTTAAGCTTTCTCATAACAAAAGCTCTAATCTTCATTTCCTAAAAGTTGTTTTCTGTTTTGGTATTCTGCTTCCTTTTAACATTACTTAAAGTATTTATTGTTAGTATTAACATTTTCTGCCACATGCTCATTGCAAATTTAAATTTTTCTAAATTTCCTCTATAATCTCTCATTTTATTTCCTTTTTAAGCCATTTATTATTCAGTTTGGCATTTGACTTCTTTCTGAAGGATTTCTATGAATAATAGTTTGACCTTCAAATTGTGATACATAAGACAAACATCTCCAGTCAACAATGTTTTTCACAGCATTCAAATTTCCTGCTCTAAAGGTAGGAATTAAGTTATTAATTTAATAGCCTTGTTCTTAACACATGGTAAAAACCTTAAATGTAATTATACAGCAATTAGTGACTCAAATGTTTCCCTCTTTTAACCTTTGGCTTCATACAATCCCAGTTTATGTTACTGATATTAAAACTCACTTAACAAGAACTTAATTTTTTCGTGAAAAGTTTCTCTGATGGTCTGTGGGACCTTTCGAACACAGACCTTCTGTTCCTACAACTACAAAGAAGCTGTACCAGTTCTACATTGATAGTAGCCACTATAATATATATCAATTAATTTGTTTGTAACTTCTTTAATTTAAATAATCACTTCCACACTCTTTGTATTAATAACTTGTAACAAGTTTTCATTTTAGTTTCACATGTAATTCAAAGATAACAAGAAATGTGTTGGTTCACCTTAACCATCTCATCTTCTGTACTAAACTCTAAAATAAAAGTAATATGCTCAAATTCAGCTCTCATTCAAGCATATATCAATCTTTTCCTTAAACTACCTTAAATTAACTGCATCTACCACATCTAAGGGTAACTCATTCCATAGGTGAACCACTTTGTTATAAAAATAGAACTGTCTTAGCTAATAATGACTTTGTCCCTACCATCTTTTACTACTGTCTCCTCCTCTCACCATTGAATATGAAAAAGAATTTTCCATGTCATTTCAGGTTTTAAATGTCGAAAGTTCATCTCAGTTATACAGGGTGTTCGGAAAGTCACTGTGCACTTATATATTTATTAACAGACATGTTTCAATATATAATACAGAAGGTAAATATGAATGACAATTATAAACAATGTTGAAAGTGTCCCTTGTTGGCATCAATACAGGTCTGGATCCTTCTTATTTTGTTTCTAGATACCCTTTGTTAAAAAGGGTTTGTTTAACTGTCTTCTGCTCTTAGGGAGTTATGGAAGTTTTCTTTTTTCCATCTAATGTTATTTAATAGAGTTTTAGAGATGTCAGAATCCTGAAATGATGTTCCATGTTATTTGCTAGAGTCACTAGTGTTTTGTATATGATAAATATTAAATGTCACTAATGTTTTGCATGTGATAAATATTAAATGTCACTAATGTTTTGCATGTGATAAATATTAAATGCCACTGATGTTTTGCATGTGATAAGTATTAAATGCCACTGATGTTTTGCGTGTGATAAGTATTAAATGCCACTAATGTTTTCCGTGTGATAAGTATTAAATGTCACTAATGTTTTGCATGTGATAAATATTAAATGTCACTAATGTTTTGCATGTGATAAATATTAAATGTCACAAATGTTTTGCATGTGATAAATATTAAATGTCACAAATGTTTTGCATGTGATAAATATTAAATGTCACTAATGTTTTGCATGTGATAAATATTAAATGTCACTAATGTTTTGCATGTGATAAATATTAAATGTCACTAATGTTTTGCATGTGATAAATATTAAATGTCACTAATGTTTTGCATGTGATAAATATTAAATGTCACTAATGTTTTGCATGTGATAAATATTAAATGCCACTGATGTTTTGCATGTGATAAATATTAAATGCCACTGATGTTTTGCATGTGATAAATATTAAATGCCACTGATGTTTTGCATGTGATAAGTATTAAATGCCACTGATGTTTTGCGTGTGATAACTATTAGATGCCACTAATGTTTTGCATGTGATAACTGTTAAATGCCACGAATGTTTTGCATGTGATAACTATTAAATGCCACTAATGTTTTGCTTGTGGTAAATATTAAATGCCATTTATGTTTTGCATGTGATAAATATTAAATGCTTCTGATGTTTTGCATTGATAACTATTAAATGTCACTGATGTTTTGCATGTGATAAATATTAAATGCCTATATTTTGTGTGTGAAAAGGTCTCAGGAAACTGGGAGAGAAGGAGGGGAAGTAAAGCCTCCTAACCCCCAGCATCAGGCTGCTTCAAAAAGAGTTCAGCAGTCCCAAGCACAGGTGGATGAGGTATGTTCAGTATGTGTGGTAAGATAGTTTTATCTTTAAAGTTTTCCTCAAACTAAGGTTGAAAACTCAAAACCTCAAGTATTGCTTTATTAAAGTTTTTACTGTATGGTAAAACTGTTATGTTTACAACCAGTACATGATTTGGACCCTATATAATGTTATTTTGCTTTAAATATTTTTATGTAAGTAAAGCATCTCTGAATACTAAATTTATTGGATGATGAATCATTTAAATCAGAAGAATTATTTGAAAGTTTATTCACCTGCTGTTTTATAGTTCAAAATTTTGGTTGTCATAAAAAAAAATTGAAAGGACTCATAGTGGAAATAAGTTCATGTTCTGGGCTTCCACTAGAAAAACAACTCTTAGCCACTGTGACTAAACAAAGTAATTTTCTCTTAGCCACAGTGACAGTTGTTTAGTCACAATTTTAGGTTGCCAAAAACTGTGTGGTGCATGACTTTTATTATGCATCAATTCCATCCAGTAAAAAAATAGTTGTAATTATGTGAAAATCTACAAGACATTAAGTTTTGACCTATTTTTTTATTCCCCAGCAATCTTTCACACAAAAAAAACAAATAAAATAACAAAATAAACATGACAAAGAGGAAAATAAAGATATACACTTCTCAAAATAACACAGAAACAAAAAAAAAAGAGTAAAAACTAGAATGCGGTAGCATGACCAGTAAGTAGATAAATCCGATGGCAGCTCTACAGCCAAATCATTTTCAAGAGAATGTATGGTAGAAATTGACACCTGAAGTTCTGAAGTACATTTTTCCAACAGGGAATGGTACCCTCGTCTGTCTCTGTGAGTGACCCAGTATCCAGTATCTGAGTGCAGAGTTGAAGTTAAAATAATCTGAAGGTTTGGACTCCATGGATAAGTTCATAAACATTTCTGTCTTGGCTACAGACAGATTGCTCTTGTTTTGATGGTGTTGTACCTGCTAATTCCCCACTCACAGTCAACAGATGTAACTGGAATTATTAATCCAATTGCTGCAAGCTGAGACAAATTTGGAAAAGTATGACGGGTCTGGTGGATGTATTGCTTGTAGAAGCTCTTCATGTTTCTGTTTTTGTGAGCATCCTGTTCCATTATGTTCCTTAGTAGCAGCCATTCAGTCAGTGCCTCATCCTCATTGACAAAAGGAGAGAAGTGCTGGATGAGTTTCTTTAGATTATCCTCATCAGATACTGCTCTGCTGTGATCTGGGCTAAATATTGAACAAAAATGACATGATGTTAGTGTCTGGGAATGCTATTTGTAGTCTTGTGACCATCTCTTCAACAAATGACTCAGCAGCTGATCTGTTATTTCCACATTGTTTATCAATATCTTTGATGTCATGGCCTCTGTAAAAAGTGTAACCACTGGCATCAGAAGCTTGTAGGAGTTCCTTCAGTGCAATCTGTGTGTAAAGACCAGGGATGTGTACCAGTGACTTAATTGACAGAATTGACTCATCAATAATTGCTTTAGCCTGATCATAAGATAAATCAGCTCTCTTTAGAGATCTTGACGAAAGTCCGAGAATGCTAACAGCATCAGCCAAAAAATGTGTTATCATGACAAAGCTGCAACATGATATTTGCTAGACTAGGCCATGTTTCAAGGCTTGGCCTGGAGTACCTCGTTCCATTGCTACGACCTACAGGCAGCTTATCACAGATGCAATATAGAACACTTGCTTGATTTTATTGCTTTTCTCTCCTTGCAATGCTTTGCTCTCTTCCAGAACCCGACACAACTTGGGAGAATATTTCAGGCTTTTTGCAAACTGGTTCAAAACTGAAATGTTCTTTACAAGGTATGACACCTGGTTTGCTGCCTTTTCAATTGCCAACTATAATCTGTGTGCCAAACAATGAGTTGTATTTATCCAGCGTCATTCCTCCATAAATTTTGTAGCAACACCTGTTTTTATTCCCACCATGACATTTGCACCATCAGTTGCAAGTCCAACCAAGTCAACATCAAACAATCCTCAATCTGCCACGACTGAGTGCATTGTGTTCCGGATAGAGTCAGCCCTAGTGTGGGTCAGCTCACGCATGGCAAGGAATCGACTTTAACCTTACCTAATGATGAAAGATACCTGATATAAATTATCAGTATAAAGGTGTTTCCTGTATCAGTTGTTTCATCTGCTTCAAGAGAAATAAATGAGAAAGGTGATGCCGAAAGTCTGCCTGCATTTCATTCCGAACTACATGATTTGGGGCACTGTTTATATCATCCAGAGACTGGCTGTGGGTGTGTGTGAAGTTCTCTGTTCCACTTTGTGACTGAGTCTGTAGTTTCTTGAGAGAGGTCACTCCCTGTTAAAAATATATACAAGAACTTGTGTTTTGCAATAAGATCACCATTTGAAGTAATAAACAAAGATATTTGGAAGAGTTGGCTAGCTACTTAATTTTTGATAGATATTTTTAAAATGTTTCACTTTTAGAAAATTGTCAAATTGCTTTTTGTTTCAAGAAAATACTGTAGAAAACAAAGTATCTTATTAATACTAGAATGAAGAATATTCTTACACTGAATACTTGAAGTGAAAGGAGGGAATAAAACTTCACAGTTGGGATGGCTTCCTTTGTTTGTACAAGTAATGTGACCATCTGTGCCTGAATGCCACCTTTACACCCCACATACACCTTCACAGCAGCAGTTGACATGTCCTTCTTCAGAACTTGTGATGCTACTGCACTGTGATGATCTTCTGACCATGCATGCTTCACCGTGTTGTCTTTTTTAGACTTAGTAGCAGTTTTCCCAGTGGGAGCATAAATATTTGTTCTCCTTTTGTCCCTGCATAATTTGCAATGAAATGTATTTCGTTGGGAAACATGTTCCAGCCAAGGAAACTATGAAAACCAAGTTTCCTAAACATCTCTGTGAAAATCATAGGTATATTTTTTTCACACCAACAGTCTGATCTCTGCTGCAAATTTCAGTTTCTTTAGAGCTGTCTTTTCTATTGGAAGTGGATTTCCAATCATCAGTTGATGTTGTTGCTTTGACCTTCTTTTGAAAAAAACTTGATTTATCTAACTGTTTACACGTTTTTTTATCTGGTCTAGGAGTTTTCATGATCTCAATTCAAACATGTCAAACGAAACTTGGTATTTCCACTTTAATACAGACCATATGTTGGTTTGATGAAAGTTAGGTTTTCTCTGATTACTGTTTGTGTACCACAGGCAGAATCTGACATGTAGCATAAGAAATGAAAATAAAAGAAATCATTAACACAGATGAGAAATAATTTTTCTAAAAATTTAATTTATTAGTTGTCATATCCCTGAAATCATAAAAATACATATATAAAGAAAATATAGATTACAGTCAGTGGTAGCTTTTAAAGACATTTCTTGTTTCTTCAACTTTTTTGGGGGGCGCCTCTGGTTATTTATCATCAATAATAGCATGGAAGGCAATAAAAACCATGAAAGCTGTTAAGACCGAAACTTGAGTAGAATAAATAAAGGAAAACCATCCAAGTCCAAAAAATTATCTTTTGCTACTGTAGCAAAACCAACACTAAATTTAAAATTTTTTTTTAAGAAATCCAGTTATTTTTAAAATGTTATTTTGTGAATGGAAGCTGAAGATGGAATACTAAACCTAAGATTTAGGTTTTAACAGTACTCACTCTGATTTGTGTTATTACCTGTTAAACTTCTGGTGAAGAGAAAGTTAAGTCTGTTACGAGAAAATGCAAGGAACAAAACATAAGTGTTTAAAGTGATTTTAGGTGTCAAAGAAACAAAGCAAGTAAACATTTTTTTAAGAAGAACACAGATAAGATATTTTTTTAACTACTATTTTTATTGGTTGTTCAGGTAGTAGATATTATGCGTACCAATGTGGAGAAAGTACTGGAAAGAGACCAAAAGTTGTCAGAACTGGATGACCGTGCAGGTATGGATGATTTCTTCTATGTATATTTTTGATAAATAAGCCAAGGAAATGTGTGGCATAACCAAGTAAGTTTTTCATAATTTATTTTGGATAATATAATGAAACAGGATTTTTTAAAATATGATTCTTCTTGTAGTCCAAAGTATTGTTACCAAACTTGTGGACTGAGTCCAGAGTACTGTCACCAAAGTACTACACATAACATAGTGTCTTATGCTACCCAATATAAATCAGTATAAATGCTTTTCAAAACCATTTAATTATGATCTCATTTCCAGGTCTTGTTTAACCAGTATGTGTACCTGCACCTTTTTATAAGTAATAACTTATCTTTAAAGTAAAAAATATGAACCTGAATGTTTGTTTCTTTATCTTGATAATGGATAAAAAATGGAACACACAAACATTCAGTGTTTTTGTAATGGTGTTAGTATTCAGATTTAACAACAATTATGAAACTTAACTATATTGCTAATTTGAAGTGTGTGTTTGGAAGTCGAGAAGGTATGTTATTCATGAGTACCTTAGGTTATTTACTTGTCATCTTTTGTTATGGTGGAGATTATGATGTTTCTAAGATATTACTCTTTTTGTTAATCTCTGCAAATGCTTGGTGTTACAATATCACTTAACTGAGCTTTAGTTGTTTAATACTGTAAATTATGATGTTTATAAAATATTATTGACAACAAAGGAACTTTGTTACTCATTGACAATCAACCCAAGGTAACACTAAATTGGAAATCCAATGTTTCCCGAAAAAATCATAATTTCTCTCTAAAGTACCTGTAAAGTATTTGTTTCTGTTGCTACCAGTGGCAGCACAATTTATAAGTCAATTACAAGGGTTGAAAAATAACTTTTTAATTGAATTCTAGTGTGTAAAGTTATATCCTTTCATCTTTAGAATACAATGGAATGAAATTAGAGGCCATTAATAAAATCAACTTATAGCCACCTTTTGTTAAAAGAAAATAATATATATAAACCAATTTCTATAGGATTTCTTTTCTATATGTTAAATACTCATTGTAACCTTTTGTTAAGCTTTCTATATCAGTTAACATTTTTCTTATACAAGGAGACTTAAAGCATACACAGTATTGGAAGTGAGGCCTAACTATTGACTTGAAATCAATATTTGTTTGTAAATACATTCTAAAGTTATTTTAGTTTTACTGCCATTAGTAGAGCATTGTCAGGATTATTTATTAAGTGAGTTCTTATTTGCATTTTAAAATAAATAGGTAATTTTATTTCAACTATTTCTGCAATAGTCAATGTCAGCTAGGCCTTTTTCTTCAATGCCAAGGTTCATCAGAGTGGAGGTTATGAAAGTTTTAGAATAGCATTTTTGATAGACATTTTTAACAGGGTATTGTTTGTTTGTTTTTGAATTTTGTGCAAAGCTACATGAGGGCTATCTGTGTTAGCTGTCCCTCATTTATCAATGTCAGACTAGTGGGAAGGCAGTTAGTCATTACCACTTACCATCAACTCTTGGGCTGTTTTTTTTACTAGTGAATATTGGGATTGACTGTCACATATAATGCCCTCACAGCTGAAAGGATGAGCATGTTTGGTGTGACTGGGATTCAAACCCATGACCCTCAGATTGCGAGATGAGTGCCTTATCCACCTGGCCATGCTGGGCTTCAGGCAGGCTATTCATATTATGTTGACTGTGAAATGGGCAGAAACTGCTAATATATATTTATACTAGTGCTTCTTAAGTAGGCAGTTGTCATTTATTTCACATTCATTGTAAGAAACAGTTGTGGCTGAGATGTTATTTGTAACAGAAACAAAGCTTTAATGATGGGAAGTAGGTTAACTCTAACTATGGTGATAGCTCATTTTTCATATGTTACAACTTTGATAAAATTGAATTATGGAATATCATATGTCCCAATAAACTTCACACCAAAACATAGTTTATATTTAAAATGTTTATATTGTTTAATTTTTCATTTCCAAAGGAAATATTCAAAGAATTCTCACATTTCATTATTCTGTGCTATATGATGCATTTGCACTTTGAGTTTTCCAATTGTAATAGTAGTCTTTTACAATTTTCAACCAATTAGAAACACAATCTGTACATAATTTCAATGTAGATTATAAAATTTAAACTTCATACTCTTTGATTTGCTAAGATATAAATGAATTTGTGAAACCCACCAGTTAAGTTCCATTTATTTTTATCAATCTTCCAACACTCATAATTATAATTTACTCTATGTGGCCAATAAACATCTTTATAACCAGTAGGATGAATGGGTTTTCCTACATGTCAACTGTGTCACAAATGCTGTGATACTGGCAGACAAAGTACTGGAACTAATATGTTTTTATCCTTTATTGATTCCATTGAATGTTAAGATAAATTTAAAGACTTTGAGATTCAAACAATGAAAAACTTTCACTGTTCTTGCTGTTGGCAAAATTAAAAAGTCATTAAAATAATAATTATGGAAGACTGGTATTTTTGGGTTAGTAAACAGGTATTTTGATAACTATGTGACCATTATCACTATTCCTTGTTGAGCAAATTCTTACAGATCACATATTTTTTACTTGTCAAGGTGTTTTGTTCCTAACAAATACAAGGAGTTTCAATGAAAGGCACCTTCATTCCAGAGGTTGCAGATTTAGTTATTTAAACTGGAATTTTCAAATGTCATAAATCTTTAAGAAGGATTGTCATAAAGCTTTGCATACCAGTGTCCCCTCGGAGTGGATTCCTGTACATGGTGAGGGGACCTCCCAGGGAAGGTTCTGTTCTGTCTGGTTACCTTCTCTGGGATCTAAACATCCACCCACGTGTTTGCCGTGTGTGGTGACCCGTGAAGGGGAGGAGAGGATCCTGGTGGTTGAGGGGTCCAACCCTAACACACCACTTTGGCCTCAAATTCCTGTAGACTGGTGGCCCTTGGGTCAATCGGCTGGTCCACCTGGGCTAGAGCCAAACAAGTACCAGTGTTGGAAGTTCTCAACGGGTGTTGTGGACATTGTGCCTGATGCTGGTGTTTGGGTATAGTGCTCAAGAAACCCTGCATTGTCCTTGCATGACTTTGTAGTGCGTCTCCTTGTAGGGCTCCATGGTGGGTGGGGTCAGTGAGTACCGAAACTTTTTCTCTTTCCTATGGATCCTACAAAAAATTTAAATAAAATTGTAAAAAAACAGTCAATGGGTAAGCGATCACGTCTTGAATACTCAGAACAGCAATCTTCAACATCAGTAACACACGTACCTCATTTTCTGATATTGCATTTTCTTTCGGAAAAACCTTTAGGGCAAATGTCCCCTTTTTTTATTCAAAAGGGACTAGAGGGACTTGCTGGCTCTCCAAAGTCAGTAAAGAAGCTTCGATCTGGTGACATATTGGTTGAAACATCCACATCCCAACACAGTGAACTCCTCTTGAAATCAAAGGCAATTGGGGATGTACCTATTGAGGTTACACCCCATGCTTCTTTGAATTCTTCACAAGGAGTTATTGTTGAAAGGGATTTGAAGAATGTTCCCGAATCAGAGATTCTCACTGGTCTCTCCACTCAAGGAGTTTCTGCAGTGAGGTGCATCTCCACTCGCAAAGATGGAGTTACACTGCCAACAAATACCCTCGTTTTAACATTTACTTCACCACGTGCACCCGCCACCATCAAAGCAGGTTATCTCATTTGCAGGGTTCGGCCATACATTCCAAACCCTCTTCGATGTTTCCAATGTCAGAGATTCAGCCACTCAAAGACATCTTGTCATGGTTCCCTGACATGTGCTCGTTGTGGAGGCAAGGACCACGATGCCTATGACTGTGACATGAACCCACATTGCGTCAACTGCAATGGTTCTCACCCCTCTTACTTTGATTCTTGCCCAAAGTGGTTGGAGGAAAGAGAGGTGCAGTGTTTGAAAACGACACATAACATTAGTTATCCTGAGGCTCGGAAATTGCTGTCCACAATCCCATCTCGGACATATGCTGCTGCACTCCATTCCACAACTGCAGTGGAAGTGCAGACAGATCTCTCTGTGCCTTCAAGAGAATCGTTTTCAAAACAAATGAAAAGCCTTTTGACCTCCGTGGTTAAAAAAGTAGATGAATCGACTTCCACACCCATCTCTGTTCCTCCCATACCTTCCAACAAACCTCAAGATCCATGTTCTTCAGTTTCAAATACAGGCATTTCTTCTGATACATCATTTTCTCCCACCACAATAGACAAAACAATTATTCGTCTTCGTCCTCAGTCACTGGATTCCTCTTCCAATAACAAAAAACTGCCCACTCGACCCAGAACAGGATCCATGGAGGTTGATAGACCTCCTCCGAAGAAAGACAGTAAAGAAAAAAGATGTGGTCGTAAACCGAAGGGTTCTCCAGCCACTTCATCTACCTGTTCTTAAAAATGGCCACCTTGATACAATGGAACTGTCGAGGTTTACGTTCTAATCTGGATGATATCAAAACGCTGATTGCTTCCTACCAGCCTGTTTGTCTTTCTTTACAAGAAACATTTCTCAAATCTGCTGATACAGTCTCCATTCGGCAGTTTTCTCTGTACAGAAATGACAAGTTGTGTGATGGTCGAGTACATGGAGGGGTGGCACTGTTGGTTGATCAACATGTGCCCACCCTGTCCTTGTCACTCAACACACCCATGGAGGCCATAGCCATCCATATTTCCTTGGGTCATACCATCACTGTTTGTTCTCTGTACCTGTTCCCTGGAGAGACATATGATCAATCAGACCTTGATGCTCTCGTTGAACAGTTGCCATCTCCATTTCTAATCCTGGGGGTTTTTACTGGACACCATCCCCTCTGGGGAAGTGCTGTTATTGATGGGAGGGGTCGATCTGTAGAGCAGACGCTCTTTGATCACAATCTTTCTCTTTTCAATGCTGGTTCTTCCACTAACTTTCAAGCACCAAGTCAGTCCTTTACTGCTATAGATCTCTCAGTTTGCTCCCCTTTATTATTGTCCCATTTTTCATGGAGGGTTGACAGTAATCCACTAGGCAGTGATCATTTTCTGATCCTTTTGAGAGAGACTGGCTGTGGTCGATGCCACCCTACCCGTGTGCCCTGGTGGAAGCTGGATCAGGCAGACTGGTCCACTTTCACTGCTCTCGCAGAACTTGATCCTGCCATCGTAGATCAGCCATCAATAGACGAATGTGTTGCAGCAGTAACTGATTGTATTATACATGCAGCTGCTCAGTGTATTCCTAAAACCTCGACACGTTTTCCACGATATCCTTTTCCATGGTGGAATTCTGCTTGCCACTTAGCATGGAAGGCTCAAAAACGGGCCTGGGATACTTTTCGTAGATATCCCACACTTTCAAATCGGGTTGCTTTCCAACGGGCCCGAGCACATGCTAGGTGGGTAAGACGTCAAAGCCAGAAGGAATCTTGGATTAAGTTCACAACCAGCATATCTTCTACCACCAGTTCCAAGATCATATGGGACAAGATTCAAAAGGTTAATTGGCACTACAATTCTGTTCCTCTCTCGATCTTACTCTCTGATGGTCAGGAGGTGACTGATGTCTGGAACATCGCTAACACTCTAGATGAAAGCTTTTGCCAGGTATCTAGCACTTCTGCTTGTTCCTTCACCTTCTTGGCCATCAAGACTCGGGCAGAGCGATCACCTCTTTCATTTTGAACTGACTGTTTCTTTGACTATAATTGTCCCTTTACCCTGGTGGAACTAAAAATGGCCCCTCGTTGGTCTGCCAGTACGTCTGTTGGACCTGATGATATTCATTATGACATGCTGCACCATCTATCTCCTGATTCTCTTGATATCCTTCTGATTATCTTCAACCGGATTTTGCAGGAGAATGTTTTTCCTGATGCGTGGCACCAGGCTATTATTTTACCCTTCTCTAAGCCAGGGAAAGATCCGAAGATTCCTTCAAACTATCGTCCAATTGCTCTGATGAGCTCTCTCTGTAAGACCTTAGAAAGGATGGTTAATGCTCGTCTTGTTTGGTTCCTTGAATCAAACAACTTCCTCTTGCCCACCCAGTGTGGGTTTCATCGACAGCACTCCACCACAGATCACCTAATTCATCTTGAAACATCTATCAGAAAGGCCTTTCTCTACCGCCAACATCTTGTATCGATATTCTTTGACATAGAGAAGGCTTACGACACAACATGGAGATATGGCGTTTTGCGAGACCTCCATACATATGGGTTATGTGGCCATCTACCCATTTTATTAAAAATTTTTTGATGGACAGGAGATTCCAAGTTCATGTGGGTTCGGCACTTTCACGTTCTTTTGTACAGGAACTTCGAGTCCCTCAAAGCTGTATATTGAGTGTCACACTCTTCAGTATAAAGATAAATGTCATCACTGAATAACTCCTTCTCACCATTATGAATGGGCTGTATGTTGACGACTTTCACATCTCATGTCAGTTGTCAAACATGAGATATATTGAGCGGCAACTACAAACTGCCCTCAATTGTGTACGGAAGTGGACTTTGGCGAATGGCTTTAATTTCTCTCTTTCCAAAACTGTATGCATGCACTTTTGCCATCAACGAGGTATTCACCATGATCGTGAACTTCATATCAGTGAAGTTTTGCTGCCAGTGGTCCGGGAGACAAAGTTCTTGGGGCTTATCTTTGATCGTAAATTGACCTTTATACCACACTTAAAGCAGCTTCAGGTCAAATGCACAAGAGCACTGAACATCCTCCATGTCCTCTCTTCTACCAGTTCCGGGGCAGATTGCTGTTCAATGTTAAAGGTATATTGTGCTCTTATTTGATCGAAACTTGACAATGGATCAATGGTCTATGGCTCTGCCAGACCCTCGGCCTTAAAGATGCTGGACCCCATTCATCACCAAGGACTTCGACTCTGCACTGGGGCTTTCCATACCTCTCCAGTTCAAAGCATATACATTGAATCTCATGAACCTTCCCTACACCTTCGCCGTTTGCAACTATCTTTACAATATACTTCGAAACTTCTTTCCTTACGAAAGCATCCCACCTGGGAATGTGTTTTCCTTCCTCGGTGGGCAGTACTTTTTCAGAACAGACGATCTATCATTGCTCCGTTTGGCCTTCGCATCCAGGCGCAATTGGATGAATTGGGTCTGTCCTTGGATAACATTGCAGATTCCACAGGTCGACACATCCCACCATGGCTTATTACAGCCCCCAAGTGTGACCTTTCTTTCAGTCACCTAAAAAAGGTGGATACTCCAGACTTTCAAACAATCATTCAGTTCCCATTTATACAGATGGTTCCAAATCAGGTAATTCAGTGGGCTCTGCTATGGTTTGCTATGGGTCAGTAGTTGCATACAGAATCCCCTCTACAGCTTCTATGTTCATTGCTGAACTGTATGCCATATCTCTTGCCCTGGATCATATTGCAGCTGAGCAGTACTCCAACTGCACTATTTATACTGACTCGCTTAGTTCTATACTTGCCTTGGAATCACTTCATATTAGCTCACATCCTATTCTCGCAGATATTCGAAACCGACTGGCCCATTTCTCATTAGCAGCTACTTCAATCCAGTTTTTCTGGATACCAGGCCATGTTAGTATTCGTGGGAACGAGCTTGCAGACATGGCAGCTAAATATGTCTGCTTCAGCACCATCACCCCTATGCCTATTCCGTACATGGACTATGGTGTTGTCTTCAAGGCTCGGCTCCGTGTCAGTTGGCAGTCCACTTGGAGTGAACAATGTGACAAAAAACTTTTTCAAATCAAACCCAAAATTGGAGTTTGGCCATCTAGCTTCTGTAAAGTTCAGAAGGAGGAAGTTGTTCCCACTAGGCTACGCATTGGTCACAGTTTTTTAACTCATCATTTTCTTTTATCTGGAACTGATGCACCAATGTGTAGTTTGTGTAACGCTCAAATCACTATCAGCCACGTTTTACTTTTTTGCCATCGTTACAGTTCTCAACGAAGGCAATACTTTAAACATATTTTTTCCCAGGGTCAGTCTGTAACATTGGACAGAGTTATTGGTGATGGTGACTCTGTCCACCTTGATAACGTTTTTAATTTTTTAATGGCCATTAATCTTTTTAATTTCATTTAAGTGTTGGATATTTATTCATTACACCTTTTTAATTGAGACTCCTTTTTTACAGTTTGAATATCTCTCATTCAATGTGACATTAAACAATGGCCAGAACATTAAATAACTCGACACCAGGACTGGAAAGGCCAACTTCAGGTGACTAACGCTTCTGTTTGAACTACTCGTTAGTCTTCCTGGTGAGTTACTATTATACTTTTGCTGCATATCATTTCACACTTTTACAACTTTTTTGTACTGGCCATATTGACTTGTAACCCAGAACCAGGACGGAAAGACCAACTTCAGGTGACTGACGGTGGTTTATATACTACCTGTTAGTCTTCCTGGCGGGTTATGATCATTCCCATTCTGCTACAGGTTGTCCTTTACAACTTTGTTGACTGGGTGTCGACATTGGTTTTTGTACCATTTCCTGTTTTAATTGCCATTTTGCTTTTATCTTCAATTACCTTTTCACATTTTACTCCATTTACTTGACTTTTATCTTTTTACTGGACATTTGGCTACTCTTTATTATGATTTTGCTGAGTGTCTTTTAAAACTTTTATTCCATTACATTTTGATAATAGCTACTATGACACATAACCCGGAACCAGGACTGGAAAGGCCAACTTCAGGTGACTGACGGTGGTTCTTGAACTTACTCGTTAGTCTTCCTGGCGGGTTATGATCATTATTATTATGCTAGAGTAAATAGTTTATAACTTTGAAGACTGGATGTCACCATTGGTTTTTACACCATTTTCAGTTTTAATTGCTGTTTTGTTTTTACTTTTTCATTTACTTTTACAAATTTTTCTCCATTTATGTGACTTTTCTCTTTTTACTGGACATTTGGCTACTCATTGTTGCAATTTTGCTGTGTGTCTTTAATACTTCTGTTTTACATTTTGATACTGGTTGCTGTGACACATAACCCAGAACCAGGACTGGAAAGACCAACTTCAGGTGACTGACAGTGGGTCTTGAACCTGCCTGTTAGTCTTCCTGGCGGGTTATGATTATACCTTTTTGCTAGAGTAAATACCTTACAACTTTTTACACTCTGCCTTCTATCTTAACGTTGTAGACTAGGTGTCAACATTGGTTTTATACTTTTTTGTTTTACCTTCATTTCCATTAATGTCTTTTACTACATTTTTACCAGATGTTTGGCACAGATAGCCTTGTTGCTTTGTGCCATAAAACACTAAATCAATCAATCAATCAATGCATACCAATGTCAATTATAGAATAGCAGAAACACCACAGGCAGTGGTGTGTCATTAGGGGTTGACACTTGATAATGGGTGTATTAAGTTTATTAATTTAGAATGAACTCTGTTGAACTGCTGGTGCCATCTATTGAATGCAGTGAAAATTGTTTTAGAAAGTACTTTAAGTTCCAAGCTTATTTAATTTTGTTATAATTTTGAATGTTGTAGTTAAATCATAAAATAATGAACATTGGAACAATTACATGACATGGTAGTTGTCTTGTTGAACATTCACCTATTTATACATATTAAGATGTCATGCTAATAAGAACTGTTTCCTTACAGATGCCTTACAGCAAGGAGCTTCACAGTTTGAACAGCATGCTGGGAAACTAAAAAGGAAATTTTGGTGGAAGAATTTGAAGGTGAGGTTCAGTAAAGAATATTTTTGTAAACCTGAAGTCTTAGATGTTAGGTTCAGTGAGTTGAACAGCCAGTTAAGTTGATGTATGCATTCATTATATGTAATGACTGTTTAGTAAGCTGGCAAAAGTGAAAAATAAACAGATTTGTAGTGATTATTAAATTCATTTTCTCATCACCAATTTTTAAAAAAATACCAAAACCTCAAAGTCTAATTACTAACAGTGATGTGGTACATAATAATGTTTAGTAATGCTCCATGTGTAACATGTCTGTTTACATTTATAAGTAAACACTCCTCTCCTAAAGGGCTCAGTTGTAAGTCGTAAGGGCTTATAATACTATAACTGGGGTTTTGACATTTGTGGTGTTCACAGTAGAGAGAGCCCATTGTGTAGCTTTGTTCAAAATTTCCAAGTTACAACTTATTAAAAAGAGGGTAGTTCACTTGGTTATGAGTTTTAATCTTCGACTGAGATACAGAAAGTAATTCACCACTTCCTTTCATCTGGTACTGATGCACCAATGTGTGGTCTGTGTGGCACTCAGGTCACAATCCTACATATTTTATTATCATGCTGTTGTTACAACTAAGAACAATGACATCATTTTAAAAATTTATAAGGTAGGTTTGCCCTTGACATTAGCAAATGTCATAAGTAATATTGCCCACCTCACTAATGTTTTTGCAATTTTAAGAGCCATTAAGGTTTTAATTGGACTATATATTGTTTTCACATTATTTCTTTTACACATTTTAATTTTTATTTTGACCTGAACCCAGGACTGGAAAGGCCAACTTCAGGTGACTGACAGCAAGTTTGAACTTAATGCTTCAGTCATCCTGGCGGGTCTTATTTTTACAAATTTTTACCTTAATTTCCATATACCATTATAGTATACTACATCTTGTTTGGCACAGATAGCTTAGTAGCTTTGCACTAGTAAACATGAAATACCTATCTACAAAGAGAACATAACATTTCATCATATTTGGAAAACTAAATATTACCATTTGAATATGAACTGGCTCGCTGATCTGAGAAGCATGTTTCTCTGTACATTGGTGGGAAGGTGTTTAAAATTACATTGTGTTTAGATATAGTTGTTCAAGGGTTATGTATTTTGAAAGAAAATATATTAATTGTGTTAAGTCTAAGACAACAAGTTTTTTGTTGTTAAATTTTGTATTTTTACCAGAAATAGTCTTTTTTTGTTAAACCTCCTCACTGATTTATTTATTTAAAAAGAAAAAGAAATTGATATTATCTTCAAATTAATATTTTAATTTTGTTTTACTGGTTTTGAAAATACCCGTTTTGTAAACTGTTTTATCAAATAATCTTTATTTCATGAAAACAGACACAATTTATTGATGAACTGGTTGTTTTTGTTGAAAATAAATTGTACATTTTTGCACTCTGTTGGATTATGTTGTATTTTATGATTTAAAGTTGTTATTATTTCTAATTGTTGAATGTATTTCATTACTGAAAGGAGTTTTTCTCTCAATTTTTTTAGTTTGATTATATTTCTTTGTTGAAAAAGAAATTGGCTGATTAGGCATTTTTTGGTTTATGTGGTAGGAAAGTTTGGATAACAGTAGTATTGTTCCTGTTTCAGATGATTGCCATAATGGTCATAATTGGTGTAATTTTTGTGGTGATAATTACAGGTAAATAAATGTTCTTTCTTACTAAGAGTTTGTAGAAGGATGGAATTTTTGTTCATGGTGTGTGTGTGTGTATGTACATAAATACACAAATACATAAATGCTCATTCAAATTACATTTTTTAATTATCCTACTTGTGATCTGTAAATAACCACTATACAATATATACCGTCCAAATGAGGAAGGTTAAATTATTCTTAAGTACACATAGTAGCATGAAATAGTGCTTATATTTTTATGTTTAAATTGGAATTTAGAAAAGTCTAAACAAATGTCTAAATATTATAGCCAATATGATTTGGTGAAAGAGGCTTTAATGATGCTTGTTATAGGTTTTTGTTTTCAAAACACAAAAGGTATTACTCGTTACGCTATTTAGAACCATGGATCTCATCATTATAAGAAAATTGTATGTAGTATAAACTTAAGTGTTCATGTAATTGCAGCCTAAAAGATTGTAAACTTTGGGAACTTGGAAAGAACAGCAGAACATCATAAATAAATGTAGATTCTCTGAATACACAGATATATAAGAACTTTAACACTAATTGTTTGTGGACTAAAAACTGTGATTTTTTGTTATAAAACATGTTTTAATGGTCTAGTGCATAACAATCTACATTCTACTTTGGCAATATAATTTTTGTGTTTCTCAGATTACCTGTATTATAGGCATATTTATTTTGTTCATTTGCTTATATAAATGTATCCTGAATTTATTATATTAGAACAGCAAGCATTAAAATCACATCAGAGATAAGTAGGTAAACTTAACAACAATCTCATTTATAATTTAGGTATGTCTAGAAAGCACTTTATGAATAAGTAGGTATACCTTTACAATCCATTTATATCTGAAAATCACTTCACAAATAGGTAGGTGTAGATAGAAGCCACTTTCTAAATAAGTAAATATACCTACCAATGATCACATTCCGTTTCAGTACATTATCTCCATAAATATAAATAACTATTATTGTTTAGTGCTGCCCTCTAAGTGAAAAAAACGTTTATAATTGTCACAAGATTTTTATCTCCCCGACACAGGAATTTACTGATTCCAATCTGTCTCTCGTGCAAATCACCATGTAGAAACCCTCCACCTATGAGAATGCATCATAATTTAAAGATGCATGTGGCTCCTTCTATTTAATTCTGCCAAACTGTTCCTTTTGGTTTGTGAAATCCTTGTGTTTAGATTTTTTTTCTTCTCTTTTTTGGTGCTCCTTACCTGAATCATGATTTATTTTATTTACATTGAAGAAATCTTTCAACTTAATTTCCCTGTATTTAATTTTCTCTCACACTTGCATATTTTACATCAAACACTTGTTTCATTTTGAGGTTCAAAGTTCCCATTGATTATAAAACCTAATTCACACTATTTTCACAGGTTAAAGATGGTGGAGTCTCATCATTACATTTTTCTGCCATCATTCTTCATAAGATGATCCTTATTTTGACCAGCCTTCTCCTCCTGAACCTTTTCCACTAATCCTTCCAAACAAATTGGACCTGTTTAGGCTGATGAACATTTCATCTTTTTGTGCTCCTGGATTTTGCTGTATTTTTTCACTATCTCTTCTGCAGAATCAGCTAGGCTTAATATGTTATTTTTGTACATGATTTTTCAGGTTTGTTATGCTTTATCTCATTCCCTGTTTTTTGTGATTCTTTATTGCTCCCATGTTGGTATGTTTGTTGTCTTTGACTATCTCTTCACACAAGTGGTTACACTGCAGTTGGCATTTACTGGATCCCTCTGTGACCTTGTCCTGAATATATATCTTGCTTCTTTCTTCTTGGGATTTCTTCATTTTTTCTTTTTTAACATGTTTTTGATCTTGTATCTCAGTCTCTGAAATCTCTTTGGTTGCACATTTGTTGCAATTATAGCCACAACATGCCCATGTTTGTTTCTTATCCAGTCCTCATCAACCTGTCCCTCTGATTGTTTTATTCATGGGCATGTCACCAACAGCATCAGAAAATTCCTGTCCTGCCACCAACTTTCTAAGGAGGTACAAGATTTTGACTGTTCCTCGTGTTTATCTTCTTTCTCAAGGCTTTCATTCCAGACTGGTTGTTGTCCTTGTCCAAAACTGGAGGTTAGGAGTATGTACTTACATCATTGTAAGTTTTAATCTGCCCCATTTTACCATGAAGTGATTTCTAACCATGATTTTTGAATATTTAAATACTTCATCACTTCTGACTTTCTCTTCACTTTCTTCTCCAAAGAATGATTTCTCTGTTTCATACACTGCCATTCAGACTTGGTTCTATATAATTTGTTGAGCATTCAGAGTATTTGTTTGTTTGTCACTTATATGTTCTCGGATTATGCTTTTCTTTTTCTGTGGTTGACTGACTAATGTTCAGTTTTCCTGAACTGGAGTTCACTGGCTACTATTATCAACTTTTCCTCAAGGCAGCTATAATGGGCTGTTAATTAAGTTGAAGTCCTTACTGGACCTATCCAATGTCTTGTATATTTTAGTGTTTTTCTTTTCCTACACATCTTAGTCAGGCCCACTATTCTCCTTTTCAAATTTGTTTGGTGTATCTTTTATGTGATTACAATGAACAAAGTTGTATCATTTTAGGGGATGCTATCTTCTGTGGTAGCACTTATCTTCTTAGATTGGGCTATTTTCTGGGCATTTCATGACTAATGAAATTTTGCAGGGATCCTTTATTAGCTCTTGTTACCCTTCCTCCTACTCTTGTCATTGATTGGTGTTTAGATATGACTTGAATTTTGGTTGGCATTCTACTTTCTCCAGTTTTCCACTTCCCATGGACAAATCCCTTTGGGAATGGATGGTGTAGGTGGTTCCAACTGGTAGGTTTGGGGTTTTTGGTCTGCAGCTGAAAAGTTTTTTTCTGTCAACATCCCAGAGCTTTTCACCATAGGCTATGGTTTTATTCATTTTCTCTAGAAATTGTCTGGTAACGATACTTTCTGACTTCAGTGGTTGTTTATCTCAATCATCAGGGTGGCACCCATTTTCCATCCCTTAGTATATGTACATTGGATCTTCTTTTTGTGTCCATACATTTGATACTCCTATCATCGCTTATCATGTTTTTGGTAATTTTGCTCTTGTTGTGGATTAAATTCCTCTCCAAACAATATTTGTTTGACGGAGTGGTCTCTCAGTCCTTTTGTTTTTCAGTTGTTTTGACTTCAGTGGGTAGTCCTCAAATTGATGTTTTAACTACATCCCTTAACTACAAAATGCATTGGTTCTGATCTCTGTTCTTTCAACTTTTTGCTGTGACTATTAATGCTTTCAATCAGAATTGGACCTACAAATTTGTCTATTCTTCTGTTGTATTCCTTCTTCTCTGAGTGCCCCTCAGTGTGGATTTCTGTACTTGGTGAGGGAACCTCCCAGGGAAGGTTTTGTTCTTTCAGTTTACCTTCTCTGGGATCTAAACATCCACCCACGTGTTTGCCTCTGAAGGGGAGGAGAGGATCCTGGTGGTTGAGGGGTCCAACCCTAACACACCACTTATCCTTGAATTCCTGTAGACAGGTGGCCTTGGGGTGGCCCCCTTGGGTTAATTAGCTGGTCAACTTGGGCTAGGGTTAACCAAGTACCAGTGTTGGATGTTCTCAACAGGTGTTGTGGACATTATATTTGACGTTGGTGTTTGGGTGTAGTGCTTACAAAACCCCGGCGTTGCTGCATTGTCCTTATTTGACATTGTAGTGCATCCTCTCATAGGGCTCCATGGTGGGTGGGGTTAGTGAGTACTGAAATTTCCTTTTTTTATTATGGATGTTCCACTTAAAAATCTTAATAAAATAGTGAAAAAACAGTCTGTAGGTAAACAACCATGTTTTGAAGATTCTGAGCAGCAATCATCGCCATCCGTGTACCCCCTGTTGTACCTCATTTTCTTATATTGCACTCATTTTCAGACAAATCTTTAGGGTAAATGTCTCCTTTTTAATTCGGAAGGGACTAGAGGGACTTGCTGGTTCTCCAAAGTCCGTAAAGAAGCTTTGATCTGGTGACATGTTGTTGGAAACATCCACATCTCAACACATTGAACTCCTGTTGCATTCAAAGGCAATTGGGGATATACCTGTAGAGGTTACATCTCATGATACTTTGAATTCATCATGAAGAGATTGTTGAGAGGGATTTGAAGAACATCCCAGAGTTGGAGATTCTCGCTGGTTTCTCCATCCAAGGAGTTTTTGCAACTCTTCTACTCGCAAAGATGGAATTATGGTGCCGGCTGATATCCTCATTTTGACATTTACATCATCATATCTGCTGTCATCATCAAGGCAGATTATCTTAATTGCAAAGTACAGTCATACATTCCAAACCCTCTTCAATGTTTCCAATGCCAATGGTTCGGTCACTTGAAGGCATCATGTTGTAGTTTCTTCACATGTGCTCGTTGCCTTTGAGTGTGAAACAGACCCTCATTGCATCAATTACAATAGCTCTCACCCATCCTACTTTTGTTCTTACCCTAAATGGTTGGAAGAAAAATAGGTGCAGCGTTTGAAAACGATTCATTACATTACCTATCCTGAGGCTTGAAAATTGCTGTCCACCACTTTATCTCAGATGTATGCTGCTGCAATTTGTTCCACAGCTACTGTGGGAGTGCAGACAGATCTCTCTGTGCCTCCTAAAGAATTGTTCTCCAAACAAATGAAAAGTCTTTTGACCTCCATGGTTAAAAAAGTTGATGAATCAACTTCAACACCCATCTCTGTCTCTTACATACATTCCAAGAAATCCCAAGATCCACTTCCTTTAGTTTTGGGTACAGGTATTTCCTCAGATACATCTTCTCCCACCCCAAGATGCAAAATGATCATTCATTCATGCTCTCATTCAATGGAATCTTCTTCCAACAGCAAAGACCTGCCCAGTCAACCCAGGGCAGGATCCATGGAGGTTGATGGACCTCCCTTGAATAAGGAAAGTAAGGAAAAAAAGATGTGGTCATAAATTCCAGTCAATTTGCCTACATGTAAATAAAAATGGCCACCATGATACAATGGAACTGTCAAGGTTTATGTTCTAATATGGATGACATCAAAACTCTGATTACTTCCTACCATCCTGTATGTCATTCCTTATAGGAAACATTTCTGAAACCTGCTGATACGGTCACCTTCTGGTGGTTTTCTTTATACAGAAATGACAGGCTGTGTAATGGATGAGTGCATGGAGGGGTGACACTGTTGGTTGGTCAGCATGTACTCGTCCTGTCTTTGTCACTTGACACACCCTTGGAGGTCATAGCCATCTGTGTTTCCTTAGATTGTACCATCACTGTTTGTTCTCTTTACCTGTCACCTGGAGAGACATATGATCAATCAGACCTTGATGTTTTCATTCAACAGTTGCCATTTTCCTTTTTAGTCCTGGGAGCACTTAATGGTCATCATCCCTTCTGAGGAAGTGCTGATATTGACAGAAGGGGTTGTTCTCTAGAGTGTATGCTCTCTGATCACAACCCTTCTCTTTTCAACACTGGTTCTTTCCTTTATTTCCATGCTCTTAGTCAGTCCTTTTCTGCTATTGATCTCTCAGTTTGCTCCCCTTCATTATTTACCCATTTTTCATGGAGGGTTGACAATAATCCATGAGGCGGTGATCATTCTCCTATAATCTTGAGAGACTGGTTGTGGTCAATGCCACCTGACCCGTGTGCCCTGGTGGAAGCTGGATCAATCAGACTGACCCTCTTTCACTGCTCTTGTAGAACTTGATCCTGCCATTATCTGTCAACTATCAGTAGACAACTTTGTGACAGCAGTAACTGATTGTATTATACAAGCAGCTAGCTGCTCAATGTATTCCTAAAACCTCAACATGTTTTCCACTATATCCTTGTTCGTGGTGGAATCCTGCCTGCCACATGGCGTGGAAGGCTCAAAAACAGGCTTGGGATACTTTCCATAGATATCCCACAATTTTGAACCACATCACTTTCCAACCTGGGGTTGTTTTCCTTCCTTGGTGGGCCATACTTTTTCAGTTGATCTGCCATTGCTTCTTTTGGCCTTTGTGTCCAGGTGCAGTTTGATAAATTTATACGGACTCTTGTAGTTCTCTATTGTCCCTGGAATCACTTTATGTTGGTTCACATCCTGTATTTGCCGATATTTAAAACTGACTGGCCCATTTCTTTTTAACATGTTCTGTCCCAAGGTTTGTCCATAATGGTAGACAGTGTTTTTAGTGAATGGTCACAATTTTTTTACCCATCGTTTTCTTTTATCTGAAACTGATGCATCAGTGTGTAGTTTGTGTAACACTCAGATCGCTATAAGCCACATTTTACTTTCTTGCCATTGTTACAACTCTCAACAATGGCACAATTTTAACACTGTTTGGCCCCAAGGTTTGTCCATAACATTAGAAAGTGTTATTGGTGATGGTGACACCGTCCACCTTAATAAAGTTTTTAGTCTTCTAAAAATGTCATTGAAGTGTTTTAAATTTATACCTTTTTAATGTGGTTCTCTTTTAAGAATCACAATATCTCTAGTTTGATTTGAAATTAGAAAATGGCCGTAACATCAAATAACTCGAAACCAGGATTTGAAAGGCCAATTTCAGGTGACTGATGGTAGTTTTTGTACTTACCTCTTTGTCTTCCTGGCAAATTTTGACAATTACAGTTATGCTGAAGAAAGTCCTTTACAATTTGTATAACTGTAGTTTTTCTCTTACTACTGTAGAATAGATGTAAACATTTGTTTTATGCTATTTCTGTTTTGTTTTACCTTGATTCCCTTTTATGAATTTTACTAAATTTACTTTTAATTTTTTACTGGATGTTAGTCGCAGATAGCCTAACTGCTTTACGCCATAAAACACTTAATCAACCAACCAATTACTTTATTACTTTCTTCACCACATGTGTTTGTCAGCAAGATTTCTAAAAAACATTTGGACTATGATCCAACTTAGAAGTGATTAGTTTTTGATTGTCAAGGTCAAATATAAAGGCCACAAAAAGGTTAAGAACAAAAAGAATTTGTCTGTTAACATTGCATTTGATTTCTTATGCTATTTCTACTCCATGACCCAATCAAAAGTAATCAGAGTTTGATGAAACTTAGTGGACGTATGAAGAATGTACCTCAAAATGGCTAGTATGGGAATTAACACTTTCACTGATAAGCAGAAAACAACGTTTTGACTTGAAGATGACCTAGAAAGGCTGAACGTTGTTTTATGCTTATCAGTAAAAGTGTTAATACTGATACTATCTGTTCCGAGTTAAATTTTTATTCCAAGTGTGTTTCTCGTCGTCAAGACTTGTGTAGAATATTAATCATCATTGTTCTGTGGAAAATTGTGTGTATTTGTTCATAATGATGGAAATACAGACACATTTTTTTGTTTTTTCAGAGCCAAACATGATCGATGCTGTGATCTACTGAGTGCCCCTCTTGGTTACTTTTATTTTCAAGAGGTGACAAAAGTTGCCCTCAAAATTATAGTCAAGTTATTTTTACTTCTTAAGTGGGAAAATGTAGATAATCTAGTAGAAGACATCCTACAAAATTATAAATGAAAGTCAATACGGAAGCATTTATGTTACCACTGAATATCTCAATAACTATACAATTTATTATTCTTGTTAATGTTCAAGAATATAAAACATTTTACTATCTCATAGCACTTGGGCTCACACTTGGTAATGTCCCTATTCTTTACATTAATTCCTTTGACATGTTCCTATTCCAGTTGCCCACCCTTTAACCTTAACTTTTTACCAGATGTATTGTGCAGATAATCAGCTGCTTTGTGCCATAAAGCACCAAATCAACCAACCAACCTGTAGGCTAACTTTTGGATAAGCCTATTTTCTATCACCACATGGATGTAGGTACCTGCGGGCCAACTGTTGGATGTAATTGACTTACCAATGGTATAACCCTCTTTCCTACCTCCATATGGATGTCAGTACCTGTAGGCCAACTTTTTGATGTAGTTGACTTGCTATTTATCGTCCATTGCACAGCTAGGAACATATTCTTTTAATTTATCTTCTTTTGTAATTTTTTGGATTGTGTTTCATAAATATTACATGGTTTGGCTCACTTTCTGGCCATGATTCACTCCTATTTGGATATGCTTCTCTGTTTTTCACTCATATATGTGACATCTTTTTACAATTGTGGAAAACTGTACTAGGTTCAGAAGTGGTACAGTTCCCCATATCAGATCTTAGAATCTGACTGTCTCATGTGTCAGATCCTTTCAAAGGATTGCTGCTTCTTTCCCTTACACGAATCCCTCCACCTATTCAATGTGAGTGCAGGTAGTGCACCATATTGGAATTTATAATTTTCCTATCTTGAAAATGTGTTTTTGATTATAACTTACCACCTCTCATACTTCCCACCCTTTGTCCATGCTGAAACGTGATTATTCCATTTTCTACTAAAACGTTAAGTGATGATCTTGTAGAAATGAATAGAGGAAGTGACATGGATAACCAGAGTATATCACACTCTTATTGGTACATAGAGGAGTACTGAACAATAATAGCTATTTATGTGAGAGGAGGTAAGTACTTGTCAAAAGTACATTTTCAGTGTAGGAAAATTATAATCTAGCTATGTCTAGAAGTCACTTTATAGGTGAGTAGCTGAGTCTAGAAATTATCTATTAAGTAGATATGCCTATTATATATATTATTCTTTATGTTTATAACATGTTTAATTTATGCATCATGGTATGCTTAGGGATTACATTGTTATTAGTAGACTTCTAAAGATCAATATTTTAATATATATGTTATTCAGGGATTACTATATTTTACCCCTTGTAAGACACACTTTTTCTCATGTATTTTTAAAGACAAAAGAGATGGGTTAAGACAAGAAGTTAGCTCAGGGTCTACTCAAAATGGTCTCTCATTATTTACCAATTACAAGTATTTTCAATAACATAAAACATTCAATGTAACTAATACTGTTGATATACTGTGAAGAATATGATGTATTTGACTGTATTTATTTAGTCGGTTGAAAAAAAAGTCAAGGTTACATTAAGGTGTTGGTTGATGAGTCAGTAGTTTTTTCTTAGAATTTTCTTTCCAAAATTAGGGTGCATCTTCCATGATGTAGCATCTTACCAGGTGTAAAATACAGTAGTTATTAATATGTTGTTGTTTAAAAATCAGTTCAGTAATGTTTAGTAATGACCTTGTTAATGCATAGTGCAGTGAGAATCAATCCATTTTAAAGTACTTGTATGTTAAACTGTTTAGTTACTAATTAAAATCTGGTGTTGACATCATTATTAATGTTGCCATATTAAAGGTTAAGTTATCTTGTTTTTGCAGTATGGGCTGTATATGGTTAGATGTCTCCACTACATGCAGGACCAGCATTTCATCCCACCTACAGCAGACTGTATTTAACTTCCTAGAGCACTGTGTTATTTCTTAGTCAGATTAGCCTGTTCAGTCTTATACGTGTGTATTGTTACTTGTGAACTTATCTGACTCGTCGATCATGTACCAGGGTTTGATCTAGCTCTTTACATCCTTGGGATGCTAGAAATGTAGCATTTTATAGCTCTCACCAAGAGTTTGTTTATTAAGCTTATTTCTATGCTACTTTTTAGAAGAGAAAATGCGAACGTTAGGATATTTTAAAAATATATCTGTTTATGTTTTGAAGCAATCTTTTCTTTAAACTTTTGGCTTTTAATGAGTCTTTGAAGTGACATACATTCCTCATTGTTTTTCTGTTACTGAATTACAGATCTTATTATTTACATAACACCTGGAATCTTTGATTTTATTTATTTATTTATCTATTTAATGTTGTAATAGCTATACCTACACCACTTAACATGTGACTTGTGGTTTCTGAAGTTAATTGACACTTACATAATTTTATTTTGATTTTATTCACTAATTGACCTACTTCCATTATTAACACCAATACTCAGGGTTGTACTTTTTAGGACTCAAATGTAATTTATATTTGGCATCTAAAAATACTTTCTTGTGTATGAAACAGAATCATCAACACTTCAAGTTTTAAGAAAGTTAATTAACAAATGTATTAAAATTAAGAGATCATGAAAAGTGTAGCAGCAAAGAATATGTTACTAAATTTTGAACACTTTTAACCTTTTAACTTAATATTTGTGTGAATACCAAAGCTGAGAAAGCATTAATTGGGTGTTCAAAATTCATTATTTAAATTCACAAATTTCCATTAATAACCTTTAATTAATAGTTTTTATATTAAAAAGAAAATTATTTGAGGATTTTGTATATTAGGACCTAGCTAGTCTTAGTTAAAACACTCTTTGAAGCAACTGTGAAAACAGTTAAGGTTTAGAGTGTTCATTGTGATGTTTATAAGTGCTACTGTTTTGTTCTTTCAGCATTTTGTAAAATT
Organism: Carcinoscorpius rotundicauda; assembly: GCA_011833715.1. NCBI lineage: Eukaryota > Metazoa > Arthropoda > Merostomata > Xiphosura > Limulidae > Carcinoscorpius > Carcinoscorpius rotundicauda. Next base: position 58,082,357 of record CM022398.1, read on the forward strand.
GCCAAAAGACTTTCAGAATAGCTTTCATTGTCACAGAACTCTTAGTGCCCTATTTCACAACTTACCTTGATCAGACATCTCACAACAGCAACTATTTTTATACATCAGAACTGTTAGACCAAGTTATTAAGATCTTTTGACACTTCAGCATTTTGTAAATTGTAGAAGAGAGTTCTTTATGTTAAACAGTACTTACAGTTACTTCTAAAATAAAAGTTATATTTTATATTACAACTTAAGTAGACTCTTTCTAATCTTTAAATTTTGTATTTATAATCTTACGTAGCCAGTTTAGAAACTAAACAAGAATTATATGTAGATATTATACAATTATTTTGCAAGGAAAGAAATGAAGCTATTATTTTTTTTAGTCTTGAAACTAAATTACTACTTGTGTGTAACATTCACATTTTTCTCCTAATACAAAGGTTATTTAGTTGTAAACATGTCTGGTTGTTTAGTGGATCGAAACTAAGAAAAATGTATAATGAAATGGAAGTTGCATGATAACTCGTATCTTGATATGGTTCTCTGGTACTGAAATTGAACAGTATGTTTAGTATTCCTTGGTTCTCTATGCTGGTTGTTTTCCATGACATTTTATCATTGTGTCTGTATACTTTATTAAAACTTGCTTGTCTCTGATGGAAAGAAAAAAGTAAAGCAGTTTTAACAGCCAGTGCAAATTTTATTAAGTTTCTTACTTGTTAGATCTCTGGATATATTATTTTCTACTGAAATAAGTTGGTCAATAATAAGTTAATTAACTTGCAATGCTAAAATATGGGGTTTAGTTCTTTGCTGTGGGCAGAGTGCATACAGAATTAAAAATTAATAGATTAAGTGATTTATTGTGTAATTAATTTAAATTAAACATGACAGATAGTTGATTAAATTTTTAAGATATATCAAAGTTTTTCTTCCTTAATAATTCAACTTTGTTTCATCCATTTCTTGACATGTATAATTTTACTAAAGTAATTTAATGTTTAGAAGAATTTAAATTAAACAGAAATACTTGAATAAATTTTTAAGATAAATCAAACTTATTTTCTCTGTTGAAGATTCAAGTTTTTGTTACTTTTCTGTGATATATTTGACTACACATTGGCTCCTACACAACCGACAGGTGAGTCATGCTCTGTTTTCTTTTTGAAGGGTCACTCACTGGCTGGGACACAATGGCCACATAAACACTTTTCCTAAAAAAAATAATTGTGAGTAGAGTGACCCTAGAAAGTATTGGCAAAATAGGCTTAGGAGCCAACATATTAATTGGGTTATATTTGATTTTGAGGAAAGCATTATAGATAAAGTTTAGAAATTATAAAGTTTAGTTGAAGAGTTTTAAGTAAAACAGGATGCTAGTCACAATTATAAATTTTATATGTATTTTTTTTACAAATATTTATTTTTTTACTTGTGTTTTTGTTTTTTATCAGGGTGAATTGTATACATTTTTTCAGTGTTTAGGAACAAAATCCTAAAAGCTTTTTAGGATTCCTTAAGACAAAAATACAAAACTTTAGGCTGAACACTTTCAAAAAGTGGTTGTTTTTTCATCAGAGACAAAATATATTATTACCTATTTGTATCTGATAACAAAGATCAAACTTTTTGGGTTACTGGGTTTTGTATTTCTGTCTTTAATTGGTTTTTGAACTTACACATTTTTCTAACATTATTAGAAATGTTTGTATCAGATTATTTTGTATTTGAAAGTTTTAGCAAGACAAAATTCTCAATTCTTTGTTATTTACTTTATTAAGTTAAAAGGACGTGTACAGTTTAACACATTCTTCAGTTTTAATATGTGATATTTGAAATTTTATTTTCAGGTCAAAATGTAAGAATGAATTAATTTTGCTTCAACTGAAAATTTAGATGTTTCATTGTACCATTCTCAGGTGCCAATCATTTCAATTTTGTTGGAATAATTCTTGTTTTTAATTCCAGATTATAGCATTGTGATGATAACCTTCATAATTCTAATGTTTCTATATTTTAAGGGTTTCATATAATGTGATACAATAAAGTTTATCTGGAGGTGAAATGAAACAACACTGAAATATTAGCCAATCAAAAATAATATTGATAATTAATCCATATTAGTTTCATTAGAAGCATATCAAAACAACTCATCTAGCAAAAATAAGAAATAATTTCCATATTGGAATTTCATTCTCACTACAAAGAAATAGACAAAAACAGAAGTAATTTATATAAACAATGTTACCACAAATGGCTGTGCGATAAATCATCCAAAATAAGTAGCAAAATTAATATAAATTAAATAGTTCTTATCTTTCTGCTCAGATTTTGGTTGTTTCTAGGTTGATATTTCTGAATGATTTTGCTTTTGTTAAATTTTATTTAAAGACTTTTTCAATAAATAACTTGTTTTAGTATTGTACATTTTTCATCATTTGCATGTGCAGTTATTAAGATTTTCAGTTTCATAATTATTGTGACTTTCTTCATATAAAGGTGTAATAATTCTAGGTAAAATCTATCAAATGTTGATCTTAAATTAAAAAGATAAAGCTATAAATTACATAGGTGTTATATCTGTTTAAATACTTCTTTCTGTTCTATATCTTGAAATGATTTTAAAAAGTTATTGCAGATGTTTTGTTAGGATCTGTGAACTATCTGTATAAATTACATCTCTATGAATATTACGTGATATACCAGTACTTCTTGAAGGTGATGCGATGTACTTAACGTTGTCAAAATATAATAAAGTTACATTGACACAATTCTGATCTTTGCCTGCTTCATTAGGTTTAAATGTCAGAAATTAATATAATAACTTACAAGCACATTTATCTCCATATTAACAAACACTTATGTAAAGTTTTAACTCTTCAACTTATTACTGATTTCTGCTAGCAATCATAATCTTTTGTTTTTTTGAGAGTCTACATTGCTAATTTTATGTCACTTCTATTAACCTACTAACTTCATATTACAAGTCCTAACTTTTATATAATTTACAAAAGTATTGTACTGGTGATCCAGACCAAGATAACTATTTATCGTTATTTTGGTTACACAGAAGTGATTCAGACCAAGATCATTATTTATCTTTATTTTAATTACTTAGAGGTGATCCAGACCAAAGATAATTATTTATTTTTATCTTACCTGCACAGAAGTGATCCAAAACAAGATGATTACATTATGTAACACAGATTTTGTTCCTGGATAGTATGTGCTGTTTCTTAATTGCTTATGTTGTAAAAGTGCAGAAAATGACCATTATTCCGTTCAAACTTTGCTTTTGTGACATGGATAATGAAATTTAGAAATTAAACTATTTTCTGTGTAAAAATGGGCAAATTTGCATGTTTTCATTTACATAAGGTCTGAATAAAACAATACACGAATCAAGCTTTACATGTATTTATACTAAAGATACACAAAAATATTCAGAAGTGAATAGTTTTTCGAGATTTGCGACTGTAATGTAAATCACTTTCGTGTATCAGCCTCCAAATATAGTCTCCCATCATGTTTTCATTATACGCTCCTTGGCAGCAGCATTCAAAGTCAAGTATATCTTGGTGGAAGTGCTCGCCTTGCTCCTCTGAGTATGCTCCCATGTTCTCCTTGAATTTATCAAGATGAGCATCAAAGATATGGACTTTCAGGGACATCCTGCAGCCCATTTTGCTGTAGTTTTTCACCAGAACCTCAACCAGTTCCACATAATTTTGGCCTTGTGATTGCCCAAGAAACCTCGAACCACTGCGACAAAGTTTTTTTTTTCTGTACAGAGCTCCTTCTTTGCACTCCAGGATTTTCTTTATTTTTGGTCCAACGAAGACACCAGCTTTGCATCAGACAGCATAGGGAAGAAGTCTTGAAGGTACTTGAAGGCTGCAGACTCCTTACCAAGAGCTGTAACAAACTGTTTCATAAGACCCAGTTTTATGTGCAATGGTGGGAACAACACCTCCTGGAGGTCCACTAGTGGCTCACACTTGGCACTTTTGCTTCCCCACACAGAACTCAGTCAGTTGTGGCCAGTACTTCCTGTTGTAGTGCACTGCAGTGTCCCTGCTGTCCCAAAAGCAAAGTTAACAGGGAAACTTGGTAAAGCCTCATTGGGGACTCATCAGGAATGTCACCATTCTGAAGTCTCTGATAATCTCTCAGCCATACTCATCATACTTCAAGGCTTCTAGCAAGGTCTTGGAATAGCGAACTTCAAGGCTCTCTTTTCCCCTCTGTACCATCCTGCAAAAGAGCAAAATAAGATTGTTATTATGAAAATAAGTTTATTTTATCCACAAATAATGTGTAAGAGGTTTGTGCGAAATATTTTGATATTGTTTCTATACTATTAGAAATCGAAAAAAATATTTAAATTTTAAAAGGTCTAAAATTTGTAAAATATAAAACCTTACTCTTCAAACAAGCAAAAATTGTCAGTCTTACCTTCTAGGATTTTTTGCAGTGCTCACAAGTAAAATGAGGTGCCCAGGGTTTGTTTTGATCCCCGACAACCATGCCGAAATATGCCTTGTAGGCTTCACACATTTTAGCAAATGCTGTTACAGAGTATTTTTTAGCTCTTGATACATTGGTCACATACATAGCAGAATGTGTCTGGAGAATGCTTGCAGCTTCTTGATGCCATCTCTGATAAAAATCAGATACGTCTATATGCTCACTGAGGCAGCTAGAACTATACTGAAGTGGTGAGTCCCTTTATATATATTACTATGGAAAGTTCTGGAAAGTTTTTTGTTTGTTTTTGAATTTTGCACAAAGCTACTCGAGCAATCTGTGCTTGCTGTCCCTAATTTAACAGTGTAAGACTAGAGGGTAGGCAGCTAGTCATCACCACCCACCGCTAACTTTTGGGCTACTCTTTTACCAACGAATAGTTGGATTGACCATTACATTATAACGCCCCACGGCTGAAAGTGTGAGCATGTTTAGTGCGACGGGGATTCGAACCCACGACCCTCAGATTTCGAGTCAAATGCGTTAACCTAACAGGAAATGCTGGGGCCTAGAAAGTTCTTGAAAATTCTTGTAACTTCGAGAAAATTCTCTATCAGCTACTCAGCACTGAATCTATCTGGATTGTTCTGGAAAATGGATTAATATGAAAATTTCATTATCCAGGTCACAAAAAGCAAAGTATGAAGAGAAAAATAGGTCTTTTTTATTTACTTTAGGCATAAGCAATTGGGAAATAACACGTTCTGCCCAGAAATAAGAAAAAGTAGAAGTTTTGTTACATAGTTATTTAAGTAATTAATGGCCATTGTAGTGTTTTAGTGCTTGCATAAGAATAATGATATTCTATATTTTTCTCACGCTTATTTTTGTGCAGAAACAATTAAAAGGAAAGCTAGTACTTGTAGTGAGTTCAGTTTGTAAGTTTATATCATTTCCATGTTTTATAAACAAGTTTCATGTGTCGCCACTAGATGACAGACCCCATTATATAGAACACCAGTTTGACTTTGCATGATATCTGCAAAAACAAATTCTGTGACAGTAAATAGAGAATCTAAATTAATACTTAAGCTACTAAAAAAGATAAGGTGTTAATGGAATTAATTGGTTACATATTAATCTATTTTTTCTTAATTATTCGGTGGAGCCGACTCTTGTAAGTGTGTGTAGATTCTTGACCTGATAATGTTTTTAATGTTAAATCTGTGGATATATTTCTACTGAAACACAGCGAGTCAATAGTTAGTTTATTAACTTACAATACTAAAATGTGGAGTGTAATATTTTGTTGTGGACAGATTGCAGATAGTACTGAGTAATAGATTAAATTATTTATTGTCTAATTATTTTAAATTAAATATGAGAAATAGTTGATTCAATTTTAACAACAAATCAACCTTTTCCCTCTTTAATAATTCCATTTTGTTTCAGTTACATACATACGTACAATGTACTTTCTATTCATGAGATTCATTAGTTTTATAGAGGATGTTTTGTCGTCAGAGGGACTATTGAGATTCATTAGTTTGATAGAGGGTGTTCTGTCATCAGAGGGACTATTGAGATTCATTAGTTTGATAGAGGGTGTTCTGTCATCAGAGGGACTATTGAGATTCATTAGTTTGATAGAGGATGTTCTGTCAAGGTCTTTAAATAAAAAAGATTGTCTTAAGAACTTACTAACTTGATATTTGTGCTACAATTTTTCTCAGGGACTCACACTACTTTAAAAATATATTTGCAAAAATTAAAACCCTAGATAACAGTGAAGCTACAATTAAAACATGCCTGTTTGTCATTCTGGGGGTTTAGATACAGAATTATAATGGACATGATGTTAATTTACAGTGATGTGTGTAATGTTAGTTTACAGAAACATATGACTGCAGTAACATACGTTATATTAGAGTAGAGTAACATGCTTAATGTTAGTTTACAGTAATATTCGTAATGTTACTTTACAGGAGCATCAGTTTGTAGTAACGTACGTAATGTTAGTTTACAAGAACATAAGATTACAGTAACATGCGTGATGTTAGTTTACAGGAACATAAGATTACAGTAACATGCGTGATGTTAGTTTACAGAAACATAAGATTACAGTAACATGCGTAATGTTAATTCACAGGAACATAATATTAAAGTAACACATGTTAGTTTACAGGAATATACATAATATTAGTTTACAGGAACATAAAATTACAGTGATATACGTAATGTTAGCTTATAGTAACGTATGTAATGTTAGTTTACAATAGCATACGTAATGTTAGTTTATACTTTTAGTAGCAAACAAGATATAGTTCAGTGTTTACTATTTCTGGGCCTGGCATGACCAAGCGCGTAAGGCGTGCGATTCGTAATCCGAGGGTCGTGGGTTCGCGCCCGCGTCGCGCTAAACATACTCGCCCTCCCAGCCGTGGGGGCGTATAATGTTACGGTCAATCCCACTATTCGTCGGTAAAAAAGTAGCCCAAGAGTTGGCGGTGGGTGGTGATGACTAGCTGCCTTCCCTCTAGTCTTACACTGCTAAATTAGGGACGGCTAGCACAGATAGCCCTCGAGTAGCTTTGTGCGAAATTCCAAAACAAACAAACAATTTACTATTTCTGTATATATTTCTTTACTAAGCACATTAAAAATGTTTTATTTTCAGGAAACATACTACATGTTTTGACAGAATATTAACCTGTCTTCTTCAGGGATTATTTTTATTGTTAAGAAATGTCGGCCCCTAGTAACAGAATTATACCTAAATACAAATGCAAGTCTGATTAAAGCTAGTTGAATAAACTTAGCCAGGTCTGGCTGGATGTCGCTAGGGCCAAAATAATAGTTTAGTGAAAGATAACCTTGTATTATCATTATTATTATTGTTTATATTAATTCTAAACAAAAAAATATAGTTTTAGCTCATATAGGAAGCAATTAAGTAACAAGGTTATGTCATACATATATATAGATATAGGATTTGTTAAGTAACACTGTTACACCATACATATATATAGATGTAGAATTTGTTAAGTAACACTTTTATGCCATACATATATATAGATACAGGATTTGTTAAGTAACACTTTTATGCCATACATATATACAGATACAGGATTTGTTAAGTAACAAGGTTATGCCATACATATATAAAATATAGAAATTTTAAAGTTTAGTTTAATTTGTACCAATAACTACATGAGAATCTGATATCGGCTGGTAACTGTAGTTACAATACTGACCTATCAGTTTGTTCTGTACCAGTAACTACATTACTGTGTTTATTTACTGACATTACATATCTGTAATGTAGAATCACTTGCACGGTTTTGATGCATTGAAGGTAAGGCCATACGGTTTAAACTGGAATGGGTCCCTGTTATTGGTTTTTCATGGGTAAATGCCCAGATGAGTAACTGATCTGATGTGGCCGACTTTTGTAAGTTCTTATTCCGTTTCACCCAATGCCACTGGCTGAGAAAAGACGTGCCATCGAATGAGCTGGCGCGTGAGAAGTTATATTAATAATACACGATTCATAACGTTTGGCTATCAATAAATTCGTACGTGAGTTATGATGTACCAAATGTTTCCGTTTTCAGCTCCAGATAACTTGAACCTTTTGTTCGAGTTCTGAAGTTTCTTTGTCTTATACTTGATTTATAGACCTCACTTTGTCCACTTTATTACAATACGCGTTTTATCTTTTGGTTACTCCTGTTGTCTTCCAAACATTCCAACCCCGATAACTGACTAATACAGATGCGACTTTATCCCAAGTACGCATATCCACTAATTTATCCCAAGCACGCATAACCTTTAATATCAATATCGAAGGTTATCAGATCCACACGAAACAAAGGATATTCAAGTGGTTTCTTATCAGCTTATTCGAATTTTGTGACATAACCTGTTTTAAGACGTTGTCGGTTTCACCTTAAAAATGGATTTGTTTGTTTTCTTGTTTGAGAAGAAATAAATTGTGGTTGATTAAAAATCTCCGTAGACTGCGTCATTGAAGTTTTTCGATGACATTTTGAGTTTCAAGCGCAGATCTTCATCACAACCAGATACTTGAAAAGTCGTCTAAATTGTTCCAATAGATTTAATCAACGAAATAAAAAAGACAATTTGTATCAAACTTATTCCAAACAGCTATTTGCCTTTGAATAGTAAGAAGTTAGGCTCAAACGTGCCATCTAGCGACAAGTATAAGAATCATGTACTCAGATTACAATGGGACACAAGTGTGTCACGTAACGTGCTTATGGTAAGGAGCGCGTGATGCTCTACGTACCATATTCGCCTGTGTTCGGACATAATTTCAGAACGAAGTTTGTTACTTTTTCACAGCTTGTCACCACGGTCCACGTATAGACTGATGGCAGATACTGAGCTTACGCAAAAATTAGGCCGTCGTCAGATTTTTAACGACCAGGAAGAGGAAAGCCCAGAGCAGGCAGTTCATCAGGTGTTTAACCCTTACACAGAATTTCCGGAATTCTCCAGGAAAGAGATCAAAGAGTACAAGAAGACTTTTAACAGGTAACTTAAAGACTAGGTCGTTTTTCTGTTCGTAGGAAGAAAATTAATAACCTAGTCTACCACTTAAGTTTTAACAAATATATCGGTTTTAATGAATTAATAATTAAAATAACGATTAACTGACTCAGTAGCGGGTTCTCTCTTTTTAATCGAGTTAAAGTTATTAAAAACCGTTTTCTCAAGGTGTCAGTAAACGTTCAAACAATTCATAATTATAACACAAAAGTATATAGCTATCTGAATACCAGATTTTGGTTATAACACAAAGTATGTAGTTATCTGGACACCACATTAGGGTTATAACACTCCGTATGTGGATACCTAGACACCAGATCATGTTTATAACACTCATTGTGTGGCTAACTGGACACCAGTTCAGAGTTACAAAACTAAGCATGTGGTTGTCTGGACACCATATTAGGGTTATAACACTCAGTATGTGGATACCTAGACACCAGATCATGTTTATAACACTCATTGTGTGGCTAACTGGACATCAGTTCAAAGTTACAAAACTAAGCATATGGTTGTCTGGACACCATATTAGGGTTACAGCATTCATTATGTGGTTAACCAGACACTTTTTCTAACAACTTAAACATCAACTAGCTTTCTATCAACTTAAACATCAATTGTCTTTCCATCAACTCGAACATTATCTGTAATGTTCAACTTTCTGTCAACTTAAACATCAACTGTAAAGTTCAACGGTCTTTCTATCAACTTAAACATTATTTGTAATGTTCAACTGTCTTTCTGTCAACTTATATATCAACTGTAAAGTTTAACTGTCTTTCTATCATCAACTGTAAAGTTTAACTGTCTTTCTATCATCAACTGTAAAGTTCAACTGTCTTTCTATCATCAACTGTAAAGTTCAACTGTCTTTCTATCATCAACCGTAAAGTTTAACTGTCTTTCTATCATCAACCGTAAAGTTTAACTGTCTTTCTATCATCAACTGTAAAGTTTAACTGTCTTTCTATCATCAGCTGTAAAGTTCAACTGTCTTTCTATCATCAACTGTAAACTTCAACTTCTCTTTTTCATAATTATTTGAGATTTCTACCAATCCGTATTTGCATTATCAATTTTTTTCCATTTTCATCTTAGAAGAATAAATAACCGATAAATATTATTTACAGTTCTAGTAATCTTAAAAAGGTCGGTAACCTTTATTAAACACTATAGTAGTTCCGTGAGTCAACAATAATATGTTTTATTAACGTTTCTCGTGTGAGGAGTCAGTGCGTCGTTGTCGGAAACTTGATGACCGACCTTTCATTCTTAACTGCGCCAGGTTTTATAAACTTATTGTAGGAAGTAAGTTTTTTTTTGACCCAATACTCACAGGTGTACCGGTCCTTCGCCACAGGATAGACGTCCCTTGGAAATAGTGTTCGGTTTAGTGATTTAATTCATGCAGTGTAAGTCAACCCAAAGCTTTTAAGATATGCCCCTCTGCATCTAAAAACGTGTTAGGGATTTTTAACATATAAACAGAAACCTACAACAAAAATATATTTTAGGCGACATCTAGGAGTTCTAATAGATTTTACAAGGATATGAACCTTGCATATCGACGTAGAAACCTTCAAAGTTAAGAGGTTAACAAACAGCCACAAAATACTGGAGTCAGGTGAACTGATAAGCCAAACTTTATAACTCTATTCAGCTAGAGATGTATAGATTTGTTATTTCCGAGCTACACGAAGGCTGTAGACCTGAGACGATAGATAAGAGGGAAGGCAATTATTCGACAGGACCCTTAGCAAAATCTTTGTCTACAGTTGTCAGACCGAATAGAAGTATTTGGTCGTCACTTTTATAACACAGTCACGACATCAAAGTGTGGAACACGATTTTGAGGGAACGGGACGCGAACAGTTAATCCTACGATTCATATTCCGGCACAAAGACCACGCCTGAAACTGAACGTAAATTACGTCATAAGCGAAACAAAAACAACATAAGGAGTATGTCTAGATATGTAAGAAATAAAATATTTAATTACTATGGTTATTTTGACAATTTTCTTTTCTTTTATTTTGTAAATAGGGTAAATTGATCACTGTCCATCATGGTCAGTACATCATGTGATGAAGCTTGTCACTTTGTTGTTTTAATTTCATGACCAAGTTAACAAGTTGGATGTTATATCAGTTGATAATGAGTAAAATTAATACCTCTTAGTAAATCACTAGTAGTCTGATCACGAATGTTTGAACCCCGTGATAAACCACTCGTAGTCTGATTACGACTGTTTAAACCCCATGAATAGCTACTAGTAGTTTGAACACGACTGTTTAAACCTCGTGGTAAACAATTAGTAGTCTGATTACGACTGTTTAAACCTCGTGATTAATCAGGATCAGTGTTAGAAAATATAATTTGTTGACTTCCGGATTATATAAAGATTTATATAATCCTGTTTAATACCCAAGTTTAAATGGACACCAAGAGGAAGACAGTTAGTCAGTGGTGCTCACCCCGATTCTTAAGATTCTGTTATCTAAACACCTTTATTTTACCATTACTCTCATTAAACCCTCACAACCCAAGGCTTTCGAACAAAGTTTTTTAGAACAAGAGGACTCGAATGACAATTCCTTAGACTGACACTAACAGCTGGACAGTTGTTTTGTTTTTGGCGCTAAAGCCTAGCTGTTTTGCGCCATAAAACGCCGAACCAATCATTAAACTTCACTTTTAAATAACCATTGCCTGCGTGTTCAAATGTTTATATTTCAAACGGATTTATTGATAGCAAAATAAATACAGCTAGTTCGTAACTGAAGTTATTAACGTTTGAAATACAGCCAGGTCTGAACCGGTAGTTTGAAGCTAAAGAGATAAGAAAGTCATAATAGGAATACAGACTTTAAGAGTGTTGCGGTTCCATAATACAATTTTAAAAGTAAATGGAATTCTACTTCTGACTTACTGCCAAACCATAAGCGGTAACTTAACGAATTTACGGAATAGTCTTTTGTAAGAACTCGTGCACAAGTGAAGTATTTAGAATTATTTTCATTTCACTGAAACACAAATTATCTTCACAAAAGTGATAACCAGGAAATGTACGGACAAGGGACAACGAAGTAAGACAAAGAACAGGATTTTATGATTGCAACGCTTACGTTGGCACGTGCTTACCTCTTTTAGTTTTCAAAATGAAATTTTCGAAAAAAATTATTCCATTTTATAATTTTACAGGTTTTTTTGTTATTTAAATATTAATGAGGAAATGTTTTGTAAAGTTAATAGATGTCTTTGTTGAGAATAAAGCCCACGTCCATTTTGAATTAGGTTTAATAACTAGTAATCACACGTCTTTAGACTAGACGTAATAGCTCTAGGGTATATTTTGAATAAAATAATATATTTTTATTCCAGGACCTTTAATCGTTCCGTATAACAACAGTAGAAGTATGAAAATAAATTATATATATATTCTACAAGGAATGCTGCCATACAGACTAACGTGCTATGATGGGACTCCACAGTTGCAGGAAGGAGAGTCAGTGCTAAGGTGTCCTAGCATGTAAATGATGGAAAGAAACAAAAATAAAATATATTGTTTGTAAATGTTCTTTACCTCATCAAACTATTCCCTAGACTTTCAACTGAGGGCGCGTTATATGAGTAACAATCAAACCCTTAGCTTGGTAGAATACTGTCTTGGTCATCAGCTCACAATTAGGGACGATGGTATATAGCCTTATTAGCTTTGCCTTAAAAAGAGATACTTATGTTTATAGGCATAGAACACAGACAGAGATTTTAAAGTCCTTGGTTCACAACAGTCTTTTACACATTTTTAATCTAAACCTGGATGTAAATGATTATCCTGTAGACTATAAACATGGGAAGGAAAAAAAAAGTTTCGTCTTCTTTTAATATGTTTATTTGCCGTTAAACACAAAGCTACACAAGAGACTATCTGCACAATGCTCACTGCAGGGATCGAATCTAAAATTTTATCATTATTTACTTTTGAGCATATCGCTCTGCCAGCAGGGAACTTTAGACACGAATTCAGGTTTTCATCCTACTTTTTTTTTAACATCGTAAGTCAAAAAATGTAATTTGGTTACTTTAATTTATAAATAACAAACGAAATAACAGTGATAGGTTGCGCTGCTGTTTATTTTGTTGAGTTGAGAATAATGACTAACATAATTATCCTTTCACCCAGAAGGGGGCTAGGTATTGCAGTAGGGCTCTTTACTGTGTTTCCGCGTGCGTATTTTGATAATTTACTAATCGATTTACATGATACTTTTACATAAGATAGGAAGTCAATGTGGGACAGCCCATCCCTAATCTAATTCAGATCTGAATACGAGTTCTGCATTACTCTGAAGCATTTTTTATAATGGGTAAATAGGATATTTTCGTGGTTTTGGGTTGATAATTGTGTAAAGTGTGAGAGGATTTGTACCAAACTTCATGGACACATTAAGGTTGAGACTCCTGACCATACGACAGAAAATGATCCAGATCGTTGATCATTCGAGATCTGAGAAGAATCAGAGTTTTCAAAGGTGAAGTTTAACGTTATCCATTATAAACACATACAATCTCTAAAGGGGCGGCGGGACGAGAGTATGTAATCTTTCCGATTATTCTTGTTCTGCTACACCAACTGGGAGCACAAAGTAACTTTGATAAAACAATCAAATTTATTACCATGTGTTGTAGCTGATTTGTAACATTTAAACATTTTCACTTGATGATACCACATAAAACCTAGTGTGTGTAGCAAATGTTCTTCAGTGTCTAAACATTTTCACACTAAGCCTTGTGTTGCAGCTGATCTTTAATAATTAGATATTTTCATGCTAAGCCTAGTGTAGCAGCTGGTCTTTAGTATCTAAGCGTTTTTACACTAGATCTAACATCAGAACAAACACAGTCTCTTGAATTATTTTAAACAAAAAGAATCACGCCCTCTACTGTCGTATTTCAAAAGATAAAATATTTAATTGTATTTGCACTGAAGAAAATATTTCAGAAAGAACTCGTAATGCCCTCCAGAAACGTGACTGTTACAAATTATGTCAGATCCCCTTTAAGTGGAAGTCCGATCAACACAACTCTACAAGAGATATAAAGATGTGGAATGCCACGTACGTGTGAGATACATAACTGGCAGTGTATTAACAGAACGCAACAGCGTGACCTTGTTTACTATCCGTAAAGCGATTATTGTCTGAACTAATCTGCTTGAGAATTTCTAGATCGTATTTCCTCATCTTTGTTTTAAGATCTTTTCAGTTTCTCCTCTGGAGACTTTCATGAACATTGCTTTACTAACCACTTTATGACTTTAAAACAAAATATTTTTTAAAGTGACAGCACTTTTGTGGATTTTAAAAAGATAAGAAGATAAACAGTATTATATGTTTATATCGACCGCTAGGGCGTTTGTCTGACTTCTCCTCCTTTACAGATAAAATTATATGACAACATATTTGGTTAGCGTGTCTACACAGGATGGATTTTCCACCGTTTCCACTGTCGTAAAACGTAACCAGCTTACTCACCTCACTTCAAGGTTTAATTTTACAGTTAAATTTTGCAACTCGTTGAGCGTGCGCTTTATAATCTATATCTAAATTACAGATATTCGAAAGTATTTTTTATAGTTAACATCTAAACCAAAAACTGAATTTCCACTGATTAAAAGAGCAAGGTTTGAACCAACAGTGTTTATTTGAGGGCTGGACTAAATTTTTCTGAAGCCAGGATATTAGCCAAATGATTTTTTGGTAGCCAATTTTAGCCAGATAGGTTTGATCCGTATTCCACCCTCCAGCCAGTCACATACGATAAGACAGTCAAAGAATAAATGACAACTGAGTTCTTATCATACATTTTATTTTAATGAATTTATCATCAAATTTATTATAAAACAAAAGTTTCACAGTTACAAAGTTCAGTGTTTTTCACACACAAATCATTACAATAACAACATGGGAAAACGAGTCACTAAATCAAAAGTAACTGTTATTACATGCTGCTAAACGGGGGTCTCTCTAGACTTGCAAACCAGGGAGAAGTTTTGCTCTAATTTTACAAAATTGTGGAAAAGTTAACAGTCAATAGCATTCTTTTCTGCTATAATATAATCTGTATAAGATGACTTTTCCTGGAGCTTGCGAAGGGTGAGGTTTGGTCTGTTTTGGGAGACCACTTCTCCCAAGTCTCTCTAGTGAGAGCCCTGCTTAATAAAATATATATCATCACCAAACTAAACTTGACAAGTTTCAGTAACATTCATGCTGAAAATCTGAACACAAATTCATGACAAAATGAAAAAATATATACATGCCTTGAAGCATGTCATTTTGTTGTGCCTTACTACTCATTTACAGTTACAACTGATACGTTTGTTTCAATGATTACATTAGAATATGTCTGCTCTTTTTTGTACTCCAGATCTTAAAGATCTCCAGCACATGAAACAAAACAAAAACTCAACAAACTAAGAAACCAGATAAACACAGCCATAAAACTATGCTCACCAGATAAAATTAACGATGAATTAGACAAAATAAAACAACACTTCATCAACATCAATAAGTTTCCTCTGCAAACCGTAAAAATTATTATACGCACACACCTAGACGGAAAGCAAAATCAACTAACAAAAGTAAATATATCTCACGAATTAAAAAATCACGAAACCATATACTGCTGCATACCATATATTCCTGACATCAGCAGAAAAATGACCAGCATTTGGCAAAAACTAGAAACAAAGTATGACATTCCAGTTAATACCAAATTTATTCGAAAACCAGGCACAAAACTGAGATCTACACTATTTAAAACTACACTGACAAACACCACACCAACATTATTTATAAAATACAATGTGATAACTGCCACGACTTCTATATTGGAGAAACAAGTAGAAAAATAGGAACCAGATTTAAAGAACATAAAAAGTCACCTTCACACGTTTTCGAACCCTGCAAGTCAAATGAACACAACATAACCATATAAAACACTAAAATTCTAAATAAAGAAACAAACGCAAAATTAAAGAAGCCTTACTTATACAACAACTTAAACCCAAAATAAACCAATATAAAAGAACGCCTTTATACCTATATTGATATAATAAAATAAAATTATGTATTCAAACATCTAACACCGCTCTCTTTATTCCGATACTCAGTTACACAACCCCTTCCAAACATGTGGTCAGCTTCCGGTCAGTTACCTCTTTCTTTGTAAACCTGACGATGTTCACTCTTCTATGTAAAAAAAATTTTCAACCCAAACGAGCTGTTTTTGCATATATATTCTTAGATCTGATTAATTTGTGCATATTGGCTCAATTTATAGAGAATCTTTTTACCAATTAACATTTAGTTTTTTACAAGTATGTGTTTGTTATGGTACTAATCCAGTAACCGCTTTTAATTAAACTTACCGGCCAAGCCATGCGCCTTTAGATAATGTAATTACACGTGTGAAAGTTATCACAATCTTTGTGGTCGTTCTTTAATTATAGCATTGCTAATCAACCACACATAAATGAGTTATTCATGTCAAGTCGTTAGGTCGCTGTTGATTGGACAATTTTTCACACTTTTGTCGATCCTGACCATGACCTTGCAGACAGGTTGTTGATGTTTATCTGCTTACCACATACTTGCATTAAAAAAAAACAAAAAACGTTGATGTAGCGAACCTGTCTAGCATTCTGTAAACAAACAGAGTTTCGTCGGTTTATTCGACAGCTACAATTTTTCTTCGCCAAAAAACAAAAATAATAGATATTGGCGAATATGGGGAGTGACAGCGTGAGCTTTGAGACTACAGTGTTTGTTTAATTAAGCTATGGATGTTATTTAAACACACACTGTTATTGTTATAAAGGTATGATCATGGTTTAAACCTAGGTGAGCGTACAGTGTTAGTTTTAGTGTGATGTATTTTATGAATTATCTGTGACTGTACAGTGTAAGTTCTGGTAAGGTGTGTTTTATGGATTATCTTTGAGTGTACAGTGTTAGTTTTGAATAAGGTGTGTTTTATGGATTATTAGTGAACCTACTGTACTAGTTACAATAAGATGTGTTTTATGGATAAGAAAAAAGGAAATTATCTTCTAGCATATTTGTAGTAGAGTTAATATTTATATGACGATGACGAAGTTAATGTGTGCAAATATATTAATTCTACTTTTCAACACAAAGATTCGACATTGGAACTGATGGGTTTATCGATTTGGAGGATCTGAAGAGAATGATGGAGAAACTCGGGGTTCCTCAAACCCACATGAGTTTAAAAGATATGATTCACGAAATCGACGAAGATACAGACAAAAAAATTAGCTTCAGAGAGGTGAGAGAAAGACTAAGGAAGAATTTTATTATCAGAGGGGGCAAATTTACAAAGTTTATGAAGTGGAGTAACGGATATTGATAAGCTGGGTTCTTACTATAATATATACTTTGTTTTCTGGTTCTCGTTATCTTTCTTGAGGAAAACTACACCCTCTGTGAAGTTGCAATATTTATTTCGTGTAACAGCAGAAACGTCATGAAATGCGCCCATGTTTAAATATAAATAACTTAAATCAATATTTCGCTCTTTTGGTTTATCTCCGAAGATGGTACTTACAAGTGAGATGACAAATGACATAAAATGGAAAGTAAGAAACCTGACCTGGTTTCGAACCTGTGCTTGAAATCTTTCTTATGGAATAAAGTTCTCAAAAGAGGAGTCATTAAACTCTTTGGTTTTGGTTTAACTTAAAGTACCAACTGGTTTTATTAGTTTATTCTATTGTAGTGGTTAACTTAGCTGCAAATATCAGATTCCACTCATTGGTCTGGTTAAATAAATGCTTTCTAGAAGAAGAAACTGAGATAATTTTGTCTAACACACACATTGTAACTGTTTCGACCTTTCTAAGTCATTTTGTTTGCTTGTTTTTGAATTTCGCGCAAGCATGCTAACATTGAAACCGTAGTTGGTGTCTTGTTCCAGTTTCTTCTGATTTTTCGCAAGGCCAAAAATGGAGACTTCAGTACAGACAGTGGTCTGGACCAGTTGGCCAAATTAGCTGAAATTGACGTAGAACAGGCTGGAGTTGGAGCAGCTAAAACCTTTTTTGAAGCGAAAGTAAGTTACTCACAAATCAGATTATTAAACTAATGTTTCGTGCTATAAATTTCTTATTTGTGAGTTTTGTTTGTTTAGGTCGGTTTGAATTTCGCATAAAGCTACAGGAGGGCTATCTGCGCTACCCGTCTATAATTTAAAAGTTGAAGGTTAGAGGGAAAACAACTAGTCATCATCACCCACCACCAACTCTTAGGCTACCCTTTTATCAGCGATTAATAGAATTGACAGTGACATTATAATACACCCACGAACTGAAAGAGCGAGCATATTTGGTGTGTCGATGATTCGAACCCGCGATCCTCAAATTGCGAGTTGAGTGCTTTACAGTGGGCTATTTATGAGAATATGATCAAAATTAATGGTATTTGGAAATTTCTAAAAATTAACCATTGATTACAATTAAAATTAATTTTACTTTATTGTATTTTGTTTTAACAGCTTAAAATGAGGCATTTCGTTTAGCAGTTTCCTAATAGATTTATAATCGCCTCCAGGTGAGTCAGCTGCAACTTATAACTCTAAAACCCGAGATTCGATTTCCTACGTTGAACTAAGTTTAGGTAGCCTATTGTGTAGCTTTGTTTCAAAGAAATAACAACAATAACATTTAATGTGAAATGTGTTAAATATGTAATGGCTATATGCTCAAAAATTCGTAGGTTTTTCAAACTGAAAAGAAAATCGGGGTAAAAGTCAGTGTGCCAGAAGTTAATTAATGTTGTTTGTTTTGTTTTGTTTTTCTTAATAGAATAAATTTATTTTTATACATTTGACTTTGTGCAGATAATGTTACATCAAAAAACAAACTATTTAGACCTTATGTAATGACAAAATAAAATATTTAGTTTTTAAGTAATTTAACTATTGTTTAACTCCCTGACAAAGATCGAGGAACAAAGACGGTACAATAAATTTGAAGAAGAAATTCGCTCTGAACAAGAAGAACGACGACAAGAGGACGAAGAACGAAGACAACGTAAAGCAGCCTTCAAAGAAAAAACAAACTTTTTTAACCAAACTACCGTATGAGATGGTGCTGTCATCTATGGACCAATCATCATACTAACATTTACCGTTTAATGTTTAGGAAGGAATGTGTACATTGTAAAATAAATATTCTGTACGGTCAGTTTTATATATTTTTACGTTATTACATTACTTAAAATTTGTATTATTTGTGACATCCGCTCTAGTAAATCTTTTATATTCTTCTGTCGAGAGCTTTTAACAAAACTTGTGCGCCTGTCTATAAATGTTTGTGTTTCTGAGAGAGAGAAAGAGAAGAAAAATACAGGGGGAAAAACATACTTGATTTGTTCTCTACTTTCAGACATTCTTACCTACCAAATTATACACGTTTTAATATTGTTAAAAAGAAGCTCACTGGTCTTAACATTTTACCAAGAGGATTGAGGGTTGAGTTGGTAAAGATTTTGAGATGGTCGTTAAAAATCAGTGTTGAGAAGCTGAAAACAGAAGTAATGTTGCAAGCGTAATAAAGCCCGGTATGTCTAGGTGGGTCAAGGAGTTTGACTTGTAATCCGAGGGTCGCCAGTTCGAATGCTGATAGCACTAAACATTGCTCGCCCTTTCAGCCGTTGGGGCGTTATAATGTTACGTTGGTAAAAGAGTAGGCAAAGAATTGGCGATGGGTGGTGATGATTAGCTGCCTTTCCTCTAGTCTTACACTGCTAAATTAGAGACGGGTAGCGCAGATAACCCTTGAGTAGCTTTGCGCGAAATTAAAAAAATTAACCATCACATAAATGCAAGCGCAATGACGTATCTACGAAGTCTGATATTCATCTCGTAAGATAGAAAAACAAATATCCATACGAACATCACATTATTAATTCAGTTAAAACAAAACACTCTATTGTGTCACAGCTAAAATTTTCTATATTCTATAAAGTGGTCAAACGTGAACTTATCAAAGATGGGTTAATAAACTCTT
Source organism: Carcinoscorpius rotundicauda (assembly GCA_011833715.1). Classification (NCBI taxonomy): domain Eukaryota; kingdom Metazoa; phylum Arthropoda; class Merostomata; order Xiphosura; family Limulidae; genus Carcinoscorpius; species Carcinoscorpius rotundicauda. Next base: position 58,102,473 of record CM022398.1, read on the forward strand.
TGATTTACATTTTGTTGACTTCGTTTCCAATAGGTTCACCTGGTAGCAAAGTAGGTCATATAATTTGACGCACAAGATGAGTGCTCACTGAAATGATGTGACATCTTTTGTACTGTTACTTCCATCAGTGTTTTCATAAAATGTTTTAAAGAAAAGTATTAACGAAAATTCCAAGTAAATATGACCGAATATTTTCAGTATCATATACATACAACATTGCATTATTCATGTAACAGTTGGAAAGTTGTATTTTATGAACAAGGCGTAAAAAATGTTTATACGTGTAATTCAATTTTTTTTCGTAAGGCGATTGATTGAGAAAAATATTTTGTGACTCACATGCATTACAATAAACATTTGGGTAAATAAATTATTTCCAACACAAACGTATGTCGACTAAATCGCCATCTAGTGACAACTATTGCATTTTTATGTCATCACAATTTCGGAAAACTTAATTGTATGAAAATTTCCTAACTGTTATTACAGTTGCAGTGTCTGGCTTTAAATAAACAAGCATGTACTTTACTGCTTTTAAATATTGTATGCATAAAACGACTGTAAACAAGAAAATTACCCAAATAAACGTCAAACTGAATAAACTTAACATCGTTTTAATACGCTCATTTGGATTTAAAATAGTGTATATGAAAGTATTAAGATTAGAAAAATATGAACATATAAAAATCCGAAACTATAATTATAAATAACAATAATTTTCATGAGATGACGCCCAATACATTGGTGGCTTTCATTTCAGCAATTACGTTAGATCTATTATAATAATTAAAAGTACCAATATGTTACATTACTCGTAAGATGTCGCTTTAACCTCAACGTTGGAATATTCGGAGTTAAATTAATCTCAAAAGTAAAATAATAAATCTAGTAAACGATATTCTAGGTCAAAAATTTAACTTTAAGTGTTAAGATAAATAATTAGTTGAGAAATACTGCTATAAAATATCTATAGAAGTTTTTATAAAAAAAACTATGTTTATGATGTCAATCTAGGTTACGGACTTTATTTATTATCAGGTTTAGGATTGATCTTTTGTTCGTTTACAGATAGAAAAAAGTTATTTATAAGTTGGTTTAATAAAAATATTTATATAAATAGTTGAACAAATAATAAAGAATGCACCCATAATCAGCCTGGCATGAGGTGGTGGTGAAGGCACTCGACTCGTAATCTGATACTCATAGGTTCAAATCCCTGTCACGCCGAACATGTTCGCTCTTTTAATCGTGGAGGCGTCAAAATGTTACGGTCGATCCCACTATTTATTGGTAAAAGAGTAGCCCAAGAGTTGGCGGTGGGTGGTCATGACAAACTGTCTTCTCTCCAGTCTAACATTGCTAAATTAGGGACGGTTAGCGCAGATAGCCCTCGTGCAGTTTGACGCGAAATTCAAAACAAACCAATGTTTATAATTTATTTTTGCCATGCTTATCACGAAAAAAAAAATCAAAAAGAAAAAGCGGCTTTCTCGGGCTTGTGGAAATTGAAATCAGCATCAACAGTATATTTCCTGACGCGAGATGGTTACACTTTAGACCGTAAGATGGCGAAAACATCTCGTGAAAGCTTCAAATGATAAATGCTGTTAGATAAATACTCGAACTATATCTGTAAGACGTCAGACGGTTGATTGTCACATTTTATGTTATTTCATAAATGTTAGAACTATGTTTTCAGAAACAGTATTGTTTTCCATGTTTACAGTTTCTATTTTCAACCAACTTGTGAATACGTGTCAGATACCCAATCTGTACTGCATGGTGTTCAAGAAGTCTACTCCCATGAGGAAAATAGACATTATACTGTTAAAGTCAAATAAACACATTTGTAATGCCATTTGTACCAATAATTCATATATGTGTGGCATGTAATTTGAATAACAAATAAATTAGGAATACATTGTGTATTTTCCCTACGGGTCCGGCAAAGCCAGTCGGTCAGGGCTCTGAACTCGTAATCTGAAGTTCGTAGGTTCGAATTCCCGTAACACCAAAATGCTTTCCCTTTCAGCCGTGAGGGTGGTATAATGTGATGGTTAATCCCACTTATCGTTGGTTAAAGAGTAGCCCAAGAGTTGGTGGAAGGTGGTGATAGCTAGTTGTCTTCCCTCTAGTCTTATATTGCTAAATTAGGGACGGCTAACGCAGATAGCTGGAGTTTAGCTTCTTAATAAAGCCTTACAATTTGATTTAGATAATAAAATAAGTTTTAACAGATGAATAATTTGGCCAGTTTTTGCACTGCTTTCTGTTATCGCTGCTCAAATGGTGTTAAAAATACAAATTAAAACGCTTTACTGAATACCCCAACTGATTGTCATATTTCACATACACCGACAGCTAATTGTTATGGAATTAAGATTTAACTTCTTTTTTCTTTTGTTCTTTTTGTAACACTAAGTCACATTTTAAGTTTAACCCGTATGTTCAGTTAGAGATAATTCTTGCTCATCTAACACTGGTAACTCTCTCTGGGCAACATCTAACCGAAATCATTGTTTTAAACGAACATTGTTATTTACACACGCGACCAAACCTATCTGCTAATAACAGTAGTAGAAGTAACAGTCAGCCACTTCTGACGATGGCTCAACAAATAATCAGTGACCATTTTAGTTCGGGAAAACGATACACACGTCACCTATAAAATCATTGAGAAGATAAAAAAATTATTAACCGATTTCACGCTTAAATCGACGAAGATTCGAAAAATTGTCTTTATAAAACTAAGTCGTTACTGCTTCAAAATATAATCCATATTCAAGCGTCGAGGTTTCAATTTCCACCGGAAACGTTTTCTTATTATTTAAACAGTTTCTTGTTGGCATACATGGTTCAAATCAATCTGTTTTTGCTTAACGTCTTAAATTAGCTAAACATTCTGATAATTTAAACAGAAATAACACGAATATGATAATAATTACTAATAAATAGTGTCAAAAATACGTAGAGCTCTAGTGTTACTATTCTAACAATTCTGAATACCTACACACATCATATCAGATAATTTGTTTCTCATATACATTTTTTCTAAAAGTTCTACTAAACCTAAACACCATCACAAAAATGTTGATACTGTACTTACAATATTGTTGATACTGTACTTACAATATTGTTGATACTGTACTTACAATATTGTTGATACTGTATTCACAATATTGTTGATACTGTATTCACAATAATGCTGATACTGTAATTATTACATTTCAAATGTTATTTTAATTAATCACGTGTTTTCCATTCGTTACTATGTGACAGTGTGACCCTTGAGAAAGGTGTTAGTTGAAAGGTTGGATTTAAATTAAAAAAATTGATTTTAGCTGGAGTTGGATTAAATTTTTTTTTTTGTAAATATGATTTTATTTCTTTTGTATGGCAGTACAGTTTATCAATTAGGTTTAATTTCTTTCATTTTTGTTTAATCACTTGTTAAGTTATTAGACAAGGAGGACTGAGATTATAACAGTTACCATGACAAGTGACCAAGTTAAATTATTAGACACGGAGAACTGAGATTAAAGTAGTTACCATTACAAGTTATCAATTAATTTGTTCCAGAATTTTAAATATTTTTTATGAGGGCACATTGTGTGTAAGTATCCCGCTAGAGCGTTAGTCGAGTGCGAGTCTTTTATGCAAGAAGTCCTGGAAGTATGATTATATCTGAGATTGTCATAAGTTGCTATTGTTGTTGTTTTGAATTAAGCACAAAGCTACACAATGGGCTATTAGTGCTCTGCCCACCACGGGTATCGAAACCCAGATTTTAGTGTGTAAATCCGCAGACATACCGCTGAGCCACTGGGGGGCATTGTTGGTGAACATTGTGTTTTAGTTTGACTAAACGTTTCAAAAATTATAAAGGTTCGGAACCGAGTTATTAAATTTACGGCCTCAATTTACACCTATTTTTGAATTATAATATTCTAGGTTATTGATGTCTGACACTTTTAATTGTTATTAACATAATTTTAGTTATTATTCTGTAAAGTTGCCGACTTTTAATTAAATACTCCACTTTTGCTGGGGGCGAGTTTTCCAGTTTAATTAACCCTAGAGTATATATAAGGTAGAAAAAAAAAAGACAACAGTGGGAGACATGAGACGATATTCAACTAAAAAGGGGTGCGTGGAGGTCTCGTGTTGTTTTACGTTGTCAGTCACGTTCTAACACAGGTTGCGCGTGATTTAAAGGTTAGGGAGTGTTTGCAGAGAACGCTCGTTTTGTTAAAAACGGTTTAAGATTGACCACTTCTCAGGTTAGTAAAAATTCTGGTGTAAATAAAAGTTTGTTTTAAAAATTGAAATGAGAAGAAAAATCTTAAGGTTGAAAATTGATTTCATCGCCCTCTGTGGGCAGTTGTTAGAAAAAATATTAAGGTTGAAGAGTCGTACTGGAAAGAAAGGCTGTTGATGTTGGTGTTTTAATCGTAAAATTTAATGGAACAGAACTTCCTAAGAAGAAAGGGTTTCAAAAGGTGGCCCAAACAATAACTGTTTGTTTGGGTTAATTTATCAACGTAAACTGATTAGAATGAATTGGATTTAGTTGTAATCGTGAAAAAATGTTTTGAGTTAAACATAAATTAAACCCATGAAACTATCATTATAATTTTAAACATTTCTGTAGAAAGTTGGTTGCGGAATTTTAAACGAAAATGATTGCACGTCGAGCAGTCCTTCAGTTTTGATGACGTAACAATAAACTGATATTGTTAATACTGTTTTCATCACTTTCTGGGTGTTAAAATTAAGTCTACTTTTGAAACTTGAAGTTTTATTTCTCTTCCTTCGAATCGTTGTTAACGCTACCTGTTGGTGTTTTGTCTAACTTATGCAACTCGAAGAGGCGTTTCAATAAAACAGTGAGTTTAGGTGTGTTTTACGTTAATAAGTCAGCGTTATTCACGTTGTTGTTGTGTGTAGTTTTGTAGGCCTTTATATAATGTTTAAACCGTTGCGTTTCTGATTTTACTTAAAACTCTTGTTATTTGTTGGAAGCTAAAACTACGTTTCCTGGTTGCTCAGCTCTAACCTTGGGGGCTTATAATGATACAATCCATGGTTCAATACCTTCCGGTAGACACAGTGCAGATGTTCTATTATTTATCTTTGCGCATAACAAGAACAAAAACTAGAAATATATTTTGGTACAGTTTTATATCACAACATAATTTATCGTAAAATCATTCTTTGAGATATCTGTGTTCAGCGTTAAGCCGTTTTTAACTGCACTGTTATCTAAGAAATCTGTGTACCTACTTATAGTGACAAAGTTCTGAGTCAGTATCATCATAAAATCTGGTGTGTACTTTCAACTTCTTCTCCCCCATTCTCACAGGTAGTGAGTACTTGGATCTGACCCACCCACAGCTACTTCAAACTATTTACTGTGTGGAATCAAACTCCGGATTTTAGTGTAAACTTACCGGACAAATCCTTGTTAAACAGGCGCTTTAGCTGGTAATAAATAGAAGGCAGGATATGTTTCTTTATTACACAGTTACATAAGTTCTATTTGCACTAGCTTTACCCAGTTTTGCGTTGGTAAACCAGAACGAAGACCCCTGCCAACAGTAACTCCCAACAGTTTATGGTCTACACTTGTTTGACCAAATCATATAATTTAGCCGTCACTTTTCACACCAACATTTCGGGAAACACGAACCCTCGGGTTTAGATTCGCAGCATGGTTATCGTTCAGGTGCTAACAACTTTCCAAGTTCTAAGTATTGTGTATTTATAACTTGTTTACGTTTTGATATTGCTAACATGACCTTCGTTTGTTCGTGTATTTTTGATTGATTGGATTGCATCTTTCAATATGGAGATTATAACAGTATTGATCTAAGATAGCCATCTAGCGGCGAGATAAACAATTAAACACGCAATGTAAAATTATATTAATATTTATAATAAAGATATTTAAATACGACCTTGAGGTTTGAAAATAATGAGGAGGGAAGGAAGGAGAAATATGCATTCGTAAAATGTCCAGTAGGTGGCGCTTAACCTTATGTTCCAAAGTGTCGTGTAACTTGTCTAAGGAACTGAACTGATAATAATGAATGATTAAAGGAAAACAATTTAAACGAAAGTCAGTGGATGGTGGGAAATAATCAAGTGAGGAAAGAAAATGAGGTAACTAAAGAAAAACCAAACAAACCCTGACCTACTATACTGACCCTAACTAGAAAACAATGGATGTGATAATCAGAAGAGCAGGTCCGTTTATGATAATCAGTTGTTAAAAATTATTAACTTATTGTGATTCATAATCTATTAAATATGTCATTATTGTATTCTTTTTGTAACAATAGCCTCGTGGCGTCACGTTCAAATCAGCTTCCTTGTGAGGAAGAGTCGAATTTTTGCACGACTATGTATACCACTGAATATTAAATGATGTAGGCTAAAGGTGAGTAGGTCACGTCGAAATAGACTTATTTTATAACGCTATGATGTATCAAACGTTACGTCATATCTATCAGTCAACATCATTTTTGTATTTGTCAAACAAAGCCACACAAAGGTCCGCGCTATACCACTAATCAACAGCACCAACCGCTGATTCTCGGACTACTTTTACCAAATAGTACAATATTTATAACGCACCCACGACCTAAAACTTCAAGGCACATTTTTGCAGCAATGGAGGGCGAACAATGAATGTTAAACCTTGACCACGCCCTTTGACACTTGCTACTCATTTTTTAATTATTTATCTATCCGTCCACCTCTGACGAGTTAATCTACCATTCTAACAATATCTTGACTGATTCACCAATAATCTAATCACTGCTTATCAATCGAACGATGAGAGCGTCTTCTCTACTTTTTCGGGCTTTGTTTACGTCACTCAACAAAATACCAAAGTTTATACGAAAGAGTTCACTTACTGTTTGTTTGTTGTTATTTTCAAAGCTACACCAAGGCCTATCTGTGTTTTACTCACCACGGTTCTAGCAGTATAAGTCTGGTGATATACCACTGTGCCACTGGGGGGCGTTTCGATTGCTTCTTTATCCAAAATTACGCCATTTTTATGTCATGAGTAAATAAGACATTTCAATAGGCATTTCAACAAGACATTTTTCGTAGGTCTTCAATACATAGCATCGAGTAATTATGTATTTATTATAAAAAACACATGGTAATTCGACACTATGTCTATCCCTCTACTTCTTTAATATGACAATAAAACTCTTTAACACTGAAATACAAAATGTTTTTATGGTCAAGCCTGCAGTAATAATAATAATAATTAATTTCAGCTGCGCACATCCTCGAAATCATGCCACCAATCAAGGAGCTCGCTTCATTTGAGTTAATTCAGTTTTTTGTTTGGTGTACCGTGGTTGGACCAGCACTTCCCGTCTTAGTTTCTATTAGAACTACCAGGTGCTAGACCGTTTCTATCTTGTTAAAGTACTCCAACGAGAACCTTTAACCTTAGTCAGGCGTAGACAGTCTAGTTGCTTTGCGCTATAAAACGCCAACCCCCCCCCTTCCCTTAGTTAATTATTCTTGTGAGCCCTATGTTAGGATTAATCGCAACAAGTAACAAGGAAAAGTTTATTTCAGATAGTATAAAAATCTTTCCTACCATTTTTACACAAGTCAAAACCGAAACGACTGTATTGTTAAAACTGAACACCTGTAAAAAGTAAAGATATAAAAATAGGACTTTTGAGTTTGTTTTTATGCTGTTGTCACCTGGTGGTCAAAACTAGAAGTGAATTATAAAGAAATTAATTGATTGGAACGTTAAAATCACTAATGTTTATTCATATTCGTGTGGGTATGAAGGTTAAGTGCACTACACTTATTGCATGAAGTTTAACTGTACAAATAACTCGCGCGGTTTTTGATTAGTGGATGGATTACAATGGACTAATCTCCTGTTTTAGCGCTAGACTGAGAAGTACTTTCTATGTTTAATAATCACACCATCTTTCTTTGTCGAAACGTGTTGTTTATAATACCCGTTGATTACATAGCGAGAGTTTCGATGTCCTATCGTTGTACTGCTTGTCGGTATCTACTTATGTACATGAATATAGATTTGTGGGTCATTTGGAAACATCAGTGTTTAAATGTTGTTGTAGGTAATATATGTAATATAGGTACACTGGATGTAAGAAGTAAATAGGTAATACAGTTTAGCGAGTTATAAACACAATGTAAGTAAGGTAGCACAGTTTACAGAGTTATAAACACAACGTAAATAAGGTGATACGGTTATAAACTCTGTATAATATAAACGTAAGGGTTCCCCGCTGGTACAGCGTGTAGTACAGTGAGTTCATATTTACTTTGACATATGCCTTTCGGGACGGGACCTGGCCGTTTACTCCGGTGCTGCTTTTGCCTCGTTCATGGATAATATTTAGCATGCCCTCCTTCACCCAAAAAAAAAATTGAAAAATTAGGAGAAAAAAAAGCTAAATTTTATAAACTTACACGTAAGGGGACGAAGAGGAACCATAACGTTCCTGAATACCCCAGTTGGAGAGAGAATTCTTACGATTTCTTTCTCTCTAAACTAAACCCCTGCCACGTTAGTTTGCGTTTGCTAGTAGAGCGGTAAGTCTACGGATTTACAACGCTAAAATCAGGAGTTAGATTCCCCTCAGTGGACTCAGCAGACAGCCCGATGTGGCTTTGCCATAAAAAATACAGCTACAAATGTTTAAAGTGATAACTGAGAGAATACTTAAACCATATTTTAACACTTTCTGTCCGAACCCTAAAACTTCCACTTTTAACATTTAGTTACCTGAACACTCGAGCCTTTGTTTTAACACTTACTGTCTGAACACTAAATCCTTTGTCTTTAATATGTACTGTCTGAACACTCAAGCCTTTATTTTTTACACATACCTGTTTGAAAACCCAAACCTTCAGTTTTGAACACCTACCTGTCTGAACAATCAAACCTCTGTTTTGATACTTATTGTCTAAACTCTCAAACCCTCAGTCTAACACTTCTTGTGGGAGTAGTTAAGTCTCTTTTCAACACATACCTTTCTGGAAATTCAAAACTAGTTTTAACACTTATTATACGATACTGAAACATTTGTTTTTAACGCATGGTATTAGTTTCAGAGAGTGTCTGTTTTTAAGAAATAGTACAAAAGTTTATTGGGATAGGGGCCGCTTTGTTAATGAACGAAACAAACAACAGAGAAACATGCTTGGTACCAACAGAAAAAATTACGACGGAAAGTTACGACAAAATTTCATTTTCAACAACGAAGTTTAGCGAGTGTACCAAACTGAAAACATGAGTGTCACAGTTTCGAGTTTACCCGAGAGCAGATTCAAATTATGTAGTTGTACTGATGGTCAACAGGGAGCGCTAAAATAGGACGAATAAAATTATGCATAGACGTAGTCGTTAACAGAATATATTAGGAACTTTTTAACGCTAAGAAACTAGGAAGTGTGAACAACAGAGTGCGCCACTCAGAATTTTAAATTAAAAAGTGAATATTTTAAAAAAATAAAGCAGTCTGTAGATTCCTTGAGCTCATCATGTATTTAATCTTGCTTAATGACCCACAGTTTGTAAATGTCCCAACCAGCTGTGGAAAAGAAGGTATGATAACGAGCACGAGGGATAACTCAGAGTTGGTGTTGCGCTAAGTAATTGCTGGTATTAAAGGATTAAACGAGATACGTTAATAATAAGAAGAGAGGTAATGGAGCGACTAATGTCCTAGTTCCGATGTCTAGTCACGTTTAAAACTAATTTTAGTAACTCATGTGAATCGGGTTTCGTTACGAGAGTCATTAGTTGTTACGAAGTTCACTCACCAAACTCAGATTTTTTATTTTTTCTAATGGAAGGAACTCTCTTTCTTTTGTACGAACTTTGAAATTCTAGTCTATCGCCAGAGTAAGGTCATAGTAACTTCTAGGTTGTCGTATCTTAAATTTTCTAAAGCTTGACTTTTTGATATTCCGGGAAACAATTGTATTTGTCCTGTTGAAAGTAACACTTTTAACCAGTGTTAAGGTGAATCCTTTCACATCGTATTACTTTGTTTGAGATGAGAAATATTTCATGTAACAATGATTTGTTGAAACATTTCTGTAGGATATTAAGTTTCTATAAAGAAAACATACAAAACTGTTAACAGGTATTAAATAAAGGTTGTCAAAGTTACCTTGTACCAGTTACCAACTGAACTGAGTAATGAACACTTATGATCAAAGTTACCTTGTACCAGTTGCTAGCTGAACTCAATAACGAACACTTATGATCAAAGTTACCTTGTACCAGTTACCAGCTGAGCTTAATAACGAACACTTGTGAATAAAATTACCTTGTACCACTTACCAGCTGAACTTAATAACGAACACCTTTATTTCGGTAAACATGGTTGGTTTTCTTACAATGTATTCAACTTTGTGTCTCTAATCGCTTGAAAAGTGTTCACGTGGTTTTTTTCATGATTGAATATCGATATACTATGACCACTGTTTCAATAGATAGTCGAAGCAAATTGTAATAAGTGTTTTTTAAGTTTCTTTTCTTAAATAATTTATAGCCTGAATATTTAAATAAGTCGACAGAAGTATGTTTTTGAATTTTGGTTAATTAATATTTTGTAGGATACGGTTTAAACAATCGTTTTAATATTCGTAGTTTCTTTCTGTATATTTATTTTGTCATTAGAACATTGTTAGAAATTGTGTTAGTCACTCCTGATGATACACGCTTGCCAATATCCGTTAGTAGATGGCGCCACTAAACGCAATAGGCACATCGATTGATGTCTGCGATGCTCGTCTGTTGCGAGGATTGATCGAAAACAGCTGTTGGGACAGGGCTGAAGGAAATTAGAGAGAAACTGAACTTAGGTGAAAGTTTAATGTAATAGTTCACTTCTCATTACCTAATCAATATAACAATTAGCATACGGCTAGTAGTAGTTTAAATTTAGACGATTACATATGGTTGTCTTGGTCGAAGCTAGGCCTAACCAGTGTCAGGGAACAGGGAACCCATTTTCTCTAATCATTTATTAACATAGACAGTTAATATCTTTGTCAATTCATTAAAGACTTGTAATGAAATTCAGTAACGTGTCTCTTTTATACACAGCCTATATCTGCTAATGTACTTTGTTAAAAACACGATGCTAAAATTTAATGACCAAATTCTTTGCACAGTTGTGCTATACCTATCATCCAACATCTGCTGTTTTCTCACTTGGAAAAATAAGTGTCTCGTATGAATAAGGGTTAATTAGCTTCATTTGCTGTCGTCTCTATCATCATCAAAAAGTCAGTTGTCTATATAATAAAACGAATTTGAATTTATAGAATATTGTAACACGTGGTACTAACTGACTGGGAGTCCAAAGAATGTTTTAATATTGCTGCACTACATTATAACGATATCTTTATGTTTTTGCTAAATTGAGGTTCGTAATAAAAAAAACAAAAACAATCCAGTATCGAGTAAACATTAAAATAAATATTTTGCTCAAGTAAACAAATATTCCTTACTTTACAAAATTATTGTGAAAAGGTAATTTCGTCTCACAATCTTGTAAGACAAGTTAAGATGATTACCGTGTAAGATTAGTATCAAATATTAATCATATTTCAGAGCTGTTATTGTTTAAATAATTACAGAGGTCGTCTACGGTTCATGTTGGGTTAAATTTTATATTAATTTGTAGAAACGCAAGAACATCTGTTGTTACTTTAAATATTACACAGAAATATGCACGCTGCTCAGGAGGTAGTGGTGGACCTAATGGGATTCAACACACATTTAATTCTATGGACGTAAACCTATGGGTAAAGACTGTATAGACAAGACTGTTTTTAAAAGCCCACAGAGAAAGACGAAATAATTTATTTGTAAATTTACATCACACACAAAAAGAAAATATCACAAATTGGTAAGTTACACTAAACAAGCAGTAGTAAATCTAATGTTTATCTTTATTTAACATTTACTAATCCTGTGATTCTCAACCAAGTCCATAAATATTTATTGTTATTTACCTGTATTTAATACCTACTAGTCCTGCTAGATTATCAACCAAGTCCATAAATATTCATTGTTCTTTACCTGTTTTTAACATCTACTGGTCTTGTGATTCTCAGTCAAGTCCATAAATATTTATTGTTCTTTACCTGTTTTTAACATCTACTGGTCTTGTGATTCTCAACGAATTGTTTTTTATTTCAAAATTTCGCTCACCGAACATCCACTTTTAAAACATATTTAGGTTACAATACTATGTGAGATATATCTAAAACATATTTCTCCATCTATTTTTCAGGCTAGTTACTGGGAACAATTTAAACCATATCGAAAGGTCAGTGAAAACTTCTTAATATCAGATCTATTGAAATAATTCATTAATTTATTGAATGCTATGTGTATTTAAACTGAACCCTCTGTACGGACCTAATAAAATAATACATTAGTTTATTATATATTACGTGTATTTATAATGAACCTCCTGTACAAAACTAATAAAATAATACATTAGTTTATTATATATTACGTGTATTTATACTGAACCTACTGTACGGAACTAACAAAATAATACATTAGTTTATTATATATTACGTGTATTTATACTGAACCTACTGTACGGAACTAATAAAATAATACATTAGTTTATTATATATTACGTGTATTTATACTGAACCTCCTGTACAAAACTAATAAAATAACGTATTTGTTTGTTATATGTTATGTGTATTTATACTGAAACTACTGTATGGAACTAATAAAATAACGTATTTGTTTGTTATATGTTATGTGTATTTATACTGAAACTACTGTACGGAACTAATAAAATAATACATTAGTTTATTATATATTACGTGTATTTATACCGAACCTCCTGTACAAAACTAATAAAATAATACATTAGTTTATTATATGTTATGTGTATTTGTACCGAACCCTCTGTACAAAATCTGTAACTAAAATATTTTGCTACTGAGGAATTTAAGTGAATTTAATAATATCAGAACATCAGATGTTATTGGTTTCTATGTCAACTTCTGCTGAGATTCTTTGGTGTATGAAAATGTTACGTCACTATAAATGATAGTACTACAGTTACGTCACTACGTACATTTGTTTGGAGCCTTTCCTCTGTGAAATAGAAAATACAAAATGACGTCATATTAATCTGTGTATTCTAAAATAGGGAAGATGGACGCTTTTAATATTTCCAGGTTGTGGACAATAAAAAAAATGTTTATAAATTTCGCCGTCATCATCCATTTAGAACCAGAGTATAACATAGTATCTATTCATATTAATTATTGAGAAACTTATGACATACGAACTCATTATCCGAGCTTTTGTGACCTAGTTAAGACTTATGTATTGTTTGTGAATGGGTTAACTATTACCTGTACGTTTGAAGGTGAAAGTACTAATTATTGCTATCATATATTAAATATTTTATAGTTACTTTACAGGGGTGGTGAGATGGAGGAACAGGGAACGTTATGTAACAATGTGTAAGGCTCACCCCTCTCTTCTTGGTTGGCTTACAATGTGATAGATTTCAACCTTCTCTGAACGACGTTCGTTTTCATTCGAATTTACTTTTTTACTTCATCAGCATTTGTAATTAATTACATATTTCTTTAAAATTTACTCAAAGAGGAGAAAAATCATAGGACATTAATTTATACTAGAGAAACAGGATAAAATATGGCAATACTTTAAACTAAAGAAACAGGATAAAATCAGCTGACGTTAGTTCATATTAAAGTATATTATGAAATCTATTGAATGAATTAAATTAGGGGACAGTTGTCAGTCATTGAAGTAGCTTGATCGATTTTTCTTTGAACTAGGGAGATTTTCACATTTATTAAAATGATTTTGACAGATCTGTGCAAATCGTATCACTTCACAGAGGTCAAAGAAAAGATGAACCGAGTACATTTGTTGTTATGATACTTATTTACACAGGAACTAATAATATGAAAGTAACAAAAAATTACTAGGATTAAATATGACCTCGATATGGCAGTGCCTGAAAGTACAGAAACAGGGTAGAGATGAGTACAGAACACAATACAAAAATTATTATATATGTTCAAGAATAACTTTGATCTATAACTTAATGTTAAAATAATTATTATTAGTTACGTAAATTCATATTTGAAAAATAGCATTTAATTTAGATATTTACTTTACAGACTTACAGTGACTAATAACCATAAATATGAAACATTCACTCGGTATTTGCTTTATATTTAATTGTTACAAAAACATATCTATTATTATCTGTGCAACCTGTCCAAATTTTCCAGTGAAAGACAGGAAAGGCAACTACTGATAACCACCCACTGCCAACTCTTGGGCTACTCTTTCAATAACCAATAGTGGAATTTTGTGGGATAACGAATCAAACCTACAGACAGTAGGTCGAGTGCTCAAACCATCTGTCCATACTTTATTTTTTATTCCACTTTTTTATTAAAGAAACAATCATTCAGGTTTTGATAAGTGGATATTTCTTTTATTTTTACATTTTATTAGTAATGTATATTGCTTAGAACACTGGTCTTGTCAGTTTCTCTAATTTTTAGATAACACCGGGGGTCAGTGAAACTGGAATGAGCTCTCCATGACAGTACAAACATCACTAGACTGACGTCAAGGAGATACAAACAGTATCTAAACCTTTTAGTTTCACCCCAGGTCATTCGATGTGTCAACAATCAAGTTCACCACATGATAGGGTCATGTAGATAAATAAGGAGGACATCTTAGAGATACCAAGCCTTGAAATATGATATTACATTTACATATAAAAACTTGTATTGAAAGCTGGATTCAAATGTTGTAACTCTACAAATGGTGGCTTCTCAAAGGGCGTGACAACTGTGGAAAGTTGTTAGATATTAATGTTCAGTAATGATCCATAACAGTTTCACTATTTCTAAACACTAGGTAAATTACGACAAGTGCAGTGAATATAAAAATAATCCAGCGTTTTACCAAGGTGATACATATAAAATCTTAAGTTCTAACTATACAGACAGGCTGAAAATCTTAAGTTTTTAAAAACTCGTCATTGAAACAGAAAATAGTGGGTAAATAATGGTAGAGTCTTTATATCCACTCAAAATATCTTCTTTTGCAAGATAATAGATGTAATACTATAGAATGTGTTACAGTTGTTACTCTACAAATTAATAGGTGAAGTACCATATAATGTGTTACAGTTTAAATTTTATAAGTTAATAAATGAAGTACTATAGAATGTGTTACAGTTGTTATTTTACATGTTAATAGGTGAAGTACCATATAATGTGTTACAGTTGTTATTTTACAAGTTAATAAGTGAATTACCATGGGATGTGTTACAGTTGTTACTTTACAATTTAATATGTGAAGTACTATAGAATGTGTTGCAGTTGTAATTTTACAAGTTAATAGATGACTATAGAATGTGTTACAATTATTTAACAAGTTAATAGGTAAAGTACCATATAATATATTACATTTTTTTTACAAATTAATAGGAGATGTACCATAGCGTGTGTTACAGTTGTTATTTTACAAGTTAATATGTGAAGTACTTTATAATTTGTTAGACGTATTTTACAAGTTAATAGGTGAAGTACCGTAGGGTGTGTTACAGTTGTTACTTTACAAGTTAATACGTGAAGTACTATAGAATGTGTTGTAGTTGTTATTTTACAAATTAATAGGTGACTATAGAATGTGTTACAGTTATTTTACAAGTTAATAGGTGAAGTAGTTTATAATGTGTTAGAGTTATTTTTCAAATTAATAGGTGATGTACCGTATGATGTGTTACAGTTGCTAGTTTAGAAGTTAATAGGGAAAGTACCATATAATGTGTTACAGTTTTTATTTTACAAATTAATAGGTGAAGTATAATCGGGTGTGTTACGGTTATTTTACAAGTTAATAGTTGAAGTACCGTATAATGTGTTTCAGTTGTAATGTTATAAGTTAATAACTGAATTACTACAGAACGTGCTACAGTTGTTATTTTAGAAGTTAATGGGTGAAGTACCATATAATGTGTTACAGTTATTTTAAAAGTTAATAGGTGATGTACCATAGCGTGTGTTACAGTTATTTTACAAGGTAATACGTGAAGTAGTTTATAATGTGTTGCAATTGTTATTTTACAAATTAATAGGTGACTATAGAATGCATTACAGTTATTTTACAAGTTAATAGGTGAAGTAGTTTATAATGTGTTATAATGAGTTATTTTTCAAATTGATAGGTAATGTTCCGTATGATGTGTTACAGTTGTAATTTTATAAGTTTATAGTTGAATTACTACAGAATGCGCTACAGTTGTTATTTTAAAAGATAATAGGTGAAGTAATATAGAACGTGTTACAATTGTTCTTTTAGAAGTTATTAGGAGAAGTGCCATATAATGTGTTACAACTGTTTTAATGTTATTAAGGTTACGTACCATAGTGTGTTTTACAATTATTCTACAAGTTAATAGATAAAGTATCATATAATGTGTTACAGTTATTTTACAAGTTAATACGCGAAGTACAATAGAATGTGCTACAGTTGTTATTTTAGAAGTTAATAGAGAAAGTACCATATAATGTGTTACAGTTTTTATTTTACAAATTAATAGGTGAAGTACCATAGGATGTGCTTCAATTATTTTACAAGTTAATAGGTAAAATACAATAGGGTGATTTACAGTTGTGACTTTACAAGTTAATACGTGAAGTACTATAGAATGTGTTGCAGTTATTTTACAAGTTAATAGGTGAAGTACCATATGATGCGTTACAGTTTTTACAAGTTAATAGGTGATGTACCATAGCGTGTGTTATAGTTGTTTTTTTACAAGTTCATATGTGAAGTACTTTATAATTTCTTAGACGTATTTTTCAAATTAATAGGTGAAGTACAATCGGGCGTGTTACGGTTATTTTAGAAGCTAATGGGTGAAGTACTATATAATGTGTTACAGTTATTTTAGAAGTTAATAGGTGATGTACCATGGCGTGTGTTACAGTTATTTTACAAGCTAATACGTGAAGTAGTTTATAATGTGTTAGAGTTATTTTTCTAATTAATAGGTGAAGTACAATAGGGTGTGTTACAGTTATTGTACAAGTTAACGGGTAATGTGCCGTATGATGTGTTACAGTTGTTATTTTAGAAGTTATTAGGAGAAGTGCCATATAATGTGTTACAGCTATTTCAAAGTTATTAAGGTTACGTACCATAGTGTGTATTACAGTTATTTTACAAGTTAATAGATGAAGTATCATAAGGTGTGTTACAGTTGTTATTTTACAAGATAATAGGTTAAGTACTGTAGAATGTATTACAGTTATTTTACAACTTAATAAGTGAATTACTATAGAATGTGTCACAGTTGTTATTTTCGAAATTAATAGGTAACATAGGGTGTGTTACAGTTGTTACTTTGAAGTTAATACGTGAAGTACTATAGAATATGTTGCAGTTGTTAGTTTACAAGTTAATAGGTGAACTACTATAGGATGTGTTACAGTTGTTTTTTACAAGTTAATAAGTGACTACAGAATTTGTTACGGTGATTTTACAAGTCAATAGGTGAAGTACAGTAGTTTGTGTTACAGTTATTTTACACGTTAACATGTGAAGTAGTACCATTGGATGCGTTACAGTTATTTTACAAGTTAATAGGTGAAGTAGTATAAAATGTGTTAAAGTTATTATTTTACAAAGTAATAGGTGACTATAGAATGTGTTATTGTTGTTATTTCACAAGTTAATAGGTGAAGTACTATAGAATGTTTTACAGTTTTATTTTGCTCTTTTGGTGCACATTTTTTACAACTCGGAGATGGATCAGAAATCTTTAAAATGTAATTATAGCCATTTTGATATAAATCTGCCGATGATATATGGATAACCTGGCCAGCAATACGAATTGCCTAGTAACCAAGTACTGGCCACGGAGAGTTTAACTTGGCAATAACCCCAGTAGCATATTAACTACTATGTCTGTATATGAGTGTTGTTTGATAATACTACAGTTGTTACAATAACGTTGTCCAAATGAAGTGAACTATTACATCTATAAATTAGTTGTGTTTGATAATGCTACAGTTGTTACAGTAACGTTGTCCATATGGACTGAATTATTACATCTATAAATTAGTTGTGTTTGATAATACTATAGTTGTTACAGTAACGTTGTCCATATGGACTGAATTATTACATCTATAAATTAGTTGTGTTTGATAATACTATAGTTGTTACAGTAACGTTGTCCATATGGACTGAATTATTACATCTATAAATTAGTTGTGTTTGATAATACTACAGTTGGTACAGTAACGTTGTTCATATGGACTGAATTATTACATCCATAAATTAATGTTGTTTGATAATACTATAATTGTTACTGTAACGTTGTTCACATGGACTGAATTATTACATCTATAAATTAATGTTGTTTGATAATACTATAATTGTTACTGTAACGTTGTTCATATGGACTGAATTATTACATTATAAATTAATGTTGTTTGATAATACTATAATTGTTACTGTAACGTTGTTCATATGGACTAAATTATTACATTATAAATTAATGTTGTTTGATAATACTATAATTGTTACTGTAACGTTGTTCATATGGACTGAATTATTACATCTATAAATTAATGTTGTTTGATAATACTGTAATTGTTACTGTAACGTTGTTCATATGGACTGAATTATTACATTATAAATTAATATTGTTTGATAATACTATAATTGTTACTGTAACGTTGTTCATATGGACTGAATTATTACATCCATAAATTAATGTTGTTTGATAATACTATAATTGTTACTGTAACGTTGTTCATATGGACTGAATTATTACATCTATAAATTAATGTTGTTTGATAATACTATATATGTGCTACAAATATTGAATATTAACATGACAAGCTGCTACAAAGTAAAAACTGTTTGTGACATATCTCTCTTGTCCATGCACAACATTAGTTACCATGAAGCTCCACAAAACTTCGTTTTTCTACGTAGCACTTTTAAGCAAAACGTTATGGTTCTCCACAATTTCTAACTGGACCACATCTTAACAGAACATTGGTAACTATGGGTTTTAACAAGTCTTTTCTCCCGATGGCATAAATAATTTATAATATCGATACATTTATATAGATGGACTCTTTACATCAGTGAACCTCTGTCTTCCATTGTCTGTCCTTCCTTTAGTATTTGCAGTTTCGACTATACATTCAGTTTTTTCTTTTGTTTTAATTCCATAACGTTTTGTATATCTGATTGTATGTGTTGGAAGTTTTCGACAAGAAATATATTTACTGACAAAATTAATTTCCCTCTTTGTAATTTTGTTTCCTGTAACCCATCGTGGGACGAATTAATTTTATCTTGTAAAACAACAAGTAGGGAGTGGTCCTAGGGCCGTGAGTGATTTGTATGTTATCCCCTAGATGGCAGCCTTGCGACTGAACGGAATGAGCAGGTGGCTTAGATCGGGAGGACAGAATATAAATGATGTGTTTGGTTTCCTCTCTTCTGGTTGTAACCGGTTTAAGAAACAAATAGATAATTATCTAATTTAAGTGAGAATAAGGTACACTTAGTTTCACACGTTTTATATCCTTAAACTAAAGAAAATAAAAAAATCAAACAGATCTACTCCAAATCTTCAGAGGAAGAAGGGGCTTAGCGTGAATGGCCCAATATTCACCTATACTAAGTAGACAAGTGGAAAAGGGCGAGTCAATTGTTTCTTAGTTCAACAAGAATAGACCGTTTTCCGGGTTACACCGTACAGGGACATCTCCCCTGCGTACATTAACTGTTACTTATCCTCAGGGAAGGGAGGGAACGTGTGTAGAAAGACCCTCCAAGGAATATTTAAAACCCTTCTCCTTAACTTTGAAACCGAATGGATAAACTGAATTCATGAGGGATTGTGGGTAATAACTGTATTTAAAGTAACACTTTATGAAATACCCATAAAGCTTTTCAGTTTTTTTATTTTTATTTTGCTATCTTGAACATCACGTTAGGTTTGTGGGAAAATTATTCGCCTTAGTTTTGTTCTACCAAATCTTATTTAAGCTTTGCTTATAAAAAGATAATTCTAATTAGCTTGTTATCTTGAGCTTTGGTTAAAGGTACTTGAATCCATTTTTATCAATAGCTCTTACTGAGAATCTCACGATCTTACCTATATGCCTAGATGTCGCTTCCTTTTAACCTGGTCTATTCCTTGTTCCGAAACAAGTGAAACAAACCAAGATACTGTTCTATTCAGTTAAAGGGACCATTTAATTGTCTAACAACGTTTTTTTCCATGTGGTGGCGCTGTACGATTTTTAGAATGGTTGGTTGGTTGTTTAGAAGTAAGCACAAAGCTACACAATGGGCCATCTGTGCTCTGCCCACCACGGGTATCGAAACCCGGATTTTAGCGTGTGAGTCCGTAGACATACCGCTGAGCCACTGGGGGGCCGATTTTTAGAAATAATTTTGATGCGAGTACTGAAAGGTATGATGAACATTACAAACTCATGACGTTAAAACACTTGTTTCGTGGATTATGGTGTAAGAAGGCTTCCAGTTAAATATTCTATGGCATTACAATATCCAGCGTTTAATATTTTGTGTTTTTATATGATTATCGAATTTCGCGCTAAGCTGCTAGAGGGCTGTTAGCTCTAGCCTTTCTTAATTTAGAAGTAAAAGACTACATCCAAAATGGTTATTCTTTATCACGGGAATTATTACTTAGTGAAAATATTGGGGGACAGGTTTCGATCCCTTAACCCACAATGCGAGTCGAGTTTCCTAACCGCCAGGCTTTACTTTCGTTTCTTCTAGTTTAAAAGTCTTTTTTTTTCTATTATTTAAATAATTTTAATTCCTCAAACATAATTCGGTTCGACTATATATGATACTTTTTAACATTACAAACAAAAACAAATGTCTGCTAAATTGGACTTTAAAAAGATTAACTTGAAGATAAGATTTAATATTGTGTCGCTACGTGGCGCTCTGTAATTTTTTTTTAAAAAGAAGCAGAAAGTTTGATCATGATTAACTACAAACTTAAACTGCTGTCAATTAATGTGTTTATCGAAATGTGAATTTAAATCAGTTAATATAAAGTAGGTTAGCTATCTAAATAAGTTACGCCTATTTATTTTAAGATACCTAGGACTAACCGCCAGAAGAATGTTTTAACGTTATTATCGCGGAAGCGAGTTACTTGTGTTCAGTAAAACAGATTATACGTGCTATTCAACCAGGCTCGGCATGGCCAGGTGGTTAAGGCACTTCACTCGTAATATGAGGGTCGCAGGTTCGAATCCCCGACACACTAAATATGCTCGTCACTTCAGCTGTGGGGGCGTTACATGTAATAATAAATCCCACTATTCGTTGGTAAAAGAGTAGCCCAAGAGCTAGCAGTGGGGGGTTATGACTAGTTGCCGTCCCTCTAGTCTTACATTGCTAATTTAAGCACAGCTAGCGCTAACAGTCCTCGTATAACTTTACGCAAAAATCACTCAAATGCAGTAGGTTGCAGTGGGCTAGAGCTTTGCTTGCTTGTTGAAAGGCGAATAATTACGTAATTGGGCTATCTGCTCACGCTCAACACCAAAGCCTGATTTTTATCGTTAGAAGCCCACTGACTTAACGTTATGATCGGAGCCAGAAATATAGGAATTGTCTATTAATGCAAAAAAGAAGTATGGTTTTGTAATTATTCATACGAGTTTTATTAAATAGTGGCGACCTCTAACAGATAGCTAACCTATTAAAAAAGCCAGTGTGTGTCACACCACCCTTGATTTCTCGAAAGAGGAGAAGTCATAAAAGCCAAAAGTTAATTATCCGAATAGAATATTTCCATTACTGTTTGCCCATTACGATTATATGTATGTGAGCACAAGAGTTGTGAGTGTTGATATAACGTCTAATATGAGGAAGAGGTGTGGGAACACCTGCCCTTCAGTCAAATGTATAAAGTTTATCATGGAAGTACAAATGTTGATCTAATTTTAAACGTTTCTGAGTTAAGCTATGTTTTGTAATATCATCAAGATTTTTAATAGAAAACAAACTGATTTAACCAACAGAGACTCTAAGCTGACAATCAACATATATTTTTCCAGTTTTGTTTTCTCTAAATTTCAGTTTGTGCTTTTAGTACCTAGCAGCTAATTGACTGGTTTGTAGTTAACCAGAAAGGCAGAGATATCCATGCACTGCCAAGCACGAGTATCGAAACCCGGTTTTAGCGTTGAAAGTGCGCAAACGTGCAGTTGTGCCACTGGGGGGCGACTAATAATGATAATAAGAAGAACATTATAAGCAGCTACTACAGGACTGCTACCATTTTATCATGTTATAGGTAAAATGTATGCTTGACACTGTAACTGGTGGTTGCTATCCAGATAATCATGAAGTGTCACATCAGTATAAACCCAACAGAAATTAAAAGTATCACACTATGTCCACTAGTCCTAGTAACAGTTTAGTTTCTGTCGTAGTCATCATGACTAAAATGTTGTCTGAAAGTTCGAAATAGTTCATGTCTCATTGAATTCTCCAAAATACATTCACAAAAGAGAACGATTCGAATGGAAATTAATCTACAACCTTGGTATTCTACAACCACCTGGTTTAACTGAACGCATTTCTTTTTGTAGATTTCTATTTTTTCATTTTTGTTTAAATGTTTAATATTTTCAAGATTTGTACATTTGATGTAATAGATGTAATTTTACTTAGAATTTTCACGCTCGACATTCAAAATACTATTCATGCAATTTATTTGAATACTGCGCATGTGCCTTTGTTGTAAACTGTACGACTTGACGAAGAGCGCTAGTCGAAAGTAAAAATATATATTTATTACGAAGAGTTCATTCAATCCGAGGTAGGATGGTATATTAACAACTTATTCAGTGAGATACAAGGTGGCCCACTGCATCAGTTCAGTCAGTCAGATGAAGGATGGCCGAATGTGTGTGATTGATTCAGTCAGACACAGGGTCTAGCAGACATTGTATCCAAGTATCTACTGAACTTTTGTTGTAATAAGTAGATATCGTGATTACAAGTTCATATTTTCTGATTAAGGTAGAAGTTAATTACAAGTTTGGTAACAAGTTCGTATTTTCTGGTTAAGATGAAAAAATACACCAACTAATATTATTCAACAGATACCTTTCGTTTATAAAATGTGTTGACAAAGTTGTTACTGTTTAACTGATATGAAAGAAAAACTACGATATTTAACGTGGAATTTCACGTGCTTAAATCAACTACTCCAGTGTTTAGTGAGTAAAATATTGACTTATTTTCTGGTTTGATTAAGGTTATCATTTCCTTCAGAAGTAAATTATTGTGTGATCGATAGAATGTCGGTGACATAAGAACTAAATCGTTATCAGAATTTATTTCGTGAAATCAGTTCAATAAACTAAGGAGTTTGGTTTGTCTTGTTAAACAGAAAGCTCTGTAATATAATCAAAGTCTGAATTTAGCGTCGAGAACCTACAGACTTGCTACTGAGCCACCGGAAAGAGTGGAGGGGGGGACGCTGGGGTTATTATACACTCCAAAACAATAGATCAGTTTAGTTAGTATTCTATCAGAGACGTTTAACTTTAACAATCTGGAATACAGTTTTGTCTTATTACCAAGATAATTTAATAAAAGAATGAATAAATGATTTCAAAGATACACATTCGTTCTGAACAAAAGGTAATTAATAAATTGGCCCTATTTAATAAGTGTATATTAATTATTATCTGTACTGGTTTGGATTTTTTACTTTTTTGTCACCTCATAATACAAGGCAGAGCTAAGTTTCTTTCCGTAAATGTAGCGAAAGGTATGCTTAAACAACAAAGCGTTCTACAAAATTCTAGCATTGCACTGTTATTGAATTCATGTCATTTATATTATGTAGATGTTTTTTTTTCTAGTATCTCTTTTATTATGCGGAGCCAGTTTCACCAAATATTGTTAGTTGTTCTCTCTTTCGATTGTTGGTTCTAAAAAATCGTGCTTACGTCAAGAAAAGCGTGTGACGTTATGACAAATTAAATTGTAAAGTTAATTTCGGACTTGAAAGAGAGCTCTTTTGAGCTTACACGTAAACCAGAAAGAATAGAATAAATGTCTTCTTAAGGGCCTGTAAACAAAAACACATAAGTGTTCAAAATGAAAACCTTACATATAAGCGAAAGTTGTATTACCAGTGAAATAAAATAATTATAACCAATTGGCAGAAATGAAAAGAATTAAAAAAATATATTAATTGTTTGTCTTTTAGAATTTCACATTAAGCTACACGAGGGCTCTTTGCGCTAGCCGTCCTTAATTTAACAATATAAGACTAGAGGGAAGGCAGCTAGTCATTATCACCCATCGCCAACTCTTGGGCTACTCTTTTACTAACGAATAGTGGGATGGATTGTCACATAATGTCCCCACTACTGGAAGGATGAGCATGTTTAGTATGACTGGTATTCGAGTCCACGACTCTAAACCACTTGGTCATGCCGGGCCTTTCATATATGTTAACAGAACTGTCAAGAACAGAAAGCCGTGTTATCAGTTGATAGAAACGATACCTTTGTTTAGCACTGTAACAATATGAGGTTTGGTTTATCATACACCAACATTCATAATTATTTTACATTGTATTTATTAATATCCTGAGCTGGTGGAACTTCCAACTGTTTCAGGTGTTATTGGGATGGTGGTTATGGTTCCAATTCCCGTCACACGAAACATGCTCGCCCTTTCAGCTGTAGGTGCATTATAATGTCACGGTGAACCTCATTATCCATTAACAAAAGAGTAGCCCAAGAGTTGGCGGTGGGTGGTGATGACTAGGTGTCTTCCCTCTAATCTTACACTGCTAAATAAGGGACGGCTAGCGCAGACGACCCTCGTGTAGCTTTGTGCGAAACTCTAAAGAAACAAACAATTATTAAAATTTAGGACAAAGAGAATGTATGCAACTGACGAAGCAACGCATTATAATAACAGTATTTTCAATTAAACATAGCTATCCTAAAACGTGTAGATTGCTTACTTTAATAGAAACTATGTTTATACATCATGTAGGTTTTATCTATAATCAGCCTGGGATCATGTGCAAACCTAACAAACAAGTTTGTTGTGCATAAATACAAAAGTAAATTAAATTAATTGTTTTAAATATTTACTGTAGATGCCAGTTCAAAGTATTGTATCATTCCTAGACATTGATTTTTATTACCAATTCTCTAGTATACCCGATAACTAAATAGGTTTATTAAACTAACAGGGAAAGACAAGCTAAATAATAAAAATAAATCAAACAGATAATATAAATTTGTTGAAATTGTTTTTTCTACTCGACATTTCACATATACCGGTCATAACTAAGTACATACATATACTCTTCAAAAAAAGAAACGCGAAAGGAATATTTTTGTTATTTTAAAGAGAAGTTGTTGTTGATCTTTTAAATTAAGCACAAAGCTATACAATGGGCTATCTGTGCTCTGCCCACCACGGGTATCGAAACCCGGATTTTAGCGTGTAAGTCCGCAGACATACCGCTGAGCCACTGGGGGGCTTTTAAAGAGAAATCTATGTAATAACGTTACAAGCTCAGAGTATGTGATGTTACACGTGTTAAGGCACTGATTCTCAGACCAAAATGACAATAAAAGTTGTGCACTTTGAAAACGGAGGAAACCATCGGATTTTTCGTCAAAACGCATTTATGTCCAATAAATTTGTTTGAGAGATCTGCATGTTCTGCAAGTGCGACATGTGCAAAATCCCTTTAAAGGTGACGGGTTCTCGATTTCCATAGCTCAGTGTTAAGCCACCGACACGCAATACAGTTACTCCAAGACCGTTTGAAGCACAACGCAACAACGCCATAGGTCGTTGGGAAGCAGGCGAATCTCGATTAGATGTTGTTAGAACTGTGAATGTCCACCAAAGTACCATCACAAGGCTATGGAATCGTCACCAACAACATGGATCAACTTGTGACCGTCCACGATCTGGCAGACCTCGTGTGATCACGCCTGCACAAGATCGCTACATCCGTTACGTCACCTTCGGAACAAGACCACCACTGCGACGCCTACTGCCTCAACCATACCAGGGCTGCGTAGGATTTCCGATCAGACCGTACGTAACCGTTGACGAGATTCTTAGGCCCCATGTGCAACACATCATGGTGAAGGTCAACGACGTTTTTCAACATGACAACGCCCGTCCTCACAAAGCCCGACTCACCATTATCTTCTTGAGACACCGCAACATCAATGTTCTTCCCTTGCCCTCCAGATTACCAGATTTAAACCCCATCGAACATCTATGGGACAAGTTAGACCAACGTTTGCGACGGCGACAACCTCAACCACAAACTCTACCTCAGCTTACAGCAGCTTTGCAGGCTGAGTGGACAGCCATTCCACAGGATGTGATTTGTTATCTTATCGTTTCCATGGGCAGGAGATGCCAAGCAGTTATTGATGCTCAAAGGGGGCATATTTGTTATTGACGTTGAGAGACGTTAAACTTCAACTAATGAGCGTGGACTTCGCCTTTGCAGACTTTGGATGTTCAGCAGTGAATGTGCAAAGTTTTACACATGTCTTAAAAAACTACCCGGAATAAACTTGTTAACAATATGTCTCAAATTTTGCCTTTTGCGTTTCTTTTTTTGAAGACAACATTTAAGCCGAGTAAGAGTTGGTTCACGCTCACATGATATCTGCCAGCCAATCACAACGCGCTGCTCGCACGCTTGTTTGTACCATCCGTCTACGAGAACACAGTTTCAATGTTGATAACAAAATGTGTAACAATGGAAAGCGATAACATTAATGCTTTACGTGTAGCAACAAACTAATTAAGTTAATGACGCACGAAACTTTGTTGAAGTTACAGCTTAACATTTCTTGGTACGTTAATTATGAAATGGGGTTTTCTTCTTCGTTGTGATCTCAAAAGCAATTCTATTAATGTTAAATATTTCTGATTCGGATCG
Source organism: Carcinoscorpius rotundicauda (assembly GCA_011833715.1). Classification (NCBI taxonomy): domain Eukaryota; kingdom Metazoa; phylum Arthropoda; class Merostomata; order Xiphosura; family Limulidae; genus Carcinoscorpius; species Carcinoscorpius rotundicauda. The sequence continues at coordinate 58,129,577 of CM022398.1, forward strand.
CTATGTTTAACCGACAGCGTATTTTTCAAGTATTTGTGAACTTCCAAATGAGACCAGACGCAAGAGACTACTGAGAGGATTGAAGTATCCATATTTGAAATACCTTTTAACACATTACAGATCAATCTGAAAACATTTCTAGAAGTAATACAATGACTTTATTTATTGATACCTCGTCGACCTATTGATACGTACAAATAACGAGGGTTACCTACGAGTCAATTAAGAATGGTGAAAAGCTAACTTAACCAAACACTAGTACCGACTTAACCGGAATGATAAACTAAAAATCTAATTCATGAGAAACATAAAACTCCAATGGATACAATTATGACAACAAGCTATGCACGTTAACAGGAATAAACAGAAGCCTTACACATTGACAGGAGTGAACAGAAGCTGTACACGTTGACAGAAGTAAAGAGAAACTTTACACGTTGACAGGAGTGAACAGAAACCTTACACGTCGACAGGAGTGAACAGAAACTTTACACGTCGACAGGAGTGAAAAGAAACCTTACACGTCGACAGGAGTGAACAGAAACTTTACACGTTGATAGGAGTGAACAAAAACTGTACACGTTGACAAGAGTGAACAGAAGTTTCACACGTTAACAGGAGTGAACAGAAACTTTAGAAGTGAATTTAATATCGATGAGAAATGAGTAACTGAAGGTAATAAGAAAGATGAATTGGAGAGTGAGTGAAGGATTAAATATATTATCAGTGAGAAGAAAGCATATTAATGAGAAATATCATATTATACAATATAATCTGGATTCTGTTTCAGGGAGTTAAGGAATAAGGTTAAGGTGATAAGTGAAGGAAAATTTTAAGTGATAGGTGTGGATAAAGATGCCAATGTTAGATGTCGTATGTCTTAAGGTGCGAATTGTTGGATAACTTGTGACTTAAGGTGCCAGTTGATGGATGTAGTGGGTTTTAAGATACAAAATCTTGGATAAGGTGTGGCTTAAGGTGTTAATTGATGGGTACTGTGTGTCTTAAGGTGCAAAGTGTTGTATAAGGTGTGGCTTAAAGTGTCAGTCGATTAATATGGTGTGTTTTAAGATATAAAATATTAAATAAGGTGTTGTTTAAAGTGGTAGTTCTTTGATAAGATATTGTTAAGAAGCCAGCTGTTAGTTAAGGTGTTTTAAAGTTCCATCTGTCAAATAAGATATTATAAGGTTCCAGCTATTAGGTAAGGTGTTTTAGGTTACAGCTGTTAAATAAGATGTTTTAAGGTGCCAGGTATTATACAACGTATAGTTTGAGGTTCCAAGTGTTACATAACGTATGGTTTAAGGTGCCAGATGTTACATAACATATGACAGAAGTGAACTGAAACCTTACACGTCGACACGAGTGAACAGAAGCCTTAAACATTAATAGGAGCGAACAGAAACTTTTCACATCGACAGGAGTGAATAGAAACTTTACACGTTAACAGCAGTGAGCAGTAGTTTCACACGTTAACAGGAGTGAACAGAAACTTTAGAAGTGAATTTAATATCGATGAGAAATGAGTAACTAAAGGTAATAAGAAAGATGAATTGGAGAGTGAGTGAATGATTGAATATATTATCAGTGAGAAGAAAGCATATTAATGAGAAATATCATATTATACAATGAAATGTTAAGCAACTGTGGATGAAAACGAGTAAGTTTGAGTGTGTTTACTCTTAACAAAACCACATCCGGATATCTGCTGAGGCCATCTAGGGGAATGAAAACGTAAGAAAATGTTAAATAAATAAATGAATTATTTAAACAAGACCAAAATCTTAAAGTTAATAGTTCAGTGAGTCAAATTAAATGAAATGTTAATAGCTTGAAATATCTAACAAAGAGAAAACTGAACTAGAAAAACTGTGTCCATTGGTCGTTTGAAAATGTTGAATAAAATCTAACGTACAATGTATTTATTAGATATGATATGTTTCAGAGAATGAAATAAGGTACGATTTGGCTCACAAAGTGATTTCTCCAACTTTGTAAGTATTACAAAGAGATATAAGGAAAGCTGTGAGACACGTTGTTATAAAGTGATAAGTTGTGGTGAATTAAACATGACAGTAGAAAAATAAGAAAGGTGACTTAAGTTTCTTTGTAAGAGTTGTTTTCAGCTCGTCACGAAACAACCCTAACTAGCTAAACACTACAAGTGCAAACCGTTGTGCTGCGAATAATTATAATTCATCTCGAACACCATCAAAACGACTTTCAGTACCAGGAAGTTGAAACTAAATAACATTTGAAAGTTACAGTTTTCTGAGGCGCGTGCTTAAGAAGTGTCGTGCCCATCACAGTGACAATTAGAGCACCTACTTTCTGCTCTTATTACTCACTTTAATCATGTAACTTACAATGTATAATTAAACAAATGTGACTAGAAGTAATGGAATAATGATCCATATGTATATCTTTGGAATGTGACAGTAACGTATTATAAGGCCTACCAAATCACTGATATTGACTGTATTGCAAAAAGCGGTGATAAAATGTAATAACTTAGTTTTATGACAACAGCTCTGTAGTGAAGTTTGTGTTTTGTGTGTTTTCGTAAAGCAAAGCCACATCAGGCTACCTGCTGAGCCCGCCGAGAAGACTCAAACCCCTATGTTAGCGTTTTAAATCCGGAGACATACCGCTGTACTAACGGTGGGCCTATAGTAAGGAAAGATTAGGTGAAACTCTTTTTATCTTCAACATTTCATACCTTAAACCATACGTTATATAACACCTGCTCCTTAAATCATATGTTATGTAACATCCGGCACTTTAAATCATGCGTAATATAACACCTGGCACCTTAAATCATATATTATGTAACACCTGGCATCTTAAACGTTATGTAACACTTGGAACCTCAGACCATACGTTGTATAATACCTGGCACCTTAAAACATCTTATTTAACAGCTGTAACCTAAAACACCTTACCTAATAGCTGGAACCTTATAATATCTTATTTGACAGATGGAACTTTAAAACACCTTAACTAACAGCTGGCTTCTTAACAATATCTTATCAAAGAACTACCACTTTAAACAACACCTTATTTAATATTTTATATCTTAAAACACACCATATTAATCGACTGACACTTTAAGCCACACCTTATCCAACACTTTGCACCTTAAGACACACAATACCCATCAATTAACACCTTAAGCCACACCTTATCCAAGATTTTGTATCTTAAAACCCACTACATCCATCAACTGGCACCTTAAGTCACAAGTTATCCAACAATTCGCACCTTAAGACATACGACATCTAACATTGGCATCTTTATCCACACCTATCACTTAAAATTTTCCATCACTTATCACCTTAACCTTATTCCTTAACTCCCTGAAACAGAATCCAGATTATATTGTATAATATGATATTTCTCATTAATATGCTTTCTTCTCACTGATAATATATTTAATCCTTCACTCACTCTCCAATTCATCTTTCTTATTACCTTCAGTTACTCATTTCTCATCGATATTAAATTCACTTCTAAAGTTTCTGTTCACTCCTGTTAACGTGTGAAACTTCTGTTCACTCTTGTCAACGTGTACAGTTTTTGTTCACTCCTATCAACGTGTAAAGTTTCTGTTCACTCCTGTCGACGTGTAAGGTTTCTGTTCACTCCTGTCAACGTGTAAAGTTTCTCTTTACTTCTGTCAACGTGTACAGCTTCTGTTCACTCCTATCAATGTGTAAGGCTTCTGTTTATTCCTGTTAACGTGCATAGTTTGTTGTCATAATTGTAACCATTGGAGTTTTATGTTTCTCATGAATTAGATTTTTAGTTTATCATTCCAGTTAAGTCGGTACTAGTGTTTGGCTAAGTTAGCTTTTCACCATTCTTAATTGACACGTAGGTAACCCTCATTATTTGTACGCATCAATAGGTCGACGAGGTATCAATAAATAAAGTCATTGTATTACTTCTAGAAATGTTTTCAGATTGATCTGTAATACGTTAAAATGTATTTCAAATATGGATACTTCAATCTTGCCAGAAGTCTCTTGCGTCTGGTCTCGTTTGGAAGTTCACAAATACTTGAAAAATACGCTTTCGGTTAGACATAGCGATCCGAATCAGAAATATTTAGCATTAATAGAATTGCTTTTGAGATCACAACGAAGAAGAAAACCCCATTTCATAATTAACGTACCAAGAAATGTTAAGCTGTAACTTCAACAAAGTTTCGTACGTCATTAACTTAATTAGTTTGTTGCTATACGTAAAGCATTAATGTAATCGCTTTCCATTGTTACACATTTTGTTATCAACATCGAAACTGTGTTCTTGTAGACGGGTGGTACAAACAAGCGTGCGAGCAGCGCGTTGTGATTGGCTGGCAGATATCACGTGACCGTGAACTAACTCTTACTCGGCTTAAATTTGTATGTACTTAGTTATGACCGGTATATGTGAAATGTCGAGTACAAAAAACAATTTTAACAAATTTATATTATCTGTTTGATTTATTTTTATTATTTCGCTTGTCTTTCCCTGTTAGTTTAATAAACCTATTTAGTTATCGGGTATACTAGAGAATTGGTAATAAAAATCAATGTCTAGGAATGATACAATACTTTGAACTGGCATCTATAGTAAATATTTAAAACAATTAATTTAATTTACTTTTGTATTTATGCACGACAAACTTGTTTGTTAGGTTTGCACATGATCCCAGGCTGATTATAGATAAAACCTACATGATGTATAAACATAGTTTCTATTAAAGTAAGCAATCTACACGTTTTAGGATAGCTATGTTTAATTGAAAATACTGTTATTATAATGCGTTGCTTCGTCAGTTGCATACATTCTCTTTGTCCTAAATTTTAATAATTGTTTGTTTCTTTAGAGTTTCGCACAAAGCTATACGAGGGTCGTCTGCGCTAGCCGTCCCTTATTTAGCAGTGTAAGATTAGAGGGAAGACACCTAGTCATCACCACCCACCGCCAACTCTTGGGCTACTCTTTTGTTAATGGATAATGAGGTTCACCGTGACATTATAATGCACCTACAGCTGAAAGGGCGAGCATGTTTCGTGTGACGGGAATTGGAACCATAACCACCATCCCAATAACACCTGAAACAGTTGGAAGTTCCACCAGCTCAGGATATTAATAAATACAATTTAAAATAATTATGAATGTTGGTGTATGATAAACCAAACCTCAGATTGTTACAGTGCTAAACAAAGGTATCGTTTCTGTTAACTGATAACACGGTACACAGTATTAACCAATGTTAAATACTACATTGACAGACAGTATTAACCAAAGTTAAATACTACATTGAGAGACAGTACTAACCAATGTTAAATACTACGTTGAGAGACAGTACTAACCAAAGTTAAATACTACATTGAGAGACAGTACTAACCAATGTTAAATACTACGTTGACAGACAGTATTAACCAATGTTAAATACTACGTTGACAGACAGTATTAACCAATGTTAAATACTATATTGAGAGACAGTACTAACCAATGTTAAATACTACGTTGACAGACAGTATTAACCAATGTTAAATACTACGTTGACAGACAGTATTAACCAATGTTAAATGCTATATTGAGAGACAGTACTAACCAATGTTAAATACTACGTTGAGAGACAGTACTAACCAAAGTTAAATACTACATTGAGAGACAGTACTAACCAATGTTAAATACTACTTTGACAAGCAGTGTTAACCAATGTTAAATACTACATTGGCAGACAGTACTAACCAAAGTTAAATACTACTTTGACAAGCAGTGTTAACCAATGTTAAATACTACGTTGACAGACTATACTAACCAATATTAAGTACTACGTTGTAGACAACTGCCCTGAAAACCATCTGTCCTCAGCACTCTGGTTAGGATAAGTGAATTTGATAGAACATAATTTTATTTGACAGTTGGTAGGAAATTTTCAATCTATAAGGCGTACTAGAACTAAGACAAAACTAGCTTAAAGTTTAGTTAATAATGGCAGAAAAGCTGGTCGGAGCTGGTAGAAAACTTGGTAAGTACTAGCTTGTGAACTGACCGAAATTGGTGCAGATGTTGGCTACAACTAGTAGGAAGGTTGGTGTGAAAACAAGGAAAGTGGTTCGAAGTTGTAGGAAAGTTATTACGAGAATTAATAGTAAATATGTTGATATATAGCTTTAAGAATGATAAGGAATGACAGTTACTATACGTAGCTGTAAAACGTGCTAACTTCAGGATTCACAGTCATTAGAAGTGACTGTGGAACTGCAAGTCCAAAGTATCTTTTGATGACGACAAACCCACATGAAATAAAAATATATTTCACAACGAATGGTATTAATACTTTTACAAATAAAACAGAAAATATCGTTTCGACCTTCCTAGGTCATCTTAGTATCTGTTTTCACGTGGTAAATACTTAATCGATGCGTTTGATTAAACCTTACATAACTTGAAGGCCAGCACCACCCAGCAAACTGAATACACTGTATTACTTAATACATTCTCGTCTTATTGGAATATGTATTTCAGGTGAAGGCTTCTCACAATACACTTCATTTCACCAGACCATCGTCGGAAATAAAGGTAATTATTTCATTGTCATGTTGTTTTTGTTGTTTCGAATTAAGCACAAAGCTACACAATGGGCTATCTGTGCTCTGCCCACCACGGGTATTGAAACCCGGATTTTAGCGTGTAAGTCCGCAGACATACCGCTGAGCCACTGGGGGGCATTTCATTGTCATAGGCACTCATAAGATGTGGCACACTATATAACCGCTGCTTTAGTCTTAAAAAAGTGTGATACCAGTTATGTCAGAGTTTAGAATTATGAACCACCATGAAGAAACAGCAAATAAAATAAAATGACTGAAGCATTACCAGTTTCTAGTTTAATACATGTTACGAAACATTAAATCATGGATTTTCTTATAGTGTATCTAAATGTACAACTAGAACTAGAAGACTTGTAAATGTGTAAACAATTCTGTGAAAGAGTGAACGTTGTTTAGGGTAGTTCATGAAGCACTAGGATAGTTGTTTATGTACAATCTTGTGAAAGAGTGAACGTTGTTTAGGGTAGTTCATGAAGCACTAGGATAGTTGTTTATGTACAATCTTGTGAAAGAGTGAACGTTGTTTATGGTGGTTTAGGAAGCACTAGGATAGTTATTTAAAGACATGGAAGGCAAAGAGTTAATCAAATTAACTCACTGATTGTGAGTGCAGGACGTCTCTCTAAATGTGCATTAGCACGTGACTACAGTGAAGCCCGTATTAGAATCTCCCTTCTTTACGTTTTCCCGTCACACCTGATAATTAGGTTAATGAAACAATTGTCACTCTCAAACGTACGAAATTTCACGAAACGAGCATCTCTAATGACCAATAGCAGGCTCTAATTATTTATTGCCAGCGGAGGTAATCTTCTGTTCGGGTCAAACTCGGAAACGTTTCATATCTTACTTTCAAAGTAGAGCATTTACCTTACGAAACAGCTGTGTGACTGACTTCACAGTCCAACTGCCTAATTATTTTACACTTCAAATACGCCAACTTACATTGTGTCACCGAAACATCGTCATATTTCGGTGGTAAATCGTGAAAACGTGTGAGATTCCACAGTAGCAGCCACGTGGAGTGAACTAGTTGAGTACTGAAGCACTAGTCACGTGCTTCGTGCTATAACTATTTTTACACATTCTACGTATTTGTTTGTAGAAACGTACACAGAGACAGAAACCTACCGTATTAATAATAACAGAAATATTGTCAAAAATACATTCACTTGTTTGACAGCTTTACGAATACCCCTGCCTTATGGATGAGAAGAAAATAATCGTTTTGCTCCCTCCCGGAGTTTGGTTACAGAACTAATGATTTTCAGTTTCCTTTCAATCAGAATTCGTTGTAAATAGTTATTGTTTTTCGCCAGAAATAAAAACACCATTTAAACAACCACTTTTACGCACTTTTAAACGTAAGGTTTTTCCACATCGATTCTCTATGAAAAAAGTCCACTACACGTACTTTGTTGCGAGTTTTCATTACTGTTTTATGTATAGCCCACATTCAACTTGAAGTCCTAATGACAAAATAAGCTGAATCGAACTACACCAATTTACTTTGTGGATTTATTTGTTCTCGAATATTGCTACGAGTTTGGGGCGAGCAAACACGACAGTCGAACTTCATATGGCTCCGCGGGTTGTTTTTGTTTCTATGGAGACCACCCCCTTATCAAGGATTACTAAAACACGCTCTCAAGGCCACCCAGGCATGGTGGGGGCTGAGGACAGGTTTACCGGGTTACCAAACTTAAACTTGACCTCGAATTTTGTGGTTTTGCCCTCTCTCGGTGTTGTTTGTTTTTGAATTTCGCGCAAAGCTACTCGAGAGCTATTTGCGCTAGCCGTCCCTAATTTAGCAGTGTAAGACTAGAGGGAAGGCAGCTAGTCATCACCACCCAAAGCCAACTCTTGGGCTCCTCTTTTACCAAAGAGTAGTGGGATTGATTATAACATATAACGCCCCTACGGCAGAAAGGACGAGCATATTTGGTGCGACGGGGATTCGGACCACGGGGTCCAAGGGACGCAATGTTTCAAACTGTATTCATGCCCTCTTTGTTGAGTTTGCGAAACAAACGTGATACACACATGCACAACTTGTTTTGTTTCTGGGTAAGGAACTCTACCCTTCGTTAGCTTCAAGATAACGCACTTACTAATGAAAAACAAATTATGACAACGAAGTTGTTGATAACAAGCACACCATGATAACGTACTTATTGATAACAAACACATAAGGATAATATACTTATCGATAACAAGCACACCATGATAACGTACTTATTGATAACAAGCACATAAGGATAATATACTTATCGATAACAAGCACACCATGATAACGTACTTATTGATAACAAGCACACCGGGATAACGTATTTTTTGATAATAAATACATCAGGATAACGTACTTATTGAAGAAAAGCACACCAGGATAAGATAATTATTGATAACAAACACATCAGGATAAAATTTTTATTAATAACAAGCACACAAGGGTAACTTACTTAAAACCTATTAGATATATAATACTTGTACATTAAACGCTACACCAGAACCTAATTTATTTATTAATTTTAACAATGAAAACAAAAAAGACACTCACTACCCGGAATAATTTGTTAGTTTTTAGCTAACAGTGCATTTTTACGTGAATACGATCGCACTAAATCGAACCATTCATGTTTTGTCCTGGTGTTAAGCGAAATGCCTCGCTGGCATTGGATATGAAATATACAAACATTCATTTTTTTGTTTCACTAACAAATTCTCGGTCATATGTTAGTGACATTATTATTTTTTTAAAGCGTTTTTCAGATGTATTACGTTTATATTTGTTTTCTATAATTGATAGAAGAGTTTTAGGGCTACAGCATGATATTCTATGTTAAAAATGGGAAAGTAAACCTAGTCGCTTTTCCTACTTACTGGACACAGTGGGTGTCCACTTATGCCAAAAGAGAATATAAAATGGTACTGGACCATCATCGTTCCTACGTCTTTTCTACGACCTCTCCTTACATTTGTATATCTTATCTTTACATCATCCCAATTAGCTCTCTAACAATAATCTTCGTTTATAGTTTGGTTTATGGACGTTTGTATTGATAATAAACCTGTTATTGAAACCGTATGTTTTAGATGGTATCTTTATAAGTAAAGCATAAGCCATGAAGCAAGGATAAATGATACCACAGCTGTATGTGTTGGGTTCTTCCCGAGCATGTGACCTTTAATGTGCTCGTTAGGTAAAGTTATGTATTCAAGTACATTCCAGTGGTCAGAGATTCGTTGTATTGTCTAACGTGCCGATATCTTATCTTTAAAGAATACGTCCTTTAGGAAACGTCAAGTGTTGTGAATAAATGAGTAACTTAGATTCTATATCTACATTGCAGACTTTGACATTGATTATAGATACGTTGATATGGTGGAAAATTTATAGGTTTCTAGACCTAATTTAATAGTGTTGACAAATTGGTGAATTCCGCAATGACTTGTCAACAACGTAATGATTAAGGCCTAATATTTTGAATAGGAGAGAGCTGAACTTATTAAAGTTTTGAAGGAAAAATTACGTTAAACGTCTACCATAAATTGAATGAAGACATACAAAATTAGTGTTAACTTGTAACATTATTTATTGCTTTTACATATGTATAGGTGTACATCAGATATAATTTCTAATTTTTGTCAGCGGTAACTTTACAGACTCACGAGGTTGGAATCCTGGGTTTAAATTCACGCAGTAAACAGCCCATAGAGTAACTTTAAACTTAAACAAACTTCTTGTATAAATTTTAAATTTAAGAATAATTTAGTTTGAATTTCGAGAACAATAGTTAGATTGGTATAACATCTTATTTCTAATATAAAATTAATGTAGATTTTAGACTTACCTTGTAACTGGAAGAAATAAATTCGGAACAGAATTTGGAATTTTTCAGCCTAAACAACACCTTATATGCACGTGGGTTGATTGACAAGCCAGAGATTCTTAGAGTCTCTGTATAGTCGTTCGTAATTCATAAATACTGATCAAATGGAAAATAGTCATATAGCAGTACCCGCCGCCACAAGGGCTTTGTCTGGTCCTCTGACCCGAGTAATGAGATTGTCACTTTCATAACGTACCCAGAGCTGAACATTTATTTAAGGTAATCACGATTCGAACCATGGATAAGTTAAAACACATAAGTACACAGTTTAGTCACAATTTATTTTTCACCATAAGATTTTGGAACTCGGAACGTTACGCAATGTGTATGATCCTTTTAAACTTATGACGTGAGACATAAACCTTATCAAACATGCAATTCATACGCCTAAGAATAATAGGTGGTATAAATTTTTCAGTAGGAATAAATCTTAAAAACGGGACTTATTTTTCTTACAAAATTAAATTTACATAGGCCATAATTAAAATCAATCTGGTAATGAGTACAGCTGATTGAATATAATACCCTCATGTTGTTACTTATAAACATTAAGATGAATCGTTGTGTCCTCGTTGGGTTTGCATCCGAGTCGCGCTAAACATGCTCGCCCTCCCAGCCATGGGGGCATTATAATGTTACGGTCAATCCCACTTTTCGTTGGTAAAAGAGTAGCCCAAGAGTTGGCGGTGGGTGGTGAAGACTAGCTGCCTTCCCTCTAGTCTTACACTGCTAAATTAGGGACGGCTAGCACAGATAGCCCTCGAGTAGCTTTTTGCGAGATTCCACAACAAACAAACAAACAAGTGTCCTCGTTAACGATATTTTCAGCCGTAATCCCAATAGTATCTCATGAGGTTTGTGTAATCTTAGAATCTATATGTTAGTTTAAAACTCCAATTAATGACTACAGCCATCATCATCAGTCCTTTTCAGACCTCAAGCAGTCCACAGGTCAGCTATAAAAGATCCCTTTTTTTCCATTCTTCAACCTGAATTTTGTCCAGGTCTTTATTTTTTATATCTCTCTATGTTGTTCTACACTAAGTATCTTCCGAACATCCTCTGTGTCTTTCTCCAGTTAGGCTCTAGACAATTGTCTGTCTTGTCAATCTGTTCTACATTCTTAGTTACAGTAACTCTTCTGTACAACTTAATGTTTTCTGTGATTACCTTTTGTCTATTTCTCTCACTTAACGTCTCTTCACTTATATTACTAAACCATTGTCCACTTGTGGACAAAATCTTACAAATGAAACGAGTCTCTAGTGATCAGTGGTATAACTGAATCAAGGCACTGTGGAGTAATCGCTTTAATTTACTAATTAAATAATCTCTACAATAGAAATGTAAAATCAAAAATAATTGAAAGGGGCAAGAAAGATATATCAAACATGCTTACCAGTATTATCAATGAAAATTACGTTAAAGAAACATATTGTATACCTCACTTATCTTGGCGTATTCAAATGGTATGTACACCATAATACTATTTGTTATACAAATTTTATAGCACCTCGTAGTTCTTGAGCGATTAAACCTTATCATGTTGGTGTGGTCTACGAACAACAGCATTTGGAGGTTTAACCTCTTCGTCATTATTTAACAGAGTTCGGTATGATTTGACCTCTTACACATTTATCACATTGGTGTGGTCCACAGATAGAAGCATTTTGAGGTTTAACATCTTTTTCATAATAAACTTTTTTTTAGCTTTATCCAGTATTTATCTCAGGACAATTTCTGTTTACTCACAGAGGGCAGTAGAAGTGTCTCAACCTTCTCTTCTGGATAGTTTATTCTTTTTGACATAAATCAAGACAAGTGAAGCGGCCAATAATTTATCATTTTCGATTATCCCAAATCGTGACCAAACAAAAAGAAAAGAACGAACGAAAGGGAAAAAGAACCTTTTTTTTTCAAGCTGCATGGTTCTCGATATAAGCCAGAAAATTCCAACGTTGTCACAGACACACACACACAGAAGCAAGCAAGCAAAAAGAAGATAAGACAATAGCTGTCGGTCCTTTGCGGAGTGTCAAGAGGCGTGGTACATACTGTTCTCAACTCACGTAACAACAATGAACAGTGGCTTTACCAAAATGTCTTGACCTTTATATCACGACTGGACGTTGCCAGGGCACTCGAATAGCCGTCCTTATTACCAACAGGGGGCACTCTACTTGACAAATCACTGCAACCACACCTAGAACAGACCTCCAGAGGCAAACAACCGCAAAATTCGCTCGTTCCATGACAAGCAGCCTCTGGTGTCCAAAAGCTTCTCTGGTTGGTATATCATTAAAAACCTAATCGAGTGATTGGCTTGGTCTGGTTTGTTTAGTCACGAAAAGTTTCTCGCTAAACAATAGAACAAGGGATGACGTGGTTATTGTTTCCAACCACCACTTCCATTCTGATAAAAACAGTCTACGAGACTGCCCTGGTCTTACATAAACATTTTGTTTTGTAAACACTTTATCACAAATAGTAATTTTTGCTTGTTTTAGCAAGAAAAAAAAGCACAGTGATTTGGTTTGTTTTGAATTTTGCTCAAAGATACATGAGGGCTATATATTCAAGCAGTACTTAATTTACTAGCGATAGACTAGATGGAAGGCACTTAGTCAATAACACCCACCGACAACTCTTGGGCTACTCTTTTACCAACGAATAGTGGGATTAATCGTTCTATTACAACGCCCCCACATGTGAAGCTAACTACATCTGTGTTGGTTACAGAATCCTGGAAAATAATAATAAAAAATCAAAATGTTGTAAATAATCTCACTGTGTGATATAACTCATGTTCTGTGCATTGTATAACCCAAGTGAGTCATTTCATCAACTTTTTAATACATTATATAACGAAAGTAATTCATTTCACTTGTTTTCAATACATTCTATTATACTATGTAACACAAATTTTGTTCCTGGATAGTATGCATTATTTCTTAATTGCTTGTGCTGTAAAAGCACAGAAAATGACCATTATTTCCTTCAAACTTTGCTTTTGTGACTTGGATAATGAAAATTAGAAATTAATTTATTTTCTATGTAAATATGAGCAAATTTGCACATTTTCATTTACATAAGGCCTGAATAAAACAACATATGAATCATGATTTACATGTATTTATAGTAAAGTTATACAAAAATGTTTAGAAGTGAGTAGTTTTTCGAGATTTGCAACAGTAATGTAAATCACTTTCACGTTTGAGCCCCCAAATATAGTCTCCTATCATGTTTTCGTTATACGCTCCTTGGTAGCGGCGTTCAAACTCCAGTATATCTTGGTGGAAGTGCTCGCCTTGCTGCTCTGATTATGCTCCCATGTTCTCCTTGAATTTATCAAGATGAGCGTCAAGGATATGGACTTTCAGGGACATCCTGCAGTCCATTTTGCCGTAGTTCTTCACCAGAGCCTCAACCAGTTCCAATTGTTCAAGAAGCCCCGAATCACTGCGACAAAGCTGCCCCGAGTTTTTTCTCCCTTCCCACTGAGCTTCTTTGGGAATTCTGTGCACTCGAGGATCTTCTTTATTTGTGGTCCAACGAAGACACCAGCTTTGATCTTTGCATCAAACAGCTTAGGGAAGAAGTGTCGAAGGTACATGAAGGCTCTAGACTCCTTATCAAGAGCTGTGACAAATTGTTTCATAAGACCCAATTTTATGTGCAATGGTGGGAACAACATTTTCTGGAGGTCCACTAGTGGCTCACACTTGACATTGTGCCTCCCCACAGAGAACTTGGTCCGTTGTGGCCAGTACTTACTGTTGTAGTGCGCTGTGGTGTTCCTGCTGTACCAAAGGCAAAGATAACAGGGAAACTTGGTGAAGCCTCCTTGGAGACCCATCAGGAATGCCACCATTTTGAAGTCTCCAACAACTTTTCAGCTATACTTGTCATACTTCAAGGCTTCTAGCAAGGTCTTGACGCTGTTGTATTCCTCTTTGAGGTGCACCGAATGAGATATGAAATAACGTGTAAAGGTTAAGATATGAAATAACGTGTAGAAGGTAGGATATGAAATAACGTGTGGAAAGTAAAATATGAAAAACGTGTAGACGGTAAGATATGAAATAAAGTGTGAAAAGTAAAATATGAAAAAAACGTGTAGAAGGTAAGATATAAAATAAAGTGTAGAAGGTAAGATATGAAATAACGTATGAAAGGTAAGATATGAAATAACGTGGTGAAGATAAGAGAGGAAATAATCCTCTATAGAGAACGGAAATCCTCATGGAGAAATAATCCTTTATAAAATGGAACTAGCGATATTTATTTTGTGTACAAAACTTGATTAAGTGAGGACAAAGGTTACATTACTGGAGTTCATAAGTCGTCTCGTGAATCTACCAATGTGTATTTTGTGTACTAAACTTGATTAAGTGAGGACAAATGTCACATTATAGGAGTTCACAAGTCATCTTGTGAATCTACCACAACGTCAACAAACCCATATTCACTGTCACAGAGACCTAAAGTGAAACAAACGTTGACATTCACCACCTGACAAAGAAGCAGGTGTTTGGGTTTTCTCGAGGGAACAGTAACTGATCATGAGGCCACAAAGCGACAATCATCGTAATCATGGTGGTTGGTGGAAGTAAGGAAATAATTTCCTGCAGTCCGAGCAGTCCGTGAAATTGGTACCCACAATATCCGGTGTGATGAATACATGCGACTGTCACGCTGAGTTGACAACTTTCCGGGCTGCTGTGCGATGTGTGCTGGATTAGTTTTAACGTGAAATACAAGACTGGCCCTTTAAGACTTGAATGTAAGATACCTAACTTGTACATTAAACCTCGTAAATCTTTGATGAATTTTCAACTTTTCACCAGACGTCCAAAACCATAACAATGGCCTAAGGCGAGTGGTTAATACTGACCTTTAATTGGAAGTAATTAATAATTTCAAACGTTGCATGACTTATGTCAAAATTAGTTTCTAATATTTTTCTGAGTTTATGAAATAATGCACTAGGAGAACAACAACAACATATATATATATAAAACGTGTTTTTTTTCTTCCTGTTTACATACAGACATGGATAAGTGAATCGTTTTTGTTCCCCGTATTTCATGCAACGGAAACCACATCTGTCGACGCTGGATGAGGGAAGACATTCCTCCAGGTTGTGTAGTGATGCCTAATCCTAGCTCTGCTCAGGGACAGGTGATTCTTACGTTCGCTACGGTTCAATTATATGAGAGTGTTGTGTAATCTCTAGCACGTCGAGACATCATAAAAATAACATGTGTTATTTTTGGATACATATTATAGTTCTGGAATTATGTTCTGACGTCATTGGTAAAATGAATAAATCGGGTATTTTGATAATATTAGAAGTAACTACCTCTTACAACACTATAAAAAAAGCAAACGATCTTAGAAAAGGCCAAATCTCTCTTATAAAAATGAAAAGCAGGATAAAAACCTGTTATATACCGTTATTATACAATATAACTTGACAGGATTACATTTGGAAGAATACATTCTGTAAATACATGCAAGTTAATTTATGAAAGACAACTCATGCACATTTTAAGTAACGTATAAAAGAAGACATTCTGTGTATTAGAATACAAGAGTACTGTAGGTTTATTGTGGTGCGAGGACGTCTGGTTTTCAAGATAAAAATAAATTGACAACTCTTACAGAGTTTTGGAGTTTAATATTTTATATCTATAAGAAACCTTCTAGTAACCGTATTAGATCTATTTTGAAGACGTTCAAAACTTCTAATGTACGGTAAAGTTTTACACGTGTTTTCAATAAGTGCTTAATGTCTGAAAGAACTTGTCTTTAATACATGTTTAGTGTCTGAAAGAACGTGTCTTTAATACATGTTTTACGTCTGAAAGAACGTGTTTTTAATATCTGTTTGATATATGAAAAAAACGTGTGTTTGTTATCTGTTTTGTGTCTGAAAGAACACGTGTTTTTAATACCTATTTGATGTCTGAAAGAACGTGCCCTTAATACCAGTTTAATGTCTGAGAGATCATATTTTTTAATATCCTTTTAATGTCTGAAAGAACGTGTCTTTATTACCTGTTTGATGTCTGAGAGATCATGTTTTTTAATGTGTTTGATATCTGAAAGAACGTGTTTTTAATACCTGTTTTATGCCTGAAAAACATATGTTTTTAATATATATTTTATGAAGAAAGAATGTTATTTTAATGCCCCCCAGTGGCTCAGCGGTATGTCTACGGACTTACACGCTAAAATCCGGGTTTCGATACCCGTGGTGGGCAGAGCACAGATAACCCATTGTGTAGCTTTGTGCTTAATTCAAAACAACAACAACAGTTATTTTAATATCTGTTTGCTGTCTAAAATAACACGTTTTTAGTACCTGTTTTATGTCTGAAATCAATCAAAAGGTTTTATTATGGTAGCAGACAACGTCAAAGTCGATTGTAAGAGTGACAGTCAATCCTCTAACATGGGTGATAGGGTTGGCTAGTAGTTCGTAATTAGCAACGGTAGATGGCAGCTTTAGATAAGTATAAAATATGAAAGATATATAACAATACGGCGACCAGTGTGACCTATGTTAACAAAAACAAGCCAGTCGGCCTAGAAGCCTAACGATTCGAGTCCGGATATTTTTTTATGACTTATCGAAAGAAACTGATTTCTCAATCCCCCTCAGCCAACTGAACTTTTAAAAGTATTCATACCTGAACTTATTTTCATCTGATGTCACATGTTACTGGGTTTGGTTTGTCTGGATTGAATTTTGCACAAGGCTACACGAGGTCTATCTGCGCTTGCTGTCTCTAAATTAGTAGTGAAAGAGAAAACAGCTAGTAAACACCATTCATCGACAAATCTTGCCTTACTCTTTTATCTAGGAATGATGGAATTGATCGTAACATTATAACGCCCCCACGGTTGAAAGGGCGTCCAAACCGCCTGGCCATGAGAGGCCCTAGAAGTGATAGACTAGAGGTGAAACAATTACTAAATAGCACCCACAGCCAACACTTTGGCTACTCCTTACTAACGAGAAGCTGAAAGAGCGTGTGTCTTCTTCGACGATAGGATTCGAACCTATGGCCAACAGATAGAGTCCTTACCACTTGGCCATGCTGAGCCCTGTTATAGGGTTACACAAGGCGTAACACTTTTTGACTATCTCTCTGCACACGTGATTTTAAAGTATAAAGTGTCATTTTGAGGCAGCGGGACGCGAACCGTGGACTCTTAGATTAGCATTTCGGCATCCTAACTGAGATTGGAGGTAAAATTTTAGGAGAAATCTTGACGAAAATAAACCTCAAACTTATTTAAACGGGCTCGTATTAGAAAGACGAAATGGCCATGTTTAGTAGCTGAAAGGAATTATGTGTAATAAACTGAATTAATTAAATCCCGTATGGCAGATTTTTTGTTGCAGTTGGGTGAAAAAAGTTATGAATATAATATTATTTTAATTGCTTCTTGTTATAACGTCATCACTGCTTCCTGGTTTTATGTCACGATGTTTGATTTGTCAGAACCGTTTAGAACATCAACTGGCTTTACTTTGTATAAAATTACAGCTTGTTACAAAAAAAAAAGGTCAGAGATAACGTTGATTATAACTTCAAGACTTAATGTCACTTCCACTATTCGAACTATTTTGTTACAAGGTGGCCCTCTTGTTTCCGAAAGTCAGCGACCAATACAATGATTTCACTCTTAAGCTGTTTGGTTTCTTATAGAATCAATGAATCATATCATAATAATCTAAGAATCTTTCACGAAATACTCCTCCGGCTAATAACAGTTTCAACCTAAAATACACAAAAACTAAAACCATTAAACGACGTGGTTGCCCTCATTTCTAATGATAGGGAAAGAAACATCAGTGGGATGGGTTACCCATGTTTTGACAATGCTATCTTTATCTTTAAAGAGCCAAGTACAATACTGAGCTAGCGTCATTTTTAACAATGGGGTAAAAAGCGTAAGAAGGAGAGGTCACAAATAGAAAAAAAGAATTTATTTTTCTTTTCATTTTTTTAAAAAACGAACCAACTGTTCCAAGCTGGCGTCGTTTCTAATTAACAATAGAGAAGGCAGCGCCAGAGGGAGGGGTCACCCATTTTTTCTATAATGTTACTTTTTTTTATAGAGCTGGCATCGTTTCTAACAAATATAGAAGAAAGCACAAGAAGGAGGAACCACCAATTATTTGATAATGTCACTTTCTTTTTTACCGCACTAACTGCACTGTGGAGCTACCGTCATTTCTTGGAATAGGAAGGAAAGTATCAGTGGGAGGGGCCACCCATGTTTTAATAGAGTCACTTTTTATTAAGCAACTAACTGCATTAGAGAGCTGATATCATTTTTCACAATAGAAAAGGGTGAGGGTGCTACCGTTATATGGCAATGCTTTTTTTTAAGTGCCAGTCATGACAAAATGGTCGGGTTTAAGGATATTTACTTATCATAAAGCCTTTTATTAAGAGGTTCGTGTCTTTATGTGTTATTGGATTTTCACCTGTTCCTTTAGCTTAACCCCTGTATATAAAATGGATAATCGTTTTGCGTGCATGTGGAAGAAGGGTCGGTAACTGTTTGGATAACATAAATAATGGTACTGGTGAGTCTACGCTAACAACAATATCTAGTTAAAATATTACCGGCATGCTGTGTAAAGACAGATTGTAACCGTGTTCTACGTTTTGTCAAAGTAGTGTAACTGTGTAAAGGTACAACTAAGTGTTTTCTATGTTGTGTAGAACAAATGAATTATATCAGGTCATCCCATAAGTAATATCCGACAACTTAATACAGAAAGTGCATCATCATTTCTGTATTTGTAGAAGGCTTTAATGACTAAAATATGTAGTATGATGTGTATAAAAATGTTCAGACAAATAAAAGAAACTAACCCAACTCCACTTTTCAGATCATTAATCAAACAAATCCTTATGAAGATGGATGTGTCGGAGGAACATATGAGGCACGTAATACTTTATGAGTTAAAAAAGGCAACATTGTAGCAGAAATTACACGAAACATTCAAGGTGTTTATGGTACGGAGTCTCTCAATGAAAGAAAATGTCGAAGGTGGTTTCAGAAGTACAGATCAGGTGACTACAGCTTAAATGATGCGCTCCGTTTAGGTCGTCCTGTTCAGTTTAATGATGACTTGATGCATGCTTCACTTAATGAAGATTGTGCTGTAACAGTTGAAGAACTAGCACAGAAGCCTAATTCAACCCATTCAACAGTTTACCGTTATCTGCAACAGCTTGGAAAGGTGTCAAAACTTGAAAAATGGGTCCACTGTGATTTGACAGAAGCCAAACTTAGAACAACTCTTGTGAACGCATCCTACCTTTTTTGGACAGGTTAGCTACTGGAGATGAAAAATGGATGTATTATCAAAATGGCTTAGTGCAGATAAACTGGCTAAAGCACAGCCCGAAATGATCTCCACCCTAGGAAAGTCTTCTTAAGCGTTTGGTGGTATATTGTTAGTGTGATCCACTTTGAGATGCTGCCACTCAATGTAACAATAACATCATACCTATTGTCAACAGTTAGAGCATTTGAATGTGGACTGAAAAAAAGAAATCTGCTTTGATCAATTATAAAGGTGTTCTGCTACACCAGGATAATGCACAGCCCCATACAGCAAGGATCACATCTACAAAGATTGAAGAGCTAGACTGGGAAAAACTTCCATTTCCTCCTTATTCTCCAGACTTTGTTCCATCCGATTATCATCTGTTCCGCAGTTTTTCAATACTGTCTTGATGGAAAAGAGCTTGGAACACATGAAGATGTCAAACTACTCTCTCTACAATATTTTCCTCCAAAACCCAAGAAGTTTATAAAAGTGGCATTCATAAGCTCGTGAATCGTTGGCAGGAAGTAATTAATTATGATGAAACCCAGATTGTTGATTAAATAACATTAAAAACAGTTTGAAATCCTTTCTCTTTTTCTGAACCTAAAATCGGACATTACCTAAGGGATGATCTGACACTATGTATTTATGTCAATAAACAACAGATGAATTATAATATATATTTATGCCAATAAATAACACATAAATTATACTATGTACTTACGTCAATAAAAAACACTATTTTAGTTTTATTGTCATAACAATTGTTATTGCAATAAATGTTTTAACATAGTAACTGCCATTCTTATTTGGTTTGTCCATTGCTTCCTTCTGAGTGTGTTATTTAGTACCAAACTGGTACAGTTTCTCACAGTGCAAGTTGTACTTCGCATCAGTGGACATAAAGATTATATAAATAGCCCTCGGGTAAAGCCAGGTATGAGTTATAATACCGAACTCCATCCTTTTCACCATAACTGGAGTGGTCATTTTGTTGGTATAATATGACCTACTTCTATCGTGACGAAGTTGCATTCTGTTTGTGCCAAAAATCAAAAATCTACTTGAAAGTTTGGCCACGTGAGGACTGCTGTAGTGGGAATCATGAGAGACACGTCAGCTAAGATACTGATTTTATAGGGGAGGACAAGAAATCCAAGACTTCTGTAAGAAAATTAAACTGAAAAGTGAAACATGAGTGAGATATGACACTGATTCTTTCCCCTTAAATTCAAGAATTCTCAGGTAAATGAAAAGTAAAACGCTACACATGAGAGATGGCATTATAACCCCCTCCACCTTAGAATGAACAACACCAGTCAATATCATATATGAACCACATAACGATAGAATAGCCAATACCGGCCTACGTCAAGCATGAAATATGTAATGTTAGAATAACCAACACCAATTTATATCAGACATGGATCACGTAATGTTAAAATGACCAATAACAGTCTGTATTAACCACGAACCACTTAATGTTAGAATGACCAACACAACTCTATATCAACTATGAAACTCGTAATGTTAAAAAGACCAATACCTGCCTATGTCAAGCATGGAACTAGTAATGCCAGTCTCTAACAAGAATAGACTACGTAATGTCAGAATGACCAATAACAGGCTGTATCAAGAATGGATCACGTAATGTTAGAATTGTCAATACCAGTCTATATCAAGCATAGAACTAGCAATGTTGGAACGATCAATATCAGTTTGTATCAAAAATGGAACTAGTAAAGATAGAATTTCAAATAACAGTCTTTATCAAGCATGGAACTAGTAATGCCACAATGACCAATACCAGGCTGTATGAAGAATGGACCACGTATTGTTAAAATTGTCAATGCCAGTCTAAATCAAGCATGGAACTAGTAGTGTCAGAATGACCAATACCAGAATATGTCAATCATGGAAATAGTAATGTTAGGGTGACAAATACCAGTCTCTATCAAGCATGGAACTAGTAGTGTCAGAATGACCAATACCAGAATATGTCAATCATGGAAATAGTAATGTTAGGGTGACAAATACCAGTCTCTATCAAGATTGGACTACATAATGTTAGAATTGTCAATACCAGTCTATATCAAGTATGGAACTGGTAATATCAGAATGACTAATACCAGTCTATATCAAGTATGGAACTGGTAATTTTAGAATGACAAATACCAGTCTGTGTCAAGCATGAAACTGGTAACGTTAGAATGACAAATACCAGTCTATGTTAAACATGGAACTAGTAATGTCAGAATGACCAATGCCAGGCTGTATGAAGAATGGACCACGTAGTTAGAATTGTCAATACCAGTCTATATCAAGCATGAAAATCTTAATATTAGACTAACCAATACCACTTTATGTGAAGCATAGAAATATTAATATTAGACTGACCAATACCAGTCATGTCAAGCATGGAACTAATAATATCAGAATGACCAATAACAGTCCATATCAAGCATTGACTACGTTTTGTTAGAATTACCAGTATGTGAGCATATTAAGCCACAGTTATCGTTTGGTTACAATGATCATTATCCATATTTATATATCAAACCACGGGCATCGTTGTGTTAAAAAGATCATTATTTATGTATATATATACGGATATCGTTGCGTTAGAATGATCATTATATATACATATATATGCATATCAAGCCACGAATGTCGTTGTGGTAAAATGATCATTATCTATACATATATTAAGCCACGGATATCGCTATGTTAGAAGAATTATTATGTATGTATGTACATTAAGCCACGGATATCAGGTTGTTAGAATGATCATTATGTATATATAAATATGAATTCACATATATCGCTGTGTTAAAATGATCAATATATATATATATATGAAGCCACGGATATCGATGTGTTTCAATGATCATTGTGTATTTATACATGTGTCTCAAGTCACGGACATTGTTGTGTCATAATGATCATCATGTATATATATTTATATCAGGCCACGGATATTGTTTTGTTAGAATGAACAATATATATATGTATGAAATCACGGATATCGATGTGTTAAAATTATCATTATGTATGTATATATATATATATATTCATTAGTTATTCATTAGTACATAGTCACACAGACAGCAGCCATAGGTCCCAGTAAGTATATATATATATATATGAAACCACGGGTATCGTTGTGTACAATGATTATATATATATATATATATGATGATGATAATTTTAACAGAATGATATCCGTAGCTTCATATATGTATATTTACATGTGCACATAATGATCATTCAAGCACAATGATATCCAAAGCTTCGTTGTGTTAGAATTATCATCATGCATATATATGAAGCCACGGATATCGTTGTGTAAAAATGATTATTATGTATATAAGTGTATGTATAATAAGCCACGGATATCGTCGTTCTAAAATGGTCATTATGTATATATATATATATCAAGCCACGATTATTATCTACACATATATCAAGCCACAGATATCGCTATGCTAGAATGATTATTATATACATAAGTAAATTAATCCACGAATATCAGGTTGTTAGAATGATCATTATGTATATATATATCTATGAATTCACATATATCGCTGTGTTAAAATGATCAATGTATATTTATATGTGTCTCAAGCCACGGACATTGTTGTGTTAAAATGTTCATTATGTATCTATATGAAGCTGCTATAACCACAAATGACGTATGTGTTTGAAATGTTCGTTGTTTGTTTGGTACACTCTGGAATAACAAAGGTAAACGAAGAGAGAAAACCTTTTTCCTCATCCACCGCTCGCCCGTTTGTGTTGCAACATAAAAAAATTAGGACCCTTCAATACTTTCCACGTTCTGTCACGCGCGGAAGCCACACCCGGTTACGCCGCAGGCATCGTCGTTACAATGGATGCCCCTCCCCGGCACCGGTTAGCACAAGAGCCGTGTCGCTATCGGCAGCCACTGGTCGCCCTGTCGTAAGTATCTTTGATGGCCTATATGATAGCTTTAATTATTCTGTGCTCCGACTTAACCCATAGTCATTTTGGAAGTTTAACTTCTTAGCACTGTTGATCTGAGGACCGAGTAAATTGAGCCTGAAACTGCCAGGCAGCAAAGTCCCTCACAGTTCCAGGACAGATGCTACTGATAAATGTTACGCTCAAATAATGGCTGCACGGTTTCGTAATAAATATTTATATAGTTATTTAACTGACGCTGTAGAGGAAACACAGCGCCCTTGGTGCAGATCTCAATATAAACTTACTTTATATATTAATTCGGAGCAGTAAACCCATACTTAGATTATTTCTACATGCAACTTTACTTAGAGAAGACAATACCAGTTTGACACATTTACGTAGTCATGGATGATAACAACTGCATTCACCACGAACTCGGAACTGTCTGATGAACATCGCGTCAGTTACATAGTTTAGCAGCCAGAGGTCCCACTAAGTATCGCCTTAGGTTTCATTGGTACATAGTTACATAGTTTAGCAGCCAGAGGTCCCACTAAGTATTGCTTTAGTTTTCATTAGCATAAAGTTACACAGGTAGCAGCCAGAAGTCCTATGAAGTATCGCCTTGGTTTTCATTAGTACATAGTCACACAGACAGCAGCCATAGGTCCCAGTAAGTATCGACTTGGTTTTCATTAGTACATGGTCACACAGACAGCAGCCATAGGTCCCAGTAAGTATCGCCTTGGTTTTCATTAGTACATGGTCACACAGACAGCAGCCATAGGTCCCAGTAAGTATCGCCTTAGTTTTCATCAGTGCATAGTCACACAGACAGCAGCTATAGGTCCCAGTAAGTATCGACTTGGTTTTCATTAGTACATGGTCACACAGACAGCAGCCATAGGTCCCAGTAAGTATCGCCTTGGTTTTCATTAGTACATAGTCACACAGACAGCAGCCATAGGTCCCAGTAAGTATCGCCTTGGTTTTCATTAGTACATGGTCACACAGACAGCAGCCATAGGTCCCAGTAAGTATCGACTTGGTTTTCATTAGTACATGGTCACACAGACAGCAGCCATAGGTCCCAGTAAGTATCGCCTTGGTTTTCATTAGTACATGGTCACACAGACAGCAGCCATAGGTCCCAGTAAGTATCGACTTGGTTTTCATTAGTACATGGTCACACAGACAGCAGCCATAGGTCCCAGTAAGTATCGCCTTGGTTTTCATTAGTACATAGTCACACAGACAGCAGCCATAGGTCCCAGTAAGTATCGCCTTGGTTTTCATTAGTACATAGTCACACAGACAGCAGCCATAGGTCCCAGTAAGTATCGCCTTGGTTTTCATTAGTACATGGTCACACAGACAGCAGCCATAGGTCCCAGTAAGTATCGCCTTGGTTTTCATTAGTACATGGTCACACAGACAGCAGCCATAGGTCCCAGTAAGTATCGACTTGGTTTTCATTAGTACATGGTCACACAGACAGCAGCCATAGGTCCCAGTAAGTATCGCCTTGGTTTTCATTAGTACATAGTCACACAGACAGCAGCCATAGGTCCCAGTAAGTATCGCCTTGGTTTTCATTAGTACATGGTCACACAGACAGCAGCCATAGGTCCCAGTAAGTATCGACTTGGTTTTCATTAGTACATGGTCACACAGACAGCAGCCATAGGTCCCAGTAAGTATCGCCTTGGTTTTCATTAGTACATGGTCACACAGACAGCAGCCATAGGTCCCAGTAAGTATCGCCTTGGTTTTCATTAGTACATGGTCACACAGACAGCAGCCATAGGTCCCAGTAAGTATCGACTTGGTTTTCATTAGTACATGGTCACACAGACAGCAGCCATAGGTCCCAGTAAGTATCGCCTTGGTTTTCATTAGTACATAGTCACACAGACAGCAGCCATAGGTCCCAGTAAGTATCGCCTTGGTTTTCATTAGTACATGGTCACACAGACAGCAGCCATAGGTCCCAGTAAGTATCGACTTGGTTTTCATTAGTACATGGTCACACAGACAGCAGCCATAGGTCCCAGTAAGTATCGCCTTGGTTTTCATTAGTACATAGTCACACAGACAGCAGCCATAGGTCCCAGTAAGTATCGCCTTGGTTTTCATTAGTACATGGTCACACAGACAGCAGCCATAGGTCCCAGTAAGTATCGACTTGGTTTTCATTAGTACATGGTCACACAGACAGCAGCCATAGGTCCCAGTAAGTATCGCCTTGGTTTTCATTAGTACATAGTCACACAGACAGCAGCCATAGGTCCCAGTAAGTATCGCCTTGGTTTTCATTAGTACATGGTCACACAGACAGCAGCCATAGGTCCCAGTAAGTATCGACTTGGTTTTCATTAGTACATGGTCACACAGACAGCAGCCATAGGTCCCAGTAAGTATCGCCTTGGTTTTCATTAGTACATGGTCACACAGACAGCAGCCATAGGTCCCAGTAAGTATCGCCTTGGTTTTCATTAGTACATGGTCACACAGACAGCAGCCATAGGTCCCAGTAAGTATCGACTTGGTTTTCATTAGTACATGGTCACACAGACAGCAGCCATAGGTCCCAGTAAGTATCGCCTTGGTTTTCATTAGTACATGGTCACACAGACAGCAGCCATAGGTCCCAGTAAGTATCGCCTTGGTTTTCATTAGTACATAGTCACACAGACAGCAGCCATAGGTCCCAGTAAGTATCGCCTTGGTTTTCATTAGTACATGGTCACACAGACAGCAGCCATAGGTCCCAGTAAGTATCGACTTGGTTTTCATTAGTACATGGTCACACAGACAGCAGCCATAGGTCCCAGTAAGTATCGACTTGGTTTTCATTAGTACATGGTCACACAGACAGCAGCCATAAGTCCCAGTAAGTATCGACTTGGTTTTCTTTAGTTTGCTCACTAGTGACCCTCTTTACTACTTTTTTAAGTATACGGAACGAAACTAAGATGATGCTGAAAAAAAGCCTTATCGTTTACTGTTTATTTAATATTCCATGTTTTACGTATTTATTTTTCAGTTTATTCAGGCTTTGAAGTGAAACATCTCACCACAAAACTAGAGTAAACACTTCTGTTGAATATCATTCATGTCTTTGTTGTTTGTTTGTTTTTGAATTTCACGCAAAGCTACACCAGGGCTATCTACGCTAACCGTCCATAAGGTTGTAATACGTCTGGAAATAAAGTTTTATACAGCAAGTTTTAGGCCATATGGTAAAGTCGTAATACTGGATTAAACGTCACAAAGGTAAGGATAGACAAGGAGAGCAGTATTTGGACAAGAGATATGTGATAAATGTTATTGTTTCGTCTTTATACACAATTTAGCAGTGTAAGACTAGATGGAAGGCATCTAGTTATCACCACCCACCACCAACTTTTGAGCTACTCTTTTACCGACGAATAGTGGGATTGACCGCACATTATAACGCTCTCACGGCTGAAAGGACGAGCATGTTTGATGTGATGTGGATTCGAACCCGCGACCCTCGGGTTACGATTCGAGTTCCTTAACCACCTGGCCATGCCGAGCTGATTCATATCCAGCTTGTTCTGTCACGTGAACTGAACACTGTTAAGTATAATTTATTTTTGTCAAGCTTGTAATGATAAAATATTAAAACCACAAAAACTAACATACGAGAAGTACATGGTGCCTTAGAAATGCTACACTAGAAAGATAATGTCAGAAGTATTCCACTGCGAGGTGAAAACAGTCGCTGAAACAGGATGGATAGGTTTAACAGCTGTTACGATTTTCAAGATATCTTTAGAAATGTGGAAAAATTATATGTATGTATTATATGTAATACATACTTAGCATTTTTCATATAATATTTTGTATTGTTTATTGTACTGCATATGTTGACGTTAGACAAAGATACAGACAAAGGAGGGATGATTAGCACCTCTTATTTGTGAGGAAACTGTTACAAGTTAAATTCAGAGAACTTGAAAACTGTGAAATGTTTATTGCGAAAGATATAGAGTAAGTAGGTACAACTCACCTAGCCTAGACCTGGAGAGAAACCCTCTGTCCGTAGTGGTAGTGGTGGGATTCTCAAAATTACACCAGGTCATTTTTCCACCCCCAAAGCTAAGTCTATATGTGTTGGACGAATGAGAAGTTTTAGGTAATAGATGTCTGTGGTTTTGATACTTCACAGGTTTGTGTTATACGACTTTTATTTTATTTTCTAAAGAAGGAAGGTGGTCACCACGAGCCAGTTAAAATGACGAATTAGATTGGAACAGATTCATTTTATTTGATTCTGAATAATACTATGAAACACCTACCGGTAAATTATTTCATCACAGTTTACTAAGAAATGGATTACAATACATGTAGTAGTCACGTGCTCCTGCTCATGTTACGCGTTCCACTTGAATCTCTTCTTTAGTTTGCTTAGTAGAAATTATTAGCGGATAAACAAGTGTTTATTCATCGGAGACAATAAATTCTTTAGCAAGTTAAAAAAGGTTGTTGTGACTAAGGTTGTAATACGTCTGAAAATAAAGTTTTATACCGCAAGCTTTCGGCCAAATGGTAAAGTCGTAATACTGGATTAAACGTCACAAAGGTAAGGATAGACAAGGAGAGAAGTATTTGAACAGGAGATATGTGATAAATGTTATTGTTTCGTCTTTATACACAAGAAAAGAACGATTCCATACGTGTGTTGTGTTACTAAATGACAAAACTCATTTCATGACTAGCCAAGGACTTCAGAGTAAAGTAGTCTTCAAAGAGCAGTTGTTGTTCTTCAAGTCATGTTTAGAAGTATATCACACTCAAGAAGAATCTTATCCATGTTTTACACCCTTAACATCGGTTACTTCAATGTCTTTATAAACAGACAAAATATCTTATCCATGTTTTACATTCCTAACACCAGTCTTTTCAATGTTTATATAAAAACATCGAATATTTTGTCCATGCTTTACACTTTTAACATCGGTTACTTCAATGTTTGTATAAACATACAGGATATCTTATCTATGTTCTACATACATAACAACAGGTTACTATAATGTCTATATAAACCCAAAATACATTACCCATGTTTTATATCCTTAACACCTGGTTACTTCAATATCTATATAAACACAGAATATCTTATCTATGTTTTACACTTTTAACACAGGCTATTTCAATGTTTATATAAAAACACAGACTATCTTAATTACGTTTCACACTTTTAACACCAATTACTTTAATGTGTATATAAACATAGAATATCTTATCCATGTCTTACACCTTTAACACTGGTTACTTCAATGCCCATATAAACACAGAATAACTTTTCCATGTTTTACATCATTAACACATGTTACTTCAATGTATATTTAAACAGAGAATATCTCATCCATGTTTTACATTTTTAACACCAGTTAGTTCAATGTCTATATAAACACACGATATATTATTCATATTTTACATTTTTAACTGGTTTGTTCAATGTATATATAAACAGAGAAATCTTATCAACGTTTTACATTCTTAACGCTGGTTATTTCAATGTCTATATAAACACAGAATATCTAAACCATATTTTACATCTTTAACACCGGATACTCCAATGTCTATATAAACACACAGGACATATTCTTCATGTTTCACACTTTTGAAAAGTTATTTCGATGTCTTTATAACCACACTGAATACCTTATCTGTGTTTTACGTTCTTAGTACCGGTTACTTCAATATCTATACAAGCACACAGAATATCTTACCCATGTTTTAGACTTTTAACACAAGTTACTTCAATGCCTATATGAACTCACAGAATATGTTACCCATGTTATAAACTTTTAACACAAGTTACTACAATGTCTATATAAAGACACAGAATATCTTATCTATGTTTTAGACTTTTAACACCAGTTACTTCAATGTGTATAGAAACACACAGAATACACTATCCATTTTCTACACTTTTAACACCAGTTACTTTTGATGTGTATATAAACATAGAATATCTTATACATGTTTATATCCTTTACACCAGTTACTTCAATGTCTTTATAAACACACAGAATATCTTATCCATGTTTTACACCCTTAACACTGGTTACTTCAATGTCTGTATAAACATGGAATATCTTATCCATGTTTTACACTTTTAACACCAGTTACTTCAATTTCTATATGAACACACAAAATATCTTATCTATGTTTAATTTAATTTTAATATTAGTTACTTTAATGTCTATATAAACATAGGACATCTTATCCATATTTTAAACATTTAACACCTGTTACTTTATTGTCTATATAAACACAGAATATCTTATCCATGTTTTACATCATTAACAGTAAATATGAATATAATAATGTCATCAACACTATATTCAGGAACAACAAACCTCCTGGTTTGGCCAGGAGGTTAAGGCACTCGACTCAGAATCTGAGGGTCCCAGGTTCGAATTTCCGTGCCTCCAAATATGGTCGCCCTTTTAACTGTTTAGGCGTTGTATATTTTTGTCAATTCCACTATTTGTTTTTAAAAGAGTGGCCCAAGAGTTGGTGGTGAATAGTAATGACTAGCTGCCTTTCCTCTTGTCTTACCTTACTAAATTAGGGACAGCTAGCGCAGATAGCTCTCGTGTAGCTTTGCTCGATAATTATAAAATAAAGAAACAAAATCTTTGACCAAGATCGCTTTGTAACAAAGAAAGTTTTCTCTGAATCTTCATGTTCCTATGGTTAAAGAAAACACAGACTGTGTACGGATTATTTAAGTTTCCTACTGAGAAAGGTACCACCAAATTATTGTTTTTTTAATCTTTTTTCTAGTGTTATCATGGAAACTGTAGTCACTATCATGCAATTTGGAGCAATTACGTAAAAAAGACCATCATTTGAAGACATAAATGTGTAAAGCCTGGGGGGGATGATAGTACGAAAGTGGGCCACAGAAGGTTTACATTTGGAGCAATTACGAGTTGCCAGTAGTCTCGAGAGAATTACAGGATGAAAGAGACAAGCTTCGGTACACGCTGCATGCACGCGCAGGTAGGGTACAAAGTGCCTTAGGGCAAGGTGTGAGGAGGGGGAGGGATTTCCACTCCACCAGTCTCTGTTTGATGATTTAAGAAGGTTGTACGCCGAGAAACTCTGTTAATCTAGCCTTGCTCGCTCGTGAATAAACGTCTCTGGTTGTACTAATGTGTGGACTCTCCCGTGACACGCACGGAACTTAGCTTTCAATAGGAGTTTCTCAGTAGATCTGTGTTCGTCCGAGGAAATAAGAACTACGAGTTAAGAATTTATTCTAAGTAAGTTTCAATTAAACTAGTCTTCTGTCTTTAGTTAGAATGATATAGTCCTTATGTATGGATATTCTTTCATAAAAAAATATTTCCTTAGGAGGAAAAGTTGTAAAAGTGTTAATAAAATTACCTAGAAACGTGGTTTGTATAACGTAATTGCGATGTAACTGTTAAGATAAAACATCATTGTTAATTATGTAAAACTCATAATATAGCGAATCATGGTCTATTAGTTGTTGATAGGTGTTACAGTATTTTAAAAGATGAGTAATAACAGTTTTAGTTAGGTTTCACTGTATTTTATATTCATTTGTTTGTTTGATTTAAACTTCAGCACAGAGCTACACATTGGGCTATCTGTGCTCTGCCCACCACGGGTATCAAAACCCAATTTCACATGTTTGGTGGGACGAGGATACGAATCCGCGACCCTCAGATTGCGAGTCGAGTGCCTTAACTACCCGATCATGCAGGGCTCTTTTATATTTGTATTGAAAACCCACAATGAGCGAGTGTGATTAAACTTATTGTTAGTAATTGGTGATGTAAAAACAAGACATTTTTATTGGATAGCGTGGAAATGAATAGATCCAGACTAAATACATAGATTAACTGATTGAAAGAGGTCTTTGAACAGAACCAAACACAACAAACATCACGATAGCTCTGAGTTCCAGGGTACTTTTGTTATGAAATCAACCAGTATAGAATATATTTTAGATAGATTTATTTTTCGTGTATTCGCGTAAAGCTACAAAAAAGAAAGAGCTGTCTGCGTTACCCATTCATAATGTTGAATCGATATACTAGATGGAAGACGACTAATTAACACTACCTACCGCCATCTGTAATCGAATAGTATTTGACCGTCATACTTATAACGCATCGACATTTCCAGAATGGGAAGTGTAATTTTCTTTTGTGTCGTTTGTGCTTGTTTTTTCTTTGTGTTATTTGCGCCAACGGAACGTGAGTAACAGAACGGACCGTTGGATCCACATTCAGACACACAATGTGTGTGCCACGCCCATTTCTGATAATTAAGGACTTGGATAGAACGTTCAGTAATTCCATGAGTTGAAGTCTCAGCTTGTAAAGCATTAGTTTTATTCTGGACTTGTAATGAGCACTATCCACGAGAAACCCAACTGAAGTAAAAATGTGTTCTCAAGATGGCTGGTATGGGTATTAAAGTTTTAATTAAAATAAAGTACTGAACAGCATCTTGGATCATCTTTTGAAGATGTTGTTCCGTATCTAAGTTTAATTAAAATTTTAATATACTCATACCAGCCGTCTTGAGAATACAGGTACCATGTTTGTTTCTATTCAAATGAAAGGTTCAGTTAGAAAAGAAACTTCAAAAGACTAAGAATGAAATTATTTCAGTTTATGAGAAGTTTGATAGTTCATTAAGATTAAAGGTTACTCACTAAACAAACGTTTTGAATGGAAAAGGAGGCGGCCGGTGTCCAAACCTCCCACAGACATCTTGTTTGCACCTACTTCCGTTTGTTGTTTTTTTTTGGGCGCAAGTGTAAAACTGTTGCCGACTCGATGGTTTTGGCCTTGGCGACACGTGTTACAATGCACTTTGAAAGAAGTTTGAGGCCTGTTAGGAAGACATCATTGTGTTGTCTATATATGTACACGGTTAGACAGTTCGTTAGCCTAAAATACCGACCTGTTCCTCTTCTGTATCTAAGTGCTGAAAATAAAGAACAAACAAACAATCAGCTATTACAAGTCTGTCTGAGGTTGAATATAAATCGGAATATTTAGATGCAATGAACTAAAGACGTCTTTTTTATATTATGTTTTTAATAACCATTTATGCTCAACATTACCAAATACGTCCATATAATATCAGATTCTTAGTAAAAACAACAAATTAATTCAAACAAAAGTACAGTAAGCAGTTAACCCCACCAGTTATTCCCGTTAATTCCACAGAACATTGGTGGTTTAACGAGTTGCAATATACAGTTTAAAGACTCTATACTTTGGGGGTAATTGGAACCAAATATACATATTAGCCACACATACAAAACGATTTTTTTAGTTCAAGTTCTTCTTGACGTGAAGTCTGGTTCCAAATGAACGAGCTTCAACCTGACTGACAGCCGACATCAACCTGTACAGTTGGTTTAATTATGATTGGTAGAAACAAAGCTTTATCTTACTATTTTATCTGTTTCTTATCATATAGTCATTGGTGAAACTTAGAAATGTTGACCTGGTAGGGTTTAATTATGTTTACAAAATGTGTAGCAATGTTGTTCTGTTAGGTTTAAATTATGTTTAGTATAGTTGAATCATGTCTACGTGTGTAGAGTTTAAACCTGTTTACAATAGATGTTCGAAATGCTGACCTGGTTGAATTAAAACATGTCTATGATAGATTAGAAATACTGACCTGATACGGTTGAGACAGATCACTATAGAGTTTGTAAGTGTTAGATCAGTATAATTAGAGTTTTTCAAAAGTAGTTTAAAAATAAACTAGTAGAGTTTACACATGACATTAGTAGTTTATAAATGACCTAATATAGTTTACATATGTCATCAGTAGTTTATAAATGACCTAGTACAGCTTACACATGTCATCAGTAGTTTATAAACAAGCTTGTAGGGTTTACATATGTCGTGAATAAGTGTTTTGGTAAAGACTACGTGTTAATCGTTGTCATGGTTATTAGTATATACGGTTACTTTACCTTTGGGCCCGGCATGGCCAAGCGTGTTAAGGAGTGCGACTCGTAATGTGAGGGTCGCGCCAAACATGCTTACCCTTTCAGCCGTGGGGGCGTTATAATGTTACGGTGAATCCCACTATTCGTTGGTAAAAGAGTAGCCCAAGAGTTAGCGGTGGATGGTGATGACTAACTGCCTTCCCTCTAGTCTTACACTGCTAAATTAAGGATGGCTAGCACAGATAGCCCTCGAGTAGCTTTGTGCAAAATTCCAAAAACAACAAACAATACTTTACCTTTGTGATTGGATGTCGTTGGTTCTAATCATTTAAACAGAAAGTTTTTGTTGTCATTGAACGTTGTATAAACAGTGTTTCTAAACGTTCATTCCCCTTTCAAAATATCAGTTGATTAATTGGAAATGGTGGTAAACTAGCCATCTGTCAGTAAAATAAAATGTCATTTGAACACTTTGTACCCGAAACTGATATTTTAAAGTTATGTTCGTACAACTGAAAGTGGTATTGTAAGATGTCAGTTATTTCAATAAAATATAGAAATGTGACGTAATTAAAAGTATAGAGATTATAATATCAATTTTAACACATATTGTTTCATTATTTTCTAACCCCACGCTTTAGTCCCAGTATCTCATTAAGACTGATTTGCTCCGACTATCATAGAATACACTAACAGAGGAAAAATATATGTATAATAAAAAAAATAATGTCAGTGAAAAACGTAAAACATGATTTCAGTTTACAGTGTTAAAATTTTCATTTCAGTAGACTTAGAAAGATATCAGCGCAGTAGCTTTAAAAATATTGTTCCCTCATTAGCTTAAGATATTTTACTGTTAGAAATGATGCAATCTGTTAACTTCATGCTTGCGTTTAAGTTACTTTGAGAAACAAATATTATGACATTATAGATCATCCTTGAGAAGTTAAACTTATTTGTGATTAATAAATATAGTTGGCGACTTTCACAGTTGGTGGTTTAGCATTTCCCATGTTATAAGATATTTGGACTTTATTCGTATATCTGACTGAATTATTAAAATATTTTCCTCATGACACATGTTAAGTAAGCGCGAGTCGAAAGTGCGAGTGAGCTGACACGACATTTTCTATTTCCGCATTCCGTACTCGGGTGTGACACAATTAATGTTTATTATTCCGAACAGATTCATTGTTTTTCTTTGTCTTATAAGTTCATTTATTTCGTCTATAAAGAAATAAAGTTTCTAATTAACAAAAAACAACCAATTCACCCACTAAACTTACAAATACTCATCACGAACCATCTTGGTATTTCCATAGCTTCTGCCTACTTATCGCTTGATTCTAGTTGTAATATGTAGTAACGTTTCGTTTAGTCGTGGTAGGATATGATAAAATTTAGTATACTTGTGATAATTCATCGTAATGTTTAGTGTAATAATGTTTCTTATAGTCGTGGTGGCGTTTCATAATTTAATCTGATCGTGACAGCTAGCTATACATTTAGTCTAGTCGTAGGAACGTGTTGTAAACGTTTAGTCTCGTTGTGGTAATGTTTCGAGCCTGGTCGCCTTAGTACGTGGTAACGCGTAAAATATTTCTTATCATCCACTGGTAAACATTCTCTAGTTTAATGGTAACATATGGCATACTATTAGTCTATTTGACTGGTATCATTTATCATAGTCTAAGAAAAACATATTAAACATTTGATATTATTCCAATAGTAATGTTTTGGGAAGTTTCATACCAGATTAATGGTAAATCGGAACCATTAAACCAGAATACCAACGTCACGCTAATTTCTAAGAACATTTCACCGAAGTATTTATAAACCAAATTGTCTTGAGGTCCTTTTCACATTAGCTCAAAGGTTAAGAGTGGGACGTTTGGACTGTCTTCTTTCCTGTTACAACTTAGGGACGTAAGGTATTCATCGGGTAGATTTGAAAACAAAGTAAACATTTTTCTCGTTATTGACTTAAAACCAATAATTACATAAGAAAAATACACATTTTATTGAACTTCCAGGAGAAACTCATAAAGTGGCTCATAAGTCTCCGAAACAAAAAATTGAAAACAGAACTATACATACAGCAAGTCATGTATCAACATGTAACAACAGTAGAACTATAACATAACGTTTAGAGACAACCATGGATCTATTGATCCATCTCGGCTGTCCTATCCTCTGATCTGAATAAAAACTATTTTTAAAACAAACAAAATCTAAAACCATCCTTTATCATTCATGTATCTGTCAGTGTTCTTTTAAAATCACTCAAATGTAGTGCCTCTAAAACACTTGAAAGCAACCCATTCTATAAGTCAACTACCCTGTTTGAAAAATAAAACACCCTTAGCTGAAGACAGCTTCTACCTTGCCTAAATTTCTATTTGTGTTCCCTAGTTCTATAATTCCTGCTAGTATGTAAGAAAAACGTTGATGCATGAACATTGTCAACTCCTTTACAATCTTAAACACTTCAATCAGATCTCTTTTAACTGTTCTTTGTTTAGGATAAAACAGTTTTAAGGATCTTAACTTCTCCTTATATAACAACCTATCCATTCCAGGTACCATATTAGTAACTTGCTTTTGAACCCTTTCCAATAATTCAATGTCTTTCCTATAGTGAAGAGCACAAGATTGAACCAAATATTCCAAATCTGGCCTAACCAGAGACCCATGCAATGAAATTATAACGTCTTTAAACTTGTTACTCAGTACTTCTGCTAATACAACCTAAAGTCCTATTTGGCCTACCACTAGTAACACATTGTTTGGATGGTTTAAGAGACTGATCAACCATTACACCAAGATCCTTTTCGTTCAAAACATTGTTAAGGTTATCCCTATCCAAATTATATTTATAATTCAAATTACTATAATACACATTTATTATTTTGTATTTATTATGATTTATCTTGTCTGTAGTTTATTTGTCCAACTCACTAAATGGTCTAAATCCTTTTATAAATCAGTAACATCCTCTAACAGCCAGAAACATCCAAGACATGAATATCACCAACAACTTTAAGTAATTTATTGACCATTCCTTCATCCATGTCATTGATATAAATCAAAAAGAACAACAGTCTTAAGACTGAGCCCTGAGGTTGAACCACTTGTGACATTAATCCAGTTTGACTGAACTCCATGTATAACAATATTTTCTTCCATCAAACCATTCTTTTATCCAATTAGTTAACTTATTCTCCACACCTTTAGAGATAAGTTTCCTTAATACCTCTATGTGATACTTTGTCAAATAGTTTCTGAAAATCCATATACACCAATTCTACACCCTTGCTCACATATACATAAACTGTAACATTTTCAAAGAACTTCAACAAATTTGTAAGACAATATTTTCCCTTTGTGAAATCATGTTGACTATCTGGTAAAATTCTGAACTTTGTTAAATGATGTGACAAAGTATCTTTTATCAGACTTTCCAAAACTTTTCCCACAATTGATGTAAGAGTATAGGACTATAATTACTGGGTCAAATTCTATTACCTGCTTTGAAGATAGGAGTGACATTAGCTAATTTCCAATCTGTTGGTACTTGTCTACCATTCAAGGACTCACAAACAATTGTGGCAAGTGGCTCACATATCAAATCCTTGACCTCCTTTAAAACCCTCAGTGAAATATTATCTGGCACAGAAACCTTATATATCATTCTTTAAACTTCCGATTTTAACAAGTTCAGAATTTTTTCAATTATCTTTTCAATTGTCAGACACAAGCCTTCCTTTATCAATCTTCAAGGGTCCTACCCCCATCTTAACATTTTGTTTATCCGTAATGTACTTAAACAAATCCTTACTGCTAATTTTTGTTTTCAGTCAATTTTGTTCAGATGTATTAACTTCCTGTTTGACCAATTTTCTTGGTCTTCTATAATACAAAATAATTTAAATTTCTTAAATTTGTGATGTTTTTTTTAAATTTCATCTCTTATACCCTTTGTAAGCCAACCTGTTTTTTAGTTGTAGCTACTCTTTACTTTCTGAAAATATATCTTTAATACTGAACACTTTGTCTTTAAAATTTTCCACATTTGCTCATTGTTTCTAAATAATTTAACTCCCCAATTCACAACAGATGATTCTTGTTGCATCTTTTCATAATTTGAAATCAAAACATAGTTATTCCTGATTTCCATCACACCTAATACAGCAATGATCACTTATACTTAATTGTTCCCCAATTTCTACCATCTCAGCCATTTTCAAATTAGAAGTTAACAATAAATCTAAAATAACACTATTTCTAGTAGATTCCTTCACTAATTGGTAAGGAAATCCATCTTGAAGAGTTTCTAGAAACCTTTCACCTTCATGATTTGACTTTAGTATTTACCAATCAGTATGTCTGAAATTAAAATTACCCATAATTATGACTTCATTAACAGCTGAAATTTTAATCTCACTGTAAAGTTTCTCACTAACTTCACCATTTTCATCTGGTTGTCTGTAACAAATTCCTACTAAGAGCTTTTTCCTTGATATCCACTAGAGAAATCCAATTGAATTCAATGCCCATGCTATTATCCCTAATATTCTCAACTTCAACAGAATGTAACTTACACTTTACATAAAGTACCACTCATACTCCTATCATTACTATCCTGTTCCTATTAAAAAACCTTGTACTTTAAATACATTTTTCTCATAAAATCATCCAAATTTAACTGTGTTGCAGTTGTTCTCATTACATCAAAATCCCCTATTCCTTCCAGTACCCTAAAGCCATCTAATTTATTTTTTATACTTCTTTCATTACAAAACTAACAATTAAACATATTTTTAAAACTACTTTTATACTGATTTCTTTTACTAAACTTTCCTTTACATCTCAATTTTGTTTCATTTAGTTTATCTTTGCCCTCCCCACTATCTAGTCATAGTTTTAATTTTCCTTTATATCTGAGTTAATAGCCCTTGCAAACATACCAGATCCTTTCAAACTTAAGTGTAAACCATCCATTCCAAAATGTTCTCTCCTCCTACAAGTTCAACCATGCTAACCTGCTCATCCTTGCATATTAATTTCAGCTTAGCATTTAGCCCTAGGACCTACTAAAAATATCATCTGAACAATTTATTCTTGGCAGTGTCTCTAGCACTATTCATTTATTACTTTTATTTTTAAATTATTTTACCAATCCTTTGTACTTACTCATGCTTATATCTCCAATAGTTTGTTGTCTACATTAGCCAAAGACTGAAATCTATTGCTCAATAAAATAGGGTCTTTACAATTAAATTACATCGTTTTAACCCTAATACTTCCCTTTCTAATTTCTTGTATGTCATTATTAATCTTAGCCGATGCCTTCCTGAGATGTTAAAACTTAAGCTCCTCATGAAGTCCTGCTCTCATTTCTCACAGTTTATACTTCCTTTAATCTGTTTCATCAACTTTAGTTAGGATGATATACAACTTTTCATACAACCTCCACATATATAATTAACATCCTCATTACTAGCTTCCTTAAAAGTGCATAGTAGTCCTGGGTTCCCAAATAAAACCCATGCATTACACCTGTCGCATCTAACAAACTGGAAAAGCTTAACCCATGCATTAGTCTTAACTACTGTGTTGTTTGTACAGTTAAAATAAACACTATGAATAAATACTATGAATCAATAACACTGTTTAGCCTAAGTTTGACAAGTAACTAGTTTTTAAACTGTATTTATTAAATACTACAATATATTTAATTTGGCTTACACCTAATAATCAATAAGCCTAAAAAACCGTCATATGCATTAAGCTTTACCTAACGTTATACAATACGATACATAACTAAGATCTAAATTAAATTTTATGCCTTCCATTTCAGTCTTATTAAGCTTAATTATTTTCTTTGTTATTATTCAGCTCTTAATTTCTAAAGAAAAATATTAAAACTAAATAATATTAAAAATATACAACATTATTAAAAATTAACTATCTAACGTCTTCTCTTTTCATGAATACACGCAAAAGCTGTACATTTATGATTATAAGCGTGAAAACTTATCCAACCCAAGAAGCCACGTATCAACACATAAAAAGAGTGTAACTATACATTTCATGATAAGAAAAAAGATCCAATACAGCAACAGTATTATAAATGCTTTTTAGAAACAAGTATGACACTGATCTATGCGTTTTGATCACTATTTTACAGTTCTTGAAAGGATAATATCTTATAGCAGGGAGATCGTGTTGCATGCTAGATTACATGGTAGTTAGGTGCGTACTAAAGTAAGGCACTTATGTAATGTATATACTGAGCAGCTGTGATGTCACTAAGGATCAGTTTCCTTCTTCAAACATCAACGAAACGACTCAGTTTCTTTTCAATCCATGTTACTGAAAGAGGACACCAGAGCTTTATCAGTTTTAACGTTTCTGAGAGAGAACATTAGAACATCATCAGTTATAATGTGACTGAAAGAGAACACCATAACTTTATCAGTTTTAACGTTACTGAGAGAGAGCACCAGAACATTATCAGTTTTAACGTTACTGAGAAAGAACACCAGAATATTATCAGTTTTAATGTTACTGAGAGAGGACTCCAGAACATTATCAGTTTTAACGTTACCGAAAGAGAACACCAGAACGTTATCAGTTTTGATTTTACTGAAAGAGATTTAATGAAACTTCACCGTTGTCCTCACTAACTTAAC
Organism: Carcinoscorpius rotundicauda; assembly: GCA_011833715.1. Taxonomy (NCBI): domain Eukaryota; kingdom Metazoa; phylum Arthropoda; class Merostomata; order Xiphosura; family Limulidae; genus Carcinoscorpius; species Carcinoscorpius rotundicauda. Next base: position 58,170,082 of record CM022398.1, read on the forward strand.
TGTACTGACAAAAATCATTCAATATCTCCTGTAGACATTTAGCTTATATTGATTATTGAAAAACTTGTAATGAATGACAAGGCTTCCGAAAAGAGATACAGAGAAATTCTGTCTTAGTCCTTGTTTCGAATTCCTTGATTTTGTAAGAAGCTAAAGACAGATACTGTCTAAGATATTGTTTCCTTAAGAAGCTAGAGAGAGATTCTGTCTATATCTATATTTCTGTAAGAAGCTAGAGAGAGATCCTGTCTATATCTATGTTTCCGTTAGAAGCTAGAGAGAAATTCTCTTTATTTCTATTATTTGATATGAAGCTACAGAAAGATTCTATATTTCCGTAAGAAGCTAGAGAAAAATTCTGTATATATCTATGATTTGATCTGAAGCTATTGAATGTTTTGTCTATGTTTCCGTAAGAGGTGAGAGAGAAATTTTGTCTGTATCTGTGTTTCTGTAAGAAGCTAGAGAGAAATTCTGTCTATATTTATGTTTCCGTAAGAAGGTAGAGAGAAATTCTGTCTATTTCTATGATTTGATATGAAGCTATAAAAAAGAGTCTGTCTTTCCGTAAGAATCTAGAGAGAAATTATGTCGATAGCTAATTTTCTGTAAGAAGTTACAGATAGATTCTTGCTATGTGTATATTTCTATGAAAGGTTACAGAACAATTTTAATTATATCTGTTTCCATGAGAAGCTAGAGAGAAATTTTGTCTATATTTATGTTTCCGTAAGAAGTTACAGAGAGATTCTTGTTATGTGTATGTGTCTATAAAAAATTACAGATTAATTTTGACTATATCTGTTACCATGAGAAGCAAGAGAGAAATTTTGTATATATCTATGTTTCCGTAAAAAGCTGGAGAGAAATTCTGTCTATATTTATGTTTCCGTAAGAAGTCAGAGAGAACTTCCTTCTATATCTATGTTTCTTTAAGAAGCTAGAGAGAAATTCTGTCTGTATTAATGCTTCTGTAAGAAGTTAGAGAGAAACTGTGTCTATATTTGTGTTTCCGTAAGAAGTTAAAGAGAAATTCTGTCTATATTTATTTGCCGTAAGAAACTAGAGAGAAATTCTGTGTATATCTGTGGTTCCTTAAGAAGTAGAGAGAAATTCTGTCTATATTTATGTTTCTGTAAGAAGCTAAAGAGAAATTCTGTCTATATTTATGTTTCTGTAAGAAGCTGAAGAGAAATTCTGTCTATATTTATGTTTCCGTAAGAAGGTAGAGAGAAATACTGTCTATTTTATGACTTGATATGAAACTACAGAAAGAGTCTATGTTTCAGTAAAAAGCTAGAGAGAAATTGTGTCGATACCTAAGTTTTCTTAAGAAGTTACAGAGAGATTCTTGCTATGTATATGTTTCAATGAGATGTTATAGAATGATTGTAACTATATCTGTTTCCATGAGAAGCTGGAGAGAAATTTTGTATATATCTATGTTTCCGTAAAAGCTAGAGAAAAATTATGTCTATATTTATGTTTCCGTAAGAAGTCAGAGAGAAATTCTTGCTATATTTACGTTTCCGTAAGAGGTTAGAGAGAAATTCTGTCTATATTTTTGTTTCTGTAAGAAGTTAGAGAGAAATTCTGTTTATATTTATGTTTCAGTAAGAAGCTAGAGAGAAATTATGTCGATACCTAAGTTTCCATAATAAGTTACAGAGAGATTCTTGCTATGTATATGTTTCAATGAGATGTTATAGAATGATTTTAACTGTGTTTTCATGAGAAGCTGGAGAGAAATTTTGTCTGTATCTATGTTTCCTTAAGAAACTAGAGAGAAATTCTGTCTATATTTATGTTTCTCTAAGAAGCTAGAGAGAAATTGTGTCTATATTTGTGTTTCCGTAAGAAGTTAGAGAGAAATTCTGTCTAAATTTATGTTTCTGTAAAAAGCTAGATAGAAATTCTGTCTATTTCTCTGATTTTATATGAAGCTGCAGAAAGAGTCTTTGTTTCCGTAAGAAGCTAAAGAGAAATTATGTCTACATCTAAGTTTACGTAAGAAGTTACAGAGAGATTCTTGCCATGTCTATGTTTCTATAAGAGGTTACAGAATGATTTTTACTATATCTGTTTCCATGAGAAGCGAGAGAGAAATTCTGTATATTTCTATGTTTAGATTGAGAGATTCCGTCGAAAATACTACTTTGTCTCTTGAAATTAATAGATATCTTAGAAATTGTGTTTGAGAAAGTGAATTCTGGGCAATTTAACACAGATGAGTTAAATTTTTAGCATATTCAACAGAGAATCTCATGCAGAACGCCGACACGCCTGTTTAGGGATTCTAGAGAATAAATCTACAGTAATCGGATTTTAGAGACTTCCTATTGTGTGTCGACGTAAAAGTTATATAGTTAAAAATATCCTATACATTTTTCGTTTTTTTGATGCTAAATAAAAATTGGCCTCTGACCTGAAGTTGTACACCAGTGTTTCATGATGAGTTGTAAAGAACACTATATGTGTAAAAACGGCTGGTTTGGGTTGAGATTTTTTTTATATGTATAGCAGCGAACAACATTTCGATCTTCTTCGGTCATCGTCAGGTACACAAAGAAAGAAAGAGGTAACTGACCGATAGCTGACCACATATTTGAAAGGGGTTGTTTAACTGAGTGTAGGAATGTAGAAGGCGTGCTTAGATGTTTGATTATATTTATTAATATAGGTATAAAGGTGTTCCTTTGTATTGGCTTATTTTGGGTTTGAGTTGTTGTATAAGTAAGGTTTCTTTAATTTTGCATTTGTTTATGTTTGTTTCTTTATTTAGTATTTGGGTGTTTTCTATGGTTATGTTGTGTTTATTTGATTTGCAGTGTTCGAAAACGTGTGAAGGTGACTTTTTGTGTTCTTTGAATCTGGTTTCCATTTTTCTACCTGTTTCTCCAATATAAAAGTCGTGGCATTTATCACATTGTATTTTATAAATAAGGTTGGTGTGGTGTTTGTCAGTGTAGTTTTTACATAGTATATACCTTAGTTTTGTGTCTGGTTTTCGAATAAATTTGGTATTAACTGGAATGTCATACTTTGTTTCTAGTTTTTGCCAAATGCTGGTCATTTTTCTGCTGATGTCGGGAATATATGGTATGCAGCAATATATGGTTTCGCGATTTTTTTAATTCGTGAGATATATTTACTTTTGTTAGTTGATTTTGCTTTCCGTCCAGGTGTGTGCGTATAATGTTTTCTATGTTTTGTGAAGGAAACGTATTGATGTTAATGAAGTATTGTTTTATTTTGTCTAATTCGTCGTTAATTTTATCTCGTGAGCATAGTTTTATGGCTGTGTTTATTTGTTTTTTTAGTATGTTGAGTTTTTGTTTTCTTTCATGTGCTGAGTCCCAAGGAATGTATGGTCCGGTATGGGTGATTTTTCGGTGGGTTTTTGTTTTAAATTGTGTATCGGTTCTTCTAATTTTGAGGTCAAGAAATGATATTTGATTGCTTTCTTCCTGTTCACATGTAAAGTTAATGTTGGGATGTATAGAGTTAATGTGACTGAAAAAATTAAGTATGTTTTCTTTGGATGTGAATTCCGCAATCATGTCATCTACATATCTGTACCAGTGTAGTGGTGGATGTAATGCTGTGTTAATTGCCTGTGTTTCAACTTGTGTCATAAAAATATTGGCTAGAACTGGTAATACTAGGTTGCCCATGCTTAGGCCATTTGTTTGTATATGATTGTGGTTGTTGAACATGAAGTTTGTCTTCATCGTGATAAATTCTATGAAAGTGATTAATTGGTTGCTGGGAATGTTTATTGATGGGTTAGGGTCTCGGATATAGAGTTCTAAGGCTATCTTGCAGGCTTGAATAGTTAGAATTTCTGTAAAGAGGGATATAATATCAAAACTGTCCATTAAGGCTTTATGATTAAATTGATTAAGGTTAGACTTGAAATTAAAAGAGTCTTTGATAAATGAGCTGGCTGATTTTACATATTTGGAGAATGCCCATGCTATGTATTTACCAAGATTATAGTTTTTGAAATTGTGTTTTGCTTTTTTCATTTTTAGTAATATTTTGAAGAGTTGCGTTTCGTGTATTTTTGTTAGATTTGTGTGTGTTTATTTAAATTTGTTTGTGTCTGATAGGATGTTCTTCGTTTCTTGGTTGTATTCATTCGTGTTCATTATGACTATAGCGTTTCCTTTATCTGCTTTCAGAATTTTTGTTTTTGTCTCGTTTTAGGTTTTTAATGGAATTAATGTCTCTTTTTGTAAAACTGATTTTAGCTTTCTCTTTTGTGAAAGTATGTTGATGGTTTTGTGAGAAAATTCTTTGAAAAAATGTTTTTAGGTGTTTCTGGAAAATTTTTAATTTTTAATTTTTTCTGGGAAGTTTGGCTGTTGGATGTCAATGAAATTGTCAAAGTTGTCTTCTTCCTGTTGGTTGTTTTCGATTGTTTTCTTCTTTTCGTTTTCGGTAAAAAGTATCACAAGTCTCCTGGCTAGGTCTTCTAAACATGTTTTGATTTCTATGGTTGGAATGTACCTTGGTGCTATTGCGAAGTTGAGTCCTTTGTTAAGTAGATGTTTCTCGTCTCTGTTTAATTGTCGGTCGGATCTGTTAATTATGAGGTGAGTCCACGGTTTGTCATGTTGATGTCTTTTCTGTTGTTTGCATCTTATTTTTTTCTAGTTTTTTGTTGTGGCAGATCTTTTTGTCTCTGTCGTTCTTAGTATTGATTTGGTTTATGTTTCGTTGTATTAGTCCTAAATCTCTGGTTTAATGCAGCATGCCACTTGATGGTCTACGTTTATTTTTTGTTTTTGGAAGTCATATAGTTCTTTGCATTTCGTGTTCAACATGGCTTTAAATAGTTTCTTCTGTAAACTTTGGATAACGTGCACTGACCAATTTCTGACTAAGTACCGTATTTCGTTGTGAAATTACAAATTAAACCTGGCCATAATCTTTTCATATTCTTTGGACACAGAAAACGTGCGAGTAATTTCACATGAGTTTCCGTTACATATCTAGCTAGTAACTAAATGACCATCACAGTGTATGTATATTTTAGTATAGTTGACTCGTAAATAAATGTCCCTGGCTTTGTATACTTTATTACTTTTAAGTTTCAAGTAATGTATAATTTATTATGTTTAATTACTAAGTAAATGATCCTAACAATATATATTTTATTCTGTATTTTTGTATGCTGAGTACGTGATTGCTATTTCCTCTTGCAGGACAGTCACCAGGACAAACCCGTGATCTTATGGTGCTCGATCCCAAGTTAGCGATTCCTTCTTCCTGTTACTATGGTTACGGAAGCTTTACTCCGTCCACCGATTGTTGCCAGCCTTTCTTAACGAAGATGTATCGTAACCATCGTTTAGGATCTCCCAAGCAAGCAGCTATGTGTCCCGAGCCCTTACATCTTGTGCCTCTACCACGTTCCGTCCATTTTGAACCAATGAACTTGTCTCCTTCAGGTGACATAGGTATACCCTTTGACCTTTCAAAGCACAAATTCAGTGTTCCCGCTGAAGATCATTCAGAATTCCACTCCAAAGTTCAAGGTCATTGTCAGGAAGATGAGCCACTGGACCTTCGAGTCTCGTACAAAAAGATACCTCGATCGTTAGATTACGTTTCACACGTATCTCCTACGTACGACCGTAAGGACAGACCATCTCCGTCCAAGATCAGACTCAATGGCCTCGACGAATGTTCTTCGTCCTCAGGAATCCAAGTGGCTTATCCTCGACCTCTTCATCCATTGTTTTTGGAGTCGATGTACAGAATCGAACAAGACAAACCTGCTTTCCCAATGTTTGGACCTCCAGAGCGCGTGGCAACGTCCTTACCTGCTCGATATCCATTATTCGGCACTATGTTCAACAGTAACTATTCGACTTACGACTTGGTACGAGCTCACATTGAAAAGCTCGGGAAGCCGATAAACGACACACTTTCTCCACATTTAAATAAATCAAAGGAAAGGTATTCCTGCAAGTTTTGTGGAAAGGTGTTTCCCCGCTCTGCCAATCTCACCCGCCATCTTCGAACCCACACAGGTGAGCAACCTTACAAATGTAAATACTGTGAGAGGTCGTTTAGCATTTCATCCAACCTACAACGTCATATTAGGAATATCCACAACAAAGAAAAACCGTTTAAGTGTCCACTGTGTGACCGCAGCTTTGGACAGCAAACCAACCTGGATCGACACTTGAAGAAACACGAGTCAGATGGTCCCACTGTTCTTGACGACTCACCAAAAGAAGCCGACAAAACGGAGACTTATTTTGACGAGATCCGCAGCTTTATTGGTAACGTGACAGATTCTTTACCCACCAATGTGTTCAACTCCAACTTTTCTATCACTGATCAGTTGGAGAAGAAACGATGCCTAGTTTCGAGAGAAAGATTGTCCCACGAGGAAGACGAGGATGACGGAAGTTGTTCAGAGAACTCAACTTCTACTAAGAAACAGAACAAAGAAGTCGAAACTCTTCCAAAGTCTACTGACTCAAACGATTCTGAAGATTATGAAAACGAATCAATTAAGATGGAAGTATTTGATTCCATTTCTGAAGGCCACACTATTGACCAGGAAGTAACAAACTTCAAGAAGAATATAAAAAATTATTGCCGAACTTCTGAAGAAAGCGAGGACACTGATGACATTGACATTACTTAAAGGTGTGACTTCCATGTTCACCGGTCTGATTGTCACAGAGACGAGTCAAACGCAAGATACAAGTTAATTAGGCAGAAAATTTAACGTTTGATCTCCGTCTTCTGTTAAGCGAGATATTTGAAAATTGTGCTTCTAGTCATAGATTATTAATCGTGTAATCCTCAACTCTAATCCTCATTTATACGTCACAGCTGAACTCTCCAATATCGTCAGCTTCATAAAAATTATTTTTATAACTGATAGTGTACAACGTGTGTAATAACTGGAGTAAACACCAAGTGCCCCTTGAATATTATGTTCCATTAACCGTAAAAAACACCAAGTGCCCCGGAAAATTTTGTTCCACTAACCATAGAAGACAACAAGTGTTCTTTGAACATTATGTTCCAATATTATACTTCAATAATAACAAAATACGCCAATTAGCAACTCAATATTATGTTCCAATAACCGCAGGAAACATCAGTTGACCACTGAATATTATATTTTTTCCCCTTTGTTTCCTCGATGACAATACATAACGTTATAATTCATGGTCTCTATGAACAAAGGTCGGTGTTTATATTTTAGTTCATTAAGCTCGGCTAAATTAAACACAAAGTTACATTTACTGGACCGCATCATTCCGACAGCAAGGAAGGATACTTTATTCGAACTGTAAAGAATGTTTGCTGTCCACTTTGAGAGCTGACCATGACCTAGTTTAAACATGACATTATATCAATGTTTGTGTTGTGAAGACTAGACAAGAAAATTAATTAGACGTCCATCTTGGTTTTAGAAATCAGATTTAGCAGTTCGTACATAATTAAGTGGGAATTTCAATTAATCCTGCTTGTGTTGCAGCCGGACAGCTCGAGTATCCAAATCTGTTTTTCAATTAATCCTGCTTGTGTTGTAGCCGGACAGCTCGAGTATCCAAATTTGCAAATTAAGAAAATTTAATCTTACTACCGATACAAAAATAACATCGAATTTTGTTTTTAATTTTTGTCTGTGTAGATCAAATTAAATACCATGTTCAGTGCCTAATCAAACACTTCGTATAAAAAATAACGAATTCAAGTTTTAAGATGTTAAAAGTAGAAAGTTAACCATAAAAAACGTTGAATGAAAAAATTATCGCGTTCGTACCACGAGATACTGTTAAATGAAGGCGTTTTCTGAATCAAAATATAGTTCTATTCTGGAAATAATGTTAGCTCCATCTTTGGAGCCTTTTGCAACACAGGTTATTTGGAGGGTTTCTTTTGAAGAATTTTGTAACTAGTTTGTAAAATGTTCAAAATCAAACCATGGAGAACTTTTCGTGATCTAAGGTCCAAAGGAAGCGCTTTAATATAAATTATGCTGGAACTAAGCTGTACAGAAAAATCTGCAATTCAGAGGTGATTGCGAAATTTTCCGCCATTACAATACAAGCTTCATGCATAATGTGTATAGATATTTATTTATAGATAATAGATACTATTATTTATTATAATGACAAACTGACAGAATGTTCGTATGGAAGTTACTTGTGTTATAAATATTAGATATTATAATAATCGTTTATATTGTTTCATTACCGGTGCTTTTTTAAATCTAGAAATACATCCCATCACCCTGGGACGTTTTTGTTGAAATACTTCTCATAAGACATCATTTTCTAGGGCTCAAATTTTGCAGTTTTTCACGTCAGTTTGTCAGTGATATGCCCAAGAACTGGAGATTTCTAACAAGACAGGGGAAATTATGTACGTGGTTTCTGCACGCTTAGGAAGAAAAGAAGGCGTGTCCAGAAAGAAAGAAGGTTTATTTCCTGGAGGTTGATTACAGCCAAAACAGGCGTAATGGAGCGTCTAACTTATAGTTGTAATTTCTGAATATAAGCTGAAAGTTTTCGAATTGTACACAGTACTAACAGGAAAAGAACAATATTCACACGATATTTGTGCAACCTGTATTTAAATAGAACTTTTCTTGAAACTATTTTTGTTGTGTGTTGTAGATAAATTTTAATTAATTTTGTTTTCCAAGACCAGAGAAATAAATATCGTCTAGCACATCTATTGATGATTCTTTCAGTTTTATATCAATTGAAGATTAAATTTCATTGATATTTACGAAATAAAGAATATTAAGAACATTTATTGCCAGAACGAGAAAACCAAACATAACTTGTCAACGCACATATTTTGATGGTTGACTATACATGGACTATAAAATCGCTAAATGATAAATAAAATGATGAATTGTTTGGTGGTCGACTATATATGGACTCTTAAACCGCTAGACGATCAATAAAAATGAATTGTTTGGAGGTCGACTACACACGGATTCAAAAAACACATGACAATAAATAAAAGTTAATTGTTTATTGGTCGACTACACATGGACCCTAGAACCGCTAGACGATAAATAAAAATGAATTGCCAGGTGGCCGAGTATACATGGACTCTAGAACCGATAGACGATAAATGAAAATGAATTGTTTGGTAGACTACTATACATGTACTCAAAAACCACTAGACGACAAATAAAAATTAATTATTTGGTTGTCAAAAAACATGAACTTCAGAACCATCAGACGAGAAATAAAAATGAATTGTTTGTTGGTTGACTATACATGGACTCTTGAACCGCAAAACGATAAATAAATATCAATTGTTTGGTGTTCGACTATATATCGACTCTAGAACCAGTAGAAGATAAATGAAAATGATTTGTTTGGTGGTTAACTAAACATGCACTCTACAATCTCTAAACGATGAATATAAATGATTTGTTAGGTGGTCGACTAAACATGGACTTAAAAATCGCTAGACGATGAATAAAAATGAATTGTTTAGTTGTCGACTACACAGGGACTCAAAAACCACAAGACAATAAATAAAAATTAATTTTTCATTGGTCCACAACACATGGACTCTAGAACCGCTACACGATAAATAAAAATGAATTGCTTGATGGCCGAGTATACATGGACTCTAGAACCGCCAGACGATAAATAAAAATGAATTGTTTGGTGGCGAATTATATATGGACTCTAGAATCGTTAGACGATAAACGAAAATAAGTTGTTTGGTGGCCGAGTATACATGGACTCTAGAACGACTAGACGATAAATAAAAATGAATTATTTGGTGGTCGACTATATATGGACTCTGAACCCATTAGACGATAAAAAAATCAATTGTTTGATTGTCGACTAAACATGGGCTTTAGAATCGCGAGACGATAAATAAAACTGAATTGTTTGATTGTCGACTAAACATGAGCTTTAGAACCGCTAGACGATAAATAAAAATGAATTGTTTGGTGGTCGACTATACATAGATTCTAGAACCACTAGACAATAAATAAATGTGAATTGTTTATTGGTCGACTACGCATGGACTCTAGAATCGCTAGACAATAAAAAATAAAAGTTTTAGTGGTCCACTGCAGAAAGACTCTAGAATCGCCAGACGATAAAAGAAAACGAATTGCTTGGTGGCCGAGAGTACATAAACTCAAGAATCGCTAGTCGATAAATCAAAATAAATTGTTTGGTGGTGGACTATACATATACCCTAGAACCACTAGTTGATAAATAAAAATCAGTTGTTTGGTGGTGGACTATACATGGACTCTAAAACCTCTAGACGATAAATAAAAATGAATTGTTTATTCATCGACTACACATGGACTTTAGAACCGCTACACTATAAATAAAAATAAATACTGTTTGGTGGTCGACTATACCTGGACTCTAGAACCGCTAGACGATAAATAACAATGAATTTATTGGTGGGGAACTATATATGGACTCTAGAATCGGTAGTCGATAAACAAAAATGAATTGTTTGGTGGCCGAGTATACATGGACTGTAGAACCGCTAGACGATAAATAAAAATGAATTGTTTGGTGGTCGACTATGCATAGACTCTATAATCGCTAGACGATAAATAAAATCGAATTGTTCGGTGGTCGACTACAAATGGACTATAGAACCAAAACATAAAAATAAATACTGCTTGGTGGTCGACTGCACGTGGACTTTAGAACAAGTAGACAATAAATGAAAATGAATTGATTGGTGGTCGACTATACATGGACTCTAGAACCGCCAGACGATAAATAAAATGATTTCTTTGGTGGTCGACTAAACACGGACTTTAGAATCCCTAGACAATGAATAAAAATGAATTATTTAGTGCTCGACTATACACGGACTCAAAAACCTCAAGAAAATAAATAAAAAATATTTGTTTATTGGCCGACTACACATGAACTCTTGAACCGTTAGACGATAAATAAAAATAAATTGTTTGTTAATCGACTTCACATGGACTTTAGAGCCGCTACACTATAAACAACAATAAATACTGTTTGGTGGACGACTACACATGGACTCTAGAACCGATAGACGATAATAAAAATAAATTATTTGGCGGTCAACTGTACATGGACTTTAGAATCGCCAGACGATAAATAAAAATTAGTTGTTTGGTGGTCGACTATACCTGGACTCTAGAACCGCGAGACGATAAATAAAATGATTTGTTTGGTGGTCGACTAAACACGGACTTAAGAATCGCTAGACAATGAATAAAAATGAATTGTTTAGTGGTCAACTATACACGGACTAAAGGACCACAAGAAAATAAATAAAAATTATTTGTTCAGTGGTCGACTACACATTGACTCTAGAAGCGCTAGACGATAAATAACAACGAATTTATTGGTGGGGAAGTATATATGGACTCTAGAATCGGTTGTCGATAAACAAAAATGAGTTGTTTGATGCTCGAGTATACATGGACTCTGGAACAGTTAGACAATAAAAAAATGAATTGTTTAGTGATCAACTATACATGGACTCTAGTACCGCTAGACGACAAATAAAATGATTTTTTTGGTGATCGACTAAACACGGACTTTAGAATCGCTAAACAATAAATAAAAATGAATTGTTTAGTGCTCGACTATACACGGACTCATAAACCACAAAAAATAAATAAAAATTATTTGTTTATTGGTCGACTACACATGGACTCTTGAACCGCTAGACGATAAATAAAAATGAATTGTTTGTTAATCGACTTCACATGGACTTTAGAACCGCGACACTATAAACAAAAATAAATACTGTTTGGTGGTCGACAACATATGCATGGACTCGATAACCAATAGACGATAAATAAAAATTAATTATTCGGTGGTCAACTGTACATGGACTTTGGAATCGGCACACGATAAATAAAAATCAATTGTTTGGTGATCGACTATATATGGTCTCTAAAATCGCCAGACAATAAATAAAAATTAATTGTTCATTGGTCGACTACACATGGACTCTAGAACCGATAGACGATAATAAAAATTTTTTTTTTTGTGGTCGAATTTATATAAACTCAAGAACCGCCAGACGATAAATAAAAATTAATTGTTTGGTGGTCGACTATACCTGGACTCTAGAACCGCTAGACGATAAATAAAATAAGTTGTTTGGTGGCCAAATATACATGGACTCTAGAACCGCTAGACGATAGATAACAATGAATTTATTGGTGGGGAACTATATATGGACTCTAGAATCGGTAGTCGATAAACAAAAATGAGTTGTTTGGTGGCTGAGTATACATGGACTGTAGAACCGCTAGACGATAAATAAAAATGAATTGTTTGGTGGTCGACAACACATAAAATCTAGAACCACTACACGATAAATAAAAATGAATTGTTTGGTGGTCGACTATGCATAGACTCTATAATCGCTAGACGATAAATAAAATCGAATTGTTCGGTGGTCGACTACACATGGACTATAGAACCAAAAAATAAAAATAAATACTGTTTGGTGGTCGACTGCACGTGGACTTTAGAACAAGTAGACAATAAATGAAAATGAATTGATTGGTGGTCGACTATACATGGACTCTAGAACCGCCAGAGGATAAATAAAATGATTTCTTTGGTGGTCGACTAAACACGGACTTTAGAATCCCTAGACAATGAATAAAAATGAATTATTTAGTGCTCGACTATACACGGACTCAAAAACCTCAAGAAAATAAATAAAAATTATTTGTTTATTGGCCGACTACACATGAACTCTTGAACCGTTAGACGATAAATAAAAATAAATTGTTTGTTAATCGACTTCACATGGTCTTTAGAGCCGCTACACTATAAACAACAATAAATACTGTTTGGTGGTCGACTACACATGGACTCTAGAACCGATAGACGATAATAAAAATAAATTATTTGGTGGTCAACTGTACATGGACTTTAGAATCGCTAGACGATAAATAAAAATGAATTGTTTGGTGGGGAACTATATATGGACTCTAGAATCGGTAGTCGATAAACAAAAATGAGTTGTTTGGTGGCTGAGTATACATGGACTCTAGAACGACTAGATGATAAATAAAAATGAATTGCTTGGTTTCGAATATATATACACTCTAGAATCGCTAGACGATAAATAAACATCAATTGTTTGGTTGTTGACTAAACATGGACTTTAGAATCGCCAGTCGATAAATAAAAAGGAGTTGTTTGATGGACAAGTATACATGAACTGTAGAACCGCTAGACGATTAATAAAATAAATTAATTGGTGGCCGACTATACATGGACTTTAGATTCACTAAACAATGAATAAAAATTAATTGTTTAATGGTGGACTAAACATGGACTCTATAACCATGAGAAAAATAATTAATATAAATTGTTCATTTGTCGACTACACATGGACTCTAAAACTGCTACAAAATAAATAAAAATGAGTTATTTAGTGGTCAATTGCACAAAGAATCTAGAATCGCGAGACGATAAATAAAAATGAGTTTTTGGTGGCCGAGTATATGTGGCCTCTAGAACCACTAGACGATAAATAAAAATGAATTGTTTTGTGGACAACTATATACGGACTCTAAAATCGTTAGACGATCAATGGAAATGAATTGTTTGGTGGTCTACTAAACACATTCTCCCCAACCACTGTACCATAATTAAAAAGAAATTGTTTGGTGACCAACAATACATGGACTCAAGAACCACTAGACGATAAATAAAAATCAATTGTTTAGTGGTCAACTATACAGGGACTCTAGAACCGCTAGACAATAAATGTAAATCAATTGTTTGGTAGTCTAAAATACATATACTCAAGAACCACTAGACGATATATAAAAACCAATTGTTTGGTGGTCGCCGATACATCAACTCTAGAACCGCCAGACGATAAATAAAAATCAGTTGTTTGGAGCCGAATAAACTTGGACTCTAGAAACGCTAGACGATGAATAAAATTAATTTTTTTGTTGTCGTCTATACATGGACTTTAGAACTACTAGACGATAAAAAAATGAATTGTCCGGTTGTCGAATATACATGGACTTTAGAGTCGCCAGACGATAAATAAAAATCAATTGTTTGGTGGTCGACTATGTATGGACTCTAGAATCGCCAGACAATAAATAAAAGTTGATTGTTTGGTGGCCGAATATACATGGATTCTAAAATCGCCAGACAATAAAAAAAATAAGTTGTTTGGTGGCCGAGTATACATGAACTTTAGAACAGCTAGACAATAAATAAAAATAAATTGTTTGGTGGTCGACTATAGATAAACTCTAGAACCGCTAGACGATAAATAAATCGAATTGCTTGGTGGTCGACTATACGTGGACTATAGAACCGCTAGACGATAAATAAATCGAATTGCTTGGTGGTCGACTATACGTGGACTCTAGAACCGCTAGACGATAAATGAAAATCAATTGTTTGGTAGACTACTATACATATACTCAAAAACAACTAAACGACAAATAAAAATTAATTATTTGGTTGTCAAAAAAAACATGGACTCTAGAACCATTAGACGAGAAATAAAAATGAATTATTTGGTGGTCGACTATACATAAACTCCAAGAGCAGTAAAGGATAAATAAAAATTGTTTGGTGATCGACGATACATGGACTCTAGAACCGATGGACGATGTATAAAAATCAATTGTTTGGTGTTTGAGAATATATCGACTCAAGAACCAGTAGAAGATAAATGAAAACGATTTGTTTGGTAATCAACTATACATATACTCTGGAACCACTAGACGATAAATAAAAATGAATTATTTGGTGGTCAACTGTATATGACTCTAAACCCACTAGACGATAAAAAAGTCCATTGTTTGATTGTCGACTAAACATGGGCTTTAGAATCGCTAGTCGATAAATAAAAATGAATTGTTTTGTGGTGTACTATACATATACCCTAGAACCACTAGTTGATAAATAAAAGTCGATTGTTTGGTGGTGGACTATACATGGACTCTAAAACGGCAAGACGATAAATAAAAATAAATTATTTTGTGGTCGACTAAAAATAAACTATAGAACCGCCGGACGATAAATGAAAATGAATTGTTTGGTGGTCTACTATTAATATACTGTAGAATAGCTAGATGATAAATAAAATTGAATTATTTGGTGGACAACTGTACATGGACTTCAGAATCTCAGAAGATAAATAAAAATAAGTTGTTTGGGGGCCGAGTATATTGTTGTTGTTGTTTTTAATTAAGCACAAAAGCAACACAATGGGCTATCTGTGCTCTACCCACCACGAGTATCGAAACCCGGATTTTAGCGTTTAAGTGCGCAGACATACCGCTAATCCACATGGGACAGGCCGAATATACATGGACTCTAGAACAATTAGACAATAAATAAAAATTAATTGTTTATTGGTCGACTACACATGGACTCTTGAACCGCTAGACGATAAATAAAAATCAATTGTTTGGTGGTCGACTATACTAAGATTCCAGAACCACTAGACAATAAATAAATATGAATTGTTTATTGGTCGACTACATATAGACTCTAGAACCGCTAGACGATAAAAGGAATAAATTGTTTAATGGTCCACTGCAGAAAGTCTCTGGAATCGCCAGACGATAAATGAAAATGAGTTGCTTTGTGGCCGAGTATACATGGACTCCTGAACCGCTAGGCGATAAATAAAATGAATTTTTTTGGTGGTCGACGATATATGGACTCTAGAACCGCTAGACGATAAAAAAAATGAATTGTTTAGTGATCAACTATACATGGATTCTACAACCAGTAGACGATAAAAAATATCAATTGTTTGGTGGTTTACTATACATGGACCCTATAATCGCTTGACGATAAATAAAATCGAATTGTTCGGTGGTCGACTTTACATGGATTATAGAAATACTAGACGATAAATAAAAAGAATTGTTTTGTGGTCAACTATACTTGGACTCTAGAACCAATAGACGATAAATAAAAATCAATTCTAAAGTGATCGACAATACATGGATTTTTGAAATGTCAGACGATAAATAAAAATAATTTTTTTTAGTTGTTTACTCTACATAAGCTCTAGAATTATTAGACGATAAATGAAAATGAATTATTTGTGTGTCAACTATACATAGACTTTGGAACCACTAGACGATAAAAAAATGAATTGTTTTGCTGTCAACTGTACATGGACTCTAAAACCGATAATCGATAAACGAAAATGAGTTGTTTGGTGGCTGAGTATACATGAACTCAAGAGACATTATACTATAAATAAAACTAAATTGTTTGATTGTCGATTATACATGGGCTGTAGAATCGCTAGACGATAAATGAAAATGAATTGTTTGGTGGCCAACTATATATGGACTCTAAAACCACTAGACGATAAATTAAAATAAAATTTTTTGTGGTCGACTATACATGGATTCTAGAACCATTAGACGATGAATAAATATGAATTGTTTATTGGGCGACTAAACATGTTCTGTAGAATCCCTAGACGATAAATAAAAATGAATTGTTTGGTGGTCAGCTATACATGGACTATAAAACCGCCAGACAATAAATAAAAATGAGTTTTATGGTGGCCAAGTATACATGGACTTTAGAATCACTAGACGATAAATAAAAATGAGTTGTTTGGTGGTCGACAATATATAGACTCCATAATCGCTAGACGATGATAAAAAATGAATTGTTTATTCGTCGACTATATATGGACTCTTGATGTGCTAGACGATAAATGAAAATTAATTTTTTGGTGGTCAACTATACATGGACTCTAGAACCATTAGACGATAAATAAAAAGTAATTGTTTGGTGGTTGACTATACTTGGATTCCAGAACCACTAGACAATAAATAAATATGAATTGTTTATTGGTCGACTACATATAGACTCTAGAACCGCTAGACAATAAAAAAATAAAATGTTTAGTGGTCCACTGCAGAAAGTCTCTAGAATCGCCAGACGATAAATGAAAGTGAGTTGCTTGGTGGCCGAGTATACACGGACTCTATTATCGCTAGACAATAAATAAAATCGAATTGTTCGGTGGTCGACTATACATGGACTCCAGAACTGCTAGACGATAAAAGAAATGAATTGTTTAGCGGTGTAGTATATATATACTCTAGAACTATTAGAAGATAAATAAAAATGAATAGTTTGGCGGTCGACAATACATGGACTCTATAATCGCTAGACGATAAATAAAAATTAATTGTTTGGTGGTCGACTATACATGGACTCCAGAACTGCTAGACGATAAAAGAAATTAATTGTTTAGCGGTGTAGTATATATATACTCTAGAACCATTAAAAAATAAATAAAAATGAATAGTTCGGTGGTCGACTATATATGGACTCTAGAACCGATAGACGATAAATGAAAATGAATTGTTTTGTGGTCAACTATACATGGGTTCTACAACTAGTAGACGATAAAAAATCAATTGTTTGGTGGTTTACTATACATGTACTTTAAACTCATTAAACGATAAATAGAAAATGAATTGTTTGGTGATCGACTATACATGGATTTTATAAACGCCAGACGATAAATAAAAATGAGTTGTTTGGTGGTCAACTATACATGGACTGCAGAACCGCTAGATGATTAATAAAAATTAATTGTTTGGTGGTCGACTATACATGGACTCTAGAACCACTACACAATAAATAAAAATCAATTGTTTGGTGGACGACTATACATGTGCTCCAAACTTAATAAACGATAAATAAAAATTAATTGTTTAGTGGTCGACTAAAAATGGATTCTACAAATGCCAGTCGATAAATATAAAATAATTGTTTGGTGGTCGAGTATACATTGACTCTGGAACCGCTAGATGATAAATAAAAATGAACTGTTTGGGGGTCGACTATACATGGACCCTATAATCGCTTGACGATAAATAAAATCGAATTGTTCGGTGGTCGACTTTACATGGATTATAGAACTACTAGACGATAAATAAAATAATTGTTTTGTGGTCAACTATACTTGGACTCTAGAGCCAATAGACGATAAATAAAAAATGAATTGTTTGGTGGTCGTTTATACCTGGACTCTAGAACCATCAGACGATAAATGAAAATGAATTTATTAGTGGTCGACTATACATTGACTCTATAATCGCTAGACGATGAATAAAAATCAATTGTTTCGTGGTCGACTATAGATGGAGTCTAGAACCACCATACGATTAATAAAAATGAGTTGTTCTGCGGTCGATTATAAATGGACTCTAGAGTCGTTAAACTATAAATAAAAATGAATTGTTTGGTGGTCGACTTTATATAAACTTTAGAACCACTAGACCATAAATGAAAATGAATTGTTTAGTGGTCAACTAAACATAGACTTTAAAACCACTAGACGATAAATAAAAATTAATTGTTTGGTGGTCGACTATACATGGATTCTACATTCGCTAGACGATAAATAATAATGAATTGCATTGTGGTCAACTATACTTGGACTGTAGAACCACTAGACGATAAATAAAAATAAATTGTTTGGTGATCGATCATACATGGACTCTAGAACCGCTAGACGATAAAGAAAAATGAATTGTTTGGTGGTCGACTACACATGGACTCCAGAACCGCTAGACGATAAATAAAAATGAATTTTTTCGTGGTCGACTACAAAAAGACTCTAGAATCGCCAGACGAAAAATAAAAATGAATTGTTTGGTGGCCGAGTATATATGGATTCTAGAACCGCTGGACGATGAATAAAAATGAAATATTTGGTGGTCGTTTATACCTAGACTCTAGAACCATTAGACGATAAATAAAAATGAATTTATTGGTGGTCGACTATACATGGACTCTATAATCGCTAGACGATGAATAAAAATAAATTGTTTGGTGGTCGACTTTACATGGAATCTAGAACCACTATACGATAATAAAAAATGAATTGTTCTTTGGTCGACTATAAATGGACTCTAGAATCGCTAAACGACAAAAAATTGAATTGTTTGGTGGTCGACTATACATGGACTCTATAATCGCTAGACGATGAATAAAAATAAATTGTTTGGTGGTCGACTTTACATGGAATCTAGAACCACTATACGATTAATAAAAATGAATTGTTCTTTGGTCGACTATAAATGGACTCTAGAATCGCTAAACGACAAAAAATTGAATTGTTTGGTGGTCGACTATATATGGACTTTAGAATCACTAGACCATAAATGAAAATGAATTGTTTAGTGGTCAACTAAACATAGACTTTAGAACCACTAGACGATAAATAAAAATTAATTGTTTGGTGGTCGACTATAGATGGACTTTAGAATAGCTCGACGATGAATAAAAATGAATTGTTTATTGGTCGACTACATATGGACTTTAGAATCGCTAGACACTTAATTAAAATTAATTGTTTAATCATCGACTATACGTGGACTTATAAATAAAAATTAATACTGTTTGGTGGTCGACTACAAATGGATTTTAGAACTATTAGACAATAAACATTAATGAACTGTTTGGTGGTCAACTACACATGGACTTTAGAATCGCTAGAGTATAAATATAAATGAATACTGTTTGGTGGTCAACTGCACATGGACTCTACAACCGCTAGACGATGAATAAAAATGAATTGTTTTGAGTTCGATTATACATGGACTCTGGAACCGCTAGACAATAAATGAAAATGAATTGGTTGGTGGTCGACTATACATGGACTCTAGGATCGCTAGGCGATAAATGAAAATGAATTTTATGGTGGGAGACTACACCGGAAATGGAGAATCGCCACACACAAAATTAAAATTGTTGGAAAGAAATTTTGAATTTTAGAGTTATAAGTCTTTAAGCTTACCTCTGAGACACCAGAGGGCTCTTAAAGAGTCACTGCCCTTATAACATGATAGGCTCAAGAATTTTAGTCTATAATTATCATTACAGAGATAAGATGTTTAATTGATAGTTAAATGTTTTTTGTTTTTTTTTCATTCATTGTTTTGGTTTGATCGACCGGTTTTTATTGTATCATGTTTTAAAATGAAGTCAAGTTTTGTTTGCCTTTAACTTTGTAGCTTCTATTGTTTAGAAGCAATTTAGGAAGCAGAAATACCAAAGTATTCAAGCATTCTGTATCGTGATTGGCTGTTTCGCATAACCTGTAATCCTGCACAAGACACATGATAAAGTTAGTAACAAGATTACACGCCGGGAACGAGATTATAACTTGTTTTTTTCGCAACCCTAAAGATGATTTCTTTTGACAGCAGATGTCCTTTCACATTTTATAAATGTGAACCTTAGAGAGAGAAAGGAAGGTAATAAAATACAACTTTTTAACATACACTTTAAAAAATGAAGCATATACTTTATGCTTAGTAAAAGTGCGCATGGTATGGTTGTCGCGACTGGATACAGTCCTTTCCCATGGTTCATAGCCACCACAGTTATTTAAATCTGTTAATTAGAAACCTTTTTATACTTTTCATAACCTGTAATCAACGAAGAGTTTTTGAACTTCGGTGTTAATATAATTTATAAAATCACTGTACACACATATATCGATCTGGAGAAATATTTATTTCAGTGACGTGGAAACAAGTGACTAAATGTAAGGTGAAATTCTCCATGTTACAACAAACTTCAGTTTTACGGGTAACTGTGCTACGTAACTGTCGAAACTCAAGAACAATGTCACAGATTAAACTAAGTTAGCCTTCTAGAAATAAGGACCACAAGGCCATGATCGAAAAAGCGAGCATGTCTAGTGTGACATGGATTCGAACCCACAACCCTCAGATTACGAGTCAAGTGCCCTAAACATCTGGTCGTGCTGGACCTCAAAATAATTAAGTAAAATTGATTTGCTCCACCCACACTATTACATTAACTTTCTAGTCTAATGTTTCTCTTTAAATGTTTGTAACGGAAACGGAAAATAAGGATATCAATTGTTCACATTTCTCTGTTAGTTGATTGACAGGAATGCTGCACAACCCTGCTGTAAATAGCATCTATCTTTTCATAAAAGATTTCTGAAGTTAACCTCCAAAAAATCGTCTGAAGATTTGTAAATAGCAAAATTAATCTTATAGAACTTTGTGTATTCAATGCGACATGTTAAATTTTATGAAGTGAAAGTAAAATAATCCTGTAGAAAAATCCGGAGATATAATAATTCCTTAGAAACTCGTTGCGAAACCTTGTCCATTTATTTGTGGTAAACCTTCGTCATCCAGAATATACACGTAACTATAAGCTAGCAACAGAATTCTGAAGAAGTCTGTACAAAAAAAGACGTACAATCTGGTTGGTGTTTCATCTCTAACGTCTGATGTTAGCAACAGAATTTTGTAGAGGGTTGTGAAACAAAGACGTACAATCTGGTAGGTGTTTCATCTCTAAAGTCTGATGTTTTCAGACATGCGAATCCTGATTTTTAGCGATGGCATAGAAGAAGTTTAACGAAAAGAATACTGTGTGGAGGAGATTATTTAATTCTTATGTAAACTATTATATTCACCTCTGTGGAATAACTTCACAGAACATCATAAAATATTAATCTGTTTATGATACATCACATACTTGTTTACCAATCGTACTTTCAAATCCATCCACAAAATTCTGTTGAGAGGGAAAAAATAATTCTTTCCGTAAGCAACTTCCAGCCAATTACGTTGGCCGATTAAATTTAATCTGTCGGTAAAGCGATAAGCTGTAACTGGCTGAAGCTTCCTGAGTAACTTTCACATCTCATCTAAATTATTGAACATAATACTCAAGCCTCTTCTAAAATATGATATCTGTTATATCATACACAACATTAACGTTGCTCTCATGTTCTATACCATATATAGCATATATTCCTGCATAATATTGTTTTTCATTCTAGATGTTTCCAGAAATGTGTACAGTTGTTTTCCCAGAATAAAACTTGACTAGCCTGGTGAGCATGACCTTTTGTCTGGAAAAAATTCCAACGTTTAAAAAGATATTTAAGTACATTGATAAAGAGCTAGCTAGGCACGAGTTAGTTAGTAAGTTAATGAGTAGTCTCTGTGTGACCTGGTCAATGGTTAGGCAAGAGTTAGTTTGTGGGTTAATGAGAAACTTATCTGTGACCTGGTCAGTGAGTTAGTTCAGTGTTGTGAAATATTAAGCTTTTGTGCTTCGATGAAAAAACAGAGATAGGAAGATACTAAGTATTTCATACATAGAATAAGATTTATCAAAAAACGTGGGCCATGAAATAAAACGATTTCCTCCAACGATTTTGATCAACTGTTATAAAATGTTTTCTTTGAACTACACTGGAACACTGCACTCTTCTAATGGGATGATATAATTACACATATGAATACCAACAGTAAAGCTTATAAGTAGGTAAAGAAAGTACTGGATAACTTGGGAACCTCACGTACAATTCCAGGAAGCATGAATAATTTTGTAGGCAATCGAGTATTTAGGGGCAAATATTAATTATATAATAATTAGAAAGGTTATATTTACAGACCAGAAGAGACGGAATTTGTGGAGAATTGGCCA
The DNA here is from genome assembly GCA_011833715.1 of Carcinoscorpius rotundicauda. Taxonomy (NCBI): domain Eukaryota; kingdom Metazoa; phylum Arthropoda; class Merostomata; order Xiphosura; family Limulidae; genus Carcinoscorpius; species Carcinoscorpius rotundicauda. The sequence continues at coordinate 58,192,593 of CM022398.1, forward strand.
ACACCACAAAACTTCAGTTTCTAACCTTTTCAACTCAATTGGTACGTTTGAAGATTTAAAACGCTGAAACCCGGGTTTCTACATTCGTGGTGACCATATTACAAATGCCGACTGTGTGACCAACAACAAACAAACATTATTTCTTACAAAATAACCCAAATTTACACATTTTGAAATATATGTCATTCTTAACACTAAACTAGAATATATTTTACACATTTTAAAGCATACATCATTCTAAACATCACATAAGAATATATTTTACACATTTTGAGGTATGTGTCATTCTTTACATCAAGGTAGAATATGTTTTACACATTTTGAACCACATGTCATTCTTAAACCTAGACTACAATACATTTTACACACTTTGAAGGACATGTCAATGTTAAAACTAAACTAGAATATATTTTACATGTTTCTAAGCATACTTCACGCTTAAAATTAAAGTAGAATATATTTTACACATTATGAAGCACATGCCATTCTTAACACTAAAATAGAATACATTTTACACATTTATAAACACATGCCATTCTTAACACTAAATTAGAATATGTTTAATATATTTTAAAGCAAATTTAATTCTTAACACTAAACTAGAATATATTTTACACATTTTTAGGCACGTATCATTCTTTACGCAAAAATAGAACACATTTTACACATTTTGATGCATATGTCATACTTAACACTACATTAGAATATATTTTACACATTTTGACGCATATGTCGTTCTTAACACTACATTAGAATATATTTTACACATTTTCAAGCATATGTCATTCTTAAAACTGAACCAGAATATATTTTATATTTTGAATTGATGCCTTTGTTATTTTTAAAACTAAACTAGAATATATTTTGCATATTTTCAAGCACATATCATCTTTAAAACTGAACCAGATTACAACTAGAATATATTTTACACGTTTTGAAGCACATGTCATTATTAACACTAAAGTATAACACATTTTCTACGTTTTGAAGTAGATGTTATTCTTAACACTTAATTAGAACATCTTTTTCGTATTTTGAAGCAAATGTCATTTTTAACTCTAAAGTAGTATAATATTTTACACATTTTGAAAAACACGTTATTCTTAATACTATATTGTAATATATTTTACACATTTTAGAACAGATGTTATTCTTAACACTAAACCAGAATGTATTTTAGATATTTGAAGCATAATCCAGGATAATCTGACATCGTAAAACCAAGGAGTTACAGAACACAATACTATGAAGCTGCCATGATAACATCAAGGAGTTTCATTACGCAACCTTTCTAGTAGCTACCATGGTTACACCAAGAAATTACGTTATACAATCCTGGAAAAAGTACCACGTTAACATTAAGGAGCTACGTTACACAACTCTGGGAAGCTACCATGGAAATATCAAGGAGTTACATTACACAACCCTGAAAAAAAGACAATGATAACATTAAGAAATTACATTATATAATCCTGGAGAAATGAATACATTACACAATTCTGGAGAAATTACGGTAGTAAAACCGGTATATAAGGTTTCACATGTCAATGCTATTAGTTTTAAATAGAGAAAAGTTGAATACGGTAATTTTTAAAATTGTTTTCGATTTTCCTCGTTTAAATCAATATTGTGGAGAGAAGGGGAGAGTTTATTTGTTTTCGGGGTGAAGGAACCCGACTAAGAATTATTTTTATAACACTGTAGCATAGAAGAAGAAAAACTGTAACGTTGAGACTGCCAAATCATTTAGAATCTTATATTTTCATGGTTTTATGTTCAATCATAGTAATTCATTTATAACGTTAATCCCTACAGAAGGCATGTGGAAGGTTCTGTATCATGTGGCATACAGACAGACGTAATGATCCTAAAATCGAGCAACATTAAAACCACACACGCAAAATACATTACCGGTTTGAGAAACCAGCCGAACACAAACAAAAACAGCTGTATGTACGTAGCACGTGCAGCTTAGTTTCCTTCAATGTCAATTATAATTAGTATTACACAACCTTACACACAACTATTATTCGATATCTAATAAGCTCTTCGTAAGCTAATTATTCACGAATAATCTGGTGACGACATCTCGTTTCTTCGAATTTTGAGTAAGAATGGATTATGCTCTTGTCGTTTAAGGAATTTATTATAGTTATCGTGCCATCTCGAACCAGAATGGAATACATCTGTTTTTGAAACAGTTTTCGTCGCTCATTTACGCTGTCTAATGAATAAAATATCGTCTTGTTAACACTCAGCCTACAACACTGCTATTAACACACGGTTACAACAGGCAATAAAATGCAGTGTTATTAATTCATAGAAAACAACCTACAATAATAAACCAGCCTGTAGGTGTGTCCTTGTGTGACCTCCGTAGCTCCCTATAGTCCTGAAATTTTGGACTCATGCTAATAAGTTTATAAGGGTATTATTTCTCGATATGATTAAAAAGACGTTGTCAATTTTTGCACCATAATTTTACCCTTATAGCCTTTAAGTCCCATAATTCTGTTAGTTAAGGTCTATGTACTAAAGGAACAATGTATGGAAATTCGTTTTATACAAAATGATCGTTCTTAACAGAAACATGGGAACAAAAACAGAAATACGAGAATAAAAAAAAGTAGAATTGAGCTGAGTTTGGGTGAAGGTAACAAATAACTGGAAAGAATATGAATCATAAAATATTGGAGAACTTCGAGAATGAAAAGAATTACCCAGGAAAAACGACTGTGAGAAGCTAAATGAAAACTATTTGTTTTTAGAGAAAGAGTTGAACTGTTCAGAAAACAGAAACAGAGAAATAAATTAAAGGATTAGCGCAATGGTGTAGCTGGTACAGATTTACAACGCTAAAAGAAGGGGTTCGATTCTCCTCGGTGGACTCAGCAAATAGCCGCATATGGCTTTCCCATAAGAAACACACAAACCCAGAAGTTATAAAAAATAATTGAAATAATGGAGACGCTTGAATGGTATGGTGAGACAGGCTATCATTCAAAAGAGCTAGAATCCAACACAGGATTGTGGGTATTTTACACTAGTAGAGCATACGTTGCAACAGATGTCAAAGACAAGCAACCAGAAGCACGTGTTAGTAATAAGTAAATGACAATTACAAACAAATAACGAACAAACTGCATGATAGAGGTTACAGTTGTGGTCAACACTGACTGAACAACTGGAGCTAATAAGCTAAAGAACAGTAATATAGAACCAAAAGAAAAGTGTATAAATAACAGAAAGCTTGTATTATCACATTACTAATTACACATCATAATAATAACAATAGAGTTAACAACAGAATCAACAAAGACTATTAATAACAATACAGTTAATAACAGTTACCAGTAACACGCAGACAAGAATATACTATTAATAACAATACAGGTAATAACAGGTATCAGTAACACGCAGAAAAGAAAAGACTATTAAAAGCAATACAGTTAACAACAACTATCAGTAACACACAGAGAAGACAGGATTATTAATTACAATAAGTTGAAAACAGGTATCAGTAACACAGAAAAGAAATGACTATTAATAACAATGTAGTTAATAACAGATATCAGTGACATACATGCAAAAAGAGACTATTAATAACAATACAGTTAATACTAGCTACCAATACTAACTACTGATAAGTTCTGATTACTATATATTGTTATTTAGCATTTTACTAAGGTTTAGTTTTAATTACTCTATGATGTTGTTATTTAGTATTACATTAAGGTTTAGTTCCAATTACTGTAGCTTGTTGTTATCTAATATTCCATTAAGGTTTAGTTCTAATTACTAATTACCGTAGGATGTTGTTAAGGAGTCTTTTTTTAAGGTTTAGTTCTAACTACTGTAATATGTTGTTATCTAATATTTCATTAATATTTAGTTCTAATTACTCTAACATTTTGTTATCTAGTATTCAACTATGGTTTAGTTCTAATTACTGTAACATTTTGTTAACTAGTATTTCATTAATATTTAGTTCTTATTATTGTAGTTTGTTGTTATTTAGTATTTCAGTAAGGCTTAGATCAAATTACTGTAGTTTGTTGTTATCTAGTACTTCATTAAAGTTTAGTTTTAATTATTGTAACATATGTTTCTAATATTTCTTTAAGATTTAGTTCTAATTACTGTAATATATTGTCATCTAGTATTTCATTAAGGTTTAATTCTAATTATTGTAGCATGTTGTTATGTTGTGTTTAAATGAAGTTCAGTTCTAATTACTGTAGCTTGTTGTTATCTAGTATTTTAGTAAGGTTTTGTTCTATCTAGTGTACACATTGTTATGTGATATTTCATTGAGGTTTAGCTCTGTTTATTGTAGGCTTGTTGTTATCTAGCAACAAAACCCCTGGATGGTACTTATTACCAGATTCTTCTTGAATAATTTTTCGAGATGACTGTCGGAGTATCTGTGTAAATTAGGTTCTTCGTCTTAAAAAGTTTTATGTAATAATTTATATGTATCGCAAAAAGTTGTCGTTTAGATGTAGTGACTTTAATGATGTCATAAGAACATTGTAATACACCTTCCGGGCCCCGGCATGGCCAGGTGGGTTAAGGCGTGCGACTCGTAATCCGAGGGTCGCGAGTTCGCATCCCCGTTGCGCCAAACATGCTCACCCTTTTAACCGTGGGGGAGTTATAATGTGACGATCAATCCTACTATTCGTTGATAAAAGAGTAGCCCAAGAGTTGGCGGTGAGTGGTGATGACTAGCTGCCTTCCCTCTAGTCTTACACTGCTAAATTATGGACGGTTAGCGCAGATAGCCCTCGAGTAGCTTTGCGCGAAATTCACAAACAATACACCTTCCGTAAAAAGAACGTGGGAAAGTTGTGAGTTTAGAGTACCCTAGGGACGTGAATCAGCGAGATTTTCTTGGAAGTTTGCCTAAAGTCACGAGGCCGTCACTTACACTCATGTCGTTCGTCCTTTCTTTTCTTGCACGAGCTTCAGAGATGTGGACTCACAACAGCCTTCAGAACTGCGCTGATTCACATAACCATAGTAACTGCAACAGGAATCAAATGTAGCACATAGATACTAAAACAGTGTAAGAATCCAGGTACAGGTAATTTGTTCTTATTAACAAGCTCACAATAATTATTGAAATATGATGCAATACTCATAAAATACAATCATATTATAAAGCAACACATACAGACTTTTTTAATTGTGTGTATTAGTTTATAACATTATGTTTGTGTTAATAACATGTTTTTAACATTAAGATAATGGTTTCGAGACAGTGGTATAATAAATGAAATATTTTTTGAAAAAGATACACATAAGTTATCTTGTTCGGTACGTGATATTTCATAGGCCACGTTGTGTGAAAACATTTAACAGGACATGATGTATAAAGTTGGAAAAAAGGGTCGTAATGTATAAAGTTAGATAAGAGGTAATGATGTATAAAGTTGGATAAGAGACGATGATGTTTAAAATCAGATAAGAGGTTATGATGTATAAATTTAGATAATAGGTCATCATGTATGAAGTTAGATAAGAGATTATTATGTATCAAATTAGATAATTAAGTCACGGTGTATAAAGTTAGGTAAGAGGTGATGATGTATAAAGTTAGATAAGAAGTGATGATGTATAAGGTTAGATAAGAGGTCATCATGTATGAAGTTAGATAAGAGATTATGATGTATTAAGTTAGATTAAATGTTATTATGTGTAAAGTTACATAAGAGGTTATCAGGTATAAATTTAGGTAATTGGGTCATGATGTATGAAGTTAGATAAGAGGTCATGATGTATAAATATACATGAACATTGTGTAAAGAAGTTTGAAATTTGGGATATGGTGTGTAATGTAACATAAAAGTCCGATAAGCGTGGAATAATGGATAAATGGGTGGGGTGTAACACATTAACTTAGGGAGAATGTAATATGTAAAGGTAGGTAAGTGCAATTCATGACACTGATTTAGGGAAGCTGTCACTTATTCGAGTGCACGTGACTAGCTAGCTGGCTGAAAAACCATTTGGGTCTTCAACTAGATCTGAGTCTGCACGACTAGCTGTGCCCCTTTGACCAAGCATCAAGGTTCTTATATATACTTGTCAACCGAACAAAAGAACCAGTTTCGAACCAACGTGGTAGTTGTTTCTAGGAGGCCAGAACACAGTTGACCTTTTGTGATTCACTTGATATTCGCAGTGATAAAATATGGACGTCATTCGGGAAAGATACCTTCTCCATTTCTACACTGTTAGACTCGTGTAATGATCCCCCCTTCAGAGTCTATTGTACTACAGTCTTGTGTACTTAATGTGACGCCTTCTCCCCGCTTTCTAGAAATTAAAGGGTTTGGACAGCCTTGAGGAGGTTAGGAGCTAGTAGTAGGCTAAGCCACTTTTGCTTGAATATTATTCCACCCATAGGACTGAAAACACATCAAATTCAACTGGTTCGACTACTGACTGTTGCTATGTGAAAGCTCCAACGAAAACTATTCTGCATAGTGTGAAAATGGTGGCTAACAATAAATGTACGTCTCCTGATGCGCATAGAGCTACGCTATAGATTAGCAACGGTACGCTCACTGTAAGCATCGAAAACAGACGTATATCGTGGTACGACCCAAAAAACACGATGGGGTTAGGAGATATCTGTTAAATGGATGTGCGTTAGATATATAAAGTGGGTTGCTATTTGTTTGTTTAACGTTCAATACAAATCAACACAACGGGCTATCTGTGCTATCCTCAGTTCGGGTATCGAAACCCGGATTCTACCATTGTAAGTCCGCAGAAATACCGCTGAACCACTTGGGCGCCTGAGTTACTGTTTTAAGAGAATATGCCCGACATTAAATATTCTGATGCTTTTATTTTGAAGTCGAAAATATAACGAATATTCCAAAACTTTAAAATCACGTTTATTTCAAGTTCATAAATCTTCTGATAGAATCAATCCAGTAAAAAATGAGTTGAGAAATTTCTTTTAGTGTATGACTTTTATTGAGGAAATATTTCTCTTTCGCATGAGAAAGTTGATCACACAGAAATAACAAAAACTTGACCTCGATGCTCGAATATTCTAGAATTTACTCCAGATTCAGAAGAAATCACTTTATAAATAACAAACAAGTTTTTCTTCCTTACGTCGAATTATTTTATATAAAACAAATGGGATGGGGAAAAACGAAATAAAATATGATATGGCCCTCCAATTATACGTTTCTTGGTTTCTAAATATAATTATGCATCAAAAATCAAAACATTTTCCTACAGTATCTTACACAAAAACAGCAACATCAAATTATTGCACAAAAACATCTCCAACAGGAGCTGAAAATGATTCCCCCAAAATATGTTTGTTTGTTTATTTAAAGTTAAGCACAAAGCTACCCAATGGTCCCTCGGTGCTTTGTCTACCACGAGTTTCGAAACCCAGTTTTCAGCGTTATGAGTCTGAAGACATACTGCTGTGATACTGGGTGGCCCAACCATTTCTATTAAACGAGGGAGACTAGAAGTTGTTCCACCAAACCATCCAACACAGACAGTAGCAACCAGAAAAAATCTCACCAAACCATCAAACACAGGTATTAGCAACCAGAAACGATTTCACCAAACCATCTGACACAGATAATAGCAACCAGATATGATTTCACCAAACCATCCAATACAAATAAGAGCAACCAGATATGATTTCACCAAACCATCCAACACAGATAACAGCAACCAGATATGATTTCACCAAACCATCCAACACAGATAACAGCAACCAGATATGATTTCACCAAACCATCCAACACAGATAACAGCAACCAGATATGATTTCATCAAACCATCCAACACAGATAATAGCAACCAGATATGATTTCACCAAACCATCCAATACAAATAAGAGCAACCAGATATGATTTCATCAAACCATCCAACACAGAGAGCAGCAACCAGAAATGATCTCATCAGAACATCCGTTTCACCCAAGAATAATAGATAACTTACTTCACGAAAGTGCCTTTTTCTAGAAAGGTATCATATAAAAAAAACGAAAAAATAATTGCAACAAACCAACGAAAAAACTTTCATCCTATAATGGAACATAATATTACAACAATAACTTCTGACAGAAAAAATATCAACTGATGTTTCGAATAGGTTATTATCTGTTGACTTCCAATGTGTTTGTGTATATATTTAGTGTGCAGATTTGTTATAACATCTCAAGAACTGGCATTTTATGCAATTAACTTATAAGTATTACGATGTAATGTTACAGGAAACTATTACAAAATTAGTGGATAGACGAGCAGTGTATAAGTTTCCTTAATGTTAGTATTTAGTCTAGCCATCATGGCATCAATAACATTTTGTTACATTACGTCTACGCATTTTTTCAAAGTCTCTAACGTGACTTAATAACATTTTTATTGAAACTTTCTTTAGCATAGATGGTACTTTTCTTAAATAATAAATCCAGAAAATCCTAAATTATTTTTATGCGTCAACGGCATGAGCTTTGTGACGTTCACTCCATATGATGGAGATCTTCTGAAACTACTATTTTTAAAATTTAGGGTCGATATTTGATATTCAAGACCTATTTTAATAGAGAGTGTGTGTTTTCTTATAGCAAAGCCACATAAGGCTACCTGCTGATTTCGCCGAGAGGGAATCGAACCCTTGATTTTAGCGTTGCAACTCTGTAGACTTACCCTTGTACCAGCGGGGGACATTTTAATAACGCTTCCACAAAAGTGGCAACAATTGTTGACTAATTGAATTATGGTTAATGTGTATTATTGACTGACTGAGTTATGGTCAAAGTGTATAACTGACTGATTAAATTATGCCTAAAGTGTATTACTGACTCATTTAATTATGGATAAAGTGTCTGATCGACTGATTGAATTACGGTTAAAGTGTATTATTGGCTGATTTAGTTATGGATAAAGTGTATTACTGACTCATTAAATTATGCCTAAAGTGTATTGTTGACTGAGTGAATTATGTTTAAAGTGTATTATTGACTGATTAAATTATGTTTAGTGTGTTATTGACTGATTGAATTATGTTTAAAGTGTATTATTGACTGATTAAATTATATTTAGTGTGTTATTGACTGATTGAATTATGGTTAAATTGTATTATTAGCTAATTGAATTATGGCTACAGTATATTATTGATTGATTGAATTATGGTTAAATTGTATTATTGGACAATTGAATTATGGCTACAGTATATTATTGATTGATTGAATTATGGTTAAAATGTTTGAGAAAAATGGGTGAAAAATTCAATTCTGAAGAAAGTTATCGAATTCCTCATTTTTTTATTATCATTTACTTATGTTTGTATTTTCTTAGAATTATGTGGTATACTAGCGGAATTATGTTTGTTTTGTTTTCTCTCCTAAACTTCAAGTGGTTTATTTCGTTGCAAAACTTTACAGGTGGGTATTTGCGCTTTCTTCACCACAAGAAATTGAATATCAAATGCTGACATTAAAGGTCAATGAATTTACCACTAATCTCCCAGAGGAACAACCTAAGGAAGACAATCAACACCACTCATGGCCAACTCTTAAGCTGCTACTATTTACCAATGAATAATGCGATTGACCGTTACATTATAACGCTGAAAGTATTATTCACAATCTGAATAAATTATAAAATTGACGTTATCATTTTTGTAATATATGGCTAAATAAGAGTGATTGCATGAAAAAATATTGATTTAAACAAACCGTACCCTGCTTATATGTAGTTATCGTTTAGTAAAAAACCACGAGTATCTCATAGCTTCTGTTTTTTATTTTCTCAGATCTAATATTGTTACTAACAGTACGTTTCTTATAAAATATTTATCGATTAAAAATCAGATGAATGATTTTAAAGTCCTTAAAAACACAACTAATCTTGTTGTGTATTTGATGCAAAGCTACACGAGAGTTATCTACGCTAGCCTTCCCTAATATAGCAGCGTAACGCTTGAGGGAAGTCAGTTAGTCAACGTATCCACAGACAGCTGTTGGGCTACTTTTTTACCAATAAATAACGGGATTGATCAAAACACTATAACGCCCCAATGGCTGAAAGGGCGAGCATGTCTGGTGCAACGAGGATTTGAATCCGTGATTCTCAGATCACGAGTCGACTGCCTTAACCACCTGGTTATGCTGGTCCACACGAGTAATATTTAAAACAGTTCTTTTTATACAGAAATATTCATTAATCAGGAACTAATAATCATGCAGAGAAATCAATTTCGTTATCATACTTTCAAGAACCTAAAAAAAACAACTTGACTGTATTAAAGATTAAATACTAAAATAATTATCTTATTATTAACAACCACAAGGTGGGGTTATTGCTATCATTTTTGACGCCTTTAAAGTAGGAACTGTGCTTCAAGCTTTAGGGTCTAAATCAGGTATGGCTAATAGTGGTCTAATTACAAGAACGAGCCTTGTCTGTAAATGTTACCTGGATTTATAAAACGAAAAACGTGCTCCACCTACTTTCCAATGTGTTCTTAATGAGTAAAACGTAGTCTACTGCTCCTAGATTTTCTTGACTGTGTACATCTATTGTAACAAGTTGATTGGGTTTTAATGTGTCTTAAGTTAATACTAATAATTTAATCAAAACAAAAAGTAGCTTCCGTGTAAAAAACAAAATAATTTTCCTAATGGCAAAACATCTTAGAATAAACTAAAATAGCACAGGTGTTTGTGAATGGCAAATCATTATGCTCCTTAAAATACTTACTTCTAAGAGAACAGATTAAAGGTGAGTACAACTCTAATCGTTTGATATATTTAAATATATCTGTCTGAAATATGGAACTGTTTAGACCTTCTTTATTTCCATCTGGTGATGACCTCAACTCAAAAACCAGAATTTTGTTCATTCCTAAATTCCACGCAAATGAATTACAAAAAAGAAAACAGCAAAAAAAGCTTATTCAAGTACAGACCAGTAATGTCCACTCCCGCTGAGCAGCAAATACGGAAATCTCACCTTTCATCATAAATACAATGAATGTCTGCTCTCTAACTGCTGTTCAACTTTAACGACGCGAATAATGGGCTAATAAAAAATAACCTTCAGTTATATCACTTGTAGTGAACTTAACAATGGTATAATCTTAAAGAACAGATACTATAGAAGTAGCATTTAAAATAATTTTCAGTTATATCACTTGTAGTAAACTTAACAATGGTATAATGTTTAAGGATGGATACTGTTACAATAACTTCTAAAAATACTGTAAGCAAGAGTACTACAACAAACAGAGTTTGGAACTTGATATTATAACATCACTTGCTTGGGACACAGATGTTGATATTATAACATCACTTGCTTGGGACACAGATGTTGATATTATAACATCACTTGCTTGGGACATACATGTTGATATTATAACATCACATGTTGGGATACACATGTTGATGTTATAACATCACATGCTTGTTGTGTCCAGTTCACTAATTTTTAAGATCCACACTCAGTGTAACGATACTGTAAGTAGTTCGGTATTAATGTGTTAATAATCTTTAATTATTTAAGAGTTTAGTAATTCTTTTTTTATTCAAAAATTGTAAGCTAAAAAATTAGGACCAGAAGAAAAGTTTCTCTTCTTGTACGTTGTGGTACTCTTTGGTTATTATTATGCCCACAATGACTATAAATACCAAATAGTAGTTTGTTTCTAGGCGGTGTTCTTTTCATGACGACCAGCGAGAAAGGCCAATCGCATTTTCATCTGAACGTAACATCAGCATTTATATATTTATTTACAACTGTCAGGTAAGGAGAAAAAAGCATGTAGCTTTGTATAACTAACACTATGTTACGACGTATAATGTGAAAAGACTAAACTGTAGCAAGTTGTAGAGGTATCTACAATGTAGGGCGATCATAGTGGTAGGGATTCACCTTCTGTCAGACTTAGTAATGCACAAGGTGAGGAGCAGAGTACAAAGGGCTTTATTTAACCATTTATCTGCACGAATTTCAGTTTCTCGGGATAAAAAATATTACGTTTTGACAAAAAACTTGAAATTGCAAGTGAGGTAAGTCAAAGTCAAAACAATCCAATTTTACCATTCTGAGACCTAGTTTTAAACAAATTTAATAAAGTAAGTTTATTTAACCCACTGAGTACATTACAGTTCATGGACTAATAAGTGTTATTTCAGTTTAGATGATTCTCTATGACGTAAAACAGCCAGATCTAAAGAAAAAATAGTTATGAAAAGCATAAACAATTATAAATCTGGCCAGATTATACATAATAATGTAACTAATGTCCACTTTATCTGTGATCAGAGAAGAATTGGACTAAACTAACTTATAATAATGTCAAGGTTACCTGGTGTAAGTGCAAGGCTTACGAAACCTGAAACAGATGATTTTTTTTTCTTACTTTTGCAATGAGAGAATTTTAATAAATAACAAGTTTACTTAATTGATATTTATAATTTTCTCTGCGATCAGAAATAACGTTTTAAAAAAGTTAAGATTAAGTAAAATTATATTACGGTTAAATACATACATATTAAATCATCCCAAAAGTAATTCCCAAAAATTTAATACAGAAAGTGCATCATCATTTCTGTTTTTGTAGAAGGCTTTAATGTACCAAAAATATGTAGTAGGAAGTGTATAAAAATGTTCAGAGAAATAAAAGAAACTAACCCAACTCCACTTTTTCAGATTATTAATCAAACTCTTATGAAGATGGATGTGTCTGAGGAGCACATTAGGCTTGTAAAGCTTTATAAGTTTAAAAAAGGAAATAGTGCAGCAGAAACTAGACGAAACATTGAAAGTGTTTATGGTGCGGAGTCTCTCAATGAAAGAAAATGTCGAAGGTAGTTTCAAAAGTTCAGATCAGATGACTACAACTTAAGTAATTCGTCACATTCAGGTCGTTCTGTTAAGTTTAATGATGACTTGCTGCTGGCTGCACTTGATGATAATTGTGATGTAACAGTTGAAGAAGTAGCGCAGAAGCTTAATTCAACCAATTCAATAGTTCGCCTTCATCTGCAACAACTTGGAAAGGTGTCAAAACTTGAAAAATTGGTCTCCCATGATTTAACAGAAGCTAACTTGAAAGCAAGAGTGGACTTTTGGACTATTCTGAACTGTCGTGAATGCAACTCACCTTTTTTGGACAGGTTAGTTACTGGAGATGAAAAATGGATATATTATAAAAATATTAAACTGGCTAAAGCACAATCTAAAATAGACGTACATCCTAGGAAAGTCCTGTTAAGTGTTTGGTGGGTATTGTTGGTGTGACCCACTTTGAGTTGCTGCCACTCAAGGTACCGATCACATCAAACTTTTGTGGTCAACAGTTAGAACGCTTAAATGTTCCACTGAAAGAAAACAGGCCTGCTTTGATCAATCGTAAATGTGTTGTGTTACATCAGGATAATGCACGGTACCATACAGCAAGGATCACATCTGCAAACATTGAAGAGCTAGACTGGAAAAAACTTCCACACCTTCATTATTCTCCAGACCTTGCCCCTCATTATCATCATCTATTCCGAAGTTTTCAGATCTGTCTTGATGGGAAAGAGCTTGGAACATTTAAAGATGTCAAAACTACCCACTCTAGATTTTTTTCCTCCAAACCTCAAGAATTTTATAGAAGTTACATTCAGAAGCTTGTGAATCGTTGGGAGAAAGTAATTAATAATAATGGAACATACATTATTGATTAAGTAACATTAAAAGTGTTTGAAATCCTTTCTCTTTTACTGAACCTAAAACCGGACATTACCTAAAAGATGACTTGACAGAATACAATTCTGTGTTATAGTTAAAAATGTGAATAGAATACAATTCTATTTTACGGTTAAGTATTATTTCTGAGTATAATACTGTCTTTGGGCTAAATACCCATGTAATGTATAACTCTTCATTAGGTTTAAGTACACTATAGTGTACAATTGCATCAGGGTTAATGTTTTTTCTTTGTTTTTTTGGGAATTTCGCACAAAGCTACTCGAGGGCTATCTGTGCTAGCCGTCCCTAATTTAGCAGTGTAAGACTAGTGGGAAGGCAGCTAGTCATCACCACCCACCGCCAACTATTGGGCTACTCTTTTACCAACGAATAGTGGGATTGACCGTAACATTATAACACCCCCACGGCTGGGAGGGCGAGCATGTTTAGCGCGAAGCGGGCGCGAACCTGCGACCTCGGATTACGAGTCGAACGCCTCAACACGCTTGGCCATCCCGGACCCCAGGGTTAATGATACGTTTAGTGAGGGTTAAGTACACATTCGGTGCACAATTATGCATCATGGTTAATGACAATTTTAGTGCATAACTATACATCAGGGTTAAGTACACATTTAGTGTAAAACTGCATAAGTGTTCATGACACATCCACTGTGTAACTCTTCAAAACAGTTAAGAACGTTAGACATTCAGTTTAATGTTTTGGAATTTTCATAAAAATAAAATTATCACAATAATAACGACAGGTATTTCATTTTCCGTATACGTGAATTGAAATAATTATAGGTTGCCTTTAAAGATCTAAACACCTGTGTGAAAACAATTTAAATTTTAGTTTAGTTTCGTCATACAAACCTTAAAATCCAGTTCTTTTCGTCACTGACGTCATCAAGAATGTGTGTTTTCTTGTAGCAAAGCCACATGGGGCTATCTGCTGAGCCCACCGAGGGGAATCGAACCACTGATTTTAGCGTTGTAAATCCGTACCGCTGTACTAGCTGGGGGCTATCATAAGAAAATATAACCTAATGTCATGTGTATGTTAGAACCACTGATTTTAATTAGTCCAAATTAGTCGATGTTAGATTTGTACCACATAAAACCAAAAATTTATATTTAGCTGAAGAGCTGAAAAGTCTTTTTTGGAATAAAAAAGTAATTAGAGCGTGAGAGGGGGTGTTGTGTACCTGTAGAAACTAGATCATGTTACACATTGATTCGTTGATATTTAACAATGTATTGTATATTTCTTTTCTAATTTTAGTTCGATAATTCCAAATTATTTGAACAGTGTATCAGGTTTTGGAAACTTATTCGCCTATTGGTTACAAAAAGAACAAAACCTGATAAACCAGATGTTTCTATGCCATTAAAAACGCATATGCATGCATAAGGCCACAAAGTGCAAATAAAAGAAGACATGACAAGAACATTGTAATTCGTTCACGATCTTCACGTGTTCTAAAATGCATCTATTTAGACACGATGAAAAGCAAAATTGTTCCACGTGTGTTTATATCTATGAACATAATACTTGCCATGTTTTAAACAAAACAAAGGAGTGGGAAAGCATTGTATATAACGAGGAACTTTCTAGAAGCATATTTCTACAGATAATGAGTTCTTTCACAGACGCCACCTAGCGTGCCATGATTGACGTTAACTTTCCTATCCCAAATGACTGCTAATGTACCCAGTGCCTTGATCTTAGTTCCAAAACTTATTTAACTCATTAAGCCACGTTCCTTATAAGTAGTGCTTGTTGACCGCCAACCCCACCCTCACAACCGGCCCGACCGGACAGGCTTATCTCGAAATCTCCATTTTCTATGAGCCAAAAGTTCAATGTAACTTTCCAACGTAATGGAATCACATGCAAACCGATACGATTAGCACTAAACTAGCAATATTTTGTGAAAAAATTAACAATTTGAGACTTAATCCGATTCTTTGATGAAGTCCTGGTAGTTGAACATTATACGAGTACACTAATAGATGTAATGTTGTTAATAAAGTATAGAACTTCCAATGGACTTTCTTCTAACATTTTCCAAATTGTGTATTTTAAATTATTCTATGCAGATGCACCTAACATACGCAAACAGCTGTCTAAACTTCCATAAACAAAGAAAGGCACTTAAACAAATCAAATAACCTTTTGGACTGGCATAAATATATATAAATATCTAAACATACAGATACAGCCATCTGAATTGCCATAAACAGAGAAAAGGTACTCAAACCGCACAACATTTTGAAGTGGCATTAACACACACACATTAAATATATATAAAAATACACTTAATCATACCCAAACAGCCATCTAAACAAGGATAAAGAGACACAGACATCTAAACATACCCATGCAATGTTCTGAACAAATTTAAACAGACACAAACACCTAAACATACTCAGACAGTGTTCCAAACTCGAACAAACCTTCACCTAAACATACTCAGAAAACGTTCTGAATTAGTAAAAACACATAAACATACCCAGACAACATTTTTGAACTGGCATAAACAGAGACAGACACCTGAACATACCAAAACAACGTTGTGAAATCGCATAAATAGACAAAAGCACATAAACATACCCAAAAACCCTTTCTTTAAAACAGTTCAACAGTTAAATTATTACAACAATGATCTATTCCTCTGAACACTGGTGAACGATAAAATTGAAATTAGTACAACAATAATATGTTCCTTTAAACACAGATGAACGACAAAATTAAAATTTTTACAAGAATAATGTATCGCTTTAAACACAACTGAACAATGAAATGAAAACTATTACATTAATAATCTATTGGTTTAAACATAGGTGAACAATAAAATTAAAATTGTACAACAATAATCTATTTCTTTAATTTATCACAGCAATTATCTATTCCTCTGAACAGTGGTGAACGATAAATTTAAAATTATTACAACAATAACCTATTGCTTTAAAGACAGGTGAACAGTAAAATCAAAATTATCATAACAATAACCTATTACTTTAAACAGAATAGGTCAATAAAATCAAAATTATCATAACAATAACCTATTACTTTAAACAGAATAGGTCAATAAAATTAAAATTATTATAACAGTAATCTATTCCTTGTTTGTTTGTTTTGTAATTTCGCGCAAAGCTATCTCTGCTAGCCGTCCCAAATTTAGCAGTGTAAGACTAGAGGGAAGGCAGATGGTTATTACCTCCCACCGCATCTTTTGGGCTAGTCTTTCATCAACGAATAATGGGGTTGACCGTCACGTTGTAACACCCCCACGGCTG
The DNA here is from genome assembly GCA_011833715.1 of Carcinoscorpius rotundicauda. Lineage (NCBI taxonomy): Eukaryota > Metazoa > Arthropoda > Merostomata > Xiphosura > Limulidae > Carcinoscorpius > Carcinoscorpius rotundicauda. The sequence goes on from CM022398.1 coordinate 58,209,622, forward strand.
AAAGAATGGTTGGTGCGACGGGGATATCTATTCCTTTGAACACTGGTGAACGATAAAATTTAAATTATTACAACAATAATATATTGCTTTAAACACAGATGAACAATAAAATAAAAAATATTACAAGAATAATCTATTCCTTTGAAGACTGGTGAAGGATAAAATTAAAATTATTACAGCAATAATCTATTGCTTTAAAGGCAGATGAACAATAGAATTAAAATTATCAGTATAATAACCAATTCCTTTAAACAGAGGTGAATAATAAAATGAAAATTATTAGAACAATAATCTATTTCTTGAAATAATTCAACACCTTTCATAATTTTTGAGAAATTTGTATTTCTCAAATTGTTACAGTTTTTATCCTTCTGTTATTCTACTTGTATTTCTTCTTCAGGTATAATAAATTCGTTGTACCTAATTGAACACTAACTGAAAGTTTTGAAAATCCAGAGTTTGACAGAAAACTAACATTATAGATAATGTCAAGAGTTTCTGGCAAAAAGTAGCATTTCATGAATTCAGAGTATTGTCGCTGACAAAGAATTTAGTTAATCTTTTAGGGATTCTATTAAGACCTGAGGTTGAATGTAATCAATATGAAACAAAGATGAAATAATTCGTGATAACGAGAAACTCACTTCAAGTAAAAATGTGTTCTCAAGACGGCGGGTAAAGGTATTAGTACTTTATTTCAATGGTAATATCCATAGTACTTTATTTCAGTGGTAATATCCATAGTACTTTATTTCAGTGGTAATACCACCTGTTTTCATAATAACCAAAGATGAAATTATTTTAAAAATTGCTCTTGTTGCTTATGTACTTTTGGAAAAAGCTATTAGCCTCTAATTTTGTAATGACACACTAGAGGGAAGGCAGCTTGTTAGCTTACATTTTCCAGCGCAAATACGTGGGATACTCCAATAGAATAATGGAATTTGACTGTCAATCTTGTAAAGTATCTACTACCTCAGATTGAAGAGCACGGAGTAACAATAGAGAGTAATTAATTAATTAAAAAAGCTAAGTTTGTACAGTAAACTTGTCAAAACAATCTATAGTATAGTATAATAAAACAGAAGACTGAAACCTACAGTGATTAACATGCGTCAAATCATGAGGTTCGTTTTGTGGGACAAGTGAATGGTCACCTGTAGAGGTCGTTTTTGTTTTGAGTCTAAACTAATTCAAGCTGTGTTTTGCTTCCCCATGCGTTTATCCCATAGATTCAGAGATAACCAGAGAGTTGTCTACTGCTTATACTCTAGCCAGGAGAAAACGAAACGGCCCACACATGACGGAGTTTATGAAAGTAAATTTTTAAGGTCACTGAACACTAATCTGATATTGCATTTTATATGTCATTCCCCTACTCTGGATCATGGGGATGAACTGCTTAAACTGCGTTTACACTTCTACTCTCGAGCTAACGGAAACAAACGTCCTTAAGTATTAGGGTCATATGTCATAAAAAGTTTACTTTCTTTACGAACCTTAATGCTGTGGTGCAGCTATTATAGAAATAATGGAGGATATTCTCGTTATATTAGGTAAACTGTGAGGGGATCGGGTGTTTTAAACTTTTCATTATATTAGGTACTCTGTGAGGGGATCGGGTGTTTTAAACTTTTCATTATATTAGGTAAACTGTGAGGGGTCGGGTGATTCAAACTTTTCATTATATTAGGTACTCTGTGAGGGGTCGGGTGATTCAAACTTTTCATTATATTAGGTAAACTGTGAGGGGTCGGGTGATTCAAACTCCTCGGTACATTAGGTACTTTTTAAGGAGGATTGGTTGTTTCAAAGTTCTCGCTACATTAACCACTTTGTGCGGGGGTAGGGTGTTTTAAACTTCTAGCTACTTTAGGTACTCTGTGAGGGGGACGGGTGTTTTAAACTTCTCGGTGTATTAGGTACTCTGTGAGGGTTCGGATGCTTTAAAGTTCTTGCTACATTAAGCACTTGTGAGGGGCCAGGTGTTTTAACTTCTCGTTACACGAGGTACTTTGAGAGAGGCTGGGTGTTTCAAATGTCTCTTTATATTAGGTACTCTGAGAGGAAGTCTGGTGTTTTAAACTTCTCGATATATTAGGTACTTTGTGAGGGGAGCCGGGTGTTTTAAACTGTTTCAGGTGTGAAGATGTTGATGGTGATTTTATGTTTACAGAGTGAAGTGTTAAATGTTGATTTATTGGAAGGATTTCCTTTCTAAGAACTATCTTTTATTTTGTTTTTCCTCAACTTAATTCTGACGTATCTGTTGATCTTCTGACTGTAAATCATTGTTTCAAGACTACAAGTGTAAACAGGCCATCCTTGGTTAAACCTTTCTCAATTTCAGACCTGAGTGTTTAATTTAAACCATTTGGACTCAGTTTAAAAACAAAAAAAATGTGCACTGTTCGTGTAGACCAGTCGTGATAACGCAATTAAATAAATAGTTCATTTTTTTTACTTCTAAGAAATAAAGTACCATTTAAGTTACGACACTAAACATAAAGAGGAAATAATACGACAATACAACAAGTCAATGGTGGCAAACAAGTCTTGTTTCAGAATGAGGTGTTGGTATTCATTAGGAGTGTGAGAATATTTCAAGTAAGTTACTCAGAGCATGACCAGTGATAGTGGGTTTTCTTGGGAGTACTTCCCCCTAGCTAAATCTATAGGTATAGGATCTTTAGATCCCAGCCACCCTGAAATACCAAAACTCTGGTAGTAGTAATTCGTTTTACGTAAAACGACCCCTCTTATGATATAAACTATATATTTTTCTGCACATAGCCTCTCACTTCTATCTCGACCGAGATGGAGAGAAGTAATCGCCTCCGAACGCCTCAGGATGCCTTTTGAGGTTTCCACCTGAAAAACGTAAATGGGCCATCTGTTGTTTCCACCGTGAGGAATCGAACCCTGGATTTTAAAGTTGTAAGTCCGTAAACTTACCACAGTCCCGTTGGGAAACGAGGGTAAAGGGAGACGAGTATACATACTATAAAAATTTAGATTTTAATGACATGAACCAAGTTATTGGAGAAGACAATATAGCCTCCAGTAAAGACACTTTTATTTTTCTAAAAGGAAGATTGGCTTACGGAACAAGTTACTGTCGTGTTATTGGATGCCAGCCAGCACTTCACAAGAATTTAAGAGGGCAATTAAATAATTTTCTCAACTTTAATCGTTTTCTGGGGTGGGTGTACAAGGACAATCTTAAAGACCCAAACGGATAAATGTTGTTCACACGTTATGTTGTGAAAATATTTAAATGTTAAAACAACTATTGAAATCGCTCTTATGTTAAACTACATCTGAAAATCACTGTTGAGCTCGCTAGGATTAGACAACTGACACTTTCTTTCTAGTGACCAACAGAGGTCATTGTTATAGATCTAATTATTATTATCTGTAGTTGACACCAACTTTTCTGGCGACTAACAAAGACCACTGTAACAGATATTGTTATTATCTGTACTTGGCACCAAGTTTCCTAGTGACCAACAGAGGTCACTGTTATATATCAGATTATTTATTATCTAGGTTATTCTAGGGCTACAAAGTTCATTTCGTGAACATATATAAAATACTTCTGGTCACAAATATCTGTGGTGAATACTTTACTTTGTTTAAACGCCTCCGACAATTGTTTGTTGGTCAGTTATAAGCTTAAGACTGAAGAATGTTCCCATACGAGGTTCGATCCTTGCGACTGTCACGGCAAAAACTGTGAATCATCCCAGTTTTACAATTGTTAAAAAGTTCGTTTACGTTGTAATCGTGTTTAAAAACTCTTGACCCGATATAAATTAGGATAAAAATGAGAAAAATAAATAATTGTATTACTATATAAGAACTACATTTTGGTGCTTTTGTCTGGAGTTAAGTCCAACATTAGACAATGGACTATCTGCACTTTAACCACCACGATTGTCATAACCTAGTTTTTATCGTCTACTGTGAAAAGAGATTATTGATCAATCATTGTTTTAATACACATCCAGATTGTCCTTTGTATTCTAACTTCAAAAGTTCATGAATAAAGAAAGGAAAAGTTTACAGTGTAAAATGAGCTTCGATATATCCTGTATAATATAAGTTAAAAAACTAGAATGGTAGGCATAGCTGTAATACCCTTACATATAACCTGTTATATTTCTTCAAGGTCATAGAATTATTTTTATAGGTCTAAATAACCGAACGTGCAATTGGTTGTCAATTATTCTTAAGTTGTGAGGCGCAGATAGCCCAGTGCTTTGCGCCATAAAACTCCAAATTAAACTTGCGTTGTGAACATGACTTAAGAAAAATCAAAGTAACGCTATCTTATTTTGAAATTCCATGAAATAAAATGGACTTTTCCCACTTGTTGGACAAAGAAAACGTAATTTAACTAAGAGTTTCTAACGTCCCATTACAGCGACGGTGTTTATATATTCAATTGATTTTTCTCCAAATAAAACAAGATTTTTTGTGATCTTCATGTCAGCAACAGCAGATAAGAAACTGGTATGCGGTAATAAGTAACATCCCACCCATTTCTAGATTATAAGAGGTCGGTGCATTCTTATGCATATTAAAACAATTACTGCATCAAAATGTTTTACGTTTGAAATGTTATACAACCGATATTATTGTAAATATTAAACAATGTGTTAGCTTCAGAACACTGTGAAGGCTTTATCAGTTCTGGCTATTAAACAAAACGTTCAATTTTTAACCTCTATCAAGAATTGTTTGCCGTATTTGGTAGATAGTGCTTCACGTGAAATAAACCTTTCAAACATTTTGTCTTAAAAACCCTACCAATAAATCGTACCAATGTTGTCCTGATATCAAAACCGTTGATGTGCATGCGTAACGTTGTAGTATAATTTTGTGTAGGCCCGGCATGGCCAGGTGGATAAGGCACTCGACTCGTAATCTTAAAATCGTGGGTTTGAATCCCTATCACACCAGGTATGCTCGTTCTTTTAGCCGTGAGGACGTTATGACGTGAAGGGCAATCTCATTATTTTTTGGTAAAAGAATAGCCCAAGAGTTGGTGGTGGTGATGATAAATTAGGGACGGCTAGCCCTCGTATAGCTTTACGCAAAATTCAGAACAAACAAAATAATCATGTGGACGATTATTTATTGGAAGTTACGTCAAAAATCTCGTAAGTAAATTTTATACCTAAGTAAGAACAGTGCATAATTTACAGACCCCTAACGGCACAGCGGTACGTCTGCGGACTTACACTGCTAGAAACTGGGTTTTAATAGCCCATTGGTAGCTTTGTGCTCAATTAAAAGCAGGATAACTTACTATTTTTGTCTGATCACATGAAAATGTTGTATCTGTTAAGTAAAACTATTAAAAAAAAATATTACTTATTTATTTACATGTGGGATAAGTATGTTTTATGACAGCGCTAATTAATCACAAGTGGAAGGAAGATGGACGATATAAAATAATTATTGAGAGAAGTCTTTTATTGCTGTCAGTAATTGTTCATTAACGGGAGATTATTTCAAATACAGAGCGAGAGTGTACAGGAAATAGCATAAATTGCGATGATCGCTTGTGTGAAAAGAACTCAAAACATGTCTATTTACTAAAAATTGTAAAGTACTGACATCATAAAAGCATTTACTGACGTTACACTAATGTCCTCGGGTATTGGTTCAAAATAACTTATCCTCAAATACACTGCTGGCCAAAATCTAAAGCCAATGAACATGAAGACAAAATATGCATTTTGCGTTGTTAGACTCAACCACTTATCAGAGTAGAGCTTTGAAAGAAGAAAATAAGAAAAGGGAATATAAAAATAAAAACCTTTCTGAACATTTATTAGGGAAACTGTGAACACTATGAAATTAGCCTAAATACTAGCAGGTCAAAAGTTAAAGACCATACTGAAACGAAGCGTTTATGGATAAACATGTAACCTAATTTAGTCACTTGTGTTCAAGCATTAGCGTTGTCAACATCTCCCACTGACATATCCTGTATTACATTGGGTAAAAACATGGCAAAGGCTAAAAAGTTGACAGAGTTTGAACGTGGCAGAATTGTTGAGCTTCAAAAGCAAAGTCTCTTTCAACGAGCCATCGCTGGTGAGATTGGGCGTAGTAAAACTGCTGTTGTAAATTTTTTAAAAGACTCTAAGGTATAGAAAACGAGAATTTCAAGTAGTCAGTCCAAGAAATTTTCGCCGGGTTTGAGCAGGAGGATTCGACGAGTTGTCCGGCAAGAAACCAGCCGATCGTGGAACCAGGTTAAGGCCCTTACGGACGCAGAATGCAACTGAAGAACAATAAGACGGCATTTACGAGAGAAAGTCTTTAAAAACCGTAAACGTTTTCAAAGGCCACGCCTCCTTCCACACCACGAAATAACTCGGTTAAGCTTTGCTGAAAATCGCAAACATGGGACATAAAAAAGTGAAAGAAGGTTTTGTTCTCTGATGAGAAAAAAATTAACCTGGATGGTTCAAATGGCTTCCAGCGTTACTGGTATAATAAGTATATCCCACCGGAGACATTTTCTACACGACACAGTGGAGGAGGTTCCATCATGATCTGGGGTGTTTTCTCCTTCCATGGAACAATAAAGCTTCAGGTAATACAGGGGCGTTAAACAGCATCTGGCTACATTGGCATGTTGAAGAGAGCATTCTTATTGACTGAAGACCGTCGCTTGTGTTGAAATGACTGGATCTTTCAACAGGACAACGCTGCAATCTACAATTCCCGCAGGACAAAGGACTTTATTTATGGCGAATAGCGTGATTCTTTTGGACCATCCAACGTGTTCGCCCGAACTGAACCCCATTGAAAATGTTTGGGGGTGGATGGCAAGGGAAGTCTAGAAATTGACGTCAATTCCAAAGAGTGCATGATCTTCGTAAAGCCATCTTCACCACTTGGAATAACATTCCAGCTAGCCTTCTACAGATGCTTATCTCGACCATACCAAAGCGAATGTTTGCAGTTATTTGCATTGACGGCCGTGCAACTCACTACTGAGATCTCTTGTTGGGCATTTCTTACCCTGTTTAGGACTTCTTTATGGTATGGTCTTAAACTTTTGACTAGCTAGTATTTAGGTTAATTTTATCGTGTTTACATTTTCCCTATAAAATGCTAAAAAGTTTTTTTTTATTTTTATTTTCTCTTTTCTTATTTTCTACTCAGATAAGTGGTTGAATCTAACAACGCAAAATGCATATTTTTCTTTATGTTCATGGTACTTAAGATTTTGGCCAGTAGTGTAATAAAAAAGAATTTTTAATTGATGGTGTTTAATTAGCGACTTACGAGACAAGTTGTGTTTCAGTAATAAGTGTATAAGGATAGAGCTGACCATCCTCTTTCTATAGTTTTAACAAGTGCACAATCTGAGGGTTCGAAACCCCGTACCACCAAACATACTCGCCCTCTCAGATGTGGGGGCATATATGTTTTGGTCAATCGCACTATTTGTTGGTAAAATAGTAGCCCAAGAGTTTGCGGTGAGTGGTGATGACTAACTGCCTTTCCTTTAGCCATACACTGATAAATTGAGGACGGCTTGCGCTGATAGCCCTCGTATTGCTTTGCGAGAAAATTTAAAGACAAAAAAATTAACAAATGTAAATGTAGAACAGTTTGTTTTTTAAAAATAACAAACATTTGCTTAGTCTAAGTAAAAACAACTTCGTAAAAAGTTATGAAATACTGTAAATACCTTTCTCCCTTTATGGTAGGGGCGTAGCCACGGGGGTTGGGGTTCGAATGACCACACCAAGATTCTCTAAAACCTATAAGGCACACCATATTTTTATTTTTCTGGTTAACACTTGGCTTTTATGTGAGAAATTTATATTCTTTCTGAACGATAAAGTTTGCATTTTTGTAGAAAAGAAACCCTCCCCATTCTATAGCACTGATTTGCAGCCGGTTTTACTATTTCTAATAAAATTTGAACTTATTTATTGTTCTGAGAAAACATTTTTCCTATTTTTTATACACAAGAAAAACAAACTTGAAAAATGATATTGTTGGAAGTCATATATTCACAGTTGTAATTCAGATGTTACTTAGAGGGCGCTTGACTTTCACTTATTCCTAGAATCCTTGGGACATTTTTGTATAGTGATCGAGAATTTCACAAAATATCCAGAAAAAACTACATTATAAATATCAGAATCAGTGAGTCATTATTTTAGTTTTCAATTCGTGGCACCAGTCCTTCACAGAAGTATTTAGTTTCAGTGAAGTTAGTTATCAAATATATTCAATTACTCCATCGATTAATTTCATAACTGAGTTTATTTTTATATAAGTCATTGTACCATTTTTCAATTTGAGCTTCATTTGTGATCTTAGGCCTACGAATAACAACAAATGTAGAGTAACAGCAGCTTGTAGAAATGTTAAACAAAAATTAGATTAATTTCATCGTTACTTGGATTACAGTTTAAATTACAAAGGTGCAAGTCAGTAAACATGTTTTTTTCAAAGAACACTTTTCTCTTCTGTTGCAATCCTGTCATCTATACTTGCTTTTCTAACCCTGTGGCCAGGTGGGTAAAGGCGTTCGACTCGTAATCTGAGAGTCACGGGTTCGAATTCCTGTCGCACCAAACATGATCACCCTTTCAGCCGTGGGGGTATTATAATGTTGCGGTAAATTCCACTATTTGTCAGTAAAAAGTAGCCTAAGAGTTGGCAGTGAGTGGTGCCTAGCTGCCTTCCGTCTAGTCTTACACTACTAAATTAGGGACTGCTAGCGCAAATACCCTCGTGTAGCTTTGCGCGAAATTAAAAAAAACAAACAAACAATTCTAAACCTTATTTAGAGAGAATTTAGCATAGTGAAAAGAAGAAAATTAGATTTTTTATTCATATCAGACCTACGATGGAAACTCGTATAAGTGACTAAAACGTTTCGAGAGGAAGCAAAAACCATGTGAATTGTAAAAAATTGTTTCTAAGTAAGGTATGTTTCAACCACGAATTCTTTACGTTTCAGCTTTCCTCGCACATGTGACTGAATATCAGGCATGTTTTTGTTTCGAAACAGTTGAACAAGAGCCAACCAGTCAGGAAAACCATTTTTCTTATCTCAAATAATTTTAAGAACCAAACGATTGAACTATAGGTGTTTGGCGACGTTCCAACAGACATTCAGAAAGTTTTGTTGTTGTTTTTTACAATACTAGTTATTGAGTTGTATCAGTGAAAAACAAAAGTAAGTAACAGGCTGTGTTGAACCGCGTAGATCTAGGTCACTCCAGGCGTGGCCCCTCTGAGAATAGATAGACCCTTTACTTTGCTGTCATCTCCAGATGTCACAATATTCCGTCCGCTAGGTGACTCACCTGTAGCTTATCTTTTTGTTGACCCCATTAGAGGGCGTGGTAAGCTCAACTCACTTGCCGTCAACAGGTTACAAAACCAACAATAGGACTTAAATTCGTCTTTCTGATTGTGGTTATTCAGTGGGTATTAATTACATGGACAGCGTTCATCTAAACTGTACAAGATTTGTATGTCTTTGGGTTGGAATTACGGAAAGGAAGATATAGAAACACAATATTTCATTACGATATATATAAATGTTGTCAACAAAAACTGTTTGTTATCCTAACGTCGTTCTTGTACAACAGTGTTAGAGAGATTGATATTAAAAATGAATATAACAAATATTGCTTGAGAGTTAGATACAATAATAAAAATAACAAATATTGTTTAAGAGTTAGACACAATAATAAAAATAACAAATATTGTTTGAGAGCTGAACACAATAATAAAAGTAACAAATATTGGTTGAGAGTTAAATTCCGACAATAATCATAGCAAATATTGTTTGAGAGTAAGATACAACAATAATTATAACAAATATTGTTTGAAAGTTAGATACAACAATAATTATAACAAGTATTGAGGTCTTCTTTAAACTAATTAAAACTATTATTGTGAAAACATAGGTTTAAATGGAAAACAAATGTTGTCCATGAAGTTCAGCCACTGAGGGTAGTTTTCAGTTTCGCTTCAAGAGGGCACTGCTTGTTTAGCTCCAAAAGTTGGTGACCGTTAACCAAGTTTTTACACATACTATTTAACGATGAGGACATATGGTAAGATTCATGTACGGCGTGACTCAGGAAAATTCAATATGTTTTAAACTGCTTAAACGACAAATATTTCAAAACTGACGTAATTGTCTGCTTCAGGAGATTCGGGATTCTATATTGTCTTCCTAGCACCTGGACTTATTAGCGATTCATTAGAAAAATCTCATATATAATATTAATAACCAATTAGAGAGTTGACATTGAAATAGACTTCTTGAAGGACTTTTCCTTTTATAACCTATAATACAACGGGTTTCTGATGGAAACACCAATGACCAACGCTGTATCTATCACTACCCACAATTCACTAACTCGATGCTGCTATATACGTTTCTACAAATACATGTGTAATATCTGAAGGATAATACTTTGCTTCTTATATATTCTCTTCCGGTGGAAGCCAGCTATCCGTCATCAAGTACCATTTTCAATAGAGTCTGTCATTGGTTAAAAATAGTAAATATACAACACTTTTTTTATTTACACCTATTATCAAAATTATTTTATTATAATAATTCACGTAATAAAAATTATTAATAAATTATTTCTTTATCATAAGGCTACTAAGAAACTAGTTCCAAATATAAGGTCATCCCATAAGTAATGTCCGGAAATTTAATACAGAAAGTGCATCATCATTTCTGTCTGAAATATGTAGTAGGAAGTGTATAAAAATGTTGAGAGAAATAAAAGAAACTAACCCAACTCCAAACCCTCATGAAGATGGATGTGTCTGTGGAGCACATTAGGCTTGTAAAGCTTTATAAGTTTTTTTAAAAAAATAGTGCAGCAGAAACTACACAAAACATTAAAAGTGTTTATGGTGCGGAGTCTCTCAATGAAAGAAAATGTTGAAGGAGGTTTTAGAAGCTTAGATCAGATGACTACAACTTAAGTAATTCGTCACATTCAGGTCGTCCTGTTGAGATTAATGATGACTTGCTGCTGGCTGCACTTGATGATAATTGTGATGTAACAGTTGAAGAAGTAGCGCAGAAGCTTAATTCAACCAATTCAATAGTTGCCTTCACCTGCAACAACTTGGAAAGGTGTCAAAACTTGAAAAATGGGTCCCCAATGATTTGACAGAAGCTAACTTGAAAGCAAGAGTGGACATTTGGACTATTCTGAACTGTCGTGAACGCAACTCACCTTTTTAGGACAGGTTAGTTACCGGAGATGAAAAATGGATATATTATTAACATGTTAAAATGATTAAATCACAACCCTAAATAGACCTCCATTTTAGGAAAGTCTTGTTAACTGTTTGGTGGGACATTGTTGGTGTGATTTACTTTGAGTTACAGCTATTCAAGGTAATTATCAAACTTTTGTGGTCAACAGTTAGAGCACTTGAATGCTACGCTGAAAGAAAAGAGACCTGCTTTGATCAATCGTAAAGGTGTTGTGTTGCACGGCCCCATATAGCGAGGATCACATCTGCAAAGACTGAAGAGCAAGACTGGGAGAAATTTCCACATCCTCCTTATTCTCCAGATCTTGTCCCATCCGATTATCATTTATTCTGAAGTTTGCAGAGCTATCTGGATGGAAAAGAGCTTAGAACACATGAAGATGTAAAAACTACCCTCTCTACATTCTTTTCCTCCAAACTTCAAGTACTTTATAGAAGTGGCATTCAGAAGCTTGTGAATCGTTGACAGGAAGTTATTAATAATAATGGAACACACTTTACTGATTAAATAATATTAAAAGCATTTAAAATTCTTACTCTTTTTTCCTGAACCTAAAATTGGACATTACTTTAGGATTGACCTAACAGAACAGTTTTATATCAGGCCCGTTCAACTTAAACACTAAAATTGATATTTTAGTTCATATAATTCACACCAATAAAATTCATACGTTTCTCTTATTAATTATGTAATTATTATTCTTAAGTTCATTCTCTCTTTTGTGTTTTGTTGTTGTCATATGACTACTGGGAAAAGAAATTAGCCGTCCCTCTACGATCCTCCTGTGAGAGACTCAAATAAAGAAATGAAATGTAACCAGTACAATTTAAAATGATCACATCACAAGCGCCACCGTTCGATGGTTTTAAACATCAATCATATTAACGTATCTTTATCATTGAAGGAAATAATTAATACTGTGGTAGAAAAAAAAAACATGCCCCCCAGTGGCTAAAATCCGGGTTTCGATACCCGTGGTGGGCAGAGCACAGATAGCCCATAGTGTAGCTTTGTGGTTAATACAAAACAACAAACAACAAAAAAACATAATAGCATCAGAGACATAAACATTTCATCATACACACAAACACACTTAAATATATACACACTTTAATACAGAGACATAACTACTTCAATATACACACACACTTTAATACACAAAGATATAAACACTTCATTATACACACACTTGACACACAAAAAATAAACACTTCATTATATAAACACACACATTTCAATACACAAACACATAAACACTTTATTGTAAAAATACACTTCGATACGTAAAGAAATAAACACTTCATTACTTATATACACACACACTCCAATATACAGAGACATAAACACTTTATTACAAATACACACACTTCGACAGCACCACAACAACTTCCATTTTGTAACTAGCTCGTCTTTAAATCCTTGTTATAAAAACAGTACCACAGTACTTTGTAACTAGCTCGTCTTTAATATATTCTTTCTTATAAATAGTACTATAAGAACTTCTACCTTATTATTAGCTCGTCTTTAAGTCTTTTCCATATAAACAGTACAATAATAATTTGTTGTATTTAAAACAACCATGTTTTTCTATTGATCGTTTTTTTTGTTAAGCAACAGTATTTTGGTCTCCTAAACACAAACGTTAATTAATATTTTCTTGTGATCAGAGCAAGCTACCCTGTAACAACAATATCTAATTAAACATACCATTCTCACTTAGTTACTATTGATAAAGAATAAATTTTTCTGTTTCGTACATGTGTACTCGCTGTGAGCGACATTTGTGGCCGTAATCCCAATAATATCTCATGAGTTTCGGCCTGATTATGAAATTAGTGCTAAATACATAGCTTAAACTAACAATAGTAAACAATCTCTGTAATAAAATTATAACAATGAAATTTTGAAAAAAACAATAAAAGGCGATACATCAAACTATTCTGACCAATAGTATTATGAAAGTACCAATACACTGAGCTTGTGTTAGTTATATTGATAGTGTTTTTGTTTTTTGAATTTCGCGCAAAGCTACACAAGAGCTATCCGCGCTAGCCGTACCTAATTTAGCAGTGTAAGACTAGAGTGAAGGCAGCTAGTCACCACCACCCACCGCCAACTCTTGAGCTACTTGTTTACCAACGAATAGTGGAATTTACCGCGACATTACAACGTCTCCACGGCTGAAAGGGCGAGCAATGTGGGTGCAACGGGGATTCGAACCCGCGCTCCTCAGATTACGAGTCGAACGCCTTAACCCACCTGGCCATACCGGGCCAATATATTGATACTAGGTATAAGAATAATATATCCTAACTTAACTTAAGGTTTAGATAAAAACGTTAATAAAATTATACTTGGTTTCTATGGATGTTTCATCTGGTTTTGAACCGACAGACAAAAATTTGGACTGCTCGGTAACTGTACCTGCCGCCAACTTTTGTGTTACTACTGTCTGACCAAAAGGTGGAATATGATCACCATTCTCACAAAGTGCAGAGCATGGTTTTATTTCTCGACAAAGAGACTCGAACTTTGAACTCTCAAACCTATAGTTTACTACGCTAACCACTCGGCTATCTTTCTCAGCGTTATAACCCATCAGACATATGGATTAACCTTTTGGAAGTCAAATTGTTGTTGAAATCGAAAAATAAATAAATAAATATCTTGAATTATTGTTTTTAAAAAATGTCCATCTGTCGAGCATCGAGAGAAGTAATGATTTTCCGAAGTCTACGTGTTGTAATCTTGTTGTATTAAGTTATATACCAAAAAAGAAAAGCGAAATATAAAAAGAATTAATTGTTCATAAATGAAAATTATTTCAGATCCCAACTTCGAAACGTTTTATGTCAAATTACAGCTTCAAATAACAAAAAAGTGATGTTTATAAGTGAAACACAAATTCAATGTTTTAGCCTAGCGCCCTAAGTACTAGGCCATAGTTTGGATCGTTTAGTTTAGCACACTAAGGACTAGTCGATAGTCTGGATCGTTTAGTCTGACGCGCTAAGCACTAGAACACAGTCTAAAACAATAAGCACTAGGTCACAGTCTGGAACTAAAAGCACTAGGCCATATTCTGGATCGTTTACGATTCACATCTAAAACTGACACAAAAATAAAAACTTGTGACTCGTATAATGTAGAATATAAAAATTTTAAAATGTTTCTACTCTCACTAATTTCATACAACGTAGAATGTAATAATTATAAAATGGTTCCTACAGTTACTAATTTCATATAACGTACAATATAAGAATTGTAAAATGGCTCTATTCTCACTAATTTCATATAACGTACAATATAAGAAACTTAAAATGGTTCTACTGTCACTAACTTCATATAGCGTAGGATATAAGAATCTTAAAATGGTTCTACTGTCACTAACCTCATATAACGTAGAATATAAGAATTGTAAAATGGTTCTACTGTAACTAATTTAATGTAACGTAGAATATAATAATTATAAAATGGTTCTACTGTCACTGACTTCAAACGAGTTCACTGATCACTACACTCACTGATCCTGATAAACAATACTTCGGCAGGAGAACAGATATCTATCTGTGTTACCAAATCATCAGTTTGAGATAAATTAGAGATTTACAAATAAACTGTAATATGTTCTGTGAGGATTATAAAGCTATAATTGTAGAATCATACAATTCTACAACGGTTCTTGTAGAAAGAATATAAGGGAAAGTAATTCTTTCCCTTGTTGTTATACAAACCAATATGATGATATCACAAATCCATTTACAGTTTCTGAGCTGAAACAAACTGTTTAACTCCTCGGCTTCACTTCCTCTCTGAAAGCACGATCAAAGTTTTCTTCTTGGATCAAGAAAACCCACTTTAAGGTCACCGTGTTCCTGCACACGAGCTGAAGTTAAATGGAGTTTCTAGGAAACTGGAGCACATTTTGGAACTAGTAAATCCTTGACAAAATAGACTAATTTCACATCTACATTATTTACCGAATATAAACAAATACATTGACAATTTAAATGTCTACATTATTCGGTGAGTTTCCGAAAAGATTCATCTAAATTACCTTTAAGATGTGTATAGCTTCTCTCTAAAGTAAATCTAAGGAGATACATATTACTTCTGTCTAAGTTCAAGGAGATATTTTATTAGTTTTAAATTGTTCCTGTATTAACTTTTACGAGATATTGAAAAGTAACTTGAGAAATAAAAAAATACTACGCTGATTGCAGTAATACTACTCTACAAAATTCGATTATGACACTTAATATTTATTGTAATGAAGGCAAAAGGTTTAATTACTATTTTTCAATACGCTAAGATACTAACAAATTAACATTTAAATTAGAAAAGAGGATCCGACCAAAACTTAACGAAACCTTATTGGTTACTCCGCCTATGTGCCCAGACAGACAATCAATCAAAACATAAGCCGGGATATCTTCAAACGTTGACAGATATAATTCGAATGAGGACCACCCTGCCCCCTAGTGGTTCCAAATGAAAATCTAAGAACCCACATGTTGTATGGCAAGTATTAATATTGTGCTATTATGCATATACAATAACTCAGCTACGTGTCATCTAGTTGAAAATATGAAGGTGGACATTAGAAACTTAAATTGCTGCTAAAAATTTACTTATATATTCTTAATAATATAAAGTTGGTCTCTGTATGAAGGATATGTCATTACTTTGTCAGAAGCTGTCAACCAACTAAAGTTTATATCCCCTTCCAGAGGATGAGTTGTTTCACAATAATTAATAATTAGGTAAAAAATGTTCTGTATGAAATATCTACATTGTTTTTAACACTGTACCAAGTAAAAGATCGTCTGTAAGAATCACATTGTTTTATAACACTATCAAGTGAAAGATCCTGTGTAAGTATCACATTGTTTTATAATATTATACGAAGTGAGAGATTCTTTGTAAGTATCACGTTGTTTTATGACACTGTACCAAGTGAAAGATCCTGTGTAAGTATCACATTGTTTTATAACACTATACGAAGTGAGAGATTCTTTGTAAGTATCACATTGTTTTATAATACTATACGAAGTGAGAGATCTTTTGTAAGTATTACGTTGTTTAATGACACTGTACCAAGTGAAAAATCCTGTGTAAGTATCACATTGTTTTATAACACTATACGAAGTGAGAGATCTTTTGTAAGTATCACGTTGTTTATAACACTGTATCAAGTGAAATATCCTAGGTAAGTTCTCAATTGTTTTATAACACTGTACGAAGTAAAAGATCCTGCGTAAGTCCCACATTGTTTAATAACACTAGATCAAGTAAAAAATCCTGTGTGAGTTCTACATTGTTTTATGACACTGTATCAAACGAAATATCATGTGTAAGTGTCACATTGTTGTATAATATTTGACTAAGTAAAAATAATCTGCACTGTTGCAACATTAAAATGAACCTGTTTTATGTTATGTGTAAAATATATTTTCATAAAAGATGAAACATTCTCTCGTCCTGAGCTGCCACACTATGAGAATTCTATGACATACTGTATTATTACAAAGAAAGACAACTTATCCACAAAGAAAGTAAAGATATGAATGGTTAATACCAACCCTTCACAACAATGATAACAAGACAGTAGGGATGATATGTTTATTATATCCACATTTATTTGTTTGTTTATTTGTGTAATACAGTGTTTCAATAGATATAGATTATGATAACTAAATTCTAAATACAATGAGGTTCAAATTGTAATATTTTTTTGTTTATCTATTACTGGCTGGTAATTCCTGTTTCACTCTGTTTTCAAATGTTTTAAAGGAACACAATTATGTAAAAAAGCTAGCATCTAGGGGTAACGATAGCATCTGCTGTTAGAGTTATGATTTTCAAAATTACTATTAGTTATTAATAATAATTATAACAGTGGATACTATATCACCTCAGTGAAATTGGTTAACACTGTTGTTTTAATTTTGGAGTTACCATGTAATAAAAAGAACAGAACATATTTACAGACATTACCATAACTTGTGATTCAAGAAAACAGCCATACGGGCACTGCATTTACTTAATTATTATAGAAATAAATAGTCTCTTCGGGACAATATTGTTTAAATAATACAACAACAAATAGCCATACAGGGACAACATTGACTAAAACATTACAATAAGAAACAGTCATATAGGGAAAGTATCGACGAAAATATTATGTCAAGAAATTGCCCTAAAGGGACAAAATCGACTGAAACATTATACCAAAAGATAGTCACACAGGGACAACATCAACTGAAAGATTATATAAATAGCCATATAGTGAAACTATCATACTCAACTTTCACGAGAAACAATCTATTTACGTTATTAAAAACTATAAGTAATTGTAATAAGAACTGTCTACAAGATTAAACACACATTAAATTTTTGCGACGGGAAAACATAAAAACAGGAGCTCGTTCTCTAACAGTCTGCAAAAATCTCAGCTTCTTCGTTCACATTAAAGATAGGTGTGAACTATGGTAATGGTAATGAACGGTTATAAAGTCCTCTCAGGTCACGCACAAGAGACTGGCCTACATTGGGCTGGAAGTTCGCCACTTTCACATGCAACTTTCTCACGCGCAATTTGACGATGTTTTTTCATCATCACAGTTAAAATGGTAAATCCAGAGATAGAGAGTTTTTAATAAAAAAAAAAGAACGATCAACAAATACTAAACAATATGTTCTTCAGTCATGGCCAGTTGGCTTTCATCTTTACAGCCACAACTTTCAGTTGGTACGGCATCAAAAGTACCTGATAATTCGTTAGAATTCGAAAAGATGTGAATTTATAAGAACTAATGACTCTCCATGTTTTTAAATAATTTTTGGATATTAAAAGGATAATCCAAAATTTACCTAGTATAAACAGATATTCAGTTGTTACAACTCTTATTAAATTCTTATCTCTCACTATCACATATAATATAAACAGACATTCAGTTGTTGTAAGAGTTCATATTAAATTTCCAACTCTCGCCATCAAACATAGTATAACAGATATTCAGTTGATAAAACTCACATTAGGTTCCTATATTCCACTATCATAATGATATAAACAGATATTCAGTTGTTGTTATTATTCATATGAAAGTTCTATCTCTCACTATCACACAGAGTATGAACAGATATTCAGTTGATGTTACAACTCTTATTAGATTCCTATCTCTCACTATCATATATAGTATAAACAGACATTCAGTTGTTGTTACAATTTATATTAAATTCCTATATCTCGCTATCACACAGAGGATAAACAGATATTCAGTAATCACAATTCTTATTAAACTCCTACCTCTCACTATAATACATAGTGTAAAGAGATATTCAGTTGTTGCTACAACTCATATTAAATTCATATTTCTTATTATCATACATGGTATAAACGGATATACAGTTGTTACTGTTCGTATGAAATTCCTAATCTCACTATCAAATATAGTATAAACAGATATTCAGTCGTTGAAAAACTGTGCAATACCGATAACAATAAAGTTATGTTATTGTATATATACGGATTACATTAACAAACTATACAATACCAATAACAACGGGACTTATGCTACTGTAGATATACGGATTACTTTATGAAACTGTACAATACCGATAACAATGAAGTTATTTCACTGTAAATATGGAGATTACAATAAGAAACTGATAACTATGGTGGTTATATTACTGTACATATATGGATTACATTAAGAAACTGTACAATATTGATAACAACATAATTTTATTATTGTAAATATACGGATTACATAAAGAAAGTGTATAATACCAATAACAGTTGAAATTATGTTACTCAGATATATACATTACATTAAGAAACTGTACTCCAAGTATAATGAGTTTTCTCTGAAATTGTTTATGTTTCTTTATCTCAGTTGTTTCCCTCACACGATTATTTCTACTTCTGTTTTTAAATATGGATATTTTAATTTTTATTTTTTTTTATTGTAGAAACATGAAGGGCGGGTTCAACAGCTGAATATCTTCGTTGGTGAATGTGATTCTGTGAGTCGTTGACTCCTTACGTTAAGTTATAATTGACACAATTATTTATCATCTGTTTCCCCTGCTCTCCCCGCAGTGGCTCAGCGATAAATCTGAGGATTCATATCGCTAAAAACCGGTGGTGGGGACAGATCACCCACTGTGTAGCTTTGTTCTTAAGAAGAATCAAACTCCGGAATGTGTTGAGTTAAAATTAGTTTCTATTTTACTGATTATCTGAAAATAATTTTACTTTATGCGTAGCTCCACAGCGCCTCAGCGGTAAGTCTGTGTACTTATAACGCCAAAAACTGGTTTTGATACCCCTAGTGGGCTTAGCACAGGTACCCTATTATGTAACTGCGCGTAACAAAAAGTGTCTTTTTGTCAACATACTTGAAGGAACAAATCTATGAAAGTTTGATTTTAAATAATTCTACTTTATTCTGCACTTAACAGTGTTCGTTTCTTACTTCATGCCCTGAACACGAGGTTTCTAAGCATTATATATTGAAACTACTATAAAGTGTTGAAATACACCTGTAAATAAGCGGTCTTTTCATTAATATTTCTAATAATATCTACTTCTAAAAGCAACAACGATAAACCTAAGACTCACTGGTAGAATGAACCTGGTAAGAACTTAACAACAATCATTGATTTTACTCCAAGTACGCATGCCGTATCTGTTTACACGAACCATTCTTCCTAACGAAAGCTGCAACTTGTAATAAAGAAATGATTATTATCAGTAGGTACAATCAAAGTTAATGGTAGTACAGCATGTTTTTAAACAAAGTTGTGTTATTGATTTCACTTTTGTCTGGAATTTTATTTGTAGAGTATTTGTATGTCTTTCCTAACACATTAACTAGAATCAACTGCTGGAAAACCTTAGTTGAGGGTCTCTGGTATTTAGAGGAAACCTAACACATTAACCAGTGTTGATTACTACAGAACCTTACTTGAGAATTTGTGTTGATTAAAAGAAAACCTAACACATTATCCAGTGTTAGTTACTGCAGCACCTTACTTGAGAATTTGTGTTAATTAGAAGAAATCTAACACATTAACCAGTGTTAATGAATAGGAAAACCTAGCTAATTGGTCATTGTTAATGAATCAACAGTACATATCTAATGTGGTAATCAGTGGTAGTTATCAGTGTGGAAACTTAAGGAAGACAAAATAAAACACGTTAAAAAGTGTTGAGTAAACCGGACACGTCATTTGGGAAATAATATTATTTGACACTTATATAGTACTGACGTCAGTAAGAAAAGGGTACCAGTATGATAAATTCTAATTAATAGGAGAACGCTATGCAAATAATTGAAATAATCCAGTTCGTAAATCAAATGTTATATAATGGTAATGGCAAAATTTACGAATTACACACACACAACATTTTGATGAATGTATTTTAAGCAGACCTATGGGAATGAGTTATAGCGTTGAAATTTAATAAACATTGTCCAATAAAGAAATAAATCACACTTTACTGATTGTCGTAGAACGGTTATGTTTTCATTGATTGGCTATTTAAATAAGATTCGAACAAGATTTAATACAAGGGATATTTTCATTCGTTGCAGTTAATTTGGAAAATTAATTAGATTAAGAGATAACGTCTTACAATTCGAGAGTCACAGTATTTAAATAATAAATTTATGGTAAAATACGACTGGCTTATCTTATGTGCTTGCAATACTAAACATATATTTCTTCTAATTTAGATCAATATCTACTACAAAATTTGCTGCTCACGCCCTCTCGTGAATGCTTACGGGAACTAGTAGAAAAAATGTGAAAACTACAACCAACATAGCAGTTTTAAAAATAAATTGTTCAGTGAATAAGAAACCACATAGATGGTGTATATTATTACTTCTCATTGAACGTTATTTGCACGAGGCTATTCGAAACAACGGAGTGATAGGTACAGATTTGTTCTTAACTGTCAGGAAACAAATAAATATGATTTTTCAAAATAATGAGATTATGGTAACGCACGTAATCCAATCATGAATCTTGACGTCACAGCCAGTACGTCACCTTTCAGTTATAAGGACATGGTTCTCTGTTAACTACGTCATGGATTAATTTTGATTAACAACATATAATTAACATCAGCTTTACTAATAGATTGTATAACCTTGCATGTTAACCTTTTGAATAGATATGGTCAGACCGATTCTCTACCAAGGATCAAACATTCTGATAGTAAAGGTAGCACACAAGGTCACACGGTGCAATGACTTTTGAGAAAAGGACATTCCTCTTCTGAAAGAGGGTTAAGGATTCTATCATCTTGGTGTTTGTAAGAATTGTAAACTAGTCGGCCAGTACATACGGACAAGCTAAGATATACTTTCTCATCTGGATTGTACAGAAAGACGTGACACGACTTAAAATCATTTTAAACTTGAACAGAATTTTCCAGTCGTCGAACAACAAGATAACCAGTTATCTGTTTAATCATTTTCTTCTGGTTGGAACTGAGAGAATGATATTCGAATTCGAACTGTTTCTCGTGTCCATATCAGACGACCCTTCAAGGATGTACTTCAAGACCAAGCCACGAAAGAGAGTAACGAAGAAGTTACCCATAATGCATTTGTGTTGTCGTCATATTTTCTGGGCCGCCTAGGTTAACTAATGCGGTGGTTACCGAGAAACTATCACGACCCGGTATGGCCAAGTACGTTAAGGCGTTCGACTCGTAATCTGAGGGTCGTGGGTTCGAATCCCAGTCGCACCAAAAATGCTCGCCCTTTCAGCCGTAGGGGCGTTATAATGTTACGGTCAATCCCACTATTAGTTGGTAAAAGAGTAGCCCAATAGTTGGCGGTGGGTGGTGACTATCTGCCTTCCCTCTAGTCTTACACTGTTAAATTAGAGAAGGCTAGCGCAGTTAGCCCTCGAGTAGCTTTGGGCGAAATTCAAAACAAACGAACAAACTATCAGCTGTATTCTCGTAGCTGGTCGACATCAAGAGGTTTGTGGATGATGCCACTGAAACACCACTTTATCAATACTTTCAGAAGCAATTTAAATATTCACTATTTTTGATAATAAAAGTTCCAGAATTATTATTGTAAATCTCAACTGAGCCATCGTAACGAAGATATCGAAATATTCTATAATTTGTTCAGAACTGTTACGTCAGAATTGTTTTATTATTGTTGTGTTATTGATAAAAACCTAGACTGAGCAACGATAATAAATATATAAAAATATGCAGTGTTATACTGTTTCGTTGTTATAAAGAAGCTAACAATGAGGTCTAATATAATTCTCTAACATGATGCCTTGTGATGTTAAGCTTGAGTTCCATGGCAAGATAATTTTAACTGTTAACCACTACGTTTCAGTAGCTGGTACGTTTAAACCATTATGTCTGGAAGTCTGTCACAACTGATTCTCATTCCTTAAAGGCCAGCACAGTTATTATTCAAGTTTTAACTTAATACATTTAATCCTTGCATCTTAGAGGTTATTAGAATCAATCTCCAGGACATGAGTGTTCTTTCATCCTTACTCACAAATAGGAATACTAAATGTTACTTAGATAATTTTTAAACTCGTGTAGGAAACACTCAATGTATTTTTACGAATAATTCTTCTTCGAACAATCAGAGGGTCTTAAAATATAAAATATGTTCGAAATCGTTTGCTCATAATTATCTCACAGTAATCTTATGTTTAACCCATAACTTCCTTAGAGTAATCTAAAGTTTAACTCATAATTTCCTTATAGTAATCTTATGTTTAACCCATAACTTCCTTAGAGTAATCTCAAGTTTAACCCATAATTCCCTTATAGTAATTTTAATCAGGTATTCATTGTGATGTTGCTGCATTGGTTTGGTGGTTGTTGTTAAACACAAATGTACACAATAAGCTATCTATTTGTTCTTTTCTCACCACAGTTATCGAAACCCAAATTTTAGCGTCATAAGCCTGCACAGTTACCGCTGAGCCACTGGGAGAGCGTTTATTTGACATAAGAACTGCGTTGGCGGCTTAAAACTCTTTAAAAAACCATGTTTCGACACGCATGGTTGGTATAGAACCGATAACCCTTTACGTAGCTTTGCTTACGAGAAATAAATGTTATTTATATAATTGTAGTGTAACGTGTCAATGATTAGCCAACCTTGAAAACACGACAAAAACTTGATGCATTATTAAGTGTTGTTAATCATATATGAAGTGTAGCTTATGCACTACACAAAATGAAAGAAGGAAATATTCTAAATATATCAGAGAGTACGTTATGACGTCCGAGTTAAATCAATACAAAATACATTTGGATTTTATTCTCTTCATGTCATCAGAAACTGGATATAAAGAGTTACCCGACATAGTTGCTTTATATCCAGAGTACATGCCGCTTTTCAGCTATCCAGAACGTCCCAATAAACTACAAATAGACAAAAACCGATATTTCTTATTTTCATGCCCTCAGAAGGCCCGGCATGGCCAAGCGTGTTAAGGCGTGCGACTCGTAATCCGAGGGTCGCGGGTTCGCATCCCCGTCGCTTCAAACATGCTCGCCCTTTCAGCCGTGGGGACGTTATAATGTGACGGTTAATCCCACTATTCGTTGGTAAAAGAGTAGCCCAAGAGTTGGCGGTGGGTGGTGATGACTAGCTGCCTTCCCTCTAGTCTTACACTGCTAAATTAGGGACGGCTAGCACAGATAGCCCTTGAGTAGCTTTGTACGAAATTCACAAAATTTACCATCTTCAGTAGGCCTACCACCTGCCTACTTCAAGCAGCAACTGTAATTTCATAGAGAAAAAAGTGTTCACGATTTATAAATACCTATTTTATTATTATTCTCTGAAAAATGTGTTTCTTATAGCAAAGCCACCTCGGGCTATCTGCTGATTCCACCGGGGGCAATCGAACCCTTGTTTTTAGTGTTGTAAATCCGTAGACCTGCATAATGTATAAGGCTTAAGATTTATAATAGAGTCTATAATATAGTAACACAGGTACGCTTCCTTAAAATAAGTAAACAAACAAGTATTAGTAAAAATTAACACTAAATTAAAAAGCTGTGTTGAACTAGTTATTGAACGTTAAAAAGGAACGAAACAAGATTGGGATGTAAGTGGTCACTTGATACGGTTAATAACAGACTGAGCCGTTTCCATATACTTGTGGCCGCATATCTGTTAAGTTAGTTTCTGTGTTCGACACGTCTGATACTACAAGGCTTCTGTGCTGTGTATATTTACTTACTAAGCATAGCTCTAAGCATACCTATCAACGGTTATGAAAAATCAAAGATTTTGGGCGTATGATTTAGAAATTACATCATATACACAGACAATTTACTACATTTTTGCTTATCGTGGCCGATATCTTGGGAAATTATAGATGATTTATGAAGACAGTTAAGCTATTATTTGTTTCTGTAAGCGGGACACATCCCCAGATTATTTGTACTGCTTAAATGAGAGGTCAACATTAACAAGGACATCACCCCATTCCCTTCGTATTGTTAGTAAAATACCTTTCCCCACATCACTCAAACTTTCCATGATTTGTCTACCTGTGCTAAGACGTTTATCGATATTCTATTTGTTTTAAGATCTTCTAATCAATTTTCGGGGTCGACAATAAAAATCTAAAAAAAATTGAATTTAAAGACAGGAAGAATTGCTGTATATGAAACCTCCACCCATCGCACGTGATGCTACGCGAAGATATATCAAGCTTCACGAAGCCATGTTACACGGAAGGCTTGGTTTAAATAACAATAGAACTACTTAAAACACTAGAGGTGAGGGCAGGCTAGCTACAGTCACGTTTACTGTATACTTATGTTGTCAAACACGTCTTTTATTCGCAGGTAGAAATGTCTTGGATAAATAAATAGACAGGCAAACAAATGATTAACTCCATGTATTTACACATAAAGTATGGAGACAGTTTAGACGAAAAAACTTCATTAGAAATTGAACGTAATGAAATATTCACAACGTTTCGTATCTGATGATGCTAAAACTTTACCGAAACGTTGTAGTAATTTCATTATTAAACTTACCCTTGAGTTCTTCAATACTCGTTCAAAATTTATTGGACTCGAAGATCGTCCCTTGTCATCAACAATACATAGATAGGTGCATATGAATGTTTCATACACTCACACCTTATAATAATGACTCCATGATGTTTTATTGGGACTAAATAATATAGCTCTGGTATTGCATGTAAAAACATTAATACCTCCAGGTTAGAAAGATAGCAACTCACCATATAACAATATTATTTTAACTTGTGACTTTTGTTTTACTGACTGCAAGAGTGTTCATCAATGTGACTGAAGGTTGCAACAATAAAACTTTATTATATGATAATGGTAATCTGAATTATAATTGTTACATTTCAGGATGTAACAATGGTAGTTTAGATTGTAATTATGGATCTTCAAGATGTAACAATAATAATTTAGACTGTAATTATGGAACTTCAAGATGCAACAATGGTAATCTGAATTATAATTATTGTACTTCAGCATGCAACAATGACAATTTAGACTGTAATTATGGAACTTCAAGAGAGGCTGAGCATAGTTAGTGTGACAGGGATTCGAACCAACGACCCTCGGATTGCGAGTCGCGTGCCTTAACCACCTGACCATGCCGGCCGTAACAAATATAATTATTGTACTTCAGGATGTTATCATTGGTAATATTGGTTGTAATTATGGAACTTCGAGATGAAACAATGGTATCTCAGACTGCAATCATGGATCTTCAAGATGTAACAATGGTAGTGTTGAATATAACAATGACACTTTATTAACTAGAATGTAAGAATGACACTTCAGACTAGTGATGTGTCTCTCAAGCGGCTGACCTTCATCTGAAATATCCAGTTTTATTTTTCAACGCATTAAAATTCTCTGCACATTGTGATTCCAACTAACATAAAAATGTTATTTTTCTTTGGGGTAATCATATTATGTTCCTCGAACCGAAAGAAAAATGTCCAATCAGGTGACATCTAGAATGTGTATTTAATGATGTGAGATAGAAACGCTACTTATCGAGACTAATGATGCTGTAACATTGATACTTTAGGTGTAACAGCAGAACTCCAAGTTAGTTCCGAATGTAACAATGGTACTTGAAATTCAAACACTGGTACTACAGAAGTTCACTGGTAGTCTTGTATGTAGTATTGTTGTTTTAGAATGTACTGTTGTTGTTTTAAGGACGTAGTTATGTTAAAAAATTAATTAAAATCTCAATTATAGTGAAAATAACCAACAATCTTAAATATTCAACATTTTTTACCCTCAAAACTTTAACACCAGTTCTTCATACTTCATACGAAACAAAAAACTTTTTGGTAAAATAAGTTTGGTATGTTTCTTTAGGATATTCGAACAAAATTATACAAGGGCTGTTTACGCTATCCCTTTATTCACTTTCAACTAATACGCCGCCATTGCCAGCTCTTTGGTCACTCTCATCTGAACGAATGGTAGGAATTGAACAATACCTTTATAACTCATCCCTGGCTTCAAACAACGAAATGTAATTTATTTGTTTTTGCTAACGAGGCGTGAACAGTGGACCTTCAGGTCAGAAAGCCGGTATCATACCTCTAGGCCACTCCCAGCATACAGAATTTCGAAACAGAGTTCTACAATATGAAGATTAACTTCAAGACTCTATTGACATTTGTTGAAGAATAGTGTAGTAACGTTTATACAACTGACTTAGTTGTATTTGTATTATGATAAACAAATAGTCAGACGTTCCTAGTTTTAAAGTACCAACAAGGCAGGGATAATGTAGCTAGTGATCAACACCGTAAAATCCACGTTAAAGAATTGACTGCCACCCTTATGGTGCATTCACACCTTAGAGTAAAATAATTATTTTGTATTATTGCATAATTAGAACTTAACTCTGAAGCTTACATTGATTGGATGACAAGAAGAGTACAGCCTGCATTTATTGGCTGACAAAAAGAGAACGGTTTGCACTGAATGGTTTACAAATATATAATATCTTGCACTGAGTGGATATTATGAATGAATTTGAAAAATTTAACTAAGAAGAAGAAAAAAGCCAATATTTAATATTATAATAATGATAATAAAATAAAAATATTTCTTCTCTTTTTTTCTCTCTGAACTATTCAGGTGCAAGATGATGTGGCCTATGGTTTGTTTGTTTGTTTTGGAAATTCGCACAAAGCTACTCGAGGGCTATCTATGCTAGCCGTCCCTAATCTAACAGTGTAAGACTAGAGGGAGGGCAGCTAGTCATCACCACTCTTGGGTTACTCTTTTAACAACGAATAGTGGGATTGACCGTCACATTATACACCCCCACGGCTGGGAGGGCGAGCATGTTTAGCGCGACGCGGCGCGAACCCGCGACCCTCGGACTACGAGTGCACGCCTTAACGCGCTCGGCCATGCCAGGCCTATGTGGCCTATGGAGACACGTCACATTCGTAGAGTAGGTTCATAAAGGCAGTGCGACCTTGAGTTGATCTTGTGTTTCTGGCAATGCTGATAACGTGTAGTCCTGGCACGTGTTTCGCATCAGACGAGATCTTCCTACCAATCACAGAAATATGGCATTATTTAAATAAAAATGCCAGAAACATTTTGAAACAGAGCATCATAGCTTGGACACTTTCCAAACTGACTTTTAACAAACCAAACAAGTTATTTTTTTTCCTGTAGATATTTGAACTAAAATTCTCAGAAACAAGAGATCAAATCTCCCTCTGTTTCAGTGGTTACTTGTTCAGAAGTAGCAAGATTCAACTAATCACAGTAATCTTAACTTGGAAAACGTTGCAACAAAGACTAAGATCCTTATCCCTTTATATTTATTTATGAATATTTTTCTGTAATTGTCTATATCATCCACTGTTATTTGATCTTCTTAAGGACTGAAAAAAATAAATTTGATTCAGCCTAATATTCTTTAAACAAATAACTAGAAGAATGTATGTATTTTCTTGTAGCAAAGCCACATCGGGCTATCTGCTGAGTCCACTGATAGGAATCGAACCCCTCATTTTAGCGTTGTAAATCCGTAACTAGAAGACAAACACTATCGTGTTTTAATAAAACATAAAAGCTTTCTGTCATAATCGTATCAAGATAACAAATTTAAAACTATAAGGTAACTGTGTCACAGTGTTACAAATTTAAAACTATTAGGCAACTGTGTCACAGTGTTACAAATTTAAAACTATTAGGCTGCTGTGTCACAGTGTTACAAATTTAAAACTATTAAGCAGCTATGTCACAGTGTTTGTGGGTTATCTTTCATTTTGTTTCTTCTTATTAAGCATAACGATACATCGTGGTCTATCTGTGTTGGGTGTGTCAAGGGTTTAGCAATGTGAGACCTTAAACTTATCACTGAAAGCGTTTGTGACATATTATTGTTTCTTACGTGGTTTAGGATACCAATTTGTCTTATTTATTGCCGCAAGAGGGCTTTTAACATACATCTTCGGAAATGCTCCTGGTAGCTTAGTGCATGGATAGGTTGATAAGCGTCAGTAAAAGTGGGGCAAATAACCTCCTTTAACTGTTTCTGAGGCTATATATAAGTTATCACGTGGCGATGTTGCAAGTTGACACTTTCATTATAAATTTATAAGTTTTAGTTTTATGTGTTATAGTCGAGCGTGTTTCAACAGTTATCATTACAGAATGTGGATTTATATCTCCCCCCCCCAAAAAAAAAGTTGAAAATAATTATTTTGGGAATATTTATTGTATTTCTGTTTTGATTCTGCCAAAATAACACTTATTACCTCTTGTTGTTTTTTAAGTATATATGAGTTGTAACAAATCGTTTCGTACCTTAATAGAAAACACTGTTATAACTGGTTAAATTATCCAGTTTATATTTATAAAATATAATAATACTGGCAGTGCTGTTTTGTTGATGTTTCTCAAACAGAATATTGTGACTGACGCATCTTTGTAGTTTCAGTAATTCTAACTGAATAAACTCTAAACCACTTAGTAATCAGCTCGTTTCCTGAAAGATAGTTAATGAAGAACGATTATTTTCTTGGAGGTCCTAGGAACTAGTACCTTTATATGGGTACGTTGACCCTCTGAGCCCAGTACCTTTACAAGGATAGTTTACCCCTTGAAGCAAGTACCTTTACAAGGATAGTTTACCCCTTGAAGCAAGTACCTTTACAAGGATACGTTAACCCTTTGAAGCTAGTGTCTTTATAAGGATACGTTTACCCCTTGAAGCTAGCACCTTTGGAATAATACATTTATCCCTAGAAGCAAGTACCTTTACAAATATAGTTTACCCCTTGAAGCAAATACCGTTACAAGGATAGTATACCCCTTGTAGCTAGTACCTTTACAAGGCTAATTTATCTCTTGAAGCTAGAATCTTTACAAGATAGGTTTATCCCTAGAAACAAGTATCTTTACAAGGATAGTTTACCCTTCGAAGCAAGTACGTTTATAAGTATATATTTATTCCTTGAAGCTAGTACAATTATAAGGATATTTTACCCCTTGAAGCTATACCATTACAAGAATAGTTTACTCCTCTAAGCATGTACCTTTATGAGGAGGATACGTTTACTACTTGACGATAATACCTTTATAAGCATATTTTACTGCGGTGTTTTTAAAGATCGTTTTTATAAAGTGGCTTTAAAACTCGCAGGATTTTTGTTTTTAATTTTGAGATTGGGCGTTAGACCTGTTAAATAGGGCCTTGGGGTCTTTGTGATAGATTACGTATGAAAGGAGTTCTACCTAAATCCTGCTTCAACTTGTGCCGTTGTCTTATCATTCAATGAGACAACATTCGAAATAAGTCACTAAAGAAAGAAAAAACACAACATATACAGCCTTTAACTGTTGTTCTGAGACAAAGTTAGTAACAAAACTTCAGTGTGGAACACAAGCGTTCTTAAAAACTAAAAATTACTGAAGATTTAAACCGCAGATATCACAATGTAGAAAACATCTGAAGACGGCTGGGAGAATATTAAAACTTTTTTTTCGCGTCTGTGTACAATCATGTGGAATATGTTAGAAAGTTGCAAGTTGTGGGGACTGTTCACATTAAATCATCTTACACTACGTATCAGTTATGACATCAACCTTTTCATTGTTTTGTTAAAAATATGAATCATACTTTTTTATATTCGTTTTTTCAGGTTCTTCATTGGGATCTAATATATTAAATATATCGTATGCTTTATTAGTTAGTTTGTTTTTTAAGAACAAAACTACGCAATGGGCTATCTGTGTTAAGCCTACCCCGATTTTTAGTGTTTTAACCTTTCAGATTTAGCAGGAAACACCTATTATGTTCTCTTAAAACTGTGCTAAATCACCTAATGTCCAATAGATGGCAATTTATCTCAATATGAATGAATCTCAGAGTTGACTGTTATTAAGCGCAAAAACTGTACAATGGGCTATCTGTGCTCCACTCATTACAAGTATCGAAACTCAATTTTGGTAGCATCGTAAGCCGAGTGATAGAGGGATACAACTAGGGAATTTGTTAAATTTTAACCTGTGTGTAGACTCAAATAACGTGACTTTTGTTAATAATATTCGTTATATTTCGTCTCTCAGAATTTGTTCTGAATTTGTAAATGTGCTAATGTAATCAAAATTATAATTCAGAATATCTGGTGTTCAAACACGACCAGTTCCAAATATCACACACTCAAGACTCGTTAAAGGAAAGAGATGCGAAAACATTTCTCATTAGGAAGGGTTAATTGTCTCGATTACTGTAAATCTGTTGTTAAGAAGGTTTGATGAGCGTTACCAATATAGTCCGTCTACCTGTTCATCAGAGTTTGTGTCACTATATTGAGAAGGACGTCATATTATGTTAACTAACGACAAAAACAAATATAATGCGACCTGTCTGCAGAGAAAGGATAAATAAATCAGAACAACAGTCATGTTTGTAGATCACGGATATTATAATACATTTGCATCGCTGCCACACAAGCTTAGAGAAAACCTTTTAATGCACTTTGTATAGTTGGAAATACAACATCTGGAAATTACACTTTATTTCTATGAGCTCTTTTTCGTCGTCCACCACTATATGCTCGTTTATTAGACGCATGAAGCAGTCTATCGCTCGAGGCCTAGGCGGTAGCCAATAGCTGTTGTTCAAGCATGCGGGCTGTAAAATAAAACCCAAAAGACTAAAAGCATAAGATTGTGATCGTACACGAAGGGTTTGTGCATATCACACAGACACTGCGAGAAGGAGAGAACATGATGGCTGGTGAACAATGGTAAACAGTAGGTGTGGCATCCTGTCGAGATCCTGCTAGCGTGGGTCTAAAACTTCAATGTTAAAAATATTTCTAAGATTGTATACATACTTTGATTTCAAATTTACCTGACGTAGGAGGTTTCATGATTTACAATTGTGGAATGTAACAGCTCGCGAGATTGTTTTTATTTTCACTATACAATAAACGAAACAAACAAACTCCTATTGAATCATACGGTTCTGTTCTATTATGAAATGTAATGATTAAAAACACTGAAAAATCTATTGTCTCATATCACAATATCATAATATATGACAGTTAAAAATAATAATTTTTTTTTTACTCGTATGACTGTTCTATAATAAATCTACTGTACTACTGCTGTTTGATTGACATAGTTACATTATTAACTTTCTTCTATATAACTGTATTATATTACTGGTGTTTGAATGACATAGTTACATTATTAACTTTCCTCTATATAACTGTATTATATTACTGGTGTTTGAATGACATAGTTACATTATTAACTTTTCTCTATATAACTGTATTATATTACTGGTGTTTGATTGACATAGTTACATTATTAACTTTCCTCTATATAACTGTATTATATTACTGGTGTTTGAATGACATAGTTACATTATTAACTTTCCTCTATATAACTGTATTATATTACTGGTGTTTGATTGACATAGTTACATTATTAACTTTCCTCTATATAACTGTATTATATTACTGGTGTTTGATTGACATAGTTACATTATTAACTTTCCTCTATATAACTGTATTATATTACTGGTGTTTGAATGACATAGTTACATTATTAATTTTTCTCCCTATAACTGTGTTATATTACTGGTGTTTGAATGACATAGTAACATTATTAACTTTCCTCTATATAACTGTATTATATTACTGGTGTTTGAATGACATAGTTACATTATTAACTTTCCTCTATATAACTGTATTATATTACTGGTGTTTGAATGACATAGTTACATTATTAATTTTTCTCCATATAACTGTGTTATATTACTGGTGTTTGAATGACATAGTAACATTATTAACTTTCCTCTATATAACTGTATTATATTACTGGTGTTTGAATGACATAGTTACATTATTAACTTTCCTCTGTATAACTGTATTATATTACTGGTGTTTGAATGACATAGTTACATTATTAATTTTTCTCCATATAACTGTGTTATATTACTGGTGTTTGAATGACATAGTTACATTATTAACTTTTCTCCATATAACTGTATTATATTACTGGTGTTTGAATAATAAGGCGTGCACTCGTAATCCGAGGGTCGCGGGTTCGCGCCCGCGTCGCGCTAAACATGCTCGCCCTCCCAGCCGTGGGGGTGTATAATGTGACGGTCAATCCCACTATTCGTTGTTAAAAGAGTAGCCCAAGAGTTGGCGGTGGGTGGTGATAACTAGCTGCCTTCCCTCTAGTCTTACACTGCTAAATTAGGGACGGCTAGCACAAATAGCCCTCGAGTAGCTTTGTGCGAAATTCCAAAACAAACAAACAAACAAACAAACAATTGAATGACATAGTTACATTATTAACTTTCCTCTATATAACTGTATTATATTACTGGTGTTTGATTGACATAGTTACATTATTAACTTTCCTCTATATAACTGTATTATATTACTGGTGTTTGATTGACATAGTTACATTATTAACTTTCCTCTATATAACTGTATTATATTACTGGTGTTTGATTGACATAGTTACATTATTAACTTTCCTCTATATAACTGTATTATATTACTGGTGTTTGATTGACATAGTTATATTATTAACTTTCCTCTATATAACTGTATTATATTACTGGTGTTTGAATGACATAGTTACATTATTAATTTTTCTCCCTATAACTGTGTTATATTACTGGTGTTTGAATGACATAGTTACATTATTAACTTTCCTCTATATAACTGTATTATATTACTGGTGTTTGAATGACATAGTTACATTATTAACTTTCCTCTATATAACTGTATTATATTACTGGTGTTTGAATGACATAGTTACATTATTAATTTTTCTCCATATAACTGTGTTATATTACTGGTGTTTGAATGACATAGTAACATCATTAACTTTCCTCTATATAACTGTATTATATTACTGGTGTTTGAATGACATAGTTACATTATTAACTTTCTTCTGTATAACTGTATTATATTACTGGTGTTTGAATGACATAGTTACATTATTAATTTTTCTCCATATAACTGTGTTATATTACTGGTGTTTGAATGACATAGTTACATTATTAACTTTTCTCCATATAACTGTATTATATTACTGGTGTTTGAATAATAAGGCGTGCACTCGTAATCCGAGGGTCGCGGGTTCGCGCCCGCGTCGCGCTAAACATGCTCGCCCTCCCAGCCGTGGGGGTGTATAATGTGACGGTCAATCCCACTATTCGTTGTTAAAAGAGTAGCCCAAGAGTTGGCGGTGGGTGGTGATGACTAGCTGCCTTCCCTC
Organism: Carcinoscorpius rotundicauda; assembly: GCA_011833715.1. Taxonomy (NCBI): domain Eukaryota; kingdom Metazoa; phylum Arthropoda; class Merostomata; order Xiphosura; family Limulidae; genus Carcinoscorpius; species Carcinoscorpius rotundicauda. The sequence goes on from CM022398.1 coordinate 58,243,749, forward strand.
TAGTCTTACACTGCTAAATTAGGGACGGCTAGCACAAATAGCCCTCGAGTAGCTTTGTGCGAAATTCCAAAACAAACAAACAAACAAACAATTGAATGACATAGTTACATTATTAACTTTCCTCTATGTAACTGCACTGTAATGCTGGTGTATGATTGATATGGTTTCATTATTAATTTTTCTCAGTTATTTTCATAAATGTATTTCCCATATTTTATGTTATTGTTGTGTTATAAGAACAGTTCTTTAGTGTTTATGGTAGAATGTTGACCACTAATCATTACTTTTTGATCATTATTTCAAATAAGGTACCGCAGTGGATGGTGGTCTTAGCTGCTTTGTTACAAACTGCAATTCAATTTAATTCTTTGTCCACTAATAGTAAATTAAAATTTTCATTTTCTTTATTTATAATTGTACGGAAATGTAATAAACTGTGAAATATAAACCAGTTTTGAAACAGGTAAATTACGACTGAAAACAGCTTCAAGACACGTTAGTTAGTTGGCAGTACGGTTCTTGTTTGGTCACTCAGAAGGCTTGCCCATTCTCCACCCAAGATGGCGAACACTCTTGAAAACCCATCGCGAGCTTTAAGTTGTATAATGAACAGAAAGTTCTGGCTGGATTCGATATCTTTCGTTCCGAACCCAACCCTGAACTGAAGCATACCATATTCATAGTTTGAATGTCGCTCGTTTACTGCAATGATGAAATTTAAGGTTGACCGTATCGCCATCTATCAAAACAAGTTATAATCGTTGGATGTAAAATCGTTAGGTAATGTTCTGTTACTAAAATACACATTGACTGCAAGTTGATTTTTAGTAGTAGTCTTTTGTATTTTCAATTGAAAATATAAAACAACAAAATTTGAGATATTTTGTTTTCGAATTGTTTCTTTTATTTATTTCTAAAAATAATTTTAAGTTCAACCAGAAACAGACTTCAAAGTGTAACGAAGGACTCTTCAATATAAAATTAAAAAACTACGTCTAATAAAAAACAGGTATGAATTATGTTCAGCTAGTCGGTCAAGGTCACTTGATAAACACCGAGTAATGGTTCTGTTTAATGGTTCTGTTTTATAGATTTAAAAGCGTCCCAGTGCTAGGAAGCGTATTATCTCCGTTCAGTAAGGAACAATGAATGCTTCAAGGATTTCTCGTTAATAAGTTTGACACTGGGAAATGTGTTGTGTTGCGTTAAAAATACCTCGGGTATTGAGGTTTCCACAGAAATATCTAAGTTATAAATATGAACAGTTATCACTCCTTCACACTTTACCTTATCTGGACTGTTGGTAGCATTACTTACACCATTACTCATACCACTACTTTTACCATTACTTATATTACTACTTATACCATTACTTATATAATTACTTACACCATTACTTATATAATTACTTACACCATTACTTATACAATCACTTACACCATTACTTGTACCATTCTCTCTCTTCGGGAAAGAGAAATTGAATGTGTAAAATTTCTATCTAATCTCAATTTCAACAATAACTAACATCGTTAAGAACCCTAACTACTGTATTTAAATGTTGTTGCTAATGGTAGGTTTCTTGAACACGATCTAATATCATGACTATACCAGCAGTTCTGACACTTTAAACGATTTCTATTAGTTTATTTATTGATTTCTTTCTCACATTTAAGCATACGCGAATCCTCTGTCGCACGTGTCTCCTTCCACTGACTAACTAACTAAAAGTGAAAAATTACCTTTTCCCTCGAGAAGCGAGGATTCTTTACATTGGCGAACTTATACAGTTACGTTGTGGTAACGCTCTTAAAAGACAAATAAAAGCCGAAATAATACGACATCTTTAAAAGTAATACGTAAGATGGTTAGTTAATATTCGATAGACAGTGGTTACTACAGCATAACGTACGAAACATTAACGAAATGTAATTCGACTCATCAGTTGTTTTAATAACACAATTTTTGGATGAATTTTTTTCAGCGACTTTGTACAAAGTCATAAAAAATTACCGTTTGGTGAAACCTTTGTCAGCGACTTGGTATAAAGTCACACAAAACTACATTGGCACAAATCTCTGTCATAGTTGTAGCTGACCTGATGATGAATGATACAGATCTTAGCTGATTATAGTTGGACTTTGTCATCTAATCTAAGTTTGTATCTTACCATTCCAACACTAAACTTCCTATCATGTCACAAGAGCTAAAATGGTTAATATTATTTCATTAATTATGTTGGGAGTTCAGAGGTAATAAGGAAATACAAGTATGTTTCATGGGATGAATTCACATCTTACTTAATAGATTGAAAATTCTGCCGTTGTTCGACATCTTTACTAACATATTGATTCCCACACGTGTTGCTTTCCACGGTGAAAGTATTAAATCAACGTATTTTAACCCTTTTCTGTTTCTGAAACGTATTTCTGTGCGTGAGCAAACCTTTAGGTTAATACAAGGTCGTTAAGTTCACGTCCAACGACTGTCTCCTCTAGTTTTCCTTGTTCCACACTCTAGAAGACTGTGGGAAACAGCCGTGCCTTCTCGCGTTCTTACAATGTCTTTAGGAAACTAATGACCCAATTCAAGTTCTTCCGAACAAGAGAGTATGTCGTGAAGTTGATAAAGGGGATTTTTCTTTTCAAAAAAATAAATCCATAATCATAGCCGTGATTTTCACGAGAAACATGTCCCCTCACATTTGTCTTGTATAGAATACCTTTTTGTCTTGGATAAAACATCTCATGTATACCCCAGATAGAGAACTTGTCTTTATCCTAAAATGAAATTTAAATCACTGCCCCCTATTAATTCCTGCACCGATCTAGCTCAGTTTCCTAAGATAATATCTTAGTTATTAATGACTAATTGAACTTTGATATTGAAAGGTTAAAGAGATTCGTGGTTGGGTTAAAACGTCACCTTCATATGCTCTTCCTACATGCCATCAAAGTTCTATGGCATCAAACTATTTAAAGTGACATCAAAATATATCAGGTCATATGCTGTTCCACAGACTTGACACCAACTGGATGTTGATTTAAATATTTAATATATTTCCATATAACATATGTCAGACCTCTATATTCTCATACAATGTATTTGGCTTTGTATATTGAATACTTACACTGAAACGATTTTGGAGCCTCGCCACGTAGTACAGTTTATGTTGACACGTCCGATAATGCTTTATCTGATAACCGTGTATCTTGACAACAGTTCTGCAGGGATAGTTTCCATTGCAAAACGTTCCACCGTTAGACTGTCGTGTCAACGTCACACTACTTCTCCCTAAATGCTTTCCATAAGTCATTTAGTGTACAATAGCGATATTTTACCAGCGCCTGTTTTAATCATTTGAAAGGACAGGAATCAATACGCGATGCATCTAGAAACTTGACCAGTATATCCTCATATACTATGGGAATAACATGAACATACGCTTTATTACCCAGTTGCTTTTGGAATGCCACAAATGAACAGATATGTCGCGAAAGCAGTTCATATACACTCTTTCACACAGATATCATTCTTAATTATGTTGTATACTGTTGCCTGGAAAGGGTAAACAGCTTTTATCACTGATCTCTTTGTTTAGAGATTCTCACCTTTTACAATACGCCACATTTTACTTCCCAAGTCTGAGATACGACTTGTTGCAACCCTCTCTATGGATACTCTTGATGCCCCAAGCTGATGTGTAGTTTTAGTTTTCTAATGCCATTAAATGAAAGATATACCTCCACCTTTTAAATTCTTAATTACTTATATATTTTTATGTTCTGAATGTATCAATATTTTTTAAGTAGAAAAAAAGGATTCCGTATTTCCTATAAGATTATTACTTCACTGTGGTATCAAACTACATACATAACGCTAAACAAAGTCAAAATATACTTCTAATACACTTTGTTTCACCATGACTATATATATATATATATCAGCCATGATTGTCAGATGACTTGATAATCTGAACATTCAAAATCGCTCAAATATAAATTACTCAAACTCTATACTCGTGTCATATTTATTCAGTTTATTTACGAGTTTCTATCACTATTTGATATTTTGCATTGACCTTATAAATATTCTCGTGTAAAGTATTTACTGTTTACAAACTAGACTGAAAACCAGCTAATTTACTCGAATTCACTTATGTGGCTCGAGATTCAAACATTAATGTGAGAGCACGTTTCTATATCCCTTGCCTATAACGCTAGCGTGTTATTGTTGTAATCATAGAGACGGGAGATAGTTATCGAAAAGTGAATGAAATTCGGTTCTGTAACCTATATTTTCGCCACGTCATCTAGTGGAGGATATGAGGAACGAGGTGGGGTAGCATTGTGCTTCTTTGTGTGAAGGTTTGAGTTTGGAACGGAGCTAATGTTGGTTAAATGTTTATAATAATAGTTAGGATCGTAAACGGATCTCAAGTTCATTAAATGTTTACAATAACAGTTAGGTTTGTGAACGGATATCATTTTGGTTAAATGTTTACAATAACAGTTAGGTTTGTGAACGGATCTTATATTGGTTAAATGTTTACAATTGCAGTTAGGTTTGCAAATGACTCTAATGTGGATAAATGTTTACAATAACAGTTAGGTTTGTGAACGAATCTCATTTCGGTCAAATGTTTACAATAAGAGTAAGGTTTCTGAACATATTGCATGTTAGTTAAGTAGTTATAACCACAATTAGGTTTGTGAACGGATCTCATGCTGGTCACATATTTACAATAACAGTTGGGTTTGTGAATAGATCACACGCTTGTTAAATGTTTACAACAACAGTTAGGTTTGTGAACAGTTTTCATGTTGGTTAAGTAGTTATAACCACAATTAGGTTTGTGAACGGATCTCATGTTGGTTAAATAGTTGTAAAAAACCTCCAAAAACCAAACGAATCTCCACCTGATGGTTAACGCCAGCATTTGTAATTATACTCAGTAATTACATCTTTTCTCAGAACTTTATAAAATAATATTTGTTTTTACTATAAAAATTATATAAAATCCAGAAACAGACTGAATACTTCAGAATTAGTTGAAAGGAACGTAGAGGTTTGGATTTGGTTGTATGTAGCAAACTATGGGCATCGAAACCCGATTTCTAATGTTTAAATCTTGAAGACATACCGCTATGGCACTAGGAAGGGACAATTTTGTTTGTTTGTTTGTTTTGGAATTTCGCACAAAGCTACTTGAGGGCTATCTGTGCTAGGCGTCCCTAATTTTGCAGTGTAAGACTAGAGGGAAGGCAGCTAGTTATCACCACCCACCGCAAACTCTTGGGCTACTCTTTTACCAACGAATAGTGGGATTGACTGTAACATTATACGCCTCCACGGCTGGGAAGGCGAGATGTTCAGCGCGACGCGGGCGCGAACCCACGACCCTCGGATTACGAGTCGCACACCTTAAGCGCTTGGGCATGCCAGGCCCGCGGAAGAGACATGCGTACCTGTGAAAAAGTAAAGAAAGCGTTGCCTTATGTCGTTTCTTAGTGTTGAGGATAATAGTTTTATGTCTATTGGTCAAGAACGTAAAATATAAAAATAGCCTTCACCAAAGTGTTGTCATGTTTAGCGAGTTACGGAAACGCATAAAACGCCGTAGTTGTTCGCAAATGATTTTCGGTAATTATGATACCAAATTTAGTAACCCTGGTCGTAAAATAAACGACGCATGTTTATATAATTTGTTTATTACATTCGTCTTTAATACAACTCGTTTGTTTTTACCCAACACTGGCGTCTCACGCTAGACTGTCTGCTCTGTTCTAATCTTTAAAAGAACTAAACTTAACAATGGCGTTAAAAAAATTACAAAGATATCCACCTACTAACCTTGCGATGTAGATTTTTGAAACCCGCAGGTAATCATAAATTCTCACTAACTGAAGGACGGCATATCTGTTCGTCCGTCCTCGGCCCCACCCAACCATTGTCTTCACCACACCCTACTAGACTCATCTCTAGCCGACGCAGAGGAGGATGGGCGGTGTCGTCCTTCGTCCAACAAACCCTGGCCTCCGCTTTGTTATCTAAGGAACTTAGGTAGAGCAGAAGAGTAAGTAAAACAATAAATGTTGTAAGCTGTGCGCGTGCTTGGGGACTCGTTAATTAATCAAAGATCAGATAAATCTGTAATATAAATTGTTTTTGCAGATTGGGAAAAATACAAACTTTTAAATATAATCTCGAGACCAGTTTTCCCATCTGAAGAGTATAAAGGACACTTATTATTTCCTTATGTATGTCATCTTGATGGTTCAGAAAGATTTCGAACGTCCAAAGAAATAACAACAAAAGAAACAATTGTAACTTCACTGCACCAAGAGACGGCTGACCTTGCGTTTCTATGGTGACTTAGCGACCTAATTTTGAGTCTTTGTTTTGTTTTGCACGAGAATATCTTTTAATTTCTTAAGTAAAATTCTTGAAGTTTAATGATAACAGTGTACTTGAATAGATAATTGTATATAATCACGTGGTTTGTTATACGTTTAAAACAAAAAGAAACCAAAAATAGACCTATCGTGTTTTAGTAAGGATGCTAAATATAACATATATGTTTTTGTCTTTTATCACCATTTCAGATATATTCGTATTTTCCAGACAAAACCAACGATAAACTCGCATTTATTATCATATGACCCATTCATATTCAATTAGTATTGGGTTTTAATTAAATATAGTCGTATTAATAAATAACAATTGGTAGTAAAACTTGTGGAGACACTTCGTTCCCAATGTTTCCATGATCTGGGCCACGAATTTAATTATTTTCTTATATCACGGTAAAAAATCATAAACCAAACAGGATGACAGAATTGTGAAGGACAAAGATGGCGTTTACAGCAATATGTTAAAATAAATTATTAGTATTTACTTACCAGTTGGTGGAAACTGACAATGAATGTTAAGTCTACGATAACACTTGAATGAAAGCTAATGTGTTGAGTGCATATGAATTTAGGAATATATGTGCATATATTTACAATGTCAATTCGCAAGGTCGGTACAAAGGTCAACAACGTATAAGATTAATGTTTTTCCAGCCTTTCATAAGAATTGATACTTTCCATATCCGGGACACTGATCTCCAATATCCAATCATGAAACTTCAATGCATATTAAGAAAAGTCCAGCTTTGTTTTTGATCTAATATCTCAAAAGTTAAGATTCAATTTTGGACTAATGTTTCAAAATCCAAGCTTCATTTTTGACCTAATATCTTAAAGGTCAAACATCGATTTTGATCTAATTTCTCAAGAGCCACAACTTCATTTTTGATATAATGTCTCAAAAGTTATTATTTATTTTTGTTCTAATACAAGGAATGTTAGTTTTATCGTGCTTGATTAATGTGAAAAAAACCTATAAAATGAAAAACAGATAGGTAGAAAAATATATTCAATTAAATAGGGAGATTTAACTTGAGAATGTAGTGACATCTTTTGGTAAACTATTAAACTATAATAAAATAATATGTGGGGAAAGTGCCACAGAGATTCTTTCAATTTTTCTTTTTCTGTAATGTGTCGCGTATTTATAAACGAATTCAGTGATGCATTGTTCTACAATTTATGCTGCCATTTACAAGCATAGTTATTTATCTAAAATGTTTCAGTTTTCGGATTGCATATGAAACTTTTATATAATAAATAACATAAAATTGCTTGATGTAATGAAATATTGTGTGTATTCTAGCACCATATAAAGCAGTATGATGTTGAAAGGGTACAAATTATCCGTCTGTCACCATAATCATTCAGCAGTTTTCCTCCAAATACAGACTATTTATTTTACACTTATATAATTTTGATCGTATGAGATCACGGATCACTGTATAATGTATAACAATGGCTATTTGAAATAAATATTATTCTATTAATCTAACATTTATGACAATAGTCTGACTAAATATAAACGTTATTGCATAATATATCTAGACTGAGATTCATAACAATGGTCAAACTAAACACAAACGTTGTGCCACTATATGTCTGGTATGACATTCATCAACATGATCTGATTAAGCACAAGCGTTAGGCTACAATGCGTACAGCCTGACATAAATCACAACGATTTAATTAAACATAAACGTTGTGCCACTATATATCCAGTCTGACATTCATCACCATGGTCTGATTAAACACAAACGTTATGCCGATATATGTAGAGTCTCACATCATTCAAAACAGCCTCAATAAATACAAGCGTTATGTCACTATATGTCTAGTCTGACGTAAATAAGAACGGTCTGATTAAACATAAACATTGTGCCACAATATACCTAGTCTGACATTCATTACCATGGTCAGATTAAACAGAAACATTACACCAATATATATATATATATATAGTTTAACATTATTTACAACAGCCTGACTAAATATAAGCGTTAGGTCACTTATGTGTATTCGGATGTATATCAGATCAGTCTAACTAAGTATAAACGTTATGTAATTATACGTCTAGTTTGACGTAAATCACAACAGTTTAACTAAAAATAAATGTTGTGTCACTATATGTCTAGTCTGACGTAAATCACAACAGTCTAACTAAATATAAACGTTATGCCACACTCTGTATAGTCTAACGTAAATCTCAACAGTCTAAGTATAATCATCATGTAATTATACGTCTTGTCTGATGTAAATTACAATAGTCTTTCTAAATATAAACGTTATGTCACTGTATGTCTATTCTGACGTAAATAACAAGTCTAACCTAATATAAACGTCATGACACTATATGTCTATTCTGACGTAAATCGCAAGAGTCTAACTAAATATAAACGTTACGTCACTTTATGTCTACTTTGACGAAAATTTCAACAGTCTAAGTACAAACGTCACGTAACTATATGTCTAGTTTGACATAAATCACAAGAGTCTGACTAAACATAAACGTTATTTCACTATATGTCTAGTCGGACGTATATTACAACAGTCTAACTTAATATAAACTTTATGCCACTATATGACAAATCTGACGTAAATTTCGACTCTCTAACTAAGTATAAAAGTTTTGTGACGAAATGTCTAGTCGGATGTACATCCCAAAAGTCTCACCAAATATAAACGTTATGAAACTATATATCCTGTCTGACGTAAACCACAACAGTCTAAAAAAATATAAATGTTATGTCACTATATGTCTGAGGTATATACAACAGTCTAAGTTAATATAAACGTTATATAATTATACATATAGGGACATAAATCACAGCAGTCTAACTAAATATAAAAGATATATCACAATATGTCTTGTCTGACGTAAATCACAACAGCCTGACTTAGTATAAACTATATGTAACCATAAGTCTAGTCTGACGTAAATCACAACAGTCTAACTAAATATAAACGTTATGTCACTATATATCTAGCTTCACGTAAATCATAACAGTCTTACCAAGTATAAACTATATGTAACTATAAGTCTAGTCTGACGTAAATCACAACAGCCTAACTAAACATAATCGTTATGTCACTATACATTTAATCTGACGTAAATCTCGACAATCTAACAAATTATAAACGTTTTCCAATTATATGTCCAGTCTGACGCAAATCAGAACAGTCTAACTAAATATAACGTTATGTAACTATATGTCTTGTTTAAATCACAACAGTCTAACAAAATATAAACGTTATACCTCACTGTGTTTAGTTTGACGTGAATCACAACTGTCTTACAAAATATAAACGATATTTCACTGCAGGTCTAGTCTGACGTAAGTCACAACAGTCTAACTAGATATAAACATTACGTAACTATACGTCTGGTTTGACAAAAATCACAACAGTCTAACTGAATATAAAGGTGATGCCACTATAGATCTCGTATGACGTAAATCACAACAGTCCAATTAAACATAAACGTGATGTCACTATATGTCTAGTCTGACGTAAATTATAACAGTCTAATTAAATATAACGTTATGTAACTGTATGTCTTGTCTGACGTAACTCACAACAGTCTAACAAAATATAAAAGTCATGCCCCACTATGTCTAGTCTGACGCAAATCACAAAAGTATTACTATATCTTAACGTTATGTAATTATACGTCTAGTTTGACGTAAATCACAACAGTCTTACGAAATATAAGCGATATCTCACTATATGGCTCGTCTGACGTATATCACAACAGTTTAAATAAATATAAACGTTATGTAATTATACGTCTACTTTGAGGTAAATTACAGCAGTCTAACTAAATATAAAAATTATATCACTATATGTCTAGTCTAAAATAAATCATAACACTCTAACAGAATATAAACGTTATGTCTCTATATTTATTGTCTAACGTAAATCTCAAAACAGCACAGATAGCCCATTGTGTAGCTTTGTGCTTAATTCAAAACAACAACAACAACAAATCTCAAAAGTCTTAGCTAAGTAAAAACGTTATGTAACTATACGTCTCGTCTGACGTAAATCACATTGGTCTAACTAAATGTAAAAGTTATGTCACTATATGTCTAGTCTGACGTAAATCACATCAGTCTAACAAAATATAAACGTTACGCCATACTATATCTAGTCTGATGTAAATCACAACAGCCAAACTAAATATAATCATAATGTCATTTTAATTTAGTCTAACGTAATTCTCGACAATCTAACTAATTATACACGTTTTCCCACTGTATGTTTAGTCTAACGTAAATCTCAACAGTCTAATTAAACATGAACGTGATGTCACTATATGTTTAGTCTGACGTAAATCATAACATTCTAACTCAATATAACGTTATGTAACTCTATGTCTTGTCTGACGTAAATCACAACAGTCTGACAAAATATAAACATTATACCCCACTATGTTTAGTCTGACGTAAATCACAAGAGTATTACTATATATACACGTTATGTTACTTCTCGTTTGACGTAAGCTACAACTGTCTTACAAAATATAAACGATATCTCACTATATGTCTAGTCTGACAGAAATCACAACAGTCTAACTAAATATAAACATTATGCCACTACATACCTAGTTTGACGTAAATCACAATAGTCTTCCTAAATATAAACGTTATGTAATTATACGTCTAGTTTGGCGTAAATCACAGGAGTCTAACTATACATAAAGTTATTTCACTATATATCTTGTCTGACGCATATCGCAACAATCCAACAATGTGAACGTTATGCCACTATATATCTTGTGTAACGTACATCTCAAAAGTCTTAGCTAAGTAAAAACGTTTTGTAACTATACGTCTCGTCTGACGTAAATCACATTGGTCTAACTAAATGTAAACATTGTGCCACTATATGTCTAGCCTGACGTAAATCACAACAGTCTAATCCATAAACGTTATGTCACTATATGTCTAGTCTGACGTAAATCAGAACAGTGTAATTAATATATAAACATTATCTCACTACATGTCTTGTTTGACGTTAGTCACAACAGTCTAACAAAATATAAACGTTACGCTCACCTATATAATGTCTGAGGTAAATCACAACAGCCAAACTAAACATAATCGTTATGTCAGTATATATTTAGTCTGACGTAAATCTCAACAATCTAACTAATTATAAACGTTTTCCCACTGTATGTTTAGTCTAACGTAAATCTCAACAGTCTAATTAAACATGAACGTGATGTCACTATATGTTTAGTCTGGCGTAAATCATAACATTCTAACTAAATATAACGTTATGTAACTCTATGTCTTGTCTGACGTAAATCACAACAGTCTGACAAAATATAAACATTATACCCCACTATGTTTAGTCTGACGTAAATCACAGGAGTCTAACTATACATAAAGTTATGTCACTAAAAATCTAGTCTGACGCATATCGCAACTGTCTAACAATGTGAACGTTATGCCACTATATGTCTTGTGTAACGTACATCTCAAAACTCTAGCTAAGTAAAAACTTTATGTAACAATATGTCTAGTCTGACATAAATCAGAAAAGCCTAAGTATAAACGTCATGTAAGTATACGTCTATTCTGATGTAAATCACAACAGTCTAACTAAATATAAAAGGTATATCATAATATGTCAAGTCTGACGTAAATTGCAATAATGTAACAAAATATAAACGTTATGTCACTATATGTTTAGTCTGAAGTAAATCACAACAGTCCGACTAAATATATATGTGATACCACTATATATCTAGTCTGACGTAAATCACAACAGTCTAACTAAATATAAAAGTTATGTCAATATATATCTAGTCAGCACAGATAGCCCATTGTGTAGCTTTGTGCTTAATCCAAAACAACAACAATATATCTAGTCTGACGTAAATCATAACAGTCTAACAAAATATAAACGTTATGCCACTATATGTCTTGTCTAACGTGCATCTCAACAATCTAGCTTATAAGCGTCATGTAACTATACGTCAAGTTTGACTTAAATCCCAATAGTCTAATTAAATATAAATGTTATGTCACTATATGTCTATTCTGACGTAAATTAGAAGAGTCTAACTAAATATAAACGTGATTGCACTATATATCTACTCTGACGGAAATCTCGACAGTCTATTTAAGTGTAAACGTTGTGTAACTATATGTCTTGTCGGATGTGCATCACAACAATCTAACCAAATATAAACGTTATGCCATTATGTGTATAGTCTGATATGAATCCCAACAGTCTGACTAAATATAAACGTTATGCTACTATATGTGTAACGTGACTAAACATAACTTCCTCTAATGTAAAGAAAGCCCAGCTAATTTAAGCCTTTTTTATTTAATGATGATAAAAGTAGGAACAAAACTGGGAATCTCAAACTACAAGTTATTAATAGTTTTATTAAACTCACATTGATCCACGTTCACAGACTTAGTGAAACTTTTTATGTAGTGATTTGCGATTTCTTCTCTTTACTGCAACAGCGTATCTTATAAGCGTCATCTATTCAAATATGAGTTAGCTTATTGTGCTCACTGTTTGCTCATTTAACAGAATTGATTTCTCTTTTTATATCCTCTGGATGTTTTACGTAGTTTCCTAATATTGCATTTTGTCTAAACATTACGCCAGTTACCCCGTTCGCCAGCTAGTTGAAAAACGATAAAAAATAAAATTGCCTTCGTTCTTACTCTGAGGTAACACGTCATATCTTCAGCAGCCAGACGGTGGGGGTGAGGACTTCTTGACCTGAAGGCTAATTACCGCCGAGAAGGCCTAAGATTAATGAAGTGTGAATATTGAATTTTGTCCGTAATCGAGCAGACGTTAGCAACTGATGATGTTTTGATGAAAACTACAAAGACAACCATTCGACTAATTAAATTTCTTCTTCCTTGTGCGGATTTATTCAAATCAATTACTAGTCTAAAACACGTGGCTTGGCACATTCGAAGTATCATGGTGCCGTCATCACTGCTTTAACAGGAAACCAACAGAAAAGTTTCGTCGTACACAAAGAGATAGTAATATTATTTTAGTTTCATCTATAGTCTGATTCTCTGTCAATATGAAAGTTAAATTTCATTGTAAAAATTATTTGTCTGAATGAATTCGATTAGTGTTTATATGTTTAATGAAATTAAACAAATGAACTTTATAACTGTACTTAGTCAACTACGTCACTTATATGAACCAATAAAGGCCTGGCATGGCCAAGCGCGTAAGGTGTGCGACTCGTAATCCGAGGGTCGCGGGTTCGCGCACACGTAGCGTTAAACATGCTCGCCTTCCCAGCCGTGGGGTGTATAATGTCACGGTCAATCCCACTATTCGTTGGTAAAAGAGTAGCCCAGGAGTTGGCGGTGGGTGGTGATGACTAGCTGCCTTCCCTCTTGTCTTACACTGCTAAATTAGGGACGGCTAGCACAGATAGCCCTCGAGTAGCTATGTGCGAAATTCCAAAACAAACAAACAAATGAACCAATAAAAGTTTATTTCATATTAACCAATAGAAAACTGAACTACAATTTGTCATTTACCAACAATAAATATCGTAGGATTTTATAAAATGTGGCCTGAATTTAACACCTTAAAATGGTTTTCGACTAGTGCTTGTTATATAAATAAAAGTACCCCGCTGGTCCAGCGGCAAGACTACGGATTTTCAATGTTCAAATCAGGGGTTCGATTTCCCTCGATGTACTTATATAGCTAATATATCTTTAGTATAAAACAAACACGCATACACGCGTACATCTATAAAAGTGTAATAGTTCTACATGAAAATATATTACTTAATATGGCACAGGTTAGAAGCTACGAAAGCTGCTGCAAAAACAATATCCCACTCGCTGGCGCGAGATAAAATAACAAACCAGCTACAAATAATACTCCTAGATTAATATATTCAATTTAAAACACTAAATGAATTGCTATCCAAAGTTATATGAAAGCTTCCAAATTATTGTTGTGAGATAGGTTGTCATCTGTTTGTTCACTAGAGGGAGCTGAGAACAGTAAATGACAATATCAGGATAGGCCAAGAAAAATCAAAATATTTAATGTCAAGTGTTCTAGTATATTCGAAGGCTAATTACATCCTTTATTCGTAGAGAGAGTTGAAAGGTAGTCGAAGAGAAGAAAGAGTCATTTTGTTTTCGTGAAGTATATGGATCGATGTTTGATATCACACTTCTTGGGTAGTTCTGTACAAATAAGTCCCAGTATTAGATAGATTTGTACGTCATTTATGACATAGGCCTACAATGATTTATGAGCTTGAACAGTTTACAAAAATGTCATAGAAAGAAATAAGCTAATATTTCATCGTTATTTTGACTGAAGTTACATTATTTTTACAATATCGTTTAAAAGGATACACCAACGAAAGAATTATTACGTATTCATACTGCCTACATCAAAATAAAAAAAACAACTAATTAGTAACCATACTTACCTCTGTCTGTCTGTCTGTCTACTTGCTTTCGTGTCTCTCTATCTGTTTTATTACAATGCCTTGAGTCGCTCATATACAAGAAGGTAACGTCAACTTGTTTAGGTATTACTTTTCATCATTATTGTCTCTAATGGACTTCATTTCCGACTTCCATTTGCTGATCATTTCCTGTTAACGATGTGAAACTGAAGGCGGATTAATCCAACGTTACCCCCGTACCTGTTGATTATGGAAAAGTTCACTTTTAATCGCTGTCCTTCCATTAATCACGTAAATGGTCTCTTCAGAACAAAAATGTTTCGTTATAAACTGTATATGTGTGTTATCAGTGTTCGACCCGAGCTCATTCGCAGCAAGGGATTTATGACTGTGTACACGCGAAGTTCTGTGTACATATGTCAACCGTGTTAGCTCACGAGTTACATTAAGAGTATAACGAAATTCTTAAAATATTTCTAACAATATTAACAGTGCGTTACAGATACATCAGTGTAAAGTTCTGTATATTTACAAATCTGTGGACAACTGGCGTAGATTTAGAGAAACGGAAAGTCTCACGTCAGCTGTCGTCAAAACTAAGGCTGTTGATTTTAAACTTACTTAAAACATTAGAAGCAGTACCAGCTGCTTCAAACAACAAATTCCCCATTTTTATTGGTTCCCTTACTGTTTATATTAGTTAAGAGTTTGTTAAATCAAGAATTAAAAATGCAGTTCGGTAGCGCTCTCTGTTATTAACTTAGTTATAAAGCTCTTAAAATATTATTCTAAGCCCTGTACAGTAAAGAACCATGATTATAAATTAAGTCAATGTTTTATTCAATTGGAGTTATTTATATAAGCGACAGAGGGAGCCACTACCACGACAACCGAATATATGTTGTTTACGTCCATTTCCTTGAGAATGATATGTTTCCTATTGAACAGACTTTAAATCCTCTACTAGTATAATTTTAAGATACTGAAAGAGAAAAAATAAGTTTTTGTTATAATATATGAACTACACTTTTCTGCTGTGTTCGTCTAGTACTAGGATCCAGAAACCTCGATGGGGAACGACAGATATAGCTGGAAAGAGTGTCCAGTTGCATGAACAAGATGTGGTATGAACTAGAGTGAGTAAAGAAAATGTAATTACTACGAATTTTATTTACAAATGAGAAGGGAGGGTAAGGATTATGTGCACAATTTTGTTATTCAATTTTCCAATAATTGCATTTACTCACCTCTCAGAAAAACCGAGGCACTAGTCCTGTTGTGCGTCAAGCAACTACGATGTCAATAGCGAGAAAACTAAATTTAGAAATCGTTCAAACTCGTCAGTGAATATAACAGTACATTACCCACACTTCATCCACTATATCCTTTCGCCCAATACTACGTATTAGTTTCTCTGCGTTGCAAAATAGCTGAACGGCATAAACAACTTCACAGAGGCTCGGCTCTTTTGGGGAATTTACGTTAAGATTTGTGTTGACCTAAGTAAATGTTTGAGTTAAGAAACAATCTCGTGTTAGAACAAACACACACCGTCATTTTTGGAGGTCAACGTATCTTATGATAACGAAAACGTTATGTCGCTTGTTTTGTGGGTAAGAAGGATGAGTACAAACAAATCACACGAAGAATGACATAATTTATGAAAGTTTGACTGATGGTTTTGACTGGGTCCTTTATTCAGAGTTTTGAACTTATATTTTAGCGAGGTGTATCTTAAAGGCTTCTGTATTGCTGTAATTTTAGGGTTAAAATGTCTGATCGTATAGTAAGAAATGCGCTCTTTAAACACTGTAGAGTAAAATATAATAACGGTAATTTGGGGAACGACATGAATAAAAAAAATTTAAAGAGACAACAGTTGGATACTATTATGGAAACAGTTACACGTATATTGTCTGGGGAACTACATATCCTGCTACGTATTTCTTTAAACTTTGATACAACGAATAGTTATAGCTATCTCAGAAACATTGCTGCAATTCGTAAAGAATGGCAGCTCCTAACAAATGATGTTAGAAAGATTCTTAGAACAGATGTAACGCAAATATTAAGGCTTCACATCAAACTCCAACACCAGAAATTATATAGAATATGGGTCATTGCATGTCAATATCATTCATTTTTATTTTCTTTTACTAAATGCCTTCCTGAGAAAAGTCACGATTTTATGCTCGAACTAAACGTGAATGTTTTCATTCGAAGAGTATCTGAAAGTGTTACGTTGTGGAGGTCGTAAAAACGACGTCACAAATCTTACGGCTGTGGATGTCGTCTGTCACACGAGTCGTATTATTAAAAACATCAACATAGTGTTCATCAACGGTGAGATTAAACAGCCTGGAAGAAGAAGAGCTTGCCCAGCGAAGTGTCCAAAGGACGACCATTAGCACAAGCTGTTCCCACCCTTTAACGGGTACGTCGTTTCTCCTCTAGGGGGACGGGAGATAGGGTCCTGTCTTCCAGTTTGCTTCATCACCTATGTCTCGCAACCGTTCGTCTGTATGTGTCCATCCAATTTTGTTTCCTCTCGAACTCATTTATCATGACGATGACCACGGGACAGGGCTGTATTGATTCGGTGGTCAATATGTTATTTCTGCTTGTCTGATTCTCTCTGAAACGTCGATTAAACGGGAGGTTCGCCTCAGGGCTCTGGTTCCGTCTCTATTATTCCGCTTCTGGGCTATAACACTCGGGATCGGTGGCTGTTTAAACCGCGGCGAGCGGCAGTTGAAAACGGGCATTAAAGCTACGACAGACGTTTATGACAGTGAACGAGAAAGTTTCTCTATCACGACATGGATTAAGGAATCACAAAATGGAAAAAGAAACAAAAGTATAAGAGCAGTGAGAAACATTTCGTAGGTGAAAACAAGAGAAGATTTGCTCTTGCTTGTTAAGCTAAATTTAGGAATTGAACTCCGAATTGTAGAACTATAACCTTTCAATTTAGCTCTGGACCACCAGAGGGCCAACACTAGTCAGAATTTGATCAAACACGGAAATATGTTTCGATAATTGATTAATATACGAGACGTTAAATGTGGAAACTTTCCTCAAACATGGTTTTTAAAAATAAATCATAGTTATAACGAGCAAAAAATGTCTTCAACATAAAAAAACATTATAGAAAACATCAAAATATTGACATTAAATATTAAAATAAAAAAACATGATTAAATAGGAGAAAGAACCTTCTTAAAATTGGAAAATATTTTTTCAATGGTAAACTGAAAAAAAATGTTTAAATCAAGCCCACCTACATAATGGATAAACGTGTGGTTAAACCATGGATTTAAAAAAAACACGACAAAGTGAAATAAGATAGTTGAGGTTTTATAATGCTAAAATTAAATGTTGGATTTCTGTGGCAGGTACAGAACAATTAGTCCATAGGTACAGCTTTGGGCAGAACAATAAACAAACATGGAGACATTACTAAAGTATGGTTGAATGAAAACACTTTTAAGAAGCATGGATGCATCCATAAGAATTAGTTTTAACACATGAAAATATTTCTTGGATTCGGCTCAAGTAAGAATATTTTGTTTATAATTATAAAACATACTTTAAGTATTTTTACAACATTATTAAAAGATGACAGAAATAAAAAAGTCGTTGAAACTCACTGGAAATAAAAACGTTGATAAAAATTAAAATAGCTTTAAAAGAAGTAAAAATGAGGTTAACACAAAGAAACATTTCTAAAACATGTTGAAAAAGCAGGGTTAAAATGTAGATAATTTTAAGACTTTAGATACTTGACAAATGGTTGTAAATATATTTTTAAAAATAAAATATTGAAGTTTTATAAATGTCGTTAGAGTGTGGAGGTCGAAAGACACTTAAAAGGTTTGAGATAATGTTCGACAGCCCTCGCTGTAAGGTTGATTTGTAATTTCACATACACTGTATTGCGCACACGGAAAGAGAGAATTAATCAACGAAACGAAAAAAAACACACAATGAAATAAACAGTTAACTGATAAAGATAAAGTGAATTCAATCAGTTAATCCACTTTTATTAAACACCGGATGAAACAAGCTGGAATGTGGATTAATACTATTAGGGGTGTTGTTTTTCGTTGTATAAACAACAATTGATTGTAATAACTGGATACGTAATTACTATCTTGTTACCTACGGTTTATTTTAAGATTAATTTCCGAACTATGTATGTTCCTGTTTGTTTGTTTTTGGAATTTCGCACAAAGCTACTCGAGGGCTATCTGTGCTAGCCGTCCCTAATTTAGCAGTGTAAGACTAGAGGGAAGGCAGCTAGTCGTCACCACTCACCGCCAACTCTTGGGCTACTCTTTTACCAACGAATAGTGGGATTGACCGTCACATTATACGCCCCCACGGCTGGGGGAGCGAGCATGTTTGGCGCGACGGGGATGCGAATCCGTGACCCTCAGATTACGAGTCGCACGCCTTAACGAGCTGGCCATGCCAGGCCTATGTATGTTCCTTATACCTTTTTAAAAAACTATATAAAAGACGTCTGTTTGTTCTAATTTAACAAGTTTGTAAAACAGTTGTTCTTTCGTATTACTCATAAGTTAAACTCAGTTCGCACTGTTGTACATTGAAGCACAATAAAATTGGGGTACTTTAAAATCACCTTATCTGGTAATAATGGAAAGTGTTGTGTGCTCAAAATCAAAGATATACGTGTCTGTGTAATTTGCTTTAGCTCGAAGCCACACAACAGGCCGCTTTCGCTTTCTTCATTCCAGGGAATTTAACGTTGGAGTTTTGGGTTGTAAGTCAGTAAGTTTACCACTAAGTCACAGGAGAGATGATCGGTGCCTAATTTAGCAGTATAAGACTAGAGGGAAGGCAGCACCACCAACCGCCAACTCTTGGGCTACTCTTTTACCAACAAATAGTGGGACTGACCATCACATTATACCGTCTCCAAGGCTGAAAGGGGGAACATGTTTGGAGCGACCGGGATTGAAACCCGCGATTTTTAGATTACGAGTCGAACGCCTTAACCCACCTGGTCAGGCTGGGCCTGGAAAAATGAGAATCAAATGAGACTCGATAAAGACTGTAATACATTTAATTAATTTTACATTACAATATGAACTAATGGAACAAAGTGTTTCATTCTAAAACTCGAGGAGACAAGATAAAGGTGTGCTATTTATAATTTATTTTTAAATTATATTCTGGTCCAATGAAACAACGTTTTATTCTGAAACTCGAGAAGACACGAGTGCTCGATTTGCTCCTGAAGTTACATTGTAAGTAACTTAAACTGAAGTGTATTATGTTGACCGAGAATCGAGTCTACAGTAAGGCTTTCCATTTGAAACATCAAGAGAAAAAGGTCCAAATGGACGTGATACAGCTTTAGCAGGAACTCAATTCTATCGACTAGTCTCTAGCATGTGGTACAGAGGAGCCAATCGTTAAGGTTTAATGAACACTAACAGTGCTTTGTTCCGTAGAAGTCAACATCATCCACCGTGTAATATATGATCCCATCCAGAGGCAGCTAGGAATATTGTCGGGTGTCCGGCACCGCAGCCATTCGAGCAAGCTGTTACTACATGGCCGGCAGCAGTCACCATCCAATCCCGTCGGAGGTCGATTTCACTTGATCTTCTGGAGCCATCAAAAGGCTATCAGCTGTGGACTTTCAAAATTCAATTTCAGAGATCGACGAAACGATAGATCACACAGATGACCAGTCTGTTCGAGGTCTTTAGGCGACTAACCGCGCTTCATTTGTTTGCACAATATACGCACCGACCGGGAAATGGGCTTTATGGAAACCAAGTCTGCAGAAGTTTTTGTTTGTTTTATTCCGTATTTTGTCTGCTAGTTCATTTTATTTCGTGTTTTTCTTTTCTAGACATTATCTTCAGTAACAAGTCTACCATAAAGAAAGTTAGCTGTTTAAGAAAGCAGCAGTGCTGGTCATGAGTCTGCTGTCAGATACAAAATAGACCTTTTCTAAGTTTTAATAACTTGTCGATAGCGACACAGAAAATTGAAAAAGAAAAGTAACAGAGGGAAATTACGTGGACGTTAACTGTAATGTTTCTTATAAGGGTCCGAACGCTGAGCATTAATTAGTTAGACGGACGTGTATTCCCGAGTTTTAAAATAATTGTATCTCATTTAAAACAATGAACGAACAGAACTTATCACTATTTTTGAACCACAGGGGTTTCAGAGTAGGGCTGTTCACAGTGCACTATTGTAAACGAAAGAAACATGTAGCTATTTACGTGAGTAAAGTAACAATTGATTTATGAATTAACTAGCAATTTATCAAATATGTAGAAAACGTGCTGTTTTTATTCAACGTTTATCAAACCATTCAATAAGTTTTCTTATGAAGAGGTGGCGTTGCCATCGACAGTTAAATAAAGTTACGGTCTGCACTGAAAGAAAACAAAATATAAACAAGTTCATCACGATTGCCACCGTATCAGGTCCTCGTGGACTCCTGGGTCGAGCTGTGATGTCTTAATGATAGAGTTATGTCGATAGAGAAAATGAAGACATCGATGTCTACTGTCCGTGTCGTTAGGCCTTAAAATTGTGTAATAATGAGGCTTGAAGGGGATCACTCCTCCTTCCGATAACAACCATTTGTCTTCTCTGACAGACTAGGAAAGAGAGAACGCTAGATTGGGTTCACGTTTGGGGACAGTCAGGGTTGAGGGCTTTACTTCTGTGTCCAAAAGGATTCAGTTATATTAAAATAATTTGGTTCAACTACATCTTTCATACAGCGTTTTGGGAAATACATAAATTTGATCATTTTTCTACTTCCATTAGACCCTACATCGTAAAATCGTGGTATCTGTATTTTTAAGACATGGAAAATCAAAACATATATTTTAAAACAAAACTTTTTTCACATCATTACTATTGGCTGAAACAAACACTACATTTAAACCACCTAAGAAATTTAGTAACTGACAAAAATTGTTGATCCATCACGAACTAACTATTAGGTTGATAAGAAGTTTAATTTTATGAAATATAATAAAAAGTTCAGCCATTGTGAAAGTTCCAGAAAGAATCAAAACAGAACAGTCATTCAAATCGCATGTTGAATATTTTACAACGGGGAAGAAAGTTGACAAAATGTTTAATATTCAGTCTGTGCACTTGTAAATAAACAAAGAATTTAGGTTCTTAAATATAAACTTTATCTTCGTGAAAAATCATCGTCCGTAAGCCTTGTTTTTGTTCGATATTGTATGTTATGATTAAACATTTTCATACACCTCATACATTTTATAAAGCAGAGCTCATTTCTTGATACTCTGGAGATGATTTTAAAAATAAGTTTCATTCATCTTCATATATGACCTATTTGCGTTTCAAAATACGTTTCATTCATTTTTCTGTACCACCTAGTTGCGTTTCAAAGGAAGTTTCATTTATCTTCCTGTACTATCTAATGTTATTTAAAAATACGTTTCATTCATCCTTCTGTACTACCTAGTGGTGTTTAAAAATACGTTTCATTCATCTTTCTGTACGACCTAGTTGCGTTTGAAAGGAGGTTTCATTCATTGTTCTATACCTATCTAATGATGAAAAGAAATAAGTTTCATTCATCTTTCTGTACTGTCTGGTGGTGCATAACAATAACTTTCAGTCATCTTTCTGTATCACTTAGTAGTGTTTACAAATAACTTTCATTCATCTTTCTGTACTGTCTAATGGTGTTGAAAAAAGTTTCATTCATCTTTCTGTACTGTCTAATGGTGCTTAGAAATAAGTTTCATTTATCTTTCTGTACCAACTAGTGGTGTTTAAAAATACGTTTTATTAATCTTTCTGTAATGTCTGTTGGTGTTTAAAAATACGTAGTATCATATTTCTGTATTGTGTGGTGGTGTTTAGAAATAACTTTCATTAATCTTTCTATATTGTCTAGTGGTGTTTGAAATACGTTTTATTCATCTTTCTGTACTATCCAGTAGAGTTTAATAATACGTTTTATTCATCCTTCTGTACTGTCTAATGGTGTTGAAAATACGTTTCATTTATCTTTCTGTACTGTGTAGTAGTGTTTTATAATTACGTTTTATTTATCCTTCTGTAATACATAGTAGTGTTTAAAAACATGCTTCGTTCATTTCTCTGTACTGTCTGGCGGTGTTTAAAAATACGTTTTATTCATCTTTCTGTACTGTCTGAAGGTGTTGAAAATTCGTTTCATTCATCTTTCTGTACTGTCTGGTGGTGCTTATAAATAAGTTTCATTTTTTTTTGTACCAACTAGTGGTATTTAAAAATACGTTTTATTCATCTTTCTGTACTGTCTAAAGGTGTTGAAAATTCGTTTCATTCATCTTTCTGTACTGTCTGGTGGTGCTTATAAATAAGTTTCATTTTTTTTTGTACCAACTAGTGGTATTTAAAAATACGTTTTATTCATCTTTCTGTACTGTCTAAAGGTGTTGAAAATTCGTTTCATTCATCTTTCTGTACTGTCTGGTGGTGCTTAAAAATAAGTTTCATTTTTTTTTGTACCAACTAGTGGTATTTAAAAATACGTTTTATTGATCTTTCTGTACAGTCTAGTGCTGTTTAAAAATATCTTTCATTCATTTTTCTGTACTATCTAGTGGTGTGTAAAAATACGCCTCATTCATCTTTTTGTACTGTCTAAAGGTGTTGAAAATACGTTTCATCATATTTCTGTACTGCCTGGTTATGTTTAGAAATAGCTTTCATTAATGTTTCTGTACTGTCTTTTGGTGTTTGAAAATACGCTTAATTTTTCTTTCTCTTTCTTCTGGTGGTGTTTAAAAATACGTTTCATTCATCTTTGGGCCCGGCATGGTTAAGTTCGTTAAGGTGTGCGACTCGTAATCTGAGGGTCGCGGGTTCGCGCCAAACATGCTCGCCCTTTCAGCCGTCGGGGCGTTATTATGTGACGGTCAATCCCACTATTCGTTGGTAAAAGAGTAGCTCAAGAGTTGGCGGTGGGTGGTGATGAGTAGCTGTCTTCCCTCTAGTCTTACATTGCTAAATTAGGGACGGGCAGCAAAGATAGCCCTCGAGTAGCTTTGTGCAAAAATCAAAAACAAACTAACAAACAAACATTCATATTTGTGTACTGTCTAGTGATGTTTAAAAATACGTTTCATACATCTTTCTGTACTGTCTGGTGGTGCTTAGAAACACGTATCATTCATCTTTCTGTACTGTCTGGTGGTGTTTGAAAATACGTTTCATCATATTTGTGTACTGTCTGGTGGAGTTTAGAAATAACTTTAATTAATCTTTCTGTATTGTCTGGTGATGTTAAAAAATACGTTTCATTGATCTTTCTCTACTGTCTGGTTGTGTTTAAAAATACGTTTTTTGCATCTTTCTTTACTATCTAGCGGTGTTTAAATATACGTTTTTTTGCATCTTTCTTTACTGTCTAGAGGTGTTTGAAAATACGTTTCATTCATCTTCCCTTACTGTTTAGTGGGGTTTAAAAATACTTATTCCAATTATTTCTCTACTTCCTACGAGTATGGAAGAACATATTTCATTTTCTTTTCACTAGAGGTATATAAATCCTAGATACACTACGTAATTTAACATCCGAATCTATACATCATATATATATATATATATACACACACTAGTAGGTTTAACATTCGTATCTATACATTGTATATTCATTTCTAAGTTTCTCGTTTGTTTCTATAGACCTTATATATATCAGTAAGCTTAACGTTTGTATTTATACATCGTATATTCACTTGTATGTTTCACATTCGAATTTATATTCGTACACCTTTATGCAAATTAATCGAACCAAATGGTCATTTTACAATATTTACAGCATTGCGCCCGGTGTGGGCTCACTGGACCAGCTGATTTTCTTTAATAGTCATTTATTCACACAGACAGCGTCATTAGCTGTGTTTTGCAGTACGATCGATCTATTTTTGGGATATATGACGAAATTTTGAGGAATATTATGTCATTTGAATTGCGTTAGAAGGACAAGGAGACAGTCAAAAAACAGCTTTTTACTAACTCAATGAGGAAAAAACAGTATCAATGGGGTCTGAAATACAAAAACTGGAATCAAGAACAATGGAGGAAGGTGCTATTCAGTGACGAGACTCATTTCTTCGTACAGGGTCAAAGAAGTCTGCATGTTCGCAGATCTCCAAGTAAGAAACTTCGAAAATCTCACATCAATCAGTTCGTAAAACATCCCTTGAAGAAGATGTTTAGGGGCTCTTCCAGCTACTATGGCGTCGGAGGCTTACATATGGTAGAAGGTGTGATGCGAGGACCACAGTACATCGAAGTATTGCAGAGAAGAGTCGTTCCAGAATTTAAAAAGAGATTTCCAGATGGATCTGGAATTTCTCAGCAAGATCTGGCTCCATGCCACACATGGAAACTTGTGAATAATTTTATGACTACAACGCTAATAAAGGTGCTGGACTGGCCTGAAAACTCTCTGGACTTAAATCCTGTTGAAAATCTTTAGGCGATTTGTAAAGAAAAACTTTGGGGAAAAAACTGCATTACGAAAGATAAGCTAATTGAGGCCATAATTGAGGTGTGATTACGCGACCCAAAAATTAGTAAAGATTGCAGTAAACTTGTGGACCCGATCCCAAAGTGAATTAATGATCTTCTGACAAATAATAGCCGTCATATCATGTATTAATTTATAATATTTGGATTTTGAGAAATAAAACGGAAAAAAATTGAAAAAATCGTAATTTTTCGTTTTCTTTCAATTAATTTGCACAAGGGTATATCTCTATATAACATATATATACACTAGTTTGTTTAACTTTCGTATCTATACACCATATATACATTAGTAAGTTTAACATTTGCATCTATACACCATATATACATTAGTAAGTTTAATATTTGCATCTATACACCATATATACATTAGTAAGTTTAACATTTGCATCTATACACCATATATACATTAGTAAGTTTAACATTTGCATCTATATACCATATGTACACTAGTAGTGGATTTAGCATTCGTATCTGTACCCTATATGTACACTAGTAGGTTTAACTTATGTCTGTACACCATATGTTCATTAGTAGGTTTAACTTATGTCTGTACACCATATGTACATTAGTAGGTTTAACTTCTGTCTGTACACCATATGTACACTACTAGGTTTAACTTATGTCTGTACACCATATGTACATTAGTAGGTTTAACTTCTGTCTGTACACCATACGTCCTTCCCAATATATTATTGCAACCTTGAATTCTTATTTACTGTTTACATATATATTTGTATATCACTTATGTTTTAAAATGTGCTACATCCGTTCTCTTAGACCATATAATCTTTATAACGCTTATCTTTTGTCTACAAAAGCCATCTATTCGTATATATACTCCTTGGGATCTAATTTTTCTATATATATATACCTTACCTAAATGCCATTTAAAAGATATTTATTTTTATTATACTCTATATATGCTGTTTTTGGTCTCTCCATATGCTACACAAATTTTCTATATACGTGTACTGCATTTAACTTCTGTTTTCAATAAAGTATAACTTTTCCACACGTCATTTATCCTCTACAAGACATAACTTGTGTCTTCATAAAGGCAATAAAGATTGAAACCAAACCGTGCACCAATACTGAAGTTAAACATTTACAAGATGTGAGGAAGTAATGTGAACTGAAAACTGGAATACGAAGGTATCTCAAACAAATCTGGTCCTACCAAAGCGAGAGATACATCTCGTTACTATATATTTATTTTAAACAGTTTTATTGCTATTGTATGTAACCATATATTTCGAAGACCAAGTCAACGTGATCCAGAATTCATATCTAGTAAAAAAAACAACAAAAAGCAATGTGTGGTTCAGTTTCTTGAATTATTAGTATATACTCTGATTACAAGCGATATTGGCCGTGCATGGAGATTAAGGCACAGAAGGATTATGTCTACCTCTAACGGAGTTAAACTATTGTCATTTGGCCATAAAGTTCACTCTGTCTCAACTGTTTTATGTCTAATAACTGCCGTCAAGTCCAGAGATGAAATTGAGCACGCACGAGTTGTATCACTGGGCTATCTTGGAAATAAAAATATTCTTGTACGTAAGGGTTTTAATGGCCTCCCGTAAGAATTACCGGTGCCCACCAGCCCGACTTGGAAATCATTCCTCTTTAATATCTGTTCCAGTTTGGTGTGTCATAAATCAAAACTTCCTGGCCATCTCGAACCCCCTGCAAGGAATCGCACGCGAAATGTTACTTAGTGCACGAGCGGGAATGCGATTCCGTGACAGTCTTCTCACACGGAATGTATTAATATAAACGTACCAGCCGTAATTCTCTCTCGATGACTCGTGGGTAGAGCCAATCACCTGTTCTCTCTGAGACAGGAATGGTGGCTCGAGTCTAGTTACTCACTCTTTCAAGTGAGATGTTAAGAAATAGAATAATCAACTTCATCATAATTTACAAAGACAGGTCTTGAATTACTCAGAAAAGAAGCACTGTAAGAAACTATGGACAAGTAATCTCTAACAAACTCTAAAGAAACATGTGTAGTCACAAGCAAACTTTAACAAACTCTACTTAAACATGTGAAGTCAAAATAAAGGAAACAACAGAATCAAGTGTAGTTAAAAAACTGTGTAACTAATCGAATATCTTGTAGTTTACAATAATAACAGTAAACTTTAATAAACAACACCCAGTGTGCCGTGATAAAGTCAAGATAACACAAAATCTCGGTTTAATCAAAACAATACTATACACGGAGATAAAAGTCAAGATAACACAGAACCTTTATTTAAACAGTATAACACCATACATGGAGATAAAAGTCAAGATAACACATAACCTTAATTTAAACAGAAAAACATCATACACAGAGATAAAAGTCAAGATGACAGAAAACCTTAGTTTAAACAATGTAATACCATACATGGAGATAAAAGTCAAGACAACACAAAATCTTAGTTTAAACAATTCAACACCATACATGGTTTGTTTTGAATTTCGCGCAAAGTTACTCGAGGGCTATCTGGGCAAGTCGTCCTTAATTTAGCAATGTAAGACTAGAGGAAAGGCAACTAGTCATCTCCACCCACCGCCAACTCTTGGGCTACTCTTTTACCAACGAATAGTGGGATTGATCATGACATTGTAATGCCCCCACGGCTGAAAAAGCGAATATGTTTGGCGTGACCGGAATTCGAACCCGAGACCCTCGGATTAGGAGTCGAACGCCTAAACACACTTGGTCATGCCAAGCCTACCATTCATGGAGATAAAAGTCAAGACAACACGGAACCTTAGTTTAAACAATACAACACTATAATGCAGATAAAGTCAAGAGACCAAAAATCAACACCTTGGTTTAATGAACAAACCAAACACTTAAATTATGTATTCTATAATTATGCAACATCATTCATTGTTTGATGTTGTCAGTTTGCTTCTACAATAAATTATATTTCTCGTGTAATTCGACAACTAGTGTATTATGAATATTTGTTTCTCAAACATCTCACTTGTCGCCTTGAATATTGTTTTAAAAGTGATATTTTTATTATTTTGTTATGACAATTTTAGATTCTTTAAAACAGTATAAAATTATATTTTTCACTACTGTGAAGAAATGCAGGATCTCTGAATTAATTTGGCAATGTTCAAGGTTTGAATAACTTTTAAACTATAATTCTATAAACCTTTAATAACTGACCATTTCAATTGCTGAAGGAAACTGATATTTAATTACATTAACGAACACGAGATGGAGCCACAAACAGTAGTGTACCATCATTTTCGGTAAAATAATTTTCCGGGTTTCCGGTAAAGCTTCTACAGTAGAGGTGCAAGTGGTAAGTAAGTTTCTGTTTATTTTTAGTTGTTGTTGTTTTTTTAAGAGAGTAGTGTAACTGTATTGACGTTATATTTAAGATAATTACTGTATTTAAGTATAAATGTCTATAGTTTAGGCATGATGGATGTTCACATACCATGTAACAATTATATGTTAGTACTCGTACTTAGGGGTACATTTATAATAGCTTCAGTCATTCCGTTCCCCAACTTTTGTTTTATATAAAGTGGGTTCCTCGCATGAAATTCAAATTTATATTTATATGTCTATATTTCTGTATGTCTACCAACATAACTGATTATCTATCTACCAAGTGTTACTCTTTAATTAATTTGAAGTGACAGATAAAGTCATACAACGATACTTTAGTTTTTAAGCATAAATTAAAACGTACCGAATGATTTTCTCCCACAGTAAAATGTTAGAGCAGTATCATTCGGTTTCCTCAAACAAATTAACACCACTCGGATACTTTAATCCAAGGAATTACATACCAGTATGAAGTACATGGTTTTGGCTGTATTAAATGTATTTATATAAAAGACATTTATCTGTTTTGTGTTTTCCCTTCCCCTGACAGACTCTTTAATTTTGATTAAGCTCAAGGGGTTTATATTTCAACTTTGGTTGAGTCACGACTTTTCTTGAACTGTCTGTTTATCTTAACAAGTTCAAAATCGGGCGTCTAATAACAATTATTAATGAGATGGCAAAAGTTCCGGGTATTTATTATGTTTGGTCTGCTTTGATTTGAATTTCGCAAAGCTAGAATAGGGCTTAATTTCACAGTAAAAGATTAGAGGGAAGGCAGCTAGTCATCACCACCCACCGCAAACTTTTGGGCTGCTATTTTACTAACAGATAATGGGATTGACAGTCTCCTAATAGCGCCACTACGACTGAAAAGGAGAGCATGTTTGGTGTGACGGGGATTCGAACCCGATTTATTACGTCATTTCGTTTCACCATATTTCAATATTTTGTTGCTAACCATTGGATGATTTAAAAATATTAATTGCGTCGTTTTATATCATTGC
The DNA here is from genome assembly GCA_011833715.1 of Carcinoscorpius rotundicauda. Classification (NCBI taxonomy): domain Eukaryota; kingdom Metazoa; phylum Arthropoda; class Merostomata; order Xiphosura; family Limulidae; genus Carcinoscorpius; species Carcinoscorpius rotundicauda. Next base: position 58,273,512 of record CM022398.1, read on the forward strand.
ATTCCAATATACTTTTGTAAACCATAGGGCAATTTCTGAACATTTATTACGTCGTTTTATGTCATTCTATTTTATTTACACGTTAATATTTCTGTTGAAGAAGGCCTAATTTAAAAGTAAAGCGATGGGAAGAAGAAAGAAAAAAAGGAACCGATTAAGAAATGAAAAGACAAAATATAGAAGAACGTAACTGCATGGGAACAGTGGGTGTAGGTGTGTTTTCTCTGCTCCCAGTTGAGCGCCTACATTATTATTCAGAAGATACTGACAACAGAAACCATAGCAGTCAAAGACTACAGAATTAATCAATTTTCAAGCTTTCTTACAAGAATCACACCAAGGAACGTTTATTGCAACGTTTCATATTATGAATGCAAATGACAGGGGGACGTTACTTCAATGAAAAAAGTTGTCTCATGGGAGGCGGCCATCTTGTCAAATTGACATAATGGAAAATAACGCCGTAGGATATCTTTGTGATACAAAATGAAGTCCCAAATGTGTTCGACAGGGTTATTAAGTTTTCTTCATAACCAATGAATTTACCAAACGTCATCGAATGAGAAACAAAATCAATAACTATGAAAGACAAAAGGCAGTTAATTCTAAAATTATTGTTTGTAAATAGATTTAGATAATGGCAACACTTTCCCAAGAACATTTTGTTGTTTAACCCTAAGGTGTGGAATAAATGTAACTGATCTACTAAACTTGTGAATTATTTACACTTGATTAAGCATTTTAGAAATAAACATATTAGCAACGAAGGATACTCATTGAATAAGACTCTAAAACATTCGCTGTTTTATTCTGCTGTTCATTAACCCTAACGAAAATATGTGTCAAATCAACCAGAGATAAATGGATCACAGAAGAAAAAAAAAATGTTGTTATTATCTTTCCAGTATGACACCATTTCTAAACAGAGGTCTAGACGTTTCACGCCTAGTGAAGTTTTTATTTGCTAAATAATATACCGTGTTTTTGACAGCGAGAATGTCGAATGCGTCTTAGTTAACTAAGTCATAACCCCCTATAAAACTCACGTCTGCCATTGTAATGTTCCTAGATGACTCCTTATTTGGCCCGGCATGGCCAAGCGTGTGCGGCGTGCGACTCGTAATCTGAGTGTCGCTGGTTCGCATCCCCGTCGCGCCAAACATGCTCGCCCTCCCAGCCGTGGGGGTGTTATAATATACAGTCAATCTCACTATTCGTTGGTAAAAGAGTAGCCCAAGAGTTTAATAGGAAAAATGTGAACACTATGAAATTAGCCTAAATACTAGCTGATCAAAAGTTTAAGACCATACCATAAAGAAGTTTTAAACAGGGTAAAAAATGCCCAACAAGAGGTCTTAGTAATGAGTTGCACGGCCGTCATTGCAAATAACTGCAAACATTCGCTTTGGTATGGTCGAGATAAGCGTCTGCAGAAGGCTAGCTGGAATGTTATTCCAAATGGTGAAGATGGTTTCACGAAGATCATGCACTGTTTGGAATTGACGTCCATCCACCCCCAAACATTTTCAATGGGGTTCAGTTCGGGCGAACACGTTGGATGGTCCGAAAGAATCACGCTATTTGCCATAAATAAAGTCCTTTGTCCTGCGGGAATTGTAGATTGCACCGTTGTCCTGCTGAAAGATCCAGTCATTTCAACACAAGCGAGGGTCTTCAGTCAATAAGAATGCTCTCTTCAACATGCCAATGTAGCCAGATGCTGTTTAACGCCCCGGTATTACCTGAAGCTTTATTGTTCCATGGAAGGAGAAAGCACCCCAGATCATGATGGAACCTCATCCACTGTGTCTCCAGTGGGATATCCTTATCGTGCCAGTAACGTTGAAAGCCATCTGGACTATCTAAGTGAAATGTTTTCTACGTTCCATATTTGGTGATTCCCAACAAAGTTTAACTAAGTTGTTTCATGGTGTGGAATAAGGCGTGGCTTCTGAAGACATTTACTGTTTTTAAAGTCTTTCTCTCGTAGATACCGTTTTATTGTTCTTGAGCTGCATTCTGTGTCTGTAAGGGCCTTAATATAGTTCGACGATCGGCTGGTGTCTTGCCGGACAACTCGTCAAATCTTCCTGCTCAACCCCGGCAAAATTTTCTTAAGCTGACCACTTGAAATTGTCGTTCCGTATCTCCCAGGGTCTTTTAAGAAATTTGCAACAGCAGTTTTACTCCGCCCAATCTCACCAGCGATGGCACGTTGAGAGAGACCTTGCTTTCGAAGCTCGAAAATTCTACCACGTTCAAACTCTGTCAACTTTTTAGCCTTTGCCATGTTTTTACCCAATGCAACACACGAGATGCCAGTGGAAGATATTGACAACACTAATGCTTGAACATAAATGACGAAATTTCGCTACGTGTTTTCCGATTGACGCTTCGTTTCAGTATGGTCTTAAACTTTTGACCAGCTAGTATTTAGGCTAATTTCATCATGTTCACATTTTCCCTCTTAAATGCCCCCCCCCAGTAGCTCAGCGGTATGTCTGCGGACTTACACGCTAAAATCCGGGTTTCGATACCCGTGGTGGGCAGAGCACAGATAGCCCATTGTGTAGCTTTGTGCTTATTTCAAAATAACAATAACAATAACCCTATTAAATGCTAAAAATGTTTTGATTTTTATTTTCCCTTTTCTTATTTTCATCTTTCTAAGCTCTACTCAACTAAGTGGTTTAGTCTAACAACACAAAATGCTTGTTGTTTAGTTGTTGTTGTTTAGAATTAAGCACAAAGCAACACAAAGGGCTATCTGTGCTCTGCCCACCACGGGTATCGAAACCCGGATTTTAGCGTGTAAGTCCGCAGACATACCGCTGAGCCACTGGGGGGCATACAAAATGCATATTTTTTTCTTTATGTTCATTGGCCTTAAGATTTTGGCCAGCAGTGTATATCATGAAATGTGACCAGATAGTGTATTGCTACTTTTTAGTACTGACCCGGAAATGCCGGGTGGTTAGAGGCCTTCGACTCGTAATTTGAGGATCGTGGGTTCGAATTCCCATCACGCCAAATATAATCGCCCTTTTAACTTTGGAGGTGTTGTAAATGTGACTGTCAATCCCACTATTCGTGAGTAAAAGAAGTAGCCAAAGAGTCGGCGGTGGGTGATGATAACTAGCTGCCTTCTTATCTAGTCTTACACTGCTAAGTTATGGACGGCTTGCGCAGATAGCCCTCGTGTAGTGTTGCGCGAAATTAAAAAACAAACAAACTTTTTTGTATTATTAACAACAAAGATTTAGTTCACAGCAATATGATACAATGTTTGTATTGTATCCAAAACTAAACGTGTTGACAGTGAGAGAAAAAGAAATAATTAGTTAAAATCAGTTTAATGAGATAATGCTTTTTATTTAATACTAATTTGTTATTTCTGCTATGTATCTATAAATCTTGTTTTATTATAAAAATAATTCTATACCAAACTACATGTCGTGATACTGTAGCCTCACTACACAGCTTCTGGAGAATTTCTATTCAAAGTCTTGTCAGCTAAATTGATCTCAGCAGTTCTAAAACCACGTGACTAATTGCTTAAACAAAGCTGAAACTTCCAAGTTCGGAAACTCTTTCAGATACATGTATGTAACGATGGTAATTTTGAACGGTTCAGTTTGTAACTGTGTATACAGTTCGGAAGCTAGAAGAAGAGATTTTAATATGAGTGGATCATTAATGCCACCCTCGAGGGTACTGTGGACAACATGGTCTCGTTATATCGGCTGTTATCTTCCAGCTATCCACTTACTAGCGCCACGTACATGGTTGTGAAGACTTTCTTAATGCGTCCTTCGCACACGTACTGACGTTTGAAATTTGCATTAGGCGTCTACAAAAGAAAGCTGTACAAGAACTGATATATTCTGTTTAACTTTGATGTTTTAAGGCTTAAAACAGAAACCGTTCTTTAATTTTACCTGGTTTCATATGTAAACATAACATTTAGAGTAGAGCAGTTCAGGTCGTGTTGTGAAAGACCTTTCAAAATTATTCAAATTCATTACTGAAAACAATATAAATCTCTGTGTTTGTACACATGTATTATTTTAAACAATTTATATTGTATGCTACTTGCCACTGACTTTACAATGTAGAACGTAACTGTTACATTCATAACCATTTTGTAAGTTAGACAAACCCCGTATCCTGATGGAGATATATCTAGGTATTTTCTTTTTAAGTTCCGGTACTTTTAGCTGGCTTTCTGTGTGTACAGGATATGCAAAACACTAGTTTTTAATAATAATAACAATGAGCTTGTTGTACAGACTAAGATGTAGGATAAAGAACAATATTACTTACCAGGTGTATTTGTCAAATTGTTGAACTAATTCTAGATAGTATACGCGTTAACTACGCTATATCACAACAATTTTGTAGTCTCACCAGGTCGCTGAAGTTAAAATCTCTTTTTAGTCCAACTTTACCTGAGCACATCATATATTATATTATTAAGTTGTAATTTTGATACAAGCATAGGGATTTGATTTGCAGAATTTAATCAACAAGGTTCTCTGTTTTATATTTGTGCTTTATTTAAAAGTATTTTCTAAGATTATGATGGACTCGTTTTGGTAAAGACAAAACTGTAGTAAGACCAAAATCTGAAAATATGACATAACTTAGGGGATTTCGTTTCTTGGACAAAAGCTCTTAACCATAGATGTAAATGGTTACGTCACCTTTATTAATCATCGCCATGACCGGAAAGCTGGTTTGCAGATCTTCCATGCCTACTTTGAACTTGAAGGATAGGATAACCATCACACCCGGTTACTATGATAAGAACCATGTGTACATCATTATACTGAAAGAAATGGTTTCTACAGGACTCCAATGTAATTAACCAATAGAACCAAACTGAATCATTAGTTGGAGTTCCTAGTGATCATAACTAACTCGAAACACCCCTGAAAGATGAAGTACTGCGCTTGGAGCTACTCCTACGACCAGTACAATGGCTGGCATCTCATCAGGAGATTGGAGAAAATTGATAAAACATGTCTCAGAGATGATAATGTGTTATCAGCAATGAAATGCTCAAACTAGAAAAACAGTGACAAAAGCACTGAAGATGTTACAGTACTGCCAGCCACACTGGTCATTAGTGGGCAAAGCACTAAAGATGTTACAGTACTACCAGCCACATTGGTCATTAGTGGGCAAAGCAATGAAGATGTTACAGTACTGCCAGCCACACTGGTCATTAGTGGGCAAAGCACTGAAGATGTTACAGTACTGCCAGTCACACTGGTCATTAGTGGGCAAAGTAGTGAAGATGTTACAGTACTGCCAGCCACACTGGTTATTAGTGGGCAAAGCACTGAAGATGTTACAGTACTGCCAGTCACACTGGTCATTAGTGGGCAAAGTAGTGAAAATGTTACAGTACTGCCAACCACACTGGCCATCAGTGAGGAAAGCACTAAAGATGTTACAGTAATCCCAGTCACACTGGTCATTAGTGGGCAAAGCACTGAAGATGTTATAGTACTGCCAGCCACACTGGTCATTATTGGGCAGTTGCAATTATTATTGTAGCAATAAGATAGCACCCCATATGAGAAAGAGAAACATTTTGTGTTAAATGTTGGGTGCTTGGATGCTGATCAATACAGTGTATATCCAGTTGAAGAAGGTCAACAGGTTCTTTTAAATGTTAGTCAACAGTAAGAAGGATGACGTCAGTCAATGGTTACCATTGCTTCAGTTGGTTGTAATCACACTCAGTGTGCATAGCAGTGCGTTGTATCCAAAGATATGATGACCATATCAGCTCTTCTTAAACTACACATAACTTGATACACACTTTTAAAGATACATGAATGCAAAGTTAAGGTTTTGTTAGATTCTGCTGATGCTGTTGGAATTTTTTCTTGGTCTCATCAAATAATGTGACTGAAACCAGCTCTTCAACCACTCAATATTGGCTTGATTCTAGTTTTATTCTTTATTGAATATTGATTTATTAGGTTAGAAACCAATGTAATCTGTGGAACCAATATACTGCATCTCTCAAGTAAAATACCCTAGTATTGATCTTTAAGAGCTCAGGAACAGTAAACTGTATAAACGTACTTAGGGGAGAGAGGTACAATTACTGAGAAAGAAGTATTTTTATATGTTGTTACACAGAATCAGTTTAATGTGTGATGTCAATATCTCTTTCAAATGATGAGACCGATGCATGATATGCACAGTTCACAGTCTAGAAATTAAGTTACATTTGATTGGACAGTTACTACTTTCGTTTGCCATCATAGACAAATGGGTATTCAGCCCCACCTGTATTGAGTCTAATGAGAAAGAAATGGTTCACCTTTACCATCTCCAAGAGTATCTGGTGCCAGAGGTCAATAACTTAGTAGTTACAATTGGAATGTAGTGCTTTAACTGTTGACCAGATGAATATCTAGACAGACCACAAGTCATGCATCATTGCAGATACATGCAATGCATATCCAATAAAACAACTGTTGTACGGACATCCTTAGGACACAAGGGGTGTTGCCAGTGATAAAATGAAAAGATGTTATACTAAGGAATAGAATAACACTTCTAAAGTGTCTTTATTCCTTCCAGTAGTGGCTGTTAAAAGTAAACAGGATGTCGAAGTTAATTTTAACGTGAGTGAACATGCTGACACATATTGATGTATCTCCTTTGTTGCAAATATATCACTATTTTCATTTAGTGATAAATACGTTACGTGAATACCTTTAGCATAATTTAGAGTAATTAGATAAATATCAATGAACCAAGTAATAAATTTCTCTTGCTCATTGTTAACAGAGTGTGATTAGTGCGGGATATTGTAAAGATACGCTCACTTCACCATATTATCTTCAATTTGGTGGTTTGACTGAGAAGGTAATATTGACCACCAAGTGTATTCTTAAATCGTTTGTAAAACCAACTAAACTGACTCAGATGAGCACCTGCTTTACTTGGGAAAAGACTGATAGTCAGTTGGTTGTTTGTCGAACTAACTGGTGTTCGATATAATGTACAGATCTTAATGGATGTGCCCCCCATTGGTTCAGCGGTATGTCTGCGAACTAAGAACGCTAAAAACCGAATTTTGATACCCATGGTGGTTAGAGCACAGATAGCCCATTGTGTGGCTTTGTGTTTAATTCAAAACAACAACAAAAACTTAATGGATCTAATATATTGTACGCAGTTTGCATAAATGTGAGAACTGATTAATATTTTTATTGGTTGATGCACATGAACTATACATTGATAAGTAAATTCGTCATTTATGTAAACACATGTTGGGACAAGAAAATGGTGGAATGAAAAACTAAGCCCGAAGACCAGGTATGACTGTGATATGTGCAGAAGAAACTTGGTTCTGGCAGAACTGCTTATTATCTCGTACTTCAACAGCTTAACCAGCAAACTGTGAAGTGCTTGAGATGCATAGAAACATTTAAGCATGTTCGGTTTCTAAAAATCTTGTAAACTGTCTGAATTATATATCGTAGGTTAAAAATGTTTATAAGTAAGCGGGTAGTAACAGCACCGTGTGAAATTGATACCGGCCTAAATGATAAAATATATATATATATATATATATATACCACAAATATCATTGTGGCTGTTCATAAAGAGTCCAAAAAGGTAGGCGGATAGTAAAACAGTCCAATTGTTAACATTTATGGTAAAATTGGACAGAAACTAATCAGAAGTTATGGCATCCAAGGCTAGGATTAAAAGGTCTTGACATACCCTACTTTCTGGACTACTGATTGAGGTTGGAGTAATTTTGTAGATCAAGTTATTTAAAAGTCACTTATTCATAGCAATTAAAACACTTGTGTGGTTTGCAAGCATGAACAGGCAAAATATTAGCAACTGAAAGACTGTAACAATCCTTATTTTCTTAGCTACCTTGTTGAATGCTATGGATTTTCCCAAAATTCATTAGGTTCACTTAGTTCCAAGAGTCAGAATGACAAGAGGGGTTGAAAAATAAATTCACTGTAAGTTCCAAACATTACAAAGAAATAGAACCCAGACGTTTTGAGTTATGCAGTAGAATTCATGATAAAACGCCTCTAACTATTTTTAGTTGATCCCCTCCATTACTACCTGAAGGACCTGCAGCTATGAGAAGTGATTCTAGAACGCTGATGGCTTGTATGACTGCAGATGATTGTAAGGACCCTTCAGTCCTTGTTTACCAAGAACTCAGCCCCTCCCCAATGGCAAAGTAATATGTCTACGAACTTATTCTGCTACAAACCAGGTTTCGACACCTGTGGTTGACAAACCATAGATAACCCTTTGTGCTTAATGAAAAACACCAAACACCAAGAACACAAACAATTTTATGAAAAACGTCGACAGATGTTTGTATGAGAGACTCCCTGAAACTTCATGTGTACTTGTGTGTGCAATCTAATATTAAATTCAAACATAAAACCATGATTTTAGTTTGGGAAGATTATAACAGATTTGGAGTCGAACAATAAGGAAATGGTGTTTGTAAACAGCATAACGACATCACAGTACTGTGATATCCTTGTTTCACTTGACTGTAATACTATAATGGATGACATGGTTACGAGTTGTAGCTGTGAATATATTTCACTGTTGTCGCTCATGCTTTTCCCACATCAGCTGATAACATAAGTTATAATAAAGATGCTATAAATACAGCGAATAGGTCAGATTTTTATTGAGCTTTATCTGTGATTAAATCATTTTGGCGTAGCACTAGAATTGGCGTTTTATCCGATCATAGGTGACAGCATTGTAGCAAACGACATGGCTACACGTATTTGTAATTTGCATTTAGTGTGAAACATCATACGCATTTACCATACTTTTTATGCTCCTACATAAACCTAAAGATATTTACACACTTTCTGTGCTATTACAGAAACCTAAGGCTATTTCAATGTATAAGTACAGTATGTAAAATGTATTTTGTTTTTTTCGTGTTATGTTTACTCGTAAGAAACATACCATGTTGTTAACATTTTAGACTTGAACTACCTTAGGCTTCAGTGTTAAAAGTCAATGGTACATTGTAGTGGAAGAAGCTTAGGAGTCTTTTATTTATTTTTCTCTGTGGATCTAAACCACTTAATATGAAGCACTGTACGTTCGATATGTCAAGCCACTAATAGGAGTTACTCCAGGAAGATAAACAGTTCAGTCTGGGACATTGCAATTTTAGTTTGGTGATCTTATGAAGTTTGTGTTGACTGGTATATTCACAGGTTATAGATCAGTTATAACCTTTAGCATAAATGAACTTCCATATAACAGTACTTATTTTCTACTATAGCTCGTACTCTATTGCTACAAATACTTGTCTATGAGCTTCTGACCTTTTAGAGACTGAATAAATCACACGTTTTCAACCACGATTGTTGTTGAAATCTTGAATTCTATTGTCTGATAGCCGGCTCTTTTGATCAAAATATTATCTCCTACCAGATTCAATTTCAACCGTCATTGGTTCTGCTCTCTTCTGAAAGACTACCTTCTACAAGCAGAAAGGTAAGAAACCGTTTGTACCTGATTCAACTCCATCGAAGGTAGCAACCACTGCACCACATAGTTGTATTTTACTATAATTTTTACAGCGTACCAGGAGTCCATTCCATGAATCTTTGGTTTGAAATGTTCTATTTGCACCCTTCTAATTCGAACTCAATAAATATCCAATTAATATATATATATAAATGTTTGCGGGTAATCGTAAGTTTAACACTTCCATTAGACCTTAGACAGGTTCAATGCCATTGTGTCGGTGATAAAAGAATTGTCAGATTGAAGAGAAGTTGTAATATTTTATCTTCTTTATCGTATTGTTCTTACGTTTTTATTCAGTGGCATTTAATATTCTGTTTGAGGCTGGAAACATTTTCCGTTTTTAATCACCTCTTTCGAAACAGCTTTAAAACATTAGGGTGCAGTTGTTGTGCTAATATAGGAAATTCAAATACAAAGGACGGTGAAATTTTATTTTAAAAAAAAGTAAATTGCCAGTTGTAAGAAAATTATCTGAGTAAATCCAAAAACACTTTGGAAGCTTTTCTGAAATGGTCAGCCAGTTTGGTCAAACAGTATTGTTTGTTTGTTTTAATTTCGCTCAAAGCTACACGATGGCTATCTGCGATAGCTGTTTCTAATTTAGTAGTGTAAGACTAGAGGGAAGGCAAATAGTCATCACCACCCACCACCAACTCTTGGGCTACTCTTTTACCAACGAATAATGAGATTGAAAGTCGCATTATAAAGACCCCACGACTGAAAGGGCGAGCATGTTTGGTGTGACGGGGATTCAAACCCATGACCCTTGAATTACGAGTCGAGCGCTTTAATCACCTGGCCATGTGGCCGGACCCTAAGTAATTAAATAATGCCTCCAGCCATTACTGTGTTTCTTTATCATATCAAATCTGATCAAATGGTATGAAAATAAATATATCATTTCATAATATTATTTCACCAATTAGATTGTTCACTGAAAAAAAAATAACAACTAAAATTCATGTATTATTTTTCATGTTTTCTTCATACAAAGCCGATTAACATAAATTATATATTTTAGTCTTTCGTAGAGATATATTTCGTTTTTCATATTAAAAAAACATTATTATACAAACACTAATCAAATTTTAATTTTATTGAGAGACATTTCCCTATATAAAACATGATATATTTTCATTCGATTAACGACCAAATATACTTTGTTAATAGTTTAAATTAAGAAGGAGTTTATCAGATGTCTTAAATCAAACATTAGCATTGAGGCCTGTGCGGTAACACCTTGTAATGAAACATTATTGATATATGTTATGCTTTTATGAATATTTTTCTAGTAAGGTTCCTGAGAAATATTGAATTACCGCAGTTTCAAAATAAGTTTAATTTGTCACATTAATTTAATTTTTGAATGATAACCTATTTAGGCCTTTCCTGATAGGCTTACATCAGTATAGGCTTACCCATTACTGGCTTACCTGTAATTAAAAGTGTAATTTGTTCTTAGCCCAGCTAGGCTTAGGAATATATATAAGTGTTGCGTTTGCTATGACTTCGAAAACAAATATTTGAAATATTAGCAGGTAAAGTTAGTGTGAGTAGAAATAATTGTTCTCATTAATAGTTTAACCTGACTCCATAAGAAATATAATACATCAACTGCCTAAAATTTTATTTTTGGAATGCTAGATATGAGAATATCTTATATCGTTTTTGGTGTGTAGTGAGTTTAGCCTAATTATTGTTTTTACTGTTAAGGTTAGTTATTAATAATTAGATTGAAATGCCTGTAATTTACAATTTAGTTATGAATAATTAGATTGTAATGCCTGTACTTTACAATTTAGTTATTAACAATTAGATTGAAATGCCTCTACTTTATAATTTATTATTAGCAAGGTATGCTTAGTTAATATTTTGAGAGGGAAATTAAGTAACATAGAACTAAATTAATGGAATTTCGAAAAAAAAGTTAGTGTCATAAAAGGCCATATTTAAATAATAGTTTTAATTAACTCTGGATTTTCATATCAATATTAAGTATAGCTAAATTAATGATAGCCTAACCAACGACTTTTATGTTGAAACATGAATTGATGTTAGATTGTTCGCGGCAGATTTTCGTCTGTTTATTTACTTTTATTTCTTAATTTCTAATATATACATAATTACAACCAAAAAGTGGAAAATGTATTACATAAAATTTAAGTTACCGCATAGCGTAAGTACCCATCAAATCCTCGATATTATACGTACATATGGATTTTAATTTGTCGTACTTGATCCTACGACTTTGAAAGATGGCCTTTCGGATTAGGCCTAATCGTTAACACTACTACCATAACCTTTACAGCGTCCTCTAATGTATATCATTAGGCATAATACAGCAGACGACACGCATGCGTCATTGAGCAAGTGATATTTTACTCGCGAAAACAATAACAGACAGTTAAATGCAAATAGAAACCACTATTCACAGCCGATATTTAATTTTCAAGTCTTGAAGCATTTATTTAAAACAACATGGGTGAAGAAAAATGAGAGCCTTCCTCTGAATATGACAGATTTCTGATTAATGTGATGTTGTAAGAAAAAATCATTCATAAGAAACATTTACAACAGTAATAATGTAAGTAAAAATAGCCTCTTATTAAAAAAATAAGTCGATCATTACTTTCCACATATAATTTTAAAATTTGGTCACCCTAATTATTGATGAGTTATTCTTAACAGATATATTATTAATAAAGTCAAAAATCACTATGTTATATCAGATGTGGAATATTTTAAGAATTAAAATGCAGTTACACAACCCCTTCAAAACATGTGGTCAGCTTCCTGTCAGTTACCTCTTTCTTTCTTTGTGAACCTGACGATGACCGAAGAAGGTCGAAGCGTTGTTCGCTCTTCTACGACAAAATATTTTCTCAACCTAAACGAGCCGTTTTTGCATATGTATGTAAATGATAGCTGTAATTTAACCAAGGACTTATCTCTCCGTTAGGCCTAAATAACGATAAAGCTAACCAGTTACCTTGCAGAATTTACACAAGAAAAATTAAAATTATTCAAACTTAAGTTCTGAGATTCGCATTAAAGTTTAAAATTATGTTACAATATACTTTTAACAAAGGTTATTTGATGTTATAAAAACAAACTTTTAAAGTTTCTAATGAAAGTTTTCTGTTTGATTCTCAAATAGTGTGGTTTGGTTTGTTTGGAATTTCACATAAAGCTGCTCGAGTTCTAGCCATACTAACCGTCTCTAATTTAGCTATTCTTAATGGTCACAATTTCCAATCCACTTCATTTAACATATTCACCCTTTCAAGAGAGGTGGCAATGAATTCTAGATAAGTTTTGGTCAACTGTATTTGTAAGACCATAAACTTACCGATGGGCCTAGCATGTCCAAATGTTTAGGGCGATCGACTCATAAATCGAGGGTCGCGGGTTTGAATCCCCGTTACATCAAACATGCTCGCCCTTTCAGCCGTGGGAACGTTATAAAGTCACGGTCAATTCCACTATTCCTTGATAATAGAGTAGCCTAGGAGATTGTGGTGGGTACAACAAGTAATTATTTTCCCTCTAGCATTTCATTGCTAAATTAGGAACGGTTAGTAATAAAAAAGGAATCTGTACTCATAAGAAAATGTTTCCTTGTTTGTTTAGTTGTTTTTCTGCAGTAATTGCTGGGAGTTAAGTTCACTAGATAATTTTCATTCTCTATAAATGACACAAGAAACCTGAGAGCCGGTCAAATATAAACTATTCACTATTCATTCAGCCACGAGGGTTTACGCTGTTAAATAAACCAACTATGTTTGACTCTACTTTCAACATTTAAGTGATGTAGAGTCAAATAAAGCACTCTGTTATTACTTTTGTGATATAAATACTGGATGAAAACCATATCAAGGTTCTAGTACTAGTGATCTTCGCTAGAGGCGTGAGTTAGAAGGATGCGAACAAAGCCCCATTTTGATCACAAATAAATAATAAGTCCACAAGGCGTCATATCGACTTGTCGTAGTAATAATGTACTAAAACCTTCTTCTCGGTGTATGTAGTGTGCTATACCCATACTGAACAGACAGAGTATGGTATGAAATTACATTCTAACCAGGATAAATCCTTCAAGTATTTATTTACGCTAGTAAATAAGTACACTCAAGAATGGCTCAGCTATTTATCACTCATGCATACTTCTATACGGTTCGATTTTGTTTATTTCTTTTTTGAATTTCGCACAAAGCTGTTTGAGGGCTATCTGCGTTAACATCCTATACTTTAGAAGTGACAGACTAGAAAGTATGTAGCTAGTCACCACCACCAAATCTTGGACTGCTCTTTTGTCAACAAAAAGTGGGATTGGTCGTTATTTTTAACGCCCCCACGACTGAAAGGACGATCATGTTCAGTAACAGGATTCGTAGCTGCCACTTGCAGATTGTTATTTGCGCACACTAACCACCAGGCCTGTACAATATAATATGGTTCTTAAAAATTCAAAATGAATAGAAACGAATTCCCCTGAGAAATGGGGACAGTAGCCATGCGTACTGCTGAAAACGAATTATTTTGGATACAAATCATGCGTGTAAGCTACACAAGTAAGAATTTTACTTCTATTTGTTGAAATTAATAAAGTTTTAACACTTCCAGTTTTAGTAGACAGATGTTTCATAGGATGTTGATTTTAATCAAACACTTTATAAATGATGACTGATCTGTACTTTATGGTAAAGTAATAAGTTATATGGCCTTAAACATAAAAAAATAGGAAACACATAAATACAAATATGTAAAAATATTGCGATTTCACAGGCTTCCTGAAAATCTAATAATTGTGCAGGTTATTATTACTATTAACTTAACTATTAAGAGTCCTTAGCTTAGGCCAAAGATGTCGCATTTATCGCTGTATTTCCAAATACCTTCAAGATAGCATTTAGAAATCTTTAGTAAGGTGTAAAATCTTAGAGAAGGAGTTTAAGAAAACGTTAAACAGAAGATAGAGATCTGTTTAGAATACAAGTAATCTTCAGATAAAATATATTTATTCTTTTTTTTTTTAATCAGCTATAACAAGGGGTTGGTTTCAAGACACTCTTAGTGTATCGTGTATAGAATAAAGGACAGTTCGCGTCTAACGTTATTTATACCTATTTATTTACATTATTGAACTACCTGTAACAGATAAGTTTTAAATGTCTTTTCATTGGTTGGAATTGATATTGATGTAATTATAAATTACGTTTAAAGCTGTGCTAACTGGAATTTTCTACAAATAATTTGCCGCAAAACAAATTTATCTTCTATATTTAAACTCTAAAGTTAAGAAAACAAAATTTATGAGGTAGAAATTCCTTTAAACTTCTTTTGTAAAAAGCGATTTATCAGGGAGTTATTGAAACGTGTTGGTAAATTAAAGTGCAATGAAAGTTATCCATTGCTAAACTAATACAGATAAGTTGAAAAAAATAAAAATATACTTTTCTAATAATTTATTGTATTTATTTATAACTAAAAATATCCCTAATTTTAATTGTGTTCATTAAAAATTAAGGAAGGTTTCTATGGATATTTAGTTGGTGGGTGGAATAGGAGTGGGGAGTATTGTTTTTGAATTTCGCGCAAAGCTACACGAGGGCTATTTGCCCTAGCCGTCCCTAATTTAGCAGTGTAAGACTAGAGGGAAGGCAGCTAGTCATCACCACCCCTCTCCAACCTCTTGAGATACTCTTTTACTAACGAATAGTGGGATTTACCGAAACATTACAACGTCTCCACGGCTGAAAGGGCGAGCAATGTGGGTGCAACGGGGATTCAAACCCCCAACCATAAAATTACGAGTCGAACGCCTTAACCCACCTGGCCGTGCTGGGCTGAGTGGGGACTAAGAAAGACGGAAAATGGTGGAGAGAAAGCACTTTATGAAAATAACATACACATCCATCAACAAAAAAATATAGATTGATGTACGCATGTAATGTCTATTATTAAACAAGAGATTCAATGAAAACGACGATAATAATAGACGAGGCCGGTAATGGCTGGACTGACGCTCTGGGTAGAAATTAGGGTTGAATCCCAACTCACACTAGATGTTCTGCATACTTGACGCCCTAGGCAGCGCCCATGTATCCTGCCCTTAACGCCCGGTCCGATGCTGTTTTATTTTGTTTCACTTTCTCCTGACTAAAACTGTTTTTTGTTGTTTTTAATTTTAAACTCACCGAAATGATTTAGTTAAAATGTGAAAACATCAGAATTATTTTCTTTGCATAGTAGAACTCGTTTATAAAGTTATGGAATAACACGTACTCTCTGAGATTAATTTAATTCGAGATGAATTTAATGTTAGCATCTTGATGTTAATAAAGACTTTGCCAGAAAAGGGTAAATTTAGAAAATAATATCTGAAAAGATTAAATGAATGGCCTCAAGTTTGATATTCACTAAATCTTGAAAAGACGTATCAGTAACTGAGTTCATGCCTAAAGAGTTTGATTTTGGCTACCTTATAAAGTGCACAGTATTAATTTGCACATTTTACTGAACGTTAGAATACTATTACAAATATTAGCTTCTCCGTTATCATTCAAGATGCGTTAATAAATACGTTCCAAGAGAGGTGCCAATAGATCATAGAATGGTTTTGGTCAAATGTAGTTTAGTTGTAAGACGACAAACTTACCGATGGACCAGGTTTTCAGGGCGGTTGACTCGTAATCCGAAGGTCGCGGGTTTGAATTCCCATCACACTAAACATGCTTGCCATTTTTAACCGTGGGGACGTTGTAATGTAACGGTCATTCCCACTATTCGTTGGTAAAAGAGTAACTTAAGAGTTGGCGTTGGGTGGTGATAACCAGCTGTCTTCCATCTAATCTTACACTACTAAATTAATAACAGCTAGGTGCTGATAGCCCTCGTGTAGCTTACCGATAACGATATGGTTCATTGTTCGGGGAGGGAAGATAACCGGGACGTTGTGAAAAAAATTTATATTTTAGAATTTAAAAAAATGTTTAAACTAAACTAACTATAATTGAAATTGAATTATATAATTTAAAACAGTTGCCATAAAAAAGCTAAAATATCCCTCCAATGCCACAGCGGTATATCTGTGGACTTATACTGCTAGGACCTAGGTTTCCATACCCCTGGTGGACAGGCAGAACACAAATTGCTTTTTGTGTAGCTTTGTGCTACAAAATAAACAAACAAATTATAGTGGAATGTGCAATTTAAAGGGATTATTTATGAAATGTCATTTTACAAACACACGTCTTTGATTGAATATCAGTAAAATATTATCAATTAAGAGGAACGTGAAAAACAATAAACATTTTCAACCATACGTGATTTTATCACTCTTTTGTTAGTACTTAAAACTACCTTTAAGCTTACTTTAAATCTACATTGAATCTTTCAACAAAAACATTTTTCCAAAGATTCGAATAAACTACCTGACCATGCACTAAAGATCGTATGTCAAACAATGCAGAAATATTGTAATTAAAAGGTTTTGTATGTAATTAAGCACAAAATTACACAATAGGCTATCTGTGCAGTGCTTCCCATGTGTATCGAAACTTGGACTCTAGTGTTGTTAAGTCTGTAGACAAACCGCTGTGCCACTGGAGGGCTATTAATGAGTTAACACACAGGATCATATACAAAAGTTGTAAAGGGTTGTTTTTTTTTCTTTTTCAGAAAAAAAGTAGAACCAAGACTCCTGAAGACGAATAGTGAACTATTCGAAAGTTCTCAAGTGTTAGGTCCGGTTTGAAAAACTCTTGCAGAAGTATTCTCATATTAGGCTAATTTAAACAAGTAGTTATTATTGTTTAATTGAGACAGGTCTATTTTTGTTTGTTTGCTTGTAACTGACAAGAAAGTTACACAATGGGTTATCTGTCCTCTGTTCACCACAGGTATCGAAATCCTTTTTCTAGCGTTGTAAGTCTCTAACTCTCGGTGCTAAAAAGTCAGGTTTTATTCACAGATCTTACACACAAGTTTTCAGTTATATTTGTTGGTATTTATTACACAGCTTTAAGTAAAAACTATATCATTAAAGCACATTCATTGTATATCTGATAAGGTTTTTTTCTTAAAATCATTTAACAATGTTAATAAACTTTTATTATTGTTACAACTTTGTCATACAGTTTTCATAGACAGTGTCACCAGTGTACACCTAGCGTTGATTTATAGTTTTAACATCAGTTAAAGTGTAAGCTGGTATACAACAATTAAAACTATGTTCCTTTATGTCTATTCACAATGTCTTTCTATAGCGCTTTTGAATTCCACGCGCACGTTAAGGAAATGGGTTATATTTTTTCTGCAGTATTGTGTCGTATACATAGAATGTAACCCGTCACAGGCTTTAAAGAATCTAATCCATTTCTTTCTTCACGTTTTTTTTTTTACACTTACTTTTCTAACGCTTCACTATAATGACAGGAAAGATCGATCGTATTAAAATTATATTTCTCAAAAGATAATTCCCGTTTTTTTTCATTTTTATAGACGTCAAACTCTTAGCAAATATAATATATTAAAATATTTCTGTTCAACCAGCTGAAAAAACTCCACGCTCAAAATCACTTTTGTAAGACAGCAGCAGAAAACTTCATTTCAGTAATTATAGAACACTATAAAGAAAGAGTCAACGAAACAAAACAGGTTCATGAACGCACTAAAATAACGATAGAAAGAACGATAAAATATTAAATAAAGAATTATAAGAACTGAAAGTGACAAAACAAGAAACGAGTGTTCGAAAGTAAGTTAAAGTTAGAATGAGAGAGAGAGAGTGAATGAATTAAGTGAAAAAAGCAACTCGACGCCTGTTTAGTATAAAAACAGGATATATTCGGTATTAAACTGTAAAATATATATGTTAAGCAATGGTACATGCGATTATACACTGTAAATGTTTCGGGTTCTCCCAAACCCCACCTTTGTTATTTATTCTCCGCTGATTATCATTTCAGAAACAAACCGCTGCACGTGTATAAAGCCAACATCACAAGATACACGAAGGAGAAGCAGTCGTCTATTAGGGTCAGTATTAATACACAGGGTAAAAAAATGTATATTTTTCTAGCAGGGGGCGTGGTTCTGGGAAAATGGACACGGGTGAGTTGGTCTGTTGCACGCGCAGTGGACGCATGGGACCGTGAGATACATTGGTACGACAGTGTTCTGAAAATGAAAGAAGAAAAAAAAAAGGTCTAACATCAATACACTCTTTTGATATAAATATATTGTGGTCGGCATTTCTATTAGACTGGGTGATGATCGTTTCAACCCACGCCTAAAACTGTAATTAACATTTTCACCAATAATAACTTAATGCTCCCATAAACCATCTGTCAACAGATGCATGTGGAAGAAGCAGTTTGTTCACGCTATTTACAGAATGCATACTTCTCTGTTTACAGAGCATACAAATCACTTTAACGATATCCTATCTTATGTTTTATCTAAATCATTGTTTACCAATATTCTATCCTGTGTTATAACTGAACCATTCTTTACAGTTCACACAAGCCTGGGTTTTATTTTCTTGAAATCTTTATACGTTCTACAGTAACTCCTGTGTCTTGAATCCGAAAATCATATTCAATTTTCTCCATCGCGTACAGATTTTTCACAAAACTTCATACGTACCTTTACATACGTGGATCGTTTTCATTAAAATCGGGTCACATTTTGTTATGTTTAAAATGTTGACAACCACTGGCTATAGATTTCTCTAGACCAATCGCAGCATGAGAATCTTATTCATCGTTGTAGAGCCCAAACATAGCAATAAAAAATGTTCATTGTGGTAAACGAATCAATATTTTGACCTAAGTAAGAGTATTTTTTTCGCAATTTGTAAAAAAATCCTTATGCAATGAAGCACATGAATATTATTTTCGAAATTCTCTGTGCCCTGCTGAGCCAGCGGTAAGTTTTCGGATTTGCAACACTAAAATAAGACCCTCGATTCCCCTCGGTAGACGCAACAGATAGCACGGTGTAGCATTTCTATAAGAAAATACATAAATAGACGCAAGTTGGTTAGCTAAATTATTAAATACCCGTTATTGAAATCAGATCAAGATTTATGAAACTTAAATTCGCAGTTCTGTGTATTCTATCCTATGTTTTAGCTAAATCATTGTTTACCGACATTCTATCCTATGTTCTTTCTAAATCATTGTTTACCGACATTCTATCCTATGTTTTATCTAAGTCATTGTTTACCGACATTCTATCCTATGTTCTATCTAAGTCATTGTTTACCGACATTCTATCCTATGCTTGATCAAAATCATTGTTTACCAATATTTTATCCTATGCTTTATCCAAATCATTGTTTAACAATATTCTTTCCTATGCTTGATCCAAACTTTGTTTAACAATATTCTTTCCTATGCTTGATCCAAATCATTGTTTAACAATATTCTTTCCTATGCTTGATCCAAATCATTGTTTACCAATATTCTTTCCTATGCTTGATCCAAATCATTGTTTACCAATATTCTTTCCTATGCTTGATCCAAATCATTGTTTACCAATATTCTTTCCTATGCTTTTCCTCTTTCTGAAGCATCACAACTGTCGTATTTCGTTTGGTTCCCACAAAGATGCATAAAAATAATCAATATCCTATCTGCTGATTTTCAAGTCTTCTTATTTGCCCGCAGTAAATGTCTTAAAGTGTGGATAATGCTTCAGGGTTAGGTTTAAAGAGAAACAATATTCATGACAAAATATGAAAGTCAGTCATATATTTGTTAATGTATAGTTTACGGTACGTCTATTTGTCAGTTTATGTTTTCTACTTTGACTGAATCGTATATCAGTAATATATCTCGAAAACATTTTGTCACAGACCAACGAATATACCACAACCAGAAGTTGGTAATATTTAAAACGTAGTAAAGATGATAAGAATGACATTTTACGTTCTTAGTTAGAAGATAGATGAACCGACTGAAAAACACGGATAGATAAAACGTATTTCAATGTTTATATACATCTTTGTATCAGAATGTGTATACGTACAAACTTGTATACATAAAAATTTCTAGAAGTTATTGTAATAAAGTGTTTTCTTCTGCAGTAAATTAGGTGACGCGTTATGTTTTTTAATGAATAATGTCAAACGTCCACACTTCACGTATGCGATTCCTTTTGGCTTTAGACGTTTATGTTAACAAAAAGAAACGACACTTATACAGTTAGGTTAAAAACAAAGAAACAGATTCGTCAACATGCCTCCTGATATTTCTTTGTTCATTAAGTGTTTGAGTGTTTTGATTTCTCTCTAACGAAATGAGTTCAATATGTTGTTGCCCAGTAATGAATCTGACAGAGCAAACTAATATAATGGTGCGATTCTAATGATGGAATTATATTGGTCTCTCGTTAGATTTAAACATCGTTCGAGCTAATGAAAGTAGCATTTGTTAATTGTACTCGTTTTGTGATTGTTCTCCATTAACCTTAAGCACTTCGTTGTCCTTTGGTTATATGTAGGATTCCATACAGTCTCACATCGCTAGCTACTATTAAGGTAATTTATGTCACGTGGATAATTCTTCATGCGGTGATGCCTCACGTGCTAGCCAGTCGGCCTCACCGCGCGCGCTTCTGACGGACCCCTTTTGTCATCGAGGGCGACGGAATCAATAAAAACCCTGCGGGGAGAGCGACCGAGGCAAGCCTCCGTGTCGCAGCCGAAGACAAGCGTAATGTAAATTTACTGTACCCATTAAGACTGGTCACAGTAGCTGTGTTGCAGGACGGGCGACTGTGACAGGTGCCTTCTTGCGCTGTTATGGATAGCGGCGATTTATCATCGAACACAGGATCAGATTGTTGGTCGGCGGACATCAGCTAATCCCTAGTAGGTCGGCCGTTAATGGAACTATGAAATAAAGTGTTTCTATCGGCTCAATAAAAACAGAACCTTACATCACAGAGTGCGCTCCGGGTGACACTGTCATTAGTGTCTGTACACGACAGATAAGTTGAGAACGTCATTTAATTCCATACCATTCGAGTCTCTATATATTCCTTAGACCTCTGATCCATTAGTTTTCTCTATAACTCTTATAGTTGTTTTTTTAAAGCAACAATCTAGGCGTGGGACAATAATAGCGTACTTTAAAGAATGTGTTGACAATGAAATAAAGACTGTGACCCGTATATGCACCGATATTATTGCTAATGTTCAGTACATTGTAATCAAACGTCGGTGCTTCCATGCGTTAACTTGTCGACCTCGGTATAATCATCGATAGACTACTAAACTAACAGTTAACTCTAGAGAATTCATGAATATTCAATTTGTGGAGTAGAAACTGAATCTAACAAGAAGTTGGAACATAAATCCTGCTAAACTTGTAGTGTATTGTCAGCTGAATAAAAGTGACTAGTTTGTATCCTAGTTAAGTAAATGAAGACTGAATATATGTGTATGTAATTCCCAGACAAGACAATGATTTACAACACTAAAATCCGGGGCTCGAGTCTGTACGGTGGACAGGAGAGACAGCTAGCGTATTGTAGCGTTCCTCTTAAACAATGTTTAATGTGAACTGTTCATCTTAATTTTCTACATCAAGTATATTAAACTCATAATTTATTACTCCTTTAACACGAATTTCAAAACAGTTATCAGATGACTGGCAGACTTTTCTGTCCCTACTACGAGATGTGTGCGTATCTGTATAGCAAAACTAGACGTTTGATTCGTACATGACTTGACTTGCATGCCTATGTTTATAGTGTCCAAATTTATACATGTGTATTATTTTGATACCATAATGGTTAAAGCGCTCAATTACCGATCCATGGTTTCGAATCCCTGTCGACGAACATGCTCACCCGTTTAGTCGACGGCCAGTCTAAGATTTCCGTGGTGAAAACACCGGCTAGTGCATATATTTATTTACTTAACGCCAAATACCATCAGTTTTTCAGTATTAAATGTATCCGTTTATACATAGCTACTTTGCAATACATTCACTGGTGTTATTTGAGTCTGAGAAGCGTCAAGGTTATACATGATTGTTTACTATGAAATAATTAACCTCATGGTACTACACATAATGATATATAACTAGCTGTGTTTAGTATGAAATGACAAAGTTTGTGCATGATTGTCTGCTGTGAAATTATTAACCTTATGTTATTACATATAATGATATATGAATAGCTGCGTTTATTATGAAATAACAAAGTTTGTGCATGATTGTCTTCTATGAAATGATTAACTTTATATTGCTACATATACCTACAGTTACGACAGAAAGTGTTCGTACCCTTGCGTCCCAAGTGTTTTTTGTTTTTTTTTTGCTCTTAACTTAAAGAGTATCATGATTAGGGTAATGAAAGAGTTGTACATTGTAAATATTTTACTAACACACATCTACACAATATTTTATGTAAATTGAACGACAAGTGAACTGTATAAACAAATAACCAAACATAGGACGGGCAGAAAGTGTTTGTGTGTCCACTTTAATGGTCAGTTGTGTAGCCTTTCAGGTGAATTACTTGGCGCAATCTCTCCTCATAGCCCCCCATGACCGTTTGACAGTACTCGGTCGGTATTTTCTTCCATTATTCTTTACAGAAGGCTTCCAACTCTTACAAGTTTTTCGGATGACGCTGATTAACCCTGGTCTTCAACTTATGCCAAACGTTTTCAATTGGGTTCAGATCGGGTGACTGCGATGGCCACTCCAGAACGCTTATATGGTTCCTCTGCAACCAGGATTGTACATATTTCGATGTGTGCTTAAGGTCATTGTCGTGCTGCAAGATCCAACGACACTCAAGCCGCAAGTTTCAAGCATCATTCTTGATATAAGTGTCTAATATAAGAACGTACTCTTCTTTTTTCATGATTCCGTTGACGCGGTGAAGGCTGCCTACACCAGAGAGCTGAAGGAATCCTATAGCATGATCGAGCCACCTCCATGTTTAACTGTAGGGGCGGTGTTCTTTGGAAGATTTCGTTCCCCCCCTTCTTACGGAAAACATAGCGAACATCATTGTGGCCGAAAAGCTCGATTTTAGTCTCGTCTGGCCAAAGAATCCTCTTCCAATAGGTAAAGGGTTTATCTAATGCTTTTTTGCATACCTCAATCGTGCTTCTAAATGAACAAGCTTTAAATATGAAGTTCTACGAGGACAGCATGCTTTGAACCAAGAAGAGCGTAACATGTTCGTAACTGTAGAGGTGCTTACTTCAACCCCAGTTTCCTTTACCTGTTTTTGTATGTCATTACGTGCTAAAAGAGGGCTTCTACTAATTTCTCTGAGAACCTTCCTCTTGGTTCTCTCTGGACTTTTGGTGGGGGTCCGGAACGAAGGAGGTTAGCAGTTGATCTGTAAGCTTAAACTCGGCAATTATGCTTTGAACACTAGACTACGGCACATTAGGTTGTGTAGCAATACCGGAAAGAGACACATGACACTTGTATTTTACAATAATTCGTGTTTTTTTTTTAAATCACTGGACAGTTGTTTCCTATTCCCCATGATAACCAAGCAGATAGTGACGGAGACGACGCTAAATTGCCGGAGGTACATTTTTTACTGGCTAATTTCAAATAATTATGAACCCAGTGTTTAGTTTTGGAATGGTATAATGTAGTTTATTTACCAAACTAAACAATTGTTTTTACGGGAATATCAGTTTTTTTCATACGTTCTGAAATGTACTCCTGCTCCTCCTACTTTTTGGTTATTTATTTATAAACAGTTTATTTGTCGTTTAATTTGAATATAAAATTATGTAGATGTGTGTTAGTATAATATTTATAATATATTGTACCTCTATTAGCCTAATCGTGGTACTTTTTAAGTTATGAGCAAACAAAACACTCAGGACGCAGGAGTAAGAATACTTTCTGTCGTATCTGTAGTTGTGTTTAGTATGAAGTGACAAAGTTTGTGCATGATTGTCTACTATGAAATGATTAACCTTATGTTGCTACATAAAATGATAGATGACAAGCTGTGTTTAATATGAAGTGACAAAGTTTGTACATGATTGTCTTGTGTGAAATTATTAACCTTAAGTAGCTTTTTATAATGACAAATGACTGGTTGAGTTTAGTGTGAAGTGCTAGGTTTTCTGGTTATTTCTAGGATGAGGTGTAGTCGTGTTATAGGTACTCACATAATTTAAGCTTCTGATATTTGTATCTAGTTTTATAAAGCTATGCCCAGAATAACAAGAGAGTAAGAGTAAAATTACTCTCCATTAATTTTACTCTTCCATTCGTTCCGCTATAATAACGTTCAGTGGTTGTCAAGTCAGGTATTCGAAACCACAACATTGGTTTCAATTTGGTTAACTAGCTGAAAAATTCCTCGTTAGCTGTTAGACAAGCAATGAGGATATGGGGAACAAACTTGACGTCGGGAGGGGGTTGTGTGAAAATCACACACCGTATGTTAATGCTACAGAACGTCTAGAGTCCAAATTATGTCCCGCTCCATTAGTCCTAGCCGTCTTCGTGTTAGTCCTAGGCGAGGGTAAAACAACCTTGTCGTCCATCTTTTCCATATAGTTCTTATTACACGTTCGTATCTGTTAGGCTAACTCTAATCAATCCTAACGGTACGATAGCTCTTGTACCTCGCCCCATTGACTCTCGATGTCTGTAATACCATCCTAAAGAGCTCTGCAAACATGCTTGTTAGAATCGTTTTCAATTAGCGTGAACGGACCTAATGTTTCGTAAACGATGCTACTTCCAGTTAGGCATAGGGGTCGTTTAAAAAATTCTAAGATTGATTAAAATTTCTGCTGGAACTGAGAATTGCTATACACAAATCCTATAACACTTGAAGAAATATTTGGCGCTCCACCTCTACCCGATGAGCTAGACGATGTTCAGTGGTTTGACATGCTGGCTGTGTCTCTCGGAGCAGATGGTCCCCGTCCCTGTATGACAGCCGCCAGCTGGTATGTTTTCACGGCAAAGCTGTTATCTCGGTGATTACATCACTTGGTCTGAATCAAGTGATTTGTCAAACACATGGACGGCGTGAAGCAAGGCCAATAACAAGATTGAAGACTTGACTCCTAAAAAACTTACAGTTATTGTAATGATGGGGTGGGCTTATGGCTTTATTATTGCGGAACACTGAAAACTAATTACATGTCAGGTGTGACACCAGATAACAGCAGTAACACAGAACGGTCAACAACATGGAAAATATCACTTCTTTCCTATTGACCTTTCAAAAATATGGTCCTTTAATTACCGTACATAATTTATGACCAGTAATTAACAACATTTATAAAGTATATTTATGAAAATAAAGATGTGCATTTGGGTAATTTACCATAGTTTCCTCAGTTACATGATATGAAAGGAAGCCATATTTACTTGGTACCACTTCCAAAGCAAAAGATTGTTCATAATTAATCATGGTTATCCCTTTTAAGCAACCTCAAATACTTCAAAATAACTTATTACCTAACACATTGGTAGTTATTGTAGTCTGAACAAATATGTTCAGTCGACCATCCATAAGTATTGGAGTTACTGTCTCATAATGTTGTGGTTACTGTCATATAACAAGAACAACCTAATGCAATTGTTACTGTACCATAACATGAGCCACCAGAATAATCTAATGTTGTTGTTTCTGCCTTTTCACAAGAGCCACCAGAATAATGTTAAATAGTTGTTACTGTCCTATACCAAAAATCACCAAAATTACATAATGTATAGGTTATTGTCTCATAACAACAACCAGAATCACCTAATGTAGTTGTTACTGTCCTATAACAACAACCATAAGTTGTCTCATCAACAAATATATTTGTGTAGTTTTACTGTCTTGTAACACTCACCCGTATAACCCCATTAATAATCCATTTATTGTCTCCTAATAATTAACTGCATGGACTAATTAATATTGTCTTTTCACCAGTCACCCAATAATAACCAACTTTATGCAGCTGTTACCGTATTTTAGGATACAATGTTATTATTTTGTTGTATTTAGTGTGTATTAACAGTAGCCCTTAACTTCCATTAAAAACCAAACTCTGTAAAACAGCGTCTTATTAGGCTTGGCAGGGCCTACACAAGCCGGTTGTGGGAGAACTGTGGATATTTTAATAATCAAATTTTATTGAAAAGAATGGAAATTTAATGAAAATATATTTGACACATTTAGGAAATTTATTTCGATTTTATGCATATAATAGGTTTGTGGTTTTTAACTTTGTATAAGATGAATTATTTAAAGTCACAAATCGCATAAATTTGAAATTATACTGAATTAAATTGAACAATACAGTTTTGGAATGGGTTCATAAGACCTTATTCCATATCACTACCGATTATTCCTGTACAGTTTTATTTCTGAACTGTCGGTGTGTCAGTGGACGTTTGTATTTCTCTTTAATGTTGCATTATTAGTGAGAATTTTGAGAATTACTTATTTAACCAACTTTTGTTATTGTTGTTATTTTTCTGACGGAAAAATTGCAATAAAAATGTGCATCGTTTAACATCGGTTATTGAATGTTTGGTGTGGTTAAAATGTATTCAAACGGATATCTTCCAAATATCTGCAGTGGTCACGTGGTTTATTTGTATCAGATAACATAGATGTTATGAGATTCAGTTTTCTGTAGTTGTCGGACGTTTGAAGGTTGACAACATTTCGATCTTAGGTTTCGAAGCATCATCAACCTACTGAAAACTTGGCAGACACAAGTCATAAAATATTGAATGCCAATATTATATTTTCTCGCTTATTCTTAAGATATTTCAGGCATACTGAATTATCTTGAATATTAGACAAAATATAAACTTAACGTGGTGCAGGTTCGACAGTGATAACGAAGAGGTTGAATGAATCGAACGCACCCATCTAGACAATTTATCTTTGTTCAAAAATTTGTTTATAAAATAAGATGAACCGTTAACTTATACCATCATCAACCGCTTTTTTTAAAGGGTAAATTGTATTTACCCTTTAAAATCTGGGCAAATATTACCTTTTTTATTTCTCTTTTCGCCTCCCATGTATTCAATGTAACGAGTAACCCTTGCGGTAGCAACCATCGAAGTCACTTCTGTGTCTGCCCTTATTCGTTTTGAGTAGTTGCTGAATCAGAGATTAAATTTATATTATATATATATATATTACTGGTGTTGTGTATGATGTTAAAATAACAAATAGTCCGCGACGTTAATAAAACAGGTACGCAGTTCAAACTATTTTAATTAAGAAAGATGACGTTGCAACGTTGAATTGTCAACTTTTTGGTGGCTACATATTGACCTTAATTTAAATGTTTTTACATGTGTTCTTTTTTAACTTTGTTATTTATTACTTTAAACATGTATTTGTTACTTCTATTAAAGAAAAATATTGTCTTGGAGATCTTAAGAAGCCATTCGTTGATTGATAACTGAGATACTTAACCCAAACATCGGATTGACTGCGGAATTACAACTCAAGAAAGCAGGTTTCGATATCCGTGTTGGGTAGTGAGCTAAATCGATAGATCAACTGAAATTATGATGAAATGCGTCTTTCTTAACCAGATGGCATTAATTTGCTTTTTATTATAGCGCATAGCTATACAAAGATCTTTAGGTGCTACGCCACCAAAGGTATTGTTTGTTTGTTTGTTTTGGAATTTCGCACATAGCTACTCGAGGGCTATCTGTGCTAGCCGTCCCTAATTTTGCAGTGTAAGACTAGAGGGAAGGCAGCTAGTCATCACCACCCACCGCCAACTCTTGGGCTACTCTTTTAACAACGAAAAGTGGGATTAACCGTCACATTATACACCCCCACGGCTGGGAGGGCGAGCATGTTTAGCGCGACGTGGGCGCGAACCCGCGACCCTCGGATTACGAGTGCACGCCTGAACGCGCTCGGCCATGCCAGGCCCCAAAGGTATTGAAACCTGATTTTTGGATTTGTAAGCCTGCAATTTTATCACTGAGCCATAACGGTTGGTACATGATATTAAATTTAGTCGCAATACCATTATTATTATTTTCATGTGGGGAACAATATATAATGTTTAAAAAAGTTAAAGTTCGAACATATCAAGTTTAGAACCCATATAAATTAAGCTCTGCAATAATAAATGTATTTATTTTTCTCCGTTCACAAAGTATTCGATAATTATTTCGTTAAAAATATAAAAATTCATTTTTTCAACATTGTATTTAGTTAAAACTATTGTTTTAGAATAAACATAGAAGTAAATTCAAAATACATTGGATCAGTTTGTTAAACTCTCTCATTTTACATTTTCTGCTCATCTTTCTGTGTCTAAGAATTCTGGGCAAAAACCGTGTCGTAGCTTATTATTATCATGTTAAAACGAATAGGACTCGTTATTGTTTGTATACTTAATTTTCTTAAGTATTTACATTATCGACAGATGG
Source organism: Carcinoscorpius rotundicauda (assembly GCA_011833715.1). Taxonomy (NCBI): domain Eukaryota; kingdom Metazoa; phylum Arthropoda; class Merostomata; order Xiphosura; family Limulidae; genus Carcinoscorpius; species Carcinoscorpius rotundicauda. The sequence goes on from CM022398.1 coordinate 58,302,509, forward strand.
CGCTAATAAAACCATAGGCTGTCAGGTGTTGTTTTTTTTATAAAGGTGATTTCGACATTTTGAACTTTTAATTCACATAATTATGTGAACTAGATTTTTCTTAAAACTAATTATGTGTTGTCGTTTAGTTAAGATTAATACCTCATGTTGACAAGGATATTTGACAGAAAGATAGCTACAGCGTTTCGTAGCTGTATATTCAATTATAGAAGATCAGTGGAAAAACAAAAGGTATTTTATGCCAAAGTTTCTTTTAATTTGCAGCATAGTGACTAATCAAAGAACTTAAATTCATTGATGTGACTGATGACGTAACTTTTAATATGTAATAATGGTATTAATGAACATATAATTGAAATCAGACAATGTAAATGGGCGAGATATTCTGTGTTCTTTTATTCACATATACTTTGTTTTCAAATCCATGTTTTATAAATAAAAATAATTTCATGTTATGTATGCTCTTTCTGTTTATTAGAAAACATATCATTTAGTACAAGTAACATAAAACAAAATATTAAGTTTATTGTATTTAATACGAGCAACAACTGGTAAAACCGATTTTCTAAATCTCGATAATATATTATGCATGTATATATTATATATCAATGCAACGAAAAATGTAACATAATATATTGGAAAAAAATTACATAAATTTAAATTGTCCTTTCTCTTTTGTTCCTTGTAGTGGCGACTTCTTGTGAGATAATATCTGTGGCTGGAATACAGATATCGCTGTCGAAGAATAAATATTTATTTTTTTCCATGTGGTTCTATCATTGTTATTGTTCTTTTCTGTCTCTTCCTTTAATATCTGTTTTGGTGGCGACCACTAGTGAGATAATATTAGTTGTTGAAATGCAGATATCGCTGTCGAAGAAAAAAATTTGTTCTGTAGCTTTGTCATTATGGTATTTTGGACCGCGAATCTTTCTTTGCTTTTATGGTAATGATAATATATGTATGAGAAATATGGATGTTGCTGTCGAACTGTGTTTTTTCTTATTGTTATGGTATTTTGCACCACGAATCTCTTCTTGCATGTTTTATGGTGGCGATCTCTGGTGCGATTTTATATGTGTGGGAAATATAGACATTGCCGTCGAACTGTGTCTGTCATCGTTAAGATATTTCAGACCACGAATTTTTCGTTGTTTTTTATGGTGGCGACCTCTAGTGAGATTATATCTGTCGGTGAAATACTGATGTCGCCATCAAAGAAGAAACGTTTATTTCTCTTTATGGTTCCGTCATTGTTATGGTATACGAGACCACGAATTTATCCTAGTTTTTTATATTTTTTGTCGTGCACAACCTCCATAAGTCAGATCCAAATCCACTTGAATGTCGGCTATTTTTCCAGCCTGACTGTCTTCTCTCCCTATTGACATCTCAGCAAACAGTAAAAGTGTTCATAAATCACACATTCCTGTTTTTGAAACGGCCTCTAGCGGTATGTGTTTTTCATTCAAAATTTATTGCAAACATTAATCTTTCTCCAGCTTTTTCTTCTTATTATTATTATTACTCTTTTTTTTGTGTTCCAACCGATGTGATTGGGAGGAACTTCTTTTTATTTATCGTGCAGTCGAAAAGAATAAGAGCTATTATGTCAAGTCGTTCAGCATTTTGAAAAGAATGGGCAAAAACTTTTGGTATTACTGGAATCCTCTCGATCCAGCTTTTGGAATTATTGTAATCTTCTAGATCCAGCTTCTGGTATCACTAGAATACCCTCTGTCCCCCTGTGGCTCAGCGGTATGTCTGCGGACTTACACGCTAAAATTCGGGTTTCGATACCCGTAGTGAGCAGAGCACAGATAGCCCATTGTGTAGCTTTGTGCTTAATTCAAAACAACACCCTCTAGATCTAACTTTTAGTATCACTAGAATCCATTACATCCAACTATTGGTATCATTGTAATCCTCTAGATCCAACTTTTGAAACTTTTGGGGAAGACTGACAGTCTGTTTACTGTATTCTGTTTTGTTTTTTTGAGGAACGAATTGACAAGTAGCAGAATTTCAAAGGTAAAAGTTGGGACATTTTCGAAAAAAAAAATGCACAAATTCAATCCGTTAAAACTTGAAAACAATCTTTATATGTCTAGTATGAGTATTATGATGACTCAGCGGTAAGTTTGAAGGGTTACAACGCTAAAAATCGGGTTTCGATACCCGTGTTGGGCACGAAACAGATAGCTCAACGATAAATAACGAGAATTGACTTTTCTAACCAGAATTGGAGAGAGAGCTTATTTCTCTGTAGACTCATCTTCACCTCTGTCATTCCTTTCCCTACCTCTTTTTACTTGTTGCATCTTGCGACTGATAGGGCGGGGACTTCACATAAATTCTAGATCCGTGTTTATTTAAAATATATCTTGAAAACCAGCCTTTTTATTCACTTAATGAGGCCAGTACATAAATGGTGACAATTGTTTCACTTACTTTTCTAACCCATGCTGTTGTCTTACATCCACTTACATAGCTGACTCCCCTTACTCTTCAGAGACAGTAGGTTTGTTTACTTTCATTTATAATGACTTTCCCGTCTGGCCAGTGACGTCATTTAAATAAATTCTCGTGATTTCTCGTCTGGATTTCTAAGACTCTGCTCCTCTATAGTCGTTTCAACAACATCGTATTCTCTGTAGTTCTGTTGTGAAAGGAAGGAAGGCATGAAGAAAAGGTTATAAAGCATACTTTTAACACAACAAAATCATACTACCGTTTTAGAAACATTTTTCACGTACTTGGTTAACCTGATTAACTTGACGAGTATAATGTTTTTGCCGTATATAAAGCTTAATTGGTTCGTTTATCTAGTTCCATTCCCTGATTAACGGCTGCTGTGAATATTAGCTCTCGTTGCAAGACTTACGTACACTTGACCTTAAATGTGTTATAATTATACCCAGCAAGTTATACTCACTAAGTTACATAAATTCTTAATCATTTCAAGGTGAAAATACTTAGTCATATAAGGAGGGGGAATTTTTCGCGGAAAATAATCCATTATGATATTTGATACACTAAATTACGTGTAACAGCCCAACAGAATAGTCATGAAAACAAAGACGACATCCCTCGTAATATCGTATTAAAATAGGGAATTTAATTGGTTTATACCGCGTGTAGTTTGTTTCAATTTTTGTCGACCTGTACTCATTTTTCTTGAAGTTAGTTTCGTTATATTCATTTTACCTTATTGAATTAAACGAACATTTTCGAATCGATCATGTTACTACTCTTAGCTTCACGTTATTTCACGATTTTATCTTGATTTTTTAATATACTCTTAAGTAAATATACTCTTGAAGTTACTAATATATTATCTTTTGCAATTGTGGGGTGGGGGTTAGCCTTGTGGTAGTAGAGCTCTGATGGATTTCAGAGCTGGGTTCGAATAACTTTAAGCTATGGGTGCGTAATAAGAGTAAAAGCCGATCTCATAGTATGATTAGTGGGTGGTAGAGTCGCCTTCCTTCCAGTCAGTAATTTAAAATTTGGGATGCCTTCATTTTTGTGCCACAAATATGAATATTTTCTTTTTTTTAAGTAATAATGCAAAACTGAAATTTTCAGAGAATGTGTAGTTTTAGACCAACTAGGTAACACTCGCACACTAATAGTATCTTTACACACGTTATTATTTTATGCTGAACTCTCGTTTGTCTGCAGTAAAACAATTAACTAAAGAAAGTTGATAAATGTTGGTGACACTTTGTCTTTTCAAAAGAAACCGATAAAAGACGTGTGTGCAGCCTTAGAGAACGCTGGGTCCGAGATTAACTTTGGTTAATACCATGTGGTGTTAATTATTCGACCCTCTTCTACAGTCCAGCATCTCAATTCATTTAACTCTCACAGAAGACCTATAAGGGTGACAGGCTAGGAGGGACGTGTCGGGTTATAGAGAACACCACTGCCTCCTACTGACGTACACGTCTTGACGTTAATGACTTTATACTGTTTGGTAAAACTTTCTTGATAAATGAATGTCACTTTCTTTCTACGGACGTTAACTTCAACAAAATCCATGGTTCGATTTCGCACAGTGACCAAAGTGCACATAACCCATTGTGTAGCATTACACTAAGAAGACAATAACATATTTTGGAATTTTGATTTCAGAAATAGAAATATTTTTGGTAATTCGGGTAAATGGTAATTTAACCTGTAGAATTAAATAAACGTGTTATTACTGGGAATAATGACAACTAAAGCATGTTATACTAACAAGCTAAATTCCCTTTATTATAATCTGTACATTAACAGATGAAGGCGATTATATTGAGAATAGATCTGGTGTTTTTTACACATGCCTTCTCAGCAGACGGTCCAATCATCTGTGTTATCAAGTTATTACATGATTCGAACGAAACGCCTCGGTTTTTCATTCATTTAATGACAGTTGAATATCGTATCAATAATGCACATTTCATCACTTGAATTGCAGTCCAAGGGTTACCCTGAATAGCTCGTAACAGGACTTTCTATTCGTTTCAGCACAGGTTAGAGTTTATCACTCAGCCAAGATTGTCGCTGTGTTCAAGAGTATACGGTAACTAGCTTATTGGACACAACAAATTATCCATATTGGCGAAACGTCTATTAATGTTGTCCGAAAAAGCAATTTTCTAACCTCTGAATCAAGTCAGCGTGTAGCAATTGCCATTTGTACGAAGAAAGCTTGCAAACGTAATTCATCAAAACCGTCTTATAGCTGGCGCCAGGTAAACTGTATAATAGCAGACAGGGCTGGTAAAGAAAAATCGCTATTGACTTAAATTACACCACACGCAAGCCTGAAACATGTAAATAAATTTATACATCGATACATTTAAGGTGATTTTAAGGATCGCGTGCATCGCATGGGGAACAAATACGGGTAAATGGTACCTTAAAGTTTTGTTAAATGGATTTCTTCGTCTGTTAGTGGCATACTAGAGTACGAACCTAAAAAGCAAAAAAAACAACCACTGAAGTTTCATTGGATCTTGTTCTGATACACATAAACAGAACGAACCATGGTGAAAGACGTAGCGCAACGTTCTTAGCAACGAAAAGAACCAGAATAGAAAGAATCTATACGTACATATAGTCAGTTCACAACACTGAAAACTGTTTCATCTCTACTGACAACCCACAGGACAACTTCCAGACGTGACTGTTAACTGATTATTACGTCATTACTGATAACTTTCAGACGTGACTGTTAACTAAGTGTTACGTCATTACTAACAACTCTCAGACATGACTGGTAACTCGGTGCTACATCATTACTGACAACTTTCAGACGTGACTGTTAACTGTTTATTACGTCGTTTCTGACAATTTTCAAATGTGAATGTTAACTGATTATTACGTCATTACTGACAAGTTTCAGACCTGACTGTTAACTAAGTCTTACGTCGTTACTGACAAGTTTCAGAATTGGCTGTTGACTGATTGTTGCGTCATTACTGACAAGTTTCAAAATTGGCTTTTGACTGATTGTTACGTCATTACTGACAACTTTCTGATGTAACCTTTAACTCGATGTTACATCGTTACTGACAACTTTCAGACGTGACTCTTAACTGTTTATTACATCATTACTGACAAGTTTCAGACCTGAATGTTAACTGATGACTGGTAATGACAAGTTTCAGACCTGACTGTTAACTAATTGTTACTTCATTAATGACAAGTTTCAGAGTTGGCTGCTAACTGATTGTTATGTCATTACTGACAACTTTCAGGCCTGACTGTTAACTAGGTGTTACGTTATTACTGGCAGCTTTCTGATCTAACTGTTAACAAAGCGTTACGTCATTACTGACAACTTTCAGAACTGAGCGTTAACTAAGAGCTACGTCATTAATGAACAAAATAAATCTCTTCTATTACTTATTTTTGACTCGAATTAGATTAAAACTGAAATTCTGAGTTGCCATGGTAATCGTTATACTGATGTGAATCATTTGTAGCTGTAGCAACGCCGTATTGAAGTCTTATAAAGTTTTAATCTGATGATTGTGAATACGTTAATAATTCGACGTTTTTTTGTCTCCAGTCTTTAAATATATCAATGAGGTTGCCATGTAACTGTTGTTTAAACCTGCATTGTTTGTAGTCCTGGCAACGCCGTATAGAATCCAAAATGTTTATTGGTGATTTATCTGATTATTGTTGTATAGTAAGCTGATATTTATTCATATCTTCAAAATAGAGCGGTTTCCTGTATAGCATAGTTTTGCCGTCTCAGTAAAACTATTGCGTGAGACTTGCACAAAGGAACTAATTACCTGAAGATTTGAACTGTCATCTAAAACCTTGATCAAGTCTATCATCCATCAGATCTATCGGTGCGTGCCTTGTGCACGCGCTGATTCGTACACCGCGTCAGTAGATCCAGTTAAATATCTTAGTCTATTTCGATGAAACGGTGTTCTAAAAGTTAGGAGTCGCCGTTCATTTATCAAGTGCCTATTGTGTTCGTCGTACCCCGACATTAAAGAATAAGATGGTTGCATTAAACAAGCACATGTCGGAGATTAGATGTAAATGTGTTTATTGTTTTCCTGGAAGTTATTAATCGGTACTTCCGGAATGAAAACTACTGCGTAGGTAGACTAACGACCCCCCCCCCCTCTCTGTATGTTTACTGCACGCGAAGCCCCAAACAGAACACTATCACAGCGGCAGGTGATGTATTTTTAACTGCGTGTTTCTGATTTCGTATCTAACAACACGCGCAGAGAAAATGTTGAAAACACATGTGAAATCCTGCCAACCAAATAAGTTAAAATTTAATAAAGCACAAATGTTGCAAGAATAGACAGATATATGTATATACTGTGTGCAATACACCGGCTAAAAGCCACACATTTACACATTTTCAAGTTAAGTGCTATTACATATGTTGGTGATACTTTTTACTAGTTCCTTAATACTACTAAAGGGCGTATGATACTCCCCCCCCTCAGAATGCTCGATCTGCTATTCAGATAGAGGGGATACAGTGAGGAGAGACTGAAATCACCAGCTAATGGCCTATACCGTAAGCTGTTCGTCTGTATGTGGGACTCGCTATTTTCTACTTTTTTATTTCTAGAGGGATTATCAAATAATGGACAAAGATATAATTTATTGCATGTTTTATTTAGCGGATATTTTAGATAGATAGGTTTAACGATAGAAATAGGTTGCGTCAGGTAAAACTGTAAAGTACAAACGAATATTTCAAATAAAGTTTATGTTATAACTGAACACAGGAAATAAAAATACACAAAAGGAAATAGAGTAGCGCGCCCTATGTCATGCGAGTTGTTTGCTTTCCTATCTCTTCAAATAGACTTGTATCTTTGTTCTTATGCACCGCATGTCGTTTGCACGTGCCTTGTGAAATAATAGACTAAGACAGATTGTCTAACCAATTGCCATCGACTATTTGCTCACGTGACCAGAAAAGGAAAAACAAAAACAAGCAAATGTGTTGATAAATTACAAGCTTTCATTTTGTGAGTGAAATATAATCGTATCTGAAATAAGATGTAAAGTTATGTCAATTCGAAGCATGAGAGTTAATATCCGTAAAAAATGAGTTATCATGGAAATAAGAGCAAGAAAAAACGTTAGTTTAGCAGGTGCTTGTTTTAGTATTTATTTTTATTTTTTCTTAAAGTCAGTCCCACGTGTTCTAACTCTTCCAAGTTGAATTAAATGTTTGTATCATTTAGAAGAATTAATTTGAATTTGTTCTAAAAATACAACTTAATATATCAAGTAAATCATTTATAAGGGTTTGTACAATTCAACATAAGCAAACGTAATTCAGATCCATAAACTCCTAATTAACACAAAGTTAGATTTTAGCACGACATATGATTTAGATTATAACTTTCTTTCTGTGTTGAATTTAAGTTTGTTTTTGTGTTAGACGTGACAAGTTAAATCTTGTTTTTATGTTAGATCTATCATGTTTAGCTTATCTCTGCATGAAACGTATCAGGATCGAATTGTTGTTTGTCTGTATTAAGTATGTGAAATGTTTGTTTATCCTGTCTCTGAGTTAAACGTGTTAGAATTATATTACATGAGTTTATCCTATTTCTATGCTAGTTGTACAACTTTGGTATGTGTTAAGTACGTTCACGTGTAAGAAATTTACTCTGGTTCAATGCTTGTAATTACTTTATTTTAATGTTTATGTGGCATATTTATCTTGTTTCTGAGTTAAATGTCTAGCTGTATTGTGCTAAGTTTATCCTGTTTCTTAAATAGTTTTGTCTGTTTTCCTGTTTCATTGTAAGTCGATTATGCTAGTGATGCGGTTGACTTTTCATTAAGTTTCGATAATTTAACCAGAGTGAATTGCCAGCTGTAACATTATCTTTTAGCACACAATAAATTGCAGAAATTTAAAATTAAAAGTTGGTAGACATGCATTTTTGTTTAGCTTTTGCTTTAGACACAATAAACGAATAAAATACAAATGTTCAGATCAGCTGTAAGTTGACTTATTAATCACGTGCTGTTACAATGAAATAGGCATGTGACGTGGTTAATCGATTGTTAGAACAATGAAAATGACCCTCTCACTATAGTCAGGTCTGATGAAGGGCGGTTCCTGAAACACTTTGCTGTAATAAAAACCATTTTTCATGAACGGTTCTTTCATTTGTACATCCCCCCCAACTCCAGTCCCGAGAATTTCTTATATCGAATTCAATGTTTTTTGTTCTCATTTGATCCACAGTCAGAGAAATCACTCTCATTAGGACAAAGAAAAAAGCATATTGTTTGTACAACTGTGTATTTAATTCACAATAAAGAAATAATTTCTAATAATTACGTGTTGAACTCACTGCAAGAATGTAATGTTTGTGTCATTATGTATTCATTTCACGAAAAACAAACAAACGTTTGAATAATGAAAAGATGAAACAACGACATACTGTGAACGGTATACATCATGATTGAAAAAATAGCAACCTATTTTTAGGTTCAAGCTCCATTGAAGATATAATTGAACAAATTAGTTTGTGGATCATTAAATCTCCATTACATAGAGAGATGTATTATCATAAAGTAAACTTCACAACAGTTATTACGTTGTGAACGTTTTTTACAAGGTATTGAAGTGTGATTCTTGTTACTTTTATCATAAGACATTAGTATTAGGCTTATTATATTTTTTTAAAACTAAATTCTTTATCTGTTCCTTTAGGAATTTTCAAAAATGAGAAGAATGTGTAGTAATGCTGTTCCAATCACATTTTATTCGCCACATCCGTTTCCCGACGACGCGTTTCTCTCAATCCAGAGCTCTTTTGGTTTGTTTGTTTTTGTTTTGGAATTTCGCACAAAGCTACGCGAGGGCTATCTGTGCTAGCCGTCCCTAATTTAGCAGTGTAAGACTAGAGGGAAGGCAGCTAGTCATCACCACCCACCGCCAACTATTGGGCTACTCTTTTACCAACGAAAAGTGGGATTGACTGAAACATTATAACGGCTGGGAGGGCGAGCATGTTTGGCGCGATTAGGGCGCGAACCCGCGACCCTCAGATTACGAAGCGCACGCCTTACGCGCTAGGCCATGCCAGGCCCGAGCTCTTTTGGACGTATGTGATACAATAAACACAGTACTGGCGGGAATGCTATTAATAAAAAAACACCTTTTATAAACTGACGAAGAGACAAGATAAATAACGAAGTATTTAATTATATATTACGCCTAATATCAGTGTCTTTCACAAATGTAAAAATGTTCATTCAGACGTTGTAATAAGAAATGAATGACATTTGTCCTAACACATTTTCAGTAAAGCAAGAGCATTATTGTTTCAAAATCAACAAAGCAGTTTTAATTGTAATAATTAGTAATCTGCCTATACGATTAGTTAAGTTTTTTGTTTTTATTATTAGATACTAATTATTAATTAGGCTTAGATTACTAGCCAAGGCAAAAATACGGAACCTCCAATCCGAAAGTTTGCCCTTGATAGAGAAAAATGCACCTTTTTAAACCGTTCGGTTTATGAGGTTTCGCACGTTTTAGAAATCAAGTGTTTTCCTGACATCATAACAATGACTGATATCCAGTAGTTACAACTATACCTTAAGAGAAAGCTGAAAGCATAAATAAATGTAAATAATTAAATGTTGTATCTAATTTACAATTAAAGGCAATATATTGAATCATAAACTTGCACAGATCAGCTATACATTAAGGCGTGTCCACCATGGGGTTAAATTCTCCAATCAAAGAACTCCACCCCGCTCTTGAACAGCTCTATCTGAATATATTGTTTTGTTTTTAATATTTTTTTTATATCTCTCTACGTTGTGAATCTCAGTGAAGCGAACGCGTTGACTTTTTTGCCCATTCTCCTTTCCGTTTTAGAAACATCACTGCTGTAAATAAACGTACACAGCGTTGAATTTGTGGAATCAAACTTTTGATATGAAGTTGCTATGACGTCTGTTCGTCTAACATTATTTTGTCTTACAGCCATTCACTGATAAATAACATATTAGAAAACTAAATACATTCCGAGAATACAAAGTAGGTGTAACAAGTTAGTGCTCATATTTTCTTTAAGACATTGTGGTTTCTAGTACCTCGTATTTTAATATTTTCATATGCCAGGCCCATAGATGCCAGCTCGTGCTGCGCGTTCACACTTATTCGTGCTAGGAGCTAATGCACGAGCCATGTAGCACGTGACGTCATGGCTGGAAAGTCGAGCATTTCTTACATTTAGGCATAGCGTGACGGCTATGTGAGATAACTGCCACTTTACTACCACCACCGTGGCTGAATAAAAAATTCAGATGTGTTAAAACGGGTCTAGAGATTCTAATTTCAAACGATAAATAATTCATATAGTAAGATCAGCTATCGGCGGTCGGCTTGTGAACCAGTCTTGAAAGGAAAAGAAATCGCTTCCTTTTACCGTTACGATCATAGCTGTAGCTAGGTGACTTTAAATGATGGTCGGCCATCAGAAATTAATAGCTTATCAAATATTTACTCACCTTCAAAGTGAAAGTGCTTCTCTCCTTAACAAAATGAGACAAAAAACGCCTGTAATGTCCATTTGCTCCGTCACTTGTGCTCGGATTGCGTTTATTGGAATTCTAAAAGTCCGCTTGTAAACGAACTGATCGATTTAAAAGTGTGCACGCCCCATGTACTTGGTAATAGATTTTTGCAAACCCAGAAACTTTAGTATATATTTCTTTTCCAAAACCGAGCATTAATATTTTATCGACATCATTATTTTCATTCTATAAATAAAATATACCTTTCCATAACGAGGCTTCAGTTGAAAACGTCACAGATGGTAACTGCCATTTCCCTTGTTAATATAAAATAGAAACTCGGTAATTATGTTTGTCCCGTTTTACTTAACTTTCATAAGCCAAATTTAAGAACTGGTACAACCATATTTCACACACGAACTCCATGTAATTAAGCTTTCAGTGTTAATGGCTGAAGCCAGAATTATGTATGAAAGTTGATAAATGTTTCAAATGTAAACCACTCTATCATTTAGTTCAGATATCAAAAATAATCCACACTTTTCAGGTTTGTAAGCAAAATTCTTAACTGATACCAGGAAGTATAGATAAATTGAATGATCTGGTCATTACACCTGACTAGAGAAACCATTCATGAAACCCAAGTCTGTTGCCCCCCAGTGGCTCAGCGGTATGTCTGCGGACTTACACGCTAAAATCCGGGTTTCGATACCCGTGGTGGGCATTGTGTAGCTTTGTGCTTAATTTAAAACAGCAAACCCAAGTCTATTAAAATATTAGGCCAAATGCAGTCGAATTAAGTGACCAGTATGTAGGCAAATATAAATCGAAAGTAAACGACGTTAGTTGAGCGAAACAACGTTGAATCTTTGCTTTAAAGGTTGCTAATATATAAGCTGCACACAACTACTTCAGAAGCTTTAAAGGAAGCTCATGAGATTTCCGAGAAGTTGGGGTTTGAATCACGAACTTCCATTGTGCATCGATATGACCATACGTTTATGGATGAATGTTTAATCTATTATCTACTGACCCCTTACAAGTGCTAGAGTCGGGCACGAACACTATCAAGTACATCCTTAGAAGTTGAAATGGATTCCATCCAAGCGTCTCTTGTAGGTGTCATACAAATATCATAAAACTTGGTCTCTAGTCACGCTTTGTAGAAGGTTTTTGTCAACAAATAGCATTTATATGGGCCTTAATAAGTGTGTCTGTATAACTTCAGTTATCGTGATGTCACGTACGTTCAGGTAGCTGGAGCATTTAAAAAACAACAACAGTGACTATGTCTTAATAAGTACCTATTCAACTTCACAGACGAGACATTGTCACAAACAGTACGCTCTAGCTGTGATTGGTAATATACGTATGAACATGGCTTCAATTGTAATGCTTTGAGTAATAAGATGTGCAGTCAATTGTGCAGTTGAAATCGCTTTTTAAAAATGAGAAAAAACGTTTTTTTCATTTGTTCTCTGATTCTGGTAACCATTGTGCATCGTGGTGATAGATTAATTTAAAAAAACATTATCCTGTTGAAGTAGTGCATATTGGTGTATAAATAAACTAACAACTACAACAGTAACCTAGATGTAAGTTTAATTTTGTTATTCTATCGTTTAGTTATTTCGTTCTAACCTTGACAGAACTTTTCTTAACTACATGTAACACTTAATTATTTCAATAGTAAACACTACTCTTTATATATAAAAAGAACTTTACAGAAACACACGTTGTAGATTCGAATAGAAGCTATAAAAACCAGTCAAAGTTTTGTACTGTCAGTTTTGAAACATTGAATGTTTGATTAAATAAAAGCAACATTGGTGTTATAAAATCTTTTATTTATGGCATCAATAAACACAATAGTTGCTGACAAGATTTCAATATCGAATCAGCTATACCAACCTCTTTTTCTCGTGTTACATGTGGATGTAGCAACACATTTGTCGTTGTAACAGTGTATTTTACAATTACACGATATCAGTGTCTCGTATCCGTTATTTGTTACTATAATATTAGAGTTGTATGTGTGACTACATACTCTGTTTATTAATGCCTTGTTATATCAGCTTCTTTTATTTCTTAATATAACGCCCTCTAGTGGAACAGCGGTATACTTACTAAAAACAGGGTTTTGATACCCAGGGTGGCACTGGCACACAGAGCCTATCGTGCAACATGGTGCATAACTACAACTAAATTATTAATATGATAATTTAGTTATCGTGGTGGTATTGAAATTTATGTTATTGCTTTATTAGCAGACACTTTTATCTGTTATTTATAGTAATAAAAGTTCACTTGTCGCAGAAACGACATGTTTTCGAATTATTACCTTGTCATATCAGTCTCTTTTATTTGTCATTTATCAGTATACCAATGCCCTTGTTTTTATGACCACATATTTCGTATTTCAGAAACATTGCCCAGATATATGGTAATGTTTAACTAATTTCCGACTTGGTAACACATTTCTTACCGTTACCTAGAGACGTCAGTCTGTCCATCTATCACTAGGCAACATAAGAACTTAGAACAATGTAACAGAGATATTTTCATACATTTAAATGCTTAGAATCAGTCAACTAATTAACATAGTAATCGATAAACTGTATTAAGAGCCAGTGTATGATAGTGTCCACATGGTGTATAAACTAGTCTACTTATTAACACGTTAATCGATAAACTGTATTAAGAGCCAGTGTATCACGGCTTTCACCTGCGCTACAAAGTAATCTACTTGTTAACACATCAATCAATAAATTGTATTAAGATCCAGTGTGTGACGGTTTCCACTTGGTCTATAAACCAGTCTACTGATTAACACACTAATAAATAAACTGGTCTAAAACGCCAGTGTATCATGATTTCAAACTGCTGTATAAACCAATCTTCCGATTAACGCATTAATTATTAATCTGGTTTGAAAAGCCAGTGAAGTGTGGTTTCAACGTGCTGTGTAAACCAGTCTACTTATTAATACGTTAATTAATGAACTGGCTTAAAAAGCCAGTGTACCACGGTTTCCTTCTGCGCTGTAAACGTGTCTACTGATTAACTCTTTAAGTAAGGCTCCACCTGCTGTATGAACCAGTCTTCTGATTAACACATTAATTAATAAACTGGTTTAAAAATCAGTGTGTCATCGTTTCCACCTGCTTTATAAACCACTCTACTGATTAACAAATGAATTAATAAACTGCTTTAAAATCCACTGTATCATGTTTTCTAACTGCTGTATGAACAAGTCTGCTGATTAACACATTAATCAATAAATTGGGTTAAAAAGCCTGTATATCATGGTTTACACCTGCTGTATAAACCAGTCTCCTGATTAACACACTAATCAACTGGTTTAAAAAACCTAGTGTATCTTGGTTTCCACCTGTTGTAGAAACCAGTCTACTGATTAGCAGGTAAATTAATAAACTGGTTTAAAAAGCCAGTCTAACGTGGTTTCCACCTTCTATATAAACTAGTCTACCGATTAGCAGGTAAATCAATAAACAGGTTTAGAAAGCCACTTTAACATGGTTTCCACGTGCTATATAAACCGGTTTACTGGTTAAAACATTAAACAATAAACTGGTTTAAAAAGCCAGTGTAACATGGTTTTCACCTGTTTTATAAATCACTCAACTTATGAGCACATTAATTCATAAATTGGTTTAAAAAGCCAGTGTATCATGGTTTACACATGCCCTATAAACTAGTCTACTGAGTAACACGTTAATTAATAAACTAGTTTAAAACGCTAGTGTATCAGGATTTCCACATTCACTATAAATAGTCTACTAATTAACACTTTATTTAATAAACTGATCTAAAAAGCCAGCGAATTATGGTTTCCATCAGCTGTATAAACCAGTCTACTGATTAAAACATTAATAAACTGGTTTAAAAATCAGTGAGTCATGGTTTCCACTTGTTCTATAAATAAGTCTACTGATTAACACGTGAATTAATAAATTGGTTTAAAAAGTCATTGAATCATGGTTTCCACAAACTCTATATACCAGTCTACTGATTAACACGTGAATTAACAAATTGGTTTAAAGAGTCATTGAATCATGGTTTCCACAAACTCTATATACCAGTCTACTGATTAACACTCTAATCGATAAACTGGTTTAAAAATGTAGTATTTCATGGTTTCCACGTGCTATATAAACTAGTCTACTCATTAACATATTAATTAATAAACTGGTTTAAAAAACAGTGTATCATGGTTTCAACCTTCTATATAAACCAGTGTACTGATTGACACATTAATGAACTGGTTTAAAATGCCAGTATCTCATGAATACCACATGCTGTATAAACCAGTCTACTGATTAACACATTAATTAATAAACTGGTATATAAAGCCAATGTATAATGGTTACCATCTGCGCTGTAAACCTGTTTACTGATTAGTTAATTAATTAATAAATTTGGTCTCCATTTGATGTATAAACCAGTCTACGGATTAACGCATTAATCAATAAACAGGTTTAAAAGACCTGTGTATTAATGTTTCCACCTGCTGTATAAATAAGTATACTTATTAACACATTTATTAGTATACTGATTTTAAAAGGCAGTGTATCATGGTTAACCAATCTACTTATTAACACATTAATAAACTGGTTTAAAAATAAAGTTTATCATGTTTTTCTTTTGTTCTACAAACCAGTCCACTGAATAATACTTTAATTAATAAAGTTGTTCATTAAGCTAGTGTATCATGGTGTGTAAAGCAGTCTCCTAAATAAGATAATAATTAAATAAATTGGTTTAAAAAGCTAGTTTATCATGGTTTTCACCTGCTGTATAAACCAGTCTACTCTTTAACTCACTAATGAATGAACTGGGTTAAAAAATGCAATGTATTATGGTTTCCAACTGTTTTATAAATCACTCTACTAATTAACAGATGAATTAATAAAGTGGTTTAAAATCCACTGTATTATGTTTTCCAACTGCTCTATGA
The DNA here is from genome assembly GCA_011833715.1 of Carcinoscorpius rotundicauda. NCBI lineage: Eukaryota > Metazoa > Arthropoda > Merostomata > Xiphosura > Limulidae > Carcinoscorpius > Carcinoscorpius rotundicauda. The sequence continues at coordinate 58,318,521 of CM022398.1, forward strand.
ACCAGTTTACCGATTAACACACTAATGAATGAACAGGGTTAAAAATGCAGTGTATCCTGGTTTCCACCTGCTGTATAAACCAGCTCACTAATTAACACATTAATAAACTGTTTAAAAAGCCAGTGTTTCATGGCTTTAACCTGCGCTTAAAACCAGTCTACTGATTAACACATTTATTAATAAACTGGTTTAAAAAGCTATTGTATCGTGGTTTCCACCTGCGCTCTAAACCAGTCTACTGATTAACATTTTACTTATAAACTGTGTTAAAATACCAGTATATCATGGTTTTCACTTGCGTTATAAATCAGTCTTGATTAACACACTAATTTATAAAAATGATTAATAGCATGTTTATGATCTTTTCCAGGTGCTGTATAAACCAGTCTACTGATTAACACTTTAATCAATATACTGATTTAAAAATCCAGTGTATGATGGTATCTACCTGCTCTGTACACTAGTCTACTGATTAAGACATGAATTAATAAACTGGTTTAAAAAGCCAGTGTATCATAGTTTCCACCTGCTATATAAACTAGCCTACTGGTTAACACACTAATGAATGAACTGGGTTAAAAATGCAGTGTATCATAGTTTCCACCTACTTTAGAAACCAGTGTCCTGATTAACACATTAATAAACTGGTTTTAAAAGACAATATATCATGGGTTCAACCTGCTGTATAAAGTAGACTACTCATTAACACATTAATTAATAAACTGGCTTAATAAGTCAGTGTATCGTGGTTTACACCTTCTGCCTACATCACATAACACATTACTTAATGACCTGCATAATTATCATAATATTTTACTTTATTGTATAAAAGATAATAAAAGAAAAATTAATAACTTTTGTCCCGTGGTGCTATCTTGCGTGAATGTATTAAAACTTATGATTATCTGAAGTAATGTGACTTGCACAATGATGATGAATATCCAGAACAGTGTTGAATTTTGATATCAGAATACACTTAGTACGGTTTTAAATTTGTAACAAAACGTTTTAATGAATATTTTCTGCTTCTTAATATGCAAAAATAGTTTTTGCTAGCTGAGGAGCCATGATGACCAAAAGAGTATTTTGTGACAGGGGGATTATTGGTTTGAAACTCTTTTGAGTCACATGGGTAAAATGTATGTTAAAATGTGGATTTTCGTTTAACTGCCAGTGACTATACGATTTAATTTAGGAAAGTAGAAACATAACTTTTTATTTAATATTTTCATGGCCAGGTGGATAAGGCACTCTACTTGTATTCTGAGGGTCGTGGGTTCGAATCCCGACCACGGTGTTAGCCCTCGTGTAACTTTGCGCGAAATTCAAAACAAGCCAAACATTCTGATTATCTTGGAAAATGAAGAAAATAACTAAAAAACCATCGTGCTATTACTGTAGAAGGACCCTAAGTTTAAAATTATATGAAATTACAACATTAAGTTTTGTAATGAATAAAGTACAAAATTTATGTGCAGTCGTCATTGAATTGTGTCGAGATAAAGGTGTGGCGAGTTAAACACGCTAACTGTATATATGTATATGAAGTGGACTTTAAACAGTATAACTTGACTTTTAGTCAAAGGTTAAGAATTCTTAATTTAATGCTTATTTATATGTTTCTATATATTTATAAGTGATACTTACGCTACTGAGAGAAGTTGAGTTGAGAAAATTATATTTTGTGTGAACGTGTGGAGGAACGGCGAAGCTAAACGTAAATGAAAGTTGTTATTTATACGTCATTAGAAAGTAAATAAATATTTAATCCAAATACTTTACCACGTTTAGTTGTTATATTTATTTACAAACGTCACTGTCTCTAGTTTGTGAAAATCTGGAAATATTTTGGAATATTTGCTAAATAATGTCAATCTTCAAGATACGTCGTAAAGATTAATCCATCCATTTCATATGGGAGAGTCTAGAACTGATTAACTAAATCTTTAGTACACAAACACAGGGCTGTCATGTGGATGTAATCATATTTAGAAATGCGGTCTCCCCTTTTTTTCAACAACGCTATTCTTACTTACCGGAAGTTTTGGGGTCACTTCCGCCCTTCAAATATCTGGGATCCACCTAAGACTTGTTTTACAAGACCGATTTTTTTGTTTTCTTTTGGAGATGGGGGAAATGAGTTTTCCAGAGGCTTGAGTATTGGATATTGTTTAACAGCCAACAGAGGTATCTAGAGGCTCCCCTACTCCTACTCCTTAGTGTTAGTTCCGGGTTGCTCCTGGGGCGAAGTCTTGACGTTTTCCTGTTTAACTTTTAAACATCGGGCTGCTAAATTAAAAAATAAAACAACTTCATCTGGAAAGTATCAAATAAACTGTGGATGCCTCACAAGCTGACACTTCTTAAATATTAAGGAAGTAAAGCCGTAATAGGAAAATAAACATATTATATAAATAATAATAACACAGGCGAATATCAAAGCTGTACGGAATAACAATGTGATTGTAATTTCGATTGTTTGTTTTTTTAGCCAAGCGGTAAGTTTCGACACTTATAACAAAAAATTGGTGGGCATGACACAGATAGCCTTGCTTAAAAACACGCGATCCACGTTCAAATCTGTACATGTTTGCTGTTCTGAAACTGTCTGTTGTTACATGTATGTGTATGTTGTTACATATATATGTATGTGTTTGTGTGTAACGTTCACCACACTGATAGGACTGCAAATCGTACGCTTGGACAAGCGTTGCTGTTGTTTCAAGCGAAAGTAGGGCAATTCGAGTGAAAGAAATGGAATGTTAAGTCAAACATTAGTGTTTCTTACTAAGTAAAGCTAGGAGAAGATGACCAGAAGTTATGGTAGCAGCTGTGGGGTATTAGTGCTATGTTACTAAGTAAAATTTGGAGAAGATAACCAGTAGTTATTTTAGCAGCTAGTTGGATTTATATATATATATATATATATGGGGGGGGGGGCGACAGCGGTAAGTCTTCGGATTTACAATGATAAAATCATGAGTTCAGTTCCTCTCGGTGGAGATAACAAATAACCCGATGTAGCTTTGCTATAAGAAAACATGCATACATATATGTGGGCGTGGCAGCAGAAAATTACTGAAACGTTCACAGATATTGTAATACTGATTAGAAGCAACACGAATGATTTAAACTTGGTGAACAGCCCTCTGGTGAAATGATTTAAAACTAATGTTTCACAAGCTACTTTTTATTAGTTACAGCGGGTTAATGTTTTCATGGTAACTGAAATTGATAAAAACCCTATAACTCTAACGCTTTCCTTCCTCAAGTTCAAGGGTTTACCTTTACTTATTTTACAGACTTAAAACCCTAAAATCTGGTGTTTAATTCCATGCAATGGACAAAGCAGATATCTCAAAGTTGAATTTACTCTTAAATAAATAAGAGATATTCTGTACTCGTATGCTGGATTGGATTCTTTGGAGAAGGAATTTGTCGGATGTTGAAATATTTAGGGCTAAAACGATTTTAATAACTTGGTTTAATGATTGTTTGTAACTAAAGAACATCCCCTTAATAATTGCTTTAAAATTCTGTAAAGCTCAGTAATGTTTGTTATTGTTAAATCATGCAAAGGATCTCCTCTGTGCCCTATAGCAATGTCTGTATACAATGCGAATTGTAATTCAAGACGGTTTCACGCTCTCGAACAAAATTTCACCTCGCGAAACAGCGAATTTGTAAACAGGATCAGAGAATTTCTAATGGTTCTAACATCAGAACTGATTGAGCAATCAGCGTTCAAAAGGCTGTACACCCTCTGCTTGAGGAAACGAAGTTCCGTTTTTCAAAAATAAAACACACTAATGCGGTCTCCAATTCTGCACGAGGCCTACTTTATTGATAAAAGTACGAAAATAATCTATAAAAAGCTGTAGAGTATTTAATTTTGTTTGTTCTTAACCCGTACTCTCGTACCCAAGAGAGAGACTTATTCAACCTGGGATAAAGGGTTAAACCATCGCCACTGCTGACAAGATTGTTCAGCTGTTTCAACTATCTGATAACGACGTTCAACGCCCTGCTCAGAGTCGTTAGCATTTTTTAATCTCATGTGGTCATGTCCAGTGACCTTTAACAGGGTATGTAAACTGACACAGTATGAGTAATTGTTAGATAAACTTTATGTATAAGGGTCGTTATTGTAGTTAATTTATTCTCTGACGTACGGAGGGTTATAGTTAATATCATGTTGGAGAAGAAAGTCGTAATTTTATATTGTTACTTCTTTCAGAAGGGGAGAGTTTATTAAACGTAAAAATTCGTTTAAAATACAAATAGTGTACTAGGAATGAACTAAACACAATGCAACGGAACATTCATTCTGCACTTTGGGACGAGAGTATACTGCTGTGGTGATAGTGAAACTCCGAGAATGATAAGACAAGAGCAACCAAAAAGAGGATGACAGGTGCTGTCAGTTGAAACGGTAAATTCAAAACGTGCCATACAACAGAATTAACATTCTGTACTCATATCTAAATGAAAAAAAATATCGCCAGATATTTTGTAGGTTGCCCGTATAGGGGAGGGTAGGAGTCACCATTAACGGAGAAAAGTATTCTAAGCATGTCTCGAAGAATGATTCCCTCAGTTGGATAAAGGGGCGTTTTAACAACGTATTAACATACTTAGAATAGTTTACATTTATGACACTGGGTGTACGTTTCAAATAGGAGTTCTTAACAAACGTGTATTTGATTTGGAGAAAACATAGAAAATACCGTAAGAAATATTGTTTACTTAGAATAATGTAAAAGTTCTTTAAAATGAGAAAATTTATATGCAAGAAGGATTTGAAATAGTAAGAATTATTATAATTGTATATCAATAAAAAAATACAGATTGTGTTTCAGTTGTTTATATACTCTCCAAGGTGTAGTGACTTAGTTGTTGATACACTCTCCAAAGTATAGAGGTCTTAGATATTGATATACTATCGAGGATAAAGTGTCTTAGTTGTTGATATACTCTCCAAAGCATAGAGGTCTTAGATATTGATATACTATCGAGGATAAAGTGTCTTAGTTGTTGATATTTTATTTAGGATGGAGTGTCTTAGATGTTGATATATTCTCCAGGGTAGAGAGGTCTTTGATGCTAATATTCTCTGTAGAGTGGAGTATCTTAGATATTGATATACTCTGCAAGGTAAAATGTCTTAGTTGAAGATATACTCTCCAGAGTGAAGAGGACTCAAATGTTGATATACTCTTCATGAGGGAGTGTCTTAGATATTGATATACTCTCCAGCATAGAGTGTCTTAATTGTTGATATACTCTCCAGAATGGAGAAAAGTTAGATGTTGATATACTTTTCAGGATGGAGTGTCTTAGTTGTTTGATATACTCTCTAGGATGGAGTGTCTTATTTTTCGATGTGCTCTTCAGAGTTGAGAGAGTTAGATGTTAATATATTCTGCAGGATAAAGTGTTTTAGGTATTCATATACTTTCCAGGATGGAGTGTCTTAATTATTGATATACTCTCCTGGATGGGGTGTCTTATTTGTCGATGTACACTCCAGAGTGGAGAGGGCTTTGATATTAATGTACTCTCCAGGATAGAGTGTCTGTTGTTGATATACTCTCCAGGATGTTGTGTCTCAGATGTTGATGTACTATAGATTGGAGTGTCTTAGATGTTGATATACTCTCCAAGTTGGAGTGTCTTAGATGTTGATATATTTTCCAGTGTGGAGAAGTCTTAGTTGTTGATATATTGTTTAGTATGGAGTATCTTAGTTGTTGATATACTGTCCATGGTGGAGTGACTTAATTGTTGATATTCTCTCCAAGGTGGAGTAACTTAGTTTTTGATAAACTCACCAGAGTTTATAGGTCTTAGATATTGATATACTGTCGAGGATGGAGTGTTTTAGTTGTTGATATTTTATTTAGGATGGAGTGTTTTAGTTTTTTATATACTCTCCAGGATGGAGTGTCTCAGTTGTTGATATACTGTCCAGAATGGAGAGAACTTAAATGTTGTTATACATTCCAGGATGGAGTGCCTTAGTGTTTGATATACTTTCCAGAATGGAGTGTTTTATTTGTTGATATACTCTCCAGGATGGGGTGTCTTAGTTGTTGATATACTCTCCAGAGTGGAGAGGTTTTAGTGTTTAATATACTCTCTATTATGGAGTGTCTTAGTTGTTGATATTCTCTCCAGGATGGAGTGGCCCCTTCAGTGGCTCAGCGGTATGTCTGCGGACTTACAACACTAAAAACTGGGTTTCGATACTTGTGGTGGCAGAGCACAGATAGCCTATTTAGTAGCTTTGTGCTTAATTTGAAACAACAAGAACAAGATGGAGTGTCTTATATGTTGATATGCTCTCCAGGATAGAGTGTCTTACTTGTTGGTATACTTTCCAGGATGGATTGTCGTAGTTGCTGACATACTCTCGAAGATGGAAGATCACAGTTGTTGATATTATGGTGTCTTTCCGACAGGTTGCTTTGCGGCACACTTCAATAGTATCACTCTTACCAGAGCTCTAGCGGTGGTCTCGTTACCCAACAACGTGTCTTTTGACTCTGTTTCTCTTCTCTTTCCACGATGTTCTCCCATCTCTCATATGGTTTCAAGATAGCCACACTTGTAGTAAAGATGACTGTACAATCAGCTTGTTCTTCGTGTTAGGTGCTGACGTCCACCCGCCTGGAGCCCGACTAGTATTTGGTATCAATGTTTAATTGTCTCAGAGTTTTTTTCACAGTCCTACGACACAACGGTTTCTTGTCCATCGGACCAGAAGGCTTCGTACTGTATCCTTGAAATTCAATTCTTTCTCTGCATTTATCAAGCAGCTTTTACCAAACACTGAACTATATGAAGAATGAAATTTGGATAAGTTTTGTAAACAACGATTTCTTTTAAACAAGACACGCGAATACTTATCAAGTTGCAAAGTTGGAGACTGACAAAAACAAGTCTATCTTTCTTCTTCCATTACATAACATGTTGACCCCAAGCGAGGCCTGTGTTTCAGTTATACCTCACAGTTGTAAGGGTTTCCTCTGGTAGGCGTATAACACACTAAACACTTGGACTTTGTTTGAACCAAACAACAGATAGCGTCATCGTGTTTGACCTTTTCATTACATTTTATGAACACACGTCACCTATAATTTTATGTAAGTAGAGTAAGTAGAGAAACGTGTATTTTACAGAAGGTTTCAGCTTTTGGAAGTGTCGCAATACTTTTATCTCATCTCACTAGCCGAGCAAACTTTGAATTATGTTCTAAATAGTTATATGTTGAATAAAAATATATTATATATATATGAATATTGCATACTCACTTTAAATTGTCCATCTCTCTGTTACATAATCTCTAATCTCTACGGAGAATATTAGTTTGATTATGAAGATGTATTTTCCTATTGAAAATATTTCGAGAAATGGAACTTTAATACATTTTTGTAATTATAATAGATATTACTTTTGCTGGATGGTTGTGTCTAATTCTTCTGTCAGAAAACGGAAGCCTTACAGCACTTATGGTAACAATTGGTTTGGTTACATATTTGTTTTACAAATCTTGTTTCAAATCTATTTGCTGATTCATTTAACTCCATCTTACGTGTTGCTTCGATCTATATCCAAAAGTCGACGAAGAAGTCGATCAAAATGAGAGGTAAACCATTCTATTTACAGTGAAGGATAAACCGTTCTGTTTATAATAGTTTATCTCTCATTAAACAATTGTCGGAGCAAAGTGAAATATTAATTACATTATTCTTGTGAATAAAGTTGAAAACATCAACAACTAGAATAGTTTGGGATATTTAGAAGAAAGAAAGACGATTAAGCATGGAAAATGATTTCGTGTTATGAAGTTGGCGAGTAAATAACCCATTCTCACTTTCCTGTTTTTATTACAATTCTGTCTAGTTTGGAGTAAGAGAGAAGTAATAAGAATAAATTTACACAATTTCTCCAAACCTGTGGTTTGCGAAGCATGAGTGTAACACTTAAAAAATAATAACCAAACTTTAGTGTAGAATCGGGACATTTATTCATGTTAGAAGAATTTTGACTTATTTTGACGGTAAGTTTTCTTAACGTAGAATATGTATGAAACTTTATATCAGGTCGAAGATTACCAGCGACTTGTGCGAAAAGTAACGTGTACGTAATATCAATCACTTGCGTTTATCGTCCAACCTACGTCGATGTCAACAGCTCAATCTTGTCGCAGTTTTTTTGCAACTGTTATTACATTTTAAATTCTGTTGAATTTTCGAGGGTGATGGATCACCACGCGGTGGACTAATCACGGTTGGTGGGGGGTCGAGCTGGGCAGGAGTAACAGCTTCTCGCCTAGCCCGGGGATGAGTGGGGGAGGTAACAGTGTTGTTGGCAGGACGTATTTGTATACATAAAAATGGATCCTGATTTAATGACAACCACTAGCAATCACTAAAAGTTTAACAAGAACTTTAAATCAAAATTTGTCTCCATTTATAAAACGCGGGTACAGGAAAAGTACGATTGTCAATTCGTCGACGTTGACATAAGGAAATATAGCTTGCTGAAGGGATGTCTTATATTAAGGTATATTATAAGGTTTTCCGCTTGCTTAAATCTCTAGCGGACGTCACTTTGGGTATTTTTAGGAATTTTAATACGAATAATAAAAGGAAATTTCTTGAATAATTCTATACGCTTGATACCTTCCCCCACTAAAAACCACACTCCCACTACGCGGATAGTAAAGGCATATTTTTACCCTAACTTTGAACACTCGTAAAGTGAGCGACAAGTGTTCTGAAGTTTTCAGTATGAATCCAATAAAATAAAAATATTCTGTATCGAAATACATGGAACCAAGAATGTTGGTGTTGGTTAAAATATAAGAAAAGAGGAAATTTTTAAGGAAAAAAACTTGAAGATTTGTTGTTTTTAATTTTAACACAAGATACAAAAACAACAAAGAATTAATGTAACAGGTTTGTTTGTAGGCGTAAGCTTGGAACCGTGTAATCACAAAAATACATTTCACATTCGTGTTAAACGCGCATGGCTAACGTGCCCCAAAGTGGAATATCTGTAAAGTTGTTGTTGTTTTGAATTAAGCACAAAGCTACACAATGGGCTATTTGTGCTCTGCCCACCACGGGTATCGAAACCCGATCTGCAAAGTACTTCCAAAAAATAAGTAATTATACTGACATACTTAATTTCATCTAAGCGAAAAAAAGAACGAATAAAAACCTTAGAAAATAATTAGTTGAAGCAATATCCATTTGTACACGGTAAGAGTGAAATATTTTTGAAATGAGAAATATTTCTTTACAGAATTCCATTCACACCTGTTTCCTCAAACTGTGGTGTCGTTTACAATATCACTTCTCTTTTGGTATCCTTTTACAACTGTTTAGTTGAATCACTTCTCATTAACACTGAAACACTCATTCAATGGGTGCTTTGTTTCTCCAAGTGGCTTCTTTCGATTCATCTTAGTTACTTAATAGTGGTTTTATTTTGTAACTTTTATTTGTGTAAATGTTATCTGAGGACGTAGTTTTTCGATGTGATTTTTCCTTCTCTTTAAAGAAAAGACTCTAGACATAAGAGGAGAGCTAAAAATATAAGATAAAGACACAACTGTTAAACATATGTGTATATATATATTATATTGTAAGTTTAGAAGATTCCGAACAAGAGATAAGAGCTATAAACATAAGATGAACACACATATATGTATATACAGGGTGTCCCATAAATGTATACACGCTTTGAATGATTATAAATACAATATTTATCAAGATATATCTACATTTTATAATCTAAGTTTAAGACAAGTGTGGAATCTTTTGAGTTATCGCACGTGTTCGAACTGATGATCGTTTTGATCCAGACACCGCTGATAACGCAGACAGATGGAATTGCAAACTTCACGATTGTTTTTTGTTTTTTTTTTGGAATTTCGCACAAAGCTACTCGAGGGCTATCTGTGCTAGCCGTCCCTAATTTAGTAGTGTAAGACTAGAGGGAAGGCAGCTAGTCATCACCACCCACCGCCAACTCTTGGGCTACTCTTTTACCAACGAATAGTGGGATTGACCGTCACATTATACACCCCCACGGCTGGGAGGGCGAGCATGTTTTAGCGCGAACCCGCGACCCTCGGATTACGAGTGCACGCCTTAACGCGCTCGGCCATGCCAGGCCTCTGCAAACTTCACGAATAATTTCATTTAGAATTTGGGTGCGTTCTCTTTCAATTGCTGCTCTCAGTTCATTGACTAGCATATTTTGTGCAATAAACTTTATCTTTGACGTATCCCCATTAAAAAAAAAGTCCAGAGGTGTGAGGTCTGGTGAACGTGGCGAAAATTCAGTTCTACCTCTTCGCCTGATCCATCTGTTCGGCAAATTTTCGTCAAAATAGGCCTTGACTTTACAATGGTAGTGGGGAGGTATTACATCTTGCTGGAAATAAAACTCCTCATCCTCAAATTCCTCTCGATTGCCTGGAATGACATATTATTGTAGCAAATTTCGGTAAACGAGACCAGTGACTGTGTTTTCCAATTACGCCCAACGCTGACAATCTACACCACACTGTAACACCTGGTCAGTTTACAAGGTGTTCAACCTTAACTTGCGGGTTCTGAGGTGCCCAGTAGGTACAATTTTGGCGATTAACTGAGCCACTTAACTTAAATGTGGCCTCATCGCTCCAGACAATCTTGTTTGGAAACTGTGCATCCTCTGCAGGTATTGCCAGATACCACTCACAGTATTCAACTCTCGGGCCAGGATCATCTTCATTAAGAGCGTGGAACTAATGCCGGAATAAAACTTTTCCAATGAACGCGCTTCAACATGCGATGGACGCTCAATTTTGGGATTTCTGTCTCACGGACTGTTTGCAGAACAGAGTTTCTTGGAGATCAGTGGAGACTTTCCAACAGTTCTGCCTCTCGCGTGGGACTGGTGGACGACCACGATCTTCCAGAACACCCTTTATGGACGTTTTGAACAGTTCCATTTGTTTCAAACTTGTCTCTAATGCGAGTAATGGTGAGTTGCGTTGGTGGATCTGTTTGAAACTCCCTTCTCAACTGTCTTTACACTTCAGCTACGTTCTCACACTTTTAGTAACACTTTAAGATAAATTTCCTTTTCTCAAAGCTTAGTTTTGTTTCTGCCATTACTTCAAATCAGTTTTCACCTGTAAAAAGAAAGTCTGAGTAAGTTATAATCATTCAAAGTATGTATACAGTTCTTGGAACACCTTGTTTACGAATATATAATATTATGAGATTAGAAGGCTCCGAACAGGAGATAAGAGCTACAAACGTAAGATGAAGACACAACAGTTGAACACATATATACATGATATTATGAGATTAGAAGGCTCCGAACAGGAGATAAGAGCTACAAACGTAAGATGAAGACACAACAGTTGAACACATATATACATGATATTATGAGATTAGAAGGCTCCGACTAAGACAGGAGGGCTACAAATATAAGACAAAGAATCAAATACTAAACATTAGTATATGTTGCGTAATATAATTTTACAAGTCTTTGAAAACATACATACCATTTTTTCGTGTCTAACAGAAGTGTAAAAACGTTTAAGTTTTGGTTCTTTACATTGCTATGTCTTTCGTTCTATTTTTAGCGGGTTTTGTTTGCTTTTTTAAGATGTAGGTTTACAAAAAGTAAAATATTCGCTGTATATTAACACATTTTAAATAGCTCAATAGGTTAAATTAACCAACAGTGGTCAAATTTTATTTTAACATCGTTAATGGCGAATGTTTTTGTAATTTCCTGATGTATTAATGACATGCAAAAATTTACTATAGAAAAAAAATCGGTTTTATTAAGAATATGATTACTGAAAACAGTAAAAGCAGGTTTATTTGTATCCTCCAGCAAATCAACAGTAAATCTGAAGGATCACAACGCTAAGAACTGAGATGTGTCCCCTCCTGGTTCCCTCCATTTGTTTCACGTACTATACAATTATCCACGTCTAGGTACAATTATTTATTCAAGATTATACGGAGAACCCTTTTTGAAAGTTTTTTTTTGTTTTTACGACCATTTTAAAGGTTATTTTATTAAGAACCTCAAATCAGTTCTTTAAGAACTAGTCAGCTCCTTGAAGGGATTTTAAAAAATACTCGTAAACATGTCTTACGACCTACTTGAGTGTCAGCACTTTAACATTTCATTTTGTTTGTTGTTGTATTTTTGTTTTTTTTGTAGGATAACGATTTCAAAAACGATACCAATGTTTCACATAGTTTTTGGACCGTTTATTAAACTTTAGTTCAATGTTAATTCGCTAACCACTAGAGTTATTCACATTAAAGGTAAAATATTTAAACAGTTCACAACTGGCACCATTGTTAAAGAATTACATTATGCATAATTGAAGTAGTACTGGGAAAGGACGTAAGGAAATACACTCGATGATATATGGAGTTGTAATACATTAAATGTATTATTCCGAAGTGGTATTCTACAATGGTTTCATTCAATGTAATAAAGGTAGTTTTACGTATGTGTATTGACACATGTAATAACAGGTTTCTCCTTTCATATTGTTTCTTTTTGTTGTTCACTTGCTTTACGTTACGGTTTCAGTAACCAGCTTCAAGAAGATTAGTTTATGTCTATTTACGGACCAACTAATAATTAATAATAAGTCAGTGATAGTTGTTATTGTTATGAATATAAAAAAAACGTGTATGTTTTACTATCACCGCCTTTAGAAGTTGACACCGATATTTGATGTGAACATGTTTTAGAAGCTGACGAAACATGAAAAATTTAATTATACTTGTTATGAGATACTATGTTAAGTTTGACATGCTTATAACACTATACCCCAAGTGTAATTCCTTGCGGAATTTCAATAATTAGAAGAATGCTTAATTGTACAGTGGATCTCCTCCAAGCGGCCACCCGTCAGATTCGGTCACTTTTTGAAAGCAGTCATTCAATCACAGTCCCTTTTTTGTTTACATAATCCCTAATTATGTACAGTGGAACCCCTCTAATCAGGCCAGTTTGTCTTAGTCCCGAAGGTAGGCTGCTTTAGAGAGGTGTCACTGTAGTATTCCAACCATAAACCATACTCTATTCGTAATACCCATTCGCAATGACGCATTTCGCTCTATCCAGAGCTCTTCAGGCTTATAGTGTGGTGAAACTATTGTTATTATGCATTCTTCTAATTCTTTAAAATGGAATCCGTAAGAGACTATATTAGGAACGTAATGTGAAATGTACATTAGGCTGGGTATAATATGATAAATTATTGACAACAACATATCATGTTAAACTCTTGTGACGATATCACCTCCGTTATATTTCTATATAAATATCTAATATTAAACAATTGTGAAGATATCATCTTCATTATATCTCTGTATAAACATATGTTAAACGGTTATGAGAATATCACTTTCGTTATACGTCCATATAAATATTTCGTGCTGTACAAGTTGGGAAACTAATTTAGATACTGCTAAAATATGTTTCACATATTAATTTATTATGTATGACTTATTTCAGTAGACAAGGCACTTCAGGCCTACTTCAGTTTCTGCTTTCTTATTGGTTTAAGCTACGTATACTGGTAACTAGAATACTGCATACTTTTTATTTTAGGAAAGTAAGATGAAGCATATGCACGTTCACTGTGTTGCTATTGTATTACGTTGTGTAGCTATTTTTGCATAACTACAGCAAAATAATTATCATATAAAAACAATGGAGCTCGCTGTATTTCTTTTCCAATCAAACCTGTTACAGTAATCTGGGTTTAAGATATTTGAAGCCTCAAAGGAGATTTGTGGCCTGAAAGACAAACCGGGATGGTCAGGAACTTTGGTTTCTCTTCACCCTAAGCGGTAAAAAAATTTCAGCCAAACGGATGTTGAAGATGCGGAAGTTGTCTTGTTTTCTCTAAGAATTTTATCAGACATTTCGTACCAATACAAATACCTTAGATTTGCGTGTCTTAACTATATAGAAAGAAACTTGCAAGGAGTTAACTTATAGTAGTGGTATGTATGTTAGAAGAAATCAATTTAATAACACTCCACAAATAAACCTTGATAAAAACAGTGTTTAACACTATATATTAAGTTTTGTTGTCATGTCATGGCCCCAAAACACCGTTACAATTGTCATTAGAGCAGAGAGTTTACATAAAAGCTATATATGATGCTGGTTGGACTCTTAGACAGATTACTACAGACTTGAAATGTTTCCCAAACACTGTCAAGTACACCATATATGGTGAGACCGAGAAGGTAAATTTAAAAATAGGAAAGGAAGAGACAGAACACCTAAACTTATTAATACTGATGTTAAGTATCTTTGTTTATGTATCCTTCAGGGCAGAAGGTGCTGATCTTAGGCATAAGATAAACAACCATGTACCAAATGATAGAAAAGTGTCCGGACCTAAAGTATCTAGAAAACTCAACTAGAATCGAATATTTGCTCGTGTTGCAGTTAAAAAAAAATATCCACTTTGATCTTCAATTACGTCAAGAGAAATTTGCTAAAAAGTACGAAAATTTGACCGTTGATGAGTCCAGGTTTGAAATATTTAGTTCAAAGCGTAGTTTATACGTACGGCGGAAGAAAAGTAAAAAATACTTACCAACCACGAAACATGGAGAAGGCAATGTAATTGTTTAGGAATCTTTTTTCTACTGAGGCTACAGGATATATTACTGAAATTTGTAAAATGAATGGGATGATGGACCAATAGAAGTACCATCAAATACTGATCCGTCACAGTATAGTAATAAACGTAAGATTCGTGTAAGTTGGTGCTAAATACATTTAAACACTCTATACTTGCTTTTGTTTTGATGTTCTATCTTTGTCATCAACAGTATCCATTATCATTGCTGCGTAGTGTAGAATTATTATTAAACATATGGACATATAAACCAAAGTAACGCTAAAAATGGTAACAAAAAATAGCATCTGTTCATCTGCCAAGCCTTCTGGGAATATATTTTGGTGCCCAAATAAACAGCTACAACATTATGCTTCGCTGTTTGTTTTGTATTATGAGTGCTAATTGATACTTTAGTTCCAACACATTGGCGTTATTGGCACGGAACACAGGATAAATGTGGCTCTTCAAAGTGTATTACATATGGATTAGACTTGGTCCGAAAGAACATTTTATTACCTAATACTTGTATAGACTAACAGTTACGTGTGCTTAGAAATGCGAAATAGGCAGAACAAATATTAAACTTCAAGTTAAAAATCAAACCGTGAAATTTCACAAACCTTGTTTATTTTGTTTAAGAATCCATCGTAAAACAAATTAAAAAAATATATATTTATTATAAAAATAATGTTTTTCATGCATATTGGTAAAGAGAATCGTGTATCAAAGTAGAAAAAAGTGTATGACAACATATAACTTAGAGTAATTAGAGACTCATCATATTTGGTCCCTTTCATATCCCTCAATGTTCATTTATCATATAGAACACAATTAGGGACTTAAAATGCGACCTTATTTCGTTTTTAACAACTCTTTGTAATGCATATATTAACATTTGATTTTTAACAACCCATCATGGTACATCTAATAATGAGTCATTGTTAACAAACTGTTACAGCACATGTAATAACGTGTAATTGTAAACAACCCTTTATAGTACGTATAATAACATACCATAGTTAATAACCCTTTATAGTACATCCAATAATGTGTCATTGTTAACAACTCTTTATGGTACATATAATAAAATGTCTTTGTTAACAAAGCTTCATAGTACATCTCACAACTTATCATTGTAACAACCTGTTATAGTACATATAATAATGTGTCATTGTTAACAACTCTTTGTGGTACATATAATAACATGGCATTGTTGCCAAAACTTCATAGTACCTCTAATAACATGACATTGTTACCAAAACTTCATAGTACCTCTAATAACGCGTCTTGTCGTTATACTACACATAATAACGTGTAATGTTTAACAAATTTTCAAAGTACATCTAATAATGTGTGATTGTAACAACCAGTTACAGTACAAATAATAATGTCTTTTTTTTTTAATTTCGCTTTAGCAATGTAAGACTAGAGGGAAGGCAGCTAGTCATCACCACCCACCGCCAACTCTTGGGCTACTCTTTTACCAACGAATAGTGGGATTGACCGTCACATTATAACGCCATCACGGCTGAGAGGGCGAGGATGTTTGGCGCGAACCCGCAACTCTCGGATCACGAAGCGCACGCCTTAACGCGCTAGGCCATGCCAGGCCCTAATCTGTCATTATTAACAACCAGTTACAGTACAAATAATAATGTGTCATTATGCGTACATATAATAACGTGTCACTACTTACAACTCTCTATAGTACATACAATACCGTGTTATTGTTAAGAAAACTTTATAGTACATCTAATAAAGTATCATAGTGACAATCCGTTATAGTGCGTATAATAACATGCCATTGTTTGCAAATCTTTATAGTATATATGATAAGATTTCATTATTACCAGAACTTTATAATGCATATTATAACGTGTTATTATTTACAACCCTTTATATTACATATAATAAGGTGTCATGGTAACAACCCTTTATAGTACATATAGTAACGTGTCTTTCTTTACAACCCTGTATGGTACATATAACAATGTGTCATTGTTAACAACTCTTTTATAGTACATATAATAAGGTGTCATGGTAACAACAAGTTACAGTGAATATAATAAGGTGTCATGGTAACAAGAAGTTACAGTGAATATAATAAGGTGTCATTGTTAACACAACTTTATAGCACATCTAGTAATGATTTATTAGAAGTTTTCTCTATAGTGTTGACAGCTATGCCAGAATAAGAGATAAAAGTCACTCTTCACTCCATGTAAAAATGTACGTCGACACAGAAGGTATTACAGATGATATCACATTGTCCTGTCTCTTGGACCACTGTAATTTGTTTCGAAAAGTCCAGGTTTGCCCAATCCTTTAACAATAAACACGCCTGGGTTTAGATATTGTCCGTTGTTAAACGTTCTCTGGTCACCAAAGTGACGTAACTATTTTAGGTACAGTTTCTCTTACACTGTAAGCAGAATACAGTTCACGAAACCAGTACTTCAGCACATCAGTAAATTGACCGCTAAAACGTAAACGGAGGCAATATTGTAACTACAAACTGTTTCAATAGTTATTAATTCGCTGTAGAGAAGGGATCATGAAATGTTAGAAACGTTTAATTCTATGGGTTTAATCATTGAGTCAAATACTACATTACTTTGTGAATCACGTCGCTCAAGTAGGAAAGTCAATCAGTCACTATGGACACCACCTGGTGAGAGTTTAGTAAAATAATTGAACGTTTAATGTAGGTTTGTACTGTGAAAGCGATTAAAAATTTAGTTTGCTGAACATTAATTTAGACGTGGTGAATGTGGTTGAAATACATCTGTTGGATCGCCTTTAGAAACATTGAGGTTGTCTCGCTAGAAATTAAATTTTATGATGTTTAAAATAATAACACACATACAACGTTCTGACAAAAGAGTTATGTTTTCAGTTGTTGATGTGTAGTTATTGTTACATTGTTTTTGTTGTATTTCTTTTCTTTAAATTCGGAATCATTTAACGGGATGTTGTAATGTAAAACTCGATAATATATTCTGTTTACAGTCTCTTTGGAAAGTAATACTTGTCATACAAAGTATTTTACATATTATATCCTTGCGCCATCTGGTGGAAAATATAAAACATCAAGCTCAGTGTTATAACCCCTGATTTTAGCGTTGTAAATTAGTAGATTTACCGCTGTACCAGCGGGGAACTGTCAGAATTGTAAGTCAAACTTACTGCTGAACCCTTGAGGGTGGCAGGAATACTGTGAACTATTGTGCAGTTGGTATGTCACATGTTCATATATATACATACATAGCAAGGTGTATGTATGTATGTGATACATATAATTGGTAACTTATAATATGATATTTTAAAAGTAATAAATATATGTAAACATTTAATATATATATATAAATTATTACTAAACACGTTCTGTAGTCAATTTGTTCGTTTGTTCTTTGCTGGCAGATTATTACACGTGTAATTTGACTATTTCTTAACCAAGATCTATATTGCTAAAATTTCTCAATTGTAATATTCTTTGCGCACGTTTTTATGACTTTGTACATGGGTACCAACCACATTTATCATATTTTGTCATTTCAAACTATATATATTTAAAGTACGTACACAACGCACGCCAATCAAATCCCACGGTATTGTGGCCAGTGTCCTTTTATCATGCTATTCGTTGAGCCACTTTGTCGATTCATTAGAAGCAATGAAGCAATGTGTTTCGGGAATAGTTCTACGATCACGCTAGAGTAGAACTTCTTAGCATGAACCCTTGGCTCGTGAACCACGCCCTTTATAGTATGTTATATCTGCACGGGCTAGTTAGTTGTCTGTTCGTTCTATTCGGATGCTACTGAATCACTTAGTTTATATAGTTCACCTGAGTTTAACACTAGTTTAATTTCCTCTGCAGCCTCTAGGGGGCCGGTTTCTCTTGTACATGCAATAAGAATATCATGTTTCGCCTATAATTTACTTTCTCCGCACTGCACCCGTGCCCAACACGCTAATGAGAAACTGTCCAGGCGTGTAGGAGAAACTAGGTTCACGCAATAGTAGTGGAAATCCCAACAAAGCATATTTATAACTGTAGAATAATTAACATTAACTACGTGGACCTGTTATCAACAACCTGCAAGTTAGTTATATTACAAGGACTTATCTAAGCCTGAATGATTAAATTTTCTAAAATATGACAAGCTAGTTAAAACACATTGTATTAACGATGTTACGCGGAAGACAATAAAAACTGTTTATCCAGCCAGTCAGAAGGGTACCAAATGCAGATAAAAACACATCGTTTATAGCGTTCTTAACTCTTATGTTTCGTACAAATAACAAAGACTCAAACTGTTGAATAAGGTTTAACATAATTAGTGCATAAACTTAAATATTTGACTAACAATACCAAAAAACAGAGTCTGTAGAAACTTCATTATATTCTTAGCAGGCTCTTGATATTTTGGATTCGGAGTTTTCTTAGTTAGTGTAGTCCTGAAGGTAAAACAATAGGAGGAGATTGAATTTGGTACTGCATGCTGGTTAAAACAAAACAAATGAAGGTAATGTGTAGTTGTACTGCATCCTTTACAACTCCGATACCGAAACAAGAAGTATTTATTTATTTGTCTGTTTCACAATGTAGTAAATATTAACATTTTAATATTTTATTAATGACTATACCAGTTTTAGCATAAGATACCAAAAACAACCTTCCTTTATCTTCTAGAATTCCAACTTTACATGTGATACCAGACTATTTTTCTTTATCTTCAAAAATTTCAATTTGAAATAACATACTAGAGACTACCTTCCTTTATCTTCAATAATATAACTTTATGATATGAGATACAAAAGACTTCTTTCCTTTACCTTTAAAAAATCCAACTTGACATGTGATTCCAGACTAACTTCCTTTATCTTGAGTAATTCCAACTGGACATAAGATACCAGAGACCACATTCTTTTACCTTCAACAATTCTAACTTTATTATAAAGATACCAGATATTACATTCCTTTATCTTCAAGAATTCCAACTTGACATAAGATTACAGAGATAACCTTTGTTTATTTTAAAAATTCTAATGTTACATAAGATACCAAAGACACCCTTCCTTTATCTTCTTGATTTCTTAGTTGTTATATGACACCAGAGACTACCTTCCTTTATCTTCAATAATTCTAACTTTATGACATAAGATACTAGAGATTACCTTTTTATCTTCAATAATTCTAACTTTACATTAGATACTTTAGATTACCTTTCTTTAATTTCAATAATTTAAGTTGATGACATCAGATATCAAAGAATATCTTTCTTTATCTTCCAGAAAATTAACTTGACATAAGATACCAAAGACTACCTTCCTTTATCTTCAATAATTCTAACTTTATGACATAAGACACCAGAGATTATCTTTTTATCTTCAAGAATTTTAATTTGACATAAGATACCAGAGATTACCTTCCTTAATCTTCAATAATCTAATTTTATGATATAAGATGTCAGGGACTACCTTCCTTTATCTTCAAGAATTCCAACTTGACGTAAGATAACAAAAATAATCTTTGTTTATTTTAAGAATTCTAACGTCACATAAGATACCAAAGACTACCTTCTTTTATGTTTGGGAATTCTAACTTGACATATGATACCACAGATTACTTTCCATTGCCCTGAAAAATTCGAACTTCTCATCAGTTACAGGAGACTACCATCCTTAACCTTCTATAATTCTAACTTTATGACATGAGATACCAGAGATTACCTTTTTATCTTTAACTTGACATTAGGTACCTTAGACTAACTTCCTTTATTTTCAAGAATTCTAAGTTGATGGCATCAGATAACAGAGAATATCCTCCTTTGTCTTCAAGAATTCTAATTTGATATAAGATACCTTATACTACCTTTCTTTCATTTCAAGAATTCTAAATTCAAGACATAAGATACAAGAGACCACCATTCATCAAGAATTCTAGCTTAACATAAAATACCAAAGACTACCTTGCTTTACCTTCAATAATTCTATCTTGACATATGATACTAGAGACTACCTTCTTTTATAATCAAGAATTCTAACTTGTCATGTTATACCAGAAACTACCTTCCTTTATCTCTAAGAATTTTAAATTGATATTAGATACCAAAGACTACCTTCCTTCACCTCCAAAAATTCCAAATTGACATATTATAACAGATAATACCTTCTTTTACCTTAAAAAATTCGAACTTCTCATCAGATAACTGAGACTACCTTCCTTTATCTTCAAGAGTTCCAACTTGACCTAAGATACCAGAGACAACTTTCATTCCTTCAAAAATTCTAACTTCACATAAGATACCAGAGACTACCTTCATTTATCTTAAATAATTCCAATTTGACATGAGATACCAGACACCAAATTCCTTTATCTCCAAATATTCTAGCTTTATGATATAAGATACCAGAGATTACCTTTTTATCTTCAAGAATTCTAACTTGACACTAAGTACTCTAAACTACCTTCCTTCATTTGAAGAATTGTAAGTTGATGACATCAGAGACAAGAGAATACCTTCCTTTATCTTTAAGAATTCTAACTATCTTCTTTTTTTTCTGCTAGAGTTTTAACTTCTTATATGATAACAGAGAGCACCATTCTTTATTTTCAAGAATTCTCCGTTTGTGACATCAGGTACTTGAGCCTACTACACGTTTATCTTCAAGAATTTTTAGTTGACATAAGACACCAGAGGCTACCTTCCTTTACCTTTAAGAATTTGAACTTGACATATTATACCAGATACTACTTTTCTTTACCTTAAAAAATTCCAACTTCTTATCTGATACCTGAGACTACTTTCCTTTATCTTCAAGAATTCTAAATGTATGACATAAGATATCAGTCTACCTTTCTTTACCTTCAATAATTGTAAGTAGACATAAGATACCAGAAACGAACTTTCTTGATCTCCAATAATGCTAACTTTATGACACAAGATACCAGAGACTACTTTGCTATATCTTCAAGAATTCCAACTTGACATTAGATACCTTAAACTAACTTCCTTTTTCAGTAGTTCTAATTTGACAACATAAGATACAAGAGTTTACCTTCCTTTATCTTCAAGAATTTTAACTTGACCTTCGATACCTGAGACTACCTTTCTTTATTTTAATGAATTCTAACTTTGCATAATATATCAAAGACTACCTTCCTTTATCTCGAATAATTCTAACTTTATGAGATAAAATACCAAAGACTTTTTTCCTTTATCTTTAAAAAATCCAACTTGACATATGATACCAGAGCATACCTTCCTTTATTTTGAATAATTTCAACATGACATAAGATACCAGAGATTATTATCACTTATCACCAAGAATTCTAACTTTATGATATAAGATACCAGAGATTCATTCCTATATCTTCAAAAATTCTAAGTTTGCATAACATAACAGACACCACCTACCTTTACCTTCAATAATTCCAACTTGAAATAAGATACCAGAGACTACCTTTCTTTATCTTCAAGAATTCTAACTTGATAACACAAGATACCAAAGACTACTTTCCTTTATCTTCAATATTTCCAAGTTGACATAATATACCAGATAATACCTTTCTTTATTCCTACGGATTCTAACTTTATGATATCAGATACCAGTTACTTCCTTCCTTTATCCTCAAGAGTTCTAACTTCACATAAGATACAACTGACTACCTTTCTTTATCTTCATGAATTCTAACTTGAAATAAGATAACAGATACTATCTTCCTTTATCTCGAAGAATTCTAACTCTGTCACATCAGATACCAGAGACTAAATTCCTTTATCTTTAAAACATCCAACTTGACATAAGATACCAGACTAATTTCTTTTATCTTGAATAATTCCAACTGCACATAAAATACCAGAGACCACATTCCTTTATGTCAAAGAATTCTAACTTTATTATAAAGATACCAGAGATTACATTCCTTTATCTTCAAGAATTCTAACGTTATAAAACATACCAGACACCATCTTTTTCCTACAATAATTCCAAGTTGACATAAAACACCTGAGACTATTTTTCATTATCTTCAAGAATTCCAACTTGACATAAAGTACCATAGACTACCTTTTTTATCATGAACAATTCTAACTTAACATAATATGACAGAGGCTACGTTTCTTTATCTTCAAGAATTATAACTTCAGACATAAAATACCAGAGACAACATTCCTTTTTCTTCAAGAAATCCTACCTGATATAAGATACCAGAGACTATTTTCCTTTATCTTCAAGAATTCCAACTTGACTAAGATAACAGAAGTTATCATTGTTTATTTTCAAGAGTTCTAACTTCACATAAGATACCAAAAACTACCTCCCATTATCTACATGAAGTCTAACTTGTTATATGTTACAAAAACTTACCTACCCTTATCTTGAAAAATTCTACCTTTATAACATAAAATATCAGAGAGTACCTTCGTTTATCTTCAAGAATTCTAATATGCGACATAAGATACCAGAGTCATCCTTCCTTTATGTTAAATAATTTTAATTTGACATACAATAACTGGGACTACCTTCCTTTATTTTCAAGAATTGCAACTTGATACTTGATATAATATACCAGATATTACCTTTGTTTATTTTAAAGATTCTAACTTCACATAAGATACCAAATACTACCTTCCTTTTTCTTATAGAATTCTACCTTGTTATATGACACCAGAGATTACCATTCTTTATCTTCAAGAACTCAAACTTGACATAAATAAACAGAGAATACCTTTTTTGATTATCTAGAATTCTAACTTTATGAGATAAGATACAAGAGACTACTTTTCTTTATCTTCAAAAATTTCAACTTGACATAGGATACCAGATACTACCTACCTTTATCTTTATGAATTATATTTTGAAATAAGATACCAAAGAGTACCTTCCTTTATCTTCAAGGAGTCTTAACTTTATGGCATAAGATACCAGATATTACCTATCTTTAATCTTCAATAATTTAATTTGACAGAAAATGCTAGAGTTTATTCTCCTTTCTCATCAAGAATTCTAGCTTAACATAAGATACCAAAGACTACCTTGCTTTACCTTCAATAATTCTATCTTGACATATGATACTAGAGACTACCTTCTTTTATAATCAAGAATTCTAACTTGTCATGTTATACCAGAAACTACCTTCCTTTGTCTCTAAGAATTTTAAATTGATATTAGATACCAAAGACTACCTTCCTTCACCTCCAAAAATTCCAAATTGACATATTATAACAGATAATACCTTCTTTTACCTTAAAAAATTCGAATTTCTCATCAAATAACTGAGACTACCTTCCTTTATCTTCAAGAGTTCCAACTTGACCTAAGATACCATTCCTTCAAAAATTCCAACTTTACATAAGATACCAGAGACTACCTTCATTTATCTTAAATAATTCCAATTTGACATGAGATACCAGACACCAAATTCCTTTATCTCCGAATATTCTAACTTTATGATATAAAATACCAGAGATTACATTGCTTTACCTTGATGAATCCCAACTTTACATAACATACTGGTGACTACCTTCCTTTATCTTCAAGAATTTCAACTTGGCATAAGGTACCAGAGAGTACCATTCTTTATCTTCAAGAATTTTAACTTTACATAAGATAACATAAGATAAGATAACTAATTTTATTTATCTTAAATCATTCTAGCTTTATGGCATAAGATGCCAGAGACTGCGTTTCTTTACCTTCAAAAATTCAAACATGACATTAGGTACCTTAGAGTGCCTTCCTCTATCTTGAAGAATTCTAAGCTCATGACACAAAATATCAGACTTCCTTTCTTTATCTTCAAGAATTCTAACTTACAAGATACTAGCTTTCTTCACATTCACAAATTCCAACTTAACCTAATATACCAGAAACTACCTTCTTTTTTTATCAAATATTCGAACTTCACATAAGATACCAGAAATTACATTCATCTGTCTTCAAGAATTCTAAGTTCATGACACATGATACCAGAGCATACCTTCCTTTATCTTGAATAATTCCAACATGACATAAGATACCAGAGCATACCTTCCTTTATCTTGAATAATTCCAACATGACATTAGATACCAGAGCATACCTTCCTTTATCTTGAATAATTCAAACATGACACATGATACCAGAGCATACCTTCCTTTATCTTGAATAATTCCAACATGACACATGATACCAGAGCATACCTTCCTTTATCTTGAATAATTCCAACATGACATAAGATACCAGAGCATACCTTCCTTTATCTTGAATAATTCCAACATGACATAAGATACCAGAGCATACCTTCCTTTATCTTGAATAATTCCAACATGACATTAGATACCAGAGCATACCTTCCTTTATCTTGAATAATTCCAACATGACATTAGATACCAGAGCATACCTTCCTTTATCTTGAATAATTCCAACATGACATTAGATACCAGAGCATACCTTCCTTTATCTTGAATAATTCCAACATCACACATGATACCAGAGCATACCTTCCTTTATCTTGAATAATTCCAACATGACATAAGATACCAGAGCATACCTTCCTTTATCTTGAATAATTCCAACATGACATAGGATACCAGAGCATACCTTCCTTTATCTTGAATAATTCCAACATGACATTAGATACCAGAGCATACCTTCCTTTATCTTGAATAATTCCAACATGACATAAGATACCAGAGCATACCTTCCTTTATCTTGAATAATTCCAACATGACATAAGATACCAGAGCATACCTTCCTTTATCTTGAATAATTCCAACATGACATTAGATACCAGAGCATACCTTCCTTTATCTTGAATAATTCCAACATGACACATGATACCAGAGCATACCTTCCTTTATCTTGAATAATTCCAACATGACATAAGATACCAGAGCATACCTTCCTTTATCTTGAATAATTCCAACATGACATTAGATACCAGAGCATACCTTCCTTTATCTTGAATAATTCCAACATGACATAAGATACCAGAGCATACCTTCCTTTATCTTGAATAATTCCAACATGACATAAGATACCAGAGCATACCTTCCTTTATCTTGAATAATTCCAACATGACATTAGATACCAGAGCATACCTTCATTTATCTTGAATAATTCCAACATGACATAAGATACCAGAGCATACCTTCCTTTATCTTGAATAATTCCAACATGACATAAGATACCAGAGCATACCTTCCTTTATCTTGAATAATTCCAACATAACATTAGATACCAGAGCATACCTTCCTTTATCTTGAATAATTCCAACATGACACATGATACCAGAGCATACCTTCCTTTATCTTGAATAATTCCAACATGACACATGATACCAGAGCATACCTTCCTTTATCTTGAATAATTCCAACATGACATAAGATACCAGAGCATACCTTCCTTTATCTTGAATAATTCCAACATGACATAAGATACCAGAGCACACCTTCCTTTATCTTGAATAATTCCAACATGACATAAGATACCAGAGCATGCCTTCCTTTATCTTGAATAATTCCAACATGACACATGATACCAGAGCATGCCTTCCTTTATCTTGAATAATTCCAACATGACATAAGATACCAGAGCACACCTTCCTTTATCTTGAATAATTCCAACATGACATAAGATACCAGAGCATACGTTCCTTTATCTTGAATAATTCCAACATGACATAAGATACCAGAGCATACCTTCCTTTATCTTGAATAATTCCAACATGACATAAGATACCAGAGCATACCTTCCTTTATCTTGAATAATTCCAACATGACACATGATACCAGAGCATACCTTCCTTTATCTTGAATAATTCCAACATGACATAAGATACCAGAGACCACCATTACTTATCTCCAAGAATTCTAACTTGATATAAGATACCAGAGACTACTTTCCTTTATCTTCAAGACTTCCAAGTTGACATAAGATATCAAATAATACCTTTCTTTATTCCTAAGGATTCTAACTTCACATAAGATACCAATGACTACCTTTCTTTATCTTCAAGACTTCTAACTTGAAATAAGATAACAGATACTACTTTCCTTTATTTTGAAGAATTCTAACTTTTTGACATAAGACACCAAAGAACACTTTCCTTTATCTTGAATAATTACAACTGGACATAAGATACCAGATATTACATTCCTTTATCTTCAAGAATTCTAATTTTAAAAAACATACCAGACACCATCTTTTTCCCTTAAATAATTCTCAGTTGACATAAGATACCAGAGACTATTTTCCTTTATCTTTAAGAATTCCAACTGGACATAAAGTACCAGAGAATACCTTTCTTTATCTTGAAGAATTCTAACTTTACATAAGTAAACAGAGATTACCTTTCTTAATGATAAAGAATTCTAACTTTATGACATAAGATATCAGAGACTACTTTCTTTTATCTTCAAGAATTCTAACTTGGCATAAGATACCAGAGACTACCTTCCTTTATCTTCAAGAATTCCAACTTGACATAAAATACACGACATTATCTTTATTTATCTTTAAGAATTCTACCTTCATCTGTAATACCAGAGACTACCTTTATTTTTTATCTAATTTATTTTGATATTAATTTTATTTAATTATTTATCTTAAATAATTCTAACTTTATGATATAAGATACCAGAGGCTATTTTCTTTCACCTTCAAAAATTCCAACTTGACATAAGATACCAGAGATTACCTGCATTTGTTTTTAAAAATTCTAAGTTCAGGACATGATACCAGAACCTGCCTTCCTTTATTTTGAATAATTCCAAGTTCACATAAGATACTAGAAACTACCTTAATATCTTCAAGAATTCTAATTTTATGATAGAAAATACCAGAGATTATATTCCTTTATCTTCAGGAATTCTAAGCTTACATAACGTAACAGACACCACCTACGTTTACCTTTAATAATTTCAAATTGAAATAAGATACCAGAGACTATATTCCTTTATCTTCAAGAATCCAACTTGAAATAACATACCAGATACTACCTTTCTTTATCTTCAAGAATTCTAACTTGACTATATTCCCAACTCTTCATGAAGTAATACTTCAAGAGAACCATCCTTTTTTATGATACTTGTGGTTTAACATAAGTGTGAAAGCTTTTATTGCTAATTTTTTCTTGTTATATCAATGGTGGTCACAGAGCATCTGGGTGATTGTGTAGCTTTGTGTTTATGAAGTATAAAGAAATTAATGTTACAATTGGTGGAATGACATCATTCATCAATATCTTTTCCTATATGTGTTGATATGATGTTTCTTCTTCCACCTAGAAGGACAAGAATATTTGTAGATACACAATATGTCGTTGTAAACGGTATAGAAATGGCATAAAACATGTGATTGTAAAAGATATACAATATATAATTGAAAAGTATTCACATGGTATACAATATGTCGTAAGAAATGTACATATGGTATACAATATGACATTCTAAGTATATCCAATATGTGATTAAATGTGTGTATATAGTTTACACTATGTCATTCTAAGAGGTGAAGAAATGGCATACATACAACATGTCATTGTAGAAAATATACAATATGTCATTAAAAATAAAAATATGGTATACAATATGTCATTAAAAAGTGTACATATGGCATACCATATATCATTGTAAAACATATATAATATCATTAAAAGGATACACTGCAAAAGGTATAGAAATGCTACACAACATGTCACTGTAAAAGATATACAATGTGTTATTATAAAGTATATGTTTGGTAAACAGTATATCATTATAAAAAGTGTACATATAGTATAAAATGTGTCATTGAAAGGTGTACATATAGTATACAACCTGTCATTATAAATATTATACAATATGTTATTTCAAAGTGTAGGTATGGTATACAATATGTCATTAAAAGATCTACATATGGCATACCATATGTACACGTTTTAATGAGATATCATATGACATATGAATACTTTAAATGACATAATGTATATCATACAGTGTGTCATTTCAAAGAGTGTACATGTGATATGCAGTATGTCATAGAAAGTTGTATATGATATACAGTATGTCATTCTAAATGGTCTAGAAATGGTATACAATATGTCTTTAAAAGTATACATATGGTACACAATATATCATTGAAAAGTGTAGATATAATATTCATACAGTTTTACATTTGTAATGGTATACAATATGTCAATAAAAGGTGTACATATAATATACAGTATTTGATTCTGAAAGGTATAGATTTGTTTGTTTGTTTTGGAATTTCGCACAAAGCTACTCGAGGGCTATCTGTGCTAGCCGTCCCTAATAAAGACTAGAGGGAAGGCAGCTAGTCATCACTACCCACCGCCAACTCTTGAGCAACTCTTTACCAACGAAAAGTGGGATTGACCGTCGCATTATAACACCCCAACGGCTGGGAGGGCGAGCATGTTTGGCGCGATTTGGGCGTGAACACGCGACCCTCAGTTTACGAAGCGCACGCCTTAACGCGCTAGGCCATGCCAGGCCTCTAAAAGGTATAGAAATGGCATTCAATATGTCATTGTAAATCGTATACAAATGGTGTACAATATGTCATTAAAAGGTGTACATATGGTACACAGTATGCCATTCTAAAAGCTGTACATATGGTATACAATGTCATTAAAAGGGGTGTAGATGGTATACGATATGTTGTTAAGAAGTGTACATATGGTATAAAATGTCATTTTAAAAGATATACACTATGTTATTATAACCAGTGCATATGATATACAGTATGTCGTCCTAATAGATAGAGAAATGGCATAAAATATGTCATTAAAAGGTATACATATGTATACACTATTCCTTCTAAAAAGTATAGAAATCGTATACAATATGTCATTAAAAAGTATACATACGTTATACAATATATCATTGAAAAGTGTACATATGGTACACATGATGTCATTCTAAAAGGTATAGAAATGGTATACAATATGTCATTATAAACTGTATAAAAGATGTCATTGTAAATGGTATACAATATATCATTATAAAAGGTGTACATATGTTATACTGTATGTCATTATAAACGTTATAGATATGGTATACAGCATGTCATTATAAATGGTATGCAGTATGTAATTATAAATGATATACATATGGCATACAGTATATCACTATAAATGGTATAATATGGTATACAGTTTGTCATAGTAAATGGTATACATATGGTATACAGTATGTCATTGTAAATGGTATGCAATATGTCATTAAAATATATACATATTGTGTAAAACATTTCTCCTAAAGGTATATAAATGTTATACAATATGTCACTGTAAAATATATACAATGTGTCATTAGAAAGTATACATGTGTTATACAATATGTCATTAAAAAGTGTACATATGGTGTACCGTATCTCATTAAAAGTGTACATATGGTACACAGGATGTCATTTTAAAAGGTATAGAATTGGTATACTATATGCCATTATAAAGTGTACACAACATGCCATTGTAAAATATACACAATGTGTCATTGAAAAGTGTACATGTTATACAATGTCGTTATAAAAAGTGTACATATGATATTCTGTATGCCATTATGGCATACATATGGTATACAGTATGTTATTATAAATGGCATGCAGTATGTCTTTGTAAATGGTATACAGCATCTCATTATAAATTGCATCCAATACGTTATTATAAATAGTATACATATGGTATACAGTATGTCTTTATAAACGATACAATATGTCATTGTGAATGGGATAAGTATGGTATACAATATGTCATTATAGACTGTATGCAGTACGTCATTATGAATGGTATACAATATGTCATTATAAATGGTAAACTTATTGTATACAGTAAATCATTGTAAATAGTGTATAGTATGATATATTTGTATAAACATCTAAAATTTTATTATGATAAAGATTATTTAGAGTTTAAAAGCTTACATAAATTCCAGTTTTGTTTAAACTTGCTTAAAAAACTCAAGTTTTATAACAATTCGAACAACGACAGATCATGATGCTTTTTTGTTTTGTTTTTCGGAGATGGGGAGATCAACTTTTTGGACAAGCGAATAATTTGTTGTTTAGATAGCTTGGATTTGTTGATTAAATACTGCGAATGAAATTGAAATCTGGGAAACTGACCATTTACGTCTACCTTACAATATGATTTTTCTTTTATTGTCGTAAAGTATAGCTAAATGTAGGCTAAAGAAACGAAACTTGTGAATGCCACTTTACGACCCCACTGACGGCGATCAGAGCTTGTTCTGGTTGTTTTATGTAGCATGATCCCAGGAATGGTGTTTGTTTGTAACTAACCCCCGCCCTACTAACAGTAGAAGTAACAGTAACAGTTTCGTTTATTTGGAATTGAAGCCTGAGAAGCAGATGGTGAGGTCAACTCGAGTTTTTCAATCTCGAAGACTTTGACCTCCATCCGTGAACTTTACAGCTAACACACGGAGCAGCCGGGTAACTTCCAGACTCTCATAACGCTTCCAAAAAAGCGTCCTCATACGTTTACGTAACCGAATGCTTGTGTGTAACATCGGACAGATGGCGACATAAACTTTAGCTCGAGTATGAAGCCTAGAAAATGTAACTAATTACCTCGTGTAATAGGAAGACTTTTAGTGCTAGCTGGTCAAGTGATTCACTCTGAGTGGTTGATTGTTTGATCTGCTTGTTACGTGCTTAGTTACAATATTAGACTAGAAAGAACTTTGACAAACCATCTGATGTAGCTCTAGTTTCTAAACCTCTTGAATAACGAACATAACAATTCAATCTTCAACTTGTACAGTGCCTCCTTTTGTTTATTTTATATCAAACCAGACCTTGAAAGAAAACAAACTTTCCTGTCTCCACACTAACTTGCTACTTGCGTTAAAAGCAATACTTTAAGTTCAGGTAATATACTAAAATAATGTTGTAATCAAGAAAACTGTAACACAATACGCAGCTGTACCATTTAACGGGGGCGCTTTAAGCGCTCAGGTGACAGATGAGTATAAGGGTGGATTATTCAAATCTGTGAACTTTGAACTATGAAAGCTTTCGTGGGAGGTCGTGCGAATTCCTCAACCTTTCATTCCTGAAAAGATCATGGTCCATTTACTTTAATTACATTGTTAACGGACCACATCGTAAGGATATATTCCCACGGATGAAGTATTGGAATGAAAAGCTGGCGTTTCATTCACACTAGTTTGTGATCCAATTTAGATCGTTACAATTGAATAATCCACTTTCGCTTGTCATCATAAAGATGACGTCATCCTGCTAAATAGAAGCGACGCAATAAGCAAGAGAGTTTCTTATTCTTGAGTTCGTATTCAAATGGTTGAAACATTATTTATATAACTCTAAAATGAAGAGGAAGGTCCAATACATTAACAGAATAGACGCTTTGTCTATCGTCTTATCTCTATTGGTTAATTTCATGTGAATGTTTTATATTATAGTTGTTTTTTCTTGTTTTGTTCCATTTAAGACCATTTTCATGACTACGTCTGGCACCAAAACGACTTTTGACATGTCTTAAACCTATTTAGCTGCTACTCTTCAAACCTCAGCAAACATTGTATGGACGTTGAAACGGATTACTAAAACCTAAGTGGCACTAAATTATAAGAGTTATGTTTTAAAGTAATGTCGACGAATAAAACTATACGTCGTCATTCGGGTAAATATTTTTATGTGTTGTTCCCTAGAAAATGTAATTAAGAAAGTCATAAGGTAAAGAAACATTAATATAAATATAAGATTCTACAAAATGTAACAAACAAGGTAAAAGGTTAAAGAAACATTAATATAAATGTAAGGCTATAGAAAATGTAATGAAGAAGGTCAAAGGATGGAGAAACATTAATATAAATGTAAGGCTATAGAAAATGTAATGAAGAAGGTCAAAGGATGGAGAAACATTAATATAAATGTAAGATTCTAGAAAATGCAGTGAAGAAGGTCAAAGGATTGAGAAACATTAATATAAATGTAAGATTCTAGAAAATGTAATGAAGAAGGTCAAATGGTAGCGAAACATCAGTATAAATGTAAGGCTATAGAAAATGTAATGAAGAAGGTCAAAGGGTACAAAAGCATTAATATTAATGTGAGATTATAGACAATGTAATGAAGAAGGTCAAATGGCACAGAATAACAAATATAAACGTAAGGGAAAAAGTTTAATTTCCAGTGTAAAAATATTTTTCGTGTTTATCTTTGCAAATTATTCAGAAATTTAACATTTTGGTATTATTTTGTTTATTTGAACGAGAAAGGCAAAGGAAAGACTCAGGATATTACAGCTAATATAGAAAAGTTAGAAAGACTCGGGATAGTACAGCTAACATAGAAAAGTTAGAAAGATTCAGGATACTACAGCTAACATAGAAAAGTTAGAAAGATTCAGGATACTACAGCTAACATAGAAAAGTTAGAAAGATTCAGGATACTACAGCTAATATAGAAAAGTTAGAAAGACTCAGGATACTACAGCTAATATAGAAAAGTTAGAATATTTTTTCATAAATAACTGTAAATATAAAGCTAATTATCGTATGAGAATTATGTTTCTCCGAGATTTTCGAGATCTAGAAAACTCGAGAGATTTCAAGAATTAAAACGAAAGTATTAAGTTTATTTTTAATTAAATATCAGATATGATTTTCCTTCATCTAATTTTTGAAAAATATTCTCTGCAAATAAGCGTGTGAGTAGAGAGCATAAGCTGATAATTACTTTATAAGCCGTGATTTAGTGCAATTTGACTGCTTTAAATATGGCATGACTGTACACAAGGTTTACTTGGGGCCACCAGGGAAGTGATTTATATACATACATATATATATACATATGGTCGACTCTAGACTCGTGCTTGTTGAATATTATAAGAAAGAAAACTCGGGGCTTATATTTCAAGGTACATGACTAGTAGTATTAGAAAACAGAAACAATCTATAGTAATATATTATGTAAAGTAAAAATGTAGAATGCAAAACAGAATAAACCAAATATTCCTTTTTGATTATGCTTAGTGTGTGTTGGTTTCACTGTGAGTCACAGCACTTAGTCATACAGTAACCCTTTGATACCACCCTAACAATGGAGATAACCTTATCTAAAATGAATCGTAACTGTTTCTTTTGTAAATGTTCAAACCCTTTAGTCTCTAGCTATCACAGAAGAGGGTCAGCTCTTGTCAACACTGCTTACAAGTTATGTTGCCTGTAGGTGGTAGCATTGTATGTGGCTTCTCTTTCATTGGATAATGCTTTTTAAAACTCATCTAGACCTTAATGGAAGCTATTCAGCGTGAGTAACTCCGCTTTTTTGTTCTAATCCCTATTAAGCTAACGTTACGGTTACATCAGGCAAAGCTAATTATTACCTAATTGTCTACAGTGTCGGATGAGAATCACACCCAGTTCCATGATGGACAGCTAACCCTAACCTTCTGAAGGACAGATAAGGACGTTTAATTTAGTAATTTTTTATAAAGCATTACGCTTGTCCAAAGCCCATGTTGATAATTTGTTCAACTCTATATTCAACAAGTCATGCTGAATTCCAACTGCTGTAACTAAAACCAGCTCATATCTTATTACTGAAAGCTACAAGTAAAACTAGCCCATTCTTGATTACTGAAAGCTACGACTAAAATTAGCTCATTTCTTATTGTTGAAAATTACGAATAAACATGGCTCATTTCTGGTTACTGAAAGCTACGACTTAAACTAGCTACACAATAGGCTGTCTGTGCTCTACTCAATACAGGTATTAAAACCCAATTAATAGCTTAGTAAGCCCACAGACCTACTGTTGAGTCTAGATGAGGTGGTCAAGTTTTTAAAGACCTTAGAGGTGAATAAAAGTGTAATAAAAATCAGATTAACAGTACAATGTCTTCAATTCTGTTCCTTTAATGAGTGAATTTTGTCTTAACCATTACTAATTAGCTGGGATTAGCCTGAGATTGACTGGAATTTTGTTCCAGGTGGTAAATGTTACCATCGAAACCTAAGACCTGCACCGAAACCTACGTGCTGTCTTGACATAAGATTGATTTATTTCACAGATACTTGGTCTAATAATATATTAAAAGTGAAAACCCATAAATATTAGAAATTAAACTAACGCCGATGACTAACATAAACCACAATATCTTTAAAGAACCATATTTAAAAACAATTCAACAAAGAAAGCGATATTTTCAACGTCACTTCGTATTGATTGTCTGCAAAATCCTTAGCTTAGGTATTTTTGATATATAAAAGAAAAATGTAAATAAGTTATTAAACAAACAGATATATTAATATAATATTTTTAAAATAATTGTTATTGTCTTATAAAACGTTTTTCTACACTCCAGTAAAATGTCTCTAAGGGAATTGAATGTCCTCTAAGTACGGTATCCAATGATTTTTCATTATTGTATTTTACAGATTACAGTCGGTTCTTTCAGCTCTATTTCACAGCTCATAACAATTGTTTTGTTTATTATACAAAATAAACAAAACTTTCGCTACGTCATATCACGTCACATTCATATATACATGTCACATTCTATTGTTTTAAACTGGCTTATGAAAATTCATGACTTCGTTTATCTACATTCGTTTCTTTAAAAAAAAAACATAGTGCTTCATAAGTTATCTTAGAAATAATTTCACTTGTCTTTAGACGTTTCATAATTTAATTTATAAATTAAAACATGTTCGGATCACAACGACTTAGTCTGATGTCATTTCTGGTGAAAATGACGTCACATCCCTGATTACTACGAACTGACTTGTGACCATACATCAATTGTAAATACCCCTGGATGGTTTAAATCACTATAGAGTAATACATAACTGGGAAATTTCGTACTGAATACCACTACAAAATGATTCTTTATACCAAAGTATAAAAACTAACTTTGGGCTATAAATAAAAAAGTCTGTTTTAACTAGATCAGTCTAGATGGCAGAATTTTAGATAATTATCATCATTTCTAAACATAAAGATTTTTAAGCCTTACAATTATTTATAGTTGTAACTGAAGCCACCTATTTCAAACGTGTTTTTAGCATACATATATCAAATCTTAAATGCGAAACAACAACGTTTAGTATTAACAATTATTATTAAGTGGGCTATTAATATCAATTAATATGTTTTTGTACACATAAGTAGTGCAATTATTAACAGTCGTACATTAAGAGATTCGTAACAGGTACATTATAAATTATGTTATATATGACCATCAGGTGGCGATAGGTGAGCTAGTATAATACAAGAAATCTAATAACGTTTGTTTTTTGTTACGTATAAAGCTACAGAATGGGCGATCTGTATTGTGCCCCTTAACTCCCAGTTTTTAACGATTATAATCCATATGGCTTACTGCTGAGCCACTAGGATGTAAAGATTATTTAGATATAAAGCAGATAGTCTGTAACATATATATTACAATTTATCAATAAGTGTGGTCAGTTCCATCTGTATACTGGACGTTGGCATATAGTTAATGTGATGTAACACTAGTTTATTATTGTAGTTTATTATTGGACTATGTCACACAGTTAATGTGTTGTAACAACAGTAAACTCTTGTAGTTTATCATTGGACTATGCCATACAGTCAATGTATTGTAACATCAGTAAGTTATTGTTGTTTATCTTTAGACTATGTCCTATAGTCAATGTGTTGTAACATTAGCAAGTTATTTTATTATCTGTTGGACTATGTCATACAATCGATGTCTTATAACATCAGTAAGTTATTGTAGTTTATTATTAGACTATGTCAGACAGTTAATGTGTTGTAACACAAGTAAGTTATTGCAAATTATCATTCGATTATATCATATAGACAGTGTTTTGTAACGAGTAAGCTATTGTAGTTTGTCATTTGTCTATGTCATACAGTCAGTGTTTTGTAACATCAGTAACTTATCATAGCTTATCATTGGACTATGTTATACAGTCAATGTGTTGTGACATGAATAACTTATCATAGCTTATCATTGGACTATGTTATACAGTCAATGTGTTGTGACATGAATAACTTATCATAGCTTATCATTGGACTATGTTATACAGTCAATGTGTTGTGACATGAATAACTTATCATAGCTTATCATTGGACTATGTTATACAGTCAATGTGTTGTGACATGAATAACTTATCATAGCTTATCATTGGACTATGTCTTATGCTCAGTTTGTTGTAAAATCAGTAAGTTACTTTATTATCTATTGGACTGTGTCATACAATCGATGTGTTCTATCATCAGAAAGTTATTGTAGTTTGTCGTTGGAGTATGTCATTCAGTCGATGTCTTGTAACATCAGTAAGTTATTGTGGTTTATTATTTGACAATGTTACACAGTCGATGTGTTCTAACATCAGTTAGTTATTGTAGTTTATCATTGGGCTATGTAATACGGTTCATGTGTTGTAATATCAGTAGGATATTGAAGTTTATTATTGAACTATGTCATACGCTCGATATGTTGTAACATCAGTAAGTAATTGTAGT
This sequence comes from Carcinoscorpius rotundicauda, assembly GCA_011833715.1. Classification (NCBI taxonomy): domain Eukaryota; kingdom Metazoa; phylum Arthropoda; class Merostomata; order Xiphosura; family Limulidae; genus Carcinoscorpius; species Carcinoscorpius rotundicauda. The sequence goes on from CM022398.1 coordinate 58,355,702, forward strand.
TTATTATTGAACTTTGTTATACAGTTAATGTGTTGTAACTTCAGTAAGTTATTGTAATTTATCATTAGAGTATGTCATACAGGCAATGTGTTGTAGCTTCAGTAAGTTATTGCACTTTATCATTAGACTATATCTAACAGTCATTTTGTTGTAACATCAGTAAGTTATTGTACTTTGTCATTGGCATATGTCTCACCGTCAATGCATTGTAATATGAATTTGTTATTCTAGTTTTCCATTTGACTATATCATACATTCAATGTGCTGTAACATGAATAAATTATTATAGCTTATAATTGGACTATGTCATTCAGTCAATGTGTTGTAACATGAATAAGTTATTACAGATAATAATTAAACTCTGTCTTATGCTCAATTTGTTGTAAGATCAGTAAGTTATTGCAGTTTATCATTAGACTATATTTTATAGTCAATGTGTTGTAACATCAGTAAGTTATTGTAGTTTATCATTGTACTATGTTATACAGTCTGTGTGTTGTAACACCAATAAGATATATATATATATATTACAGTTCATCTTTGGAGTATGTCGTAAAGTTAATGTGTTAAAGTTTATTATTGAACTATGTCATACGCTCGATATGTTGTAACATCAGTAAGTAATTGTAGTTTATTATTGGACTAAGTTATACAGTGAATGTGTTACAACATCAGTAAGTTATTTTATTAACTGTTGGACTGTGTCATACAATCGATGTGTTGTAACTTCAGAAAGCTATTGTAGTTTATCATTGCACTATGTCATCCAGTCGGTGTCTTGTAACATCAATAAGTTATTGCAGTTTATCATTGGATTATGTCTAACAGTGAATTTATTGTAATATCAGTAAGTTATTGCAGTTTACCATTGGAATTTGTCATACAGTTTATGTGTTGTAACAACAGAAAGTTATTTTATTATCTGTTGAACTGTGTCATACAGTCGATGTGTTGTAACATCAGTAAGGTATTGTAGTTTACTATTAAACCATGTCATACATATAGTAGATGTGTTGTAACATCAGTATGTTGTTATAGTTTATCATTGAACTATGTTATACAATTATGTGTTGTAACATCAGTAAGCTATTGTAGTTTATCATTGGACTATGTCATACAGACTATGTGTTGCAAGATCAGTAGATTATTGTAGTTTATCATTGGACTGTATCATACAGTCAGTGTGACGTAACAACAGTAAGTTATTGTACTTTATCATTGAATTATGTCATACAGTCAATGAGTTGTAACATCAGCAAGTTATTGTAGTTTATCATTAGACTATGTCATCCAGTCGATGTCTTGTAACATTAGTAAGTTATTTTAGCTTGTCACTCGACTACATCATACAGTCAACGTGTTGTGACATGAATAAGTTATTATAGCTTATCATTGGATTATGTCATACAGTCAATGTGTTGCAACATCAATGAGTTATTGTAGTTTATCTTTGGACTATGTCATACAAACGTTGTGTTGTAACATCAGTAATTTATTTTATTAACTGTTGGGCTGTGTCATACAATTGATGTGTTGTAAACTCAGAAATCTATTGTAGTTTATCATTGCACTATGTCATCCAGTTGGTGTCTTATCGTACAATCAATTTGTCGTAACATCAGAAAGTTATTGTAGTTTGTTATTGGATTATGGCACACAGTTTATGTGTTGTAACATCAATAAGTTATTGTAGTTTATTATTGGACTAAGTTATACAGTGAATGTGTTATAACGTCAGTAAGTTATCGTAGTTTATCATTGTACTTTGTCTAACAGTCAATTTGTTGTAACATCAGTAAGTTATTGTAGTTTATCGTTGGACTATGTCATACAGTCAGTGTGTTGTATCAATAATAAGTTATATGTATATATATTGTAGTGTATCATTGGGCTATCTCATGCAGTGGATGTGCTGTAATATCAGCAAATTGTTATTTTTTATGACTGGACTGTGTCATACAGTCAATATATTGCAGCATCAGAAAGTTGTCGTAGTTTATTATTGTTCTATATCATACAGTCATTGTTTTGTAACATCAATAAGTTATATATATACATATTGTACTTTATCTTTGGGCTATGTCATACAGTCGATGTGTTGTAATATCAGTAAGTTATTGTACTTTATCGTTGGTCTATGTCATACAGTCAGTGTGTTGTAACATCAGTAAGTCATTTTATTATCTTTTGGACTGTGTCATAAAATCGATGTGGTTTAACACCCGTAGGTATCATAGTTTATTATGTGGAAAATTACTGAATTCTGATCGAAATCCAGTTTTTCTCCACTGTTGGAGGAATGTTTTATGCGTGATAACGAAGGTTGATGAGGTAAGTTTTGTTTTCACGAGAACTTCACATAGTATTTGTTAACTATGTGAACTGTTTGACTGGAAGTTCCCACCCTGAAATCACGAACAACTTTTCACTAAAACAACAGGTAAGTAAGTGTACGCGTGGTGTTGCATTGATTAGTGGGGAAGTTGTAGGTGGATTTATAAGTAGACACCCTTTGATGGGCAGAGATCAGAACACATCGCTCTCTCAGTTTATTAAAATGAACAAACACCAACGCCGCCTATTGATGGTTGTACTTCTGACACGAAGAAATATGATTAAATGCACATGCATGAATTGAAAGGTTCAGCGAACAGGTTGATAGATCTGTTGAAATCTGATACTTCTTTTTTCACGTTGTCTAACTAGACTTTTACGCAACCAGAATCTTTTAGGACCTTTCACCCCTTAGTGGAACTGACGTAGCATAACTACGTCTCCATATCTACAACCTTACAGTCTCACTTGAGTTATTCCTGTCTACTTCTACAACATTAACACATTCTGATCTAATTTCTTCGTATCTGTAACAAACAGACTATATTCCTAAATCACACAATTTCATTTCCAACTTACAACATAAACCAACCCATTCTTCATGTCTATCTTTTAGATATAAACCAACCCATTCTTCGTGTCTTTTAGATATAATCCAACCCATTCTTCATGTCCAAAAACAAATCGGCCACCCCTAAGTTGTGTTTAACTATACAACATAAACCAACTCATTCTTCGTGTCTAACTACACAACTCAAATTATTTTGAGTGAACTGTATGTAATATATCAGCCGTGCATTAACTTTATGAAATAACTGTTTTCGTAACACCTGTTAAAATACATATTTCCAAATTAACTGTACAGCATAGCCTGTTTATTATCAAGAGTTTCAGGGAAAATGTTTTTCATATTCATATATAATATATGTGGGTTTGTTCTTCGAAAGGAACCCTTGTGCATCTTTTGAATTACATAATTTCTTGTTAGTCATAGCTGTATTGTTTGTGGCAACGTATCACTTTGTAAGACACCGAGACGCGCTGTACCTTTTGTTCTTGTACTTAGTGTTCTATAGTATAGAAATTAATCTACACTCAGTATTTATACAATTAAGAACATTTCTGTAACTGTCTGGATGGCAGATGATAAAACCTTCCGTGAAAAAAGATTGGTGGAAAATGCATAAGTTAACACGAACGAATCAAGTAAAAGGCTACAAAAAGAACATCCAATCAGCTCCGCACAAATATAACCAGTCGCAAAATTGCACATCAACATCCTTGAGTTTGTTATTAGTCGGTTTCTAAATAAAATAAATCAAAATGAGTTATTCTCTCGTTAACAACCACACTTGAGAATGATGTGTTAGCTCACTATATCTTTGTGTACTAATTGTTTATGATAAACTCATGTTTACTTTGTTTTTGATTTGTTTTCAATTTTGCTACGTCGTTTCAGTGACTTAACATATGACATATCGCGATGCTTGGTTAATTCATGTGTTAATTTCATATACATTTTGTAGATTTTTAAAATATTGACAACTGTTGCTCAAATATTAACAGTGTATTTGCTATTCTCAACCCATGGATGTTGTTTCTTCACCTAACTGTTAATTAGTTATATTTTAAGACAGAAAGCCGCCCACACGTTAATGCTAGTGGGTCAGCTGATCGTCTTGACTAGTTATCAAACAAGAGTAGTAGCCTGATTAATTTAATTAAACAAATAAAACAGTGTTAATATTTTCTGTTATAATCTGGACAAAACTCGTTAGTTAAACGTCAGATCTTCAGACTTGAATGTGAAGTCCAAAGCTATCTATAAATACAGTGTAATGTAAGGAACAGAAAAACGTTCAGTGTAGGTTAGAGTCGAATAAAGAAGAAACTCTCCCTTGTTTGAGACGAGCTGTCCATAATTTTGAAGTGACAGACCAGAGAGATGGTAAATAGTCAGCACTACTAACCGCCAACTCTTGGGCTACTCCCTACTAAGGAATAGTGGGATTGACCATCAAGTTATTATGCCTTCTCGGTGTTGCTCTAGCCTACAGTCGAATGTAAATATTATCGACATTAAATCGTTTCCTTTTTTCTTACATTTAACACAGTTTTTATTTTTATGTTCCAGAATGATATATATATTTTTTAAAATCACTTATCTTACTATTTTAAATCTATGTTCGCATGCGGAGCAAATATACATCTATATATAAACACTAAAACACATGTATAAAAACACTTTACCTCTGTGTGTGACGTAATATAGAATTGGTTACGTCAAGAATCGTCCCGACTCAGATAAAGACATCATCACACATCTCTCAATAAACTTTTCTGCGGACAAACGTCTTTTATAGCCCAATAACAAACTGTCACACAAAATATTACGGAGCCATCAAAGGCAAGGAAAGTATTCAAATCGCGATATGTAACACCCTTCAACTCACTGGGGTGGAGAGATTTGCTGGACTTCAACTGGATAATGGGGGAAGTGCTAACGTAAAGATCCCTAACTGGTATACAAAGGGACAGGATTCGTAACGTTGTAGACGGTCTTTGTGTCGTCTTTCCTCATCCGGACGTTCACTATCAATAACAGACTGTCTTTCCTGCCATAACCACTGCTCTTTCGCTCAATCTAAAGAGTTCTAGTACATAATTGACACATCAGAACAAGACCACTAACGACGAAAGACATAAATACCTTGACCCCTTCTCTTCTGGGGCTACGTGGGGATTGATATCCTTGGTTGGTATGAATTAATAATTATATAAAGACGTTACTGATTGTAACCTTTTTATTTATTTCAACAGGGCCGGGGTGATTAGGATGCTCTGTGTACGTACCTGTATTTGAATATAATAAAGGTTATGGTTTCAGTATGAATTAGTTCCCTTCGGTGTCACACACACGTGTTAGTTAGTGGGTTATTTCATCCTCTGTACGATATTGTTTTCGTTGATTCAAATGGCGCACTGTGAGTGAGATGTCCTTCAACCTCAATTTCGAAGTTTCAAATCTTATTTATACAGTCTAGAAATAAAATTATGGTAATATTTGTGAAACCTAATTAAATCAATTCTAAATCGAGATTTCTAAGTTGAAGAAGCTGCACTTGACTTCTAGTAATAATGTTAGTACAACTTGTGGAGGACACATTCACTTTCAATTAGACAAAACTACCTCACGCTAATAAGTATTCTTATTATATAATATGGTTATGTAAACTGATTTTCTGACTTAACAACTTTTAAAAGTTCTAAATTGTCTTCTCCTAATGATGGAATGTCTTAATTGTATACAAAAACAGCACTCTAATCACTTGAGAAAGATAGTTGTTGTTTGCCAATGGGAATAAATGTGAGATTCCCAGATGTTATTGGTAGGTTTTATAAATGAAGTTGTTATGTTGAAATATATCATATCCAGAAAACAATCCGTGTTAATCCTCGCAACCTACTGCTGATCCTGTCTGTGTATAGTGGGAACGCCCTCTATTGGACAGGCAGCAGGTAGTTTTGCGGACAGACGTTAGGCCTGGATTAATTTGACGTCTAAATGAAGTCAGAGCGATGATTTATGGCCAGCTACCGTATCCACCAGTGTCATTTGGTTTATCCTAAGAACGTGTGTGTGTTTGTTATTCACATAAGATGACACAACCAGCAATCGTCAACTCGAAGATTTTAGTTTTAAGGTCAATATTTTTTTTTATATTAAGATAAATATTAGAGAGAAACATTTTTAGAGGAGAGTTACAGTTTCTTACAGGTTTCTCCACTTAGCCTTCGATGACGTAAAGCTATATCATTGATATGACAAATTTATTTCCATGCTGTGATCATTTAAATTAACTTTATCCAGTTTTGAGTTTCAAAACTCTGATTTGGTTCTTTCAAAAACTGTCATTTCAGTGACTTTTTAACCCTTAACAGTTGCTGTTATTATTATTAAGCACAAAGGTCTTTTTTTTTTGTCTGTCCACCACGGTTATCGACACCTGGGCCATAGCAGTATAAGTCTGCAGACTTTCCACCGAACTAATGATTGGCAACCTTTAACAAATCGGTTGTTTTGTTCTTAAGTGGAAAGTTACACAATGAGCTGTCTGTGCTCTGTCAACCGCGAAAACCAATTTTTAGCGTTGTAAGTACGAAGACATACTAATGGAATTAGTGAATTCCAAGTGACGAAAGAGACATTTCACTTGTTTTTATGAAATAAATACTCCTATTTTTTATTTCATATCTATCGACAGCTCCTTGTTTCTGACTGTAAATATCGACTATCTATCTTTGTTGATGATGTTGTCAAATAAAGAATCAAAATAGTGTCCAAAAACCTTAGATACTCTAGAGAATAATTCGTTTGTAATAACATAAACATTGCTAACTTTTTCCTGACAGACTTTAAACTAAAAGAACAGTAAAGGGGCCGTATAATAAAACGTTTATCGGAATTCCTCATTTTGTTCTAGTCAAGTAAGCTATTAGATGGCTTTCTGTAACATCTTGTGGAAATTCTTAACCTCACTGGAATGTTATGTTAGATTATGTGAGGCTAACCATAAAAAATAAGTTTCGCTACAGACCTTTATACAAACAGGAGAAAAGGTAATATTTCAGAGAATATATTATTGATTTTCCGTTGTATTGAGTCTTTAAAAAATCTTTCTATTTTTATTAATTAACCACGATGTTTGTCTTGTTTCGTAAAAAAAAAAATTTCCTCTGGTTCTGGTTTTTAGCACTAAATGTATGAGGTTCGTTTCCTCGTGGAAGTGACAGCAGATAGCCTATAACGGTTTTGTTTCAAAAACACAGACTTGAAAAAAACAAGAGTCTGTAATGATTATAGTGACGTCACTCCTGCTTATTTAATTTTCTTGTGAAAGTACTGGTTTAAAAAGAAAATATTTTATTTATTGGATTCTTATCATCGGCGAAAATCAAAGTCTGTAATATTTACCCTTGAGTAACGTGACACTAGACACCAACCACATTAATTATAAGATTAACTTGACCGATATTTATCGTGATAGATTCTCTCTTCTGAAAGAAACTAGGATAGAGAAAGAACTTCCTTGACTCCTGATAATTGATATCGTTTCGGAAACGTTCACGTCTTCAAAGTTTAGTTAGTTAAAATTAAATATTTCAAACACACTTCTGTGCCGGTCATACTCTGGTATGTCAGCTGTATTTAAATTTGCACTTATAACTAGAGATGATTTTTTTGAAATTTTGGTGTGGGGAGGAGATATGAGCAGTGGTCCAGAGGTAAATTTTCCTCTTAGAGAACAGTGGCGTGAGCTTGTAAATTATGGGATTTGAAAGAACAAACTGGGAAAATAATAAACAAAAATAAACTATTTGCTTCGTACTTGTATATGGATTAAGAAATAAAATAAGGAGACAGCTTTCGCCTATAATGGTACTTCTGCTTTTAATGTTAAAAATCGAGACTCGATTCCCCGTGACGAACAGATCGCTCAAACAAGAAACAGTTTGGCAATGGTGAGATTACATGTAGTTGTGCTCGTGATTTAAAACACCAGAAATGTTTAAAGTAGCACCATTTTATAACAAATACGGTCCTGGTAAGGAATTAATACTATTCAGAGCATTAAATAAATTAATTGTGGTTCATTAACCAATAGACATTTCAGTTACTAGAAATTCGGAGCAACCTGTAGGAACACACTACATTATCATGCAGACGATACAGTGTTTGGAAATGTACTTTAAAATGCTTACCGGAACTATATTATTGTTTTCAGGCACTGGGCGGTACTAAATTATCGTTTTCAGAAACTGTACGGAACTAAATTATTGTTTTCACGCATAGGCAAGTACTAAATTATTGTTTTCAGAAACTGTACAAAACTAAATTATTGTTTTCAGAAACTGTACAAAACTAAATTATTGTTTTTAGACACTGGACGGAACTAAACAAATGTTTGAAGACATTCATTGGGAGAAGCACTGTTAATTAACGACTTCGGTTAAGTACCACCGCTTATAGAATTTTTTTTTTCAGTTGCCTGCAGTTTTTATTCAGAGTTTTGAACGTTAGTTTAAAAAAAAACGAATAAATTAATCCGTTAAACCAATGTTCCTCGTGGATATGTAAGCGATGGGCATCAGTTTGGACAGTTTATTATATATATATGTCTGTAAGTGCTTTAAAAATTTGTTTTATGAACCATAATCTTGTTTAGTTTCTCTGTTCTTAAGTTGCCAGTTCGGGACGTTAACAGCTGGGGAATTGTTGTAGCACTGTCTTTCTATGGAAGTGTTGAGCCAGAAACTAACAAATCGTAATGTATCCTCTGTGTGTGTGAAGATCTATTGAAACTCTTTTTCCCGTTAAAGATAGTATCCCGTGATGTCTCTATCTGTTTTACACTCTCGCATAGAAACTAGAACTGTTGCTGGCTTTATTCTCTGATGGCCACTAGAGGGCTTTGGAAAAGAATCAACCCCAGAGCGACAAGAACTAAACATGATCGTGTTGGACGCCTTTTTTCCCTTTTCACGGGGTGAGAATCGGCTCACCTGCCAGCGGGAGGCTTTGACAAACATCTTTGTTATGTTAAAGAGGACCCGGCGGTGGGGACTTTCTGTCCGTAACAAAGAAGTGCCCGCTCACGGTACTTTTTTCAAATTATATTTGGTCCTCCTAAGCCTTGATCAGTTTGACGAGACGATCACTAGCCCATTCTTCATACTGCAAATCGTTTAACATGAAATCTCTAGTTGAAAATATTCATAACATGCTAGTAGTGACAATAACAATTCTTTCTCGGTTGAAATATTGTAGAACAGAAGCTTGAAAGAAGTGAAACATTTGTATTAATGTAAGAAGAAAATAAACGGAACTGTATTCTTTTAGCTTTTCTCTTGATGATATAATTACACATGCATTACTCTGTAGACATGGTATCTGAGTGTGTTTAGCTGATCACCTTCGTTGTTTTATATAAGTTTATATTCCTGTGTTGTCCTGTAACTTTGTGTATGTTTGAAGGCCCAGCTTGTTCTAATTAAGGTCTTGGGTTCGAGACCTGGTACCAGTAAACACACTTTGCACTATAATGCGTTATAAAAGTAATAGTTAATCCTGCAATTCGATTAAAATTAACCGTTTTAGACGGCGATGTTTACAACATGTTTTCCTTTTAGTTCGCACCTGTAACTGCTTGAACTGGGTCTGTGTTCTGGTTATTTAGACATTTGTGTTACTAAGGTGAACAGACAAACATACAAGCTGTATTTCATCACGTTGGACAAATCAAAGAGCTATAACCAGAGGAAACGCTAATCTAATTAATCAATATCTATTTGTTAACAGTACTGTTTAATTTATTGTTTCAAAGAACAACAAGTGATAATCTTAAAATGTTTTTATTTGTGTTATTAATGGTATAACGTCTCCACATAAATCAAGCTGGGTCACCAATGACAATGTCTCTACACACAGCTAGTTGTATTACCAATGATATAACATCTCTATATAAAGCTAATGGTGTCACCAATGGCATAATGCCTTAACACATATATAGTTCTTTCACCAATGACATGAAGCCTCTACATATAGATAGTTGTCTCTTCAATGACATTATGTCTGTACACATAGACAGTTGTATCACCAGTGATATAGCCTCTCTTATCTACCAATGTCATTTTTGTGTCCAGTGATTATATTATAATTTAAATTAGATAAACAACTTATTGAATATTAGAACACAGTTTGTAAAAGTATTAATTAGATAAATAGTTATCTTTCACAGAAGTCGGTGAAAGAAAGTTTATTTTTAACATTACAAGTAATGATTTCTCAGATGAGGTAGAAAAAACATAAATGAATCATTTTCAATTGGTTTCTTCTCATACTGTGTTTTTAAAAAGTTACATAAATCTAAAAGGATGATGTAAATATTATGTTAAAGTTTGTTAGTGTATAGTCAAATAGTGGATAAAACCTTGCAAGTACGAATTGTTCTTTGGGGATAGAATATGAGGGATAAACTTACTCAATGTATTTACTACGTATCATTAACATATACTTATTTCTTGTTATGTTTAAGGCACATTTTTGAGGTGCCATCTTATTTATGTTCAGTAGATTGTTTTCTGAACAGCTGTTCATTATTGATGAATCAATACAGGTGAAAACAGAAGTTACTGGTAGTTACGTTTCTAGGGAAGAACTTTAACTTATAATTTGACTTCATTTAACACCGTTAATTGTTCTTTCTGTGTCTTTACTTTATCACTAAAACCAATTATTTATCAAAAATAATATTTTAAGGATCATATCTTGATCAGGGACTTTAATAAAGTTAGTTTAAAGACTTTTAGTGCTTGCTTATCTTAGCTTTTTGTCCCTGTTTCTTTAGAAGAATATTAATAAAATTAAGTGATTATTCCAATATTTCTTCATACGAACACATGGTAAACATTTGAACGGATTCGTCTCATTATGGGAGATTGGTAGAAAATACTAAAAGATCTCCCGCAGTCTTTACAGTTTTATGGCTGCTCATCTGATGAGTTCAAAAATGGCGAATTAGATTGACAAAACTTCCCACAATACTTGCAAGAGCAGATTTTCTTCTATGTCTTATATATGAACTGGCTTATTTATTTAAAAACTCTTTTGACAGGTTGAAATAAGATGATATATATATATATATTTGTGTTTGTCTAAAGCCATTCGTAGATGCAAGATTGGAGATCGAATCTCAGTAAACAATGTTGTCAGGAGAGTTACACCATTTAACTTAAACATCACATTTGACGGAGATACAGCATCAGTTTCCTGAGATGTAAAATGTGGTGTCTCTTGGGGCTGAGCTTCGAATTTCCAATTTATTGATTCATTTTCCAATTGTTATAATAATTATTTTTTTTACTTTTCTGATGATAATAAACAGACGTTTGGTTAATATCAATTATTCTTTTCTGATTCCCCAGTGGTATGTCTACGAACTTACAACGCTAAAATTAGGGGTTCGATTCCCCTCAAGTGTAAAATATTTAGACATATATATTTTTTGATGGACAACAAAAGTGGAAAATGTTTAGAGGTATTAGTATAGTACTGTTGGGTAAAAAAACAACAACAGAAATGATGACATTGGCACCAAGTTAAAAATGAAATAGTTTACGATGCTGTACGGAAACCATGGCTTGGAATAAAACGAAATTAAGGAAAAGATTGGTTTCGGAACTTCACATTTTTTTAAAGTAATAAGTGTTTTTTGATGGTTGATTGGAACAACTTTGTTTAGTTGTAATTCACTTTTTTCACAGAATCCATGAAAAAACATTTTGGTTGTGATTAACTTACGTGCTTCAAGTGACATGAGTGCTTTTGTGTCGACACAACTTGCATAACTTTATCTGAGCTTTCAAACACACTTCATACAGAAACAGCTTGATACTACTGTGAATGTGCTTAATTCCGCTAGAGGTCGTTGCTCTTTCTATATGTAATGTGGTATTTTCTGGGAATGGACTTGTCGTGGGTAAATTGCTATCGATAAACATTTTCGAAGACGTTTCTTACACTAAGCGACAAATAATCGTTGTGCGACACCTAGCGGTGAATCAGTTCTTTTCTCAGTTGAAAATGTTGTTGTTTTGAATTAAGCACAAAGCTACACAACGGGCTATCTGTGCTCTGCCCACCACGGGTATCGAAACCCGGATTTTTGAGTGTAAGTCCGCAGACATACCGCTGAGCCACTAGGGGGCAGTTGAAAATGTCTAGGAAGAAGCTACAATTGTGTTCCCTTACAATGATGATCGGCTCCGTCTAGAACTTTGAGGGTTGCTATGTCCAACTACTCAACTTACCTTCACAAATAAGCAGTGGTATCAGAGTCCAGTACATTAAGATGCTAGAGTAATCATTTAGAGATTCGAAGATGGCACAATTATTTTTGTAGGTTAAAAGTGATCTGGTTTTAAAACCTTTTCGTTCTATAGATTTTTAATGTAAAACTTGTGTCATTTTGGTTTTAAATTATTACTGAAAAAAGACACGTTTAAACAATGTAATATTATTGGTTCAAAGCATCTAGTTAACTAGCCGCGACTTATGGGGATAATGACGAGGGCGATCAAAGGGCACCGCAAAGCTGAGATATCCTTTGAGATGGGAGCTCACGTGATGTTTCCTTCGTTCATAATATCCAACCTAATTATTCAAGCAATGGACCTTAAAATAAAAAAATAAAATATCCTTATATAACAAAGTCCTTCTCATTTTGATTTTTCAAACCTTTTCTTAAACTTACAGCAAGCCAAGCCAAGACTTTCTTCAACTTTTTAATTCTTAAATGCGTATATTTCTTACACATATTAATTATATACTTTTGATATATGGGACGTAATAGGACGTATTAGGACGTACTGTTTACATGGACTATCTTATTATATGTTTTGAAACCGAAGACCTGATTTAGTGTATAGGACGTAGTGTTAACAGAGACATTCTTGTTATTAGTTTTATGAATAGCAGGACCTGATTATAATATAGGAACTACTGTTCACACAGATTATCTTATTATTTGTTTTAAAATTCGAGACCAGATTATAGTATAGGAACTACTGTTCACACAGATTATCTTATTATTTGTTTTAAAACCTTGAACCTGATTAGAGTATAGGAAATACTATTATCATAGATTATCTTATTATTTGTTTTAAAATCTCAGACTATACTTTACTAGAGTAAAGGATGTACTGGTGTCACAGACTAACTTATTATTTGTTTTATAACCCAGGATCTGATTAGAGAATAGAATGTGCTGTTGGTATAGATTATCCATTATTTGTTTTGAAACCTAAGAGATGATTAGTGTACAGGACATAATGCTGACACAGACTATGTAATTATTTGTTTTAAAATACCAGGACGTTATTATAATACAGGACTACTGTTGACATAGACTTATTCTTTGTTCGATAACCCAAGATCTGATGAACTCCTTTCGCTTTGGCAATTACATCATCAAGATCGAGAAATCTTTAATGGAAATCCTTTTTCTTTTAATCTTCTCAGTAGGATCGAAGCCTTATAATGGTAAAAGTCGTGTTTCGATACCCGTAATGGGTAGGGGGAAGATATCCCAATGTGCTTAAGTACAAACAAACAAGCAAAACAATCCAAATTAAACATACATTCCATCAAGTGTCTCAGCGGTAAAGCTGAGAGTTTATAACATTAAACTCTAGTATTCGATTCCCCATGATGACCACATGGCAGATAACATATTGTAAATATTTGTGTTTAAAATTAAACAAACAAGAATGTTAAAGAAAGTTGAAAGTTTGTAGTACGAAAATGTTTAAGAGAAAGCGGTTGTAACACTCTTTATGTAAAGTTAATATATGAAGCTAAGTCATACATTTTAAAATTAAAAAAAGGAAAAGGAAAAGCGAGCCTTCAATGCTACTCGTTGTACAACACAAATATTTCTGACTCCACGTCCAAGCCACATTAGGATCAACGACGGTCATGAAAGAGAATCCTTCCACTCAAAAATTTCCATGATGACATGGATATCGTTAACATGGAAATAAAGGCTAAGAAATTTCCAGCTATATTTTTTCATTAAATTGTATTTCTGTTAGTGTTACAACAAACCCATGAGACGATATATGTTTAAGCTCTCTCTTAACATTTCACATAGCATTTGTGTCTTTTACATGTTTAAACTTTGATATTGCACTAAATGGATATGGTCTGAAGGAAGTTCGTCAAGATTTATTGTTTACATTTGCATGTCTTCATTATAGCTTGAGAAAATTTATTACAAGAGAAATTACAGCATCGAATAATAATCACAAAAGAGGTACATTTATAATAGGTTTGATAAACTTTACAGTGTATCTGAAAAACATTAATTATGCAGTTTAACCACAACAGAAGATGAGTAGTACATGAGTACCTAGAATGTTAAATAGTTTAACCACTAGTGAGGGTGAGTACTACATGTGTATCAAGAATGTTAAATAGTTTAACCACTACAGACAGTGAGTACTACATGTGTACGTAGAGTGTTAAATACTATAATCACCACTGTGGGTGAGTACTTCATGTGTACCTAGAATGTTAAATAGTTTAACCACTAGTGAGGGTGAGTACTACATGTGTATCAAGAATGTTAAATAGTTTAACCTTTACAGTGGATGAGTACTACATATGTATCAAGAATGTTAAATAGTTTAACCACTACAGAGGGTAAGTACTAGATCCGTATCTAGAATCTTAAATATTTTAACGACTACAAATTAGTGGTGAGATTTATGTAGTAAATTTTATGCAAATTTCTAAGTGACATTCAGCTAATAAGTAAAATAAACCACTGAAACAGTTTAAACTTTAACTGTCTAGGAATGTCCAAGTAGCTGCAACTGAACATTACAAGTTAATCTGGATTTGTAAACAACAAACCACTAATTGTCAACGATTCCACATAACTTCCTGAAACAATCGAATCATTATGGTTGTTAAACAGAGGAAGTACACTTATTGCTTTTGTTAAGTTAAGATAAGCTAGAGACGCCGAGCTAATAAGGTTGTCTTTAGCGGAAATTTATGGATAGGAACCGGAAGTGACGATTTTCATTTGGAGCTTCAAAGGCTACAGGAACACATCATATCCGGTGTCAGGCAAGTGAATAGTTCTGAGTGATACTTTTCTTCCTATGTTTTCCTGGTTGTTTATTTCACGCTTCCGATTACTTCTCATTAACTTAAGGAAATGCAGTCAGTATGGGACTTCATATACTAAACTGGGAACGGGTAGGAACACGTTAGCCGCTAAGCACCAGAAATAGCGATACTTTAAAAAACATATACACCATAGATCTAACGTCTAGTACTTTAACACTTTCTTGTCCGTCTGATTAAATGCTTCGCAAAATGATTAGGACCATAACGATATTTTCACTTCGGTACCTGTAGTAATCCATGTTACCGAGTAGTTCCTCACTGTATGTTGACTTTGTGTTTTAAACCCACTGCGAGAACTCAGAAATGGTTCATATATTTATGGCTGACGTTTAAACTTAATCAGTCCCTATTGTGTGCTGATTTAAAGTCGTCCTCACTTACTGAATTTCATTTATTAGTTGCAATTACAAAATGCTCTCTCTCTTCCCAAATTACGTGTCTTCAACCAAATAATTCAATCTAATTTTTTTCTGTATTATTCTAAGTTTAAATTTGTATAAGTACAGGCTTCAAGTCACAGCTACGTTTAACTGGGTCGAACATTGTACAATAATTAACGTGTCGGGCTGCGGATGGAACGGTCTGTAATATAATGCTGATGAATATGCTCTACAGCTTCAGCTGCGAGCGCGTCATAGAAGTTTCATTCAATGTCATTATTCAGACGTGCTGTTTGCTAAATGCCGTCCATCGGATCGTTAACGAGCCCACAAGAATACGATACTCCTTAAATTACAAATTTAAAGCACTATTATATGCCATGAGCTACGTTTCTACACAAATTAATGTTACTTTCCAAAAGTTAAATCACACGATTTTGATGCAAAAAAATAAAAACATATATAAGTCAATTGGAAATTTGTCATTATATGAAAGCTAAATTAATAATTTCTTACGAAAGTAAATATTTCACAAGTGTTTGTTTTTTTCGTAACCTCAAGTAGTGGACTTACGTCTTCCCTTTTTGTTTTCATATATCGTTTTAAACCCGTCATTCGATGAGTTATCTGTAAACCTATGAACTTACAACCCGATGTCCGATTCCCTGGCGTTACATAGCAGTTAGCTCAAAGAATAAAACAAAGTCTATCAGTGGTAAATTTTGGAATTTACAACACCAAAATTAGGGGCTTGATTTCCCTCGATCTACATAGCTGATAACCCAATTAGGCTTTGCTATAAAAAAACGTACTATACACACACAGTAAAATAAAACCAAAAATGATGTCCCTTACGTAATTCATATCTCGTTACCAGTTCTTTAAATAACTGATTAAAAATGAGTTATGTTCATTAAATAAAGCATATACTCGTTACCAGTTCCTTAAATACAATGTTTACAAATCTTTTATGTTCATTAAGTAATGAATATACTTGTTTCCAGTTCCTTAAATAACTGTTTACAAATGTTTTATGTTCATTAATTATAGTATATATTTGTTATCAGTTCTTAACATAATGTTTACAAATGTCTTATATTTACTAAATTAAAAATATACTCGTTACCAATTCCTCAAATAATCGTTTACAAATGTTTTATGTTCATTAACATAAGTATATACTCGTTATCAGTTCCTTAAATAACTGTTTACAAGTGTTTTATGTTTATTAACTAAAGGACATACTCGTTACCAGTTCTTTAAATAACTGTTTACAAATATTTTATGTTCCTCAAGTAAAGTATATACTCATAGCAGCCTTAAATAACTCTTTACAAATATTTTATGTTCATTAAGTAAAATATATAATCTTTACGGGTTTTAAATATTTTTTTAGAAATGTTTTATGTTTATGAAGATAAAAATATACTCATTACCAGTTTTTAAATAATTGGTTACAAATGTTTTATATTTATTAAGTAAAGTATATGAATATACTCGTTACCAATTCTTTTAATAACACTGGTTTACAAAAAAATATTTTTTTGTCTGAGGCAAGAATGTGAATAGGTGTTTTTTACTAATTTGGGTGTGCTGAATTCAAATTTATAAACAGTTTTGCTCTATCACCTCTAGTTTTCTGGCTTTTAAATAGTCTCATTTTAGTATATACAGAGTATATACATGCTTATTTCAACAGTTGCAGCAGCTTATTACAGATAAAACAGGATAGATAAAGAACATTGACGGAATAAATATACTTGGATGACACAATGTACACAATTCATAGTACCGCAGATAGTTAGAAGTGTGTTTTCTTAGATGATCTGGTGTATTTTGCCTCCGGGATGTCACACAAGAGCATCCAGCAGAAGTCTCCCATCATGCTGGGGTTCCACTTGCCTTGGTAGTTACTCTTCATCTTCGTAAAGTCTTGGTGGAATCTTTCTCCGTGCTCATCACTCACAGCTCCAAGGTTTGGAGGGAAGAAGTTGAGGTGGGAATGAAGAAAATGAATTTTGAGTGACATTCGGCATCCCATATCCTCGTAAGTCTTCAGCAACTTCTCAATACAGGCTTGGTAATTTCGTACGCGTGTGTTACCAAGGAAGCCACTACAGACTGACTTAAATGCTTTCCATGCTCTCAGTTCCTTTAAGGTAAGAAGCTCCTCAAAATCAGTATCCTTCAGCACTTCTCGGATTTGAGGTCCGACAAAGATGCCCTCTTTGAGCTTAGCAGCACTGAGACTTGGGAACACAGTAGACAAGTGTTGGAAGGCAGCACCATTTTTGTCCATGGCCTTCACGAAATTCTTCATCAAACCAAGCTTGATGTGAAGAGGAGGAAGAAGCACCTTCTTCATGTCAACCAGAGGATTCTCCTTGACGCTGTGTTCGCCAGGAACGAAAGTGCTTCTAGACCCCCAGTCTTTCTGCTTGTAATGCTGGGATACAGCTCGACTATCCCAGAGACAGAGAAAGCAACAGTACTTTGTGAAGCCCACTTGCATACCCATAAGAAGACCAATGACCTTGAGGTCCCCACACAGACTCGACTGGTACTGGTTGTACTTAACAGCTTCTAAAAGAAGCTCCATATTGTCATAGGACTCCTTTAGATGGACAGAGTGTACAGTGGGAATGCTGGGATATTTATTCCCGTTGTGCAGAAGCGCAGCCTTGAGACTTCGCTTGGAAGAGTCTATGAAAAGACGCCAGTCTAAAAGATTATGTGCCAACCCAAGGAAAGTGAACAAGTCAGGTACATTTGTGCAGTAGCACAACTTGTTTTCCATGTCAAAAAATGAAGCAAGGTCTTTGTTCCGATTCCTGAAACTGGTGATCCGTCTTGATATATATAGCTATATATATATATATATAATGTAATATTATCACTTACATTTATTGCATAGTAACTAAAAAAGAAGAAAGAGGACATAAGTCACACAATATTAGAAATTAACCCTGAATGCATATACGCCTTTTTGTACAGTATGTGTACAAAATGTACAGTATGCATATCTAAAAAACTAGAGGTGATGAGTAAAAACGGATTTCAAATCTGAATTCAGCACCCCCAAATTAGGTTAAAACAGCTAGTTTTGTGCTTGCCTCAATTTCTTTGTAAACCAGTGTAATTGTTTATATATGATTTTGTTCATTAAGTAAAGTATATACTCGTACCATTTCCTTAAATAACTCTTTACTAATATTTTATGTTCATTAAGTAAAGTATATACTCGTTACCAGTTCTTTAAATAATTGTTTATGTATGTTTTATGTTCGTTAAGTAAAGAATATATTCATTATGAGTCCTTTAAATAACTCTTTACTAATATTTTATGTTCATTAAGTAAAGTATATACTCGTTGCCAGTTCTTTAAATAATTGTTTACACATGTTTTATCTTCTTTAAGTAATAAAGTGTATAGTCGTTACTGGTTTTAAGTTGTTTTTTTTACAAATATTCTATGTCTATTAAGTTAAAAATATACTCGTTACCGGTTCTTTAAATAATGTTTTTTTAACTCTTATAATTAAAACTACGTGAGGTTATTTTATAAGGACCCTAAGCTTATCGCTTTAATGTTGTAAGCCTCAAACCTTTTACTCACGACATGGAGAGCTATCTGAAGTACAGTTTAGAAATTTACTCAGGAAATTGTAATAACCCTTTTTTACTTGGATATTTCTACCAACACGCGAACTATATCTTATTCCATATATTGTATATGTTTGTGGTTTATTTGAGGGCATTCTTTAGACAGGTGGATGAATAGGTAGATTAACATTTTTTGTGAGAGCTTCAAGTTTTCATATTTTGTTTCCGATGTAAGTACTGAATTTAGGTAATAAATATTATATAACTTATTAAACTAAAAAAATAAGCTATTTGTGTATAGAAATGGTCTCTATAGCTATGGAATTCAATAGTATTCTTCATATCAAACCGTACATAGTTAAGGTTAAGTATCTTATTCATATGAAACTGTAAAGAGAATTCAAGTACCTCATGCTTATAAAGTCCACGCGCCATATTCGATTTTACACTATCTGACGACCGTGCACTTGACAACAGTCATGCAGTTTAGTTTTACTGCAAAGTGCTCTGTCATAAAGTTGTCATGTTCAATACACATCACTACTCACTGTCTGCTTTCATAATCCATCTCCAGCTAATTTTCTAGGATAAAGAGAACCATTTAAACAGTCCCATTGCACATTAATCCTTCAGCGTTGCGTCAGGCAACTAGGCCGCTTTGATTTTGTGTACAGTAATACAGATAACTAATCCATTTTCTATCTTCTTAGATGAGTATGTCGTGTACATGTGACTTGTGTTGCATTTTCAAAGAGTGATCAAATTGATTACGTCCTGTTTCCCTGGACGCATAAACAGCTTTCCTCTGAATTTTCTATTTGTAGTTCTCACCTGTTGTAAAACATCGCACTTAAACTTTTTTCCACTGCTGGAGTATGACTTATAGTAGGTCTCTTTTTGGGTGGTTCTGATGTCCCATGATGTTGCATTTAACACTGTTTTCCAATATTACTGGCACGGCATGACTAGATAGGCAGTTTAAGCTCTCAACTTGTAATCTGAGGGTCTCTGGTTCGAATCCCTATCGCACCAAACATGCTCGTACTTTCAGCTGTGAGGGTGTAATATGTAATGGTTAATCCCACTTTTCGTTGATAAAAGAGTAGCCCAAGTTTGGTGTTGAGTGGTGACGACTAGGTGCCTCTCCTATAGTTTAACACTACTAAATTAGGGACAGCTAGCGCAGATAGCTTTCGTGTAGCTTTGCCCAAAATTATAAAACAAACCAATGCAATTAAGTATAAGGCATAGCCTCTTCTTATGTATCCTAAATCTCCTGCATGTCACGTCTTAATGATCTAAGTGTATGAATATCTTGTGTAACAAAGGTTCCCAAAAGTGATCAGATTTCAGTAACATCGGATCAGCTGAACAACATCCAGATGTAGTATTTTTACATTCCTGTCCACTGAAACTTTACATCGGCTGTAGTTAACGCGTACTCAACAAGAGAGTGTGATAATTTTAACCTGCGCCTGCTTTATGCGTCAGGAACCTTAACCATGTGTAACCGTGCAGAGGTATTGAGAGCCCTTTGTCAAACACAGAAATCTGCGTTCGAAATGTTGCAGGGGATTGGATAACTTACTGTTTTCTTTTCTTTTATGTAAACTTTTTTTCAAAACGTTCCATGGCCAATGACTGTAACTTCCAATAAATAATTCGTGAATCTGAACCCTTTTTAAATAAACAAACGAATATCTTCTCCTTTTTAATACATAGGGATCCTCGGCCCTGTTTGACACATGAGAGATACGACCACTTCAGAGACATCAAGGTACAGGTCTAGTCGTCTGTAATATAAAACTGTTGACTGCAGAGATGGAAACTAGTCAACAGCATCTGGCGCCTAGATTAGCAAAAAAGTAAATACTTTTACTGAAAACTGGAACTGACAAGAATCTAAACGACACTGTACTTTTACTGAAAAGTGGAACTGATACGAAACTAAACGACAATGTACTTTTACTAAATACTGGATCTGATAGGAAACTAAATGACAATGTACTTTTACTGAAAACTGAAACTAAGTGTAAAACTAAATGATCACACAATTTTACCGAGAATTGAAACTTATGGGAAACTAAATGACAATGTACTTTTACCAAAAGCTGGAATTGATAGGAAACTAAACACAATCTACCTTTACTGAAAACTGGAACTGATAGAGGATTAAATACCAATGTAGTTTTACCAAAAACTGGAACTGATAGGAAACTAAATGACAACACAGTTTCACCGAAAACTGAAGCAGATGGGAGACTGACAACATAGTTTAACTGATAGATGAAACTGATAAGAAACTAAATAAGAACACAGTTTTACCGAGAACTTAAACTGATAGGAAACTAAATGACAACAGTTTTACCAATGATTGAAACTGATGAGAAACTAAATTTAACGCACTTTCTTAACATTGTAATTTGTTGCTTTTACACTAGCACATTCGTTAAGCATAAAAGAATCTTTTTAAGAATATCTTTACAAAATATTTTTTTCCGATGTTGCCATTAAAGTCATTTATTCCAGTTTCGTTTTTCTTTGAGCTTAAATTAGTTTCTGCTTACCCAGGTTGCATAAGGTTTCTCTCATAGTGATCTAAGGCGTTTTCTCTAAACTTTAAACAAATTACTTGTACTACTCATCAATCATTATGTTTTAAATTTCAGTACTTGTAATTGTTACCCACATACAAGATCAGCCGACAGGGTGCAGCACCGCTTAACCCTTTGCGTGACAAGAGTGTGCGTTCAAGCAAGATCCTTCACAAAGACTTGGAATCAGCAGTCTGTGTGCTCTCGCTGGCAAAGTATATCGACTTCTCATGTCAGAATTTGATAGAGGGTGGAGCTTTTTTCTCACATGACAGCTATGATTGGCTTGTCGAAATTACACTGAGAATCACCTGCTTTGACTCAATGGTTCATTCGTGATGTGGCCTCATTCTCCGAGGAGGAAATACCATAAGATTGTACGTATCGAAAGAACATTCTTACCGGTACCAATAAAATAAAACGACTTACTCATTTTTAGAAGTCTACAAAAACATAAAGAAAGTTAAAATGGACGATTTCAGGCTGCAGAAATAAACATGAAAACCATTTCATTATATTTATAGAAAACGAGGGCTAATATTACAGATTTTACATAAAAATAACTGGTTAAGAAACGAACAAATCAGTTTAGTATCATGATATCTAACAAGTTAAGAAACGAACGAATCAACCAATTATTTTAGTATCGCAATACCTAACAACAATTAATTAATAACGATTCAATCAGAGGTGGGTGGATTCGAAGCGTATCTTGTTTGGAAACACACGTGTATACGAAAAGTATTCTGTAAACGTAACTATCCACTAGTTCAGTTAACTCACTTAAAGAATATTGATATTTTTAGATTGGTTTTAGCTACAGTTACTGACATAAAATAAAAAATTAAGTAATAGGAAAATCGTTTCTTTTCTAATGAAATTTCACTGTGTTTATTTGGTAGACTGTAGGTCTATCATAGCACTGCGACCGACATGCCAAATATAAATAAAGTTTCAGGTAGATATGAAACCACCCGCTTTCTTTGTCCTAATCAACACACTTGTGTTCTTGTGAGGTTGTAACTGTGTGGCCAAGACACAAGACGTAACACGCCACTTATCACAAGAGTTTATAATATACGAAGTGCTTGAATTTGCTCTTTGTTTTTACTTAATTTTAAAATAACTTTACCGTTGTCCAAAGTGAATCTCACAATATACTATCAGTTGCAGTACATAGAACGATTTTAACTGGGCCTTACAATATACTACAACCTGTAGTACACAGCACGATCCATATCAGTCCTTACGATACAATAACAAGTGTTGTACACAGCACGATCTCAACTGCACCATACAGTACACTACCAGCTGCTGTGCAAAGCACGATCCAAACTGGACCTTAAAAATATACTACCAGCTGTTGTATATAGCAGGGGCGTAGATTTTTTACACCCGATGGGGGGGATTAATTTTACAACCACTTATGTAGACTGTTCAATTTCCAAATTGGTAATCTCTGATTACGTGAACCTGAAAGCTGTAAACATGCAGTCACAGAGTAATCTTGTTGCCACGATACATGCATGTATATTTAGGCCTAGTGACTGAGACTTACGAACTATCGCTTAGATAAAAAAGCTTAGAAGCACGCCTGTATTGAAGATGTACATTCAGGCTACTGAAAAAGCCTACATCTAGGCCTAATTATGTAATTCGATTGGTAAGAACATGAGAATCACAACAACAAACACACAATTTGTAGGCCTATGATGCAATAAAACAATTCAACAGATCAAACTGTAGGGGAAGATGATTCCATCTATAATGAAGGGGGATGTATACCCCCATCCCCTCAGTATCTACGCCCCTGGTACATAGTACGACTCAAACTGGACCTTACAATACACTACCATAACGATGCAGACCGTACTTCACACTAAGTACGTGTCTATACATTTTTTGCTCTATATTCTATTTTGTTTGGTGCATTGGTCACACATAAAATATTCTGTACTCTTGAGGAATTACTTTGAAGCGACGTAGTCTGTGCTATTTGATGTCTTAAATTCAAATTTAAAATGTATTTTAATTGTTTTTAGTATATCTGGTCATCTGCGCGTTTCAGAATTGTTTTGGTTGCTATTTTTAAAACTAAAGTGATCATTATTATTATTATTTATGTATTCATAAATGTTATTAAATGAAATAGGCCAGTGCTGTTATTTAGATGTAAGAAACATCAATTTGTATTGAGAAAGTTAGCGGCTTTAAGTCAGTCTATAAAGAATGGGCATGGAAAGGGAAGGCAGGGTATAAGAAAAATAGCAAGGCTTCAACAGATTTCAAGATCACGAGAAATTATATTAGTGGCAAATGTTTATTAATTTTCATGATTTGTAACTGTAGGTTTTAGTTTCGGTAAGGAATTAGAAGAAATTGGTTATGATTGTGTTAAATATGTCAATATCTACGAATTTCCTGATTTAATTCAACACAAATATATCTTTCTTTTGTAGCAAATATAATAACTCTGAGCAACAGCTGAGCCAATTTCCACCAAACAGCTATTAAAATATACGGCTCCCTGTTCTAAAGTTATTTTAGCGCGTGTCTAATTCTTCACTTGTCGTTGTTGTTATTGGTGAAATGACCACAAGACATCCTGCCTAGTTACTTTGAAAAATCAGAAGTTAGACCATAAAATAGTAGATATCATAACATAACAAGTATTTAACTGTTATTAGAGTACATAACTGGCATTCCGAGTTTTCCTCTTTCCTTTATTAAGTCGGAAGAATAACCAAAAATGTTAATTTTGAATATGATTGTCTGCATCAGCATGGCTTTTCTCATAAAAAATTACGGCAGTTATTTTACAATTTTTTTTTCTGTGCAAGTGTAGCAAATCGTAATATTAGAAGTACTCACAAAACAAAAGTATACATTGCAAACTTTTTAAAAGTTAACGTTTCATTAGTAGTTTAACATTTGAGTATTAAATAACGTGTGTGTGTGTACGTATAAAAATAAAATATCTCATGGGTAGTCTCTTGGCCAGGTGGGTTATGGCGTTCGACTCGTAATCTGAAGGTCGTGAGTTCGAATCCCCATCGCACGAAACATGCTTGCCCTTTCACCGTGCGAGCGTTATAATGTGACGGTCAATCCCACTATTCGTTGGTAAAAGAGTAGCCCAAGAGCTGGTAGTGGATGGTGATGACTAGCTGCCTTCCCTCTTGTCTTACACTGCTAAATTAGGGATGGCTAGCGCAGATAGCCCTTTAGTTGCTTTGTACGAAATCCAAAATAAACAAAATGCAGATAGCTAGCTGCTTGTGTGACTTTGCAAAAAGAAATGCAAATGCTTGCTTGATCTTGATTTTCAGTACGAATATCTATCGTTTACATACAAGTAAATTCTCCAGACAGGTTATTAAAATTAAATTATTTGTATTTATTTATCAAATATTCTTTACAAAATAAAACATGTCGCCAGTAAAAAATCGTAGGTGTCGATACACATTTCTATTGCTATTTTTTCATTAAATCATTCAATTGTGTACATAATTTAGTTTTTCTTATATTTCGGCTCACAAAAATAATAATATAATTAAAAATCTTGTAATCTGTGTAAGTCTTAAGGTGTGCTACTTTTAGGCCTAATGTTGATGTATCACTCTATCTTATTAGTACATCTGAGTTTTCCCAATGAAAAGAAGAAAAAATGTCAGTAAAATCCTGAAACTTGAGTTAACCCTGAATGGGTGCTATTTTTAGGCCTAATGTTAATCTATGCACACTATTTTTTATTACATCTGAGTTTTTTGAACATATTATTAAAGTCTCATTTTTTAGGCCTAATGTTAATCTATGCACACCATCTTTGTGCTTCATGAGTTTTTCCAATATTACATGAAAGTCTGCCGTTTTTAGGCCTAACGTTTATGTATACAGTATATCTTAGTATTACATCTCGGTTTTTGCAATGAAAGTAAGGAAAAATGTCAATAAAATCCTTCAACCTGAGTAAAGCCTAAAACAGTGCTATTTTTAGGCCTAATGTTAATCTATGCACACTATATTGCTATTACATCTGAATTTTTCCAACACATCATTACAGTTTGCCATTTTTAGGCTTAATGTAGATGTATGCACGCTGTTTTGTTATTGCTTTTGTAAGAAAATGAAGCGAAAATGTCATTAAAGTTTCGATATCTGAATTAAGCCTGATTGTTTGACTTTATGAATAGAGCTAACAGTATTAAAGCACATTAGTCTTTCTTAACACTAACTTGTTAAGCCTCAATATATATACGCAATTTATTTTATTAGCTAAGTAACAAATTATCAATGATTTTTCAGGTACTGAATCCTGATAAAGTTTATATTATGTATTCTTCCACATTACTAAGTATTTCGTTTTCTATTGTCACAATTACAGCTATACGATAGTTACTTAACACAGCTTCATTTCTTTCTCTTGCCGATTTCGAAACTCCTCAAAACAATTTCACAACTCTCTGTGCTTTTTCTGGTAATTTTCACACCTAACAGTGTACCAGAGCGTGAAAGATAACTGGTCCGACCACCAAATAAACCATGCGACGTAGAACCATTGATCACAGGTTGAACAATGGAAAGGTTTCCTTTTGCTACAGCTCATGGTTGATACTTGTGAATAAGTTATTTAGCCTTAGAAGGCATTGTGATAAACACACTTCACTTTGGTTCTTTCACATCTTATTCCAACTGCCTCGTGAGGGACCGTCTGTGGATTTCTCAAGTTATTATTATTAAATATTTTATATCATTTCTGCAATGTAGTTGCGAAATTTAATATTTTTAAATGATTAAAAATTTAGTTTTAGCACTAAAAAAGAAGAAGTGTAACATGTTTGTTTTCGAAAAAGAAACAAAATAGGACGGTGAAATTATTTTAAAATAAAATATATTGTTTAAGATTAAACTCCATGTGACATTATGATTGTCAACATCTTCTCGGTTACTTCTAGATTACACAACTTTACATTGTTTTATAGCCTAACAGGAAGAGTTTTGTTTGTTTTAAGTACAATGTTGCAAAATGTAGGCCTAATAGAGATCACAGAAAGTGATATCTAGCAAATTGTTTGTTTTCAGTGAAAAACTGAAAAACACTATAAAAAAAATACATTATTATTCAGATACTTAATTTAAGTATCACCCCAAGTGGCTTATAGGAGCTTGAAGTGTAACGCTAAAGTTCGGAGTCATATGTGGACATAGAACTAGTGTTGACCAACTTTAGGCTTAACAACAAAGAAACAAGTAATCCAAGTAATATTTTTGAGATGTATTTTTATTATATTAAATATGATGCAACTTTCATTATAAAGATTATTTTTTTATATTTGATCACATATTAAGTAAGCCAAACCGTGAGCTAAAAAACAAATCAGAAAGATTTATTGATGGAGAAACGACCCCTAAACTAGTTTCTTCAACTACAGTTTGCTATATCATTAGCTATTGTGGCCTTTATTCAAAACTGTAACTCGTATTAGCGTGATGGCTCAATTTCTCTAAATTATCAGTCTTAAAATGTTCACACCTTCGTTGAAATTGCCTGCCACTGCACTGTTTGTTAACTTCCTGCCTTCAGGTAGCTCAGATTTAGGGGTGGAACAAATGCACGTGCAGTAAATGTAACCTGACCTTACAATGAAATGTTCTAAAGAAGACGCTCTGTGCTTGCCGAGCTATTTCTTTATAAGGGGAAACTCGGTGTGATTTGATCAGATTTGTACTTGTGTGTATAATAATTATATTACAATCAGCCTAACTTCCAACAACAAGTTTTATTATTTGTTTGTTTGTTTATTCAATTTCGCACAAAATTAAGTGAGAGTTATTTGCATTAGCCGCCCCTAATTTTAAAATCATTGCCTAGAGGGAAAGCAACTGGTCAATACCACCCACAGCCATACTTTTACCAAAAAGTAGTGGGAATCACTGTTCCGTACCCCAGCTGCACACAACGGTAAGTCTGCGGACCTACAATACTATAAATCGAGTTTCGATACTCGTGGTGGACAGAGCACAGATAGCCTCTTGTGTAGCTTGACCGTCCTATTGTAACTACCACGTTTAGTGGCGGGATTCACCCCCCAACCCTGGTTTTATCAATATATAAGTAAAAACGGCTCTTTTGGGTTGTGATTTTTTTATGTAGAGGAGTGAACAACATTTTGACCTCCTTCAGTCATCGTTCCCTAGTCTTATCAATTGTTTTGGTTCAGCACATAACAAGAAAGACACTGATATGGAGGTACTTATAAAGATGAAGATAAAGAAGTCGCAGTTTGTGGTTATATTGTGTTACAAGGTAAACAGATAATTTGTAGTTATATTGTACTGCAAGGTGAACATAATTTGTGCTTCTGTTGTATCAAAAGTAAACAAATATTTTGTGTTTATATTGTATTACAAAGTAAACAGAAAAGTTGTGGTTATATTGTGTTACAAAGTAAACAGATAATTTGTGGTTATATTGTGTTACAAGGTAAACAGATAATTTGTAGTTATATTGTCTTACAAGGTAAATAGATAATTTGTGGTTATATTGTGTTACAAAGTAAACAGATAATTTGTTGTTATATTGTACTGCAAGGTGAACATAATTTGTGCTTCTGTTGTATCAAAAGTAAACAAATATTTTGTGTTTATATTGTATTACAAAGTAAACAAAAGAGTTGTGGTTACATTGTGTTACAAAGTAAACAGATAATTTGTGGTTATATTGTGTTATAAGGTAAACAGATAATTTGTAGTTATATTGTCTTACAAGGTAAATAGATAATTTGCGGTTATATTGTGTTACAAGGTAAACAGATAATTTGTAGTTATATTGTCTTACAAGGTAAATAGATAATTTGTGGTTATATTGTGTTACAAAGTAAACAAATAATTTGTTGTTATATTGTACTGCAAGGTGAACATAATTTGTGCTTCTGTTGTATCAAAAGTAAACAGATAATTTGCGGTTATATTGTATTACAAAGTAAACAGAAAAGTTGTGGTTATATTGTGTTACAAAGTAAACAGATAATTGTGGTTATATTGTGTTACAAAGTAAATATATAATTTGTGATTATATTGTCTTACAAGGTAAATAGATAATTTGTGGTTATATTGTGTTACAAAGTAAACAGATGAGTTGTGGTTATATTGTGTTACAAGGTAAATAGATAATTTGTGGTTATATTGTGTTACAAAGTAAACAGATGAGTTGTGGTTATATTGTGTTACGAAGTAAACAGATGAGTTGTGGTTATATTGTGTTACAAAGTAAACAGATAATTTGTTGTTATATTGTGTTACGAAGTAAACAGATGAGTTGTGGTTATATTGTGTTACAAAGTAAACAGATAATTTGTTGTTATATTGTACTGCAAGGTAAACATAATTTGTGCTTATGTTGTATCAAAAGTAAACAGATAATTTGCGGTTATATTGTATTACAAAGTCAACAGATAATTTGTGGTTATATTGTGTTACAAAATAAACAGATACGTTGTGGTTATATTGTACTGCAAGGTAAACATAATTTGTGCTTATGTTGTATCAAAAGTAAACAGATCATTTCTTGGTGTATTGTGGTGTATAGTAAACAAATAGTGTGTTGGTATATTATACTACAAAGTAAACAGTTAATTTGTTGGTATATTGTGTTACAAATTAAACAAAATACAAAGACCACCATGTTCCGGATAATGCACGCACAAGATAGATAAGTTTGAATGTATTAGTTCACAAGATGTAATTTAGTATCTTGTAATGAGATGAACTATATTTTCTTCTAAAGCCCTCTCTTTCCTTTCCCACCCCATCCTTAATGACTCAGTAGTAACTCTGACGGCTTCTTTTATTAAAAACTTGGTTTCGATACCCGTGGTGGGACCAGAACAGATAATTCATCGTGTAGCTTTGGGCTTAGTAATAAAGAAACTTGTATCTTTAATATAATGTAAACAGTAAGATAGTACAATGTATACAATAAGGTAATATTGTATCTTTAGAATAATGTATACAAATATATCTTGTTAAAATACAAAACACGTTAAGAGATAGATCATATCAGCCCAGATTACTGAAGGCATGACATATGAGAAGAAAACAACGGTTCTTTCTTTATTTGGAAAATAAAAACACAAATAAACAAGATGTTTCGATGACCGGTTAAACACTCACAGTTCTGAAATAATAGGGATTTTTTGTATACATTATGAAATCAAATTCCTACAGCTTGGATTAGTAATAAAAAACCACTTCAAAAGTGAATAGACTTCATTACAAATTAAACATATTATTAAGTTGTGTTTGCATATGATATTTGCTACTCCTTGTCGCACTATGACCTTGATGAAGAAACTGATATATTTCGCTTTGTATTAAACTCTGATTGGTTTAATTTATCACTCAAAGGCGCCAGAATTTATTAAATCAACCTTTTAGTGTCCTATTTCCTACAACACCAATTTCAGGCTTTCACAACAAAAGAAAACTGTGTCGGTACTGCTTAGACGAAGAACGATGTCTCAACAGGGGCTGACTGGGAGTGACACTTCCTGGTCAGTGTTATTTCCATATCGCCAGCTCTTCAAGGCGGGAAGATGACACAGAAAGTGACAGCCGCCTCTATCATGTTTCACCAATTACTGGCTTGATGGTGTTAACAGCCGCTATATATAACAGATGACACTGTGTTTCTGATGAACACAGTCTTTCTTAACCCATGCCACAGACAAACCCAAGTGAAAGAAAACCGCGATTCTCGGGTTACCTACTCGAATTATGTAACATCTATTTAATCCATCTTTCATCTACTGATGTCGGAGAAACTGACATGACACGAATTAAACAGTCTCCTACCACACAATTCCATGAAAATTAAAAGTCTATAACTATTTATTCATTCTGAACTGTGTTTGATTTTGTTGTTCAGCGCAAGGTTACCAAGTGTCTACCACGAGTATCTAAACCCGATTCGTAGTGTTCTAAGCCTTGAGCCTTACCGTTAAGACAACGAAACGGTTGAGTGAGAATTAAATAGTTGAGAATATGAGTGCACATGGCATTCACGTGCTTCTATTTGTTAGAACGTCAAATACGACAAATATCTGAATTCGCGTAAAAGTAATAGTAATTACTTCCCTATTATAAAGTCTACAGGTGGGCCAGCGGTGCCTTTATGGATTAGTAATATCTAAGGTTAGATTCCTTTCAATGTATTGAGCGCAGACAGTCCAATGTGTAATTTTGTGATATGACAACCGAAAAAAAACGTTATAAAAAACAAATTCAAACCTTCTGAAAACATCAAGCCTTGTACCAATTTGTTAGGGTCTAGTTTTTACATACTTTTTGTTTCAAAGGTTGAAAGTTAAGCAGCAAAGTGAAATGACCTGTAATATTATTGAACGGAGATTCCAGTACACCTTCGTCAACAGTGACTAATAAATACGTAACGTTGTTCAACGAGCGTTTTTTAACATTATCGAATTTTACAAATGCTGTAAACGTTTTGTATTCTTTGAATACAGAACTTTCTTGTTTGGTTAAAAGAAAACTAAATACAACGATAAATATACCGTGGATATATACATCAAATTAGTTAACTGTTATTGTAACAATTTAGAAAATCAAATGTTAGTTTGAAATCAATAAAGTCATCGTTTCCAGATGTGTTTTGTCTCAAGCCAAGAAAAAGAAAAACATTAACAAGAAGTACGTACTACAAATTAGGAACTTTTTGCACGTCCATGAAAATAAATTTAATACGTACATAAGCTTGGCCCTATATAAATACATAGGAAACGTGACTACATCTATATGGTGTTGAAAGTAACATATATGTTCTATTCACTGAAATGATACGATACACTCGGCTATGATGTGCCCAATTATGAGCATGTACTAAAATCAAAAGTCAGTTTCTATGGTCTGTTTCATTCCACAGCCACGCCTCCGGCTAACACATGTGAGAAGGAATGGCTGTCCTCTGATGAGCGTTTGTTTCCATGATACCCTGTCGCCTCAAATTTCCTTTTGAATGACAGCAAACATGTGAAAATATATTCAGTGGAAATTGAACATGTTTTCTTTTTCGAACGGCGTGGAACGTAGCCACTTCTTGAATTCACTGTGGACAGAGGTGTTCATTAATTGATCCTTGTAGTAAAGCTTCAGGGGTCATCGAAAGGGTACGTAAAAATACGTCAACAACCAGCTGCAATTAATCATACAAATGTAACATATATTTAACTATTGGAACGTGCCAGTTTTTATCTTTGTAGCTTTGTATTGCGAAGTGTAATTCTAGCAGTAGGTACAGATTGAAATATGAACTTTTGATCTTAAGGGTTGTATCACAAGGCTCAACAAATGTAATAATGTTATTATGTAAACTGTGCCACGTGAGATTCAGTGATGTGAATGTATGAAGTGCGAATAAAATTTTAATTGCATTTTCAAAAGTTACATCATGAAACAAGATGTGGAGAAGCATCAACAACATATTGTCAGTAAATTAAATAATTACTTTATGATGCCATACCAAGGAACAAAATGTAGAGAGGCATCAAGAAAATATTGTCATTAGTTTAATTAACTCTTTCGTGACGGATCACGGATTAAAGTTTCTTTGTTTTTTGTTTCTGAATTTCGCGCAAAGCTACTCGAGTGCTATCTGCGCTAGCCGTCCCTAATTTAGCACTGTAAGACTAGAGAGAAGACAGCTAGTCATCACCACCCACCGCCAACTTTTGGACTACTCTTTTACCAACGAATAGTGGGATTGACCGTCGCATTATAGCGCCTCCACGGCTGAAAGGGGCGAGCATGTTTGGTGTGACCTCGGATTACGAACGGATTAAAGTAGGAAAGAACAAGAGTTGATCCTCCATAGCCGCGGCACTTGAATTTTTTCTAGGCAAGCTTAAAGTAAATTGATCTATGAGACCTTTATCTCTATCTTATATTCGGTATATTTTCGTGCGTCAGTAGTAACAATCATAGGGTGCGTGAACACCAGATTCTGTTTTACTGGTCACAGAATCTCTATCAGTCTACTTTCAAAGTTTGACTTTAATTAAAGCATTTGATTTAAATTTAGCGATTTTGAAATAAAAGAAGCCATTGCTTACTGATTGTTCTGTTTTGTGTATTTACAGACTCAAGTCCAATTTAAGAAGAGAGCTCTGAAAAGACGATAAAGATTTGAAATTTTACGATATGGTACGCTAGCATAATTAGTATATGGAGGTTATTTGTAATTTATAATATCATCGTAATAAATATTAGTCTACTACGTCGCATCTTCCTTTCTAACAAGCATATGAGAAAGACAGTGAAGCCAGTCTTAACCAATATGTCTTGAAACACTTTGTGTCATCCTCATTTAAATACAACAAAAACTCTTATAAAACTAGCATTCAGTTCTTGTTTAAATAAAACAAAAACACCAAAGCACGTTAGACTAGCACTTAGCTCTCGGTTAAATAAAACAAAAACAAATTTTCATCAGACTAGCGATCAGTCCTCGTTGAAATAAAATAACAAACTTCATTAAAAGACCATCCAGTTTTCGTTTAAGATAGCACTTTTTAAATATTAGTTTAAAAGCATAAAATTCTTTTCTATATTATAAAATAATTGATTAGTTGACCTTACGATGATAAGCAAATAAGAATATATTTTAGAGAGTTTCCCTGCATCAGACAAACTAACAACTGAAGATGATGTAGGTGTTTTGAGAGAACTCACCAACTTTAGTTGGACATTTAATACAAATATACAAAATCTACTCTGTTGTGAAAGATGAAGACAACTGTGCATCAACTAGTTGACGTTCCGATTGATTACAAGAAAAAATCTTCAAATAATGTGTAAATAAATCCCGTGGTCATCCCATATGTTATTCTGCGGTTAAATTGAATTGGACTACAAATAGGTTTGTGATGATTACATTATTTTAGAGTAAGGTCAAGATCATACAAAAGTAATTTACTACATCTGGAGACCCAAATGATCACGTGGTGATTTCAGTTTTAATATATACAGTGCCATATAGAATCTTCAATAGAAACAATTATAAAGTAGCAAGGAATATTTCATAAGAAGGTTGCGTAAATAACAACCTAATACAACAAGTTCATCATTATACTAAGATAAAATAAAATTATCATATTATCTTAATAAAACAAGTTCTCACATTATATCAAGATGGAAGCTTCGTGCATCATACAGAGACATAAAAATTCTTACATTATATTAAGATAAAAATGTCTTTCACTATATTAAAATAGAAAATTCTTAAATTATATTAACATGGAAAAGTCTTTCAGTGGACTAAGATGACAAAATCTTACTTTGCTCTAACATTGTTCTGTGTCATGCTACGTTCTGCACTACGCTAACAAACTTATTTTGTGTTATAATAATAGAGCAGAGAATGTCTTATGTTAAACACACGAAAGTCCTTTGATATAAGTAAAGTAATCCCACTTCATCTTAAAGCAGAGTAATTCTATATGATTTTATACTAATAACAGTTTTGTGTTATGATAAGACAAGAAAGTTCTGTGTTATACCATTAAGATTTTTGTATTATAATAAGAGAAGAAAGTTCTATGTTATATTAATAAGAATTTTGTATTATAATGAAAAAAGACTGATATGAGTTATTCTAATAACATTTTTTTTTTTTAAATAAGACAAGAAACTTCTATGACAGTAAGGATTTCCCAATTGTAATCACGTGGTTATTTATTTTCTACTATACTGACATGCTTTATTAGTTCCTTTAGACCGAATCTGTTATCATACCTTCCTAACAAAATCATATTCTTAAATACCATTTGTAATGTATTATTCTGTATTAGTACCACTTATATTGTATTTTTCGTGTTAGTACCACTTATATTATACTATTCTTTCCAAGTATCACTTATATGTATTTTTCTTTGTTAGTACTACATATATTGTATTCTTTTGTGTTAGTGCCACTTACACTGTATCCTTCTGAATTAGTACCACTTATATATTATTCTTTCTAAGTACCATTTATATTATATTAATCTGTGTTAGTACATTTGTATTATTCTGTGATAGTACCACTTATATTATATTCTTCTGTGCTAGTACCACTTATATTATTATATTTAACTACCACTTATATGCATACTTCTTTTTAGTACTACTTATATAATATTATTCTTCGTTAGTACCGTTTATATTATATTACTCTGTGTTAGTACCACCTGTATTATTCTATGACAGTAACCATTTATATTATATTCTTCTGTGCTAGTACCACTTATATTATATTATTCTATTTAACTACCACTTATAAGTATACTTCTTTTTAGTACCACTTATATCATATTATCCTTCGTTAGTACCATTTATATTGCATTATTTTTGTTAGTACCACTAATATTGAATTCTTCTGGACCAGTAATACTTATATTATATTATTCATTGTTATGTCTCCTTCTATGTTAGAACCACTTATATTATATTATTCTTTGTTGGTACAACTTATATTGTATTCTTTTGTGTTAGTACCACTTATATTATTCTTTGTTAGTATCACGTATATTGTGTTCTTCTGTATTAGTACCAGTTATACTGTATTATTCTTTATAAGTGCTACTTATATTGTATTATCTGTTGCTATTTTTAATTGAATAAATTAGGGATTACAACCGCGTATTATAACCGCCATCATTGTAATCATGAGACATCATCACCAAGCGATAAGCACGTTTGTCTCTCTATTTCACTTCGCCGCCTCTCCACCTCACCATTTCAGGAAATTGACGTAGCGTTATTGACGTGCAGTAGTGACCGAAAGTGTCCACAGATTTCGGTAATATATCGAACAAGGACAGATAGGAATTGAACAAATAAAGAAAATCTTCAAAAGAGGAAACATGAATTTACCGAAGAAACGTCGTTGCTTGTAGTGCTACTGGAACTTTACATAACAGAACAATGTAAAAAAGTGAACTGTGTGGACAATGTGTAAACTGGACTCTTTTTTACTCGTATTTCGTATAGATATAACAGTATCTTGGCTTCTAACAACGTTTTTCGTTGGTACAGTGGAAAGAAAGCCGGTGGTCAAACATTAGTTTAAACTAAAACACTCTTCAAACAGTTTAATTTTCTCTCGTATTTATATAAAGCTCAATATAAAGTTTAAATCACATTACCTAAAACACGTGTTCTCAAAAGATTTTATTCCGGAACAACCGTCGTGTGGATAAGCGAATAAAACTTCCCATCTGTGAAATTTGGCACAAACTAAAGAGAAGGAAAATGCTTTACTCTAGCCAGACCAGAATGCAAAAAAGAAACCTCTCTCTGTGAAAATATTAGTGTAGAAAACAGAGGGAATCTCAGTAACCGCACTGTTTTACATTATTTTGAGGATGATTGGAGTCTCTTGGTCCAAGAGACCTTTGCTTACTTACTATATTTTTGTACTCACGGGAGTGTGTAGCCGAACCTGGTTTATTACTCATCAGGATTTTTATAACTTAATTCTCAAATTGAAATTATTTTAGGTAGGAGCAAAATAAATTAATCTCTGAGATCTTGGGCTTGGTCAAATACATCAGTTGAGAGTGTTTGACATCCAAAGTCGGAAACTGTAATTAGATTTCGAATCAGTCAAGAGATGACAGAGCTGTGAGCTAAAAGTTTGTACACGAAAAACAAACAAAAACTCAGAGCTGTTCTGTAAGCGACTGTATAGCGACTCAAAAAAATAACAACTCGCAAAGACTTGATGCAACCCGAGTCTTGAGAATCCCTGTCGTAGGTAATATTTATTGTTGACTCCTAACAACTAATTAATGTTGTGGAAATTATACTCTTTACTGATTCATGATTTCATGTTGTATACAGATCAAGCTGGAACCTGTAACTAAATGTTAGATAAAACGTTAATGGTAACCTCCAGTAAAGTGGCTACTACCCGAGTGGCTCAGCGGAACGTCTGAGGGCTTCTAGTGTTAGAAACTGAGTTTTGATACTCGTGGGGAGATATTACAGATAACTCATTGTGTAGCTTTGTTCTTAACAACGAACAAATAATAAAATGGTTAAGGCGCATTTTATAGTGTTTTTTTATGTAAAACTCAGATAGATGGATTCCGTTCACAGTTACGCGTAACTAATTTAAAACTATAGTTTTAAATCCGTAAATTCAGAAGTGCTAATACGTTTCTTACTTATTGTCACTAAAATTAAGCACAACTGTTGCAACATCAGAGAAATCCAGCGACATAAGAGGAAATGTTACATTCCATAACAAAATGTAACGATTGCTTCACCTCAGGTCACGGTGATATCACCTCCGAGACTGATGTTCACTAGCTGTTTTCACCTGACAAAAAACACGCCGAGGGACACAATATCTCGTTAATGGTTTACTTGTTTTTGATGTAGAACACAAAATAACACTGCAGGCTACCGGTGTTGTGTTCGTCGATGCTATCAAAACACAGTTTATAACGTTTCAAATCCTTAAGATTGTCCGCTGTGATACTAGGAAGTCCGCTAAATGTTTCATATGGAAATAGTTTTCAGCACGTAGTATCGAGATATATGTATATCTCATAGAATTTGGGATTTTTTTACCTAGAAATATTTAAAATTCAAAACATTTTAGTAATATTTTGTTTAAAATGGAAATATATATCATATTTTGAATAACTGTGAATGTTTGATTTCGAGAAAGAGTAGCAAACCAACAGAAGAAGAAATTCAAACAAAATTTATTCAACTCATAGAATTAATCGAATATTTGTATATATATATATATATATAATTGTATATATATGAACACCCTATGAATACGTACACTAAACTATATCAAATATAAACAATTAAACAGCCCTTTACGTGAGGTAATTACGGTGGTCCTGTACACGTGGTTATCATACCATGCAATGCAAATACGAGAATCAGCTAAACAGAATAATAAATAAGCCACAAATACCCACATGGGCACACATAACACCTAGAACTAAACTGTGCTATACGCGGGAGGATGGGTTACCATTAACAAGTTTCATGGATTTTATCTTATGTACATTGTGGTTTGTTATTTTCAGTACCAGTTCGAATATTCTAAAAATGTAATACATATGTATCAGATATGTAAGTACTCTGTTTAAATAATTGTTTAGTCAAACTGAGATTAATTTTAATGTATAAAAAACAAAAAAAACATCGTTGGTTAATGTTTTTCTTGCTTTTTCTCGTACTTTCAAGTTAGGTTTTAACTAATTGTATGTTTCATGATGTCTAGATTTTTAGTCTGAGGTTTTATATCATTATATGTATCATAGTTTCTAGACTTTAGTCTGTGGTTTTATGCCTTTGTATGTATCATGGTTTCTCTGTTTTAGTCTGAGGTTTTATATCCTTGTATGTATCATGGTTTCTTTATTTTAGTCTGAGGTCTTATATCATTGTATGTATCGTGGTTTCTCTAATTTAGTCTGAGGTCTTACATCATTGCATGTATCATGGTTTCTAGATTTTAGTCTGAGGTTTTATATCCTTGTATGTATCATGGTTTATAGATTTCAGTCTGAAGTTTTATTTCATTGTATGCATCATGGTTTATAGATTTTAGTCTGAGGTTTGATATCATTAAATGTATCATGGTTTATACATTTTAGTCTGAGGTTTTATATCATTAAATGTATCATGGTTTATTCATTTTAGTCTGAAGTTTGATATCATTAAATTTATCATGATTTCTCGGTATTAACATGGGTTTAAGGTCGATATTGGTTATTATTTTGAACTTTCACGCTTTTGTTTTTAATTTTACTTTAAGAAAATTACAACATATAGGTATGGGTTGTATTTTTTAAACACAATTATATTGGCGGTGTAGAGTAAAACTGTATATACCCAGTCCTCGTTATGTGGATTCTAACCGTAAGTTTTCAAAGTTTAACAAACCCGACTGCAAGTTAAAAACGATCAAGGATTTGACAGCGTTTGTATTACATCAAGATTTACATTTGATCTACATGTATGTATTGTGTACAGGTAGCAAAGTTAAGTTTTAAAAAACTTACGACTTCAGTTTCCACAATAGCATCAAAGTTTCACTCTACAACTACAAAAACATTATGAATAAAAGTAACTAATTAAACCAGCAAGAGAAATACAAGATTGGTTTCAGATTTTGTCTTTCACACGCAAGAAAAGATGGATGTGTAAGAACGCATCACCAAAGATAATTGTTTTGTCTTGTGTTCACAACTAGTAGCTGGAGAAACATATCAGTAGGTATCAGGATGTCCGTCAAAAACGATGCACAAACACCATCACTCTACGGTCTACTTTTTTCATTGTTTAATTGTTTAGGCTGGTTTCTACTTCTTAGATTGTGCACATGTCACACCAGTTGTACTGAGTACCTCAGTGTCGTCCCGGACTTACGAATTATACTTTTTGTTTCAGCCACTGCATTACCGAATGTCTTACATTAAACACTGACTATCGTTATGTCTATATCAGCTTTGTTGATTTAACAACACATTCATATTGTTGTCCTTAAACTATTGGCTTTCCCTATATCTATATTAGCTTTGTTGATGTAACAATCATTCCATATTGTTGTTCTACAGTTATTAGGTATTCCTGCTTCTATACTCTCTGTGTTGCTATGTTAACCACTTCATATTATTGTCCTATAATTTTGGCTTTCCCTGTATGTGTACTAGCTGTGTTAATTTTATCAATTATTCGATATAGTTGGCCTATAATTTTGGCTTTCCACGTGTCTACACTAGCTGTGTTGATATAACAACGTTTCTATATTGTTATCCTGGTTTTCATTGTGCATATACTAGCGTTGATATGACAACCACTCCACATTGTTGTCATCACTACTAGAGATGCGTATTTCTAGGTGTACGGACTAGAACGACATCAAACAAGAATTTTATTGTTAGCGTTGTTTATAATATCCCAACAGAACAACTGTTTTCTTTGGACATTAGCGAATTACTTACTTGCCTGAATGTTATGTCTTTCGCTTTATTTTGTAAGGACAAATCAGGTTGAAGGAATTCTCGATGAATGGGCGGCTCTTCGTGCAAACTAGAAGCTAGATTCGTGTTGTCTTTGAAAAATCCACCTTTCAGAAACACCGAAGACTGGAAAGATCCATTTAAAGTAGAAGAAACAATATTTTGCTGGCTCTCAGTACCAGAGTCGTGATTCTTAACAGTGTCTTCCTGATTATTACCAAGAATATCTTGGTTGTTTACCTCCCCTGGAAGAAAAGATAATTGCATGTTTGATTTAGAAGAGCAAACAGGCTTCCTCGACTCTGAAAGGGAATGGTCAGCGGTGTTCTCCAAATTATACTCTTCACCTTTGGGTTCCTCTGGTATAACTCCTCCAACGAAGTCCATTAGCTCGATTCTGTCTATTTCTAGTTGTTCCGCAAGATCTTTGTTATCGCTGATGTTTACATCTGTAACCTTGCCAACAAAATTGCGAATCTCATCAAATGGTCCTTCATTTTCCTCGTCAATCTTCGGAGAATCTTCTAGAAATTTCGTACCTTCAGTCTCGTGTTTCTTCAGATGTCGATCCAGGTTGGTCTGTTGTCCAAAACTTCGGTCACACAATGGACAATTAAATGGCTTTTCCTTATTATGAATGTTTCGGACATGACGTTGTAGGTTGGAGGAAATGCTGAACGATCTCTCACAGTATTTACATTTGTAAGGTTGCTCACCTGTGTGGGTTCGAAGATGGCGCGTGAGATTGGCAGAGCGGGGAAACACTTTTCCACAAAACTTACATGAATAGCGATCTTTGGCCTTATTCAGCTGCTGAGAAAGCATTTCACCCATTGGGTTCTCCATTTTGTCGAAATGACTTCTCCAGAAATCAAAAGAAGAAACGCTAGTACCGAACATTGGATGGCTGATAGATGAAGGTCTTTGGAAAAACGGTGTTGGTAATCTAGAAGGGCAAGGAAGAAATGGATGTTTTTGCTGCAGACCATTCATGTTCCCCAAGAACAATGGATGCACAGGTCGTGGGTACGCCACGTGAAATGATGTTTGAGATAAATCCTGCAATCCGGTTGAAGAACCAATATTACTTTTTTGACTTTCAAGGGATGTGTTCTTCTGGATTGCAATTTTGGGCTCCTCTTCATCTGGAAAAGACTTCTTTTTGTAGATTCTCAGGTCAAGAGGTTCATCGCGTAGAGGTTTTTCTTCTTTATTGTGGGTTGCATTTACTTGCTCTCTTTTTAGAGCCATAGTACTGTAAGAGAGATCACTTGATTTTTCTGTAGCTGAAGAAGTTGAAGGTTTTGTTTTGGAGATCATACTATCTTTTCCCACAGATGGCGCCTTACTAGTAGGAGATTTTCGATTCGGGCTAAACAACAAATCGCGAACACTATATTTCTGTGTGAATAGTGGCGTTTTAATGTTCTCTTCACCACTGATATATTCGTCCTCAGTAGAGAAAAGATCGTCTAATTCCCTGTCCGATGTCATTTCCTCTGATATGTCAAATTCTGAAGGCTCTGAACGTATTCTTTCGCCCTTCTGGAAAAATATTGAATTTTGAATTTTAGAGAGATGGTTTGATGGATCGCTGAGTCTTCCTGGGCTAAATGAGGGGTGAAAAGGGATATTTTTATTTGAGGTAAGTATTGTAGGATCTGGAAGAAAGGGTCGCGGCCCTGGGAGACTTCCACATGACAGCAAAGGATAACCATACAGAGAAGGGGCATAGAAGGGTAGCCTTGGATAGAATAAAATTTGATTTGCTTGTGGCATTAAATTTAGAGATTCAGAACAGTTGTTTCCGTCTAGGTTCTGACTAATACAACTACCCTCAGACGAACGAGAGTATATTGGTGAATTCTGCGTGGATGTCGGCACTGTGACGTCACAATACCTTTTATGCTTTGATAGTGATGTCACTGTTGAAAATGCCTGACTGCACTTATGGCATTTAATTTTCATTCGACAATTCGCGTGCATCCTTTTGTGTCGACACAAGTTGGAGAACTGGGTGTAAGCTTTGAAACAGACTTCACACCGGAATGGTTTGATACTACTATGAATATGCGTATGTTGCTTGAGACCGCTAGAGGTCGCAAATGTTTTCCCACACTCTATACAGGCATGGCAACGGGCTCCAATGTGCTGGGAACGAATATGACGTTGTAAGTTGCTGGGATCGGTAAATACTCTCTTACAATTTTCACACACATAACGACGCGAGTTGTCATGTGACACCTGGTGACGGATCAAGTTACTTTTCCAATTGAACACTTTTGGACATTGGTTACATTTATACTCCTTGTCGCCTTGTCCCAGGTCACTACACCAATGAGAAGAAATATTAAAGTCATTGAAACTGTAAGATGCCAAATTAGAATAAAATAATTCTTCTGTTATTGATCACAAGGTAATTTTAGAAACAAAACAAGGGTTTAGTGCGTTCACACTTCTCCACTTCGTTATAACAAAATAAAAATAACATTTTATATGGAACAAAACATTAATTATCAACCTTCTCCTTAGGCCAGGCCTGGACTGTGAATCAGTGATTCATGGTTCGCGTCCCACTATGTAATTTGACGCTATGAGTTCTAACAGTCACATCTCTCACTATTAGATCAAACAAAGATTCGCGGCTGTCTTTCTTCTAGTCTACTTTTTCAAAGTTAAGTACGTTTAAAACGGTATGTCTCTTATAGAGTTTTTGTGAAACTTGTAAACAAACAGAAACATTATCTCAAAATAATCAAAACTAGAAGCATCAAATATTAGAAATCTAATGCTACAGAAAGAACTAACACACTCATTCTATAAAACATCAGTAACATTAAAGATAGAACCACCACACTCATCCTATAAAGCATATGTGCTCAGATATTTCGATAAGCAAATATACTCATTGTGTTTCATAACAACAAAATGGTTTCTATATAATGGTCTATTTACTGAAAATCCTTAATTTATTTCAAGGTAAACTGTTTTTATCGTTCTACTAGTACTAAAACGAACTGGTCTATAGATTCACGACTGTAATAAACACCTATTATTTAGCGGTAACGATTTCTATTTTTATCATTATAAAATTTTACCACATCTACTCTTTAAGTAAATTGTATTTTTTTTCGTTACCTTAAAGTGTCAGAAAGTTGGTCAACATTTCCGTCATCACTCATTTCCGTAGCTTGTTCTGTACTAAGCCTTAAAGCAGTTCCCTCTTCCGTCCGTGAAATTGGTATCAACGGTGGGGGTAACGAATGGATGGAGTGTGAGTTCGGTTTGTTTCTGTGATTAGATGGTGTTTCGTTACTGGAACGGCAAGCTGTGACGTAATTATCAACGTCATTCAATGTTTGACCTATAACAGAAAGAAACATTCGGTGACTTGTTAGTTTTGCTATATTTCAAATGTCCAAACAGTTGTTATAGAAACGCGTATAGGTGCCTCGAGCATAGTGTTTAAAACTACATGTATTTCTCTTGTTTCATAAACCTAAATGACTTACCGTCGTTTCTGGAAACGTTGTGGTCATTTGTCAAACGTGAGTTTCCTTCTAAAACAACGTCCGCTGACGAAATAATTAGTTCTTCCGATTCTTCCAAGTCCAAGGAAACCTCCAAATATAACTGGAAAAAAATAAAATGAAGCCAACTATTAAAAATAAACGGTTTCAGCTTTTTTCAATTGAACCTCGTAAATAAAAATAGAAATCAAATATGTGCCTAATAATCTGTACAGATAGTACACAATCTGTAAAAACGTATCCCGTCTATGAACCAGGCTAATCAACCTCTTTCATGTAGCTAAAACATTCAAACTTTACTATGTTAGAATAATTATTATTTAACAAGTACCAACATTTGTTTACTTTCTAAGGCAAGAAGTTGTTTTTTTTTAATTATCACCTTTGCAGAAAAAAATGCATTCATTTTGTTGTTTGATTATGTGAAATCCTATGGGATGAGCCCTAACCATAGCAAGGAATCGAACTCTGGATTTGAGGGTTGTAAGTCCAGTGATTTACCGAAGAACAAGGTAACCAGTGCCAACATATCAAGTACATCGTTATAAGTATGTGGTTGGTTTAAAGACACTACACCCGAGTTCGTTCGTTCTTTTAACATTTTTATTCTATTTTCCTTAGTAGTAAGTTTCATTAACGAAACCTTTGCTATTATACTTTTCACCATTAACTAATTGTTCGTTTAACTTAAGTCTATTCTAAATAACTTTGTAATATTGTTGCATCATTATATTCTCTATTTATTTGATTGTCTATTAATTTATTTCACACTTTTATACAATGTTTAAACTTAATAAAACGCTTATATCTAATAATATACCATGTTCAATATGCACAGTTGAAGGTACAGTATGTATGTATAACCGAAACATTCAAGAACTAACTGCACAGACGACACCTGTCGAATGTTTGTTGTTATTAGCGTAGTTTATTTATTCATGATTAAAATTCGATTCCCGTGGAATGAACCTGTTGTTAATTTACCAACGTTATAAAAGTTTAAAAGAAGTCTTTGTTGTTTTACGGTGTGTGTGTTTTCCAATATAAAAT
This sequence comes from Carcinoscorpius rotundicauda, assembly GCA_011833715.1. Taxonomy (NCBI): domain Eukaryota; kingdom Metazoa; phylum Arthropoda; class Merostomata; order Xiphosura; family Limulidae; genus Carcinoscorpius; species Carcinoscorpius rotundicauda. Next base: position 58,399,997 of record CM022398.1, read on the forward strand.
GATCCATACATATCGATTGTAAATAACTTTGAGACAAGGGTTTAAGGATTCCAACCTATTTTTAGGAGAAATAATTAACTCGCTGGAAACGGCTGTTTTGTGATGGAAATTGTCTCAGCGCCCTCTAAAATATTCAACTAATATTTTTTTTTTTAATATTACTTATTCATAGACAAAACATCAATTTCTCTTATGTAATTACGCTGTAGTGTTTTTAAAACGTGAAGTTTAATCAATTAATGAAAAAAACCCATCATGAAATCGTTGTTTTGACGACTTTAAATCGATCCATGGAATATGACATAAGATAATCAGATGCTTTACCTGGCCATTCTCAAACACTAGGCAGGTGTTACTGGCCACCGCGCTGTCAGAGCGTCTGACGAGATTCGTCCAGTGGCCTGTGGGTTTCGTAGCTGTGTTTAGCCAACCTCTGAAGTGTCCATCATGCTCGAGCACCTGTTTAAAAATGAACAGAATCATTCAAGACGGAATCGTCATAACTTCTGCTGGCAGTAACGTATAAAATATTACGGCAAATGTGTCTTCCTATTAACTTCCCTATTCCAAACTTTATGGGAACTTGGAGTAACTTCCTATTCTACACGCATGCTCCAGTAGTTTTGCGTATTAAATACAACTTCACAATGTAAGGCGGGCCCTTGAGAAACGAAGAAAGAACAAGGTCTCAACCTGCACTAGACTGTTATTTTCCATTTCCTATTTTATAATTCGAAAATAAGGTGCAGAGAGAATATGGTGCAGTAAGCAAACGTAATGCTTGCAGTATTGATCTCCAGGTCAATTCAGTGTTAGTATAAATAGACGTATAGGCTAAAGTACAATATTAGTATGAAAACTTTTAAAAAATAATAAATTGCTCCATTGTTATAGAAGGCGTTTATTTTCACATCTTCCACTGTACATATTATTCTCATACAATGTTTACGCTATACGCGTCGACCTTTTTTTTGAACTATGTGTTTGGACTGGGAAATGGTGAATGTATTCGTTCCAACGAAACGGAAATGGCACTTTCTTCTACAAATGTACATTACAGCAAGATGGATGCTGCCGAACCGCTTGTGTTTTCTAGCCCTGCTACCGAGACTATTGTTATTATCGCCTTGGCAACCTAACTGGCACTTCAGAGCTTTCGTAAACGTGGCAACAATGACGGGAGAGTTAATGGCACTTTGTTGTTACCGTACATCTATCGTCTGCAGACACAAAATGAACTTTTTATTTACGTGTTTCTATCCTGAAACCCGCGACAGTTTCGCTTCGTCAATGGCGTGATTTAGATCCGTAATTTTATATCAAACTCGTGCAGGCGATGACTTTCAAAGAGAAAAATACACATTTAGTCTACTGATTGGGGTTTCTGTTAACGCATATCATACGCTTTCTATAACCTCACTTTCTCTTACTGACACTTTTATTCGATATCATAACTATTTAGACTATATTACACTAGGTACAAAAACAATGAAATATTGATAACGGATCATAATTGTTCATGCTGAGGAATTGAATACTATATATAATTATTCAGCTACAATCCTTGCTTTCTAAAATTAAATACTTCTGTAGGTCACTGTTTATGAAAATATGAAAACTTCTAGTGTATCTAAAAGGAATCGAACACTGAATCATACGGCAAAACTAACTAATCAGTCATTTTGGCAATAAAAAAACAATGCTCAGTCTTCAGATAACATATATTTCTAAATTTCAGCCATTGTTTCAAATTTCAAGATTTTTTTAGCTCTAACCCCGATGAAGACGCACAGGCTACACGTTAGCTGAAATCAACAGTTTCTTCTTACTACTGTCTGGGCGATAAAAGAACTGTTTTTATTTTTCCAATTTCAACTTTTACTTACTTTGGAGTGTATATTTTTACAGCAAGGCCTCATTGAGCTTTGTGCTGTGTCCACCGAGGTAAAACAAACCCATGATTTTAGAGTTGTACATTCGCGTACTTACCGCTGACCCACCAGAGCTTTAATCACTTATGACTATTTACACTACACATACATATGCATCGTACATACCATAATATACTAACTACACTGTATCATATCATACATACCATAATATACCATCTATACTATATCATACCACAATATTCTAACTATACTATATCATACCATAATATACCAATTCTACAATATCATACATACCATAATATACCAACTACACTATATCTCACCATAATATACTAACTATATTATATCACACAACAATACACTAACTAAACCATATCATATCATAATATACCAACTATACTATATCATACCATAATATACCAAATATACTATATCATACATACCATAATATACTAACTATACTATACTTAAAAACATTCACTTAAATAACACGAAAGACTATACAATAACTTGTTAAACATCCACTTAGATAACACTAAAGAATATTCAACAACATTTTAAACATCCACTTAAATAACACTAAAGAATATACATGAACTTGCTAAACATCCACTTTAATAATACTAAAGAATATACAACTTGCTCACACGATTGTCCATGAGTCAATCCATCCGTTTAATTTGAACTTAACAGTGATAAAGATTAAAAACTATTTGTCTCTTTCTTGATAACGAGAAACCCACTTGAAATAAAAGTGTTTCTCAGAACGTCTTGTATAGGTATTAACACTTTTATTGATTAGCAGAGAACAACGTTTCGACCTTCGTAGGTCATCTTCAGGTTGACAAAGAGAGAGTTTAAATGTGACCGTTGATGGACACATGTCTCAGGGACGACAGTATAAATGGGTATGAGATTGTAGGGAGCATTGCAGGTGGATGTTAGGTTATTAATTAGTATAGGTATAAAGGTTTTCCTTTATATTGATTTCATTTTGGTTTTTGTTGCTGTATAAGTAAGGCTTCTTTGATTTTGCAATTGTTTATATTTGTTTCCCTATTTAATATTTGGGTATTTTCTATGGTTATGTTGTGTTCAAATACGTGTGAAGGTGTTTTTTGGTGTTCTTTGAATTTGGTTTCCACACGATTGTCTATGAGTCGATACATCCGTCTCTTTGTATTTAATGATTGAACTTTATAGTGATAAAGATTAGAAACTATTTGTCTCTTGATGACGAGAAACCAACTTGAAATAAAAATGTATCTCAGAACTTCTTGTACGGGTATTAAAACGTATTCATGAGGCGAGAACAACGTTTCGACTTTTGTTGGTCATTTTTAGGTTAAAAAAGAGAGAGTTTGAATGTGAATATGTATCATGGGTATTTTCTAAATATGTAACATCAGCCAGCTCCTTTTTCAAAGACTCTTTTAACTTTAAATATATTTCTAATCAACTAAATCATAAAGCCTCAATGGCCAGTTTTGAGGTAATCTCCCTCCTCACAGAAGTCCCAACAACTGAAGCCTGCAAGACAGCTTTAGAACTTTATATTCAAGACCCCAACCCATTGATACACATTCCCAGCAACCAATTATCAACCCTTAAAGAATACATTATCACCAAAACTAATTTTATGTTCAATGACTCAAACTACTTACAAATAAATGGCCAAAGTATGGGAAGTCCCGTGTTGCCAGTTCTAGCCAACATTTTTCATGACGCAGATTGAATCTCAAGAGATCAATTCAGCTTTACACCCACCACTATACTGGTACAGATATGTTGATGATACAACTGATGAATTTACATCTACAGAATACATACTTAGTTTTTATCAACCACGTTAACTCGATACACACTAACATTAAATTCACCTGCGAACAGGAAAAAACTAACTAAATAGCATTTCTTAACCTCAAAATTAGTAGAACTGATACACAATTCAAAACAGAAATCTACAGAAAAACTCACCCATACTAAATTATATGTTCTCTGGGACTCAGCACATGATACAAAACAAAAACTCAACACATTAAGAAACCAAATAAGCACAACCATAAAACTTTGCTCACCGATAAAATCAAAGAAACCACAAAAATAAAACAAAACTTCATCAACATCAACAAATGTCCTCAAAAAACCGTGAAAAAAAGTACACGCACACACGAAGACCAAAAACAAACAAACAACAATAAACCAACCATATGTTCCCGACATCAGCGAAAAAATAACCAACATTTGGGTAGAAATTTATAGCAAAACACAGCATTCCAGTAAACACCAAATTTATTTCAAAACCAGGTACAAACCTAAAGTCTATACTATGTAAAAACTACACTGACAAACACAACACCGACATAATTTATAAAATACAATGCAACAGCTGCCACGACTTCTATATTGGAGAAACAAGCAGAAAAATGGAAACTATATTCAAAGAAAAAAAACACCTTCACGCGTTTTTGAACACTGCTAATCAATTAAACACAACATAACCATAGGAAACACCCAGATATCAAGTAGGGAAACAAATATAAACAAACGTAAAATCAAAGAAGTCCTACTTATAGAGCAACTAAAATAAAAATTAAATCAATGTAAAAGAACACCTCTATACCAATACTGTTGTTGTTGTTTTGAATTAAGCACAAAGCTACACAATGGGCTATCTGTTCTCTGCCCACCACGAGTATCGAAACCAGGATTTTAGCGTGTAAGTCCGCAGACATACCGCTGAGCCATTGGGGGGCCTATACCAATACTAATTAATAACCTAATATCCACCTGTAACGCCACCTACAATCCCGTACCCGTTTATACTCTCGTCCCTAAGACATGCGTCTGTCAACGGTCACATTCAAACATTCTCTCTTTCTTAATCTGAAAATGACCTAGGACGTTCGAAACATTGTTTTCTTCTTATCAGTAAAAGTGTTAATACTCATACCAGCCGTTCTGAGGTACATTTGTATTTGTCTGTTGCCCAATTCAAGGACACTCGCACTCTGGTATTTTTACATGGAAAGTACGAAACGAGACTCTCATATTCTGGTCAAGTCCACACCTGAATGATAAATTCATGTCTTCATGTGCCATGATGGTTTTACAAGAAATTGGTTACACAGAGTCGAAATTCGGAGAAACTTTCATATACTTCTTCTGCAGTTGCTTTATTAAGTTTATTAACTAGTCAGGGAGTGTAAGATGGAGCAGCTGTAGAGTCTGGACAGTTAGGGTCTGGATAGTGTGAGTAATGGTAGAAGATGAACTAATGAAGCACTGGTTATTGTCCCATAAGTTTCATCCGATATACATACAGTTATCGTGGAGAATAACCTTTGAACAATAGCCGTAACAGCAGAAATGTTTACTTAAAGAAAAGAAACGAAGTATTCGTGACTGGTGAAGTGAGAAATGTTTATATTGAAGGAATGATACCACTTAGTTCTGGCTAATACTAGTTACGTAGAAATGCTTAGATCAACAAAACAAACAAAACTTGTGATATGGTCATGTGTTCTCATATACTCATATCTTGTACTCTTTTAACGTTTTTCATTTCAACATGAAATGTCTTATCGAGAATTTATGTATATCAGGAAAAGTTAGGCTGAACTTCGATATATAGAATTCACTCCTATCACCTTGGTAACCCATTTTATATATAGGATGTAACTTCTGTCACCTTGGTAGCATATATTAATTATAAGATGTGAGTACTTCCTGTCACCTTGGTAGCATATATTAATTATAGGATGTGAGTACTTCCTGTCACCTTGGTAACATATCTTAATTATAGTATATGAGTACCTTCTGTCACCTTGGTAACACAGCTTAATTATAGTATATGAGTACCTCCCGTCACCTTGGTAATATATCTTAATTATAGTATATGAGTACCTCCCGTCACCTTGGTAATATATCTTAAGTATAGCATGTGAATACCTTCCATCACCTTGGTAACACAGCTTAATTATAGTATATGAGTACCTCCTGTCACCTTGGTAACATATGTTAATTATAGTATATGAGTACCTCCCGTCACCTTGGTTATATATCTTAAGTATAGTATATGAGTGCCTCCTGTCACCTTGGTAACATATGTTAATTATAGTATATGAGTTCCTCCTGTCACCTTGGTAGCATATCTTAATTATAGTATATGAGTTCCTCCTGTCACCTTGGTAGCATATCTTAATTATAGTATATGAGTACCTCCTGTCACCTTGGTAACATATCTTAATTATTGTATATGAGTACCTCCTGTCACCTTGGTAACATATCTTAATTATAGGATGTGTCTGACGTTTATTACCTCGGTATCCTATTTTACTTAAGATATTAGTAATTTCTATCTCCTCCGTACATATCTGTTAAATGGTTAATTTTTATTACCATAGTAGTACATCGTATCTTTAGTAATAATTGCTTTCATCGCTTATGCAACTCACATTATTTGTGGGATCTTGATCTACCAAGCTACAAATAGTCTACCTTTTAAAATTGAACTAACTATAACACATCCTTAATAATTCTGTTTCACAGGAACTGGAAACAGATCCGACAAGACATGGAAACGAGGCAGCCTGCCTCGTGATATAGCAGGACCTCTTCTCAAAACGTCTCTTAGAGCGACGTTCTGTTGAATATCCAGTGAATAAACGTTATACAAGTAGTTTCACAGTCGTGTAAGAGTGAATACCACTATAGAGAAAGGAAGCTCAAAGAACTTTTCTCATCTTAACACCGTCACATAAACGTAAACTTCCAGTTCCCATCCCGCCGTGCGATTGTTGTTTTCTTTCCTCGCAGTGAAGTAGGAGTTCCAAACTTTATTTTGTCACTGACTTCTTCAAGTCACAAACGGTCTATACTAAGAGTAGACAAACGTCCATCGGCAGACTGTCCCCCCCCCAAAAAAAAAAGATATTTTGGGGTAAAATGACTGCTTAATGTACAAGTGGTCGTTTGTAGTCTTCTTGTCTAATAAACAGATTACTGAACACAAAGCTACATCGTGTTTGTACTCAGATAAAAGAACATGTTCGTTAAACTCATATAAACACAAGTAGTAGCGTACCAAACTTGTCTCTTACTGCCCAATAAGCATTTTGATCCATAACAGAAGTCATCAGTTGAACTGATGATGAGAAATAATAGAATTTATGATTTCAATACGTAAAAAAGTAGAAAACCAATATTGAAAAAATAAACAATGGAACTGTTAAATTGCGAAGAATCGTGTGATTCTGATTTACGATGTTATCTACTTCAGTAAACGAAACGTTTAATCGTCAGGTAAGGTTTTATCCACTGAAGAAAGCGCAACGTGTGATCGCGTCTAAGGGAACGTACAACCATTGTTTCGTTCATTTACCAGAATTCTTATCTCTTTCTGTTTAACAGTAGGCCTAGTATTTCAACAAAGATAAGACTTTAGGATATTACTCAAACCTTCTGATCTCTCCAGAGTGTAATCTCTTGACCTGGAATGTAAGGATTTTCGTTTTTGACGCAAACAGACAAATAAAAAAATATCCACGGGTTAGAGATTATAATTGGCAACGTTTACTATATGTTCTATTTGACTCGCTTCGTTCTAGAGGCGAAAAAGGCTCGGGCTGAGACCACAGACTGTAGCTGGCAGGTTTCCCAATGGATTAGCGATCGAGTAAAGCACGCGGTCACAGACAGCTGATGAGCTGTACAAGATTAGCAGCTCCCTGTGTTCACTTTATCTTATCATAAAATACGGGACTAAAACAACACTGACCCCATCCAAATAGAGTCTGTTTGTTTAAAGTCCAAGTGCAAAACATAATAATAATATAATAATAATTTATATCGAAAATCTCCTATACTTCTGGATCGTTCTGCAAGATAAATTTATAACTTAACCAGTGGATTTATAAATGTAATAGCTGATAGAGAACAATATACAGCGTTGGACTCTTTAACCAGTGGCTCTGTAATTATAACAGTTGATAGACACCGATATACAGGGTTGTAACCTTGTCAAGGGTTCAACGTTGACATACACGACTATACATGGTTGCATTTTTTACCCAGTGATGATATAAACATAACACTTGATAGACACCGATATATATAGTTGGAATCTTCAAGAAGTGGTTGTTTTAATGTAACACTTACTAGACACAAGTATACGGGATTACACTGTTTAACCAGTGGATTTATAAATGTAGCAGTTGATAGACACCAATATGCATGAGTAGACTCTTTACTCAGTGATTCTATAAACGTAGCGGTTGATAGACTTCAATATACATGGATGGACTCTTTAACAAGTGATTGTTTTAATGTGAAACTTGATAAACACTATATACGGAGTTACACTGTTTAACCAGTGAATCTATAAATGTAGCAGTTGTTAGACACTAATATACAGAGTTACACTGTTTAACCAGTGAATCTATAAATGTAGCAGTTGTTAGACACTAATATCCTGAGTTACACTGCTCAGCCAGTGGATCTGTAAATGTAGCAGTTGTTAAACTCCAATATACATGATTGGACTCTTTTACTCAATGATTTTATAAATGTAATACTTAATAGACGCCAGTATACAGAATTGGACACTTTAACCATTGGTTCTATAAATGTAAAAGTTAATAGACACCACTATACATAGTTGGACTCTTTAACAAGTGGTTGTATAAATGTAAAAGTTTATACACACCAATATACTGGACTACACTCTTCACCCAGTGGTATTATAAACGTAACATTTCATATTCACGAATACACAGTGTTACACTCTATAACCAGTGATGCTATAAGTGTATCAGTTGATAGCCACAATAAAAATGGTTTGACTCTTTAACCAGTGGTTATGTAAATGTAACAACTGATAAACACCAATATACAGGGTTCGAGTCTTTAACAAGTGGTTCTATAAATTTAACAGTTGATAGACACAAATATACAGAGTTGCATTTTTTAACCAGTGGTTCTATAAATGTAACAGTAGATGGACACCATTATACAGGGTTGGACTCTTTAACAAGTGGTTCTATACATGTATCAGTTGATAGACACCAATGTAAAATGTTAGACCCTTTGACAAGTGGTATTACAGGGTGTTCGGAAAGTCACTGTGCACTTATATATTTATTAACAGGCATGTTTCAATACAGAATACAGGAGGTAAATATGAATAACAATTATAAACAATGTTGAAAGTGGCCTCCGTTGGCATCAATACAGGCTTGGATCCTTCTTATTTTGTTTCTAAACACCGCTATCAGTTGCTGGCTTGAAACAAACTGAATGAATGCTGTTATCACTGCTTTCAAACTGCACAGTGACTTTCCGAATGTAGCGATCGATTGACATCAATGTACATTGTTGGGGTCTTTTTCCGGTGGTTGTATAAATGTAACAGTTAATAAACAACAATATACAAGATCAGACTTTTTAACCAGTGGAGTTATAAATGTAACAGTTGATAGACACCAATATAAATGGTTAGACTATTTAAGAAATGGTTCTATAATTGCAACAGTTAATGGACACCAACTAACATGGTTGGATTTTTCAACCGGTGGCTCTATAAATGTAACAATAGATGGACACCAATATACAGGGTTAGATTCTTTATCCAGTGGATAAATGTAGCTGTTGATACACACAAATATACAGGTAGGATGAGACTCTAGAACCAGTGGTTCTATAAATGCAACAGTTGATATACATAAATATTCATGGCTGGACTTTTTAACAACTGGTTCGATAAATTTAACAATTGATAGACATCAGAATATGTGGTTGGATTGTTTAAAGGGGTGGTAGACACATAAAAGCCGATAGACACCAATATACGTGATTTGACGATTCAATAAATGAATCTATAAATGTAATAGTTTATAGACACCAATATACAGGGTTGAACTCTCTAACTTGTTCTATATTTGTAAGAGTTGATAGAAACCAATGTACAGGGTTTGACTTTTTAACCAATGGTTCTATAAATGTAATAGTTGATACACACAAATACAGAGGGAAGAATTAAACAGTGGTTCTATAAACGTAACAATTTATAGACACCAATAACATGGTTGAACTCTCTAACCAGTGGTTCTAGTAACGTAACAGTTGATAGGCACAATTATACAAGGTTGGACTCTTTAAAAAGTGCTTCTATAAATGTAGCAGTTGATGTATTCAAATATATAAGGTTGAACTCGTTAACCAGTTGTTCTATAAATGTATCAGTTGTTAAACGCCAATATATAAGGTTGGAGTACTTAACCAGTGGTTCATTAAATGTAACAGTTGATAGACATCAATGTACAGTGTTGGACTGTATAATAAATTGTTCTTTACACGTAACAATTAATAGAGACCAATATACATGATTGGACCCTGTTAGCAGTGGTTCTATAAATGTAATAGTTGATAGACACCAATATACAGGGTTGGAGTCTTTAACTTGTAGTTCTATTACCGTAACATTTGATAGAAACCAATTTACAGGGTTTGACTCTATCCAGCGGTTTTATAAATGTAACAGTTGAAAAAGACCAATATATAGGGTTAGACTTTTACCCAGTGATTCTATAAACGTAAAAGTTGATAGACACCAATATACAGGGTGGGACTCTTTTAACCAGTGGTTCTATAAACGTACCTAACATAACACTTTGTAGAGACCAATATACAGGTTGGAGTAATGTACTGAGGCTGAACTCCTGTACTAGGGCTGGACTTCTGTATTCCTGTACTATGGTAGCATTCCTGCGATACAGATGGAATCCAGCAATATGGTTGGACTGCGGTTCTGCCCTTATTACAAAACGTTGTTACAAAGATTCATCTTCTGGATCAGAACTGGACAATTGAGAATATTTTCATGTGAATACTGTGAGAGTCCATCAGCTAAGTCTGATAAACCTAAATTCAACCATTATTTTATCTAACACAAGAAATATTTTTTTATGTTCCATCAAAAGTTTCCGAAAAACGATTTTTTTTCCGTCATAAAAATTTCTAATAATCTTTAATACGTAATAATAATGTTTACCTAGATTAAAAGATATAGTAAATAATACATTATACCTAATTAAAGTTATAAAAATGCTCTTTATCCACTTCAGAGGGTGAAATAGCCTTCTCTACCAACGTTAGAGATTAACGTATATATGTGACAATACTCTTTTAACTACATAAAAAGATGAAGTAACGCACTTTACTTACATCCAAAGATATAATATTTTACATTACCTAATTTAGAACATGTAATAACGCTCTTTCGAGACATTAGATATTCCATCTTTTATTATATATAAGGAGATTCACCTACACTAAAAGATGTAATAATGTTCTTCACCTAATTAGAAGACGGGATAACCTTGTTTACTTTCACAAAAATATGGAATAAAGCTACATAACTACATTAGAATATTTAAAAACACTTTTTACTTCCACTAGTATATGTGATAACGGTCGTTACCTACATTACTATGTTTGCTAACGTTCTTTACCTATATTAGTACACGTTATAACGTTCTTTCCCTACATTAGTACACGTGTTAATGCTATACAGTTATTTTAATATATGTGATCACGTTCTTTACCTACTTAAGTATATATGATAACGTATATTACCTGTGTTAGTTTATGTGATAACTTTCATTCCTGACATTACTATATGTGATAACGTTCTTTCCTTACATTGCTATATGTGATAACGTCCTTTACCTACTTTAGTACAGATGATAACGCTCTTTATCTACTTTAGTATATGTGATAACGTCTTCACCTACATTACTGTATGTGGAAACGACTTTTCCTATGTTGGTATATGTAAAAACGTCCTTTACCTACTTTACCTTTTTTACCTACATTAGTATAAGCGATAACGTCTTAACCTACATTAATATATGTAATAACGAGTTTACCTACATTATTGTATGTGATAACGTTCTCTATCTGCATTGGTAGATATTATAACGTTGTTTACCGACAACTTTACTATATGTGATAACATTCTTTAATTAAATTAGTATATGCGATTACGTCCTCTAAAATTCTTTATCTACATTAGTATATGTGATGACGCTGTTTACATATTTTAGTATATGTAATAACGTTCTTTTTTTACTTTATTATGTGTTATTTTTATATCTTAGTGTTCATGATAACATTATTTTGATACGTTAGTCTATACGATAACTTTTTATACCTACATTACTATATGTGATAACATATAGTCTATACGATAACTTTTTATACCTACATTACTATATGTGATAACATTCTTTACTTAAGTTAGTGTATTTGATAAAGTTCTTTACCAACATTAGTATATTAGGTAACGTTCTTCATTTACATTCGTAGATGTGATAACGTTTTTCACCGACATTAGTACATGTGAAAACGTTTCACTTATATTAGAATAGGTGACAACGTTCTTTACCTACTTAAGTGTATGTGATAACTTTTTGTGTACATTAGTGTATGTGATAACGTTCTTTACTTTCATTACTAAACGTGATAGAGTTTTTATCTACATTAGTAATTTGATAACGTTCTTTATCTACATTAGTATACGTGATAAGGTTGTTTACCGACATTAGTATTTGTGAAAATGCTCTTTACCTACATGATTATATTTGATAACGTTCTTTACCTACTTTAGATGTGAGAACGTTCTTTATCTGCATTAGTATATGTGATAACGTTCATTATCTACATTAGTAAAGGTGATAACGGTTTTTACCTACTTTAGTACATGTAATAACGTTAATATCTGCATCAGTATATGTGATAATGTCCTTTGCCCACATTAGTACATGTAACAACGTTTTTATCTACATTAGTATATATGATAACGTTCTTTACTTATGTTAGAATTTGTGCTAACATTCTTTACTTACATTAGTATATGTGGCAACGTTGTTTATGTACATTAGTCAATATGATAACGTTTTTTACTCTCAAAACTATATTTGATAATGTTCTTCACCGAAACATACTTTACCTATATTTGTATAAATGATAATATTCTTTAACGACACTACTATATATGATCATTCTTGACCTGCATTAGTGTAGACGATAACGTTTCTTACCAATATTACTATATCTGATTACGTGCTTTATCTAAATTAGTATATTTGGTAACGTTTATTACCTGGGAGAGTAAATGTGATAAATTGCTTTACCTACTTTACTATATCTGATAACGTTCTTTACCTACATTACTATAAGTGATAATGTTTTCAGCCTACACTAACATATGTGATAACGTTCTTTACCTTCATCAGTATATGTGATAATATTCATTGCATGCATTAGTACATGTAATAACGTTCATTACCTTCGTCTGTTTATGTACCTACACTCTTATCAGATAACGCTATTACCTAGATTATTACATGGGAAAACGTTGTTTACCTACATTAGTATATCTGACAACGTCTAAACACACATTAGTATAGGTGATAACGCTCCTTACCGACATTACTCTATCTGATTACGTGCTTTATCTACATTAGTATATCTGATAACGTTCTTTACCTACATTAATATATGTGATAACGTTCTTTATCTACGTTTCTATATCTGATAACGTTATTTACCTACAGTAGTATATGTTATAAAATTCATTACCTGCTTTAATAAATGTGATAACGTTTTTGACCTACATTAGTGTAGACAATAACGTTTCTTACCGATATTAATATATCTCATTACGTGATTTATCTAAAGTAGTATATCTGATAACGTTCTTTACCTACATTAGCATATCTGACAACGTCTCAATCTTCATGAGTACATGTGATAATATTTAGTACCTGGAACAATATATGTGATAAATTTCTTTGCCTACATTACTTTAAGTTGTAATCTTTTCAACCTACAGTGGTATATGTGATAACGTTTTTTTCCTTCATCAGTATTTGTGATAATGTTCATACATACATTAGTATATGTGGTAACGTTCATTATCTATCTTAGTATATGTGACAAAGTTCTTTACCAACGTTAGTTTATGTGATATCGTTTTCTGCTTACCTCATTATATGTGCTAACGTTCTTCTACACTAGTACACGTGATAACATTCTTTACCAATTATAGTATGTGTAATAACGTTCTTCACATAATTTAGTTGGTGTGATAACATTCTTTTTATACGTTAGTATATTTCATACCGTTCGTTAGTACTTAAGTATATGTGATAACATTAGCTATCTGAATGAGTAATGTGAAAACCTTTTTTTTTCAATTCATTGCTTTAAGTAATAACGTTCTCTACCTGCTTTAGTGTATGAGATAACTATAGCTACATTACCATATGTAATAATATATTTATCTACAGTAGTGTGTGTGATAACGCTGTTTACATGCAGTACTATATGTGATAACGTTCTTTATCTCCTTATTCTTTGTGATAACGTTCGCTATCTTCTATAGTGTATATGATAACGTTCTTTACTAACACTAGTTTATGTTATAACGTTTTTATCTGCATTAGTATAGGTGATAAGGTTCTTCACCTATATTAGTACATGTGATAACGTTTTTTATTTACTTTAGTATATGTGATAACGTTCTTAGACAACAATACTATATTTGATAATTCCTTACCCACTTTAGTATATATTATAACATTCTTTATCTACATTAGCATGTGTTATAACGTTCTTTATCTTTATTAATTTATTTGATACAGTTCTTTACCTCTTTTATTACATGTTATAACTTTCTTTATCGACATTAGCATATGTGATAACGTTGTTTGTCGACGCTACTGTATGTTATAACGTTCTTTACCTACATTAGCATATGTGATAACTTTCTTTACCTACATTACTACATGTGATAATGTTTTCAACCTCCATTAGTAAATGTGATAACGTTCTTTACATACGTTAGTGTATCTTATGACATTATTTCGCTACATTAGTATATGTGATAACATTCTTTGTTTGCATTAGTATATGTGATAATATTTTTTATTTGCATTAGCATGTCTGATAATGTTCTTCACCTACATTTCTATATGTGGTAACATTCTTTACCGATGTTATTAAATGTGATAACGTTCTTTACCTACTTTAGTATGTGTGATAACGTTCTTTTCCGAATTAAATATATTTGATAATATTCTTAACTACATCAGTATATGTGATGACGTTGTCTATATGCATTAGTTTATATAATAACATTGTTTACCTTCAGTACTATATGTGATAATGTTCTTCACCTACATTAGTACATATGATAACGTTCTTTACGTATTTTGCTATACATGATAACGTTCTTTACTTACGCCGGTGTAGATGATAACGATTTTTACTTACATTTGTAATGTGATAATGTTCTTTACCTACAATACTATGTCTTTACCTACTAGGCCTGGCATGGCCTAGCGCGTTAAGGCGTGCGCTTCGTAATCTGAGGGTCGCGGGTTCGCGCCCGAGTCGCGCTAAACATGCTCACCCTCCCAGCCGTGGGGGCGTTATAATGTGACGGTCAATCCCACTTTTCGTTGCTAAAAGAGTATCCCAAGAGTTGGCGGTGGGTGGTGATGACTAGCTGCCTTCCCTCTAGTCTTACACTGCTAAATTAGGGACGGCTAGCACAGATAGCCCTCGAGTAGCTTTGTGCGAATTTCAAAAACAAACAAACAAATCTTTACCTATTTTAGTATATGTGATTACGTTCTTTACTTACATTGGTATACGTGATAACGTTTTTTATCTACATTAGTATATGTGATAATGTTTTTCACTTATGTCAGTATATCACGTTCTTTACCTACTTTAGTATATGTGACAATATTCTTTATGTACATTAGTGAATGTGATTCTTTAACTTTATTACTAGTTGTGAGAACGTTCTTCACCTTAACGTTCTTTACCTTCATTGGTATACGTGACAATGTTCCTTACCTACTTTAGTATATTTAATAACATTTTTTACGTACGTTTGTATGTGTGATAACGTTCTTTATTTACATTAGCATACGTAGTAACTTTCATTACCTGCATTAACATGTGCGATAACGTTCTTTATCTAAATTTACTGTATGTGATAACGTTCTCTACCTGCTTTAGTATATGTGATAAAGTTCTTTACCTACATTAATATGTGTGGCACATTCTTTACCTGCATTAGTACATGTGAGAACGTTCTTTACCTCCTTTATTATATGTGATAACGAATTTTATTTACATTAATATATTTAATAACGGTCACTTCATTAATATACGTGATAACGTGCTTTACCTCCTTTAGTACATGTGATAACGTGTTTTTTTTCTACATTGATATATGGGATAATCCTAGTTACCTTTAACATTTTTGTTTACCCACCTTCCATGCTAACTTGGATGTTCGAATTGACTCCATACGTGCTGGTATCGGCCCAAACCGCGATCCTTTACAAATTATACTTCTAGTCCACACTCCTATCTGATACGACAAGCTGCTCGGTCTAAACTCTAGTTCTTCAGGTAGAAACTGTAACCCAGCTGAATCGGCATCGGGAATTAAACCAATCACAACCTTTACTGATCGTAGGCCAGAATTATGCTTAGTGTCCACACTATCAACACTTGATAAGTTATTTTCGTCTTCTCTTCTTCTTCGCAGCCCTCGTTCTTTCTCGTCTGTTATGATAAAATATGTTTGTCATTCAATGAGCAAAAGATATTACCAACGTATGATTATCATAGAAGTAACCTCAATCTTAATGTAACTTTCTCGAATAAAGAAAACTGAGTTAAACCAGCAATTTCAAAAACTAATGTGCTACAGACGAAGAACGCTAAAATCCGGGGTTTGATGCTCACAACAAATATGCCAGTATGGCTTTGGCCAAACACAGGTACACTCGTTTTTGCAGCACTTCTGATACCGTCCCCAAGTTTCGTTATGAGCTATATCTTTGTATTAGCATGGTTTAGGTTATTCCAAGTCGAACAACTATTACAAACAATTCAAAAATTTCGAATATATCGGTCTAGTAAGTCAGAAAAAGTCGTTGTTATGAAACGTAAATTTATCAAGAAATAAATGACCAGTCAATTGCAAGAATATATGTGATACTTTGTTCGCCTACAAATGTTATTACTGTACTCTCTGATCTCAGAAAATATCTTTTTTATATCTTAACAAATTATCGTCTTCGTTATTGTTGTCCCTTGGAGCTATAATATTTACCGTTGTTAGAATATCACTGAATAACCATGAGGTAAAACTATGAAATCGATAAAGTTTATGTCAATTAAGAAATGAAAGAGCATGTTAAAGACAGTTTACCGGATACAGTAAATTAGAAAGTATAGTAAAGACAATATCGCTGTATTTAGTAGCTATAATAAATAACAAAGGATGGATGAAAAGGATATTTAAGACCAGCAAGTTATATTTCGATATGTAGTGTGAAAGTCCGATATTTGTTTGTGAAAGTTTCGAGTTTCATTACATTTTCTTAGAAGATAAGGGTAAAGTGATACTTGGGGTTTTTAACACTTAGTAGTTTGTTAGCCTGTTTTAAACTTGGCCTTTGATAAAGCTTTGTTTTCTACAAACTGGACTTTAGCAGTAAAGTGTTATTTTTTACAAACATGTACTTGGTATCTCTAATTACTAAGCCTTGTTCTACAATAACAGATGGTAGTGAAGGTTTCTCCATTATATGTCAGCCGGGGAGGAGATAACCACCGATTATTAACGTATGATTTCCTTCTGACAATACAACCACAATGTTTACACTTGTTCTACCTTGTCAGATACCGAGATTAACCAACCTGAAGAGGTGAGAGTAACGTAACATCTGGAACTTGGCAACAAACTACAGAGTAAACACGTACTTCACGTGTGATAACTCGAAGAACGGCATTTCTCACTCTCTGAACAAGTTGACATACACGTATATGTACTCCTGTAAAGTACCCTTAAACGTAGCGTTCACACAGTAAAAACCCTCACACACAAAAGAAGAACACCCAAACCATTAATGCAGCAGACAAACGATAAAAACCCTCACACGCAAAACAACAGTCAAACCTCTAATTTAGCAGCATTTAAACGGTAAAAACCCTAATACACAAAAGAAAAATACTCAGGTCATTAACGTAGCAAACAAACAATAAAAACCCTCAAATCATTAATGTAGCGTTCACACGATAAAAAACCTTTCACACACAAAAGAAGAACACCCAAACCATTAATGCAGCAGACAAACGATAAAAACCCTCACACGCAAAACAACAGTCAAACCTCTAATTTAGCAGCATTTAAACGGTAAAAACCCTAATACACAAAAGAAAAATACTCAGGTCATTAACGTAGCAAACAAACAATAAAAACCCTCAAATCATTAATGTAGCGTTCACACGATAAAAAACCTTTCACACACAAAAAAACACTCATACCATTAATTTAGAAGGAACACGGTAGCAGCCTTCTGAGACAAAACAAGAACACTGAAACCATTAACGTAGCAGATAAACGTTAAAAACCCTCACACACAAAAGAACAACACTGAAACAAATAAGGTAATAGGCAAATGGTAAAAGCCCTCACACGATGAACCGTTAATGCAAATACCCCCAGAGAGAAAAATACATTTAAACCATTAATATACTCAACAGTAAAAACCCTCACACAAAATACATGCTCTCGAATTATTAACACATAACAATAAGTAATGATCCCGATAAAACAAACGTTGAGATAATTATAATTTGGAACAAACTCCGCTACACAGTTTATATTCGAATATTAAATCGTCAGAGTTGTGTAAAAAACAACGTGGACTAAACCTGAGTAGTAACTACACTACCACGTCCTTGACGAGAAAAAAAATTTACCATGTTGTTGGTTTGTGTAGTGTTAGTGATAAAAGTTTAAATAGTTATATTATGATGTAATATCACTAAGTCTAGTGTTATAAATAAAAGTTTAAATAGTTATATTATGATGTAATATCACTAAGTTTAGTGTTAGAGATAAAAGTTTAAATAGTTATATTATGATGTAATATCACTAAGTTTAGTGTTAGAGATAAAAGTTTAAATAGTTATATTATGATGTAATATCACTAAGTGTAGTGTAAGAGATAAAATTTTAAATAGTTGTATTATGATGTAATATCACTAAGTGTAGTGTTAGAGATAAAAGTTTAAATAGTTGTATTATGATGTAATATCACTAAGTTTAGTGTTAGTAATAAAAGTTTAAATTGTTATGCTATGATGTCACTAAGTCTAGTGATAGTGATGAATATTTAAATAGTTTCGTTATGATGTATTACCACTAAGTCTAGTGTTAGTAACACAAGTTTAAATAGTTATGCTATGATGTATTACCACTAAGTCTAGTGTTAGTAACACAAGTTTAAATAGTTTCGTTATGATGTATTACCACTAAGTCTAGTGTTAGTAACACAAGTTTAAATAGTTATGCTATGATGTACTGTTACTGAGTCTAGTGTTAGTGATAAAAGTTTAAATTCGATGAAGAGAACAAAAAAAAACCCTTATATAACTTAGAGGTTTTGTTACCCCCACCCTCATAATTGGCTTCTCTTGCATGTCCGTGAAGTTGACAAACGGGCATTAGAACATGTGCACAGATATCACCCAAGGGATAACAGTTTGTTTCGTAGCTGCCCAAGTCACAGGGCACTCGAGTGAATTAGGCTTAACAGTACATCATTATCTACTTCGCCACCTTTCGTGCTCACAAATCTTCCTGCCTAACAGAGCTAGTCGTTCCCGTGACGCGGGAAGTGGCCATTTGCGCGGAGACGACCGTTTGGCAGTAAAGTAAGCGACTCGGCGATAAAGCCATCTGATAAGTCAAGGCTCCGATTTCCACGAGCACGTCGAGAATTCAGAAAGAGAGATACGGTAAAATTGAAAAGCAACAAGAATGACCAGAATCGTCCGGGTGCTAAAGTAGAAGCCTGGTCGAATGGAAAACAAATCGAAAATCTCATTTAGCCCTCTCATCACGGGCCGACACGAAAGTGCCATTTGATGGAGAGCTGCCTTCGGAGATGACCTTTTTATTTTTTTATCCCTTACGAGTTCGTTTCAACGGAACTAAAGCTAAATAGAATCTTCACATCGAATGCTAAACACCAGCTCGTAACGTACGAACTCCTATACCATTATGTCTATACGCTGTGAAAATGCAATCCGAAGTTTAATTATGTTGACGTACGTGGAACGCAATAACTCCAAAAAATATCTAAAAATAACAGACACATTAGCGCTGTACTTCACGTGTATTGTGTATTGATTAAAAGTTTAAATTTTAGTAAACTTGTAAATGTTCAACAGTAATTGACTAATATATTTTTAGACCTCATTCTGAAGTATCAAAAGTTCTAAACTCATAGGTCCGTCATACGTCATATTAACACTGTATCAGTAATTTTTCTCCCTCGACGGTTTAATTTTTCAACTTTTAATTAACTTTGAATTTCCGTTACATTCATTTCTTTTCTTTACAAGCTGTCTCTTTTATATTTCTCTGTTCATTTCGTAATTTAAGATAGTTAGTGTTGTGGTCTTACCTTTCTTATTGCCTGTACTGACATACAAACTTACACGTCCTAATAAGAAAGGAAGACAATTGCGTGGTAACAATAAAGTCAAAGAAACGTGTATTAAGCCCAATTCAAAATATGTCACCACTCAAAGTAAGATGTTACCTTAGTGATGACCCTCAGAAAACATGTGACCTTCCTGCTTTTAAATGGTTTTTTTTTAATATCTAATTGTAAAGAGAAAGTCCTGAAATAATGTTAAAATAGTTATACTAAGACAATGTTTTGTACTCATACACTTATCTTGAGTGCAGTTAGCATAAACTGATAAGGATTCAGAAACATCTGCGACTCAAGAAATAAGATATACTAGTGAACTTACGTCAATCAAAAGTCAAGAAACCAGACGGTAACAATGGATTCACAGATTTCAGTCAAGATAACATCTAATTTTTCAGACGTAACCAACATCAACAGGAAAAGAAGTGACATCATTCCATTTAAAAATAAGAAATTATCAAAATCAAAGCTAACATTTTGAGGTCAAGAGCAGGTTAAAATATATGTTACGTCACAAGTAGAAGGCATGAGCAGAAACCAAACAACTAATCAGAACATTATAACTTGTGTTACGTCACAAATGGAAGGCATGAGCAAAAACCAAACAACTAATCAGAACATTATACATATCACAAATTCACAGATTTAGAGAAGCTTGTTCATGGGCTCAACGTAAAGCTCTTTGTTTTAACAACAGAGGGCGAGAGACTTAGCCTTTGTACACTGAAATACGAACTCATAAGCACTTCACAGTCAAATTCTGTTTAAAATAACGTAATACAAACATTTCACAGTCTACCTTCAGATGAAAATAACAAAATATAAACATTCCTTTTCTGTCTTCTCTTGAAAATAACATAACATAAATATTTCCACTCTGTCTTCTGTTTAAAATAACGTAATATAAACATTTCACTGTCTGTATTATTTTGAAAATAACATAATATAATCATTTCTTGGTCTGATTTTCTTTTGAAAATAATGTAATATAAACATTTCATTTTTTCTCTTCTGTCGCAAATAAGATTATAAAACATTTCACAGTCTGTCTTCTGTTAAAAATAACATAATATAAACATTTCACAGTCTTTCTGCTGTTGGTAACAATGTAATATTAACATTCACACTCTTTTTTTATTGAAAACAACGTAATATAAACATTACCATTCTGTCTTCAATTGAGAGTAACGGAATATATAGATTTTACAATCTGTCTTCTGTTGAAAATAATGTAATATAAAATTTTAAAAGTTTGTCTTCTTTTAAAAATAACGTAATAAAAGCATATCACAGACTGTCTTCTGTTGGAAATAACATTGTATAAACATTTCACACTCGTTCATTTTTCCAAAATAACATAATAGAAACATTTCCCAGTATCTTTTACGTTGAAAATAACGTAATATAAACATTTTACCTTCTATCTTCTACTAAAGCTAAAGTAATTGAAACATTTTACAGTCTACCTTCTTTTGAAATTAACGTAATGTAAACATTTCAGTCCGTCTTCTGTTGAAAGTAATGTAAGAAAAAATTCACAGTCTATTTTGTATTGAAAATAATGCAATATAAACATTCCCCTTCTCTATTCTGTTGAAAATAATCTAATATAAATATTTTACAATCTGTTTTGTATTGAAAATAACGGAATATAAACCTTTTACAATTTGTATTCCGTTGAAAATAACGTAATATTAATATTCCCACTGAGTCTTCTGTTGAAAGTAACGTAATATATAATATTTTGCAGCCTGTTTTAAGTAAGAAGTAACTTACTATAAACATTTCACAGTCTCCCTTCTGTCTCACAAATGTAATATAAACATTCTTACTATCTCTTCTGTTGAAAATAACGGAATATAACCATTACAGATCCTTCTTCTATTGAAAATAACATAATATAAACATTTCACTGTTTGTCTTCTGTTGAAAATAAAGTAATATAAATATTTTACACTCATTCTTTTTCAAAATAACGTAATAGGACAACTTCCCAGTTTCTCTTTCGTTGAAAATAACGTAATAAAAACACTTCAAGGTCTGTTTTATGTTAAACGTGACGTTATATAAACATTCCCACTCCTTCTTCTGTTGAAAATAACATACTATTGAGATTTCAACTCTGTATTCTGTTCAAAATAATGTAATACAAACATTTCACAGTTTATCTTCTGTTGTAAATAACGTAGTATAAACATTCTCACTCTCACTTCTGTTGAAAATAGTGCAATATAAACATTTTGCAGTGTCTTCAATTGAAAATAGCATAATATAATCATTTTAAAGTCTCTCTTCTGTTAAAAATAACGTATAGAAACTTTCACAGTCTAACTGCTCTTCCAAATAACGTAATATAAAAATCTCACAGTATATATTTTCTTGAAAATAACGTAATATAAACAATTCACTGTCTTTCTTCCGCGGAAAAGAACTTTATATAAATATTTCACACTCTGTCTTCTGTTGAAAATAACGTAATATAAAAATTTCACAGCACCTATTCTCTTGAAAATAAAGTATTATAAGCATTTCACAGTCTGTCTTCTTTTACAAATAAAGCAGTGTGGATATTTCACAGTTTTTCTTCTGTTCAAAATAGAGTTATATAAACATTTCCTTTCTGTCTTCTGTTGAAAATAATGTAATGTAAACATATCACAGTCTGTTTTCTGTTGGTGATAACGTAGTATATATATTTTACAATCTGTATTTATTGACAATAACGTAATATGGACACTTCAGAGACAGTCATTTCAATAGAAGATACACTGTAAAATGTGCATATTACAGTGTCTTCTATTGAAATGACGTAATGTAAACATTCCCACTCGGTCTTCTGTTTAAAATAATGTGATATAAAAATATTAAAGTCTGTCTTCTGTTAAAAATAACATAATATAAACATTTCATAGTCTCTCTTCTACTGAAAATTAAATTAATCTAAACAATTCACAGTCTGCGTTTTGTTGAAAATAACGTAATATGAAGATTCCCAAGAGGTCTTCTATTGACAGTAACAGAATATATACATTTCACAACCTGTCTTCCATTGAAAGTAAAGTAATATAGACATTTTCACTCTGTCTCCTGTTAAAAATAACGTAATATAAACATTCCCACTCTGTCTTCCGTTGAAAGTAAAGTAATATTGACATTTTCACTCTGTCTCCTGTTAAAAATAACGTGATATAAACATTCCCACTCTGTCTTCTGTTGAACATAACGTAATATAAACATTCCCACTCTGTCTTCTCTTGAAAATAACATAATATAAACATTTCACACTCTGTCTTTTGTTGAGAATTATTAATAAAAACATTCCCACTCGTTCTTCTGTTGAAAATAAGATATTATAAAGATTCCAAATGTCTATTCTGTTCAAAATAATGTAATATAAACATTTCATAGTCTGTCTTTTGTTGAAAATAAGGTAAGATAAGCACTCCAACTCAACCTTCTCTTTAGAATAATATAATACATACATTTCACAGACTGTCTTCTCCTAAGAATAAAGTGTGATAAGTATTTCACAGTGTGTCTTCTGTTGAACATAACGTAATACAAAAATTTCAAAGTCTATTTGCTGTTCTAAATAACGTAATATATAGATTTCACGGTGTGTATTCTGTTGAAAATAACATAATATATACATTTTACAGTCTGTCTTCAGTAGAGAATAACAGAATATAAGTATTTCACAGTCAACCTTCTGTTGAAAATAATGAAATATAAACATTTCACAGTCTGTCATCCATTGAGAATAACGTAATATATACATTCTCACTATATCTTCTGTTGAAAATAACGTAATACAACCATTGCATAGTCTGTCCTCTGTTGAGAATAACGTATTATAAATATTGACTGAGTATCTTTTAATAAAGGTAAGGTAATATAAACATTCCACAGTTTGTCTTATATTAAAAATAATCTAATATGGACATTTCATAGTCAGTCTTCTGTTAAAAATTATGTAATATGGACATTTTACAGTCTGTCTTCGGTTGAAAATAACGTAATAAAAACATTCCCACTCTGTCTTCTGCTTCAAATTACGTAATGAAAATAACGTAATATAAACATTTCACAGACACATTTCTGGAGACGCAATATAAGCATCTCATAGTTAGTCTTTTCAAACGAAAATGTAGTACAAAAGGGACTGGCCCCCTGTAAAATCTAACCACATTGACCACGTGTGACTTTTCATTTTTTTATATAATAAATTCACTTTTATCATCTGATATAAAAATAAAACTTCTCTCAACACTGTTACATATGATTTAGGTGAAGAAACACATGAATCTCATATAAAACCATCAAAAACACAGGAACATGAAGGAAACTTCTAGATATTGTGAAAACTTATCTTCATTAATATTACTGATTAGAGTATGACTGATGTGAAATATTTCTAACGTTTTGATTCTTGCGTTTATCTCAATTCATCATCTGTCACAATAAAGTCAAACAAATAAGAAAATAACAGCTAGATATACACCACTACTCACTTTATCAGTACAACTGTTAAACTCATCAATACTTAACAACCATGTACAGCTAGATATACACCACTACTCACTTTATCAGTATCCCCGTTTAACTTACCAGTGTTTACCAACCACATACAACTGTACATCACTACCGACTTTATCAGTTTAACTACCCGTTAAACTTCTCAAAGTTCAAGAACCATATACAACTAGATTTACATCTCTACTGATTTCATGAGTACACCTGTTAATCGTGTCAATGTGTAATAACCATGTACTGCTAGATACATCACTACTGACTTTGTCAGTGCACTTGTTAAAATTATCAATGTTTAATAAACATAAATAACTAGATATACAACCCTACTTACTTTATGAGTACACCTACGAAACTTATGAATGTTTTATCACCATGTACAACTAGATATCCGCCACTACTAATTTTATCATTACTAATTTTAAACGTATGAATGTATAATACACGTATACAACTATATACACATCATTAGTGATTTTATAAGTGCAGCTGTTAATCTTAGTAATGCTCAATAAACATGTATAGAAAGATATACATCACCACTGACTTCATCAGTAAACTTGTTAAGCTTATCAAATTTTTATAACCATATACAACTAGATATACATCACTACTGATTTTATCAGTGTCACTGTTAAACTTATCAATGTTTAATGAGAAAGTAAGACTAGATATAGATCTCAACTGACTTTATCAATACTCTTGTTACACTTATCTATGTTTAATAACCATATTCAGCCAGATATACATCACTACTGATTTTATCAGTGTCACTGTTAAACTTATCAATGTTTAATGAGAAAGTAAGACTAGATATAGATCTCAACTGACTTTATCAATACTCTTGTTACACTTATCTATGTTTAATAACCATATTCAGCCAGATATACATCACTAATGACTTTATCAGTATACGTGTTAAACTTATCAATTTAAATAACCATGTACAGCAAGATAAATACAACTACTGACTTTATCAGTATACGTGATAAACTTAACAGTTTTTGATAACCATATAAAGCTAGATAAACATTACAACTGATTTTATCAGTACACCTATTAAACATATCGATGCTTAATAACCACGTATTGCTAGATATACATCGCTAGTGACTTTATCATAACAGCTGTCAAACTTATTAAAGTTAATAGTCATGCACAACTAGATATATGTCATTCCCGACTTTTTCAGTACACTCGTTACTCTTATGAATGTTTAACAACCATATACAACTAGATATACATTACTACTTACTTTATCAGTACACCTGTTAAACGTATCGTTGTTCAATAAACATATACAACTAGGTACACGCATTACTGATTTTAGCAGAACACCTGCGAAACTTCTCAGTGGTTAGTAAACAACTACAACTAGTTATACATTACTGGTGAGTGACCTTATCAGTACACCCGTTAAACAATTACCTAACAATAAAACATTTTACAAACTGTACTTCAAAACAATTACTTAACAACAAAATATCTTACCTAGTGAGCTACAAAACAATTAATTAACAAATAAACACCTAATATACTGAACTACACAACAACTATCTAACAGTAAAACACCTTACATATTGAACTACAAAAAATGACCTAACAATAAAACACCTTCCAAACCCTACTTGAAAACATTAACTTAAGAGTAAAACACCTTCCAAATAATATTTAAAAACAATTACCTTACAACAAAGCATCTTACATACTGAACTACAAAACGATTACCGAACAGAAAAAAACTTTTCGAACTGTACGTCAAAACAATTATGTAATAGTAAAATACCTAACATATTGAACTACAAAATAATTACATAACATTAGGACACCTTTCAAACAGTACTTCAAAACAATCACCTAACAACAAAATATCTTACCTAGTGAGCTACAAAACAATTAATTAACAAATAAACACCTAATATACTGAACTACACAACAACTATCTAACAGTAAAACGCCTTACACATTGAACTACAAAACAATTACCTAACAATAAAATGATTTCCAAATTTTACTTCAAAATGAGTACATAACAATAAGATAAACTCCAGATTGTACTTAAAATTATTATCTAACAATAAATTACCTTAAATACTGAAGTACAAAACAATTGACTAACAATAAAATACCTTCTAAACTGTGATTCAAATTAATAGCCTAAAATCAAAACACATGAAACACTGAACTACAAAACAATAATCTTACAGAAAAATACCTTACAACTTATTCTTCAAAAATATTATTTAAGAACACAACATCGTACAAATACCTTCCAAACTATACTTCAAAATAAAATACCTTAAACATTGAACTACAAAACAATTAACTAACAATCAAACACATGACGTCTTGAACGACAAAACAACTACCTAGCAATAAAACACCTTACATATTAAATTACTAAACATTTACTTAACAGTAAAACACCTAACTTTTACTTCAAACAATTATATCATAAAGAAACATCTTAAATATTTACAAAACAATTTCATAACAATAAAATACCTTGCAAACTGTACTTCAAAACAATTCCCTAAATTTTAAATATCTTACATATTGAACTACAAACAAATTACCTAACAACAAAATACTTTAATACTAAATTACAAAACAATTATCTAACAATAAAACACCACACACACTGAACAACAAATCAATTATCTAGAAACAAAGTACTTTATATATTGAACTACAAACCAACTCCCTAATGACAAACTACCTTACATAATGAACTACAAAACAATTAACTAACAATTAAACACCTAAAATAATGAAGTACTAAAGAACTACCTAAAAATAAAACATCTCACATAATGAATTACTAAACAATTATCTAAAAATAGATATCCTTATATATTGAGCTACACAACAATTACCGAATAATAAAATACCTTCCCTGCTGAATTACAAAACGATTACTAACAACTAAACACCTTACATTTTGAACTACAAACAATTACCTAACAGTAAAACACCTTCTAACTTGTACTTTAAACAATTATATAATAATAAAATATATGACGTATTTAATTACAAAACAATTCCCTAACAATGAAATACCTTGCAAACTGCACATCAAAATAGTTCCCTAAAATTCAAATACTTTACATATTGAGCTACAAAAAATTACTTAACAATAAAACAACTTTTAAACTGTACTTCAAAACAATTACCTAATATCAAAACACCTTACATATTGAACAAAACAAAAATTATATAATAGGAAAACACCAGTAAAACATACGGAATTGCAAATAAATTAGCTAGCAACAAAATACCTGACATATTGAACAAGAAAACAATTACCCAACAACAAAAAAACTTACATATTGAAGAAGAACACAATTATCTGATGATAAAATACCTTCCAAATTATACTTAAAATAATGATCTAATACTAAAATACCTCACATACTGAACTAAAAATAATTATCTAACAATAAAACACCTTATATATTCATCTTCAAAACAATAAAACACCTTCAAAACTATGCTTCAAAATAATTACCTAACAATAAAATGCTTTCCAAATTTTACTTCAAAACGAGTAGTTAACAACAAATATCTTTTAAACTGTACTGCAAAACAATTAACTAAACATAAAACACCTTAGCAACTTTAATTAAAAACAATTATTTAATAATAAAATACCTTACATGTTGAACAACAAAAGAATAAACTAACAAAAATACCTTCCAAACTGTACTTCAAAACAATTATCTAATAATAAAATACCTTATTTATGGAAATACAAAACAATTAACTATTAATAAAACACCATATATAATCAATTACAAAACAATTACCTAACAAGTATTCCAAACTGTACTTCAAAACAATAATCTAACAGTGAAATAAATCCCTTCCAAATTGTATTTCAAAGCAAATACCTAACAATAAAACACCTTCCAAACTACATTTCAAAAGAAAAATTAAAAACAAAACACCTTATATAATGAACTACAAAACAATCAACTAACAATTAAACATCTAACATATTGAAATACAAAAGAACTACCTAACAATAAAGCACCTCACATATTGAATGTTAAACAATTATCTAAAAATAAAACTCCTTACATGTTAAAGTAGGAACCAACAACCTAACGACAAACTACCTTAGGTATTACACTAGAAAAAATTAACTGACAATCTGTTAGTTACACTGAACTACAATATGACTACTTACCAATAAAAAACCTTACATATTGATTTAGAAAACAATTATTTAACAATAAAACACTATAAAATATCGAACTACAAAACATTTACCTAACAACAAGTTACCTTATTTATTGCACTACAAAACAATTACATAACGATAAAACACCTTACATATTGAACTTTGAAACAATTACATAACAGTAAAACACTTTTCAAACTGTACTTCATAACAATTATGTAACAACAGAATACCTCACATACTGAAGTAGAAAACAATTAACTAACAACTAAAAATTAACATATTGAACTACTGAACAACTACCTAACAATAAAACACCTTAAATATTGAATTACAAAACAATTACCTAACAATAAAACATCTTCCAAACTCTTCTCAAAAACAATTATGTAATAATAAAATACCTTCCAAACTGTACTTCAACAAAATTAACTAACAGTAAAATACCTTCCAAAGTGTACTTAAAAATAATGATCTAATAATAAAATACCTCAAATACTGAACTACAAAACAATAACATAACGATAAAACACCTTCCATACTATACTTCAAAAGAATTACATAACAATAAGAAACCTTCCAAACTGCACATCAAAGCAAATACCTCACAAAATATATCTTTCAAACCGTACTTTAAAACAAATACCTAACAAAAAGACACCTCAAGTACTGAACCATAATACAATTCCATAATAATAAAACACCTTTCAAGCTGTACTTCAAAGCAATTACTTAAAAAAATGCCTTACATACTGAACTACAAATCAATCATCTAACGATAAACTACCTTACATATTGAATTACAAAACAATTATGTAATAATAAACCACCTCACATACTGAACTACAAAACAATCACTTAACAACAAAATAACTTAGCTGTTGAACTACAAAGCAATTATCAGACAACAAAACACCTTGCATATTGAAATACAAATAATTACCTAAAAATAAAATAACTTCCAAGTTGAACTACAAAAAATTCCCTAGCATTAAAACACCTTCCAAACTGCACTTGAAAACAATTACATCAAGATGAAACACTTTACATATTGAACTACAAAACAATTGCCTAACAATAAAACAACTTCCAAACAAAAATTCAAAACAATTATCACATAATATAATATCTTACATACTGAGCTAAAAAACGACCACCTCACAATAAAACACATTTAAATTATACTTAAAACAATTATTTAATAATGAAACAGTTTACATATTAAACTATAGGACAACTATTAACCATAAAACACTTTCTGAACTGAACTTCAAAAAATATCTAATAATAAAGCACCTTACATATTGAACTACAAAACACTTACCTAACAGTAAAACGCCTTTTAAGCTCCACAGGAAAACAATTACCTACCAACAAAACATATTACATACATATTTTTAAAAAAACAATTACCTAACAGTTTAACACTTTCCAACTTGTACTTCAAAACTATTATTTAACAATAATACAAAATATTTAACTGAAATACAAAACAGTCCCCTAACAATAAAACACCTTTCAAACTGTACTTCAAAAGAATTTTCTAATACAATACC
Organism: Carcinoscorpius rotundicauda; assembly: GCA_011833715.1. NCBI lineage: Eukaryota > Metazoa > Arthropoda > Merostomata > Xiphosura > Limulidae > Carcinoscorpius > Carcinoscorpius rotundicauda. The sequence goes on from CM022398.1 coordinate 58,430,757, forward strand.
TTACATATTGCAATAAAAAAATTACCTAACAGTAAAACACCGTCCAATCAGTACTTTGAAACAATTAACTAAGAAAACCACTTCACATATTGAACTACAAAACAATTACCTGAGAACAAAATACTTTACATGATGAAATACAAAACAAGTACCTAACAGTAAAACATTTTGCATATTGAACTACAAAACAACTACCTAAGAGTAAAACATATTACATTTGAACTAAAAACCAAAGACCTAACAACAAAACACCTTACATACTGAACTACAAAACAATTACCTAAAAATAAAACATCTTACATACTGAACTACAAAACAATTACCTAACAAGAAATATCCTTAGATATTAAATTACAAATCAATTACATAACAACAAAACACCTTCCAACCTGTACTTCAAAGCAATTATTTAATGATAAACCATCTTATATCGAACTATAAAAGATATATCTAACCATAAAAAACCTTCCAAACTGTACTTCAAAACAATAACAAAACAACAAAACACCTCAAATAATGAACTACACAACAATTCCTTAACAATAAAACACCTTCCAAACTATACTTCAAAAGAATTATCAAAATACAAAATACCTTACATATTGAACTACAAACCAATTCCTTAACGACAAACTACCTTACACAATAAACTACAAAACAATTAACTAACAATTAAACCCATGACATATTGAAGTACAAAAGAACTACCTAACAATATAACACCTCACATATTGAATCACTAAATAATTATATAATAATAAAACTCCTTACATATTGAACTACACACCAATTGCCTAACAAAACCTACCTTACCTATTTAACTAAAAACAATTTCCTAACAATAAAACACAGGTTGGGAAACCTGAACTTCATAACAATTATTTATAACAAAATACCTCACATTCTGAACTACAAAACAATTAAACACCCAACATATTGAACTACTAAACAACTACCTAACAATGAAACATCTTCCAAACTGTACACGAAAACAATTATGTAAGAACAAACTATCTTTAATATCCAACTAAAAAACAGTTACTTAACAATAAAACACATTATTTGTAAAACTAAAGAAAAATTACTTAACACCAAAAGGCCTTTCAAACTTTACTTAAAATCAATTACCTAATAGTGTTAATAGCTTTCAAACTATACATCAAAACAATTACCTACCAACAAAACATGTTACATATTGAAATAAAAAATAATCACCTAACAATAAAACACTTTAAAAACTGAACTTTAAAAACATTAGCTAAAAATAAAATACCATACATAATAAACTACAAAACAATTAACTAACATTCAAACACCTAACATATTGAAGTACAAAATAACTGCCTAACAATAAAACACCTCACATATTGAATTACTAAACAATTATATAAAAATAAATATTCTTACATACTGAGCTGCACAACAATTACCGAACAATAAAATGCCTTTCTTATTGAATTACAAAGCAATTACTAACAACTAAACACCTTACATTTTGAACTACAAACAATTACCTAACAGTAAAACACCTTCTAACTTGTAGTTCAAAACAATTATATAATAATAAAACATCTTACATATTTAAGTGAAAAACAAATTCCTAACAATGAAACATCCTGGAAATGGTACTTAAAAACAATTCCCTAAAATTCAAATACCTTACATATTGAACTACAAACGAATTACATAATAGCAAAGTACCTTACATACAAATTACAAGACAATTATATAACAATAAAACACCTTACATACTGAACTACAAGTGAATTATTTAGCAACAAAATGCCTTACGTGTTGAACAACAAAACAATCACCTAACAAATTGAACTTAAAAAAATACCTAACAATTAAACACCTTACATATTCAACTGCAGAAACAATTACCTAATAATTAAACAACTTACGTATTGAATTACAAAACAATCACCTTGTAAAAATACCTTACATATTCAACTACAAAATAGTTAACTAACGTCAAAAACCTTACATATTGAATTGCAATACAGTTACCTAACTATAAAACACCGTACACATTGAAATGCAAAAAATTATCTAATAATAAAATACCTTAGATATGGAACTATAAATAATTACCTAAAATGAAATCACCTTCCAAACTGTACATGAAAACAATTACCGAACAACAAAACACCTTATATATTGAACTAAAAAAGAATTACCTAATGGTAAATCACCTCCATAAATGTAATTCAAAACAATTAACTGACACCAAAATACCATACATATTGAACTACAGAGCAATAACGTAACTATAAAACACCTTACATATTAAGCTTCAAAGCAGTTACCTAACAATAGTAACAATAAAACACCTTCCAAATTATACTTTAAAACAATTACCTTGCAACAAAATACCATACTTATTGAAATACAAAACTATTACCGAACAGTAAAACACCTTCAAAACTGTCCTTTAAAACAATAATTTAATAATAATACATTTTACACACTGAACTACAAAATAATTCCCTAACAATAAAACACTTCCCAAACTATACTTCAAAACAATTACCTAAGAACAAAAGGTCCTTACATATTGAACTACACAACAATTACCTAACAGTATAACACCTTGCGAACTGTACTTCAAAATAATTATATAATAATAAAATACCTTACATATTAAATTACAATACAATTACCTAACAATAAAACACTATCCAAATTGTATTTGAAAACATTTATCTAATAATAAAATACCTCACATGTTGAACTCCAAAACAAGTCCCTAACAATAAAACATCTTGGAAACTTTACTTCAAAACTAGTACCTGACAATAAAATACTATACAAACTGTACTTCAAAACAATTATCTAACAGTACAATACCTTCCAAACTATACATCATAACAACTACCTAACAACAAAATTGAATAACAGATCAATTAACTAATAAAAACACATACATATTGAACTGCAAAACAATTACCTAACAATAAAACATCTTACATATTGAATTACAAAACAATTATCTAACAATAAAGCATCTTCCAAACTATAATTCCAAATAATTATCAAATGATATAATACCTTACATACTGAACTAAAAAACAATTACCTCACAATAAAACATGTTTGAAATTATACTTAAAACAATTATTTAATAATAAAACACCTTGCATATTAAACTACAAAACAATCGACTAACAATAAAAACTTCACAAGCTATACTCCAAAAGAATCCCCTAATAAGAAAACACCTTACATATTGAACAACAAAACAATTATATTACATAAAAACAACTTCTAAGCTGACCTTCAAAAAAATTATTTCATAATCAAATACCTTCCAAACTGTACTTGAAAAGAAGTACCTAACAACAAAATTACTTCCAAACTATACTTCAGAACATTTATCTAATAAGAAATTACCTTACATATTAAACAACAAAACAATTACCTGGCAATAAAATACCTTCAAAACTATGCTTTAAAACAGATACCTTAGAATTAAATATCGTCAAAGCTGTTCTTAAAAAGAAGTTCGTAACAATAAAATACTACTTCAAACTTCAAAACAATTATCTAACAATAAAACACCTTCCAAATTAAATTTTAGAACAATTATTTAACAACAAAATACCTTATATATTAAAGCACAAAACAATTACATAACAATGAAACACCTTGCAAACTATAGTTGAAAACAATAATCTAATAACAAAATACCTTACATATTGAACTACAAAAACACTACCGAACAATAAAACACATTCTAAACTATACTTTAACACGACAGTTTGTAGAAGGTTTTTTATAATAATATTTTGTATAAATCTTTAACACAACAGTTCTTACAAGGTTTTACTTTATAATAATGCTTTATATAAAATATTAAAACGACAGTTTATAGAAGGTTTTACTTTATAATGCTCCTTTATTTATAACTTTAACACAACAATTCATAAAAGGTTTCAATTTAAAATAGTATTTTAAATAAAAAATTAATACGATGGCTTATAGAAGGTTTTATATTTATAACAATATCTTATATAAGTATTTAACACCACAGTTTATACAATGTTTTACTTTAAAATAATATTTTATAAAAATCTTTAAAAGGTTTCACGTTGTAATAATGTTTTATTATAAAATTGTAGCTGTACAATAGAATTATTTTATACAGTTTTAGAAAAATAATCTATTAGTAACCATTTCAAAACGACGATGAAGTGGAAATATGTTTATAGAACCACCAGATGACGGAATACTTAACCACAGAAGGTTTGGTTGGTTATTGAATCTCACATAAAGCTGAACGAGGGCTGACAGTGGTAACCGTCCCTAATTTATAAAGCCAATCTAGAGGAAGGTAGCAAGTAGTCATCGCTACCCACCACTATTTCTTGGTCTACTGTTTTACCAACGAATAGGGGAATTGAGTGTATCCTTATAACGCTCCCACCGTTGAAAGGGTGTGCATTTTGGAGAGGGAGATGTCGATCAGAAGTCGCGACGTTGAGATTGCGAATCGAGCCCCCAAACCATCTAGCCTAACTATACAAAGTATAACAATTTAGTATTCCAACCAAGTTCACTGTTTGAGGATTATACTTCGATCGGTTCCCGAAAGTCAATAATATTATAAGTTAAATTAATGGTATAATTGTGATGTTTTTTTAACTTCCGGAGAAACGAAGAATTTTTATTCAAAAACGAAAAAAGCTATAATTTGAAATTTGATAAAGGAAATAGTAATATTGGATAAATAGAACTATTTCATAAAGATTATATGATTCAAGAATTTTTTTGAATCAGTATTATAATCCAACTGCCAGTACAGACACTTGGTTTCCAAGATTGTTTGTTTATGAATTTTGCGCAAAGCTACACGATCTATCTGCGCTTACCATCTCTAATTTAGCAGAGTAAGATTAGAGGGAAGACAGCTAGTCATCACCACCCATCGCCAACTCTTGGGCTACTCTTTTACTAACGAATAGTGGGATTGACGGTATAATTATAATGTTCCCACGGCTGAAAGGGCAAGCATGTTTGGTGCAAAGGGAATTACCAGTTGAGTACTTTTATCACCTGTTCATGCCGGACCTTGAGATTTCAAAGATATACACAACTATTACATAACAAATAAGATAGCAGGAACGTCCATTACTCCAGAAAACAAACGTTCATTTATTAACAACAATAATGGTCACTTCCAATTTTAACATCAAAAGCTTTATAAAATTAACATCAAAGTTTAAAAAATACATTCCATTAATATTTTATTTCATCGTGACTTCAAATTTGAAGAGCTTGTGAATTCTATAGTTTCCTATAGATGTCGATAGGATACTTGGACAATCAAACTTTGAGTAGTTATCCCTGTGTGGTCAACGAAAACTTTATCCAAAAAAATTTGGGTTTTGATCCCACCCGCGGTAGACACAGCTTTGCAGTAAAAGAAACACCAACGGCAAGCCATCTACATATGAAGTTATAACTGTCACTAACAGATATTGTTTGAATATGAAAAATTAGTTACGGAATGTGTGTTAGAGGGTACATCTTCAGATACAGTTAATTTACATTGTAGGGCATATCCTCAGATACATTTAATGTATTTTAATCGTACGTCGTAGGGTGTGTCCTCAAAAAGAGTTAATGTATTTTAACTGTAAGTCGAAGGATATATCATCAAATACACTCAATGTATTTTTAACTGTACGTTGTAGGATATATCATCAAATACAGTCAACGTATTTTTAAATATAACTGCTTCTTAATGATAGTTTCCTGTTAAGGCACTGGTGCCCATTACCACCACCACCAACCGATCCCTCATATTCCTACGTTAAAGAAAATAGTCTGATAAACTTGATGTATTAGTCATAAAAATAAGGAAATGAAAAAAATAAAAGCACCTTTAGAAACTGGTTTGTTATCATTATTAGTTTTCATATTTAATATTTTATTTATTATTACACCCACAACACCCAGTGGACACTTGGATCAAGTGGTCCTGCTTACAAAACGTTGAACATAAAATAACTTTTATCCTATTGTCTACGTCAAGAATACCACAAGAAATTGGTTGGTAAGGAGTAACAGACCAAGCGCCGCAGATTTTGTCCGAGATGAGTGTGACTTAGTCATTCTGTTAAGCTAGACGCACATCTTAACAACTGCCAATGACTGTACACACTGGAATTCAAAATTATCGCGTAGTAACAATAATAAAAGTTATACAAAGATTCATGTTTTTACAATAAAAACACCTTACGAACTGAACATGTGAAAAATTAATCCATACAATCCAAAAACACGTAACCAACTACTTACACAGGTGCTGTAGTAGCGGTGTTCTATAGTAAGCATCACTTCACCTAGTTCACGAACTTAACTAATTAACAACTCCAACATTTCAACTGATTCGCTAACTTAACTAATTCCCGAATCCATCATTTCAACTGATTCGCTAGCTTAGCTAATTAAGGAATCCATGACATTAACTGGTTCGCTAACTTAACTAATTTACGACTCCATCATTTCAATTGATTCGGTAACTTAACTAATTAACGAACCCATCATTTCAACTGGTTCGTTAATTTAAATAATTAACGAATTCATCACTTCAATTGGTTCGCTAAATTATCTAATTAATTTCTGAATTTTTTCTCTGTAATGTATTTCTGATTTTAATTGTCTAAGAAATTAATATTTCCAGCCTCTTATTGCAGCTTTCTGAGAAAAGAGCATGCCAGAGGACTTAATACCAGACCAATTAATTTTACTAATGGTTAGTGTTCCCTCACTGTGGATCTAAGTGTTCGTGGCTCGCGTCCCTTTATCGCAAAGAACACGCCCATAAATACGCCATAACAGTAACGATCGAGTCGTACTAATTTTGTCAGACAAGAGTAGCGCAACAGTTGGCGACGGGTGCTGTTGAATAGCTCCCTTTCCTCTAATTTGCCAGGCCTGTAAGTAGATAATCCCACTGTAGATTCCACGACTATAATAAGCATCTAAATTGTACTGAGCTTAGCCTTACTGTATAATAAAAGACCTTCTGACGAAATATTTATCATGTGATGTTGCTAACCGTCTCTCCTTCCAACGTCATCTTGAATTACTTGGAAATATATTTCTACACATTGTTAACATGTTTATCCTCCATTCAAAATTTAAACATCATATGTAGTTATTCATTGTGTTTAAATCGGCATCAAAATAGTTTATTTAAAGAAATAGAGAACCGGAACAAACAGCTTCCAGGTATATTTAACATATGAGAATCCTTTGCCAGATTCCGGGTATATTTAACATATGAGAATCCTTTGCCAGATTCCGGGTATATTTAACATATTAGAATTTTTTACCAGATTCAGGATACAGTTAGGCGCAGATAGCCTAGCTGCTTTGCGTCATAAAACACTAAATCAACCAACCAATCAGGGTACAGTTAACATACTAGAATCCTTTACCGCGGTGATTGAATTCATGCTGTCTTGAGAGCTGTTAATGAAAATGATCAATTCCCCATTTCGACTTAGTTCATCAGTTGCTAATATTCGAAACGAATATTTTTGGTGGTAGTATAAAAACACTATTTTAGTGACAAAAATAAATGTGTTGTTGAAGTGATAGGCTTAGAGGGAAGGCATTTAGTCAACACCACCCACTGCCAACTCGTATTTCTACTCTAATCTAGTAATGGGAGCTATAACTGCTACATTTTTCACACATCCCAAAAGTGCTGAGCGCAATTCAGAGGTGGTGGAGTAATAGCATAGCATAAATCTCTGATCCACCGTCCAACAGGTTAACCAATGGGCTAGGCCCGGATCTACAATGACTGACAGGTAGGAATTAGACAAAGGGTTAAATCCTGAAGTGACTTACCATCAATTATCGCGTCTTTTTCCATTGCATTTACTTTTACGTCAACTAATATATGTTAATGAAATGCCATATAAACGAGGCAAACATCCAGAACTTGATAAAAGACGACACCTGGTTTTCAATAGTTATGGCTTAATTAAAACACTTAATACACCTCTTATACTGTCCAGAGAACATCCAGCTTCACGCGCAAAAATTTTCACAAGTTTCATATTTTAGGGCAAACGTATCCGACAGTTTTTATAACAGATTTTCGGAAACGGAACTTACGTCAACACATAAAATAATAGGCGTTATTCTTTTCTAATTTTACAGCTACCTAAATAAAACTTTGAGTGGTAACACATTAATTATTTCAACTCGCTGTTTGAACGCGATATTGTCGTAAACGTTTTTATCCTTTTGTGTACACTTCTTAAAATACAAAAGCTATTGTACATACACGTATTTCCTTCAGACGCCTACACTTCACACCAGTTGCGACTTCTCTTCTGTTCCAATTTCGGATATATTTTGATAAATATTTTTCACTTTACTGCACGTAAATCTAGAACGTGTGACAGGCTTGTGCTAATGTGAGGTTACCCTTTGAAGAATAATAAAGTCTTTCAGGGTAATCTCTGTCGTTTACCTTTCATTAATAAGTCTTATTACTGTTACGTTAAAGAAAAATAAGATATCAAAATGCAGCACGTGGTTGCTGACACACGTGCCGAATATCAGGCACGAGCCGAGGCGGCCCGAGTCAGTTATGACACTGAACAGTACACAGGTCAAATTTCCTACGGCACAAAGGCATATCTCATCAAAGCAGCCTACGTCATCATAGCAGGTCTCATTCGAACAATGCCCCTGTATCTACGTCTCTTTACTAAATTATGCGTTGCTGGTAACACTACGACATCCCAGTGGTCTGAGACGTCGCCACCGCAGTGCTAACTCTGAGCAGACTAACGCACGTTATCACCAGCCTGGTTAGTGTCGTTTATCAAAGAATTACATTGTATAAGTTTACAATAAATCCCTATAAAAAGCAACTCATATGCTTTATTTATGTAACACATGTATGATATATACTATTCTAGTTGTGCTACTTTTCCGACGGACTTGAAATCTTGTATTTGTTTTAAATTATCTATTTCTTACTCAAAAAAAGGATAAAATTAAAATTAGTGCTGCTACTGTCCCAATTATATTTAGGACTTGTGTGTTTCGATGTTCATTTTTAGCGGTTTTATATTTGGATATCTAAAAACTGGTGTATTTCAGTTTTCTTAGTACAATGAAGATAATCGGAATAGATTCTCAACACACTGATATTATCTTATGGAAGAAATAGCAATTCTGTTAATGTTAAAACTTTATAAGAACAGTCACTATTTTATATGATATTATAAAACCAAACAATCCTTCACAGCTAAATCGAGTGAAGACAGTGACTCAGGAAAGTTAATTAAACTGAATAATCACTTCTAATGTTGATTAGAAAACACAGTTTCCTTTCCCACTCTCTATTTTTGATTGGTTAAAACCAAAAATCAAAAACCCAGTTTATATTGTTAATTGTTTGACATTACACCTCTGTGACTAGTTTATTCCACGATCCACCATTAACGATATTCATAGAAATCAATTTAGCATGATTTAAACCTGTTTTCAATATACCTAACCAGTTTCACTGACAATATAAATTATTCAAAACTTCAAAACCCAAAACTTAAGACAATTGTTACTACACAACGAAAACTCTTACTTAAAACTCTAATGTCTATGAGGCTGTTGTCTACATTTGTGAAGCATTATACTGATTACTTAACTTTTAAATAGATGCTTCTAGTATATAAAGGACTCGTTTTACACAAAGCTTTAAAATTTGAACGACTCATTAAAACTGTTGACACGCAACAATATAAAAGGCGACATTGGAACAAAACTATTGTACCAGTCTATTAACTACTGCATTAATATTGAAACAACTCTATTGGAACAGTCTATTAACTACTGAAGTAATACTGAAACTATTGTATAGCAGTCTATTTACTACTGAAATAATATTAAAACAAAACTATTGGACCAGTAATACTGAATCAAAACTATTGGACTAATCTACTAGCTACTGAAGTAATATCGAAAGAAAACTATTGGTCCAGTGTATTAACTACTGAAGTAATACTGACACTGTTGTACCAGCCTATTAACTACTGCATTAATATTGAAACAACACTATTGGAACAGTCTATTAAATGCTCTATAATATTGAAGCAAAACTATTAGACCAGTCTAATAACTAGTGCAGTAAACAAGAGAATAAATTATATTCATACTGAAACTATATCTTCGTTTTTAGGTTGTCATATATGGGGAATTAAAGTGTAACCCCATAATGGCACAGATATTTAAAACATGGCAACAATTTATAGTTTGTCACGTATAGGAAATTATATATTATAATATAAGGATTACAACTACATCACTGTTCTATAGAGTATAATATAGAAACTGAAATTATAGAAATATTCTATATATTACATTATAAAAACTGAAAGTACAGCACTATTCTGTATAGTATAATATAGAGATTAAAACAACATACATCTCTGTTCAAGATAGAATATTGCTGTAGAGTCAGTCTCAATATTATACTCTGTATTATATTATAAAAACTGAAACAACAGCACTATTCTATATAAGCCGATACAAAGACTGAAACTGAAGCAGTGTTCTATATATTATAGTATAGAGACTGAAACTACAACATAGTTCTACACAGCATAATATAAAGATTAAATCTACAGCACTGTTCTATACAGTATAATATAGATTGAAATTACAGCACTGTTCTATATAGTATAATATAAAGATTGAAACTACAGAATTGTTCTATATGATATAATATAGACTGAAAATATAACATTGTTCTGTATAGTACAATATAAACATTGAAACTACCACACTGTACTATATATTATAGGGATATATGGATTGAAACAAAAACAGTGTTTTATATAGTATAATATAAAGATTAAAACCAAAGCAATGTTCTGTATAATGTATCTCAAAACGGCTGGTATTATTATTAACACTTTTACTAATAAAGCAGAGATCAATGTTTCGATTTTCTTTGATCATCTTGACGTTAACAAAACAAAGCTTTATTGATAAAGGTCTTAATACCCATACCAGTCGTCCTGAGATACATTTATACTTTAAGTGGGTTTCTCGTCATCAATAATGTTTTGTATATTGCAATATACTGGGTTTGTATTTTCTTATAGCAGAGCCACATCGAGCTATCTGCTGAGCCTACCGAGGGGAATCGAACCACTGATTTTAGCTTTGTAAATCCGAAGACATACTGCTGTACTAGCGGGGGGCGTATAGAGACTGAAATTATAGTTACAATATACAAGAGATTTTATACGCTGTATAAACAGTGATAGATATGTCAAGCGATAATACCATAAAAGTTTTAGCTCTAGTAACGTAACTGGACAAAGATGAAACACTAATTAATAGGAACTGACGACTCGAAGTAACATAAATATAACAGGGAAGATAGAATTGTACACTGAAGTGTTTCGTCAGTAAGTATTATCTTAGATTGAGTGACTGTCAGTCAGGGATGAACTGACTTACGTAACTTGAGTGAAAATAACATTAATGTAATCGAATTTCTGAGGGCTTGCTTTCCTTGTGACGATGACTAAATGTGACAATAGAATAATCGGGTTTCCGAGGGCATACTTTTCTTGTAACAGTGACTAAATGTAACAATAGAATAATCGGGTTTCCAAGGGTTTACTTTCCTTGTAACAGTGACTAAATGTAACAATAGAATAATCGGGTTTTCAAAGGTTTACTTTCCTTGTGACGGTGACTAAATGTAACAATAGAATAATCGGGTTTCCGAGGGTTTGCTTTCCTTTTGACGGTGAGTGTGAGTTGTAAAATATATTCTAGTTAACGTACAAACATCAGTATTTCGCTATTTCTCTGTAAAATTTGTGAACGTAGATAGATAAACACTCTGATATTTAGTCGAAAGAAAGATTGGGAACTGAGTGGTACTGTAATTTAAGAACAGTTTGCTAAAAAGTAGAAAGAGAACAAAAACTGGTATTTCTCTCGCCGAAATAGAGTTAATTAATGAGTCACATTTAAAATTGAATTCTGTGATCAACAAGCAGCTTTGTACGGGAAGCGCTTTGTGTGGTAAAACGGTAACTACGAAACCTTTAAAGAAAAAAAAAACAGCGCCACGTTAAAGAACTTAAACTAACTCCACACAAATATACACTTAAAAATACACATCCTGTATTTCTTGTACCAAAGCGGTGTGAGTTACAAGGAGAAATGTTAAAACGTGTTGTGAATATATTAAATTTTAAACAGTTTTTATTTTAGATATTACACTAGGAAATTTATGAAAGATGAAACGCGATGTTATATGTAATTATGTAAAAACACGTATTTTTTAGTAACGAATAAAATAATTACAGAAATTTTATGTCCCTGCATTTTAGATACAATTAGCACTTACTTCCTGTTATGGAAATAGACATTTTGTCGAGGCTCGGAAAACGATGTCTATTGCAGATGTCAGTTGACTTCTTCCGTTAGCTGTGGAAACACTTCGAAATCTTTTATCCCGACTGACAATGTGCCCACTCGATAGGGTGCAGCACCATGCAGGTTATTTGTCTGGTCTTCTTTCACTGTTTCAGGAGGTTCAAGCTCGCTTCAAACATACGCTATACTACTTTCTGTCAAATGGCAGCATGCGATATTGGTTCTGGTTCTTGCTTCGCCCTAAGGGCGTGGCCTTAATGTCACATGTGGCTGGAGAACTCACTGCTATTGGTCCGCGGAAAGGTCGCTTGCTTTCTCTCGGAGAGCGAACAGACACCAGTGATTTCCCTTCCCCGGTAACTCGAAGAGTTGATGACGTTGAAAGGTTATCAGAGCGTAGGGTGATACAAACTATTGTGGGAAGGGGACTCTTTGATCAACTTACTGTAGGCCTAATTTGTGCAGTGCCCTCTGTCTATCCATACTAAAGACAGAAGAAAGAAGCCAAGCAACATTGCTGAAATATACATTTAACGTTGAACACTGATAATGTTTTTAAAATAATCTATGTTTCACTTAATTAGAACTTTCGTTCCAAATGTCTATGGATCAAATATTCCGTGTCCTTCAATTCATTATATTTGTCGGTTAGGATACAACAGCTGGTGTGCGTATTGATAAGAACAACTACTTCATTACAAGCTATCAAAAGAGATCTTAAACTTTGACAATAAAAACGAGACAATGTTGTTAAAAATGGTAATGACCGTTTACAAATACAATATTAACTTTGGGCAACATCTTCCTCTAAGCAGGACCCGAAATCCTGTGACAGCTTCATATATTTGTTATTATATTAACCTTTGACATTAAATCCTAGGTAGTAAGTACTTTAAGCAGGAGTTGATGACCCTTACTACGTTGTTTAATAATTATAATTTTAGCCTTTGACACCAAAAACTAGGTAGTACTCTAAGCAGAAGTTGATGACTCCTTACGATGACGTATGGTAATTATAATATTACCCTTTGAAATTAAAACTTATCTACACAGGCGGTGGAAGACAGTATTGGTGACAAGAGAGATCTGAACCCGATAATTCTTTGGATATCTAGAGTATGTTCCCAGAAAATACGACATCTATAGACGTCAAATGGAGCAGTTCTTAACATACACATGGTAAAGGTCGAACAGTTCTAAACTTATTAACAGGTATTCATCCGCTCACACCACCTGTAGACCTAGGGAGAGATGACATCTCACTCCTGTGGTTATTCCTCTCATAATCCTGTAAACAGATGTCAAAGACCCCTTATAATCTCGAAAAATAGTTACAATCTTGGCATTAAAAACAATAAATTATTCCTCGCACGTGCTGAAGACCATGTAGAGATTTAGTGCGAAGATTATGATATTAAAAGCAATAAAAAACTATTGTGTAAAATCAAAAACGGAACCTATTATGATTTTTAACTATAGACTGGTATAACTCGTTGTTCTGTGACATTGTCTTTAAGAAAAACACTCTATACTGGTACACTATAACTCGGTATTCTGTGACAGTGTCTTTGAGACAGGCACTCTAGACAGATATAGTATAAAACGTAGTATTCTGGGAGAGACAGTGTGTTTAAGACGGACACTCTAGTATCTTCCGTTTCTCGTTATTTATACAAACGTTCATAGAAACTCAAAGTTGTATATCTCAACAACATCATGTTGTTCCACTTAACACGTTCTGTGTATCGATTGTTGCTGGAACAAACGGTTTTCGGCCTAATGTCGACTTTTAGTTCTTCATAATATCGTATGTCGTACTTAACCCTGAATGTTGCTTTCAGCTCTATATTAGGTGTGCATGTTACATTGTTGTTGCCTTAACGCCGATGCTATTAAAACAGTTGAATATAACAATGATTTTATTGCATCATAATTTGATCAGCCAACATTTAACACCAAATTAATTTTATTTTTCATAACAGATGACAACACTTCTTAAAATATCGTAACCTATGTTGTATTTCTTAGAACTGTTTGACATCACCCATTTTGTGAATTAAAACGACTAAAATAGTCGTATTAGCGGTCTGAATAGTTTGTGGCTGCTAAACGTTCAAAACAGATGTTCGAAATATCTTAAACACGTCGTCTTTCAACAGTAACCAGTTAGCAATGGTGTGGAACCATGAACAACTTACAGAGAATGCCACGCTCCGATATTTACCTTCTTTTCCACTAGAGGGCTTGTTACAACCTGGGCGGTCGACTAACATACTTGTCGCGATATCTTGTAAATGAACTAATCAGACAGTTCACAGGTGGGGTTAGAAGAAGCGGGTCGTGTTTACCTTTATTAAGTCGGAGAAACCAAAAAAACCGCTAGTTTACCTGGTTCTTCGGCTTGTTGCTGATGTCATTTGACCGGAAACAGAGACACAATTCTTGACTTAACAAACAAATATTGATAAACACAAATACCATTCACTGAACTTTTGTCATCTTTGTGTAACGTAAAGGAATCTCCGCGTGTTTGTGTGTGTAAAAGTTTGTTTCCTGGTCGGGCAAATGAGTACAAGTTTGACATCTAGACAATAAATACCGCTCGACACACAGGTGACAAAAGTGTTTTTATTTAGTTTTACAGATACATAAAACATTCATCGTGGTTTTTATGATTCATTCCACGACTTTGGAAAGATGCAGGGTGGCCATAAAGTTAATTATCTACCTTTTGGGGAACTATATCGTAACGGTCATCTGGTAAAAGAGTTGGCGGTGGGTGGTGATGTATAGCTGCCTTTCCTTTAGCCTTTCACTGTTATGTCAGGGACAGCTGATAACATAGATAGTCCTCTTGCTAGATTCGAAACCGAACAAACTAGTTTCACGATTTAATAAGAATAAATACGCATGGGTTTACTGATACGTCAGTTTCTATAGAGTTATAGCGAAAAGCTATATTTTGTAAATGAACATTGTGTATTAATGATCGAGACATTTTCTCGTATGTAGTTAAATTTTCCTTCAACAGAGGGCGATGAATTTATTTTATTAGATTTCGCACAATGCTACAACAGAGTTATTTGTTCCAATCATTCCTAATTTTGAACTGATTAGACAAAAGATGAGACAACTAGTCAACACCACCAACCAGCATCTCTTGTGCTACTTGGATTTTACTATCACTGTTATAACGCACGCATGATCCTAAATAGCATAACACTTTTTTTTTTTTCTGTAACGGAATACAAATTACGAATATTCACTTCTACATTCCGACAAGAAACCATTGAAACACCCTCCACCTAGAGGTGATTACTCTGAAGTTACAATCATGCGTTTTTTAACTTTTTTGTATCATTCAATACGGCCTGGTATGGCCAAGCGCGTAAGGCGTGCGACTCGTAATCCGAGGGTCGCGCTAAACATGCTCGCCCTCCCAGCCGTGGGGCTGTATAATGTGACGGTCAATCCCACTATTCGTTGGTAAAAGAGTAGCCCAAGAGTTGGCGGTGGGTGGTAATGACTAGCTGCTTTCCCTCTAGTCTTACACTGCTAAGTTAGGGACGGCTAGCGCAGATAGCCTTCGTGTAGCTTTGTGCGAAATTCCAAAACAAACAAACAAAAAATCATCCAATACTGTATGTGAAAAAATATTTCTAACAGTGTCTGGCTTCTCAAACTTCGTTTTTTTATTTTGTTTTAAATTTTACATTTGCATTAGACCTGCCAAACCACATGATCTGCCATTTCACTTTTTCTATGACTTATGAAACTATCATACTGATATGGATTGCTTAACGAAAAATCTCGAGATAAAAAAATAGGCTTAACTTGTACGAAATAACATCAAAGCCTAAGATAGTAGGCTTTATCATAACGCATGCGTATTATAC
The DNA here is from genome assembly GCA_011833715.1 of Carcinoscorpius rotundicauda. Lineage (NCBI taxonomy): Eukaryota > Metazoa > Arthropoda > Merostomata > Xiphosura > Limulidae > Carcinoscorpius > Carcinoscorpius rotundicauda. The sequence continues at coordinate 58,447,088 of CM022398.1, forward strand.
TCTTTAAAGTACTAATAATGAAAACGTCATTAGCGCTTATCGCCCACAGTTTTTCGTTTCATTCTTCTGTCTCTCGTTTTTAACAGCAATTTTCGTGAAACCAACTTGACCTATATATAGGACAGAATTCTCATATACCTTCTCTCCAGAGGGCTCTGTTACTTAAAATACATTACTTTCACACACACCTTACACCAATGTTACAACGGAAATAGAGAAAGAGAAGCTGCTATATTTTGATGAACTCGAGAAACGACTTATTTTGCGATCTTAACGTTCTTTAACAAGAAACTTTCTGAATCGAAACTGCTGAGGTTCACAGTTAAGAAGTAGGGAGAGAGGGAGAGAAGAGTAAAAAGCACACAAGAACCCTCTCGGAAAAAATGTTCTTTCTAATTTAAGGATGACAGTTGATATATCCGGATTCATATTAGAATTCAGTTTACAGGCGGTTTGAAAGCTAGTTTTTTAAAGTGCATACGTTCATAGTGACCGCGGGAAAGTTCTGAGTGTGGTTGACATATTAATCCACAGTTTTGAAAAAGTTTCCCATTCTCCTAGGTGATCACTTCATCAGGACGTGCATTCGTCCCAAGCCCAAAGATGCCGGGGTTCTATTGTTAGTCCCGTTACGCCCGCAAAACCCACACAGCCGGCGGTGTATCTGGGCGGTAATATTCACACTTTCCTGAGAGGATTTGCACTACAAAACCTTGTCCTTGGGGAGACTGGGTCGTCTCACTCTAAAGATATCATATTAATTCTTTAGAAACTCGTTTCGCCCCTCCCCTCTTACCTTAGGATCGGTATCCAGTATTTTCACATCGTCAAAAACATTCGCTGAAGAAAACCCTAAGAAAGTAAATATTGCAACACTAACATCGAAAGAAAACAGATAAGAAAAGAGTAAACAAACAAAAACACATAAAACTCTACTTTCATATCACATTTGTCTTCAGACTTCTGCTTATAATAAAAAATCAAGTGTACGTAAGTGTGAAAATATTTTTGAAACAGAAAACTGAACAATCACGAACACGAAATCCAATTTCCGTCCAAAACAACGTCATCCGGTGTATCTACATAATCACATAATGACCAATGGTATTTGTATAAAGTATCAGTACGTCATGTGCCAGTATGTACGCGTATACTTATTATAAGGTAACTTTTAATGACGTCACGCATCGGCTCTTACTGATACGAATCATAAGATTTCGGAAAATCAAAGGGTGTTTGTTGAATGGCAGTAAATAATTCAGCAATGTTCGTTGCTTGGTCTGGCAGCGACTATATGATAAAAAGTTGTTTTTTCGATCGGGTAACTGCCTCGGTTTAAATCTATACGGTCTACAGAAGCTCGCGTGCAGACACTGGAGGTGCCGAAGGCGGGCTATCCAGGTATAGAAATTATTTAGAGCTGTTAAAGGCCGCGTACGAGAGAACCTAGCACAGAACGGGCCTCTAAAAGACCAACAAAATAACAGGCTGTTTCCGAAAGTGTTAGTTTGACGTTCAGCACGTGCAGTCGTTTTCACAAAGTAATCAGTTGCCAATTGGTCTGCGTAACGTCTCTCGTGACTTCTAAATGATATGCTCAACACCACAAGTCTAAATGTTTGTCATGAAACGTAATTGTTATTAGCGTACTCGTGAAAGGTTTATAAGCCATTCTTAGTTTCGATGAAATTAATTTCATGAAATTACTACAGACGTAAACCTTGTTTTAAGAGCAAATACTACATATCCACTCTCTGAATAATCTGTCGAGAACATGATATACGACACTTGATCATGTGAAACGGCTGACATATCTCGTTGCTTTAATGTTGTACATGGAAGTTATAAACATTTAGGTTTCAATAAGTTTTTATTCTGTGTTTTAGCTCACTTCTTTAATCGATTTTCATATCTAACACGGATATTACAACTACAACAAAAATTTAAATTTTAGACGAATTTCTTTTAAACTTGGAGCAAATAAATTATGCATGATATTATAAAATATATTTGGATTTTAATTTCTATGAAATAAGTTATTTCAAAAAATAAAATTTTAGACAAGCCTAGACATGGCAGCTCAAGCGCTTTCATATGGCGAAAGCAATAAGCCACGTTAGTCAATATAGTGTTAGGCCTCGTATTACAGATTTCTTCGGATCTGACACATAAAAGTAAATAATTTTAAGCTTGTTTTTTTTTTACTATTTACTTATTATCAAACTGAAGTTACGTGCCACAGTTTACAAGATAACGTATTAATATCCGTAAAAGTTTCAGTAAACTTAAAGAAATGGTGTCGTTTCAAGCATTGTAAACAGAAATATCGTTTGACAATGTCTATCAAATATTACGATTTCATGGAGGAGAAGTTAAAACAATTTTAAAATAGCATTTAATTACCAGGGCTGATATTATTAGGCTACATTCTAACATTCCAGATATGAGAGTAACGTAAATTAGACATTTCAAACGTCTTGGAGGAATTCAGTCGTATTATCGATAGCGTTCTGAGCCTAAAATTGATAAGGCTCTGCTAACTAGATTGCGTATGCAATAATAATGTAAGTATGACTTGATAGGAAACTGCACGCCTACTTTAGTGTCAGATGCTCAACCTGTTATTGTTGTTGTTCAAACTAGTCCCACGAAGTTAGATGAATGTATTTAGCAAAGAAATCCCCCTCGTTTTACCAAGTACTTGACACGTGCTTGAAATGTTGTAAACTTGAACTTTACTATTGCTCTCGCAAACCAAAAGGTCATAATATACTTCTGTTGTGAGAAAGAGGGGGTGAGGTCCGGGAATGAACACCTCCATTCGTTTCAAAATTCCGGTGTTATCAGTAATCGATGGACAGTCCCCAGAAGCTAACGGTGATGGGCCAGAGCCATTAGGATCCAAGTGGGTCATGTTAAGGGGTGCGGACATATGCAGAGATGGGCTAGAAGACACTTCGACATTTCGCACATGTTACACTGACGCGATTGAGAAACATATGAGATCAAATGAGCATTTTTAAAACTACTCCACTGATAACTTCGAGACATTCCACTTAGCCCTCCGTCAATAATTCTATATTAGCTTCCCCGTAGTTCTAAATACACAGAAAATATCAGACATGATTTATCATTACTCTCTATATTCTTATATAACGATGTATACCTTATTTGGTGTTGCGTTCAAAAGGCTATATATATAATAATAACAACACTTTATTTCTAGCGGTCCCTTCAGATAGTTGGCTGGTGGTGTTAGCAGGTGCTACTGACACTTGTTTCGTGAGTGCATGGAATCCTGTCAGATATAACTTTTGAGCAACATGGATTGTGTACCGTCTGAATACACTTAACGCTTAGCTTTCTAATGCACAATGATATTTTTATTGCGATTATGACAACTATCCATGAACTGTTGGAAGGCAGAGAATTTCAAACTAATACCACCAGACTTAGATTTGAAATGAATAAAGTATTTTTAGGTTTACATTAGACTGGTTAGAGAGCTATACACATCTAACTAGCACCCCAGTCTTTATCCTATGATTGAATAAATATAAATGGCTCAAGACTGGGTGTTCTTCCAGGAAAACTGAATATGTTTTAAATAAAGAAAAAAAAAACACCATTATGACCGTATGAAAATCGCAGGATATCAATTTTTATCAGAGCAGTGGAAACATTCAACAGTACGTTATATGTGAAAATGATATGTATAGTTAACTGTAGAGAACGCCTACAACTAGTAATAAAACAGTAGGTAATATATGAAAATATTGTGTATAGTTAATTTTAGAGAAAGTTGACAGATACAGCAGAACAGTAGGTTATGTATGAAAATATTGTGTATAGTAAACTGCAGAGAAATTCTGCAACTAGTACTAAAACAGTAGATTATGTGTGACAATATTGTATTTAGTTAACTGAAGAGAAAGTCTACAACTAAGAATAAAACTGTAAATTATGTTGGGAAATATTTCGTATAGATAACTGTAGAGAAAGTCTACAATTAGTACTAAAACACGAGAGTATTTGTGACAATATTCTATTTAGTTAACTGTAGAGAAAATTTACAACTAGTAGTTAGAGAGTAAGTTTTGTATCAAAATAGTTGTGTATAGTTGACTGTGGATAAAGTTTACAGCTAGAGAAGAACAGTAGGTTATGTATGAAAACATTGTGTATGGTTAACTATAGACAATGTCTACTGTTATTAGTAAGAAAGTAGATTATGTAAGAAAATATTGTGTAGTTAACTCTAGAGAAAGTGTACAACTAATAGTAGGTTATGTATGAAAATACTGCGCACAGTTAACTGTAGAGAAAGTCTAACAAATAGCATTAAAACAATAGATTATGTGTGAAGATATTGTGTATAGTTAACTGTAGACAGTAAGTTATGTATGAAAATACTGCGCACAGTTAACTGTAGAGAAAGTCTAACAAATAGCATTAAAACAATAGATTATGTGTGAAGATATTGTGTATAGTTAATTGTAGAAAAAGTGTACAATTAGTAGTAAAATAGTATATTATGTATGAAAATATTGTGTGTTATTATCTGTAAAGGAAGTTTACAGCTAGTAGTTAAACAGTAGGTTATGTATGAAAATATTCTGTATACTTAACTGAAGAGAAAATGTACAACTACTCATAAAATAGTTTGTTGTGTATGAAAGTAGTTTTTTTATAGTTAACTTTATAGAATGTCTACAGCTAGTTAGAAAATAGTTGGTTATGTATGAAAATATTGTGTATAATTAACTTTAGGGAAAGTGTACAACTTGTAGTAAACAGTAGATTTTAAGTGAGCCTAGTTGTTTATAGTTATAGAGAAGTTCCCCAATTTGAAATAATAACTTTACTTTAGACAACAAAATAATAGTGCGTAAATACAAAGACAGAATCGATAGTTCGTGATTTGATCACCTTTATTTTGTTTGTTTTAGGTCACAAACTGTGGTACTTGTTAGCATTAATAAAACAGTTTAAGAAATACGAACTGATGAACGTAACTTAGTTTTTGTATATTTCTTCATTCGTAGCGCACGAGATTTTGCTAGTTTCTCTTTGAGCACTGCTAAAGATTGGGGTAAAAATAAAACATTAACCCTACAATTTTTGTAATGGAAAACTTTTCAATGAAGTTTCTCCCTCGGTCTTCGTGGGAAAGTTTGGGACCTATCAAATATTTTAATGTTTTTTTAATCTAATCTTTAAATGCCACTTGACCAGGTCCTCCTTAACACAAGCTCCAGTTTTACTTCCCCTTGTCTCCGTAAGCCTCTAGAGTGGTTGACTATACTTGGATAAAGTTCTGTCACCAGCCAAAAGAGGGCGCATTGGAAATAATTGATCCATTTGGATATTTAGATAAGGGATAATTTTTAATGTAAACACGATAGTTCGAACCATTAGATGGAAACCGGTGTAGTTACAGTACATAACGGTACTTACCTATGTGTTGTGGTTATTAGTTGTTATTAATATTGTTATTATTGTAATTACATAATTAATACCTTTACGTTCTTCTGTCTCGAACTTTTCTCGGAATTTAGTTTATCAAATGCTAGAAATTTCATATCATTAGAAATCCTTTCGTCCAAAAAGGTCGGAATCCTTTTCAATTCAGAACAACTTGTTTCTTGCTTATTGAAATTGGGTGGTATACAATATTACACTGTCTTTGTTTTTATCACGTGGCGTTTGCTCCTTCAGTTTTGATTTTAGTTGTTTTTTTTATTATTTGTAAAGTATTTAAGAATTTCACCCAAACAATGACACACGTGTAATTTCCTAAAACAGAAAAAGAATATTACACAAAATACAATTTAACTGGACTTTTTAAGTTGTTTAGGTCTAAAACACGGATGAGCAGTTCGTTTAAAATCACTTCTTTTGTGAACAGGTAGTAACATGTTTTTGAATATTAGTTAAGTCTGCATTCATTATAACTTTGGTTCGTTTCATAGACAGCTATAAATACCTTTTATTTACTTTTTTCTTAAATACAGGTTTTATTCTCTAATTCGTTTTTGTTTCAACTCGTAAAACCATGTCATATAAAAAAACCGCTCATAATTGTTTCTTACTCTGTACACCATTATCAATACGAATTTATTACTTTCTTGTTTATTTTACATGAATTGTTTGTTTGTTTGTTTTGAATTTCGTGCAAAGCTACTCGAGACCTATCTGCTCTAGCAGTGTAAGACTAGGGGGAAGGCAGCTAGTCATCACCACCCACCGCCAACTCTTGGGCTACTCTTTTACCAACGAATAGTGGAATTTATCTATACATTATAACGCCCAGACGGCTGAAAGGGCAAACATGTTTGGCGCGACCGGGATTCGAACCCGCGACTCTCGGATAACGTCTGTTTCACTAAAAGCTTACGTTTTTCTTCAGTAGACCAATATTTATCAATCTAAGCATGATGCTTGCAAAAAACGAAAGAAAGCGTGGCCCTACTCATAATCTGAGAGTCACGAATTCGAATCCACTTCATATCAAGCTTGCTTGCTCTTTCATGTGTGGAAGCATTATAATGTTTTGGTCAATTCCACTATTCGTTGGTAAAAGAGTATTCCAAAAGTTGACGCTGGGTGGTGATGAACAGTTCCCTTTCATCTAGTCTTAACACTGCTATGTTAGAGACGACTAGCGCCAGATAACCCTAGTGTATCTTTCCTTGAAATTGAAGAAAAACAAAACAACGATAACAAACAAACAAAAATATTGTGGGCAGCATAAAAATGATAGAATAAGAAAAATTACGGAAATGTTTTGCGGGTCCTGACTAGTAGTTATATGTTATAGCTTTTAAACCTGTTGATATTGTAAGAAAAACAAAATTAAGTTCTTATGACATAACATAAACATTAAGGTAAATATATAATTTCTTATAAACAATTAGAACTTATCAAAACTTACAATATAATCATGACATCAACTGAAAAGATACAATAACGACATGCCTCGATAAAACAACCCAAAGTTAACAAAAATACGTTTTAATGTTTGGTTTGAATCTCGCACAAAGCCACACAAGGGCTATTTGCGCTAGCCGTCTCTAATTTTACAGCGCAAGATAAGAGGGAAGACAGCCAGGCATCACTTCCAATTACCAGCTCTTGGACTACTTTTTTATTACGAATAGTGGGATTAACCGTCACATATAACACTTCCATGCCTGAAAGGGCTAGCATGTTTGATGATATGGGGATTGGAACCTTCGATCCTCAGATTGCGAGTTCAGCGCGCTATCCAGGTGAACAAGCCAAAATACATTTTTAATAAAGTCAAAACCCATAAAATTAAGCGGACTCACATGACAATACCATAAATAGCAGTATTGAAGATGTGTTCAAACATTAGGTTTAACTTTAAAACAAGTAGAAAATGAGAAAGCTATTCTAATCGAATAACTGGAATTAAACAGAACTGATACCTGTGATGAATGGAATGGATGAAGTGGACAGAACTGTTGTCTGGGATGAAGAAAAGGTTGAAATGGACAGAAATGTCGATTGTGGTGAAGGAAAGGTCGAAGTGGTTGGAAATATCGATTGCGGTGAAGGAAAGGTCGAAGTGACTGGAAATGTTGATTGTGATGAAGGAAGGGTCGAAGTGGCTAGAAATGTTGATTGTGATGAAGGAAGGGTCGGAATGGCTAGAAATTGTTGATTGTGATGAATGAAAGGTCGAAATGGCTAGAAATGTTGATTGTGATGAAGGAAAGGTCGAAGTGGCTAGAAATGTTGATTGTGATGAAGGAAGGGTCAAAATGGCTAGAAATGTGGATTGTGATGAAAGAAAGGTCGAAATGGCTAGAAATGTTAATTGTGATGAAAGAAAGATCGAAATGGCTGGAAATGTGGATTGTGAAGAACGAAAGGTCGAAATGGCTGGAAATGTTGATTGTGATAAAGGAAAGGTCAAAATGGCTAGAAATGTTGATTGTGATGAATGAAAGGTCGAAATGGCTGGAAATGTTGATTGTGATGAATGAAAGGTCGAAATGGCTGGAAATGTTGATTGTGATGAATGAAAGGTCGAAATGTTGATTGTGATGAAAGAAAGGTCGAAATGGCTAGAAATGTTGGTTGTGATAAAGAAAAGGTCGAAATGGCTAGAAATGGTTATTGTGATGAAAGAACGGTCGAAATGGCTGGAAATGTTGATTGTGATGAAGGAAAGGTCGAAATGGCTAGAAATGTTGATTTTGATAAAGGAAAGGTCGAAATGGCTAGAAATGTTGATTTTTATAAAGGAAAGGTTCAAATGGACAGAAAAAAATTTAAATTAGGTATTTTTATTCGTTAGGTGTTACTTGGATCTTAACGGCTTACACAGAAGGTGTGTCCAAGTACTAATTGTTGAACGTACTTTCGAGATACAAGTTATCTACTCCAACTTAACGAAATTTATTTACACAGAATTTTTTACAATTTCTTATCAATGTTGTTCCCTCTTTCTTCGAAGCGACGTATTTCCCTACCTTAGTGTAAGCATCGTCTTCGACGATTATTTATTTTGTAATGACGGTTGACACCAGGATGTAAAAAAAAACCAATAATCACGTTATCTTGTAAGGTAACGATGAGGTTTGTTTAGTTTGTTATGTAATAAGTGTTCTAATGGCGCGCCCATCCATACGAAATGTCAAAAGGCCCTGTCATTTTTCGATACATTAGTGTTTGAAGTCACTGAATATGCAATATTTATAAACTGTCTTTCTTGCATGCAAATAATATTTCTGTTCCTATTTTTACTATTTGTCAAAAAGATATCGGGTATGATGCCTGACATCGTTCGAACGTTTCGTTGTAATCAGACGAAACAAAGGGATTGGTAGAAACGCCATCAGTTATAAACGAACCAAGATATTAATGGCTGGGGAAACCTCTATTACATGTAAAAAAACAATATTTAAATCAGTACAGCGTTAAGTTTACAGGTTTACAAGGCTAAAATCAGGAGTTTGATTCCCCTTGGTGGACTCAGCAGATAGCCCAGTGTGGCTTTGCTAAAAGAACACACATATTTTAGGCTATATGCATGCCTAGTGTCTCCACCTATCGCAAACACATGCAAGCAAACTTCTTTCCTTTATAATATACTTATCTTCCGAGATTGCCAAGTTTTCCCGAATTTACCATATCACATTATTTCGTAAAGTTTGTTTTTATTGAACACTTTAAATAAATTATATACGTTTCGTTTCCATCTCTTCTTACCCTAACTACCTCTATTTTGTTCTTGCTTTGCGCACGCGCAAATTGCGCGCCTGATTTGATTTCTTTTAATGAATCAGCACCTTCTTCCATGTTGCTCTACCAAGTAGGCTTGACAAATGACCCTTTGTTAGAACTCCAAACTTTAAGGAACATCGCCTGTATTTAACAAGCTACACTTTGTAACTTCATTCAAGTATCCAATTGAAGTGGAAGATCTGACATAAACCAGTGACGCCTGATAGTGGTATGGAATCTCTTCACGAGCACACACACACACACACGTAAAATATGTTTAGTAGAGACACCTAGAGCATTAAGATAATGAAAAAAAATTGCAAAAGAATGGTTATTATTGTTTTAATCAAAGTCTTTGTTGTCAGAATTGGTTATGTCCCCACTACGAATCATATAGATTTACCTTTGACAGAATATCTTAAGGTTGGATATGTCACATTTGTACAACGTGATTAACTTTTGAGGGTCAAAATTCAAGATCAGAGTGGGTCATGGCTGTTCCGTAAACACAATTTCCATTTGTTTTATGAACGCTGCTCTCAGGTTTACTCAATTCTTAGAGACGAACAGGGATTATTCTAGTTAAATAATTTATATCAGCACTATCTGAGTCTTTCAAGTTTCTTTTATTGGATGTTCTCCGCTCATAATCAGGGCGTTCGAATCATAATGTAAGGGTTGCGGGTTCGAATCCTTTTTACACTAAATATGCTCACCTTTTCAGCCATGGGAGGGTTAAAATGTGACAGTCAGTCCTACTATTCGTTGGTAAAAAGAGTAGTCCCAAAGATGGCTGTGGGTGGTGATGACTAGCTGCTTTCCTTCTAGTCTTACACTACTAAATTAGGGACGGCTAACACAAATAGCTTTCGTGTAGCTTTGCGCAAAATTCAAGACAAACAAACATTCTCTGTCAGTTATTTCATTACTCAACTGCAATTGGTTTTTGTTTCTTAATAATTTGAATTACTCCTTCACATTTTACAAAGCTTGCAACTTGACCTCTAAGAGGTGAAATTGTATCAGTTCCTTTTGTGTAATTTATTAATTTTGTAGAAAATAATATTTTAATATTTAGCAAACGTTAGGGATGTTAGCGGTATCCACAAAGATTGTAGTTTGTTATACAGAGTAGACGCTCGCTCTGTGTTTTGTCACAGCTTAAGTAATTAGTAGAAAAGTCTAGGTGGTTGATATCCGTATCAAGGTTTTAAGGTCTGACAGACAGACGGATAATCACACAGTTAAATATTTTACCTGCCATTGACAAATTATCTGAAACAAAAGAACTTTGAACTGTTTTGTCGCCACCTAGTTCTTGGCCGTTATCTGTTGGGTGAAATGACTAAATCAGCATTTACATTTTGACAGATTCACGAAACAAACGGGTATGATGATAAAACTATTGTAGTCTAATATAGAAAGTATACTTTAGGCTTTAATAAAATAGTGTTTTGAAGGGACTTATATTTCCTTTTCTAAGATGGCCGATTATATACCCTGCGGTACATCCTCAAAGAGCTAAAGATAGGTTCTTCTGAATATCGCAATTTTTTTAAGTAACCTTAAAATATCAGTTTGACCTCTGGTATTATCATCACACTTATTGAATTCGTTCTGTTCATACTATTGCAGGATTAAGTCGTCGGTCATAGAATTCAAAGAGTTAGAAACCTGCTTTTATAAGAACTGTCGAAATAGTTGCAGTAACTAAAGGAATTAACTACCCTATAGGGTTTACATATCTAGAAGCGTGTACTGAGAGTTTATTGACACAGTACCCTGAGACTGGCACAATATTCTGGAAGATCTGCTTTGGCGGGTCTGTTGACTAACCATTTAACTAGAGAAATTTTAACTACCCTATAAGGGTATATAGTCATAATAAGCTGGAGGGTTTTATTACTTTCTAATTGCAAGCCTGGCGGTTTAATTGCATCTTTGGAAATACAAAAAGCTTTTTAAAAACGAGGTCGAGACGGCGGGTGCGCAAATTAATTACGTATATTAGGTCTTGAAACTCGCTTCAAAAAATCCGTTGATAAAAAAGTGTTTGTAATTAAAGCTACACAATGGGCTATCTGTGTTGTGCCCATCACGGGTATCGAAACTCGATTTCTGTCGTTAAAAGTCTGCAGGTTTACCGATGTGCCACTAGTGACAAAAAGTTTGAGCCACGTTGGTCTTTTTAAATTTAACACGATTTTTAACTTTTAACTGCTTTTTTGAGGAGTTTATTGCAAAACCACACCCAGGGCTATTAATATATAAATATGTATACAGCCGTTACTAAATTTAAATGGATAAATTAGTAAAAAGACAGTTGGTTGGTCAACTCCGCTCACTGCAAAATCATATGCGACCGAATACTAAACTTTTACTGTTACTTTATAACAAGGATCCAAAGTACGAGCCACAAACCTTCAAATTCACAGTTCAAACACCCTAACTATAAGCCACGCCCAGCCCATTTTACGTCTGACTTGTACATCAATGTCAAATAGTGTGACAAAAGGAAATATTAAAATATTCTAGAGTAGATCAAATCGTTATGGAAATTGTTGAATTGGTATAACTTACTTTGTGGGACCTTTATCTTGACAGCTGGGTACATCCTGACACTGAACTTAAATTATAGCTTGAATGGGTAGTAGTGGTACTCGAACACTGACCCTTTCAAACACACCCACATCGTATATCCCTTTATTCTTCCCGTCTGGATTACAACTTAAATATAGTTTAAGTCTAATTAACAACATTAACAGTGTCTTTGTTGCTTGATTCCTCGTGTCGCGTTAAGAGGATTAGAACGGACAGCTTTCATTATTGTTCTGGTCGCGAAAATAATTCAACTTTGTTGAGTGTGGTCTGCCATCTACCGGACTTAAGAGTAAATTCCATAGGGTAACTAGGTATATTTATTTGATGTTTCTACGTCTTTCTCAGGTATTATTTTACATGATGAACTGGACATTTGTATTCTATAAAAATCTAAATATAAATTATTTGTTCAAAGCGATGAAAGTAAGATACATTACACTTGAGAGAAACAAGGATTTTTACAAACAGAACACAAATTAAAAAAATTAAAATCACTCCTCAGCCTGTAATCACCAGTTCTTTTTTTTAAAAAGTAAATCAAGTCACTTAATAATCAGCTATAGGCAGTTCTTTAGGCCTGGCATGGCCGAGCGCGTTAAGGCGTGCACTCGTAATCCGAGGGTCGCGGGTTCGCGCCCACGTCGTGCTAAACATGCTCGCCCTTCCAGCCGTGGGGGTGTATAATGTGACGGTCAATCCCACTATTCGTTGGTAAAAGAGTAGCCCAAGAGTTGGCGGTGGGTGGTGATGACTAGCTGCCTTCCCTCTAGTCTTACACTGCTAAATTAGGGACGGCTAGCACAGATAGCCCTCGAGTAGCTTTGTGCGAAATTCCAAAAACAAACAAACAAAAGGCAGTTCTTTTAGTACAGTTGTCCTCACAGGGAGTATCTCTACAAGGTAAAGGTAATGCATTTTCTGAGGTAAAGTTCCAAATTCTTTGTTGTAGTTCTGTGTTTGAGGAGTCAATAAGGTTCAGCGACAAAGCCATTGACAACAACAGTATAGAAGTTCTTCTCTACCCCCTGTGAGGCCTCCACATCAGGAGTCATCCCGGAATCAACTCTCTTACGTCATTAGGCCCGACATGGCCTGGATGTTAAGGCACTCAACTCGTAATCCCCGTCAAAAATGCTCACTATTTGAGTCGTAAGGGCTTTATAATGTAACGCGCAATCCCACCATTCGCTGGTAAAAGAATAGCCCAAGAGCTGGCGGTGGGTGGTGATGACTAGTCGCCTTCCCTCTAGTCTTACATTGCAAAATTAAGAACGGCTAGCGCAGATAGCCCTCTTGTAATTTTGAGCGAAATTCGAAACAAACCAAACCTTACGTCATAACTGTACACTAACAATTATCTCGCTGAAAAATCTAGAATCACTAAAAACCTTTTGAACGAAAACAGAAGAAATTCAGCTAATTGTTACAGACAGCATAACAGTGATCCTACTTAACACGTTCGTTGCCATGTGTCCCACTGGTGAGTCACAAACAATTATGTTTTAAAGCCAAATTTTTATTGTGGTATACATGTTTTGTACTCAGAAACTGTAGCTATTTTATCATTGCTTATTTTGACAGGATAAAGTTCATCCTCATCTCCCTTCTTCCATAACTCATAAAATATTAATAATTCATATATACCAGCAATAAGATACTTTTCTCCATGGCTCGCTGTCCGTGCTTAAATTTAACGAAAAGTTGGAAACGAAGGACAAAATTACTTGAAAGTGTACATCATTTTCAAAGATAGCGTGAATAATACATGCTTCTGTTTCTTTTGTTTAACTTGTTTCTCGTATTCTTTATTTTTGATTAAACTATTCATCAGTTTTAATAGATAACCCCCCAGTAAAACAAGAACAAATGGATATGAGCTGTGTCGAAACGAAGGTATTACCACATTACAATTTATCGATTATTTAAAACTTGTAAATACTCTGTTTATTGTTAACGATTGTGCCCTTTGTAAAACTCACAGACGACAAATATTTAATCGATTCCACATGAGCTTTATTACGTCTTTCATTGATGAAAAACTTAAATTATCAAGTTTTAAAATAAACTTACTCTCGTTCATCTTCGGACGAAGAGGGGGGGTTGTTTTACAGTAAACCTACACAATAAACTGTGTTCCTCACAGGATTCGAACTGCGATTTTTTTCAGCATTATAAACACTTAAGCAGAACTACCGGAGAACGGTAAAAAAAAGGAGTTTTGAAAGTCATGATTACAGCGAATCATTTCGATGATTTCACTTTCAACAGATCTTTCAATGAAACAAAGGGGATCTTTTGAAAATAATTGATCAATGTTAGAAACTGATTGGGAAGAACATGACATAATCGAATTTAAAACAATAGAAACAGTATCTTTACTAAGACTATCATTTATTTCTTTGGGTAAAAGACATAGTAATTGTTCATACTTTTATTGTTTTTCTAGTTATGATAATTGTTAGTAGAATATCTCTTGTTACTGTTATCTACAATCTTGCACATAGCGGAGTCTCAAACGTAACAGTTTTTATCGATCAAAGCGCCATCTAACGATTGAAACAAACATTTCTTGTATTGCATTACCTACAGAGCAGGCAATTTCCTGTGTATGCGAGGCATGCTGACGGAGGCCTACAACATGCAATCTTACCATCGCTATCCACTGATCTGTAATTTAGGGTTGTTTTCTTCTCTTCCGGTCACCAGTTTAATGAGAAGCGTTTTGAATATTTATGAGTCAGCCACGAACTGTCACGCAAAGCTTTAAGTTAGAGTGTAGTGTTACACCTTCCCCTACACCGTCATATTCGTGTATCTAATGCCTTTCAGCTTTTGTATATCGGGTAGGTTTTTTTTTAATATTTTTCACAGTAATGCATAACGCAGTACAACCTGCTTATAGTCCTCTATTTAGAATTAGGTCTTTCTCTCTGTCTTTTTAGGAAGGGAAAATTGAAGCCAAGCATCGTTCCTGAGAATATTGTCGCCTAGTAGCAATGTCAGCTTCATTAAATATAAAGCAGAACATTCAAGCTATATACAAACCATACAGCATAGAACATATAATTACGAACAGCTGTGGGGGTGGGGGCAGTCATTAATAAACGATGAAGAGTTTGATAGATTTCGAGTCCAATAACAGTTTGTGGTGATTTAGCCTTTTAGAATAATTAGAAACTTCACGTGGTACGTTTAGTATCGAAGAATTGTACACAAAAGTGTCCGTTACATATGTAGTGCGTACATTCAAGGTTAGCTTGGAATATTAGTAGAACGCTGTAACACATTGGCCGTACAGCATGGCATATCTTGACCAAAATATTCCACAAAAGCCATAGCCACTAGTAGAACAAAAATCAAATAAAGAAACATATCAAACAAGATATCTACTTTTAGGCTATCTATTTGTTGCTTAAAGTCGGTATCGAAACCACATCTTTAGCTTTATAACCCAACTGACTTAACGATGCGCCACCAATCGTCTTGCAGAAGCATTTCATCATTGATTGTTATACTTGAACTCCTACTTGGATTTATATTCTTTCAGATATTTACAGGAGAGAGTTAAAGGACTGAGGCATTTGTCTTGTAATGTCTGATGTAAGTACATAATCACATGAAGTTTGCTATCACTGATCTGTTGGTTTCTGCTTCACAGATTTACAAGTTGGCGTTATTTGAATGCTGGTAATTGAGTGTGTGCGTCGTCTGTGTGTTTAAATCGTCAACAAATTAACATAAAAGGTTAGCTTGATACCGGTAATTGGTTTCTCATCACGCTAAGTTCACACTAATAACATAGCACGTGGCTACTTTAAAACGATTTTTTAGTTTTCTGTTGGTATTCTATTGTAGCATTACGTGCTAACAATTTGAAGGTAAACAGCCGATACTCTGATGTAACGTCACTTTGTCCCAGAATCTGTTCATACATTGTACCACCACTTTGTATGATATTCTTTGAATGGCGTCACAAAGCCAAGTTCTGGTAATACTGTGGACTTTTGAACAACTGATAGATAAAATCAAAATCGAACAAGACAACTGAATAATTTCTGAACTTGTTAAAACTGGGAAGTTTAAAAAAAACGATAAGGCTTTTGGGCCAAATAATATTTCGTTGAGAGTTTTAAAAGCGGTCAAGGATTGGATATGTAAGCCACTTGTCACAATTGTTTATAAGTCCTTGATTAGAGGGCAAGTACCATCAGATTAGAAATTAGCTAATGCCACTCCTATCTTCAAAAGAAGTAACGGAGTTGTCTCAGTAATTACTGGCCTCTTTATCTTACATTAATTGTGGGAAAAGTTTTGGAAAGTCTCATATTTTAAAGAGTCATTTAACAAAGTTTAGAACTTTAATGGATAGTCAATTTTTTTCACATGCTTTGAAAATATTGCTGGACATGTAGATGAAGGTGAGGGTGTAGGTTTGGTGTATCTGGATTTTCATAAAGTATTTGACAAAGTGCCACATAAATGTGTTGTAAATCAACTTACATTTAAAGGTGTGAGGGCTAGGTTAATTATGTGAATAAAAGAATGGTTTGATAGAAGATATCAGAAGATTGTTATACATAGAACTCAGTCGAATTGGATTAATATCACAAGTGGTTCAACCTCTGGGCTCAGTCTTATAACATTTGCTCTTTTTTGTTTACGTTAACAACATAGATGAAGAAATAGCCAACACATTATTTAAGTTTACAGATGATACTAAGATCTTGGATTTTGCTGGTTGTAAAGAGGATGTTACTGATTTACAAAAGGATTTAGATCATTTAGTGAGTTGAACAAATAAATGGTAGATGGGTTTTAATAATGATAAATGTAAGATATTGTATGGATGTTATCATAATTTGAATCATAAGTATAACTTAGGTAGGAATAACCTTAAGTGTGTCATGAAAGAAAAGGATCTTGATGTGATAGTTGATCAGTATCTTGAGCCATCCAAGCAATGTGCTGTTGTTAATGGTAAGGCAAATAGTATTTTAGATTGTATCAGCAGAAGTATTGAATACAAGTATAAATACATTATAATTTCATTGCATAGATCACTTGTTAGGCCACATTTAAACTATTGTGTTCAGTCTTTGGCCCCTTATCTTGAATTATTGTAAATGGTTTAGAAGAGGGTAACTAAAATGGTACCTGGAATGGAGAGGTTGTCATATGAGGAGAAGTTAAGGTTCTTAAATTGTTTTATCTTAAACAAAGAAGAGTCAAAAGGGATCTGATTAAAGTGTTTAAGACTGTAAATGAATTGAAATGTTGACGCAAACATTTTTCATGTAGATTTAAGCAAGGTAGAAAGTGTCTTTAGTAAGATAGTTTTATCTTTCAAACATGGTGGTTGACCTATGGAATGGGTTGTCTTCAGTTGCTGTTGAAGCAGTAAATTTAGGTGAGGGGGATTCAAAGAAAGCTTGAAGGACATATGAATGGTAAGAGCTAATTATTTTTTTTTGGTTTGGCTTAGAAGATGGACCATGAGGTCCTTTATTATCCCTCTATATTATGTTATGCTAACGTTGAAGTGTTAAGAAACTTAGCTGTAAGTCTACTTTGCACCAGATTCTGTTCATACATTGTGATGCTACATACGCTACGTACTTATCTGTAATACTACATTTTGGGAGATTTAGTTGAAATGGCACTATGTCGCACGAGACTTTCATATACCATAGATTAGTTATAACACTTTGTTATAATATTACCATAACAACGGTATTTTTATTAATCTGGTTTAGAATGCCATATATATATTATATATAATCGAGTAAAGTACCACTTCGAAGGTGTGTGACGTTATCAGACAATAATTTCCTACTTGCAACAAGATGTCCAGTCCGGGATACGGACAGTTTCATCCAAATATGTTCAATACAGTCTACCTTCTTATTTATTTTTATTATTTTTTAAAGACACCTTGAAAGTTTGTTTGATTGTAGTTTTAAATTTGTTTTTAGGCAGGTAATTTGGTAATTATAGATTTTATAAGATGAGAAGTTACACACTTTTGCAAAAATTTGGCATTTTGTTAAATAAAATTAACGTCTGATTACGAAGAAATGGTTTTATTTCAATGAATCAGTTTTCAAACACATCTTTCAGTTGAATGCAAGAGATTCAAGATTTTCAAAAAAATTATTGGGAAATAAAAAAGACATAAGAAAAAAAACTTTTGTCTGAATACAAAACAAAAATATGACGATTAAATTAATCTAAAGAAAAACTGAAAGCAATTGAAACATCATTCAAACAACTTCTTGAATATTTATAACAATTAGAGAAATTTTGATGGTTGACTTCACATTTGATTATCACATTCAAGTCTTACAATTATAATTTATCACAAAGTATGCATCTTATGTTTCATCAAAGTAACGACAAATTTTTACAAAAATCTGTATTTGTGAATACGAACGCAACATCAAAAGTTTGTTGGATTTGAAGCGAGAAGCACTCCATCAGATGAAAAGAGTGTTTTTAAGTTCTGTGATTACTTACGATTTTTTTAGTGTTATGTTTGTTAGTGTAGTTATATATATATAATACAATTCAACAACTACCACAACTTCTATATTGGAGAAACAAGCAGAAAATGGAAACTAGATTCAAAGAATGCAATAAATACCTTTACGCGTTTTTGGACACTGCAAATAACACAACATAACTATATAAAACATCCAGATACTAAATAGAGAAACAAATATAAAAGTAAAAACAAAGAAGCCCTACTTATACAATAACTAAAACCAAAATTAAACCAATATAAAGGAACACCTTTATACCGATACTAATTAACAATCTATCATCTAATGGCAATGCCCCCTATAATCTCCTATCCGTTTATACTCTCGTCCCAAATACATGTGCCTGGCAACGTTCGTTTGCAAACCCTCTATTTGACCTAAGGAAGTCGAAATGCTGTTCTGTACTTTATTTTAATTAAGGTGCTAAGATCCATACCAGCCGAATTTAGAATACATTTTTACTTCAACTGGGTTTCTTATCATCACGAACTGAAACCATTTATCTTGTCCTTCATTACAATATTATCTCGTAAACCAAAACAAACTGAACAGTTAAACCATTTGTCTTGTCTTTCATTATCAAATTATCTCATAAATCAAAAGAGACTAAACAATTAAACCATTTGTCTTGTCTTTCTTGTCATATTATCTCGTAAATAAAAACAGTCTAAACATTTAAACCAACTGTCTCCTGTTCCAGAAAATCCGGAAATTAATTCGACTGTCATCAATATTCAGCCTTATACTAATTGGTTATGTGACTTTTACTCAAACACTAAGTGACACACTTAATTATTGAACCCCTAGTGGACCGTACTAATATTATATAATATAATGAGTGAAATTATGATAAGCATTTTAAAATGAACGTCGCTAGGTGCTAACAATCGGCGGTGACGCTTTAAAAACTACCAACTGAAAAGTAAAGTCCGATTAATTTGTTCGTATCGTCGCTAGAGGGCAACCTTATCATATGCTATAAATATTGCACTAAAGTTTCGACAATACAGCATTAAGATTCAGGTACATGCTATTATATAATGACTTGAAACCTAAAATTATGTCTTATATTATATAGGTGCGTGTTTCAATTAATAAGAAATGAGAATCATTTTTACTACCTGCAAACAGAAAACGTTTCAAAAGAGCAGTTTATAAAGAACTCGCCTATTTCTGTACAAAATACTTCTAGGAGAAATAAATTGAAGATTTTTATTTTATAATGGATAGAAATTTCGCAGAATTATTTCATTTAAATACTATTATGATTAACTTTTCAGAGGTCGAACCTGTAACAAAATCTTCTATGTTACTATAACAGTATAGACACTAATGAACAAGTACATTTTTTATTTCGTTTAGAATAAATCTTTCGAAACTAACAACGATCAGCGATTTACTGAAACTGTAACAACGAACATCACTCAATATCGACTTTCAACTTTTAATAGTAAGTGTAATTCAACATCGAATTTCAACTTTTAACAATGACTGTAAACCAATATCGTGTTTCAACTTTTAACAATTACTTTTACCCATTATCGTGTTTCACCTTTTAACAATGAATACACCTCAACATCGTGTTTCAGCTTTCAACAATGAATATAACCCAGTGTCGTGTTTCAACTTTTAAGAATGACTGTAACCCAATATCGCGTTTCAACTTTTAAGAATGACTGTAACCCAATATCACGTTTCAACTTTTAACAATGTCTGTAAACCAATATAATGTTTCAACTTTTAACAATGACTGTAACCCAATATCATGTTTCAACTTTTAACAATGACTATAACCCAATATCGTGTTTCTACTTTTAATAATAATTATAACCCAATATCGTATTCAAACTTTTAATATTAACTATAATTCAATATCGTGTTCAACTTTTAATATGACTATAACCCAATGTCGTGATTCAACTTTTTATAATGACTATAACTCAATATCGTTTTTCAATTTTAACTGTAATATGACTGTAATCCAATATCGTGTTTCAATTTTTAACAATGAATGTAACCCAATATTATTTCAACTTTTAATAATGACTGTAACACAATATCGCATTTCAATTTTCAATAATGACTGTAACACAATATCGAGTTTCAACTTTTAAGAATGACTGTAACCCAATATCGTGTTTATGCTTTTGATAATTACTGTAACCCAATATTTTGTTTCAACTTTTAACAATTACTTATAACCTAGTATCGTATTTCAACTTTAAAAATGCCTGCAGTCCAATATCGTATTTCGACTTTCAAGAATGATTGTAAGGAAGTATCGTGTTTCAACTTTCAATTGTAACTGAAATCCAATATCGTGTTTCAACTTTTGACAAATACTAGAACCTATTATCATATTTGAATTTTAAACAAAGACTGTAAACCAATATCGTATTTGAATTTTTATTAATAACTCTAATTCAGTATCGTGTTTCAACTTTTAAGAATGACTATAACCCAATATCGTGTTTTAGTTTTTAAAGATGAATATATCCCAATATCGTGTTTCAACTTTAATAATACTTGTTTTCGAGGCTTCGAACGAATTTATCAACGTTACAGTGATGTTAATATATGAACAAAAACATTTTTCATCACGAAGTATTAACAAAGACTGATTAAAAAAATTGTGGAATGCTTTACGAGTCGTAAAGATTGTAAAACCGTATTTATCGTTTAATATTGCAGGTGTTCTGATTTGAATTTGAGGCGCGGTCTTCACGGAAAGCTGCTCTCAGCGTTCAAGAGTCTGTTAAAAGTGTTTAGATTAAAATAAACAACAATGGCTTTTGAAAACATGAACTTCGATTATGAAAATTTATCTATCAATAATTATTTTAGACTGGTGGATAGAAGCGACATTGAATAATAAAACAGAAGAGAGGTTTTAATCCCACGTTCAACCACCTTTTGTCTATTCATTTATTCATTTTACAGCTTTCACGTGACTTTACGTATAGATGTCCCACTTAATAAAATCGGTTTATACGAAAGTGGAAAATGACAGTTTTCTCAGTTGAATTGGTTCACGTTAATTGACAACCACTGTTATTACTATTAGCGGTTTCCGTGGGAAAATATACACTTCCATATACAGCTAGAGTTTTTCTACTGATGACGCGCAAGAAGGGTTCCGCCTATAGTCAGTTACCTGTCAATCTCTGAACGAAGCTTCAATTTCGCTACGCAGGTAAGCTGCATTTGTCGGCAGAGAAAGCCCTTAGCGCAGGGGTTAGTTGACTCAAATTCGTTGTGAAAAAATAGACAAGGAATAATAATTTCAATGTCCCTTCCATTCTGAGTCTCTTTCTGGGTTAAAGGTAAAACAAACAACGTAAACAGGTGCAAGCAAGGATATGGAGAACAAAGTGCAAAGTGAACGTAGGTACAACAATGCATACTCACACCCAGGAAACTTTCGAGCTTTGGCTTTGAGTCTCATAACGATGTATATTCACAGAAGTAACGTCACACCGAAAGTTTGGTAATGTTGAAATTAACAAGTGAAAAGAGTAAGTTTGATTAATAGCTTCCAATCGAATAGTTTCTTCGAGACCTGCGAAAGCCAACCAACCAACACGTAGATCGTCCTTGGTACAGATAGGCTAACTCATAATAATGATAAAAGCCTTCAAGCGAATAGATAACTCGATTTTGTGCGCACGCGTAGATTCTCGCATCCTTTATGGGCGGATAAATTACGCCCTCTACAAAGATTGCTGAGATTGTCTGTTGGTCACGTGACCTAGCTAATAATAGTATTAAATGAGTGTATGATTTTGTATTTGTGATAATAAAAGTTTCATACACACACCGAAACAAATTTGTTTGTTGCTAATAAAAATATTCATAATTTTGTAACCTACAAAGGAGACCTATACCTGATATCAGATCGTTGGAATATTCTTCGTTGTATAATAGTTGTATATTACCACGAGTTAAGTGTGGTGTCCCAAAAGCTGTATATTACCAAGAGTTAAGTATGGTGTACCAATAGCTTTATGTTACCATGAGTTAAGTTTGGTATACCAACAGCTGTATATTACCATTAGTTCAGTATCATATACTAATAACTGTATATTACCATAAGTTTAGTGTACTAACAGCTGTGTATTACCATGAGTTAAGTATGGTGTGCGAATAGTTGTATATTACCATTAGTTAAGTACCGTATACGAAGAGCTGTATGTTGCCATAAGTTAAGTATAGCATACAAATACCATGAGCTAAGTATGGTACACCAATATTTGTGCATTAACATGAGTTAAGTGTGATGTAGGAATAGCTGTATATTACTATTAGTTAAGAATAGTATTCCAATAGTTGTGTATTACCATCAGTTAAGTATAGTGTACTAATAATTGTAAATTACTATAAGTTTAGTGTGGTATACTAATACCTATATATTACTGTGAGCTTAGTATGCTGTACTAATAGCTATAAATTACCATTAGTTAAGGGTGGTATACTAATAGCTCTATATTACCTTTAGATTAGTAAGATATAGCAGTATTTTATGTTACCATTAGTTAAAGGTGGTATACTAATAGATATATATTAACACGAATTAAGTGTGATGTACAAATAGCTGTATATTAACATGAATCAAATGTAGTATATTAATAAATGTATACTAACATTAGTTAAGTATGGTGCACTTATAGCTGTTTATTACCACAAGTTAAGTTTGGTATACACATTGCTGTATATTACCATTACTTAAGTATGGAAAACTAATAGCTGTGTATTATCATAAGTTATGTGTGCTATACTAATAACTGTGTATTACCATAAGTATGGTGTAGTAATACTTGTGCATTTCCATGAATTAAGTGTGGTAAACTATTAGTAATACATTACCATGAGTTAACTGTGATATACTAATATCTATAAATTAAAATCAGATATGTATGATGTACTAATAGCTATTTATTAATATTAGTTTTGTGTTGTGTACGAATATTTTATGTTAGCTTCAGGTAAGTAGGGTACACTAATAGCCTTATATTACCACAAGTTAAGTGTGCTATACTAATAAATGCATATTACCATAAGTTAAGTATGGTGTACCAATAGTTGTATATTACCATGAGTTAAGTGTGGTATTCTAATAGCTGTATATTACCATTACTTAAGTATGGTATACTAATAGTTGTATATTAGTATAAATTAAGTACAGTGTACTAGTAGTTTTATATTACCCTAAGTTAAGTATGGTGTACCAATAGTTGTATATTACCATGACTTTAGTGTTAATTACCAATTTCTGTATATTATCTTTGGTTAAGTATGATGTACTAATACTTGCAAGCTACCATGAGTTAAGTGTTGTGTACTAATAGCTATATATTAAAATGAGTTTAGTATGGTGTTGTATAGTACCCATAGTTAAGTGTGGTATACTAATAGTTGTATAGTACCCATAGTTAAGTGTGGTATACTAATAGTTGTATATTACCAATAGTTAAGTTTGATACACAAATGCCTGTGCGTTAACATAAATTAAGTACAGTTTACTTATAGCTCTATTTTGTCATAAATTCAGTACGGTGTACCAGTAGTTGTATATTACCATGAGTTAGTAGAGTTAGTATGGTATACTAATAGCTATATATTAAGATGAGTTAAGTGTGGCATACTAATAGCAGTATATTATCATGGCTTAAGTGTAGTGTACGTATAGTTGTATATTTGAGTTAAGTGTGGCATACTAATAGCAGTATATTATCATGGCTTAAGTGTAGTGTACGTATAGTTGTATATTTGAGTTAAGTGTGGTATACTAATAGCTGTATATATCCATTACTAAAGTATGGTATACTAATATTACCATAAATTAAGTACAGTGTACTAGTAGCTGTATATTACCATAAGTTGATATGTTGTACGAATAATTGCATATTACCGTGAGTTATGTGTAGTGTACTAGTAAATGTATATTAAAGTGAGTTAAGTGTTGTGTACTAATAGGTATACATTACCGTTATTTAAGCATGGTGTACCAATAGTTGTATATGTATATTAACATTCTTTAAATATGGTATACTAATAGCTTTATATTACCATGACTTTAGTGTTAACTACCAATTTCTATACATTACCTTTAGTTAAGTATAATGTACTAATTGTTTGTATATTACCATAAATTAATCGTGGTGTGTCAATAGTTCTATATTAGCATGAGTTATGTGTGGTATACTAATAGCTATAGATTAAAATGAGTTAAGTATGGTATACTAAGAGCTGTATATTACCGTAACTTAAATGTGGTGTACAAATAGTTGTATATTACCGTGAGTTGAGGGTGATGTACTAATAGTTATATGTTACCATGAGGTATATATATATTATACCAATTGTTCTATATTATCCTGGGTTAGGTATGGTATACTATTAGCTATATATGAAAACGAGTTAAGTGTGGTATACTAAGAACTGTATATCACCATTAATTAAATATGGTATAGTAACAGTTGTGTAGTGCCATAAGTTAAGTGCAGTGTACTAATAGCTGTATATTTTCAGAGTTAAGTATGGTTTACTTATAGTTGTATACCACTATGAGTTAAATATTATATACGAATAGTTGTATGTTACCATGAGTTAAGTATGGTGAACCAATAGCTGTATGTGACTTTGAGTTATATGTGGTGTATTAGTAGTTGTATGTTACCGTGAACTAAGTGTGGTGCACCAGCAGCTGTTTATTACCTTGAGTTAAGTATGGTATACCAATAATTTCATATTAGCAAGAGTTAAGCATGGTGTAATAGTAGTTGTATATTACCATGAGTTAAATGTTGTATACTAATAGCCGTATATTAAATTGACTTAAGTTTGGGATACTAATACCTATATATTACCATGAGCTAAGTATGGTGTATTACTAGTTGTATATTACCATGAGTTAAATGTTGTGTGCTAATAGCTGTATGTTATCAAGAGATAAGTATGATGTACCAATAGTTGTATGTTACCATGAATTAAGCGTCATGTTGCAATAGTTCTATTTTACCATGTGTCAAGTGTGGTGTACCAATAGATTTACATTACCGTAAGTTAAGTATAGTTTGCTAATAGTTGTATATTACCATAACTTAAGTATGGAATCTTAATAGCTGCATATTATAATGAGTTAGGAATGGTTTTCTAATAGCTGTATATTACCGTAAGTTATGTATGATGTAGTAACAGTTGTATATTAACATGATTTGAGTATGATGTGCTAATAATTATATGCTCTTCAAAAAAGAAACGCAAAAGTCAAAATTTGAGACAAATATTTAACAAGTTTATTATGGGTAGTTCTGTATGACGTGTGAAACTTTGCACATCCAAAGTCTGCAAAGGCGAAGTTGAAGTTTAACGTCACTCAACGTCAATAACAAGTACGTCCCCCGTGAGCATCAATAACTGCTTGGCATCTCCTGCCCATGGAAGTGATGAGATGACGAATCACATCCTGTGGAATGGCTGTCCACTCAGCCTGCAAAGCTGCTGCAAGCTGAGGTAGAGTCCGCGGTTGAGGTTGTCGCCGTCGCAGACGTCGGTCCAACTCGTTCCAAAGATGTTCGATGGGATTTAAATTTGGTGATCTGATGGGACAGGGAAGAACGTTGATGTTGTGGTGTTTCAAGAAGACAGTAGTGAGTCGGGCTGTGTGAGGATGGGCATTGTCATGTTGAAAAACATGACTGTTTATTACCTTGAGTTAAGTATGGTATACCAATAATTTCATATTAGGAAGAGTTAAACATGGTGTAACAGTAGTTGTATATTACCATGAGTTAAATGTTGTATACTAATAGCCGTATATTAAATTGACTTAAGCTTGGGATACTAATACTTATATATTACCATGAGCTAAGTATGGTGTATTACTGAATACGCACGCAACTCACGCATACAACAATCTTCTAATTTAACAAACCTCACGCAAAGCCGTTCTGCAGAATGGGAGGTCTGCCAGATCGTGGACGATCACGAGTTGATCCATGCTGTTGGTGACAATTCCATAGCCTTGTTATGGTGCTTGAGTGGACATTCACAGCTCTGGCAACATCTGATCAAATTCGCCTGCTTTCCAACGACCAATGACGTTGTTGCGTTATGCTTCAGTCAGTCTTGGCGTAACTGTATTGCGTGTCGGTGGCTTAACACTGAGCTATGGAAACCGAGAACCCGTCACTTTTATAGGGATTTTGCACAAGTTGCACTTGCAGAACATGCAGATCTCTCAAACAAATTTATTGGACACGAATGCGTTTTGGCGAAAAATCCGATGTTTTTCTCCGTTTTCAAAGTGCACAACTTTTATTGTTATTTTGGTCTGAGAATCAGTGCCTTAACACGTGTAACCTCATATACTCTGAGCTTGTAACGTTATTACATATATTTCTCTTTAAAATAACAAAAATATCCCTTTTGCGTTTCTTTTTTTGAAGAGTATATATTAGTACGATTGAGAACGGTGTATGAATAGTGGTATATTAATAGCTATATATTAAAATGAGTTAAGTACTGTATTATAATAGCTGTATATTACCATTACTTAAGTGTGGTGCACAAATGGTTGTATATTAGCATGAGTTACGTATGGTATTCTAGTAGTTGTATATTACCATGATTTGAGTGTTGTATACTAATAGCTGTATATTACCATTGATTAAGTATGGATTTTTTTTCTGAGGATAGTATATCCGGTGAATCAGAAATCACTGATTGTTAGTATCTCTGGAGAGAGTAGACGTCACCATTCAGTAATGGGAGTCAATGTCTTTACCCAACTAATATTCCGTTCTTGTATAAATTAACCAGCATGGTATATTCAAGGAACGACAGTACTTACTGGTAACCTAAATGTCACCGCTAGATGTCATTATAGGTAAAATTAATGGTTGAAGGATTGCTTACCGTGAGATATTAGCAGGCTTTGCGTGAGGTTTGTTAAATTAGAAGATTGTTGTATGCGTGAGTTGCGTGCGTATTCAGTAACAAGTAAAGACCCTAGCAATCAAACACTGTCTTAGGTAGTATAACCAACATTCCTGTAGTCCTTAACATGTGATACAAATAATAAACCAAAGTTAGACTGCCTTACCAAACAAACATCGTTCTGCCTTTAAAACATTACATTTATTAACGTGCACGGACCGGATTTATTGGTTCATAATGAACAGTGGCTCTTTCATGATTGGTCCAGCAAGCAGAGTAACACCGGAAATAATAAGAATCGGTTTCATAAAAGGTCATTATGAGAATGGACTAAGTTATGGTGTTGTTGTTGTGACCAGGTACTTCGTAAGATAACTGTGACCAAGTATTTTATACCACTGAAGACTTGTAGCGTAGATGAGGAAGGGGGAACGTACCCCAAATTGCACTTATATATGCATCAAAATTTACCGTATAGCAAAATGGTTTCATATCGAACCAAAACGCATCTTTTCATGAAAAGCTCATGCTACTTGATCACCCTCACCTTTTGTACCGTGTGGACCAGCGGAAAGCTTACGGAGCTCAAATGATATCATTCGGGGTTCGAGTTCTCGCGGTACACAAAGTTTTCAACTAAAACAATACCCCTTACTTTTTCTACCTGGATATTTCTGTCCTGTATCATAACTGACAAATCAGTGAACTGTATAACGAGGACCTGAGTTATAGGAACAATTATTAATAGTTACTAGTAACGGTACGACGAAGGATGTACGGGTGTGCAGGCAGTCACTAGTAACGGTATGACGAAGGATGTACGGGTGTGCAGGCAGTCACTAGTAACGGTATGACGAAGGATGTACGGGTGTGTAGCCAGTCACTAGTAACGATATGACGAAGGATATATGTAATAAAAACACGATAATCAATAATTAACGACCACCAGAAACTGTATAACATTACAGCAAGTGTTGTAGGGATTAAAAACTGGAGACAATAAAACAAATCAAACGTTTTGTTTTAGTACATTAATGGTTTGTAGTGACCCATCTGACGTTCTGTGTTAGTACATTAATGATTTGTAGTGGTCCATCTAACGTTCTATAATGGCACATCTGATGTTCTGTAGTGGCGCATCCAACGTTTTGTGGTGGTACATTAATTATTTGTAGTAGTATTTCTAACATTCCGTAGTAACCCATCTAACGTTCTGTATTGGTACATCTACAATTCTGTAGTGACACGTTTAACGTTCTGTAATTATACATCTAACGTTCTGTAGTGTTTCATTGAACGTTCTGTGGTGTTGCATTTAACGTTCTATAATGGTACATCTGACGTTTTGTAGTGGTACATCTAATGTTCTGTATTGGTGCATCTACAATTTTGTAGTGACACGTCTAACATTCTGTGGTGATACATCTAACGTTCTGTAGTGATACATCAAACGATCTTTTGTGACAAACCTAACGTTTTGTAGTAGTACACTTAACATTCTGCAGCGATACACTTAACATTCTGCAGAGACACTCATAGAGTTTTGTAGTGGTACATCTAACGTTCTGTAGTAGTACACTTAACATTCTGTAGCGATACACTTAACATTCTGCAGAGACACACATGGAGTTTTGTAGTGGTGCATCTAACGTTCTGTAGTAGTACACTTAACATTCTGTAGCGATACACTTAACATTCTGCAGAGACACACATAGAGTTTTGTAGTGGTGCATCTAACGTTCTGTAGTAGTACACTTAACATTCTGTAGCGATACACTTAACATTCTGCAGAGACACACATAGAGTTTTGTAGTGGTGCATCTAACGTTCTGTAGTAGTACACTTAACATTCTGTAGCGATACACTTAACATTCTGCAGAGACACACATAGAGTTTTGTAGTGGTGCATCTAACGTTCTGTAGTAGTACACTTAACATTCTGTAGCGATACACTTAACATTCTGCAGAGACACACATAGAGTTTTGTAGTGGTACATCTAACGTTCTGTAGTAGTACACTTAACATTCTGCAGCGATACACTTAACATTCTGCAGAGACACACATAGAGTTTTGTAGTGGTGCATCTAACGTTCTGTAGTAGTACACTTAACATTCTGTAGCGATACACTTAACATTCTGCAGAGACACACATAGAGTTTTGTAGTGGTACATCTAACGTTCTGTAGTAGTACACTTAACATTCTGTAGCGATACACTTAACATTCTGCAGAGACACACATAGAGTTTTGTAGTGGTGCATCTAACGTTCTGTAGTAGTACACTTAACATTCTGTAGCGATACACTTAACATTCTGCAGAGACACACATAGAGTTTTGTAGTGGTGCATCTAACGTTCTGTAGTAGTACACTTAACATTCTGTAGCGATACACTTAACATTCTGCAGAGACACACATAGAGTTTTGTAGTGGTACATCTAACGTTCTGTAGGGATACACCTAACGTCAACTATTGGTACAGGTAACGTTATATATTAGTGACACATGTAACATTATGACAGTATATAGTAGTGTTACATATAACATTATGTAACAGTGGTACCTGTAACATTATATAGTAGTGGTACAGGTAACATTATGTTGCAGTGACACATGTAACATTATGACAGTATATAGTAGTGTTACATATAACATTATGTAACAGTGGTACCTGTAACATTATATAGTAGTGGTACATGTGACAGTATAATATTAAGAATCTGCTAATTGAGAACGTGCACGAACTTAATTATATTTTCCTTGTTTCTGTTTGGTCAATAGGTGAAAATAATTTTCCTTCAGATAGCCTGAAAAAAGTTTCAAACGCTGAAAATCATAAATATTTTGGCAAATAAATGTTGAAAAAGACCCCGCAAAGTCTCATAGGCCTAGTGCATTTTCTATCCTATCAAAAAACAGAGGATATTTTGATACAACGATGATTATATGCCAGTGGTCGCAGGAGCGAAAGAGTAGAGGAACGTGTTCGAGATGTCAAAAAGCCGATGAGACGAAACGGAGATAAAACTAGTAAACCTCAAGACGTCCCCGACTGTCCCCGCCCAAAGAACAAATGAATCTTTTTGGTTTGTTTACGGTCCAGTAACCATAGAAACCTTTTGCAGGTGCTCTGCAATGAGACCCTGTATGGGAGGAGTAAGGGAAACTGTTGTCAACGCGCGTAGCACGCGACAGAACGCTCACGCGAACGCTAAGTAGCGTTTAATAGCTATTCTGCTACAATGAATACCGCGCTATGAATGACAATAGCAGAGAATGATAGTTCGCGGTGCTGAGATTTAATGTTTTCTATGCCACTAATTATACGTATTCCCTCGCGGTACAGTCCGCCTAAACACAGAAATGGCGTTGTGTTTAAACAATTGACACGAACTCAGTCGTAAAGCCGAATTTACGTATATGCTCGTAGAACAAATTTTATTTCTATTTGATCTTGCTTTGTCTAGCGGCATAGCTGTATCATTGTCTGTTTTTTTTAATATATATTCTAAACGCCTTCCTAAACAGGAAAGGTGAAAAAATCATAAGCAGTAATATAAAGTGTGATGTGTTGGTTAAGTAACCCGTTTATGTGTAGCAGGTTCAGTTGTTTCAGGTTTTCTGGCTACTTCCTTTTGCTTCTTTATTGTGATACAGTCATTGTTAGAGTTACCAACATACTATTATTAATACTTGTGAGAAAAGAAACAAGCTGAAGCTGAAAATTATTGTGAAACCCATCTATTATTCTATTGTCATTGAGTATTACCGGTTTCGGAGAATGAAAACCCTCATCTGTTATTCTTTGTAAAAGCAGTTCAGTAGAACAAAACCTAGGTTTCATATAGTGGTGAAGTGTATATCGTATGTATGGGGTTTTGTGTACAGAACATATCGGAACTGCGAAGAGATAAAATAATAATGTCCATTTTGAAGTTTAAACATATAAAATGAATGTTAAGGACAATAAGAGGCCTGTTGGTCCATCTAGGCCATCCCATCTACTATAATAGACTTAAAAATAAAATTAAAACATGCAGAATCAGATATTTCAAACATTTATGAAACTTCCCCTTTAACTACATCTACCGCATCTGAAATCAACTCGTCCCAAATGTCATCCACTGCATTAGAAAAACAAATCTGTTTAGACTGAAGCAAGAAAAACAAACATGTAATGTCGTTCATTTTATTCTGTGAGACTGGATTTACTAAGCCACTAAATTATAGAACGAAGTGTCATTCATATTTGGACTCGCAATCTCCGGATTGAAGGTGTTAATCTCGTCCCCAAACGTGCACTTCTTTTCAGCACTATAATGTACGGCCAATCCTACTTTCTATTGGTAAAGAGTTAAACAACAGTTGACGGTAGTTGTTATTGAGTGATTAACTGCCTTTTTTCTAATTCAACACTTCTAGACTAGAAATAAAAAGTTTAAATACTCTTCAAGTAGTTTTGCGCGAAATTCGACAGACTTCTATGTAAAACGTACAGCTCTTGTTTAATTTGTTTATAATTAACTTAATTAATCGGTTTTTGATTAACAAGTTAATTAAGGTGTGTCGTTTTTACTTATTTATATTTTGTGAAGTTCTATACAGGATTAACAAACTACCAAATGGATCCGAGATTAACGCCCACTATTGCCAGACAAAATCGTACCTCACAACGGCTGGTATGCGTATTAACACTTTTATTGATAAGCAGAGAACAACATTTCGACCTTCCTAGGTCCTCTAGAAGTTAACAACTTGAGAATTTGCAACTGGCCGTTGCTGGGCACGTCTTAGGGACGAGAGTATAAACGGGTACAAGATTGTAAGGGGCGTGCAGTTGAATGTTATGTTATTAATTAGTTTGTTTGTTTGTTGTGGAATTTCGCACAAAGCTACTCGAGGGCTATCTGTGCTAGCCGTCCCTAATTTAGCAGTGTAAGACTAGAGGGAAGGCAGCTAGTCATCACCACCCACCGCCAACTCTTGGGCTACTCTTTTACCAACGAAAAGTGGGATTGACCGTCACATTATAACGCCCCCACGGCTGGGAGGGCGAGCATGTTTGGCGAGAACCCGTGACCCTCAGGTTACGAAGCGCACACCTTAACGCGCTAGGCAATGCCAGGCCTATTAATTGGTATAGGTATAAAGGTGTTCCTTTATGTTAGTTTAATTTTAGTTTTAGTTGTTGTATAAGTAGGACTTCTTAGATTTTACATTTCTTTATATTTCGTTTCCTACTTAGTATCTGGGTGTTTTTGTTTTTTTATTGTATTGTGCTTGTTTGATTTTCACTGTTCAAAAACGTGTGAAGGTGTTTTTTTTTCTTTAAATATAGTTTCCATTTTTATACTTGTTTCTCCAATATAGAAGTCGTGGCAGTTGTTGCATTTTATTTTATAAAAAATTTTGGTGATGTGTTTATCAGCGAAGTTTAACAAAACACAACATGTTCGCCCTTTCAGCGGTGGGGACGATATAAAGTGATGGTCAATCCCTCTATTCGTTGGAAAAAGAGTAGCCCAAGGGTTGGCAGTGGGTGATGATGACTACATGCCTTCCCTCTAGTCTTACACTGCTGAATTAGGGACGGCTAGAGCAGATAGCCTTTATGTAGTTTTGCAAGAAATTCAAAAACAACAAACCACTATTATTTTTTGTTAATCTTGGTAAGATGTGAAATTATTTAGTGTTTAGTTTTATTAGTTTTGATAAAAGCAATTGTTTCGTATTTAAATCTGATAACATTTGGAGTTCTTTAGTGTTTAGTTTTATTAGTTTTGACATACACTATTGTTTATTAGTTAAACTTTGTAAGATGTGGTGTTCTTTAGTGTTTAGTTTTATTTGTTTTGACATACACTCTTGATATGATGTGAAGTTATTTAGTGTTTAATTTTATTACTTTTGACATGCACTATTGTTTGCTTAACTTGATAAAATGTGGCGTTGTTCAGTGTTTAGTTTTATTAGTTTTGACATATACCATTGTTTTTCTTAAACTTGATAAAATGTGGAGTTCTTTAGTGTTTAGTTCTATTAGTTTTGACCTACACTTGTTTTTTGTCAAAATTGATTAGTTGTGAAGCTATTTAATGTTTATTTTTATTAGGTTTGACATACACTATTGGTTTTTTCTTAAACCTCATAAGAAATGGCGTTTTTCAATGTATAGGTTTATCAGTTTTGTCATACACTGTTTTTTGTTTGGTAAACTTGATAATATGTGAAGTTATTCAATGTTTATTTTTATTAGTTTTCCCATACACTGTTTTCTTTGTTAAACTTTATAATACGTAGAGTTCTTTAGTGTTTAGTTTTGACATGGATTATTTTTTCTTTCTTTAACAGTGAAGTGTGAAGTTATTTCTTGTTCAGTTTTATTAGTTTTGGCATACTCTATTGTTTCTTTTTTAAACTTGATAAGATGTGATTTCATTGCTTAGTTTTATTAGTTTTGATATACACTGTTGTTTCTTTGTTGAACTTCATTATATATTAAGTTTTTAGTATTTATTTTAATTGGTTTTGACATGTACTCTTACTTCTTTGTTAAACTTTGTAAGATGTTGAGTTATTTAGTGCTTAGTTTTTTTAGTTTTAACATACACTATTATTTCTTTTCTAAACTTGAAAGAATGTGGCGTTATTTAGTGTTTAATTTTATTAGTTTTGACATACACTATTGTTTTTTTTTGTTAAATTTGATAAGATATGTAATTCTGTAGTGCTTAGGTTTGTTAGTTTTAACATAGTCTATTGTTTCTTTGTTAAATTTGATAATTTGTAAAGTTAGTTAGGTTTTAGTTTTAGTAGTTTTGACATACATTGTTTATTGAACTTGATAAGGTGAGGTGTTATTTAGTGATCAGTGTTATTAAATTTCACACACACTATTGTTTCTTTGTTGAATTTGATAAGATGTGGAATTATTTGGGGTTTAGTTTTCTTAGTTTTGACATACGGTATTGTTTCTCTGTAAAATCTCATAACATGTGGAGTTGTTTAGATTTTAATTTTATTAGTTTTTACATGCGCTATTGTTTCCTGTTTAAAGTTGATAAGATCATAAGTTATTTAGTTTTTAGTTTTATTGGTTTTAATATAATGTTGTTTCTTTGTTAAACTTGATAAAATGTGGCGTTATTTAGTGTTTAGTTTTGACATACACTATTGTTTGTTTGTTAAGCTTGATAATATGTTAAGTTATTTAATATTTTTTGTATTAGTTTTTACACACACTCTTGTTTTTTTTGTTAAGCTTGATAAGATGTAGAATTATTTATGTTTAGTTTTATTGGTTTTAACATACACTATTATTTGTTTGTTAAACTTGATAATATAAGAAGTTATTTAGTGTTTACTGTTATTAGTTTTGACATACACTCTTGCTTCTTTGTCAAACTTGATAAGATGTGGAGTTATTTAGTTTTTACATACCCTGTATTTTCTTTGTTAAACTTGATAAGATGTGGTGCTGTGTGGTGTTTAGTTTTAACTGTAATAGACATTTCTCCTAATCGATATTTCCATCAATATATGTGAATAATAATGTTATGTAGTATTTCCCTCAGTACACAACTGTTTCATTTGCTTGAACTTTATTTACAGTGCATCGTATGTAATGTGTATTTTCTCGTTTATTTATTCCATTTTTTTAAGCTCCGTAATAAAGCAGTAATGACGTCATCAATGTAGTGAGATTGTCCAACTGATAAAACCCCGTCTCACTACTGTGACCTACAGCCTGGATGGCACGTGCTTCTTTGACGACCTGAACACTTTTGGCACGCGACTAGGCAACCTGGGACGCTTCGGAAGTGACAGAAGTCCGTTTGTCTGCAGTTGTTGTATCCGCACGCATTGCCTGAATGCACGAGATCGAACGGCCTTCCGTTGAGGAAAGACATTAATTCCCCACGATGACTCGGTACAGGAAGACTTTTGACACTGTCCTCCCAGAGAACGGAAATCAAACATTGATCAGGTTGGTTTGCCAACCACCATCGTAAACTTATTATCGAAATCCGTGATCGCTCGACTTTATTAGGGCGTAAATTGTCACGGTCTTCATCCGCCTGTTGCTATGGTAACGGGCATAAACAACATGTGATGTATTCTGTTTGCTAAAATGAAACTATATTCTTAAAGATCCGTTTTATTTGCAGTAATAATTTTTTTTATTTATGACACAAGTTTTGTAACGTTTTTCTTAATTGTCATGTGAATTATTTTGGTTTATCTCTTCAATAAGGGTCCATACGGGCTACAAAATACAATGATAGGCCTAAATTCACAAAATAGCGTTAAAAAAACCCGAAACTAATGGTGTAACTCACTCAAAAACTTACGAACTCTCCTTGTTTAGCTGGTAATTGATAGATAAGCTGCTATTAACTTAACTAATAAATCACTTACTAAAACATCCACTATCCCTCACTCTGTTTCGGTAACTTCTTTAATCGACACCGAAATGATTAATCACTTCAAAATAATCCAGTCTCAAAGTTTTATATTATGCTATTTTACAAGAGGAAGCTAAAAGATTCCACTGACGTCTCAACTTCTTAGACTTCACATAATCATTACGTCACAAAAATGGGTCTCAAGAAAACATTAAAAATATGTTATTCAACAATATAATTTCCAGTCATTTAAACTGTTTAAGTTATTACGTTTTCGCTGATGTACCCATACACTAGAATGAAGGTATATGAATTCATAATTAATGAAAGGTTATCTTAGGTTTTTTTGTTTTTTTTTAATTACGCGCACTGTTACACGAGGTTTATCTGCGCTAGTCGTCTCTAATTTATCAGTGTAAGACTAGTTTGTTTTGTTTATTTGTTTCGGAATTTCGCATAAAGCTACTCGAGAGATATCTGTGCTAGCCGTCCCTAATTTAGCAGTGTAAGACTAGAGGGAAGGCAGCTTGTCATCACCACCCAACGCCAACTCTTGGGCTACTCTTTTACCAACGAATAGTGGATTGACAGTCACATTATAATGCCACCACGTCTGACAGGCCAAGCATGTTTGATGTGACGGGTATTCAAACCCGCAACCCTCGGATTACGAGTCGAGTGCCTTAACCATCTGGCCATGCCGGACCGATTATTTTAGGATACGAAAAGTTGCTTCCATTATGTGTAGTTGTAAAAAAAACGTAAAATACAAAACTGAAAGATTGTATTATCTCTCATGGACCTAAGGGGACTTCATTTCAGTTTTAATAAAGGCTCATCCAGTCCTTCGAAGGAGTTAAGTTACATGGACACAAAACAGACAGTACTGTTAGATAAATATAGATTTTTAATTTCAAGTCATTCAATAATCATTATTTAGAAGTTTTGTTGTTGTAATAATCAACGAATGGTAGTTTTTAAACTGTACACGTTTTGTATATTTGTAAAATAAGGCATCTAAGTCACTTGCGTGCCTTTGATGAATATGAAAACAACACAAGATCTATTTAATACAATCAGACTGTTGCATGTGAAGTGTCTAAACTTTAAAGGAAGACATGAAACCAGAATATAATATTTTGTTCTTTATTTTTTTTAATAAAAATAAGCTCATTTAGTCTCAACACACTTGTCTTAACGAGTTGGAAATTTGTAAATGTCATTTTTAAAGTATTGAATGTCTTTTGATGCAATGAAGTCTTCGAAGGGACTTTCAATTAAACTTTGATTTGCAAAACATTTTCCTTCAAAAATGTCCAAAAGTTTAAAAAAGTTATAATCTGTAGGTGAAATATGTGGTGAATATGGTGGACGAGGTAAAGTTTCATACTGGAGTTTATTTAGTTATTGGACAGAACGAGTGAGACATGAGGTCGAACATTGTCATGAAGCAATACGGGTTTATTGTGACTGACTACTATTTGATGCATAATTTCAAGTTCAGAACAATATTTCTCTGATGTGATTGTTTTTCCTGAATTTAGGAATGAATAATGGAACATACCTGTTAATAAACATCAAATACTGATTATAAGCTTCTTAGGTTGAACAGCTGCTTTTGGTGCTTCTCCATGGTCTAACCGCTGTCCAGATCATCGTCGATGCTTTGTAAAGAATCCATTTTTCATCACAGATGACAATTCAAAAACTAGTTTTTGTTGCAAATAAGTACTGAGTAACAAATTTCAAAACTCGTCTCATTTGTTTTCAGTCAGTTTGTGAGGTATCCATGTATTGATTTCTTGAAGCTGTTGAATAATAAACAGTAAGTTTGTCGACAAGTTCTCTCATAGTTAGGCAGGTATTTGATTCAACTGGTGCTTTCAATTCTTCCTCATTAATGGCTGTCTGAGAGTGGCCATGAGGCTTGTTTTCAAGGTTTGTGTCACGAGAGCAAAATCTCCTGAACTAACGCTGTGCTGTACGTTCATTAGCTGTGCCATCACCAAATACATGATTAATATTACTGTCACCGCATTGTAACCAAGCTGAACTGATACAGTAAAATTATACGGATATCAGTTTTATTCATGGTGACAAAAGTCACGGAAATAATAAAAATAAAGTGAGGTTTAAACGAATCACACAATATACTATGTTGTCTTGACGACTTTACGATAATGCATCTCTTTTAGCTACTAAACATAGAGTTTCAAATTTGCATGTAAAAATCCAATATTGCATATGTAACAGCCTGATACTAAAAATAAACTCGGCTTACGTGTCTGGGATCATATGCAACAGCTTGAAAGTCTGGTCCTGCAGAATGTAAGCAGTGAAACGTAATATGAAACTTGTGCCTTATAAATTATAATATTAAAAAAATGTTAGTAGAATTTGTTGAAGTGTGTGCAAAGATACGCGAGAGTTATCTTAGTTAGTCAACATCATCTTTTTGGGTTGCTTTGATCAAATAATAGGATTGTGTGTCAGTTTACAATGCCCTCGCGTCTTTAAAGGACAAGAGTGTTCGGTGATGGGATACAAACTTGGAATCCCAGATTCCAAGTCAGGTGACACTAGTCTGGTGGACACTGGGACACAAACTTGGAACCCCAGATTCTGAGTCAGGTGACACCAGTCTGGACACAGGGACACAAACTTGGAACTCCAGATTCTGAGTCAGATGGCACCAGTCTGGACACAGGGACGCAAACTTGGAACTTCAGATTCCGAGTCAGATGGCACCAGTCTGGACACAGGGACACAAACTTGGAACTCCAGATTCTGAGTCAGATGACACCAGTCTGGACACAGGGACACAAACTTGGAACTTCAGATTCTGAGTCAGATGGCACCAGTCTGGACACAGGGACACAAACTTGGAACTCCAGATTCTGAGTCAGATGACACCAGTCTGGACACAGGGACACAAACTTGGAACTTCAGATTCTGAGTCAGATGACACCAGTAAATTGTTTGTATATCACGTTATATTTTCTTGTATTCAATCATTTTTATTGCAGACCTTGGGGTTTTATGTTTAGTACAATTAAAAGTATTGTGTTTCATACAGAAGCAAAGAACCCGTACTTCTGTTTCACAGGGAATTATTATACAGCAGAAACCCTAAAACGTTAAAAAGACCTCGTTACAAGAGTTTATATTAATAAAACCCATATCCTTACGTAATAAAAATGAACCCTTGTTACTTTTTTCTTGAATTAATTCGTCATTGTATTCAGCGTAAATCATTTCAGGCATTGCATAATTCAAGAAAACTTGGATAAAGAAAGCAATATTTTAGTTCAAGATGTGTTTAGAATGAAAGAAATTAGCCCGTCATCTGTCGGTAACTTTGAGTATTAATTCATTTCGCCAAGTGGGAAATAAACTGTTGTTTTTCACAGTGAGTGAGTGAGGCAGGGGCGTCTGAACCAAAGGGAGCTACAACATCCCATTTGACTTACAGAGCAATTGTAAACTATATATATATATATATATTTCTTTTTTCTCTGAGAAACTGCATTAGGACACCTCTATATTTATTTACATTTGGCATCACAATATCTATTTTAGTAATTCTTTATAGCATTGTAAATTCTGAATGTCTGGCTAAGCACGCCAGTTTGCAACTCCTTCCTTCACCACTTAGAAACAAATATAATATTGTTTTGCTGTCCAGTGTGAGATGGTCAACAGCTAGTTCAAATTCGATTTAACCGTCGCGTGTCTTGTTTTAACAAATGCTTATTTTATGTTTGCTTTGGCTTAAGCCTTCAAACAACTAGTTCTATGAAAATATTGTCCATTTTGATTTAAACTTAATTTTTTTCAAAAATTGTAATTTTATTTTAATGAAAGTTTCCAAACTTTTGAATATTAATGTTTTTTGGTTGTTCTTTTACAAATTTTCATCATATTTATCCGTTTTTGGTTCCACAGTAAAGAAACACCAGATTTAGGCTTTTCGCAAAAAGCATAATGTTTTCAATGAACTCCAAAAGGTGAAACCGTATTGTACTTTTTAGAACTTTACATTTTATAGGTTTTTTTATATCATGATACTCCATTGTACCTTTATTTGTGCATTTGAAGGAACTTTTTCTTTACACGTCTCTTTTGGTTGAGGCTTTCAGCAAAGATAATATTTTCATTGAACTTAAAAAAAGTTCGAACTTCAATGTTTTCGAAACAAAATTACATTTTATAATGTTTTTATAAATTTAAAATGCATCCTTACATCTTTGTTTTGCTTTTTGTGAACTTTCGCATTTTTACATTATTCTCAAAATTTCGATCGCCCTAATTTTTTCATAATATGCTATGGGAAGGATACGTTTCTTATTGTTTTGTTTTTCTTCAAAATTGAGATCATCATTAAAATACCAAAAGTTTAAGCATTGATGTTTCAATGAAAGTATCGTCCATTTTCAGTTTAACTTTACTTATACAGATAAGATAAACTTTTTAATACTTCCTACAAATAGTAATTTTTATTCAAAAGTCCGAAATATTTTGTGGTTGCTTTTGTCAAAAGTTTACTTTTTCATTGAACTCAAGCTAAAACCTACGTTTTTGTCTGTTTTTTTGTTTTTGAATTATCACTTTTAAATATAGCAAAAATAAAAATAAAAGTCTTCGTCAGTTTGTTTTTTGAATTTCGCACAAAGCTACTCGAGGGCTAACTGCGCTATCCGTCCCTAATTTAGCAGTGTAAGATTAGAGAGAAGGGAGATAGTCATAATCACCCACCGCCCATTCTTGGGCTACTATTTTACAAACGAATAGAGTAGAGCTTCGAAAGATGAAAATAAGAAAAGGGAAAATATGAACACTGTGAAATTACCCTAAATACTAGCTGGTCAAAAGTTTAAGACCATACTGAAACGAAGCGTTAATTGGTAAACACGTAACGAAATTTAGTCATTTGTGTACAAACATTAGTGTTGTCAATATCTCCCACTGACATTTTCTGCGTTACATTGGGTAAAACATGGCAAAGGCTAAAAAGTTGACAAAGTTTGAACGTGGCAGAACTGTCGAGCTGCAAAAGCAAGGTCTCTTTCATGCCATCGCTGGTAAGATTGGGCGTAGTAAAACTGCTGTTGTAAATTTATTAAAAGATCCTGAGGGATACGGAACGAGAATTTCAAGTGGTCGCCCCAAAATTTCGCCGGCATTGAGCAGGAGGATTCGACGGATTGTACGGCAAGACACCAGCCGATCGTCGAATCAGATTAAGACCCTTACGGACGCAGAATGCAGCTCAAGAACAACAAGATGGCTTCAACGTGAGAAAGGCTTTAAAAATCGTAAACATCTTCAAAGACCACGCCTCCTTCCACACCACGAAACAGCTAGGTTAAACTTTGCTGAGAAGCACCAAACATGAGACGTAGAAAAGTGGTCGAAGGTTTTGTTCTCTAATGAGAAAAAAATTAATTTGGATGGTCCAGATGGCTTCCAACGTTACTGGCACGATAGGGATATCCCACTGGAGACATTTTCTACACGACACAGTGAAGGAGGTTCCATCATGACCTGAAGTACTTTCACCTTCCATGGAACAATGGAGCTTCAAGGTTATACAGGAGCGTCAAACAGCAGCTGGCTATAGTGGCATGTTGGAGAGAGCATCCTTATTGACTGAAGGCCCTCGCGTGTGTGGAAATGACTGGATCTTTCAGCAGGACAACGCTGCAATCCACAATGCCCGCAGGACAAAGGATTTTTTCATGGTGAATAACGCGATTATTTTGAAACATCCAGTGTGTTCGTCCGAACTGAACCCCATTGAAAATGTTTCGGGGTGGATGGCAAGGAATGTCTATAGCAATGGAGATCGATTTCAAACAGCGCATGATCTTTGTGAAGCCTGTGTTTGTGTTTCTCTTATAGCAAAGCCACATAGGGCTATCTGCTCAGCCCACCGAGGGTAACCGAACCTTTGTGAAGCCATTTTCACTTCAAATAACATTCCAGCCAGCCTTCTGCAGACGCTTATCTCGACCATGCCAACGCGAATGCTTGCAGTTATTTGCAATGACGGCCGTGCAACTCACTACTGAAATCTCTTGTTGGGCATTTCCAACCCTGTTTAGCACTTCTTTTTGGTATGGTGTTTCTAGCAACAGTTATTGAAAGAAAGTCGCAGAATAAAACTGAAATCCCTTTGTCACTAGAGATAAGTGTTCATGTCTAATCAATACCATTAAATGTTTTGTTATTGAAAATACTTTACATTTTAAAATACATGTTGACTTAAGCTATTCTTCCTCGGATTTTTACAATTTTCTAATTACTTAGAGTGAAATAAAAAGTCACAATTTTAATAACAGAGAAGTGTTAGCATAACTGTACATTCACCCTTGATTTTTACTTATATTCTGGTGTACACCCAAGATGTAATATTAAATATAAATTGCATTCCATGACTGGATAAGCAATTTTATATTATTGGTAATAAATGTCATAATTACAAATAATTATCCGATAACAGTTGCATACAAGTCATTTTTATGCATGACAATCAAATATCATTTACAAGTTAAGGTAATAATACATATTAGTGTCACTGCAACTATACCTCCGTCTCTAAATTCGTATCCATTTGATAATTTCCTTAGCAGTCGATTTTTAACTATCCAAATACATTTATCAGGAGTTTATATTAAGGGAATCTCGATCATTTTGTCACTTGGAAAACTGTAAAATGATAGTCTTTTGAGTATCTGGAATCACTTTTTCCACACAGGTACACAAAAATGGAACACTATCGTCTTTGAGCGTTTTATCTTTAGTAGCTTCACTTTGAAATCAATGAGGCTACACATGGAGATACTCTAGGGGTAAAAACGATATTTAGTAAATATATAGGCTTTCAGTAAAGGTAATTTTTATTACTCAAGTAAAATTGATGCCTTGAT
Organism: Carcinoscorpius rotundicauda; assembly: GCA_011833715.1. NCBI lineage: Eukaryota > Metazoa > Arthropoda > Merostomata > Xiphosura > Limulidae > Carcinoscorpius > Carcinoscorpius rotundicauda. Next base: position 58,489,753 of record CM022398.1, read on the forward strand.
GTTTTTGTCAGTATTTTAGATCCTCAGAACTTTGAGATTTTTCTCCCATTCAAATCCTTACTTGTGCCTTTCAAAAAGGCTTAAGAATTTATACTTATGTCAAAACTTTATTCGTCGTAAGTTTATGTTGTTCTACTAGAAAGTTGTGTTTAGAATGTAACGCTACACAAAGGGTTATCTGTACTTTGTAACTAGTAGCATGTGTTTCTTCCAAATTGTTTTTAATGGTGATGTATCTTCTTATGGTGTGGACGACGTTTTTCAACATTAGACCTAACATATTGTCACATTAAAGTATCATTAATGTATTTTCATTGCGTACAGTTCATATTTATATATAAAATTTCCAATATTATGATTTGACTACTTACAAACATATAAAGCAAGAATATGGTTAGGTTTAATTTATTTTAAATGTAAGGTTTGCATGCCGACGTCACAAAGACTTTACTCAACGTTTCTTGGGCACTACTGTTTATAAAGCCTTCATCCATAACATTAAAAACTACCAACAATACAAATTAACATAACTGAGTTTGTGGCTATTTTCTGTATATTTTTAATAATAAAATACAAACAAGGCTCTCTAGTGCCACCTAGTGGAGGCATGAAACATTACTTTGTTTTAACACAAATTTCATAAAGTACTGTATTCTTTGGCTTAATCTTATTTTACAGCTTGAGAAATATATTTACGAGACAAAATAAACTATGATAATAAATTAACATTGTGAGCTATCAAAAAAAGTATGTGATTTGGACTGTCAATGTTCACGTTTATGATTTAAGTAATGGAGATTTTTAAAACAATTCACTTTGTTTACTAGATCTGTTTTCTCTACATATGATACACTTAAAACTATCTGGCTAGAACGTTTCGAAACCCTGAATATCTTCCAAGTATCAGGAATGCAAGAGATGAGCTGAAAATAAAAATTACGAATATAAAAGAAAGCTTGTATGTGTAAATCGTTTTACACTTGCACACTTCTATTAATTACTTTAGCTTGAGACTACATTAACCAATTCACAAACTCTATGGTTTTATAACAAGCTGCCCTATTACTTTTGGAGGTATGTTTTCAATTAAACATTAGTTCATCACTGTGAACTACAATAATTAAAATACAGAAGAAATCTCAAGTGATTCTATAAATTCAGGTGTATCTTGCTATAAAAGTTAAACGATTATACCTTTCATACAAAGTATACTTGCTGTAGATTCATGTCCATAAATAACAGCATATTCAAGTTAAAAGCAACACTAACCTTTCTTAGTTATCACACACTATTAGTGACCTACATATTATGGTCAAGAGCACACCATAAACTACTGGGTACTTGAAGATAAAAGCAGTTCAAGTCCTCCTAGACTTTTTATTTAGAAGTAATAATACACACAGTTAGCATTCTACCCATGGGTTAAAGATTTAATAAGCAATGTCTCCTTCAAACAGATATATAATCATCAACAGTTGTAGCTTTACAGATGTACCCACACTCACACATTCACAGACAACACTCAGACTCCAGGTATCTTAAACGTTCACAGACAACGCACTACGTGTATCTTAAACGTTCACAGACAACGCACTACGTGTATCTTAAACGTTCACAGACAACGCAATACGTGTATCTTAAACGTTCACAGACAACGCACTACGTGTATCTTAAACGTTCACAGACAACGCACTACGTGTATCTTAAACGTTCACAGACAATGCACTACTTGTATCTTAAACATTCACAGACAATAAACTACTTGTATCTTAAACGTTCACAGATAACATTATATGTATCTTCTCGCACTCTAGGTATCTTAAATGTTCACAGATAAAACACTGTATCTCAAGTGTTCACATATAACATTCACACTCTAGATATCTTAAATGTTCACATATAATACTCACACTCTTTGGGTATCTTAAGTGGTTCTTCATCTGCTATTTTAACTTGATGCAACATGTTTCTATACTTATATTTGACCAGAAGCACCTTATCTTCTCCGAGACAGGGATCATAAAATCCTGCCAGATTACTCTGTAAAAACATGAAACAGCAGTGATATATTTCTTATCTGAATTCTTTCTGTAAAAATTCTGATCAAGGAAATATTAATTTGCAGAAAGAAAGAAAGACTATGAAAAATAAACATTTTGTTGAGTTACTTTGAAAATATCCAGTCAGATTTGAAATGGTGTCAATATTAAATTTCGATTATTGGAATAAAACTCCTTTAACCTATTTTAAATCCTCTCTTATTTCTTCTTCAGTTTTACTTATTTAATAATTTTGTTCCCTTGCCCCAAAAAATAATTTTGGGTGTTAGACTTTCCTTTCTGATCTCTTGCTTTTTAACAGTTCCAGGTTTTCAGGATGTGCTACCTTACATATCCATAAAGATCATTTAACAATATTTCTGTCATTCCCAATTTACCTCTAAAGAAAAAAGGTCAGTCTTTTGAACTTTTCATTTTAAGTGTTTTTCCCTATCAGGCTGGTATTAAGTTTACTGAACATACATATTTAATTATGACTGACATTATGAAGTCATTATATAAATCTGATATTAATTATACATAATATGCTTGAAATAAAATTCTAAATTTCTTGACAAATATTAGTTGCACCTGCCTGGGATACATAATTGTTGGTTTTGTTTGATGAACCTTAAAAAACAAAAGATATATTTAAAGTTGTTACAAAGTTCTTTCACCAAGTATTAATATAATGTATAGCTAATATATGAAATATGTATATATAATGATGTGACCTTTCTAAGTGCATAGTAGTTACATGGACACACAACAAAAAGTACTGTTATATTTATACAGACTAATAGAAAACATCATAACACTTCCTGTAATAAAGTGGGCTTACAGCTGGAAGAAAGAGCTATTTGTATTCACTAAAAGGAATCAAACCACCAATTTTTAGTGGTCCATATCTATAAGTGTACTGTTATACAACTAGGAAATGCTAATGTCTCATCATCCAAAAAGTTTCTTACCTTGGAAGATTCATAAAGAATAAGACGAGAATCTCTCACAAGACACTGAAGAGGAATGGTTACTTCCATAACATCCACACTGTGTCTGTCTGGTCTGAAAAGAGTTCAGTATTCATTATGAAAGTTGTAACAATGATGGTAAACAATGTCAGAAACACTTCATAATTAATTAATTACATAACCATTCACTCCTTGACATCTTTCACCCACATATATATAAATAATAAAACTATGTAGCTGACAATAGTGATCATAAATACTTGGAACTAACAACTACTAAAAACACCAGGTTATCCTGAAAAACATACAAGGTCAAACACTTAATAACAAATTTCAAAATGAAAATGTTATATCTAGAAATGTTTCAACTAAACTTTGTTAAAACAAAGGACTGGAACTGACCTAGAATCAAGTTCGTTTGATACTTTAGAACTTATGGATTTTTTTTTAGACATCTATTTTTTTTCTAAAATTACCAGACTATCCAGTTTCATACCTATTTCACAGATTTGTAAAACTTTACAATTTATTCTGGGTCAAACTGGTGTTTAGTTTCAGTAATATGGGATGTAACGGTTTGATTTATTTTCCATAATTTCTAGAATGTTCTTCAACTGTTGTTTCCATGGAACACCTTCCTTGACTTAGATATATGTACTACTGTAATCTTGGCACATTTAATGGTAAACACCATTGTTGCTTCATTTTAACAAACTTTTATCTTTGGTTGTTTTTCCAGTAGATTTCTTTGTTCATGGTATTATATATTTTGCAAGGTTCCCCATGGAGCTAACATAAAGCCATTTCTTTTTCATTCTTGTTATGTACAATATCTATTAATTTTAAATCTATGGCTTTCAGTTTTTATATACATGTCATATTACCGTATAACCACTGTTAAAGGCAATCTTCTTTGAGAGCTTCTAATTCAATTTTCACAACATCAACATAACAAGGGTTCTATGATAATTCTACATAACAAATTGTCAAACACAGAAAGCATGCGATATATTAGATGTCTTGAAGAAGTATGTATCATGATGTCACTATATCTTAATTTTCAGAAGACACTGAAAAACATATACCATCATTTATATTCAAAAAGTAGGGTTTTTGTTTTCACCAAGTTCCATAGTAACTTATTACTACATGTTAGTACTGTTGATAACATTGTTATCAAAGTCAAAGGTTCAGAGCAACCTCAGTAAAGTATAAAAAACATAGCTCACTGATGTTCAATAGATGTCAACTTCCCATAAAACGCTTCAATAATAACTAAGCCACCTTTACTCTCTTCTCGTTCTTTGATACGAAGATAGGTTTCTTGCATTAAAGCCACCTAGTGTATGAAAGATACATTATTTAAAAACAAAAAATAGAACATAACAGTAACATAAACTAGGTAGTTACATAAATGACTTTTTATTAAATTATTTCCTAGCAAAATTTCTGAATGCTACAACAACTTACTTGTACATTTGTTCGATGTTACAAAATCATTTTCAGATTTTTGGAGGTTTATTTGATACAAATATAATAAAATATTTTTAAATTTTACAATGACAAGTAGGGATCAATACATGCATAACTTAGTTGCAGTAATATAGAAAGTTTTAATGATACAAAATGTTTTTGTTTGAAATTAAGCACAAAGCTACACAATAGGTTATGTGTGCTGATACAGAAAATACTAACACAATAAAACCAAAAGTTGAAAAATTGAGTTCGTTAATGTTTTAAAAATTTATGCCAACTTTCACAAATTAGTCTGAGCCAAAGTATGGATACAGCTTTTTGAGGTTTAAGTAATTCAGTTTTCATAATTTTGATTTTCATGTTTCAATACTTTGTGTAGGATTAAAAATTTATATATTTTTATTTATATTTGTAGTTCATTAGGTTATGTGTATGTCAATGTTTACTTATCTTCGTAAAATTTAATTTTTTTATCACTTGTTTCTTTCCTTTTTATTAGCAGTATATTTGTGTATGGGGCAAACATAAACATACATATATATTCCGAATTCAATTAATCTTTAAAATCTCTATTAAACAACCCTTAAGTTTTATTATATGCCCAAAGTAGCATATTGTCCATTTTATGTGTGTGTGTGTGTGTGTGTGTGTGTGTGTGTGTGTGTGTGTGTGTGTGTGTGTGTGTGTGTGTGTGTGTGTGTGTGTGTGTATGTATTAGTTTGTTATAACCAAAAAGAAGTCAAAAATAAAAATATGCTGCACTAATTGAAAGGATCCCAGGGTACAAGCTATAATGTAGGATATAAAATGTACCCTAGATTTAAGAGGTGACTGTGGAAGTGGGGCTACACCATCTATTAGTACTATCAAGATATCAATGTTTATACTTTTGATAAAAGAAAATTTCCCTTTCCATTATATTGTTTACCCTCTTTTACTAGCAATGTACCAAATCCTTATGTTAGAGGCATTATAACTCACAATTATTCAGATAATCTACAGTTTGTAATAAATTATTTTATCAGTAACATTGAAATACTGATACAAAAATTAATAGTCAATGGATTTATAAAAGAAACTTTAAATAAAATTAAGCTATTCTGTGACAAATATGAAAATGTATTAAACAAATATAAATAGATAAAAATTAGAGACATTTTAATTAAAATTTCTAATAACAATTTTTAGTTGTGAATAAGGTCATTTAACAAATTGGCACTACTTAATATAAATACACACCTTACTGCATATAAAGGCTTGTTTAGAGCATAATGATGGTTGGGAGTTAGACTAGTTAATTTATATGACTAAATGTAACTATTCATACTAATATAATTTGTTTACTGGGCAAACAATTAGTGCCTTTCTACAATAATGGGAACTTGAATGCTAACTTTGTACGGCACGTTTATTTAATTTGTTTACCCCAAAATGGTAGAAACTTATTTTTATTTTTCAATTTAATTTACTTCTTATTAACTTTGGAGAGCAGTCATCTTCCCACAACTGTCTGCAAAGAGAGAAAGATGATACAAATGCAGGATGTTGTTGTGAGCTTGAACACCCACATATCACTTTTCTAATTTCTATTTCTGTATCTGGTATTTTTATTTCTGTTGTCATTCCTTTACTTCATTTTATTTTTTTTTTATTCAAGACTGGCAAATGGAGGTTAAGACTGATAGATGGTGTATCTCCACTGCAATGTGGGTCCTACTTCCACAGTCACCTCTAAAACCTAGGGTACCTTTTATATCCTACATAACAGCTTGTACCCTGGAATCCTTTCAATTAGTGCAGCAATTTTATTTATTTGTTTTGACTTGTTTTTGGTTAAAACAAATTAATATAGTTAATCAGAGGTTTGGATCTGGTATTTTTAATGCAGTCCTTCCTTTCGATTTGCTTTAATTTACTTAACTCTATCAGTTTTCTCTCACAATATATTTTATATACAAGAAAGGAATTACTTGGACCACAGATGGAAGAGTTCTGTAAAAGAATGTACAAGGTTAATTTTTTTTTTCTGTATGCTTGTCTTGAAAAGTCACTTACTTACATACTTAGATGAAAATTTGTTGAAATAATGAAATTTTGATTCACTTCATAAACAAGTGTTCAGGAATGTTGGTGGATTCAGTTTTGTTCAGTCAATAATGTCATTATTAATATTCAGACACTTAAAGGATGGTTTTAAACAGATTTTATGGCTGCCATTTTGTGTGTTTGTGTGTGTGCTTTCTTACAGCAAAGCCACATTAGGGTATCTGTTGTAGACTTACCGATGTACTAGCGGAGGGCTGCCTTTTTGTTTTATCACAATCCCTACTATTAAGTACTACCAAACTTAATGATTCATAAAATTAATTTTTTTACCTAAATTCTTCCTTATTTGTTCATTGTGACTTGACATGTAAAAGAAATCTGCTTTTAGTTTGCTTTTTAAACAATTTGTCTATTATTAGTTTTTCAATATTCTAACAGCATGTGCCAGTTCCAACATAAGCTAGTTTGATAAATAACTATTTTGTAGCTATCAATACCCAGTTTACCACTAAAATGTTATACTAGTGAGAGTTAGGAATGGCATAAAATTCACACTTCTTGCATGCTCACATACATAATAAATGAGGTTTAGAAACATTTAATGATTCATTTATAATAGAAAACTAATTCTTTGAAGCAGAGCAACAAAAAAAACCTTGTGTGAAGAAATTCAGATGATGTTAAAATATTACATTACAAATTAACCATTTCACTAACAGGGAACTAGGGAAAAATACTAAAAACATTCCAAAGTTAAACCTTTCACTACTAGGGAACCGAGGAAAATGTCATTAACATTAGCTAACAAATTATCTTCCTCCTCATAATAATGGAACCAGAGAAAACTGGAAAATTTGGCCAATTATCAACATTTTAATTTGATTTATTTATTGTTTGTTTTACTGAAGAATGGCCTAACAAACCAGATATGATTTGATTCAGTGTTAAAATAAACTATCAAAGTACACCCTTATGATCTATAAAAATATGAACAGTGAGAATGCCTATATGCTCATACAGGAACAGAAAGGTGAAGACTCATGTACAATATTAATGTTTTATTAACATTAAATGTCATGATGATTGTAGTAAAGCCACCACTTATGGTAGTTGTGGTTTCCTCACATTACATCAAATTTAACTGTTAAACACTAACACACAGTTGCTGTTTAATATACAAACATTTCATTTCTGTGTTTGATTGTTGTTACTTCAGATAACACTAAATAAACATTGAAATTATGTTTATTGGTTTCTGAAATGAATTTACTAAAACATTATTTAGTGAAATATTTAAGTAAAAACTTCAAAGAAACTATTTCGTCCACCATATTTCCATAATGTGTTTGGTAGATGGTTAACAGCTAGCTTACTAACTTTAACAATCACAACAGTTACAATAATAACAAGGTTACACCACTCACTGCGGCTGCAGCTTCCTTGCGCCTTTCTACCAGTTTTGTTGCATTAACTTCTCTGGCTCTTTGTGTTTCTCTGTAAAACACTAAAACCATTACCTTTATATCCATACTACCATTTAATTAACCCATATAAAAACAACGAGACACAACTTATGTCCAACAACACGTCAAAGTTAACAACAAAACAATCTTACAGAAGTAACACAAAAGGTGGGAAGTCTACTGTTTTTGGAATTGTACTTCTTATGGTCTTCATACTACATTTTACTTGAAGTAACACAATAAAATTGATTATTAACTCACCAAGAGATATAGTTTTAAGTAATATATTTCACATTACAGTATCAAATAAAAATATTTAATTATGTCAATAAAGATAAATTTTAAAACATTAAGATTATAATATTTCTTAACACTGATGAACTTAAATGTTTACATCTCTAAAATAGAAACAAATAACATTTATAAGAATGATAAAAGTTAACTATCTCTTGACATCATCAGTAATATTAAAATCAATGAAAAGTTGACCTTCCTACAATCCTGGGGTCCAGCAACATTCATGTACACAAACAACCCACCATTCCACAATCCTGGGGTCCAACAACAATTACATCAACAAAAAGACTATATTTCCATAATTCTGTGGTCTAGCAACATTCATATAACATAATAAAATGTGGTACTTTGTCAAATGCTTTCTGAAAATCCAGATTCATCAAATGTACACCCTTACCCCCATATGTACATGCACTAACATTTCCAAAGGTTAAATTTTCCCTCAGTGAAATAATGTTAACTATCCATTCAAATTTTAAACTTTATTAATCTTTTAAGCATGGGCTCATTCCCTGGGAAAGACCTTGTAATCTTTCTGTGTTTCTTATAATTTTCATGCCATTACATTTAAATTAGTAATAATACATTAACAAAATTTAGCAGATTATTAGTAAACATTACAAAGGCTTACACAGGCAAAGAACATATTTTCATAATTAAGTCTTAAGGACTGTTGAACAATGTTTTTCATGCCTTTCTTATTTTTCAATTTTGCCTATTCAATATGTTTATTTGATCAGTTGTCTTGAAGTTCACACAAAGCTACACAAGAATTCCCTGCACTACCTGTCCCTAATTTAGCAGTGCAAGACTAGAGGGAAGGAAGCTAGTCATCATCACTTATTCAGCTATTAGGCTATTCTTTTACCAACTGAGAGTGCAATTGGCCATCACACTGCACAGCTGAAAGGGCCAGACTGTTTGGTGTGATAGGTATTTGAACCCATGACCCTCAGATTACAAGTTGAGCACCTTAACTGCCTAGCCCTGTCAGGCCCTTATCTTATGTGATTTTTTTTTTTTTTAAAGATTAGAAATACTTTTTTGCATCAGAAAAATTTTAAATTTCAAGTGCAAAATTCTTATAATGTCCAGATTATTTTATCAAATGTTTTAAAAAAAAACATTTTATGTCATTTTCACCATTAAATCTATATGGCTTCAGCCAATTTGACCAATCTCATAACCACTACATAAAATCAAGAAATACATATAAATTATGTTGAACAACAAAGACTTTTGACAAAATCCTACACTAACAAAGTGATTGGACTATTTTAAATAGAACTTTCCTTAGAAAAACTAAAAAAACACGTACAAAATGTCAAGTTTTGCCAATGTCAGCACTTCTTGCAGTGTAGTTGGATATCACTGTCCTTAGTCTTTGACTAACTTTCCAGTTGTTCAGATGCTATTTTATTGTGTTTTTTTATTTATGGAAAAGTGTTTTATGTTCAATGCCAAATTTAAAATAAAATATACTCTGTACACCAAAGAGACTGAGAATAAAAAGTGTACAAATGTACATCATTGGCATAGTATGAAAAACAAGTTGTTTTCTTGCAAGAAAAGTCATTAAGAGAAGGAAGTCATATTGAAATTGATGTTAGCATTTTAACATATTTCAGACAGTTGCAAAATAAAGGGCTGCCTGTAATGTTAAGAGAAAAAGAATGTTCAGGAAATTATGGTATTTCTTTCAATGCTAGTTGTGGCTGGTGTGAGAAATTCATGAAAAGAGAAGGTTTATTATCATGGTGAAGGACAACAATTAGTCAAAAATTGGTATCAGATTTTGAAACAAAACGTATTGAATATCAGTTATTTTATTGGAATCAATACTCCCTAAACCAAGTTGTTAATGCAAATAAAACAGCAGTTTTTTTCACAACATGCTGCACAACTACACTGTAAATGCCAAAGAAGAAAAACAGATGATAATCCAAGCCATTGGTTATGAAAAGTTAAAGAATTAGTGATATGCTATCTGTAACTGCAGATGGAAATAAATTACCACCAGATGTCATATTAAACAGAAACACATTACCAAAGGAAAATTTCTGCAAAGATGTAACAATTTGTTAACAAAATAGTGCATGGATGACACCAAGAGTTAATGGAAGAGTAGTTGGTATGTGTATGAGAATATCAGCCTGGTGCATTATTAAAGCAACAGAGTATGCTTAATGGATGCATTTTTGTGGATATCTCTCTGATACAATCAAGAGTAGGTTAAGGAACAAAACGGTGATCTGATGATAATTCCTAGCAGAATGACAAGTCAGTTCCAACCACTTGATATGTCCATTAACAAGTCATTCCAAGATTGTGTCTAAGTATTATGATGATTGGCTGAATGACAACAATCATGCTTTGATACCAAGTGGTAAAATAAAAGGGGCATCAGCATCAACAATATTAGAGCAGATTTCAAAAGCTTGGAAAGAAATGTCTGACAGTATTATTAGAAAATTGGTCTTAAAATGTTGTATATCCAATGTAGAAGATGGAACACAAGTGAATCTAGTGATGAAGATACTTCAACTTCAGAATATAACAGTGAGTCAGCAGAAACATTAGAATAACATTCTGATTAAATAAAGAAACATTATTGTAATGAACATTCTAAATTTCATGTATATTTTATTATATTTTATTTTTAATACATTATTAACATTTCTGATTCATTAATAAACTCTTAAAACAAACTTACTCCTTTCTAATTATCAAACACAATAAACTGTCTAGAAACAATTAAATCACTTGACAAAGTATCTTTTAATAGATTTTCCAAAACATTACCCACCATTAATGTAACACTAATAGGCCTATAATTACTGAGACAACTTTAATTACCTCCCTTGAAGATAGAAGTGACATTAGCTAATTTCTAACATGTTGATACTTGCAAACAACTGTGGCAAGATATCAAATCCTTGACATCCTTTAAAACCCTCAGTGAAATATTATCTGATACAGAAGACTTATACATCATTCTTTAAATTTCCAATTTTAACAAGTTCAGAATTTTTTCAATTGTATTGTTCAACTTTGTTTTCATCTATCGGTTGTTCAAGATGAGGAATACTGTAGGTCTTCATTCGTAAAAACAGAATATAATAACCCAGCCATACCATAAACATAGATGCAAGCCTTCCTTTATCATCCCTCAAGGTTCCTACTCCCATTTTAACATTTTGTTAACTCCTAATGAACTTAAACAAACCCTTACTGTTAAAATTTATGTTTTCAGCCAAATTGTTTCACACATCCTTTTGTATGTCCTAATTTCCTGTTTGTCCAACTTTCATGATCTATTATAATACAAGTTAATTTAAAATTCATATATTTGTGATACTTTTCTTCATTTTTTATCCCTTACACCCTTTGTAATCTAACCTAGTATTTTTACTTGCAGCAACAAACAGTCCACCGTTCCACAATCTTATGATTCAGCAATATGTACATGAACAAATTATCATCCATTCCACAATCCTGTGGTCCTACAACAGTCACATCAACAAACACTGTACATTTACACAATCCTTTTGTCCAAAAATAGTCATTTGAATAAACAGTCCATATTTCCACAATCCCATGGTCCAACAACACATCAACAAAAAACTCACCTTTCTTTCTGTCTCTGCTGGTATGGGGTTATAATTAACACCTTCAGAGCATACCAACCCAAGATGGGTGCCACCGTACCATAGAAAACAGCACTGGGTAATATTTCTTCTGACAAGAAAATTGGGAAAATGTAGTTTTGATTTGCTCTATGAACCCTGGGAGGAAAAAGTTAAAGAAGAAATCAAGTACTAAAGCATAAATAACAGTTTAGGGTACTGATAAAACAGGAATAAATTAATGTTGTTTAAAAGTAGATTCAAAAGGAAATTGTAATTTTTATTCTGTACATACACTGCTCTTCTGTAAGTCATGGGATACTGAGAATATGACCCATTTGAAGGAAGGACCAGTTTCAAGAATTTCACTTTAAGAAAAAATTGTATAGACACACACATAAAAACAGTTAGATGTAGCAAAGCATTACAAAGAGAGAAGGTAATAGTCTGGTTTTAGATTTCATTAATAATTAACACTGTTCACTCTTTCAAACAAAATCTTAATTATAAAACTATCAAATATCATATATACAGATTAAATCAAGCAGGTATTGCATTGAACTTGATTGACCTTGGCTGAGTTCTCAAGTATTTTTTGGAAAATATAGCTAGTGTTAGGTGGTGACTGATGAAGTACAACTTGCTTAAATTAATAAAAGTTTGCTAAGACTTTGAAGACTAGTCTATCTAATGATGTGAAAAGTAGTTAAAGGGTTGAAATCTGACAGTAGATTATGTCCTTATTCACCATCATAAAGAAATCTTTATTATAAAAGAAATAAGTTCATAAAACACACAGGAAAGTTTGATTTTTTGTACATAAAAAACCAATAAGTCAGCAACTAAATAAACACATCAATATGTCCATTCATAAAAATTAATATCAAAACAGAACTTTTCATACACATCAGTGTGAACTCTTCTTTTTTTTTTTATGCACACATATTAGAATAACTTTTTCAAACATATTGGAGTGACATTTCATACAGACTGGAGTGACTTCTCCTTTTCAGTTATTAGAGTGACTTTTCTTTTTCATTCACATTAGTGACTTTTCTTTTTCATACACATTACAGTGACTTCTCGTTTTTATACACATTACAGCGACTTCTCATTTTTATACATATTAGTGACTTCTCTTTCTTGTAACATATCGATAGTATTTTAACTCTTTAACAAGATCTCCTTACAAAATAAAAATATTTTTATATAAATTGCCATTCATACATGTTAAAACCTGGGTTACTTTCTTCAGCTTCATAATTATCCCTGACAGTACTCATATAATGACAACTGTCCTGATAATGCTATACAAAACTATACATTCACTGAAACTTGGGTTAGTCAATTCAGTTTTTAGGTTGTTCCTCTAATGATAATGCTATGTAACACTATACACTTACTAAAACCTGGATTACTGACTTCAGTTTTAGTATTATTCCTGACCTGATAATGCCATGTTACACAATACATTTACTATAACCTGGGTTACTGACTTCAGTTTCAGGATTATCCCTGATGGTGCTATGTAACACTACACTTACTTCAGTTTTAGGGTTATCCCTGTTGGTATTCCTATCATCACAGATGTAACACTATACTTACTTACTTCAGTTTCAGGGATATCCTTGGTGGTGCTATGTGACACTATACTTTATTACTTCAGTTTTAGGGTTATCCCTGTTGGTATTCCTATCATCACAGATGTAACACTATACTTACTTACTTCAGTTTTAGGGTTATCCCTGATGGTATTCCTATCATCACAGATGCCCCAATAATGCTGTGTTGTGATACTTTTTTCTCACAGCCGTATTCCACTATCGCACCAAAAGTTCCAAGTCTGAGACAACAAACATGAGTATATTTATTACCAACTAGAGTTCAATCATTTCATCAAATTCTATTATACTGTTCTTGAAAACTTCCATAGATTACATAAACCTTATTTCAGTACCTTCTCAGAACAACACCTGTCTCTACACTCCAAACAAGTTTCACCTTAACTGTCTTGAAGATGTATTATTTATTCATTTCAACTACCATTATAAAAACGTTTAAATCTATAAAACATTTAGTCTATAACATGTGAACCCACAATGTTTTATCATTCAAAATAACATCAGTCAATGGCTTCATCTTTTTCTCCATTTCATCATATACTTTTGGATTTCTCCATATCACAAGAACTAATCTCTCAGAAACATATACAGCTTTTATCAAAAATTAGCATTACAGATTATAGTACTATTTCTCATAACACATTTCTAACATGGAGCTTTAGTTGAACAAATACAAATGACAGAAGTAGCAAAAACCTGTTCAACATTTAATGAATTTAAAAAAGTACTCACTTGACTGAACCTTTTACTTTTCCTGCATCTAGGATCTTGTGTGTGTAACTGACCATCACAAAAGTATTCGGAATACCAAACTAGGGTAAAAAAAAAACTAGTTTACTCTCTTGCTTAAATTACAATAACTTTCAAATTAACAGAGAAACATGGTAAATGTTAGCTATAATTACATGCAACAGAAACTATTAAAATATCCAGTATTTGTTAACACTCAGCATTTCTCAGGTAACAAATTTACTACAATTTGATTTATTATATTAACAATGTCCAGAAATACATCAGTATGTACTGTATGGAGAAAGTGTTCAGAGAAACACTGCCCAACCTATACAGATCTTTAATTTTCTCTATCTATAGCTTACTAACACTCATTACACTCACCTGTATCGAACCAACAAAATGTCCCGTGTTCGAATCCCACACAATCATAGTGTTCATACACGACTGATGTCCAGCTTTCCATGTCAAGTAACCTACAGTATGTTTATCTAGCTGCTTTGCCACAACTGTCAATAAAGTTAAAGTATGAAGACATGTCTATATGTGCATGGGTGATTATTTTGTGTAAACATTTAAAGAAATTTCTTTATCTCCTAAATAAACACCACCAAAAACTTCAAAAATTGTTATTTTGATGAGAATATAACACACATGAAATTTTAAGAAGTTCTATTATAAATTAGAACCTTTCTTAGTAATAAGGTAAACTATTCTGAGAATACAAACCATTCACTTGACATGATGATAAAACATGAAATCAATACAACTGTCAAGTAGTGGCTGTTTTCTGAAACATGTGGCATTCTAGTTACACCTGCTCAGAGAAATTATTAAATATAGAATAGGTGACAAGTGTGACATACGTGCTTGAATTCCAGGTTTGAGTCCAAATGGAGTAGCATGGAAAATGCCTTGAATTGTTCCAAAACTGTAAGAAAGCATAATTACAAATATATTATTTAACACTCAGTTAAAGTCAATGAGAACAGATTTAATCTCTGAAAACCAATTTAACATAATCAGAATTGGGATGTTCCATAGAAATCGCAATAACAAAGATTCTAACACTGAAAAACGATATTATATGAATCAATAGTATAAGTATGGTTACAACATTTCAACAAATTTAACTGGCATCATTAAATACATTAGTTATAATCATGTAAAAACTAATGGATGGATGCAGTAATGTCTGACTGGTTCAATTTAACAATAGTTAGCAGTTGTTCTTGGATGAAAACGACAAGCAAATAATTTGGTAAACCAAAAGTTAAAAAAAGACAAAATCATACATTATATTCTATTGATCAGGAACTAATGTTATAATGTATGATACTAATTAAGATAGGAATGCACACACTTGAATCTTTGGTTAGCTGCATGAATCTAGTTGGTTTAAACTCAGTTAAGAGCCAACTTTAGTTAGAAACAACAGTAGGATAAAAAAGTTTACTGATTCTTATTAAGAAAATCTACCACAAAACTTTGAAATACCTTACAGAATAACACAGACATGAAAACCATAATTATAGTATAGAATTGATTCACCTTTTATATTTTAAGATTGTCAGATTATGTGTTAAATCACTTCAGAATAAAAAGAAAATGTAATGTGTCATAAAAACAGAACCTCAGGAAACATCATTTAACATAACTTTACATTAACGAAAATACCAAATTTATTTCTTTGTAGAATGTTCTGTTTTCAGTACTTTTCTATTGGATCAAACAGATCAAGTCAGATAAAATATAAATCCACATAGAAAGTGTAAGTGTTACACACAACTTGCCATCTTTGAACAATATAATGATCACATACTATAAAGAAAATTCTTTAACAGAGTTCAGAATTAATAGGTTTAAAAATATGCAATAATGACAAATATCAGAAAAGTAAACAAAAAAGTTACATCAACATATATTTAACCAAAAGGAAGGAAATGACACAAAACATTAATTACAGAAACTAATAATGAATTGAGACAAAACTAGTTGACAATAAGTAAAATATATCTTCAAATATCTCATAATAGCTTTATATAATGATATGGTGCACAACAAAATACAACTTCTGCTTTAACCATCAACACAAAATCTTAAAAATTAAGTCAACAAAAACCACCTACCAGGTTTTGGTGAGAGTTCTAAACACTTTGCCACTGAACAGTAAACCATTTCCTGCACCGATTTCACACTGACAGATGGATAACATAATTACATCAGCTGACAAAACATAAATACTCAAATTCCATTGTCATACAAATCATAAAATATAGTTCATTTCATATTTGGACATGTTCTTATAATAATACCAGCTAAGGTAATAACAGATGTCAATTAGTAACTGAGTCTGTGGTGAGACCTAAAGCACTACATTACTATTTGTCATATTCATTTAGTTAACCAACCATGTTTAGTTCATCTGATCTAGCGTCATCCATTTCACTCAGATTCTCGTAAGCCGTAACTAATTATTTGTTTTCCATTTATCTGTTAGCAAGGTTCAGTCTTTTTCAAAGTACTTAGACAAACCAGATCTACAAAATATACAACTGAAAATGTCTGGTAGTTCAAAGAAAAGTACATAAACATTAGGTGAAGCATTACATAACTGACAAGAAGTATTAACATGTAATTACTGGAGGCATAAAGTTATGTTAACTGAAAAGAAGTGTTATCGTGTAACTACTAGTCATGAAGTTACATCACCTGACATGTGTTAACATGTAACTACTACAGTCATGAAGTCACATCAACTGACGTGTTAACATGTAACTACTACAGTCATGAAGTTACATTAACTGACGTGTTAACATGTAACTACTACAGTCATGAAGTTACATTAACTGACAGTAAATACAACCAATAAGACCACCATGCAGCATGTATGTGTAAAACATGTTTATTTTCATTTAAATGAAGAAAAGATCTATTGTAATACTATAATTTATATAATCATAATTTTAAAATGTGTCCAAGTAATCTAATATAAATAGAAATACTTAATACATTATGTGGTACTTATGAATTTCTACATAGCAAAATACTGAAGCCATCTTGTGTATAATTAACCCTGTCTGGACCAACTGCACATATGAAATGGATCTCTCTAAAAAAAACATTAATTATCCTGAAAGAAACACTTTTTTAATGTTTTCTTGAAAACACCATCAGAAAACAAAATTGTTCACAACATAAAAACAGACAGTAAAATGAAATTAAAATATATAAGCATTTTAAAGCCTAAAATCTAGGCTTCCATTAGCCATTAGCCACATCGCCATTGGCAAAAAAAAACAGCCTGTGGCTAAAAAATCTAGAGTTGCTTTCCCGACAGTGGCAAAAGATAATTTTTTTAATCTTGGATGGTTTTCCTTTATTTATCAGGCACAAATGGCCACATTACTTGTATAAGCAAAGGAAACCATCCTAACTGTGAAGTTTTATTCCCTCCTTCCACTTCAAGTATTCAGTGTAAGAATATTCTTCATTCTAGTATTAATAAGATACTTTGTTTTCTACAGTATTTTCTTGAAACAAAAAGCAATTTGACAATTTTCTAAAAGTGAAACATTTTAAAAATATCTATCAAAAATTAAGTAGCTAGCCAACTCTTCCAAATATCTTTGTTTATTACTTTAATTGATGGTCTTATTTCAAAACACAAGTTCTTGTATATATTTTTAACAGGGAGTGACCTCTCTAAAGAAACTACAGACTCAGTCACAAAGTGAAACAGAAAGCTTCATATACACCCACAGCCAGTCTCTGGATGATATGTACAGTGCCCCAAATCATGTAGTTTGGAATGAAATGCAGGCAGACTTTCGGGCATCGCCTTTCTCATTTATTTCTCTTGAAGCAGATGAAACAACTGATGCAGAAAACACCTCTATACTGATAATTTATATCAGATATCTTTCATCATTAGGTGAGGTTAAAAGTCGATTCTTTGCTGTGCGTGAGCTGACCCACACTGGGGCTGATTCTATCTACAACACAATGCACTCAGTCATGGCAGGTTGAGGATTGTTTGATGTTGACTTGGTTGGACTTGCAACTGATGGTGCAAATGTCATGGTGGGAATAAAAACAGGTGTTGCTACAAAATTTAAGGAGGAATGTCTCTGGATAATAACAAATTATTATTTGGCACATAGATTACAATTGGCAGCTGAAAAGGCAGCAAACCAGGTGCCATACCTTGAAGTACATTTCAGTTTTGAACCAGTTTACAAAAAGCCTGAAATATTCTCCCAAGTTGTGTCGGGTTCTGGAAGAAAGCAAAGCATTGCATGAAGAGAAAAGCAATAAAATCAAGTAAGTGTTATTCACAAGATGGCTCTCTTTTAATGATTCCATCTAAGCACTAGTCAATTGTGTTGCATCTGTGATAAACTGCCTGCAGGTCGCAACAATGGAATGTGGTAGTCCAGGCTGAGCCTCGCTACATGGTCTAGTCCAGCAAATGTCATGTTACAGCTTTGTCATGATGACACATTTTTTTGGCTGATACTGTTAGCATTCTTGGACTTTTGTCAAGAGCTCTACAGAGAGCTGATTTATCTTATGATCAGGCTGAAGCAATTATTGATGAGTCAATTCTGTCACAGGTACACATCCCTGGTCCTTACACACAGATTGCACTGAAGTAACTCCCACAAACTCCTGATGCCAGTGGTTACACTTCTTACAGAGGCCATGACATCAAAGATATTGATAAACACCCTGAAAAGTACAGATCAATTGCTGAGTCATTTGTTGAAGAGGTGGTCAGAAGACTACAAATAGCATTCCCAGACACTAACATCATGTCATTTTTTTCAATATTTAGCCCAGATCACAGCAGAGCAGTATCTGATGAGGATAATCTGAAGAAACTCATCCAGCACTTCTCTTCTTTTGTCAATGAGGATGAAGCACTGACTGAATGGCTGCTACTAAGGAACATAATGGAACAGGATGCTCACAAAAACAGAAACATGAAGAGCTTCTACAAGCAATACATTCACCAGACCCGTCATAGTTTTCCAAATTTGTCTCAGCTTGCAGCAATTGGATTAATAATTCCAGTTACATCTGTTGACTGTGAGTGGGGAATTAGCAGGTACAACAGCATAAAAACAGATGCCAGAAGAAGTCTGTCTGTTACTGAACTTATCCACGGAGTCCAAACCTTTAAATCATTTTAACTTTGACTCTGCATTCAGATACTGGGTCACTCACAAATACAGACGTGGGTGCCATTCCCTGTTGAAGAAATGTGCTTCGGAATCTCATGCGTCAACTGCTACCACATCTTCTCTTGAGAATTATTTGGCTGAAGAGCTGCCATTGGATTTATCTACTTACTAGTCATGCTACCATATTCTAGTTTTAACTCATTTTGTTTGTGTTATTTTAAGAAATATATCTCTTTATTTTCCTCTTTATCATGTTTATTTTGTTTGTTTTATTTTTGTTTTGTTTTTTTGGCAGGGAAGATTGCTGGGGAATAAAAAAATAGTACAAAACTTAATGTCTTGTAGATTTTCACATAATTACAACTATTTTTTACTGGATGGAATTGATGGATATTAAAAGTCACTCATCACACAGTTTTTGGCGACCTAAAATTGTGGCTAAACAACTGTCACTGTAGCTAAAAGAAAATTACTTTGTTTAGTCACAGTGGCTAAAAGTTATTTTTCTTGTGGAAGCCCAGAAAATATATAGTGTTTTATAAATTTTATACAGTTTGGTTAGGTATACATACACACACACCGTGTTTTACATCTTGTAAGATGCTACACTATGGGATACGCACCCTAATTTTGGTAAAACAATTCCAAGAAAAAATATTTTGACTCGACAACCAACACCCTGATGTAACCTTGACTTTTTCAACCTACTAAATAAATACAATCAAATACATCATATTCTTCACTGTATATAGACAATATTTGTTAAATTGAATGTTTTATGTTATTGAAAATACTTGTAATTGGTAAGTAATGAGATTACGATCTCCACAAAAGACCGTTTGAAGTAGACCCTAGGCTAACTTCTTGTCCTAACCCATCACTTTTGTCTTGGAAAATGCGTGGGGATTTTTAAAGGTATTTTTAAAGATTTGTTTTGAATTTCTCACAAAACTACATGTCTGCCAACTCTTGGGCTACTCTTTTACCAACGAACAGTGGGACTGACCATCACATTATGATGCCCCCACAGTTGAAAAGGAGAGCATGTTTGGTGCAATGGGGATACGAACCTGTGACCTTCAGGTTATAAGTCGAATGCTTTAACCCACCTGGCCATGCCAGGTATTTTTAAAGGAAAAGTGCATCTTAAGAGGGGTAAAAAATATATATATATAGTGTGACAAAGAAAAAAAAACACATCAATAACACCTTTGGGGTCAAGAAGAGTTAAAGTAGCAAATGGATAACAAACAATAATATCATAGGCATTTACAAGTTAAATAAAATACATGAATGAAAACACAACAGAAATCACAATACCTCTGTCCATGTTTTAGCAGACACAACATGCCGGACTGAGCAAGCCACTGTGCCATTTCCTGTTCCATTCTGAGTTGTAAGTGTTCCACTCAATGTTGCAGTATCACACATGGTTAACGGAGCATCAATAGACTGGGATATAGTCATAGATTTGATCTCCAAAGATGGGTATCCCCTAGTTTTTTGTCAGAACATCAAACAAGACTGTCAAGAATGTTCACTCTCTAGCTATAAGTTAAAACACTGTTTGACTGTCAAAATGATCTCTCTCTAGCTGTCAGTTAAAACACTATTTTTTTTTCTTTTCATAAATGACAAACCACTTGAATTTCTTATCATCAATCAGTTGATTTTACAATCAAACATTTCTATTACTTTCCACACTGATCACTACCTACAGTTATGACCCATGTCACACAACAAACTATAATTATGACCCTTTGGACAAAACTTCCTGCATGTTTGATTCATGTTACAGATGTAACAAAAACCACAAATGTTCTAACTTTTAATCTTGTGGCTCCATCTAACTCTTTAAGCCCATTTCTACATATCTTTATATTGTACTAAGATGAAAATTGAATTAAATCACTTTGGTGTGATCTAAGGTTTTATATTTTCTAAGTTTTATTTATTTGTTTTAAAAAGAAATGTCTACAACAATAATTAATCTGAAGATTTTGCTGTCATTTGATCCATTTGTAGTTAAATTTTTCAAGTTTAAGTGCTCTAAAACAAGAAACAGTGAGAAGCTAATGTTATAGACTGTCAGCATAGATGGTCAACAGTACATTTCTAGCTGTCTAATATTTCTAAAATGAAGGTCAGTCAAAACTGTACTATCAAACAACAGTTTAAAGTTGAATGGCACATTCATAACCAATAGAATGAGCAGATTTAACACTATGTAATTATGGCCTGAAGGTACCTCCACCTGTGTATGAATCTGTAGTATTAAACAAAAACATGCATAATTCATCACTCTCTTGAGGCATATAAAATGCCTGGCAAATGGTTCCCATCTTAGATGTAGTAGTTTGCTAAACAGACTGCATTTAGGGATTACACATATATATTTAAATTAATATTGTATTATTTCTGTTTTAAAGTGCTCATTTGAAATGTTTTATGATTTTTATACATTTAACTTCTTGCAGCTTGACTTATCTAAATGTTTGAGCAAGGCGGTATCATTCATGTGTGCAAGCTAGATATTTTGAATATTTGCACAAGACTCATCCTGTATAATTAAAGTTGTGGGAACATGTTCACAGTGTTGTCATTAAGAATAAAAGAAGAATTGGAAAAATAATTAAAAATAAACTACAAGTAAAAAGATAAAAAAGTGAAGTTATATGTATGACAAAAATAATTTTAAAATATATTCTATGAAAATTTAAAATGTATGAACATACTTCCATTTCTTAATTTTAAACATTTCATTGCATTGTACATTGGTGATGACATCTGGAGTTAATGATATACTTGACATAAACATTTACCTTAAAAACTTTTGATGCTCATTTTTATACTCAAGATGAAAATCACATTGCATGTGGACCATTCAGCATCCAAGTCCAAATAAGAAATTTTTTATTATAAAAAGTAGAACAAATCAAAACTAAATATTTTATTTTTCTAAAACTGCATAACTTTAAAACCATTCAAGTCATATGTAAAAGAATTTCATCTACTAGTTTCATTTTTCTAAAGAGCTCTTGTGAGTTACATACTTACATTGTAAGTAGGTCTTTGTCATTTACAGCACATTCTAAACAGACAGGCAGGCAAAACACCTCTAACAGATTATAAACATTATATAGCCTTCTCAACATTATACTTACAACAAACTCTAATTACTAAAGTGATCAGGTCTGGTGGGAAACTGTATGACATAACTTTTAGGTCCAAAAGCCACAATAAAGCTGCCAAGAGAAGTCATACCTAGTAGTGATTTATGTCTGCCACTGTTTAAAACAGAAAGTCACATAAAATAACATGAACAAGTACATTTAGTAAAATTCCAATAGATATTCTAATACTAACCTTGACTCCAAATCATCTTCATAAAGTTCAAATAGATCAGTAGCATCTATTCCAACACTAACTGTTCCCTGGTGAAACAAGACTTTTTGTCAGTAAGGACTGAATTCCATATTACAGTTTAGTTATGGTTGAACCAACCATGTTTTACACTGTTTGAAATAAGTATACTTTGTAAAAGACCATCATCTAACAATAAACAGAAACTTTGCAGAATTTGATATAAAGTTCTTTATGTATTAGTAATAAACTAAGACACTCTAGGCATTTCAATAATGTGATTATATTTTTACAATTATTCATAATTGTTAAATTGAATAGATAGTAAATTAATCTACTGCACAGAAAACAATGAAACAAATTGGTTAAACCTAGAAATCATTCATAAATTCTTTTCTTTATGGCAGTTACACATTCTGCCATAGAAGAGAAAACTTAAAAAAATAAATATATTTAAACTCACAGTTTCACTCTATTTTCATGAACCTACATTCTGTTAAGCATTTTGTAATTGTACATTTATCATATCAAACACCTATGAAACATCATTTAACAATTTTACACGTAAAAGTGCACTAAATTTAGATTTTATTTATAATATTTAATTTTACGATAGCTACTTGCTTTTGGATTAGTTCTTTGCTGTAGCCGTCTTTCTTCTCTTTCCTGAGCTAATCGTTCATATTCTTCTCTTATTTCCTGAGGAGTTTTGGTCCTTTGGACAATCTATCAAAACATTAAATACAATATGGGGTTTCCTAAAACATTTCTCTGTAATAATTATTATGTAAAAAAAGATAATTGTTTTAATCAGGTAACTTACATAATCCAAGACTTGAAAACCAAATTAATTTAAACAGTAATAAAAGAATAAATATTTGTTATAAGCAAAAATAAAAAAATCAGTACAAACAATCCAAAAACAAATTTTTTTAATTAAAAACTTTTTATATACAAGTTTTTAAACCACATGTATACAGTCATGCTGGTTACAAAAATGTTAACTATATACTATTTACATACTCTTACATTTGAAAACTTTTAAAAAAATAAAAATTCCAGTTGTGTGCTGATAAGAACAGTACATATTAAACCACTCAAACCCCCTGAAAGTCTTGACAATACTCTTATTTTACATTTAATTAGATAATGAGTGATGAATACACTAGAAATATCCCCTGCATTCAAACTTTTATTCATTTCCAGCTGTGTTGGCTTCTACATTGCAGCCATAACTTCCAACACCAGACAGTTATCTCATTAACATGAATTGAAATAATTACTCACCTCCCACCCATCAGTTTCCAGGCCCTTTAAACCAAGTGTGTCATATATGGCTCTCTTGTGAGGGTCAATCAGAACTGAAAACAAATATATAAATATCATATGCATAATAAGGAATCATTTACCCCTCAATAATGCTCTAAAATACTCATCCTTGAAAAAGTTAAAAATTTGAACTTGCTCTCTAAAATAAATGATTCCCTTTTTAAACTTTAAAGGAGTAACAGTAACTCCTTCCACAAGTCAAGCAACCTGTTGAGAAATAAAACTCAACTGTTTCAAACTGTAAACTGGGGTTTGGTCATTCTACTATCTTCATAATACTGTGCAGAGTAAATCAGAGGTCTCTATCTCATAGAATGCTCAGATAACCTTGTAAACTTTGTATCATCTTTCATGCTTCTTTTCTAGAGAAAAAAAGTTGAGAAATCTTAATTTATCCCTGTAAGATAACCCTCGTATCCCTAGAATCATCTCAGTAACTGTCCTATGGACCATTCCAAACAAGTCAATATTCTTTCTTGGATAAGGAGACGAAAGCTGTAACAGTATTACACATGTGGCTTAACTAGTAGTTTGTTTTGATAATTCTATCTTTTTAGTAAATTTTGTAATCTCTAAAACTAACAGTACTATTACTTTAGTGGCATCAGTTATCCACTATTATGCTTAAGCCATGACCTCTTTGTACAATATACTACAGGATTAAACTGCTAAAACCATGACCTATTAACACCAAATAATTGTGGGCTCAAGTTGGCCTTCACACCTACTTTCACAACATTCTTCTACTGACTTCATCCAAGCAGTGAAAGTAACTTTTGCAACACCCAATATCAATTTATAATAATTTTCATTAGCTTAACTTGTATTAAAATTTCATAGTTTTAAAAAACAAAAAGGCATTTTAATTTTACCTGTCATTCATAGACAAATAAATTAAAAGGGGATATTTGCTAAATTTTACCTATAACCAGTAACGTGAATTATTTTGTAGAAATTAGAATTAATTTTATTTCATTACAGTTTTCAAATCTATATATGTAATAAAACATTAAGTCTTATTAAATCATTTTATTTAAAATACAGAAACAATTTATGTTTCAAACTTAAATAAAATATGGTTTATTACTGTTTTTATTTATACAAGTTGCATATCAATCTTGTGTAGACAGGAATCTTCACTGACGATATTTTATAAATAACATTAACTTTTTTACAGGTTTAGTCCACTTTATTTTACATTCAGAAAATAATTTCTGTTACTTATTTTACACAAAATTATCCCAAACTTCATACTTTCATGAGCCTTTTTGATCTTGTTGAATAGAATCTCTGCATCTCGTTTCTTTACTGGGTCAGTGTGTTTATCTGGATGGTAAAGTTTACTCATATGTCTGTATGCATTTGTGATGTCTTCCTGAGAGGCCTAACAAAAATGTTTGAAACACTGAAATTAAAGATAATGGCTTAGGCCTAAATGGAATTAAAAACAATTACTTCATTTTGAAATAACCCTCACTTGAAATATCTTTAAACATTCTACACTTTTATACCAATAATATATAAACAATTGTATGAAGTAACTTCATTCCTTATATAAAAATCTGATTACAAGGTGAAAAAGGGTTAGTGGTATGTTTTCAATCTGGTTAAATTCTCAGACAAAATGTACTGTTGAGAGATAAATATGACTAGGGTAAAAGTTACTGTAACACTTCTGCAACTATTATAAACTTGAAGAAAAATATAATTTTTTTCATTTAAACAATAAACTCTATATAAATCTACTTACAAAACACAAAAAATAAAAATTTCAAAATATAAAGTTATTTATTATACTGCAGATTTTTAATTGTTCTCTAAATACAGTTATTTGACTTTAAATATTTCAACATTAATAATTCCTTTTATACATTTTTCATACCATAAGTGATATCTTAGGAAAAATGTTAATAACTTTACATTTGCTGTCCACATGGATACATTTTTCACAATATTAACCAAAAACTACAAATAATGTAATATTTTAAAAATGAAATCCAAAATACCACTATTCTGATTTAGAAATATATCATTTTTATTATAAAATTAAAAAAGGAACAAACTGTTACATATTCTAACTTTGTTTTCTTAACTGTAAAGTTGCAAAATGAATGATAAACACATGAATGAAACATAAGGTAGTTTCAGTGATGTCGAGAAACCCACTTGTTGAGAATTTTATATGCAAAAACGGCTCGTTTGGGTTCAGAAAATATTTTAAATAGAAGAGAGAACAACATTTCGACCTTCTTCAGTCATCGTCAGGTTCACTGACCGAAGAAGGTCGAAATGTTGTTTGCTCTTCTATTTAAAATATTTTCTGAACCCAAACGAGCCGTTTTTGCATATAAAATTTATAAGGTAGTTTATACATTATTTCTGACATAAATTCGACTCTTATTTTCTGTACATCTATAGTTTTTTTTTTATTTTATAATTTAACTCAATGCAAAAATTGATCACTTTTCAGTAGAGATGATTTCCTACTCAGTAATGTCTCTCCCTTCTATTATCACTATTATATAACTGATTATGTAAGAGCATTCTCAACAAAAACTAAATTCGTTTTCACAAAGCAATTAAGATAGAATACTTACATAAAAAAGGGGGGCTTCACATGTCTACTATCTACTGAGCAAATGTTGGTTTTCTCTTATACTTAATAAACCTCGAGTTCTTGGCGTTAAATGTTTGTCTTGTAATAGTATTTGGAATATTTATATTTTATTTGTCAGAAAATTATTATGAAGGTCCAATTACTCAACCAGTAATAATTCTCATACATATAACTTCATAATTTTTAGCGTTAAAGTTTGTGTCAAACAATTTAAACTACAAATTGAAATATCTATAACTATAAATAAAATTTAAAAACAACTTCACTTGTACAGAAAAATATTATACAAACATTTTGATTTTCTTGTTAGCGACTAAAACGCCGCCTATACCGGAATGAAGTTAGTACAAACTTTAAAAATATTCACAGTATAATGCAAATAATGGCCATCGAAATCACTGTTAGTTTACACGTAGAAATGACGATTTCAAATTCAATATCTCAGAGTTGCTGAATCAAAAGTACAAACAGTGCCTCATTTCAACAAATACAATCTACTAGTAATAAGATGAAAACAAACCTCTTTCGACACATTTAGAAAAGCATAATAATCTTCTAAAACTTCGTCATTCAATTCCTCACAATCACTCGTGGAGTCCGCCATGATACATTGTTACAGAGACATCTAACATAATTTTGCTGAATATTACAAATTTATAAATAAATAAAATAATTTGTTTGTGCACGCAAGCGTAGAGATTAGATTGTTTTTAAAATACTCATTTGATAGCAAAAGGTTTATTGTGGTTATTTGGGTTATTTATTTATTTTAAGAAACTCAAATAACAGCTATTATCCATTTTACACTTAAAATTATTCCTTTCTATTATCAGTAATAACTGAAACTTTTAATACACTAATATGTTTAACTTCAGAAATGTTTAAACCGACTATTTACCTAATGTAAGATATATGTAACCTAACGACAAATGCAAAATAAGTCAGTAGCTTCAAATCATTATTACTTTATAGAAAATATGTAGTTAATAAAATTCTGTTTGAACTTTAAGTCTTTAATTTGGTTTTCACATGGTTTACTGGTTTGTATATACTTTTTTTTGCTTTGGAATTTCGCACAAAGCTACTCGAGGGCTATCTGTGCTAGCCGTCCCTAATTTAGCAGTGTAAGACTAGATGGAAGGCAGCTAGTTATCACCACCCACCGCCAACTCTTGGACTACTCTTTTACCAATGAAAAGTGGGATTGACCGTCACATTATAACGCCCCCACGGCTGGGAAGGCGAGCATGTTTGGCGCGACGCGGGCGCGAACCCGCCTTACGCGCTTGGCCATGCCGGGCCTAATGTTTCCTCATCTTATTTACCTTTTAATAATGTTAAATAAACGATGTAACAGCATAAACACTAAAGTCTTATGAGAAGTATAATTTAATTTTTCTTCACCAGCTTACAAAGTGTATTCGTTATATATTATGTCATTCTACCGTTCTTACGCTCATTAAACGTCAGTCAGTATTCTGATATGATTTTGCTTTATACACTTTGCACATCGTTCAACATATTCGGGCACTTGACTCATAATCAGAGGGTCGCAGGGTTTGAATCTCCATCACACCAAACATGCTCGCCTCTTCAGCCGTAGTGGCGTTATAATGTTTCGGTGAATCCCACTATTCACTAGTGAAAGAATAACCCAAGAGTTGGTAGTGATGACTAGTTGCCTTTCCTCTAGTTTTACACTGCTAAATTAGGGAAGGCTAGTGCAGATAGCCCTCGCGTAGCTTTGCGTGAAATAAGAATAATAAAAAGGTACATATGTCGATCTAAAAAAAACAGATCTTATATTTCTGCCTCCTCTCTCCAAATTATAAAGTACGTCGAACACGAACCAACAAATTATGCTATGTTAAACTTGTGTAAACAGTAAAACTAATCTTGATAGTTAACGGGATTAATATTATGAAACATAACGTAGGTTTGAGTTTGATAATGTTTAATTTTACTTCTCATCATCACATTCACCATATCATTTACTCTGATAAAGATCACACCTGATTTTCCAGCACAAATATTGTATTTGAATCTGTAAAGAATTCTCTGCTTGAGCATGACCTTGGTATTTTATCACGCAATTTTTGTTAAATTGAACAGAATCTATTTGTTTATCTGGCTATGTTATCTAATCTTTAAAGTATCTTGTGTACACTACATATATAAATATATAGAAGGTACAACGTCCTCAGTTTTCTTCAACTTTAATTTATAACTGTATATTTACTATTTTTTTGCTAACGACAAGGGTTTATACCCCCAAATTTAGTAGCTTGGAAATACAGTTTTATTAGATATATATATCTTGTTTTTGGTTTCTGGGGTTTGGATTCCAAAACTCGTTTCAATAAATTAATATATTGAAATATCAGTATACGAAGCTTTCGAAACTATGACAAACAAAATATTTAAAAGGATAAAATAATCAAATTAGTTTATAGTTTCGGGAAGAATGTGAAAGGAATAATTGGTTGGTTTGCTTTTTTAATTTATCGCAAAGCTACACGAGGGCTATCTGCACTAGCCGTCCTTAATTTAGCAGTGTAAGACTAGAGAAAAGGCAGGTAGTCATCACCACCCACCGCCATCTCTTGGGCTCTTCTTTTACCAACGAATATTGAATTGACCATCACATTATAACGGCTCCACGGCTAAAAGGACAAGCATGTTTGGTGTGACGAGGATTTGAACCCGCGACCTTCGGATTAGGAGTCGAGTACCTTAACCCACTTGGCCATGCCGAGCCTAGGAATAATCTACCGCCTAAATTCTTACGGTTTAAAGTTTCTAACCAAGATTTAAGATATCTTGTATATCATCAGCCACATAAGAGCTTCCTAAATACAGAAATTAAAATTCAAAAGAAATCTAGGCGAATAATTATAAGTTAACAGGTAGATGTTTGAGAAAGCAGTGTTTTATCTAGACTTGCACGAGCCGTCGAACCGGATACGACTATGTTGGCAGAAATCACATTCAATTACTTAAATCACACAGAATTAAACGGGTATAAATTGAACTCTTCACTCTCAGCAGTCATGTCGCTTCTTCTCTCAGTGACTAAGGATTAAAACATGGATTTCGGTGAGCGCAGCAATGATAGTCCATTGTCTAGGCTTACAGTTAACGACAGTTAAACAAATCTAAGTCAAGTGATAGATTCTATATCTTGTTGTTATAAGTTGTCAGGTAGTGTTGTCTAACGGTTTAATATTTTATATAGCACCAGATATATTAGATTACTCTGTACTACGCTTTTAGAATTTCTTTACTTGGGACCTTAAAAGAATAGGCAATTAATAAGTAATAGGAAACAACTTTAAGGTAAATATTTAATTATATATTTTGTTATAGATATACTTATATTTAACTTACAAGCGAAGTATATAACTTAAATTATAAAAGGAAGATAAAAATGTTTTCAGACGCCTCAGGTGTAGGTGAAAAAAACGAAAAACACACGAAGTATTCAGGGATGCATCACAGGTAATAGTATGTGAACAAATAACTGAAAGTTATATCACATTGTGATTATTTCCAGTTGTTGGATACAGATTGTTACACCTATAACCTGTATTAGAAATAAAACTAGTTCCTTCGCAGATGAAATCAATGAATTTACGTCGATAAACCGGTTTACTGATATATTGAAAGAAGTTGTATAATCTGTTGATAATTTAATTTTAAATGTAAGAACTATGTAAAAGTATGAACAAAAAAGTTTCCCTTAAACCGTTGAAACAGATAAGTAACCATTCTTTATTCACTGGAGAATACAGAATCGTGTTGATTAAATTGTCAAGGTCAACAATATGACATTAAGTTTGGCAATTTCTTTTTTCTATTTCATGAACAAAAAAACTTATTTTACATCGTGTATTGTTTTGTGGTGTTTAGAAACAACCTATTCCAAACAATCAAATTCAGAGTTTAAGAATGCCGGGAGTCTCATACACCTCTCTTGGACTTATATGTTTAAAGAAGAAATTGTGGAACTGCATTCTCTGTTTTACTTTATTATAAATTTACCTATACTAACCTATTTAAATATAGATTTTAACGTTTTAGCTTTCAGAACAGTGTCACCTGGCAAGTATTGTAAAAAATGATTTTCAATATCACAAATGACACTGCAAAAAAGGTTCCTCAACAAATGATATAAACTACTGGCAGCAAGATATGATGTGTGAAAACTTTACCGAACATAAGTTACATTCTATATTATTAAACTAAATAAATAAACTGAAGTGTATTCCTGAAATAATCTACATACAGTTGTTTAATAAGCTTCAACTTAATTAACTGTAAGTTAAAGAACAAATTACCGCTATTAAACCCCCCACACGACGTGCATCACTTTATGCCCTTTATGGGTAGGAGGCTACACAGGACTTATTAATGTAGGCAAATAGAATAACACTTTCGTTACGTTTCATTCCTTGACTAGCAGCTGAAGTGTTCAGACATGTGAACTCATCACTGTCATGTTGTCTTTATCGTACAAGTTTCCTTTTACGCCAACATCATCAGCACCCACAGTAATCCGTCGCCAGATTATTGTCTTCATTGACCAAAACAAACCCAACGTCTCAATTTATCCTGGAGAAACAAGAATCCTTCGTCGAGGAGGTATATTACTGCAGCCTTCAATATTCCAGGACCACACTTATCTATGTAAACCGTGGAATGTAAATATCAACGTCCAGTGCTCTCCCACCAAAAGTTACAGTAGCCTATACTTAGTATTCATTAATAAAGTTCATCATTCTATAACTCCAGTCGAAATGCAATATTTTCTGGAAACAGTTACTTCCTAAAAACTCCATGCAGTTCACAGAATCCACTTCAAGACAACAAGCCTACCAACTCATTTTGTAAAAGTCGTTACTCAGCATAAACAGATTATTGTTTTCATTTTAGTGCTGATCGTCCCCGGCGTTGACCAGCTACACTTCAACATGTCAAGCCTGTCAGAGTACCTCTCGTTCAATAAGCTTTTCAACTCCATTTGTGCCTACTTTCTCTGCTGCTAGCAGCATATCTACACTCAATTTTAAGAAGCAAGACAAAAATACTTTGACCAACGTTGACTTAAATTTTCAACAGCGACCTAATCCGAAAAATACAGCCACAAGTCAAACTCAGCTCTCGCATGTTAAGAGGCCACAGACGCATCAGTCTCAAAAGACATCAATATAACGTTCAATATATATGTAAAAACGGCTGATTTGGGTTTAGAAATTTCTTTATGTAGAGGAGCAAACAACGTTTCGCTCCTCTACTTACAAATTTTTCTCAACCCAAACCAGCCGTTTTTACATATATATTTTTCTCTACAAGTGGGTTTTCTCGTCATCAGTGATATCATGTTCAGTAAGAAGACACAAACCAGATTCGCAAAAAGACACAAATTATCCCAGACAGAAATAGAACGATTCATCGATACGGATAGAATCGATCACTCAATTTTATATCTACGAACGGGCTATCTATATCTATTTATATCCTCCTGGTGCCTTACATCGACCTTATGATCCATCGTTGCTTTAATTCATATGTTTTGCCGTTATGTGTGTGTTGTTTTTCCTTAAAGCTTTAGTAACTATGATTTCCTTTCCAGTAACTTCCGGGCGCCTTGATCGTGAAAGTGGGTTTTCTTGGGGTACTCCCGTTTTCCCCCACATCAAATTCTGAGGCTTTTGGATTTAAAGATCCCTATCCTCTTGTATCGTTTTTTTTTTTGGAGGGGGGTCAATATTTAACCTCCCATAGACCACCAACGGACCTTTGTCACTAACCTGCAACATAAACATCTATACATAAAATTCTTTCTGTTTAGTTATTAATCATTAGTTCAGTAAAATGTAACTTCATGAGCAGGGTGAAGAGAAGGTCCCTTCTGAATGCCCTCGATTTCTTTGCGTTTCCTTCTCAGGGGCCCCCCAGTGGCTCAGCGGTATGTCTGCGGACTTACACGCTAAAATCCGGGTTTCGATACCCGTGGTGGGCAAAGCACAGATAGCCCATTGTGTAGCTTTGTGCTTAATTCAAAACAAACAAATCCTTCTGAGGCGCGAAGCGTTAAATCGAAATACCTGCCATAAATTTGATTTCATTTGAAAACTTGAAAACGAGAGTACTGAACTCATTATAGATTCAAATGCATTTCAAGGAGAATGAAGGAAGCCACGTGTCTCTAATAGTGATAATGGTTTTAAATTAATGTAAAAACATGTGAAAGCAATATCCACATTTACGTTCGTTTAATATTTGACAGTGCTAATAATGAAATTACCAGTAACACCCATGAATGTGGAAACAAGAGGCTAAGGTTATACCTGCCCTTCTCAGCACCACTAAAAGAACTTATGTCCCGGTAAGATGGAAAAAACCATGGTAGAAAGAGATCGATAAAGCACGTGACACTCTTATGAAAGACATAAATTCAGATAGTTGAAAAACAAGAAGAAACTATGAGAAATGACTTGCCCAGCGCAATTGTGAAGGTGAAGATAAAAAAAACAAAAAACCTGTAACATTAGTGTAATGAGTGAGAAAGTAAAACTACATGAATCTTATGACATTAATGTAAGGAGTGAGAGGGTAAAACTACAAGAAACTCGTGACAATAATGTAAGGAGTGAGAGGGTAAAACTACAAGAAACTGGTGACATTAATATAATGAGTGAAAAGGTAAAACTAAGAGAAACTTATGACATTAATATAATGAGTGAAAAGGTAAAACTAAGAAAAACTTATGACATTAATGGAATGAGTGAGAGGGTAAAACTAAGAGAAACTTATGACATTTAATGGAATGAGTGAGAGGGTAAAACTAAGAAACTTATGACATTCAATGGAATGAGTGAGAGGGTAAAACTAGGAGAAACGTATGACATTAATATGATGAGTGAGAAGGTAAAACTACAAGAAGCTTATGACATTAATGAGTGAGAGAGTAAGACTAAGAGAAACATATGACATTCATATGATGGCCATATCTAACACACAAAAAGAGAAAAATGTTTTATTAGTTTATGTTCTTCCTTAATGGAACAAAGAATAAATGGAAACAAAAAATATTCGTAAATCGATAACATCATAGCAATTAAGATGAAGAAGGCAACAGATTTCTGAAATACATCAGTGCTTTTCAAGCCTACACCTAACATTGCTCAACATTATCTAAAGCAATTCTCCAACTGTATCTGAGACTACAGATGTTTAAAATGTAAACAAAAACATGGAATTTTTAATTGTTTTAAACTTGTGTCCTTTAACTCAAAGTTATATCATAGGCACCTTATGCAAACAAAGATATATATCACTATAAAAACTGAACAATGGTAGTAAACAGTCTTTATAACAATATGTTTATCACCATAAAGACTAAACATGTGGTAGTAAACAGTCTTCATAACAATACTTTTGAGACTATTACTTGCTTTTATTGTTGTCAATAAAATATTGTAAAGCAAACAACAGTTAACACTAAAAACTATACAGTTTCTGTCAGCATGAAAGATGTATGTTAAACAGAACTTTTGATGTAACAAAAAACAGAAATCTTTCACCATGAAATAATGAAATATAAGTTTGTAGATAATGAAGTATTTGCACAAAGTTAGAAACAAACCTGCTGTTTTTAGTAGCAAAGCTTATGCATAAATTGACCACAACTAATATTTACCTTTACATTTTACGTAAACACACTTATGAATGGTTATGGCTTGAGAATGCAACAGAAATTAGTGTAATATTAATTTGTGGTAAAACTCAAGTTCAGTAAAAATCAACGTGTTATTCTTCACAGAATATTTGAGTTACATTCTAGTTTCTCATATAAGGATAGTCCCACTCTGTTAGAGGTTTAAATGTTTCTTTTACAACTTGTGGAGAAGTCCAACGTAGAAGGCAGTGAGGACCTCCAGCCTTGTCATTTGTACCTAGAAATTAAACAGACATTGCTGACTAAAACTAGGTATAAAACACTAACACTCACCATATAACATAACAACATAGCAGTAGTTATATAATGGCTCTAAAATACATCATAATTAGATTCCTGAAGAACATTATAGCACATGACCACATCTGTAAGGTGAATCATACTCAAGTGTACTTTGTAACTAGCATGACCATATCTTCAAGCTATATTAAATACTGGTGTGTTATAATTGACATTATCACATCTCTAAGCTACATAAGACACTGGTGTATGTTACAACCAATATTACTACATCTCCAACTTATGTCCGACACTGGTGTATGTTACAACCAATGTACCTAGATCTTATAGCTATATCAAACACTGGTGTATGTTATAACCAACATAGATACATTTCCAGCTGTAAGATATAATATTTTCTAGTTGGAAAATCTGTGCACACAGACCAAGGGTATAAAATGTACTACATATTAGTCACTGACTTCACACACAGACAAGATATATCACCCATGAGTTAACACCTTCACACACAGACTGCAGATGTAAAGTATATTACATATTAGTTAATGACTTCATGTACACAGACAGCATCTACAAGACATACCACCCATGAATTAACAGCTTCACACACACACACACACACAGATTGCAACTGTAAAGTATATTACATATTAGTGACTTGATGTACTCAGAAAACATCTACAAGATATACCAAAAGTTTTAAAGTTTGAAACACAATTTCTTATTGAACTTTCAAACTTTCTTTTACAATAACAACCATCTTTATGTCGCCATAGCGTTATGAACCAACTACAGGGTGGTCGCTAAAAAAGCGGAAAATTTGTCAAACAGCTATTTATTTTTACAAAGTTTTTTAAAGGCATATGTTATATTACACTCATAGATGCTCAAAATTATTAAAATCATGCATTTTATTCATGATGTAAAGAAATCAAAATAGAAATGAGTAAGCACGCATTTTATTCATGATCTCATCTGACCCTCAAATTTTCCGCTTTTCTAGCGACCACCCTGTATTTTCAGTGGTTTCTCTGACCTACCTGAAATTCTGCCTCCACCAAATGGCTGCTGTCCTACAACTGAACCAGTACTCTTATCATTGATGTAAAAATTACCAGCTGACATTTTCAACAGTTCTGTAGCTTCTGAAATAAACTTCCTGGAAGAAAATGTGACACTTATATCATTGATACAAAGGTAGTACATATTACACCATCAACACAAAGGTGGTACTAATTACACTACTAACACAAAGGTAGTACTCATTACACCATTAACACAAAGGTAGTACTTGTTATACCATCAACAAAAATCTGGAAATTCTTGACAGGGAACTTTAAACATGATATAATACATAGTTCAGTATTTCATATTATTGTTTCTAAGAATAAAATTCACTGTTAATACAGTTTCACATCATATGGAGTAGTTTTTTTTTTATTCTTGTACATGTGATCAACAACAGTAAAATTACTAATCAAAGTGAATAAAATGTTCAGAACTTTATCCTGATGAGGGATAAACAAGTGTTTTTGTTAGAGAACAACTTTAAAGATTTGACCACAAGAGCAAAAGTATCTACTTAATGAGATTAACTATGCAATTTGTAAAAATAGCCATTGGTGAGCATAACAGTACTTTTTATTTACAGTTCATGTTATTAAAACATGAACAATCTTATGTATAATATCCATTAGACCACTGTCTAGCTGCCGGCTAGTACAGCAGTAAATCTACAGATTTACTACACTAAAAATCAGGGGTTCAATGCCCCTCTGTAGGCTCAGCAGATGACCCAATGCAGCTTTGCTTTAAGAAAAACTCACACACATACCACTGTCTAGTAAACAACCAGAAGTTTATTATCCATCCATAAGACCACTGTGTAATGAACAACTAGTTGTATATTATCCATTTAACCATTGTCTAGTGAACAATCAGAACTATATTATCCATTAGACCACTGTCCAGTGAACAACCAGAAGTATGTTATCCATGAGACCACTGTCCAGTGAACAACCAGAAGTATGCTATCCATTAGACCACTGTCCAGTGAACAACCAGTTTTGTGTTCTCCATTAGTCATGATCTCATCAACTACCAAAGCCATAATATCAATTAAACTATGGTCTAATAGAAAACTAAAGCCATATTATCCATTAGACAATGGGATAATGAATAACCAAAGCCATAATATCAATTAAACTATGGTCTAACAGAAAACTAAAGTTATATTATTCATTAGACTGTGGAATGATGAACAACCAAAGCCGAATTATTTATTAGACTATGGCGTAGTAACCAAACAGAATAATATTGAATATCTTGATGACACAAAAAACACTTGAAATAAAATTTCATCTCAGAATGGTTGGTATGGGTATTAACACTTTTACTGATAAGGAGAGAACAATGTTTTAACCTTCCTAAGTCACCTTCAGGTTAACCTGGTAAAACTGTTAATGCCCATACCAATTGTTCAGAGATACATACTGAATATCGAATGGATTATGGTCTCGGCCCTAGGGTGTCAGTATTAGAGAGATAGTAAACTATCACTTTATTTTGAAAGTTTATCAGTCCATGACATAGTTTAAAGTAAAGATGAAGTTTTTGTGTAAGTTGCACAGTGTAGGTGTGAAAAAATAAAATTATTTAAAAGTGAAAACCACTTACAGACTTCTTATGTGAATGATGATGGGTGTCTAGAAAAAAACAGCATGAACAACTACATTGTATGGTGTACTTAGACCATAATACTCTATGTTTTTCAGAGTCTACAACACTCTACAGTGCACATAGATCACAACATCCAAAAATGTATGTGGCTTACAGCACCCGACAGTGTATATAAGAAACAATACTTTGTAATCAATACTTTACAAAGTTACATAAAATACTTAAAATTAACATTTATAATACTTAAATACTTCTTCCTTAACATAATACTGCATTAATAACTTTAAAAGATGTACTGTTGTTAATAATTACTTATATGGTATGTGCTATATTTAATACTGAACAACTTTCACCTGTGTTGTTTATATTTAGTTATGTAACCTTTGTTATATTTAATAATTTGTATTTTTTAATAATAACTTATGTGCTACATTCTGTGTTTGATAATGAATGACTTTCATCTGTGTTGTTTATAATTAGTTATGCAGTCTTTGTTATATTTAATACCTAGTATTTCAGCAGTATTGTTGGCTATATTTAGTTACATATTGTATAATTGTGTAATAACAGAATTGATGTATTCTCAGATATGTTGTAGTTTACAGATAGTCACGTATGCTTGGATTTTGAACTGTGCGAAATACTGATAAACTATTTTAGTAGCTAAACCCAAAGTAACAGTTATATTTCACTAACTTGATTGTAGTTATGGTCACTTTTTAACTTGATATATTTATACATTCAGGAAATTACTGACTCATCTGAAGCAAAGATGGATCCAGCAAGTCCAAAAGGTGCTGTCTCACAAGTCAGTCTCAGAGCTTCCTGTATTTTCTTGTCTGGATACACAAACACCGTAAGCACAGGTCCAAAAATCTCCTCTTTCATGATTCTGTCTTCAGGGTCTTTAGTTATAACAACAGTAGGCTCTATATAATAACCTGTCCTTGAAAACAAGAATTAAGTATCCATATGACTGTAACATGCTAAAGAATCAGTTTAGAATACATGATAACAAGAGTAGGCTCTATGTAATATCATTTTCTTAAAATCAAAAATTAAGCATCCACATGAGTGTAATATGCTGTAGAAATAGTTTACAATGGGTGATAACAATGATAGGCTCTATGTACTATTCGTTTCTTAAAATCAAGATTTGAGTATCCATATGCCTGTAACACGCTAGAGGACCGGTCTACAATATGTGATAACAACAGTAGGAAAAATTTGAGTTTAATACATATGTGTTAAACTGGTCATGAAGTAAAACATTGGTTAAAAATTCCACTTCTGACAATGAGAAATGACAGTCTACCAAATTTAATTAATCAAGATTCAGTATAGTTCTGACATGCTTAACTATAGGTGTGAAAGACTTCATTCAGCTAAACCAAATATTACATTCTAACAGTCTATATGTTAGAAGTTTCAAGAGATCTGAGGAAAGAAGAAAAACATTTTTCAAAATATGTAAAAAGTTTTCAACAATAAATAAATAAACTACATTTATACATAGTAAATATATCAAATATTTATATCTTAACACCAAAAATATACACAAAAATTAAATATCAAAATTGATTTAAGCTTTTCCATTGTCATCTCAAACACTGTAGTTTCTACACATTGTAAAATCCTGATCTATCTAAAGATGTGAAATTTAATAGAAGATACCTGCTATCACAGTTTCCTCCATCTAGGATCTCCATATTGGAAGAAGATTTGGCATAGTCGATGTAGCTCTTGATTCTGTTGAAAGCTTTCTCGTCAATAACGGCAGACAGAAATGTGTCATATTCTAGAGGCGATCCCAGCTTTAGCTTTTTCCTAGTCTCTAATAATCCTTCTTTTATCTGGAGGAGATGAAATTGGAGAGGTATTTAAACTTGAACTTGCTGGAAATTAATTTAGAAAGGAAGTGAAATTATTCATTATTACAATGTGTAACTTATTGTTGTCTACTTCTATTGCTTGAGTTCAAATAGAATATGGAACAATGTGTAACTTATTATTGTCTACTTCTATTGCTTGAGTTCAAATAGAATATGGAACACTGTGTAATTTATTATGGTATGTTAATACTATCCAATGACAAATGGACTTGGGAACAGTGTGTTATATATTATTGTCTACTTCTGTTACCTGAGGCCAAATGGATTCTGAAACAATGTGTAACTTATTATTGTCTACCTGAGGCCAAATGGACTCTGGAACATACATCCTGGAACATGCTGAACATTTCTGTCCTCCAAATTCAAATGCTGACCTTATAGTGCCATTCACCACAGACTGGATATGAGCACTTGGATGGATAAAATGAAAATTCTTTCCACCACATTCTGAAACACATGAAGATGTATAATATTTATGTCATCATCCATTCTTATTATCAAACACAAAAAAACAACAATAATCCCTCTTTCTCACTACATAAAAATCTCCTTTATATGCATGCAGTAGCTAGAACATTGAAAGAAATATTGTTTAAGTGATAAGAGTTTTTCTGGATGTCTCATGAAAGAAGAAATTTTTGCAAATATTGTGTGCTATGGTAGCAGCCCTAGTCCTCTACCAATATCTTGTTAAGCATTTAATAACCTTGGTCATCAGTTTGGTGTAACTTTTTAATATGAAAAAACTGAAATGATCAAATCTCTATAAGTGAAAGATGTATTCCAAGTAGTGATAGATAATACAGGGTGTCCCAAAATTAATATACCAAAAAAGAAGTCAAGTAACATTTGTTTCCAAATTCTGATAACACATTTTCCAATACAGCTGTAGGAATGGAAAATACAACATCAGAACAACGTGAATATGAAGTTTCAGTTTTTAAGACTCTGCGTTCTCTTATGATAGACCTCTGTTTTCAAAAAGCCTGAAAAATAAAAGTCCATGGGAGAACTTCAGGGATTTCTTTTGGTATTGTAATTTAACTCAGAAACAAGGTCAGTTCTAAAACCTGCAATGAAACATATACATAGATAGTAAAAAACAATTATGTAACTAATAACAATAATAATTAACATTTACATGTCTTGAGAAGATGTTTTGTTTTATAAAACTTACATATCTTCAGAAGACGTTTTGTTTTATAAAACTTACATGTTTTCAGAAGATGTTTTGTTTTGTTGTCTCAAATAATAAAATAGTTTATTTTTAATATGTTAATTTTGGAACACCCTGTGTTGTTACAATCTACAAAAATCTATGAAAATAATCTACTCATGTTTAGACAACATGTTAACTCTCCTTGTACAGACTCTGTTGTTTACACCAATCTTGCAACCCTAAGTGATTGTTGAAGTTTCCATTGTGTAACTTTCAATACGTTTTGTATATCTTCATCAACTTTTTCAAGCTGTAAGTAAACATTATGTCTTTTGTAGACGCACTAATGAGAATTTTTTAATTGAGAATTACGAAAAAATTATCTGTGAATATGTGGAGTCAGAATAATGACTGCTCTAAGTCAAAGTGTAGTTTTTATGTTAACATAAAAAATATTTTCATGTGTCTGAAAATTTCAAATTTCATTTGAATAATATCTAAAACCTCCTAAATAAATGTCAAATTATTGTTTTCAGAGAAACTTTTATATTTTATCTGTTACATTCTCCATCCTAAATTTATATGCATTTGGTCATTTTTGACCAACCCTGTAACCACCATAAAACTTTCAGAGGCAAAAAAAATGTGGTATAAAATGAGTAGCACTGTTGTTTCTTTATAGTATTGATCATGAAGTTCAAAAGACATTACCTGAGAGTTTCCATTTCTAATCTTTTCAAATCTATTTTCCAGGTTTATTTTACTTTTAGCAGCTGAAATATAAACAGGAATTGTCATTCCTGTCATTAGAGTATTTAGGTGACACTATAATATGA
Organism: Carcinoscorpius rotundicauda; assembly: GCA_011833715.1. Classification (NCBI taxonomy): domain Eukaryota; kingdom Metazoa; phylum Arthropoda; class Merostomata; order Xiphosura; family Limulidae; genus Carcinoscorpius; species Carcinoscorpius rotundicauda. The sequence continues at coordinate 58,531,067 of CM022398.1, forward strand.
CTCTTTTGATGGCAAATCAGCTCATTTGGTGGAATTACCAAACATTCCTACACAGTTTATCTTAATCTTAGCTCTGAGAACACTGTGGGAGAGAATTTTATTTATGGGACAATAGTTGCAACAATAATTGTCTAAGGTAACAAAAGGAAATGTTTGTGATACTTAGGTTTAAAAAATACCAGTTGTATTCAGACCAATCACTTAATCAACAGATGTCAACATTTGCACTAAAACTCCTGGGTTCCCTTTAAGCCAACTACAAACAACTATAAGATTTATTAAGCTTGAAATGTGTTCATTTTATTGGCTATATATATTATTAACTTTTGAATTATAAATTCTGATGTGATGACAGTTTTATTGACAAAAACAAATGATAAAATTGTTTAATTGGATTTTGAAAATCCCTATTTAAAACATTATGACATGCACCCTTTGTGTGTAATGGAAGAGTTAATCAGTGTAGACACTCTAAACCTGTATGTGTGTGTAGTCACAAGACAACATGTTAATCAGTGTAGGTTCTCTAAACCTGTTTGTGTAGCCACAAGACAACATGTTAATCAGTGTAGGTTCTCTAAACCTGTTTGTGCAGCCACAAGACAACATGTTAATCAGTGTAGGTTCTCTAAACCTGTTTGTGTAGCCACAAAACAACATATTAATCAGTGTAGATGCTCTGAACCTTTTTGTGTAGCCACAAGATAACATGTTAATCAATGTAGGTAATGTTAACTAATTTGTGTAGCCACAAGACAATATGTTAATCAGTGTAGATTCTCTAAGCTAGTTTGTGTAACCACAGTACAACATGTTAATCAGTGTAGATACTCTATACCTGTTTGCATAGCCACAAAACAACATATTAATCAGTGTAGGTAATTTAAACCTGTTTGTGTAGTCATAAGCAGCATTTTAATCAGTGTAGGTAATCTAAACCTATTTATGTGGACACAAGACAATAAGTTAATCAGCGTAGATAATTTAAACCTTTTTGTGGAGCCATAAGACAACATGTTAATCAGTGTAGGTAATCTAAACCTTTTTGTGTAGTCATGAGGCAACGTGTTAATAAGTGTAGGTAATCTAAACCTGTTTGTGTAGTGACAAGACAACAAGTTAATCAGTCCAGGTAACCAAAACCTGTTTGTATAGCCACAAGACAACATGTTAATCAGTGTAGTAAATGTTAACTAGTTTGTGTAGCCATAAGACAACATGTTAATCAGTGTAGATAATCTAAACCTTTTTGTGTAGTTATAAGGCAACATGTTAATCAGTGTAGGTAATCTAAACCTGTTTGTGTAGCCACAAGACAACATGTTAATCAGTGTAGGTAATCTAAACCTGTTTGTTTAGCCACAAGAGAACATGTTTATCAGTGTAGGTAAAGGTAAACAATTTATGTAGCTACAAGACAACGTTAATTATCGTAATCTTTTCTTATGAAAAGACTTTTGAATGATGCATTAAATATATTTTAATTCCAGTAATGAGTATATTATTTGTCTAAGTCTGAAAAACATTTATGTTTTCTTTATGTATTTTATGATGCCATAATAACAAATAACATACAGGAATTATGACTGATCACTACACTTTAAGGTAAATAAAACATTTTGAAATAAATAAATAAAAATAATATATTTTTGTATAACTCCTTAATTTGTCAGCAAGTATTTTTTTGGCCCTGGGCTTTTAAACTTGTGAAGGCCCTTTTGAGAGAGAACCTCTCCATGTAATACATTTATAGTCATAGGTTGGGGCCCCTAATTAGTGTGAAGCGCTTGGCTTACTTTTAGAATGATGGCATCTAAACGGATAGCACCAACAAAGAAACTTAAAGAAACTACTCTTATATCTTATATGTAATGGTATGTTAACAGGAGAGAACTAGTGATAATATAAAAAGATAAAGTTAAGATAACCATCTGGTTTGTAAGAAGTTGTGTTAACAATAATTATGCATCAGTTGAACTTCAAATTGTAGCAGGTAACACGTTGAGCCATTGTTTTTTAAACAATTGGTTAAAAAACACCTTGTTTTTTAAAATTGAGAAAATTTTGTTAACATGATTTCTGTACGTTAGTGTTTTTCCTGAAGGTAATCTTTACCTGTCAATTGAATTCTGTAGTTTAATACAAGATCAATGTATGTAGCCTTCAGAAGTTTAAAAAACACAAAAATCTTTTACATTCTGTGAACTTACCACCAATAAATCGAGGAAAGTTGTGAAACTTCTCCAGGTTTTTGGCTGTTTGTTTCCATAAATTCTGGAATGTGCTACAACAAATATTAAGAGCAAACTTCAAATGGATGACAAGATTTTCTACATAAACAAATTCAGATTATAGATTAAAACCCAATATTACATCTACTTGGACAAAACTTTGTATCACTTATCAGAGCTATAGGAGCATTATCTGTTGTGATCTCTCAGTGTTGAAAATGTTTATATGTTCAAAATAGTAAGGAACCATTAAATATATAGTTTATCTACTTACCTACCGATAAGTAATACTTGTAACGAGTCAATTCGTTATTGTACCAGAGTTACAAAAGTTTTGAAACTCTAAAGAACACATTGAACTTTCAGTTAGAATAGACTATTGCATTAACTTAAAACAGTTCAAACGTTTTTCAAATTTCAGTTATAAACTTAGAAACAAAATAAAAAATCCTTTCTCATTAGTCCTGAAATATACTGTTTTTCATTCTTCTATTTTTTTAAAGCCTTGAACATTTCCTTTCCTCAAAGAAATGTATAAAACAAGAATGTACAACAATTTACCCCACACTTCCAGTAAAGTTAATCCCAGCTAACTGCGGGGATGAAGAGATGGTATCACCAAAGATGGGTCCGTTGGCAGTCACAAAGTTTATAACTCCAGGAGGAAAACCAGCTTCTCTCAAGAGCTGGTAGGTGATGTAATTGGCTAAAACAGATGTACTTGATGGTTTCCAGACCACAACATTTCCCTACACAAATATATTAGTAACTCTGTTAACTTTTAAGTCAGTAGATGGAAGAACATGTCAAATTAAATCCAAGTCTAACGTATAAAGTACAGTTACTTTACTAACTACAATGACATACTTTAAAACTATAGATGAACAAATTGATATGTTTTGTTTGGTACAAAGTATTTTGAATAACAGTCCATTGAATATATAAGAGTAAGTTTAACTGGCATCAAAAGATACAGCACATGTTAACTCAATGATTACGTGTACACAAAACAACATGCATTATTTCTAACATGAACTACACTTATCCAGTGTGGATTAGTTCCCTCGGTGACAGTCATTCGTAATGATAACCATTATGCTGACACATTTTTAGAGTCACTACAAATAAATGATCTCTCTATCTGTGATATTTGGAAGAATTAAATGTGTTTGAGTTTTCCATGTGGAATTATTTACTTTATTTGATTATTATTTACATTATTTATTTATTGTTACATAAATTTACAATGATTATATTGATAAAAATTTACCAAAGTTTCAGTAGCTGTTTTTTTTAAACTGTGTGAAACTGTAGTATGTATTTCATCAATATTTTCAAGCAGTAAGAAACTATAGTGTCAATTTTAATAATAATTTGAAAATATTGTTAAAATATGCACAGTGGCATCTAATATAAGATATCCTCAGATTTTGTGACAATAATATCTAACTTCAGAATGCTTTAAAATTACTTGAAACAATAAAATCTCACTTTAACAATATATTTGAGATGTATGAGACAGCAGTGTCTAATTAAAGAAAAAATAATAATTTAAATAATATCTCACTTGAACAATATATTTCAGATGAATGAGACACAAGTGTCTAATGTAAGAATACCAAAATGTCTAACAATAAAAATATTCATATTAAAGTAGTTAGTACAAACCATTAGTGTAGGATTGGTAGAAAGGTTTCCCCCAATAGCTGTGAAGTTAAAAGGTGACACTGCAAGCACAAATCCCTAGACAAAAAACAGCCTAATTTATTAAAGTGACCTAAAATTTTTCTTAAAACAAATAACAAAACCTTTAATAAAGTCTGGCAGACAGAATATCAGGCTTTATTTTGATACGAGCTGGATTCTTTAATTAAGTGTCTGTAACTTCTCAACACATTTTAACAATAAACAAACAGCACACAATACATTTTAAAAAAAAATAATATATTAAAAATAAGTCAAAAGTATATACAAATGTTCTTTACATTGTTGGATTTCACAGTTATATCCAGAGATTAATTAACTGTCTCCTTTTCAACAAAGTCCACACAAACTGGTTCATTTATTTTGAAATACAATTGACAAGACAAATTATATTTCTCCATTTTTGTTATTACAGTACTTTCCATAATAATTTGAATTTAGAAACTGTCACTATATTCTATTTATGACTAAACCTATAATCACACAGTCTAGATATATTTGGATGCATATTTATACCCCAATACAGACGTTTAATGTTCCATGCTATACAAAATATGATACAATGATACTCAAATAAAACAAGGAAAAAATTTAGAAGGTCCTAGTAACACAACACAATACTATAATAATCATTAATTCATAACTGTTGAACTGCACAAAGTATGATTTGTAAATGAACCTGTGATAAACTGTTGCCTCTAGAAATAATTAAATTTAACACTCATACTAATAATCTATCTAAATCATAACAGTTTAACTAGAAACAGCCCTTATCTACCACATAAAATAATTATTGGGTAAAGCAAAAAATAATACTTCTATAACATTCACTCACATTAAACACTATGTAGGGTATAGTATGTACTGCACAGATAACTTGAACTGAACACTATGTATGGTATAGTATGTTCTGTACAGATATATTGGACTGAACAATATGTATGGTATAGTATGTTCTGTACAGATATGTTGGACTGAACAATATGTATGGTATAGTATGTTCTGTACAGATATGTTGGACTGAACAATATGTATGGTATAGTATGTTCTGTACAGATATGTTGGACTGAACAATATGTATGGTATAGTATGTTCTGTACAGATATGTTGGACTGAACAATATGTATGGTATAGTATGTACTGTACAGATATGTTGGACTGAACAATATGTATGGTATAGTATGTTCTGTACAGATATGTTGGACTGAACAATATGTATGGTATAGTATGTTCTGTACAGATATGTTGGACTGAACAATATGTATGGTATAGTATGTTCTGTACAGATATGTTGGACTGAACAATATGTATGGTATAGTATGTTCTGTACAGATATGTTGGACTGAACAATATGTATGGTATAGTATGTTCTGTACAGATATGTTGAACTGAACAATATGTATGGTATAGTATGTTCTGTACAGATATGTTGGACTGAACAATATGTATGGTATAGTATGTTCTGTACAGATATGTTGGACTGAACAATATCTATGGTATAGTATGTTCTGTACAGATATGTTGGACTGAACAATATGTATGGTATAGTATGTTCTGTACAGATATGTTGGACTGAACAATATGTATGGTATAGTATGTTCTGTACAGATATGTTGAACTGAACAATATGTATGGTATAGTATGTTCTGTACAGATATGTTGGACTGAACAATATGTATGGTATAGTATGTTCTGTACAGATATGTTGGACTGAACAATATCTATGGTATAGTATGTTCTGTACAGATATGTTGGACTGAACAATATGTATGGTATAGTATGTACTGTACAGATATGTTGGACTGAACAATATGTATGGTATAGTATGTTCTGTACAGATATGTTGGACTGAACAATATCTATGGTATAGTATGTTCTGTACAGATATGTTGGACTGAACAATATGTATGGTATAGTATGTTCTGTACAGATATGTTGGACTGAACAATATGTATGGTATAGTATGTTCTGTACAGATATGTTGGACTGAACAATATCTATGGTATAGTATGTTCTGTACAGATATGTTGGACTGAACAATATGTATGGTATAGTATGTTCTGTACAGATATGTTGAACTGAACAATATGTATGGTATAGTATGTTCTGTACAGATATGTTGAACTGAACAATATGTATGGTATAGTATGTTCTGTACAGATATGTTGAACTGAACAATATGTATGGTATAGTATGTTCTGTACAGATATGTTGAACTGAACAATATGTATGGTATAGTATGTACTTTACAGATACGTTGGACTGAACACTACGTATGGTATAGTATGTACTGTGCAGATAACTTGGACGGAAAAATATGTATGGTATATTATGTATTGTACAGATACATTGGACTGAACACTATGTATGGTTTAGTATGTACTATACAGATATCTTGGACTGAATATTAATTGTGTGTAATAATTAATTGTAATAATTTGGATAATAATTATAATTGAATAATAATTCCTAAAAGATATATGAAGTATTTACTTGAGTTCAATAGCAAATAGAGAATGTCATATGGGGAAAGGTAGAACTTGTGGACAATAATGTAAGCTTAATGATGTATAGACATTTTAATTGTGATAATAGTAATTCTTTTATAATATATTAATGTATGAAACAATTTCATCCCATTCACTTGAAAATTAACATGAATAATCAGAGATATACTGTTTCAATTTCCTTTTGTGGTATATGATAGTTACTTCTTATTTTAGAGTTTCACAATCTTATTAGTGTTGTCTTTTTATGTGTCCCAGTCTTACTGTATCCATCCTTACAAGGTAAGTTATAATAATACATGAAGATCAGAAGTAGTTATATTTATTTGTTAAAACATTTAGGAAGATTCAGTCAAAATAAGAAAATATATGTGGGTTTACAGGATAATGTGGTGTAATGTTTATTTGTTGCAAGATTTCAATGTGTGGATGAGCCAGTAAGTACCTCTTTGGGAACATGTTTCTTCTATAAGTTGGAGTGAAGTTTCAATGTGTTTTTATCAGTGAAAAAGATACTAAATTATTGTTTATCTAAATCTCCAAAAGGCATTTATAGGGTGTGCTCTACACAGATACATTTAACTGTCGTATTACCTCAATTCCTCTGTGTCTGAAAGTATTCTTTGATATGGTAAGAGAAGGAGATAGTGGCTGATATTTTGTTAGCTCCTAAAGAAATGAAAATATCCAAGGGTTAGAATATTGTTGCAAATTAACAATAGCTATAACACTCTCAGTATATACCTAAACTACATGTGATTATAAACTGAAACTTTAAACAGAAAGTACATGTACAAAAAACTTGTGTATACAAAAATTCCACAATAGAAATGGCCTACATGAAAATAAATAATAGACTTTGTAGTAATATGATCATAAAGTATCCATTGATTATAATTCATATGTAATGTAGTTAATTTATGTTAATTGTTGGATATATCATTAACAAAAATCACAGATATGTTTCAGTTATATTGAACCTGTGGTCAACCAGATATACCTATTATCTATAATTTTGGCTCAAATTGGAATTTTTTATCCACTAAACATTAGTTAACATATACATGCCAATTTTAATATATCAATTTTATTTATTTTAAATATAATTTTAAAAAACAAGTTTTTGGTCACCTATCACACATTATGGGATTCAAAACTTTAATATTTGTTAAAACACATAATAGCTATTGGCAGAACATGTTAACTTACATAATAACTATGAGTAGAATGTATTAACATACATAATAACTATCAGGATAACATGTTAAACTACATAATAAGTTTCAGCAGAATGTTTTAACCTGCATAATAAGTATTAGTAGAACATGTTAACCTACATAATAACCATTAGTTGAACGTGTTACTTACCTTTGCAAAGTACGCATTGAACCTGAAGAAATCAGCAAGTTCAGCAGCAGCGTCAATTTCTGCTTGAATTACAGTTTTACCCTAAAACGTATTAAAAATACCATAAAAAATCTATTTTAACATTTAAATATTCTAAGAATCAACTCAGGAGCTCTTTTCAGAATGACAGATCCTGTCTAGCAAAATTTGGGGATGGGTCTGTGGAAGGGAAAATGGTAATATCTGCTAGATATTTCCAGTTGGACTAGAGTAACTCTTACACACAATACAAAATAACATAAAGCTAGGTTAACTCGTATACATGTACTACGGTATAGTGTAGGATAAGAACTCCGTATGAACTGATAGATTGACAAGAGGTTAGCATTATTTGTCCCTTCTTCTTCCTTTTGTTAGCAGGCTGGTTGCTACTCACTTTAACACCAACCAGGATGTAGGATTTAATATCATAATCATAGTTTCATGAAAATCTTAGATTCCAGGTGGCAAGTTATCTCTCCTAAACTCTTACTATTTTTAAGACAGAAGCATTTTTATATTTTGATACTAGCCAGTGTACATCTGCATTTATTTTCTTTGCTGTTAAAAATGGCTAAATGGAGTGTATTTGTTACAACTACTATTTTTTACTAATGAAGGTTTAAGCAACCTTCCCCAGCCTAACCACTTCTTCAATGAAATCAATGTTTAACAAAAAGATCACATTAGTTATGAGCTAGTTAAGAAACAAAGAATGATAAAACTTCTTAACCCAGTAATATTTACCAGATGTTTTGGAAAAGGTTCAAGTGCTTCTTTTTAAAAATCACTGAAGAGTGGGCAGATATCAGAGGATTAGAAGTTGGCTGATGTCATTCCTCTTTTCCAGAGAAGTAATACAAATTTTTCCAGTAATTATAGGCACATTAGTCTTACATCAATTGTGAGGAAAGTTTGATATAAGATACTTTATAAAATAATTCAACAAAGTTTTAAATATTGTAGGATTTCAGTTGTGAAAAATTAAACATTACTGTTTTTTTGAGAATTTTTTAAGAGGTTACTGTTTATATCGATGATAGTACAAGTGTAGATATTGCATATTTAAATTTTCAGCAAGCATGTGACACATTCAAATAAAAGGCTTGTATGAAAAAACATTATATTTGTTGATTTGTGAGGGATAAATTAGATGGACACTCTCTGACGGAAAAAAGTAAAGTATTTTAAAGAATGGAGTTTAGTCAGAACTGGATTAACATCACATGTCAGGGTTCAGTGTTAGGACATCTCTGGTTTATATCAATTACATAAACAGAGGAATTGTCGATAAATTTCCTAAAATTGCTAATGATATAAAGGTCTTGAGTATTGTTGGTTGTGGATGATGCTACTGATATACAAAAAGATTCAGAACACTTAGTGAGTTAAATAAATAAATGACAGAATACTTTTAATTATAATAAATGCAAGGTAATTCATGTGTGATATTACAATTATAATATTAATCAGAAAAACCTTTAAAAGTGTTATGGAAAAAAGACTCGTGTGTGTGTTCTGTTTGATTGGTCTCTTACTAATGGCATGGTAAACGGGTTTTAGATTATATCTATAGAAATGTTGAATACGAGTCTAAATAGGTTACAACATCATTGTTTAGGTCCCTAGTTAGTCTGCTTTGGACAATTATGTTCAGTGTTGGGCTCCTGATCTCAGATAGAATTTTGATTTTTGGAAAGGGTTCAGGGGAGGGCTACTAGAAGATTTCAGAAATGATTTTTTCTTGAGAAAGGAAAGCTAACACTGTATGTGCATTGTTTCAACAGCAACAATGGTAGAACTATGATTATTAATATAAATAATTTTGACAGGATCAGAATCATCCTCACCAATGACAGATTTATGTTGTGAAGGCAGTAAATTTAAGGAAAGCTTTGATAAATATTTGAATAATAAAGGATGACTGAGCCTTTTTTAATATTTAGTTAAGGGGATAGGATGGGTTAGATGGACCCTTAAATTTTATGCATGTTTATGTATGTTAGCTGATGACTTACCTGCCCTAACATCGTTGTTGCATTCAAATCCATGCGATACTTGCCACTCACAAGGTCAGCTGCCTTCAGCAGAATAGAAATCCTCTCCGATATTGGTCGTGCTTCCCATTCTTTTCTTGCTTCAATACTTGAATCAATTGCTTTTTGAACAATATCCTAGATGTAGAATATGTATAGTGTAATGTCATACTAACTTAGTGAGTCATGATTCACAGAAGTATTGAGTGACAGTATATTAAAATCTGTTCAGTTAGCCAATTTTTGTATCTTAAATTTCTGCCTCTTGTCTCTGTATACTTTTTGCTTTAGCTTCAACTCCTTTATTAAATACTATTTTCATGCATTAAAACAGTTTTAGTTAAGTCCAAAAACTATATAATTTACTAATGCTTGTCACCCTTAAGTTCATATGAGTACATAATATGTCCTTGAGGAATATGGACATAACCTTCATGTACTTAAGATGAAAGTACATTCCAATGGAGAACTGTTCTATCAACTGTACACTGCTATTTAAATTAATCTAAAGAGAACTATTTAAGTACGTTTATAATTTCTAAAACAAGTTTTATCAACTTACTGAAGTTGCCCAGTAATATTTTGCTATCTTCTTGGAGTGATCAAATGGCTGAAAAATACAACAATTGCAATTTTCAGAATTTTCTGTTTCTAGTTGAATGGCAGAATACTCAGTTGTGCATTAAATGTTATACTTGTTTTTTATAAACTGTTACATGCTTACTTCATTAATTATAACACTAGTACTTACTAGCTGATAACATTCATATGTCATTGACTCTTGCATCCACACTTCTCTTTACTCAGTTTTCATTAATTTCAGAGGAAAATGGAACCATCACTACAATTCCTATTGTAGAAACTAAAGAAATGTATTACTTAAAAGTAAGTCAAATATCACATTCAGTTCAAGAAGAGAGATCTGATTGAGGGGTTTTAAGATTGTTGTGGGAATTGAAGTGTATTCAATATATGTGTTGTAACATGTTCTGTTGGTGAGATAATAAATTTGGTAAAAAATACTCAAACTTATGCAAGCTCAATTCTCATGTCGTTTCCTTGTAAATCAGTCAATAACAAATATGATGACTGACTTTGAGTAACTCACTAAATAAATCACAGAGTCAGTAACTCTCACTGTGTAACTCGCTCATTGACACTGAACTAATTTAACTCACCAAGTCTGGATTTGTATACACACTATAAGAAGTTAAAAATTCTACAGAGGTCTGCTACAGTCTTATGACTTCTACAGAGGTCTGCTACAGTTTTATAACTTCTACAGAGGTCTACTACAGTCTCATGAATTCCACAGAGGTCTACTACAGTCTTATTAATTCTACAGATGTCTGCTATAGCCTTATGACTTCTACAGAGGTCTAATACAGTCTTATGACTTCCACAGAGGTCTACTACAGTCTCATGAATTCCACAGAGGTCCATTACAGTCTCATGAATTCCACAGAGGTTTACTGCAGTCTCATGAATTCCACAGAGGTCTACTACAGTCTCATTAATTTTACAGAGGTCTGCTACAGCCTTATGACTTCCACAGAGGTCTACTACAGTCTCATGAATTCCACAGAGGTCCATTACAGTCTTATGACTTCCACAGAGGTCTACTACAGACTCATGAATTCCACAGAGGTGTACTACAGTCTCATGAATTCTACAGAGGTCCACTACAGTCTCATGAATTTCACAGATGTCCACTACAATCTCATGAATTCCATAGAGATCCATTACAGTCTAATGAATTTTCTAGATTTCACCAATTACTACATAAAACTCCCTTTAGTGAAATAAACATAAAATTATATTAATTTAATCCACAGTAATTCCCCCTTCCTGGATTGTCCCTTGAACATTCCTAATGCACAAATAAAATGGCACTTTATGCTTAAAATCAAGTTGTTGCTTACAACTAACCAAACAAAACTTCTGATATTTTATTCTACCATGGCTAAATTGTACATTCCCCAAGTATCTTTGAGAATTTTCTCTTAGAGGTTCATGGTATGCATAAAGGTTCTTGTCGCTTATTACTATTTGCTGTCACATCTCTAAGGTTATTCTGTCTAAATCAAATGAATCCACTGGTGGCTGTATCCTTGGTGACCTTTTGGAAATAGTCTTGAAATGAACCCTGAATTTCTAAGGAGATTTAAGGAAATTCTTCTCTGATGTATTCCTTTGGTTATTTTCTAACTAATGTACTTTTAAATAGAATCATAGTAAACTAGCTTGGACTATTTGTTCTCTGGATTTTTTTTAAAATCCAATCATTGATTCTTTTCAAAGATGTATATTTCTACCAACATCTGCTTGGCTTCACTCTCTGTTAGGGTGAGGGTGATACACCACTATACCAGTATTATCATCATAATAAATTTGTGATTTATTACTAGTTAATTTAAGCCTTTCCAGAGTGTAACAACAATAGTGTTCATTAGTCTCTGTGTGTGTGACTCTGCTGACTGATACTCTTTAGATAATGACTAGAATGGCATGTTTTAAGTTCTCTCTGAATCTCATTGATGATGGTGCCGTGTTTTGTGTACTACCATTAGCTAGCTTGTAAGTAGTGTTGGAAGACCTTGATAATGTTTCTGATGTTTGTCCAGTAATAGATAATTCATTTGAAAGTATTTGATTTTTCACTGTTGTAGAATGGATAAGCAGATAAATAAATTCTGAAAGAAGTTCCCACTTATGAGTTTGTTAGGATAAGAATATGGTTCTGGTCATTAGATAAAGTCCATCACAACAATGACAGACAACCAAGAACATTAACATAGTTTCTCCCTAATACTCCTAAAACAATACTGTTGTGGTCATCCATCCTCAAATCCTTCTTCTTGATGGTCAGGACATTCAACTTGCAATGTGCAGGTCAAAGATCCAAATCATCATCACCAAATATGCTCACCCTTTCAGTCTTGGGGACATTATAAGCAACTGTCGATCCCACTACTCATTGGTAAAAGAGTAGACCATGTATTTGTAGTAGGTGATGTTGAATAGTTACCTTCCCTTTAGTCTTTTGCTGCTATATTAGGGATAGCTAGCTCAGGTGGCCCTTGGGTTGCTTTGTATTAAATTCAAAACAAAAGAAACTATACTACCTGTAGTATCACCTTAGCACTTAAGTGCCAAATGTTAAAGGTTGTAGAGATTATAGAGTACTTCGAAATGTAGAGACTGGAGATGTATTGGTTATAGGCATTAAATCCTATTTCAAGCATAAGTCCTCTTGTAAATATAGCAAATTCTATTGTACCCAAGGCATGTTTTTGTGAAACTCATAGGAAATGGCCATTTGTCACAGGTTTTCCTGCATCTTGATCCATTAAATAACTGGTTTCAACCTCATGTCTTTTACCTGAACATCTTTCAGTTGAGTGCTATACCACATTAGTTCTGTTTAATATCACTTGTGAATGTCACAGTACTTTTTATCATCTTGACTATCTCTTATGTCTCTCTTTTTGCAATGTTTGTATTCTTTGTTAATCCTTCTGGTTTGTACAATACTTTATTGTATAATTTTCCATATTGTACTTATGATGAATTAATCTTCATCAGTTGGGTATGGTAGCACAGGAGTTATAGTTAATTCTTTCTTTTATTTGTGTTTTGGTTGTTCACAATAAGCAGTGTACAAACATTTGTTTTCAAATAATCTGAGTAGAGGGTAAGCTATTTCAGAAACTGATTTTACAACATGTGTTAACAAGAGCATAATCTCATGTAAGTTCTATGGTCTTGGTCAGATCTAAAAAGATTCGATCTAAGATAAGAGTATAGGCACTGTCTTTCTCTTACGATTATGTATTCCAGAAAATTCACCTACTGATGATACAATTTGCAATAATTGAAATTCAGATAAAGTAATGATTATTCAATCAATGCAAGTGCTTTGTGAAGTCTTCCTTTTTGTGCATATTTCATTAAGATGAGTACAATGTTCCAGGGTAGTTAGAGACAGTACACTCCTTTAGTCATTGATATATGGCAGGTTTGTAATACAATCTAAATGGTACCACAAACTTCCACAATCTGTTTCTCATGGTACAGACTATCTTCTTTCTCTCTGCTTACTTATTCAACTTGTGCTTTCCAATATCTAATTTTAAGATGCATTATTGAAAATCATTTTGGCCTAGATGAAGGATCAAAAGAGGAGTCTTGGATCAAAGAGGATCCTTGGTAATACATAAGCATCCTTCTTTGTGACTTCACTCACCTTCTGGAAGTCCAAGGAACTAACATTTGGTTCTACTACTTCTTGTACCTTCTTGTATTCTGTCTTTGAAAGCCTCAACCTGTTTTGCAAGCAGGAGTCATCTAGCTCAATGACACACTGGGACAGCATCTCCAGTATCAATATCACAAAATATTTAACTCATTCAGCCATCACCATGAAGTTTTGTGTAGAAAGTGTCTTTACATTGCATGAGCAAGTTACATAATCTATGATATTCATTAGTAGCAAGACTTCAACATCTCAGGCCATAAACCTCTTTTAAGTTAGTTGGTAAGGTTCTTTATATGAAAGTTTGACATCAGTCTTCACACACCTTGGTTCAAGGGTGATTACTACTGAATTTCTACACATTTTGCAATGCCACCTGTAGACATGAATTGAATTTTATTGTTTGTTGCATTCCTAATTCTAATGATGATATATGTGTTTCTCAGATCCACAAAAATGCTTGCAACAAATCTCCTAAGATATGCTGAAGTGTTTTGTTTTACTCTACTCACCAGATATAAATTTATTCCTCATAAATCCAGATATGAATATTTCACATTTTGATAGTTCTATGACTGTTCATCTTATTGTCACAGGAAGTTCAACCTATGGTGTAGTGATTGTGTTGCAGTGCACAGAAATCACCCATTTATAATCTATAAATTTACTTGAAGTAGGCCTAATCTTGCACCTATAAATCTGTGTAACCCACTATTCACATTCTGTCAATGTATTTGCTCTTATGTATGTTTGTTTTGTTTCGTTTTTAAATTTCGTACAAAGCTACACGAGTGTTATCTGCGCCAGTCATCCCTAATTTAGCAGTGTAAGACTAGCTAACTCTTGGGCTACTTTTTTACCAACGAATAGTTGTAATCCATTTTTAAATATTGTGTATTTAATTCCTTCTAAATTTCCATTTTTTATCTCTTTATTTTCTACAATTTTTTCTTTGCGCGAAATTACAAACAAATAAACGAACAACTAATAAAGTTTATCAAAGGCTATGTCCACTAGTAAGCCCAGCTTCATAAACAAGTTTCAACAGAAATTCGGAGACTAATGTATGCCTAACTCGCAAATAATGTTCATGAATTTCATAACTTATTGATTGATAACGAACCCGCTTACTGAATCGCATGTGAACAAACACACTAAATCTGTTTGTCTCTCTAACCAAAACTAAATTGATAAACTGAATTAGCTCTCTCTCTTTGTATGGATATTTGGGTATTAATGTTTGTCTACCCAGGAGGTTCGGGTTTCGTTAACCCCTTCCTCCAAGTTTTGGTTTTCCAACTGTCAAGCGTATATATATATATGTGGTACACGAGGGTCAGAGTAACCCACATTTACTCAGGCCCTTTCAGGGCAATGTCCATGCATGATCTATACATACAATTGGTGCAAATAAAACATTTCTCTTACAGTTCTATAGATTATTTGTACTTTCATCAGTTAGATATTAACTAGAAAACATTGAAGAAATGTTTTGTAATTAATCTCTAAACTAATGTGGAGTCTAGTCTAGTTAATAGGTGGCCTTTTATTGTTATTTTATTTATTTATTTTTATTTAGAAAATATATATTCAATGGGGAAAGGTGCTTAGGTCTATCACTATCATGTAAACAATACGTGTCAAGTTCGCTCACTAGTTTATTTTTTCTCCAATTTTTATTAAAATAATTTATTGTACTATGTGAGAGTCTATCAACTACTGTTTCGATATATGCGTATTTGTGCATAAATTCGGAAGATGCTGTTCTAGGTACTTTATAAGCTGTTGTGAGTAATGTATTTTGAATTGTTTGTAGTTTTGTTTGAAGTAGTTTTTTGTCCTTACATTTATCCATGCAGGAGTTGCATAGCCAGTGACGGATCTAATGTATGTTTGATATATTTTCATAATGTTGTCTGCCGTAGCTCCACTGTTTTTGCCAGTTAGACTCATAACAAAGTTTGTTCTTCGACATATTTTTTTCTAATATTATTTATGTGGTTTACCCACGCAAGTTTTGAATCAAACGTAAGTCCTAAGAATTTTGCCGGTGTGTCAATCTGGAGTCGTTCACCATTCATGTAGATCTGTGGTTGTGCTTTTTTATGTTTAGCTTAGCATTTATATGTAGATATTTGTACATGGCGCTACAAAATTTATAGCAGCCATTTCGGATAACAAGCAATGGCTTCCGGCCACGCATTGATCGTGACTAACATTAAATTTAAAAGAATTGTGCTAATATAAGAACCATTACACAACATCTTTTGTGGGCCAAACAATTGTTCGAACAGAGGTGGCATGGATAAAGAAAAGTCGTTTTACCATTTGTATAATGCGATAGAAACTCAAGGAGAAGAAAAAAAGTTACCAAAAGATCAACGAGATAAGTGCCTACACGTCACAAACACTTAGAGAGTAACTCCACCTATATGAAAGAATTGTACGAACGTGTCATTGCCAGTAAGTTTAAAACTGGGTTTAAATGTTAACAAATTTCGGTTGTTTTCAATGCAACATCTCCCACTGACACAGTGGTATGTCTGCGGACTTACAACCGTAGAAACCGGATTACGAGACAAGATGACAACTTTAAATACTACAAATTTAAAGTCCATAAATCCAGACGACAAACTATATTACATGTTTGTGATCTATAAATCCAGATGACAAACGTAAATATTACAAGTTTAAAATCTATAAATCCGTGGTGAGCAGAGCACAGACAGTCCATTTTGTAGCTTTGTGCTTAACTTCAAATAAACTAATGCAACAATATTAAACGTATACAATATTTACATGTTTAAAAGTTGTAGTTTAAATGCTGAAATCTGGCGACATATTAAAAGCCAATAATTGCCTAAAGTTGTTGATGAAAATCGTATTAATTGTGAGTTTTTTCACTGCGCTTCTAAATTGAATCTGCAGTGGAAGAGGGGTGAATTCATCTGAATTTAAGGACTTGTATTAATTTTTAGTTTATCAAACTAAAAGGGATAAATAAAGGCCTTTACTTGTTTTTGTTAAATACGATGATACTGTTATCACATTATGATGTGTGTTGTGAAACGAAAATTAATACAAGTCCTTGAAATCAGATTAATTCATTACTTGAGTCTTTAATTATTGTCAAATATTTGGCGTTTGATTATCATATAAAGTGTCAAAATGCGCTTGTATGGTGGTGTCTTTAAATATTTATTTTTTACTTCCGTCATTTTCTCAGGCCGCTTGTCTTCCATGATGGCGCAATATAATTTATTATTAAGACGCTTATGACGTCAGTAAAAACACTTCTTTTTTTACTTCTTTTTTTTTATAAACTACAGGAAATTTAAGATTCCATGGAAGTCTAAATTTTTATATATTTTCCAGACTTTACAAATCACCAGCTAATAACAGTTCTCTCTGATGACCAAAATAATAAATGTGTAATCTACAACCAAATTCTTTTTGAAAACCATTTTTCAAAAAGTACAAAAGCATACTCCTTTTAGCTCTAAATGTAGCACTAGCAAAAATAAAACATCACTGTCAGTTTTAGGCAGATAAAGCTATTTTATAGAACTTTGGAAACATACCTGAGAAAAAAGTACCTCAAATATATGAATTCGCAATACGCAGCTTCACAATAAATTTCTAAATACCTACCATAGCTTGATATTTCACATTATCTGTACGAAATTCCTCATTGCCAATCACAATTGGAACATCGGTACAAGTGTTCTTATATTTCTCTAATGCATCTTCCAATGTTTTTCGTTCATTACTTCCTTTCAAGTAATCTAAAGTAGGTTCATTCGTAACTTCAAAATCGTCTACCGGCGTCACAAACGATAGCGACCTTACTCTGTCAAATATGGAAACACGTGCAAAATAAACATATATAATAACTGTTATCTTGTAACTGAGCAAACGTGGAAAATAAACAATATATATAATACCTTTCACTTAATAACTGATGTAACACGTGTGAAATATACAATATATTTAATAGGTATTATGTTATAACTGATCAAACACGTGTAAAATATATAATATATTTAATATATTTAACAGCTATTATCTTATAACTGGTCAAACACGTGTAAAATAAACAATATATTTAATAGCTATTATTTTATTTCTGATCAAACACGTGTAAAATAAACACTATATTTAATAGTGATCAGCTGATAACTACAAGAAAACTACAACTACAAAAGATGAATATTGCGAAACTTAAATATTACATATTTGGATGTTTAAAATCCAGATGATAAATCTTTGAATGCTACATTTTTTTGGAATTTATAAATTTAGACGATAAACTTAAATACTCCACGTTTAGAGCTTATAAATCCAAATGGCATCTCTTTATATAAAAGAAAAAAGACTTGAATAATACAAGTCTAAAAATCAAACATAACTCATGTATTTATTTTATCTTGTAGCTGAAAATATCGCCAAATTTGTTTCAGTTGATAGAAAAATCACATAAAAATTAAAATAATAACAACATCAAACCAAGTATATTACTGTGCTCGAATATCTATAACTACTTTGATAAAATTGTTTGTACGACAAAGTTAGTTTTGTGTCAAAAGAGCAAGGACGTGTAGTTGTTCTTGTTTGGAACAAATCACTTTACACTTATGTTCTGTCCAGCCTAGCAGTGCTTCCACGTGGACGTGTGATACAAAGTCATATCTGGAGGACTGCCAAACACCTGATCAGAATTATTAACAAGATATTAAGGCCTCGTTTTACACACGGAAAATGTAGGATAGAATTATCATCCGTTCTCAGGCATCTTATGAGTTTGATATTCTAGGTTGCTAAGGAAGATTAAAACTTAATTATACGAATGAAACGGTTTTCTTCAAGCTTATTACTGGCGTGTACAGTCATTTAAAGTACTCTGATACCACACATATATTACTCATAATTTTATTATTCGGGTATTTCTACCATTTGATTTATCTCCAAATTTGTCCCAAGTTCCTATATTCTCACTAGCTCCATATATTTAATTTTCTATTTCACACGATTCATGAATTAAAGTTATCTTAAGAGCATTAGAACAAAGTATAAGGTTTCATTATTTCACAAATAAATATAAGTTAGCAATATGCATTTCCACATTTATACTTGTGTACATAACTTAAACACGTTGGGACTGTAGAGAAATACAGGGTGGTCGCTAGAAAGCGGAAAATTTGTCAAACAGCTAGTTATTTTTACAAAGAATAACTTTTACAAAGTTTTTTACAGGCATATGTTATATTACACTCATAGATGCTCAAAATTATTAAAATCATGCATTTTATTCATGATGTAAAGAAATCAAAATAGAAATGAGTAAGCACGCATTTTATTCATGATCTCATCTGACCCTCAAATCTTCCGCTTTTCTAGCGACCACCCCGTAGTTGTACTTGGTACACTGAAGACAATGCATACAAAACGTACACACATTGGGACTATACAGAAATATTTACCATATTTTCCGTCTAATAAGTCAAATTTCTGGCCCTA
This sequence comes from Carcinoscorpius rotundicauda, assembly GCA_011833715.1. NCBI lineage: Eukaryota > Metazoa > Arthropoda > Merostomata > Xiphosura > Limulidae > Carcinoscorpius > Carcinoscorpius rotundicauda. The sequence goes on from CM022398.1 coordinate 58,550,703, forward strand.
AATTTTGGACCTGATTTTTGGGGGTCGGCTTATTGGCCGATCACCAGCTTTGGACCAAAAAATACCGAAGACCAAAATCGGCCCCAAAATCATACCTTTGATCTCACAGTTATGGCAGAGTTATTTCAGTTGAATAAACTTTATTTATTCATCCGTTTTCTTGTACATGGATGATCACTCCTTTCGGAAATTGCTCCTTCTTAGGAAATGTTTTACTTTTGAAAATTACCATAGGCGGTAATTTTGTCCCATCAGCAAAGCACGTTAAGACTACAGTGAAACGTTGTTTCTCGTGGCCCGTTGTCTTAACCCAAACGGTTTCCTCGCCAGCTTTGTTAACGGTTTTGTTTCCAACCATATCGAATGTGTGTTTTAGCACACATTCTTCTTTCTTCCATTCACGGACCTGTTTTTCATTCACACAGTAATGGCGAGCGGCATTCATATTTGAGGTTTTTAAGGCTAGTTCTACTACTTTCAGTTTAAAAGCAGCATCATAACGCATTCTTTTTTTGCAGGTGTAGACATCTTTGACTTTTGACGGTACAATGATAAACTCCCACAACATACCCTCGGCTTATTGGGCGGTAATAAGCAAAAACCCTCATTTTCAGAGCTGAAAATTGGCCTCGGCTTATTTGGCGATTCGGGTTATTAACCGGAAAATACGGTATACTTGGTCCAGGGAAGACAGCGAGTACCTAACCTAAACACGTTGGGACTGTAGTTTGTTTTTTTCAATTTCGCGCAAAACTACTCGAGAGCTATCTGCGCAAACCGTCCATAATTTACCGGTGTAAGACTGGAGGGAAGGCAAGCTAGTCATCACCACCCACTGCCAACTCTTGGGCTACTCTTTTATCAATGAATAGTGAGATTGATCGTAACATTATAACGTCTTCACGGCTGAAAGGGCAAGCATGTTTGGTGTGATGGGGATTCGAAACCACGACCCTCAGAATACAAGTCGAACACCTTAACCTACTTGGCCATGCCCGGCCGGACTGTAGAGAAATATTTGTGCTTGGTACACTGGAGACAGTGTGTGCAGAACCTTCACACGTTGGGACTGTACAGAAATATTTATATTTGGGGCAAGGAAGACAATAAGTACATAACCTAAATACGTTAGGACTGTACAGAAACGATAACTAACTAACCCTTTCACTGATTTCTACTTTCGTATTTAGAAATCCACTAGCTTTCCAAGTTGTACAACAATTTTTATTACGTAGTTAGCCTAAGTCTGGATCAAATCATATTTTTGAGTCCGATAATTGATTTAAATTCAACGAACACAAATTCCAAATGAATATGTTATATAAAAGAATAAATTTAGTTTTGTAAATATAAACTATAGCTGCTCTCGTCTTTTTATTTTTTGGCGGGAGGGGAGATCCAGTAGCATAGCGCTATGTCTGCGGACTAACAACGCTAGAATTGAAGTTTCAATACCCGTGATTGAGATAGCACAAATAACACCTTGTTTAGTTTTGAGACTAATTACAAACAAACTCCCTTTTTATTATTTAACGATAAAACGTAATGGTAATTATAAAGTTGAAATTGACCTTACCTTGAAAACGCCGACATACAAACTGCAGAATGACGCATGGCATTTATACAACGTGGTAGCGCCATCATGGTGAGAGAGTAAACTGTAATATATATAACAGTAACGGCAGAAAATGGTAAGACTGTTTCTTTCACTTAAAGTCACAGTGGTGTTGCTTGTTATTATTATAGTCTAGTATCAGTTTACGATTCTGTACTATGTTACAAACAATAGGGTTTCATACACGTGTGCTTACGGAGTCACATGCTCATATTCCTAAGCACACTATGTATACCTACGACGCATAAATTAACAACAATATATACATATTAAATTAATAAATGATTTGCTTTTGTAATAGACATTTATCAATAACATAACCACACATCTATATATATAATTTAAATAATGTAGTCATACATAAAAAATATTTATATTTGAATCTGAATATTTCGGATTAACACACGTGAATAGTAAAACATAACACGAGTCAAGGTTCTGACGATTCTGCCCGGGCAAGAATTGAATAAACAGCTGAGATTCTAGCTATACATCTGTTGAAGTGTTAATATTTCAGTTAATATATTTATTATGCTGTAATTACTGGTGTTGAGCTGTCTATGATCTTGACACATGGGATTCAAAACCAAGAGTAAGTTCGCAGACATATCGCTGTACCACTTGGGGCTCTTACAGTAGAAAAACAAAAAGTATATATACACACACTCGTACGTAGCATTTTATGGTCTGTTGTGAAAGAATGTATTTCAATCTATATTTTATAATAAAATCATTACTTGTATGTGAAATGTGTATGTTGTATGAACTATAAATCGTAAAGGAACGACCTGGTATACTTTATGTGAGGTTTTGAAATAATGAAATTCGAAACGAATATTTATTTACTTGATAGCTGCATGGATTGAAATAAATTATATCTCTCTCTGATAGCCGTACACACATATTACGTATAAACCCGATACTTTTTTTATGACATGCCCGCAGTAGTTATCTCAATTTGTTGACACCTTTTCTTGAAGTAATAATTAGAAAAAAAAATATACATAATTAACTTATTATCCTTGAACCTAGTGTTTAAGGATTTCCACGTATGTATACATTAAAAAGCTCGTATCTTCAAGCGTTCTATACAACAGAGATAAAGCCACATGTATCTCTCCATATTACGAATACTTCCGAGAATAATGCTGTATTTTCGATGAGTTTAATAAGATATATAGCTATTACTGATTTCAATACGTTTATACTTTCATCGATTTTACTAAGCTTGGTATAAATTCATGGTTTATAATGTGCTTATATCACGTTAAGACCAGTAGAACTGCTATACATTTCGACACCAAGGTGTTCCTCCAAGAAATTCAATTATTGTAATTAAGGTAATCGTTTTTTCAAGTTTAAGCCAACTGGAATTATTTCGTTTAGGGAACAATTAGATGGAATGTTTCATAGCAATGGTTATTTATCAATAACTGGATTTTACAAGTATCGAAACCGATAGATGGGGTAAGACATGATTCTGAGTTGTTAACATGCAGAGAAGAATGTAGTTTTTTGTTTTTGTTTTAACTGTTCCACGCAAAACAACAACCGAAGGGCTATTTGCATACAACCTTCCTAGATTTGAACTTTTATAAGAAGGTAGCAAATCAACAATAGCCACTGCCAACTCCTCTTGAACGTTTAAAGGTCTAACCAATGGTTGGATTTGACCATCACAGTTACAACTCACTCACGGATGCAAAGTGTGGAGCGCGTTTCTGTGGCAGTGGACTGCGAACCATGGATCCTCGAATTCACAATAAACAGGTATAACATTATGAGAAAGATTGACGTTATCAAGTACATCAAAGAAATTAACGGAAAATGTTTAATTTAGACTACATTGATATAATATTGAAATATAAGATAATTAATACTTGTTTAAACTGTTACGTGAAAGGTCACGCCTCTTTTTTAAATTTTGTAAAGTAAAATAGGCTTAGCCGTTCTATGCTGAGCAGCCTAAGTAGAGAAAATCTAACTGTAATCCAATATCAATTTGATGTATATAGTTTGTCATTTTTACCGAGCTACTTTTAAGTTTCTTTCCAATAAATATACGATTTCTTAACCTGAACTGTCAATAGCCAGTCACAGCCACTGAGATTCGATAACTTGCCCAACCTGAAATAGAAAACTAAGAGGCGATATGTTTCTTTCGTATATATTCAAGACTACATCAAAGCATTTTTTTATTTTATCTTTTTTTACAAAACAACGAATTTTGTACACGATTTTAAAACGTGATGCAATAAATATAAGATTATTTAGTAAACGTTAAAGAGCGAGTTACTCTAAATTAAATTGTTTCACAGCTGTTACAGTGTCACTCCGTATGTTAAAAATTAAACTGTTTCATAGCTATTACAGTGTCACTCCGTGTGGTAAAAATTAAATTGTTTCACAGCTGTTACAGTGTCACTCCGTATGTTAAAAATTAAACTGTTTCACAGCTGTTACAGTGCCTCTCCGTATGGTAAAAAAATGCCCCAATTTCTGAATATCTTATGAACCTAATCACACCTTTTATATTCTCATTTGACAACTACGCAGTTGTACGAGCCCCGTGAAAATAACTGACGTAAGAGCAAAGCTTCGAGTGGGGAATAGATAAGATAGGCCATTTTATAAATCCTTTGGTTTCTTGAGTTTACTTGTACAGTTAATGGTACTTGAAATGTTTATACCCAAAACTATTATATTCTGTCATTTTCATAAGATCATGTTGCAGACACCCTAGGTTTTCTTGCCATCTTATTTGTTAGAAGAATAAAATAAATAAATGAATTTTATAAATACAAATGAAAATCGATAAATAAAAAAACAAGCTAGCTATATAGTAATATATAAAGTTTTAATTATAGAAAATCTAATTAAACAAGAAATTCAAAATGGCAAAAACTGGGTAATTTTATTTTATTTAATGTAGTTTTGACTTTCTTGTTTCAATACATTCTGTTTTATTAAAACCTGTATTCTTATAGCTAGCTACCTAGCTTACATATATATCAATCCCTAATTGTCTATATAGAATTAAAAATATATATTATACTTGTTTGTAGGACAAACAGCCCATTATGTTGGGTTTTTTTTTGTAATTAACTCCAAACAAGCGATCAATTGTTTCGTTGTTATTAACTAGATGTTTGTGCATAAGCAATACCAACCGTGAGGCACGTGTATACTCATTTTGGTTTTACTTCTCAGCATATCTTCAAATCTAATTATATGTCTACAATAGCGCATATGTTTTTCAAAGTTATCTACATTATAGTATCCTTTTCAGTCAAAGTCCGTCATTATTTTTGTATACTTGTCTAGAAAAGTAATTTACTTACTTACTTACTTAGAGGGTTTAGGGTTCGAATCTCCATCGCACCTAACATGCTCGCCCCTTCAGCCGTGGGGGATTTATAATGTGACGATCAATCCCACTATTCGTTAGTAAAAGAGTAGCCCAAGAGTTGGCGGTGGGTGGTAATGACTAGCTGCTTTCCCTCTAGTCTTACACTGCTAAGTTAGGGACGGCTAGCGCAGATAGCCTTCGTGTAGCTTTGCATGAAATTCAAAAACAAAGAAACAAACTTACTTAGATGAAAATTCTTTAATTCCACAAACATGTATATAACGATTTAGGCGGCTATATAAGTTCAGTAAGCTTTTTTGCTGTTCAGCCAGTACTGTGAAACTGTCATTATTAGTATTCAGACAACTTAAAGCGTTATTTGGCGGCCATTTTGTTCCATGGTGATTCCTACTATCAAGTACTAATGTAATTAATATGTATGTCTTTTCAATCTCGAAGTTTTTGAGGAAGAAATAAAATCTTAATCCCCACCATAAACTTGTGGAGGCCTGGCATGGCCGAGCGCGTAAGGCGTGCGACTCGTAATTCGAGGGTCGTGGGTTCGCGCCCGCGTCGCGCTAAACATGCTCGCCCTCCCAGCCGTGGGGGTGTATAATGTGACGGTCAATCCCACTATTCGTTGGTAAAAGAGTAGCCCAAGAGTTGGCGGTGGGTGGTGATAACTAGCTGCCTTCCTTCTAGTCTTACACTGCTAAATTAGGGACGGCTAGCACAGATAGCCCTCGAGTAGCTTTGTGCGAAATTCCAAAACAAACAAACAAAATAAACTTGTGGTTGACCACTACTAGTGGGAGTGCTGCTACCTTCTGGTCATTATACCAAATATTAACTACCTAATTATCAACTGAACACTCGTTTCGTCAAAAAGCTAATGACTAAATGAACACTGTTTCCTTTTTAACTGTGAAATATTGACCAATGAAATGTGTGGACTACATTTCACTACTATGGTTTCCATGTTAATTGCATACAAGCCTGGGCTACTTTGTTAACAATTCTTAGTGTACGTTAATGTAATATGAAAAAATAAAAAATAAACAAAGCTTGCTAAATCCGTTAGGTCTAGTTGTCAGAGTTTTCTTTACAATTAATAGCGTGTAAATATTTTAATTGTAAAAATAATTATTCGTTAATTTCCGTTTGTTTAAATATAAGTCGATCAACACAAGTGAATGAAATAAATGGATACTTACTGGAGTCAGAGCTAACAGTGTTCTTTTTACATAAAACAGGGAACTCTATAACCCAAGTGGCTCAAAAGAGAAAAATCACTTGGTTGATCAGATTTCATGTTTTGTGAGTTATCGTGTTTTTGTTGTTGTTGACACTTCGGGATGTCTTAGTATCATGAATTGTGTTACTTTACCTCCTCTGTAGACTTACGACGCCATACTTAGGGTTTTGATGCCCGTGTTGAGCAGAACAAAAAGTAACCATCTATGTAGATTTGCGCTTAACAACAACAAAACCACTGTTCTTTTAAACGTAGTAGTTTCCCTGGTTTCAGTTTCATGAAACAATCTACTTTTGAATTTATTTATTTTTGTTGTACAAGAGAATAAAATTAAATGTTACATTTCTGCTTTCAAGTATTTTTAGGAGTAAAGTTCTTGAAAGAAAACAGCTAGAGTCACTCCCATGTTGAAGAGCTGATTGGTGCTAATAACAGCTAACGATTTGAGCTGCCTGTTTTAAGGGGTTTTTTCAAGGCGAAAGGGGGAGCTTCACCAGCATTTAATTTCGTTGTGGATGTTAAATTCGTTGTTATTCATTTTATTCCACAGTCACAAATGAAAACAAAATTCTGAAACAAACACAAAAAACAGTCATTTACAACAAATGAATAATAAACGATTAAATTTAATTTCAAACTTAGAAGAGGTAAGTTTAAAATACACTTTAAGTCTGTTATTACTTTGTTTTTATTACTGTAATCACCTAGTGATGAAATCGAATGAAAAAGCATACACACAGAAAGACAATAGCTCTCAAATATGTACAAGTAAGCGACAGTCGAAATTTAAGACATTAATTACAAGTAATGTGAAAAATAAATAAGTGATAGAAATCCAGACATTTAAAAATCCCATATTAACGCTATGTAATAAAGAAGATATTATTAATAGATTTTTTTCTTTACTGAGACAAAAAGAGTTGTGAAATAAATATCTACTGACAAAATTCACAGTATTGTTTATGGTAATTTATGCTTTTACAAACTAGTAGTTAGGGTTATAATAAAAAATAAATGTTTATTATTTTAAATACATGAATTTGTTCATATATTTAAGGACTAATAAAATACCAGTTGCTCGTGCCATTCAATTTCATGTTGTTTAATTAAATATAATTGAAAGTTTTAAATAATAACTTATTTGTAAGATAATAGTTTTAACAATACCCCAACTTGTGATTCTATCGTAAGTCTGTGGTTTATAACGCTAAAAATTGAATTTTGAGACTTTCGTTGAGCAGTTTTGTGATTTATAAGGAACAAGCAATGAACTTTCAAACTATTTCACTAAAAAATATAACACTTACCAGTCATTACTGTGCATCTGTAACACCTAGAACACTAATAACAACAACCATTTCTATAAAACCTAATGCGTAACAGTGACCAGTTTCACCTGTTTTATATTCAAAGCAACATTCACCTGTCACATCAATCAACAAAGAACTTAACACTCACAGGTCACATCAAATAACATAGAACAAAACACTGGTAAGTCAAATTAATTAGCACAAAACGCACACTCATAGGTCCTTTCAACCACCACAGAACACATCACACACAGGTCATATCAGTCAACATAGAACACAACACAAGATAAAATTAACCAACATAGAACAAAACACTCATATATCATATCAACCAACACAGAACTTACCAACTACATTTATCGTCTCGATAGCATTCAGAGCTTTTTTCCAGGTATCGTAAGGCAAAAACTGAAAAAAAATTGTTAGAAAGACTTCACGGAGTTTCGGTATGAAGAAAAACACGTCTTTGGGTAACACTGACATTCTGTTATAGTTGCAAGGTAAGTACTACATTTTTATTTTCTTTCTTAATATTTAATGTAATGTGTAAGATGACGTTTTATTTTGCTCTTACAACACCAAAACTACAAATTTCAGAGAAAAATGAGTAAGGCACAATTTGTTCTCTTTCGACCGTCTACTTACAACTCAGTTAGACCAGATTTACTGAAAGAGTGTTGCCCTGTTTTGAATTCTCATGCAGGCATGTTGCGCTGAAGAACCAATTTTGAATAAAGTAATAGCATTAATAACTGTCGTGAGAAGGGGTGTCGTCTGCTTGTATTGTCCAATGGTAGAGTTCTTTCATTGTGTTAAAAAACATTCTGACTGTTTGTAACTCCGTATCCAGTGGTAGAGCTATTTCAATGTGTTAAAGAGTATTCTAACTGTTTTTGATCCCATGTCCAGTGGTAGTGCTCACTCAGAATGTTAAAGAACATTCCGGTTGTCTGTGACCCCGTTTCCAGTGGTGGAGTTCTCTCAATCAGAGCAGCAACATTCACACTGTTACTCTCTCTCAGGAACTGGCGTGAGACACAATGTGACTTCTTCGATTCAACAGCAGAAGCAAAAGCGTTAAAAGACAGATGTTTTTTTTATCATATATCATAGTTATTAAGACACACCAGCATAACATTAAAATACTAAATACACTCACAAAACTTTTAAAAGTGTTTTAAACACACTGTATTACTTTGATAATATATATATAACAAGTGTTGATTTTTATTTGTGTTTTTAGTCATTCATGTTGGTAATGAAACAAAAGTTTAAACACTGTTTGTAGACTATTCTTGGTAAGCCTGTTTTAAAGTGTAAGAGCAAACTTAATGTTTTCAAAACACATCTACTGCTCTAACATAGAAGTTTTCATTTCGACGGCTTAATTTTCTGAATTAAAACTTTTATATCAATCGTTTAAAATAAATTTGTAAGATATACAAATTTACTGCGAATAATTCGTAACACTAATTCATATTACGTGTTAGCTGTAAAATTCTAAGAACTTATGAATGAAAGTAAAGTAGTACGTGTAACAACATATATACCAGAACTTATCAGGATATGACAGGCACGAATTGAGTGAGACTGTTTATATTAAGAAGTTACTAGAATATCACCTGTTGTGATGTTGATAAAGTACATAATTGTTACCTCAGGTCTAGAATTTCTAGGTTTCTGCTTGGAACAGCGAATACTTCTCTGGTTATATTCTTGAGTGTATTGTGAGACAGGTCTACGATAGTCAGGGAAGGAAAAATGGCAAAGGTCGTTATCACTGAGATATTGTTATGAGATAACATCAAGTTTTCTGAGTTGATCAAATCAGAAGGAAAAGATGTATTCGTGGTTTTTTCAAACTTATTGAAGGATAGATCCAGTGTTTCCAAGTTCTTCAGGTTTCTCAGGTTCTGTGCTTTGAAACCAAGTTTTACGTTGGCGTAGATGTGTTCGTAGCGGTTAATGTCAACTCTTTCCTGTCTTGTGGGACAGTCAACACAGGTCTCACCTTTCAGGAAGCAGTTAGATACAACAAGTTTCTTGAGATACAACTCTTGTCCATCAAGAGGATTGTCACTAAAACTGCAATTTGACAGAATCGTGTTTTGAACCTCCACTTCTCGTACTCGTCACTAGTTAAACCAGTACGGTGAAATCTTAACTTTCCATCGTTGTTTTATCTTTTACATTACCCTTTATTTAAACATTCAAAATGACCACCCTGTCCGGTAAAAGATAACCTTAAATGCCAACAACCCTTTCCAGATTACTCTCGCACCCCGGTATGTTACAGATGACGGTGGTAAAGGAGTTAAGAGTAAAGAAGATTGGAGTACTCATACACAACCAAGGGTTTATATCTTGTGGAGGAGGACATGGAGAACCAGCCTCTCCAGAAGAGAGGAATGAAAGGAAAAATAAATGAAACCTAATGAAAGACAAATATATAAAGACAGGTTCACATATATGTATAACCAACGGTTCACAATTGTAGCATATTGTATACTAAGATTTCAGTTGAAAACAACATTATATGTATTAAGGTGTCAATTAAAAACAACATTCTGTATAATAAGGTTACAGTTAAAACAACATTCTGTATAATAAGGTTACAGTTAAAACAACATTCTGTATAATAAGGTTAATGTCAACTCTTTCCTGTCTTGTGGGACAGTCAACACAGGTATCACCTTTCAGGAAGCAGTTAGATACAACAAGTTTCTTGAGATACAACTCTTGTTAAAACAACATTCTGTACACTAAGGTTTCAGTTTAAAATAACATTCTATATAATAAGATTTTAGTCAAAAATAACATTCTGTATACTAAGGTTTTAGTTAAAAACAACATTATATACACTGAGATTTTAGTTTAAACAGCATTTTATATACTAAGGTTTCAGTTAAAAGCATTCTGTATACTAAGATTTTATTTAAAATATCATTCTGTATACTGTGATTTTAGTTAAAAACAACATTCTATATGTTGAGATTTTAGTTAAAACAACATTCTATACACTAATGTGTTAGTTAAAAACAACATTATTAAAATTCTCGACATCACTGAATATATTATATACTAATGTGTTAGTTAAAATGAAAATTCTATATACTAATATGTTAGTTAAAAACAACATTCTTTATACTAAGGGGCTAGTTAAAAATAATATTCTGTATAGCAAGATTTTAGTTAAAATAACATTCTGTATAAATTCTTTTCTGTTAACATACTATATTCTAAGTGTTTATTATACTTATTAAAACAACATTCTCTAAACATATTACAAATCAAATAGTTCATTTCTCGTGTAAACGTTTTTCAGGAAAGTTTCTTTGCTCTATTTTATCTGTTTGAAAAAGATTTGTTTCGAATATTTATAAACTAAAGATATTAATATCAGGCGAATATTTATAAACTAAAGATATTAAGACTGTTTATTAGACGCTCTTGAACCCATGGACTTTTCTGGATATCATCTCTCTCTTACCGTGAGGACTTGCAGATAAGCAAAACGCGTGGAAGGGGGGGAAGGTTTATTTGACCAAATGAGGGGGCTGACGCCAGGGGTTCACGTTACAGACCTGAAAGTTTCTGATTCTTGATGAAAATGTTTTCACTTCTTTTTGTGAGTAAGTATCGTACTTCACTTACCCACATATGTAATTTCTTAAAATAATAATGTACTCTCCTTGTGAACACTTGACAAATTAATACTGTACACCAGTAATCATGCTAGACACCCGTATTTTGACGCTTCACATTTCACAGGTTTTACAAAAGAATGTTTTATTTGGATACGCAGGTTCATAACGATGGAATCAGGGGCTCGATTCCCCTCGATTGACAAAACAAATAGCTCGATGCGGCTTTACTGTAAGACATACAAAACATTTATTATTTGTATTGAAGGATCTGTTCTAAATGTGTAACTTATGTTTACTTGAAAACAGTTGTCTGTTTTAAATTCAGTAATTCTTTATAATTAATTATTGGGTTACCTGTTTCACAAATACTTCTCTACAACGAAGCGAAAGTAAGTGAAATTCGAAAACAAAACCAAAACTTAAAATAGTAACTTTGTCTTTTCATACCATAAGAAACATACCAAGAAAATATCGACACGCACAGTTCAGCTCATCATTTAGCGACCATATGGCTTATCGACTTATACTGCTTTTTGAATTCTGTACGAAAAAGTGACTGTATATCCGTCAAAGGAATACCGTGTTAACATTCTTAACACTTTGTTTACATAACGACGCATGAACCGATACTAGTATATTAATGGTTACACAATAGACTTTAGAATATGATCTTTAACTTCTAGATCATCTCCTATTTTCTTCAGGACCTGGTATGGCCAGGTGGCTAGAGCGTTCGACTCGGAATCTGAGGGTCGTAGTTTGGAATCCTCGTGAAACCAAACATGCTCGCCCTTTCAGCGTGTGGGCGTTATAATGTTTATAGGTCAATCCCACTATTAGTTAGTAAAAAAGCAACCCAAGAGTTGGCGGTGGGTGGTGATGACTAGCAAGCTGCCTTCCTTCTAGTCTTACACTGCAAAATTAGAGACGGCTAGCGCAGATAGCCCTCGTGTAGCTTTGCGTGAAATTCAAAAAAGAAACAAATAAAAAAGCTAGTAATTTATCCTTTATTTAAACCGTTCAATAAAGAAAAAATAATGTAATACGAAATATAAAATACGCTTAATGGAAGAAACGGAAATTTATGACGTTTTAATATGAATCTGTAAATATTTATTTTGGACAGACTAAACGTAATTTAGAATATTGTTTCATGGACCAAAAAGGATACATTAGAAACATGTAAAAAAAACATGGAAATTCGGTATTTATAGAACATATACATGAAAAACGACATACGATATTGTGGTTAAATACTATAATATTAGTTCAACCAAAATATATTATATCTAATGATATTCGAGAATCCTTGGAAATAAGTAAATATTAAGAAGATCATATGTTATTAAACTGTTGACTGCCAAGTATTTCAGCAGCTCCTATGTCGGGTTTTTTCAGCAAAACTGAGTAATTTTTAAAACAAAGGAAATAAGCAATAAATACTATTTTTTTCTCTGAGTCAAACTTATAGTAGTACACAAAATGAAGAAATATGTACAAAACATGAAACAATATTGCACAAAATGTGACACATTTAATAATTCATTTGTTGTGTGAAATGTTTTGAAGCAGGAGTGGGTCAACACAAAGAGCCACTTTGCAATCAGTACATTCATATCTGCTTTCCCTTCTTGTGGATTTGTCAGAGCACACTTTACACTTTCTAGTGGGGTACTTTTTTATCTGTTTGAGAAATAAGTGTTGGAAAGTGACGTTCTATGAGGCGAAGGGGGTTTTTCCAAGGAAGGCCGGCCTCTAGTGGATTTTGGGGGCTGGGTGTGGTAATCTTCAATCAGGGTACGGATGACACCGAGTCTAAACTCCAGGAGAGATAGGTTGTTTCCCAGTGATTTGTAAACTACCAAAGCATTGTGCACTGCTATATCCATCATGTGAAAAAGTACTTTTTTGTACCATTTGACAGCCTTGCGCATGCTCGGATAAGCATGCAACACACTGTCACATAAGTCATCTACTCCCATATAACGATTGTAATCAATGACACATTTTGGTTTTACAATAGCTGCACCAGTAACACGGTTGATCTTTCCAGTGTTTTGCATGGTATTGTCATGTATTGTACTCAACATGAAAATATCCTTTTTAACTTTCCAGTTAAAAACACCAATGTTGCCTTTTTGTGCCACTTCCATTTCTCCCTTTTGGATATGTGTGAAACATTTCGGCATCCCAATTCGATTTTTCATTACTGTCCCACACAAATAGGTGTCACGATCAAGCGATGACTTCGCTAAAGTGGGACTTGTAAAAAAACGATCCAAATAGAGCTTATAATTTTATCCAAACAATGGTTCCATCAATGTGCGTACAACACGTTTGCCCTGTCGCCCTCTTTAGTGCTTTACTGTGTAGTAGCATTAGTGTAGATGAAAAAGTCCCAAACATAGCCTGTTACACTTTCACATAGCTCATAACGTTTAACTCCAAACCTAGCTATTTTAGATGGAATGTACTGTCAAAATCCCAGTCGACCCTTTCATAGTATCAAGAATTCGTCAATACAAACATGTTCTTTTGGTACATATGAGGTTCTAAATTTTTTCCATTAATGGTAAATAATGGGCTGTATCTTGTGATGTCGTTGGTCAACAATATTTTCCTGGGCATTGTCAGCAAAGTGTAGCATCGATAGCAGCAAAAGAAACCGGTTTTTGACATGCAATGACCTTTACTTGCCACATTTGGCTACTCTTATCTTTTTGTAAGGAATATGTCACCTTGAATATTTAAATATTTCTTTAAACTTTTTCCATGTTAGCTCGGTTTCTCTGAACAACTCCGCTGACCAGTTCACAATAAATAATTATTTTTGCATGCTTTCAACATTTGCAATCAAAATATTAACCTTAACCTACTTAGGCAATAAAACATCAAATCTGATATAACTCATATTGCGAGAATAAAAAGTAACTTGATACAAGAAGAATATTAGACACATTGTATTCTATTTTAACAAAAAATATTTTATGTTTAACAATTTCCATTTGTCATCTTTATTTACGTATTATTTTTATTCACACCATAATTGTAGTATGAACGATATAAAATGTAAAAATATATATAATCTAAGAGAAAGTTGACAAGTTAAAAATTTAGAACTGTGAAATTTGATAGAAAAATAAATACACTATTAACCATTATTTTAATAAGATCGTTAAATTGTTTATATTTTTAATTGTTCTTGAAAGTTAAATTACCGTGTGTCTCATTAATGTTGAAATTTGAAGTATTGTGTTTTCATTATTGTTGAACTTTATATTATTGTGCTTTAATTATTCTTGAATATTAATTCTTTTATTATTATTATCGTTGACAGAGGGTAATCGGGTAGGATTGATGAAGCTAATGAAAATATCTATAATAGAGGGAGAATTTTCTTGCAGTTACATGACATCATCTTTTAGTGTCACCAGTTGTTCCATTACTGCCTTCTAAATAATTTAATGTAATCCATTACCTGGACACCAATGGATTATAACTAAACAAATAACACACATGTGACGAAATACAAATGATATACAGCGTTTCAAAGAGATTGGTTCGTTTTCGATTTCTTGCTGTTTAATTTGACAAAGCTACACATGGGCTATCTCAGCAAGTCGTGCCTAATTTTGTAGTGATAGTGTGTTTTTCTTATAGCAAAGTCACATCGGGCTATCTGCTGGGGCCACCGAGGGGACTCTAACCCTTGATTTTAGCATTGTAAATGCGTAGATATACCACTATACTAGAGGGGTGCATGTAGTGATAGATTAGACTCTTTTTGGAACCACTTACTACCAACTCTTTACCGACGAATAATAGGATTTATCACTGATTTTAACAGCATAACAGCCACAAGACTCAAAGGGCGAGTGTGGTAGGTGGTAGTGTTCGATCCTGCGTCTCACACATTGGGAGTAGAGCATCACAACCATCGGGCTATGCCATGTAGGATTGCAGATTAAAATGTCGCAATGTGTATATCAACATTACCGTATAATTTGTATTATGGCTCTGAGTCGAAAACATACAGCTGTAAAAATATGTTTGGAATCCGAGAATAAAGAATCGTAACCAATATTTTGAGTTAGAAGAAAACTACTTTTGAAAATAAAAAACAAAGTTTTGAAATATATTGTCTGTTGTTAGTTTCAAACCTCGTAAACGAAACAAGGAACGTAATTCCAGTTTGGTAAATGATCGAATAAATGTATCCGATACACTTATTCATTTGATTTGCAAAGATAATCGAACACAAGTTAAGACATAGAAAGGATAGACTAGGCTCCATTAAAACACGCGAACTGCAACAGAAGTCCTATAAGACGGTAATTTTCAGGTAGTTGAGAATGGATTTGATTGTATACTGAAGAATGAAAGGTGAGTTTAACTTTCCTTTTCCTTAAGGCTAAGACAGTTGTAAAGGCTTAGCTTTATGTTACGTTATAACAGTCCTTATATTTTTAAATAAACGATGGTAAGATAGTCAGGTCTAAGAATAAGGGTTCCTATAACCTGAAAAGTTATTGAAACTGAGAAAATACTAAATATCTTTATGGGTGTACTTTTAAATAGTGTAGTTTGTATTGCAAAAAGTAGGTCTTATAAAGTCTGAGATTGTTTAATACAAATGACATTATTATTAAATGCTGACGATATACTACGTTAGCAACAAGTAGAATAAAAGCGTCAACAATATATTACGTTAGGAACTGTTCCACGAAAGTTTCACAACAATGAAATTATTTATGTTGCCCTGGTAACAGCTGGTAGTTCAAAAAGAGAGGTACGTTGGTTATTGTCACTGGTCACATGATGAAAGGTTTTGTTAATCTGATATTTGTGTTTGCAAACATAGGCATTAATATACCTTTTAGAACCAACATAAGGATAAACAAAAATAGTTACCAGTTTCTAAACAAAGAAAATAGTGTCTAAATATCATACATCTTCAACACAGAAACCTTTAAGAATTCGCCTCTAGAAAAATTTTTAAAGAAACTTTTCATAGATCGAAATTAGGAATAACGAAAGATTAATATACACAATTTCAGAAACAATTAACATATATTTAAATATATTTTAACAAAAAATAAAAATAAATTAATAATAATAGATTTTATCTCAGTCTGAAAAATGTACTTTCATAAATACATCTTTCATAAAAAATCAAATTACCAAATACTTATTTTTATAATATTTTCTATCAGTACTAGAAATATCGCAAATTATAAATTTTAGAAAAAAGAAGATCCTAAAAATATAATAAATGTTCAATAAAGGATAAATATCTGAACATTTTAAAACTGCTATGTATGTAAAATTTTAATCTCCAATGCAGCGTTAGGTATATCACTGATGGTGGATGTACACGGTATAAGTTTGTGATGGTGATAGATGGACGTGCACTTTTTGCAAATACACAAACTGTTGTGGACTTGTCCATAAGCTGTGCTGGACCTCAGTGACGAACTGCTGGTTCTTTATTCCTCTTTTCTCTATAAATCGTTTCATTAAATACTATTGGTTATAACTTTCAAATTTATTCTACTGCCCATGCTCGTCTACTTAACAGAATTTCAAACATAAAAACTGTGTTTTGTTATTACATATTTCCTGAAAGCTATTTTTCGATTGAATATTCTAAGGTCCCATCCGAATGACTTAAGATATGTATGTTGCATGTGAGAGGGTTTATAGGTTGCGTGTGTGGAAATGATAAAAATGCTCTACTAATATCCAGATGGTAGAAAATTTTCTTCGTTGCCGAGTAAAAAAATCTAGTAGTTTTCTGGAAACAGCATTGCTTGCAGCATCAACTGTTAAACGTGGAGTTGGCCTAGGAGATCCTTTCACGGTATTCATATTTGAGACCATCTTGAGTTTGTCGCTATTCGTTACACCGTCATCAAAGAGCGCAACCCCAACTGCAACCTCAGATAAATACCACAAATGCCGATTCATTGCCTTTGTACCAACTTCCTTAATCATATGATTTTCATGCAATGCAAATTCCTTGAGTTGTGTAAGGTCCCTTTGAGCTGCCATGGAAGCATCCTTAGCTGTAAACCATGAGAGCAAGTAATGCTTAGTTATAAAGACACACAAATCGCCAAGTTTGCTGCAGAAATGTGCGTCAAATGAAACACGAGATGAAGCAGGCCGTGGTTGCAGTCTACCAAACTCCTCTTAAAACATCCAAATTTTTAGGGAATATATTGCTCGAGCCATCCATCGTGCACGATGTACAGCACCAGAAGTACGGAAAGAAACTGAAGAACGTCCGTAGGGAAGAGATCCAAGAAAAATGACAGCTAATTCCAAGAGCTCTTTATAATCGTCCCGTGGTTGATGAGATTGAAGGAGATTCTGACAAAATTGAATAATATCATCCTTCCAAGGCTGTATTCGGAGTAGCATTGCTTCTACTGCTGTTATGCACTTAGTTTTATTAATTTTAGGCCAACAATCTCTAAAGTTTGAAAACAAAGTAATATCTGGACTTTTTGATGTCTCTATCACGAGAGTAGAGAACATAGCGCTTAGAAGAATCTCCAAAATGTGATGTCTACAGGCAAGATGCAAGAGCTCACGTTCAAGTAACATTTTAATCCTCAGATATACGCCAGATTTGGATCCTGTATTGGTCGCTAGAAGAGTACGGTTAGTAATTCGTTTCCTCCTTATGGAACTTGGGCTAATGGCAAGATTCTCGATATTATGTCCAATATGAGCTGCAAAAGGAAGCAAAATTTGCGCGGCTTTTCGGTCACTGATCTGGGTTCTGTCTAAAGCCGAAGTTAGCCTGTCACTAATGCCAACTTTTCGTTTGGTTCCGAAAGCATGTTGTTATTTTGTGCGCATTGCGCAACCTCTAAATATTAATGTATTGGATTGATTTTTATGCTAGCATATTTTTTTCATTGAATTGAATCAAATTATAAGCGAGCGACTGAGCGTCACAACTTTTTGTTTTTTGACGCATCCTAATGTACGTGTTGCATGTCAAAGCAGTTTCTGTGGAATTCTTTGTGACGTCTGATTCTTTGATACTCTCTAATCTCCTTACGTTCATGTATCATATGAAGAGGACATCCACCATGGAGATCCATGTGTTTTCAAAGAACTAGACGAAGAACTGATATTAACCAAACTTTAATCATTATATTAAATGTTTTAATAATGGTAGTTTGTGCGAATAAATCTAAAACTAAGCTCGGGAACGTTTTAGTTAAACTAACAAGAGTATAATATGATTGGAGAAAATGTTTCTGAAGCTTTTTGTTTAATTTGTATAAGGAGAATGTGAAATGACCGTGACACCTGATGTACCACACAAAAACATTGCCGACAGTAACGAAACAAAGAACCAAAATGAACGATTATTGGATATTTCGTAAGTTATAAATTACTCTGTCCCAGTATAATGTTTGGCTCAAGGCGTATGTGTATAAATTGACGTAATCTTCAACTAAGCACGGTTACAAATAAAATATCTGTACTGAATATTTACTTGAATAATTGTTGCAAATATTTTACTCTCATTGAATTCTAGGCCCAGTACTTTACAGTTTTGTACGTCCCAACAAAATTGTGCGGCAATGGAGGCGTTGATAAAACTCCAAAACAAAATGGACAGTGCTGTTGCTTTCAAGGTAAATGTTCTGCTATTTAACAAAGACCTGGCATGTGCAGGTGATTAAGGCACTTGACTCGAAATCCGAGGGTCGCGGGTTCGAATTCCCGTCACACCAAACATGCTTGCTTTCTCAGCCGTGAGGGCGTTATAAGTGATGGTCAATCTCACTATAGTTTTGTAGAAGAATAGCCCAAAGCCAAGAGCTAGCGGTGGGTGGTGTCTTCCATCTAGTCTTACACTGGTAAATTAGGTACAACTAGCGTAGATAGCCATCGTGTAGCTTTGGCGAAAATTCAAACCAAACTATTTAACAAAATAATAATATGTACAATTTATTATTTCAAAAGATCTATCATTATATTATTTAGCGTCAGTTTAATAGAATTCTTGTTTTGTAGATTTTGTAACATTTTATATATTTATATTATTCTTAAAAATTATTAAACTGATGCACATTGATTACAAACGCCCCCAAGTAACAGAGCAGTATATATGCAGACTTATAATGCTATAAGCCGGGTTTCAATACCTGTGGTAAATAGAGAATAGAATAGATAGTGTGGCTTTTGCTTAACTACAAACAAACAAATGATTTTAGATATTATGGTGTCTAATTTAATTGCATTTGTTTTTAATAGATTAAAACTTCCAACCCTGGTGCATTCAAAGTTCAACCAGCTTGCGGTGTTTTGTGGCCCAAACGATGTCTTCAAGTGGCGATTCAAACTATTCCTGGTAGGTTATTGAAGAAGTCTTTAAAGTGTGGGTTCAAACTATTCCTGGTAGGTAGGTTGTATAAGAATGTCTTAAAGCGTTGGATCAAACTATTCCTGGTAGGTTATTAAAGACCGTCTTTAAAGTGTTGGTTCAAACTATTCGTGGTAAGTAGGCTATTTAAGAACGTCTTATAGTGTTGGTTGAAACTATTTTCGGTAGGTAGATTGTTGAAGAACGTCTTAAAGTGTTGATTCAAACTATTCCTGGTAGGAAGGTTGTTGAAAAACGTCTTAAAGAAGTGATTAAAATGGTGGAATGTTTGGAGAACAATACACAGTTATGGTCTGTGTGTAACCTAACGGTGTAGTATAAAATGTCACTCTGACAACTGGAGTTCACACAACGCACAATTATATATTTCTATAAGAAACTCACAACAATATTTATGTAGTTCGAATGTCATAAGAAAGATACAACTGAAGTACAACTCTTTTGAATATGGCAATATATATATATATATATTACAGTTAGTTAGAATACCATCATATAAGAAAAACACAACAACAGTATTGTTCATAATAATATCATAAGATAAGAAACATATTATTGTGACAACGGGTTTAAACAAAAAAAAAAGAGAAAGAAACGCGTAACAACATCGCACGTAGTTTGGATATAAATTAATTTGTGGGCCAGAAAGCAGCGATTCATCAACTTAACACTATATTTTAACATGTTAACAGTACATTTAATTTTAAAATATTCTTATTTTTCACCATATCTGTTAAAACAACTGGTTTATGATTCCCGCTTCTCTGTGACACGTGCTCCTCATGTGACGTGGTTGTTAAATGGATGAAGGTACGTGATTACCAATTCTATACACTTTTACACTACAGCCAAGACTTTCGTGTTTCTATTGTTTGTAAAATATGATACTACGACAAGATTTACATTTAAATTATTTTACTCAAAGAAATGCCTGTTTTAAAAGTGATAATATATTTATATTTTTATAGGTATGGTCGTTCAACCAAACGATAAGATTCTGATTCAAATGGTTGCTGCAAATGAACATAACAAGAACGCCCACGAAGTTAAAAAGTTGTGGAGAAATATTTCTTCAGAAAGAATAGTCAGTCAGAAGTAACTACCATCAGTATTTGTTCATTTTGTTTATTAATATTTGTTTTAATTGTTTGAAATCTATTATGAAGTGAAAACTGGAACTGACGGGACGCAACTCTGTGTCACCCACCTGTATAGTAAGTAAATTTTAACTCTTAAAAATGCCACCTAGTGGCACAGCTCTATGTTTACGGACTTGGACAGCTAGAAACCGGGTTTAGAAACCCATGGTGGCCAGACAATAGATAGTCTGATGTGTAGGTCTTTGCTTAATTCCAAAGAAACAAACAAACTCGAAGAAACCGATTGGCAATAAATTCTTCGTCAGAATTAGTTAGGCCCAGTGATACAATTAGGTAAACATCAAGAATGCATTGTTTATTGACTGATATACAGTACTGTGAAACAGTATTTCGGTAAAGTCAGGCTATTTTCAAACAATAGTAGAAGGTAAATCACAGGTAAAACATCAACATATTACTAATCTTCATATTTAGTACAACAGTAACTCACTTGAAGTGGTTGAGTTCAGCAAACAGTAAATATTTTGTTTTAATTACTGCAGACAGTATTAGAGACATTGTTATAACATATGTAATCAACATGCCCTTTGTGATTTTACTTCAAACGTCTCTAATACTCTACCATAAAGTTCCCTTACAAGTAACTTGTGATTCGTCAAGTTTTTGAGCTATCAAATCCCAGATCTGTTCAACTAGATTGAGATCAGAGCTCTGTATGGGTCATTGTATCATTTAAAGGACTCCATGACAACGGGTTTGAACCAAAAAAAGAAAGAAACGCGTAACAACATCGCACAGATAAATAATTTCTGTATAAGTGGGATGAGTGTTTAGGATAACTATGTTCTTGGTAATGGAAACCTTTATCAAAGTACGGTATACCAAATATCAAATTACGGTACACCACGATGAATCAGTAGCTGATGGTACATGCAATAGCCCATTATTCTATCTATTTTGTAAATATCTCCTGTTGCCTCACCAGAAAAACAGCCCTAAGTCATCCCACTGCCTTCCCCATGCTTCATGGTTAGTGTTATGCAGTAAGGTAAATTTCTTTCATCTTTTTTTCCACTGAAGGTACAACCTACAATTTTAATCTATATATTTCAAACCTTGACTCATCAACAGTCCAGTTGTTGTGCTTTCTACAAAATTTCAGTCTCTTGACAATATTTGAAGATCAAAGTAGAGATTTTTTTTAACTGCAACACGACCAAATATTTCATTCTAGTTGAGTCTTCTAGATACTTTAGGTCCGGACACTTTTCTATCATTTGGTACATGGTTGTTGATCTTATGCCTAAGATCAGTACCAGTCTTCCTTCTGCCCTGAAGGCAATATAAACAAAGATATTTAACATCAGTATCAATGAGTTTAAGTGCTCTATCTCTTCCTTTCCTATTTTCAAATTTAACTGTCTCGGTCTCACAATATATGATGTTTTTGACAGTGTTTGGGGAACATTTCTAGTCTGCAGTAATCTGTCTAATAGTTCAACCAGCATTATGTATAGCTTTTATGTAAACTCTCTGCTCTAATGACATTTGTATGTGTGTTTTGGGGCCATGGCATAACAACAAAACTTAATGTATATTGTTAAACACTGTTTTTATCAAGATCACGTTGTGGAGTGTTATTAAATTGATTTCTTCCAACATACACTGCTGGCCAAAATCTTAAGGCCAACGGACATAAAGAAAAAATATGCATTTTGCGTTGTCAGACTCAACCACATATTTGAGTAGAGCTTCAAAAGATGAAAATAAGAAAAGGGAAAATAAAAATAAAACCTTTTTAGCATTTAATAGGGAAAATGTGAACACTATGAAATTAGCCTAAATACTAGCTGATTAAAAGCTTAAAACCATACTGAAACGAAGCGTTAATCATTAAATACGTAACGAAATTTAGTCATTTGTGTTCAAGCGTTGGTTTTGTCAACATCTCCTACTCACATCTCCTGTGTTACATTGAGTAAAAACATGGCAAAGGCTAAAAAGTTGATAGTTTGAATGTGGCAGAATTGCCGAGCTTCAAAAGTAAGGTTTCTCTCAGCGTGCTATCGCTGGTGAGATTGGGCGTAGTAAAAAGTAAAACTGCTGTTGCAAATTTCTTAAAGAACCCTGAGGGATGCGGAACGAGAATTTAAAATGGTCGGCCCAAGACAATTTCGCCGGCGTTGAGCAGGAGGATTTGACGGGTTGTCCGGCAAAAAACCAACCGATCGTCGAACCAGATTAAGGCTCTTACGGATGCAGAATGCAGCTCAAGAACAATAAGATAGCATCCACAAGAGAAAGGCTTGAAAAACAGTAAACACCTTCAAAGGCCACACCTCCTTCCACACCACGAAACAGCTCCGTTAAACTTAGCTGAGAAGCACCAAACATCGGACTTAGAAAAGTGGACAAAGGTTTGTTTTCTGATGAGAAAAAATTCAATCTGGATGGTCCATATTGCTTCCAATGTTACTGGCACGATAAGGATATCCCACTGGAGACATTTTCTACACGACACAGTGAAAGAGGTTCCATCATGATCTGGGATGTTTTCTTCTTCCATGGAACAATGGAGCTTCAGGTTATACAAGGGCGTCAAACAGCAGCTGGCTACATTGGCATGTTTGTTTGTCTTTGAATTTCGCACAAAGCTACTCGAGGGCTATCTGTGCTAGCTGTCCTTAATTTAGCAGTGTAAGACTAGAGGGAAGGCAGCTAGTCATCACCACCCACCGCCAACTCTTGGGCTACTCTTTTACCAACGAATAGTGGAATTGACCTGTCCATTATTACGTCCCTACGGCTGTAAGGGCGAGCATGTTTGGCGCAACGGGTGTGCGAACCCGAGACCCTCGGATTACGAGTCACACGCCTTAACACGCTTGACCATGCCGGACCAGGCATGTTGGAGAGAGCATTTTTTTTGACTGAAGCCCTCTCGCTTGTGTGGAAATGACTGGATCTTTCAGCAAGGCAAAGGACGTTTTTATGGCGAATCACTTGATTCTCTTGGACCATCTAGCGTGTTCGCCCGAACTGAACGCCATTGAAAATTTTAGGGGTGGATGGCAAGGGAAGTCTATAGAAATGGACGTCAATTCCAAACAGTGCGTGATCTTCGTAAAGCCATCTTCACCACTTGGAATAACATTCCAGCCAGCCTTCTGCAAACGTTTATATCGACCATACCAAAGCGAATGTTTGCAGCTATTTGCAATGACGCCCGTGCAACTCACTCCTGAGACCTTTTGTTGGGCATTTCCTACCCTGTTTAGGACTTCTTTTTGGAATGGTCTTAAACTTTTGACCAGCTGGTATTTAGGCTAATTTCATAATGTTCATGTTTTCTCTATTAGATGCTTCTTTATTTTTATTTTCACTTTTCTTATTTTTATCTTTCGAAGCTGTACTGAAATAAGTGGTTGAGAGTAACAATGCAAAATGCATATATTTTGTTTATGTTCATTGGCCTTAAGATTTTGGCCAGCAGTGTATATGCCAGTACCATACGTTAACCTCTCGCTAGCTTCTGTCTGTATAGTCAAGACACTACATAAGGTACCATGACAGTTATTTCAGACCCTAAATTTGATCAGTATGTTTATTCAAACAGAGCCCTTATAACATATCCTCGATACAAATATACTCTTCAAAAAAAAAAAAAAAAGAAACGCAAAAGGCAAAATTTGAGACAAATTGTTAACAAGTTTATTCCGGGTAGTTTTTTATGACATGTGTGAAACTTTGCACATTCACTGCTGAACATCCAAAGTCTGCAAAGGCGAAGTCCACGCTCACAAGTTTAAGTTTAACGTCACTCAACATCAATAACGAGTATGTCCCCTGTGAGCATCAATAACTGCTTGGCATCTCCTGCTCATGGAAGCGGTGAGATGACGAATCACATCCTGTGGAATGGCTGTCCACTCAGCTTGCAAAGTTGCTGCAAACTGAGGTAGAGTCTCTGGTTGAAGTTGTCGCCATCGCAGACGTTGGTATAACTCGTCCCAAAGATGTTCGATGGGGTTTAAATCTGGTGATCTGGAGGGCCAGGAAAAAACGTTGATGTTGTGATATCTCAAGAAGACAGTGGTGAGTCGGGCCGTGTGAGGACGGGCGTTGCCATGTTGAAAAACGTCGTTGATGTTCACCATGATGAGTTGCACATGGGATCTAAGAATCTCGTCGACGTATTGTTGAGCTGTAAGATTCCCTCAAATGTGCAAAAGGTCTGTTCTGGCATTGTAGGTGATGGCAGTCCACATTATGACGCTGCCACCACCAAATCTGTCAACTTCCTGCACACAGTT
Organism: Carcinoscorpius rotundicauda; assembly: GCA_011833715.1. Taxonomy (NCBI): domain Eukaryota; kingdom Metazoa; phylum Arthropoda; class Merostomata; order Xiphosura; family Limulidae; genus Carcinoscorpius; species Carcinoscorpius rotundicauda. The sequence continues at coordinate 58,575,702 of CM022398.1, forward strand.
TGTTTCAAAACGTTCACCTCAGTGACGGTAAACACGGGTTCCTCCATCATGCCTACGAAGCATGAAACGTGATTCATCTCTGAACCAAGCATGCCTCCATCGTCGATGAGGCCATACCCGATGTACCCGAGCCTACTTCAGCCGTGCTTGACGATGTTGCTGGGTGAGGGTGACGCCTCTGAGTGGACGTCGTGGTTGGATTCCTGCATCTGCATCTCGTAGATGGTTGCGTACGCTCTGATCGGAAATCCTACGCAGCCCTGGTATGGTTGAAGCAGTAGACGTCGCAGTGGTGGTCCTATCCCGAAGGTGACGTAACCGGATGTAGCGATCTTGTGCGGGCGTAGTCACACGAGGTCTGCCGGATCGTAGACGGTCACGAGTTTATCCATATTGTTGGTGACGATTACATAGCCTTGTGATGGTGCTTGGGTGGACATTCACAGCTCTGGCAACATCTGATCGAGATTCGCCTGCTTCCAAGCGACCAAAGACGTTGTTGTGTTGTGCTTCAGTCAGTCTTGGCATAACTGTATTGCTTGTCGATGGCTTAACACTGAGCTATGGAAATCGAGAACCCGTCACTTTTATAGGGATTTTGCACGTGTTGCGCTTGCAGAACATGCAGATCTCTCAAACAAATTTATTGGACACGAATGCGTTTTGGAGAAAAATCCGATGTTTTTCTCCGTTTTCAAAGTGCACAACTTTTATGGTCATTTTGGTCTGAGAATCAGTGCCTTAACACATGTAACATCCCATACTCGGAGCTTGTAACGTTATTACATATATTTCTCTTTAAAATAACAAAAATATCCCTTTTGCGTTTCTTTTTTTGAAGAGTATATGTTGGAATTATAAAGAATGACAAGTATTCTCACCCTGACTCATTCAATTGTCAATATGTATCAGTGAAACATTGCCATAGTGTTAAAATATACATTATGTAATGACATGGAAGAATTAGCCCCATAAAATGGAAAAATAAAGATATTCCCAACACTTTTACACAGGACTGTACCTGTGCTGTAAGTATTATCACGGGTTCGAACCTATGCTACTATTTAAGTTCAAAATGATACACCCCACACATTTTTTTTTGTAAAATTTACTGTGGCCAAAAGTACACGTCGATACAACGCTTTGTGTCTCTCGATACGTTTTGTTCAAAAATGTAATTTTTTTATAGGTAATGAGAAATTGAAGCTTATAAGTAAGAAATACGACAATATATATATCATAATATTGAAAGTAAAATATATTTCATATTGAGCAATTAAGCATCTACTCCACAAAAATAGGTTAAAATTAATTTCAGCTGTTGGTTTTAGTTTCTTTTAATATTCGACTATCTTCAGTCGCAGTATAAGCAGGATATATTGAGAGCAAATTTATAATTTTCCCAGCATTTCTCGTAATACGCCTAAACAATAACACACGAACAAAAACAAGATTCATTATATCAGATCTAATTGAAATACACGACATATTAATAAATTGCACCGGTGAAGGCCTAGTTGTTAACGTATACGGCTGCGTCTTAAAATGTCCGCTTCCTCTGTATTGGTATTTGGGTAATGATGTTAAATATCCAGGAAGGTCAGGTGCATTAGATCTCTTCCTCCATCCCGAACGTTGATGGCGTCTATCGTTAAGTGTTTGTTGATTGGTATAACTTTGGGCCAGAGTATAACACCGCACTCAGGCCCGTATCAAGGCAGTGTCCATGTATAGTCTCGACAATAATTTTTTTCTTTATATATTTTTATTTATTTTTCTATTTTTTTATTTCTTTCTTCCATAGATAAAATACTACTACTGCTAGTAGTTATAATAATAAAATAAGAAAAATCGGGTGCAATGATATAAAACTTGGTTTAAATGTCTGGTGCATGGTGGCCAGCTTGTTTAATACTTCTTAAATGTATGTTAAAAGGTGAGAGGTATTTAGGGCTACTTTCATCATGTACGTAGTATCTGTCGAGATCACACATTAAATCATTTTTATGCCAATTCTTATTAAAATACTTTAGAGAATTATGCAAGTCTTTGTTTGTTTGTTTTAAAATTTCGCACAAAGCTACTCGAGGGCTATCTGTGCTAGCTGTCCTTAATTTAGCAGTGTAAGACTAGAGGAAAGGCAGCTAGTCATCACCACCCACCGCCAACTCTTGTGCTACTCTTTTACCAAAGAATAGTGGGATTGACCGAACATTATAACACCCCCGCGGCTAAAGGGGCGAGCATGTTTGGCGCGATTTTATTATGTTATCAGGTGATGTTCCTATGGTTTTTACTTGAAAAACTTCTTGGATAATTTGCTCTTTTCCAGATTCTAATCATGATATTGTTTGTATGCTACAACCACGTTAATTTTGTGTCACAAGTTAAACCAAGAAATTTAGCAGAAGTAGCAGTCAGAAAAATGTTCGGATTCGAAACACAATGTCAATTTCATACCCTCCGCACATGTCGCGTAAAAATGCTCGGTTATTCAGTTCAAACCGCTGACTATCTTCCCTCTGTTGAGTAATTCAAGATTTAAGGACAGCTTTATTGAATTCTAGGGATTTCCGACCCGACAGTTTGGTCAACGCGTCTCTTAAGGGGTTTTTCAAGTACATAATTATTGTTACAATTACTATAAGTTTGACATAACACTGTCGGAAACAGTGATAATTACACGAAATGTGAAATAAATATTAAATTTAAGGATAAGAAAAGAACGTACCCGTCACGTGTTTAATGTTTTTTATGAAATCCATCACCCACAAACCAGTACTGACATTTTCCACACTATAATATACCATGTCTAATACTGATTGACTTCTCTGCTTCAATCCAAAAATACTGAAATTTTTCATTTCATAATTTACCACGATTATTACTGGTTTGCTTCTCTGGTTCAATTTATAAAATACTCAAATTTTCACACCATAATATACTGCGTTCAATACTGGTTTACTTCTCTGGTTTAATTTATGAAATAGTCACATTGTTTACACCATAGTTTGTCATGCTTTATACTGGTTTTCTTTTATGGCTCAATTTCAAAAATACTGACATTTTTCACACAAAAATATACCATGTTTAATACTAGTTTACTTCTCTGGTTCAGTTTATAAAATACTGACATTTTTTACACCATAGTTTACCATGTTTATTATAGGATTCCTTCTCTAGTTGCATTTATAAAATACTGACATTTTATACACCAAACTATACCACGTGTAATACTGGTTTACTTCTCTGGTTCAATTTATAAAATACTGACATTTTTAATGCCACTGTATAACATGTTTACTTCTCTGGTTAAATTAATTAAATACTGAAATTTTCTACACCACTGCATACCACGTTTAAAAAAGGTTGACTTTTCTGGTTCAATTTATTAAATTCTGACATTTTTTACACCATAATATACTATTTTTAATCCATGTTTACTTCTCTTGTTCAATTTATAAAATACATTTTTCACTCAGTAATATAACATGTTTGATACTGGTTTACTTCTGTGGTTCAATTTATAGAATACTGATATTTTTACATTATAGCATATTTTGCTTAATACTGGCTTACTTCTCCCGTTCAATTTATGAAATTTTGACATTGTTTACACCATAATATACCATGTTTAATACCGGTTAACTTCTTTTGTCCAATTTATAAAATAATGATATTTTTTCACCAATTCATACCATCTTGATACAGGTTTACTTCTTTAATTCAGTTTATAAAATATTGAATTTTTTTACACCAATGTATACCATATTAATACTGGTTTACTTCTCTGGATCAATTTATATAATACTGGCATTTTTCACACCTTAGTATATTCTTTTTAATATAGCTTAATTTCTCTGGTTCAGTTTATAAAATACTGACATTTTTAAGGCATGGTATCCCACGTTTTATTCAGGCTAACTTCTCTCATTCATTTATAATATACTGATATTTTTACACAATAACATATCATGTTTAACACAATTTTACTTATCTAACCCAATTTATAAAATACTGACATTTTGTATGCCATAATATATTGTGTTTAATGTGGGTTTACTTCTCTGGCTCAGTTATTACAACACAGATATTTTTTGCAACATAGTATATCATGTTTAATACTGCTTTACTTCTCTGGTTAAATTAATGAAATAGTGACATTTGTTACACCACAGTTTCAAATGTTTAATAGAGGTTTATTTCTCTGGTTCCATTTATAAAGGACTGGCATCTTTTATACCATAATATAGCGTACTTAATACTGGTGTGCTTATTTGATTCAATTTTTAAATACTCATATTTTTTTTCCTTAATATGCCTTGTTTAATACTAGTTTACTTCTCTGGTTCAGTTTATAAAATACTGACATTGTTCACACCATAACATATCATGTTTTATACCACTTAACTTCTTTGATTCAATTTATAAAATATTGATATTTACATTGTAATATACCATGTTTACTATTGGTTTACTTCTCTGGTTCAATTTATTAGACTATAATTTCTAAGTTTTATTTCCATAATATCCTTTTATAGATAAAGTTTTAAAAGCCCTCGTTTTAATAATTAAATAATTTTGAGATGTTTGGAAATCTGTTGCGTGATAGATTAGAAAAAAAAAATTCAGAAAATGTTTAGTGACGAGACGAACGCTAGACCAATCTTCAAAAGAAAAAATATCTCCATGACAACCGTTGATTCTTGATGAATTTGTGATTATATAATAGCTCATTCGTTAGAAAAGTTCATTTTAATTTCCTTTATATAAACGCATGTTCAATTAATAATTTATTTTTGAATTTGGATTACGTTTCATAATGAAATAGTTACAAGTTATCTGCGGGTATTTTAGTTTCAATAATTTAGTTCATACATTGTCGATAGATGGCAGTGTATATAAAGATGACTGTTCCTTTTGTCAAGAAAGTATTGAGCTTTCTCTGATTGTTAGAAGTTTCAGTTGTTAGATATACCTTTGAGCCACCTCTACACGGTATGTTTGTTTATTTTATTCGAGGATGAATTTTAAACTCGTCTATAAAACTAATTAAGTTATGAAAAATCTGTTTGTTAAGCACCGCGACACTTCACTAATCAATTTTGGTGTCACCGACCTCAATTGTCTCTTTAATTTGTTCTTTTAGGCTTCGCTCTACATTTTTTTTATTAATACATTTTAGTCTTCATGGTCCCTGCTAATCTCCTTAGTAACCACTTTGTTACTGCTTAAAGTATTCTACAAGGTGTCACATGAAAGGATTGTTAAAAATTAGCTTACTAAGTGAGAAGGAATAATTGGATTCATTGGATGGAAATTGGTAGGATAGAAGTAATTAGAGAGTTGCTATTGAAGGAATTATATCACAAACTGGAATGTCACGAGTTGGTACTCCAAGATTCAATGCTAGTACCTTTGCTCTTTTTACTTTGGGCCCGGCAGGGCCAAGCGTGTTAAGGCGTGTGACTCGTAATCTTAGGGTCGCGGGTTCGCATCCCCGACGTGCCAAACATGCTCGCCCTTTCAGCCGTGGGGGCGTTATAATGTGACGGTCAACCCCACTATTCATTGGTAAAAGAGTAGCCTAAGAGTTGGCGGTGGCTGGTGATGACTAGCTGCCTTCCATCTAGTCTTACACTGCTAGCCCTCAAGTAGCTTTGTGCGAAATTAAAAAACAAACACACTTTTTACTTTACACCATGACATAGGTCAATAACTGGTCAATAAATTACTTAAATTTGCTGATCGTCCGATGAGTTGGTCAAATAAATGGCAGGTGACTTTAATTATAATAAATGCAAGGTAATGCATGCGAATTTCAGACCTGAACGTGTGAAAGAGTTTGTCACGTTGCCTTAGGACGCGTTCATGTACGTTAGTTTTGTTTGTTAACATGTTTTTTTTTTTTACTCGTTTCATCAGTCTTTTTGCTGATACCAAAGACAGATTAATTCATGAAGTACGAATGACGGCTGTCATGTATTCAAACACGACCTATGATAATGAACATTATCGTCATATCTAATTTGTTAAGGTCATGGCCAAGTGGTTAGGGCGCTCGACTCGTAATCCGAGGATCGCGGATTCGAATTCCCGTCACTACTAAACATGCTTCCCCTTTCAGCCGTGGGAGCGTTATAATGTGATAGTCAATGCCACTATTTGTTGGTAAAAGAATAGCCCAAGAATTGACGGGGGGTGGTGATGATTATCAGCCTTTCTTTTAGTCTTAAACTCCTAAGTTAATGACTGCTAGCGCAGATAGCTCTCGTTTAACTTTATGGGAAATTTAACACACACAAACAAACATAGCGGAGATACATAATAAACAAATCCTTTGTTTGCTCAGGCCTGAATTCAATGTTAGACGAAATGGTAATATAGTGTTTCTAATTTTATTGAATTTTGTACAAACATTTATACGAATAACTTCAAGAGTGTAATGAAAAAGAAAGATCCTAGCGTTATGGTTGACCAGTCTATTTAAGTCTTCCAAAACAGCGTAAATAGGGTCTTAGATTAAATCTATATAAATACATAATACAAGTTTGAAGAGGCTATATCCAAATTGTTTAGCAATAAAATATCTTTATTTCCCGTTTTGTGAAATATTTTTAAAAGTTTACAAAGGTTTAACACTTCTTATTTATCTAAAACTTTTGTTTTTAGCTGTTTTTTTAATAATGTTCTTGTTAATAAGCTTTTAAAAAAATATAGAAATATTGAATGCAAATATAAAGTCATAGTATAGACCATTGGTAACACAATATTTTGTGAATTGTATTCATTCTTTTGAGTCTCACCTCAGGAAGTACATTGAGTTGTTGAAAGTGGTTAGGGAGAGAGATGCTGGGCTGATAACTGGGATGGGAAGAATGTAATACAAGAATATGCGAAGAACTCTTTAAAAAGACATTTTGTATAAATCTGAATTGTGTGTTTAACTGAATTACCAGGTTTGGTGCATCGTCTACTGGCAAGAAAGGTAGGGATATGAGTTACATAAGAAAAACTTTATCGAGGTTGGGATCATCGAAATGGCATGTTTAAAGAAATTTCTATGACTGGTGAAACGTCTGCTAGTAAGAATGGTAGGAATATCAGTCGCATAAGAACAACTTTATTGAGATAGGGGTCATCTGAATGGCGTGTTTAGAGGAATTGGTAGGGTTAGTGCAGCGTCTGCTGGTAAGAAAGTTAGGAATATGAGTGACGTGAAAAACTTTATCGAGGTGGGGGTCATCTTCAGCTGAGACAATTTTTGAACAGAATAGTTAGTGTTTGGAATGGGTTTTCTCCAAATGCTGTAAAAGCAGTAAATTTATGGGGAGGGGAAGCTGAGTTTGTTTTGTTTTGAATTTTGCGCAAAGCTACACGAGAGCTATCTGCACTAGCCGTTGGTAATTTAGTGGTGTAAGACTATAGGGAAGGCAGCTAGTCATCACCACCCATCGCCAACTCTTGTGCTACTGTTTCATCAACTAATAGTGGGATTGACCGTCACATTATAACGTTCCCACGGCAAACATGTTTGGGGATTCGAACCTGCGACCCTCAGATTACGAGTCTAGCGCCGTAACCCCTCGGCCATGCCGGGCCAAAAAGCTGACAAAATAAATTATTTAACGTACCCTATCACTTGTTTTGTTTTAAGTATATTTCATTTCTTAGTAGTATGAATAATGTGAGATCTGGTCCACTTAGCAATAACAAGTTAGTTAATTTATTCCACAGAGCCTGCTACAAATTACGATCACTTTAACACAGTCGTATAATATTTGAACGTTCAGCAAACGTTTACTCGATAATGATACTGAGACCAACGTGTAAATAAACTTGTACAATTCTATGGTTAATCGATCGATTATCTGATCTGGATACTTCACTCACTTTTCAATCACTTTACGAACCGTATTCGGTGCTTCACGGGTTATCGTATTTATAATGGGTCTTTGTTTCCAGATTAACATTCAAGAATATTCTGGGTACACTGTTAAATTGTTTTTTTAAACTAGTGATCACCGTGTTAACAGCTCCCTCTAGTAAACAATTCAAATAAAACATTGAAAATATAGCTTAAAACACATCCCTTTTCTGGATTCTCAAATTTTTTGAAAAAGCCTAGTATAAAACATTGTAATATGTGTGGTAACAACTAACCTTACGATTATTTTTATGTATGTGACGCCCCAAATGAACTAACAAATCCCATGTTGTGTTTGAATTTATGGTAAGTTACTTTCAGAAGAAGCTAGTTTCATCGATGTGGTTTCAGACTTCATTCATTTTGTTAGTTTTGACGTCGTTTTAGTTTTAATATAATTTATGTATCTCCGAGTTTTATACAATAGCATTTCCTCTTTCATTTGTCTATCCAACTTTGTCTTCCAACCCTATCACGACAGTTTACTTTAAGTTTCTGTTTTTGGCCTTTGTCAATCATTATCTTATGAAAAAAATGGGACAATGTTGACATGGAGCCAAACCGTTAAAGTAATTCCTGTAAACCCGATGAACCCGAGCTCATGCTATTAATTATAATCGATTTCTAAGTATGGCTCATATATATGTTAATGTTGCTGGAAGGACATGATAGGTTTTTAAACCATGGACAATGGTTAAAAAAAGGGTTTAAAAACGTAAAGTTTTACAGAATTAAATCACAGAATTTTCATAGATACTTTAATTGTTGTCCATTTTATACGTTCCGCATGTTTTATGTCAATTAGTTCTGGTCAGTGTAATAATTCTTTCTTCGAAAGTCAACAAAACAGGCTCGGTTTGGCCTAGCACGTTAAGGCGTGCGCTTCGTAATCTGAGGGTCGTGGGTTCGCGCCCGAGTCGCGCCAAACATGCTCGCCCTCCCAGCCGTGGGGGCGTTATAATGTGACGGTCAATCCCACTATTCGTTGGTAAAAGAGTAGCCCAAGAGTTGGCGGTGGGTGGTGATGATGACTAGCTGCCTTCTTACACTGCTAAATTAGGGACGGCTAGCACAGATAGCCCTCGAGTAGCTTTGTGCGAAATTCCAAAACAAACAAGTCAACAAAACACATACCAGTCTCCTTTCACGTTGTTCACAAAGGTTACGTCACCAGTCACCAGTGTGATAACTATGTTTCCCCTCTACTTGGTCACATCTCTGATCATATTGTCTACCATTGTTGTTTTGGTTACTAGGATTAAAAATATAAGGGCTGAAATATTTGAAGGATGCCAGGATCCCGAGGCTGAGTAAATTTAGCTTGAATGGTAGTTTTCTGATGTATTTGGTGTTTTGTTTTTTGTGTGTCTGTCAGAAACTTGTGTGATAACTTGAAATAAGTACTAAGAATGTAGAGAGAATCAAACCTTGCCTCTGTTTACAATTTTACCCATTTAGTGTAGTGAATAAAATAGCGGTCTCGAAACTATAATACAATGGACATGTATGTATGTGAGAACCCTGAATAACCTTCTCCGACTGTTTTTTCAGGTTAACATGCAGCTTCCCATTTCATTCGGAGCTCCTGTCATCTGAATCTTTGGATATACAAGAACAGTCATCCATTATGTTCCCTTCATCACCGGCGGTCAAAATGACCTCACATAAAGAGACTGGAGAGACAATTATTACATCTGAAGACAAGGAATTTATTGAAAAGGTAGAGATATAATACCAGTGTTACTTCTGGATGTACATATAACAGCAGTGTTCTTTCTTGATGTAGATATAATACCATTATAATATAGTGACACAACTATCCTACCCTGGCAACACAAAAAAAAAAAATCTGTTATGTTCTGTATATATATCACATCTATCATTCTCAGTTTTCAACTAAATTTTCCTTTTTTTTCAGATTGAAGCTGTCCGAGACCGTCTGGAGAGCCACAGTAATTTGTCAATACTAATTCTTGCTTTAGCACTGTTTCTATTAATGCTTATGGTGTGCATAATGTGGCAAGTTAGAGGTTTCTCAGTCTTATTGTATAGCAACAAAAACTGTCTAGACTCGTGTGTTTTTTTTTGACTAACAGTTAGCTTATTTCAAAATTTTGAAATTATTTTTTCTATTTTCTTATCAAAATCCACTTTGTGAAACAACTTTCGATAAAATGTCGACGATTAAAGTCTGATATTAAAATATGATATAACGAGTGGTGCAAACTAATTTGATTTAAATGAAATTTCCGAACAAATCCATTCATTCGAATAATTAATGGGGCAGAAATCAAGTCTCCATCTTATTGATATATAAATAAAATGTTTCCAAAATTACTATGATAAAGTTTCAAGTTCAAAGGAAAAACATACCTATATAATCCTTCAAAAAATGCGACTGTATGTAAATATTTTGATTTAGGTTTCTGGGACTGTCGAAACTAAGCTTCGGCAGTTTGCGAAGGAAATAATGTATTTCACATCACAAATATATAAATGTTAATCAAACTGGATTTGGGAAGAATGACTCTGGCCGATTATGACATCATACTCTAATGAAACTCTTGCTTGTATGATACTGAAAAAACAAACAAACATTATTACACGATGTGCAACCCCCAACTTCGCGAAATTTTTATCCTGTGTGCATATATATTTGCAATAGGGACACGATTTTTCCATTTCGCCTCAGTTTCCTGTCGTGAACTTTATTTTCTCCATTCAAATGTGTAGGATGCTGTTTGTTGTTGTTGTTTTGAATTAAGCACAAAGCTACACAATGGGCTATCTGAGCTCTGCCCACCACGGGTATCGAAACCCGGATTTTAGCGTGTACGTCCGTAGACATACCGCTGAGCCACTGCAAATGTTTAGGAAGAAACTGAATTTGCTGCGCGTAGTGGAGCGCAACGAAGGTGAAGAATTTAACACGCAGATTCGATGTTTACGGAGTTATAAAGCGGTGAATATCATCAGAAACAGTTCTGTGTTATCAGTGTTTCAAGTACCTAGCGACTATTAAAGCGAAATCCTGTCATTTGTGGTCAGAAATTGAGAAAAAAAACTTATAAAAATGTTTTTAAGCACGTAGGGGGAAGATAGGACATCATGAACGCTTCACACGCGGATCTAATTCTCTTTCATGAATAACAAAGTTAGAAATCGATAAAGAGCTTCAGAATGAGTTTTGTATTGTCTTTGACGCCATGAAACGTCATTTCCGTTAACATTTGCATTCTACTGAATGTAAACATTTTCTTAGAACACTCAACCCGACCTATTTGTTCACATTTATTTTGTTTCTAGACGTAGTTGGTAGTTTCGTTTTACATCATACAAAATACATAATCAGTGTCATTGTTGGTGAAACACACGTGTGGCAGGGTAGGAACGAAATTGACCATTTTATTGTGAGTGTATATTGTATTCATTATAATAAGATTTATTATAACCTTTCAACTTGTATCCTTCCTTGAGAAAAATCGTATTCCGTAAAAAAATATTTTTGAGAATTTCAGGAAAGGACACGAAAAGTGAACAATGAATGGTGCATGATAAGGTAAGGTCCAAGCTCCTGGGACTCCAAGTGAGTTTTATCATTAATTAGTAAGTTGCTCACCATTAGCGATATAAATGTGTTTTGTCTTTGGACATGAAAACAAAATTCAACCGAAATTTCTATACAAGGTTGCAAATCGGTGATAGACACCATGCACTGTCTCCTCTACGATGGTTAGGCACCCCAAGTGAGCACTGACGCTACAGCTCTCTTGCGAGGCAACAAATTGCCCTACACGGTTAGTGTCTTTTGAATGGTGTATTTGAATCTTTTCTAAGCTTCTGCATACATTTATATTTAAAATAAAACACGTGAATGACTTCATATTTCAATGAGTAACTTTGGTAATCATTCGAAAGGTGACTTAGTACATTACTGTGATGATGTGACAAGAAAAATGAAATAATAATTTATTCGTTATATTCTAATTGATTTTTTTCTGTCTTGTATTTATTTTGTTTTAGTTAAATTATGTGTAGAAATGGTTACATACTACTTCACAATTTGTGTTTTATTGCATATGAAAGAAAACTGAGCAAATCTTAAACAAACGGCAGCAAAACGAAAACTTTAGGCCTAAGTCAGAGTTAGGTAAGTTACGGGTAAACCTGAACAAGTCATTGCTCCAGATCGAATTGAAACCATCAACTCTCCTTCCACGTGCTATTCACGTGCTTTGACCGTGTTTGTCTGAGTTACCCCAATTTTCTGAAAATTCTTCTCGTGTACGATGACACAATGCTGGCAACTTGTACTTTGTCACGAAAGAGTTTCCGTGTTTACACTTAACTCCAGGCTTCGGTTTTTAATGTAAATTTAATTAAAAGCAGGGACATATAGAAAATGATATGGTTATAAACCTGAATTAAAGAGACGTAACCATCTATGTACAGTTTTATTAGAAATATTTAGTTTAACTACGATGTTAAGTTTAGATCATAATATGTGCAATTCGTTGTACCACCTATCTCTGCCAAGATTTATTAGCTTATTATAATTTTGAGTAACGTTTTATAGAAGATCATTTCGTATATTTCCATGTAGTTTCCACAGTAGCAATGTTTGAAACCATTTCATCGTGTTTAACGCATTGAATTAAACTCATTTGATTTTCAATGATTTTCTTCAAATGTTCTTTTGTTGTTGAAAAACAAACAAAAACTGTCCTTATCGAACCATAGATTTTATTTTAGCTGTAACTTGTGTTTTGTGGTTATTGTATTTTATTCGTTTTGAGTAAGTTTCGTTACAATAGCGCCAAACAGTAAAAGTGTCATTCGACAAAGATTGTACTTTGAGTATTTTTTTAAATAGTGAAATTTTATTTGAAGTTTTATAATGATAATCAAATCATTATGCTCAGATTAACTATCTTAAGCCTAATGAATTAAGATTTAATACTGTATTTTCAGTGGGTTTTTTTTCTTCTGTATGGATGTGCGTGACGAAACAGGAAGTAGTGGTACATTTTGTACGGGTAGTTAAGCTATAAGTTACTATGAGAGCTTCAGAATATAATATACCTTATTAATAAGGTAAGATATAACGTACATTCATCACGTGTTAAGTACAAAGCCAAAAGTAGAACTTGGCAACGAGCCAAAATTCCTGAAATCTAGTGAGAAATAGGAGCATGTTTTCAGTGATCCATTAAAAGAAATGTTGTAATCTTAGGGTTTCAGCGGTTTGTGGTACACAGGATCCTACATAATCTGTCGTATTTGGCCATGGGGCTTTATTCTACCGATTTGTCTCGTGTTTTTCAGATTCGTAGTTTTCAAGGTTCTGAGTGTTAATACTTTTCTAGTTGTGAAACGATAGTTTATAAACTTTGACTTTTAGAAAGAGAGAGAGACAAACTGCAATGCTTTGTTTTTAAAAATGGAAATTAATAAAAAAAACTAGTATACTAATAAAAATTACACGTAGGATAATTAAACCAGCAAATTAATTTTATCAAGTTTTGGGAAAATATTTTCATCCCTTCAAAACTATTTTACAAAGAGTGAAACTCAGACATTTCCGCTTTCAGCAATAAATAAAAGGAGAGACTGTCTAATTACCAAACAAAATGTTAAATTCCAAAAAGGCAAGTGAATACTCGTATTTATTGTGTCATATAATGAACTGTAGTTTCCCCCCTGAGGACAAAACATAGTTAATCATGTGACAATAACAAAATTCAAGTGTCATCGCATGCACTAAATTTCTGAAACTATTTTATATGGAAAACAAAATTGGTTTTATAACTCTGTATGTAGCCAATCAAAATCACTTTAATCTTTACGTCAACCACTGCATCATTGCTTTAAAATGTAAGATATTTGACCTTCTAACGTCCATGAAAATTTGAGTACAACTTTACAACTTTCGTAAATATATCTGTAATGTTTACTGCTATGACTAACATGTCTGTAAAATAATGTTTACTTTTGTAACAAACATGTTTCTAACGCAATGTGTTCATGTCAACATATGGAATATAATGACTTGCAACATATTCAAAAGAAAGTTTACGTGTATGTGTTTGTGTGTATAGATATATGACTAACACGAACAAACAGAATATTCTAAAGCATGATCTGAAGAGATCGCACCTCTTTTGTTCAGGTTTCGCTTCGTGCTTGTTACTGTGTTTTAAAATACCTAATATTTCAGCATATCATCTATATTTGATATGACGTCGTAATTGATATACCAGTTTCAACAAAAATGAAATGAACATGTTAAATTCTCAAAATATTCTAACATTATTCTTGTTTTGGCAACGCTAATTAGGTAGAACCTTATAAACTAATGAAGTGTTAAACAGCTATGTTTGGTACACGAAACGTTCAGTAGTTCTGTTTCGTCCGGTTGGCATAGAAATCATTCCAGGGATAACATTTTTCTACAATTTTTTGGTGTTTGTTCTGTGTAAGTTTCTTTGTACTCGGTATATTCTATAAGTTTCTATATCATTTGTTAACAATAATTTTAACACTTTAGTCATGCTGTAATGTCACATTACACAAACTCCAGTCTTATCATATCAGTTTTTCCAAGAATTTATTATTTATTGTTCGACGTTGAATTAAGACATGACAGGAAGATTAATTTATAATACTGCGGTACAAAGAGGGATTCAGTAGGCGTTTGGTGTCCGCATTGACGTCAATATTGTTTCGCTTTCTTATTGGTTGACTTAACTCTTATATAAAGGTAAAAACATTGTGGATAATTGCGCTATTTATAGCAACAGCCGTGGGTTGGTTGAAAAGTCTGAAATTAAAAGAAAAATATGAAGACAGAAATTTCAGTGATTCATTTTGTGTATTATTTACTTTAAAACAGTAGCATTAATATTCGTTTATTTCGTTGTGTTTTTTTCTTTCTTTAGCTGTTTATTTATTATTCATCTCTCTATCTACTTATCAAACTGTTTTAAGTTTTAAGATCCTCTGTCACTTTCTCTGCAGCATATTTAATCTGATGCAGGGTGTTTTAATTGAACATTGATAATTGATGAAAATTTGTAGAATGGACGGCAACTACCTCTTGTGGAGACACAAGTGTAGAGGACGACGTTTCGAAAGTCTTCCGCCTTTCACAATCCACCAGGACACTATAAAAGACCAACAACATCCCCCCACACACACACTGACCTAAACAATCTATCAAATAATACATTGATAATTAGTGGTCTTTTTCACTAATCGCATATCTATTGTTTCAAATAATCACAAGATATATACAACGGTTTTATATCTTGGCAATGTGAGAGTTTACCATTTTAAATATTTTTTGTATGTATTCATATTGTAAAACAATGGAAATAATGCGTAAATATGAAATTAACAGATTGTCCATTAGACATTTCTAAACAGATCGAAGACCTTATAACATGCAGCATGAACATGAACTTGTACTAATCTCAAGCTAATTTAATGCCTAGTATTAGTAATAAAACATTATTTTTTTATTTATTTTTTGTTACACGAGCGTGCTTTCAAGACAGTGACCTCTGTGTCAAATATCATAACATATAGTATGATCAGAAATCCAATTACATTGTTTACAACATGTAGCGTTCAATAAACTTTGGCAACTTGCCAAGACGCAGTCTGGTAGTGCGTTACACTTTAGTATTGTTGAAAGAACGTAGAATGTCAGAAGGGAAGGGTAGGGATGGAAATGGTTACTCCATCTATATCCTGTTATACAATACTTACGACGTCAAAACTGCATCATTTTTAGAAAATGGAATAAGTCCTAATTTTGACCAATGAAAAATGAGGATCCGCCCGATCACGTGTAGAGCGCGTGGATTTCTAGTGAAGAAACCAATAACAAGAACGTCACTTGTGTTATAAAACCGGCGTTAAGGTGCGGTTTCTCCAGTAGTTATTAGCAGTTGTAGAGGCAGGGAGAGAAAAGACTTTAATGTTAAAAGGTTTGAAGTTTTGTAATAAAGGATTGCATTTGAAAAACGTGTACTTTTCACAACCGTTCCATTTAGGTCTGATTATAAAATTAAACATCGCTTATTATTTTTGTAACAGGCTCATAAAGTTAAATTTCAGCTTACATTACCTACGGAATTGCGTTTTACGTTTAAAAAGTTCCTTTATCTGGGATCAAAATATACATAATTACAAATCTGTACAGAGTGCTTAAGTGACAAGTATTTTTTGTTATTAAGATTGGTAGACATTCAGAATATACCAAAGTAAAAACTAGTAACTCGTAGAATTT
Source organism: Carcinoscorpius rotundicauda (assembly GCA_011833715.1). Taxonomy (NCBI): domain Eukaryota; kingdom Metazoa; phylum Arthropoda; class Merostomata; order Xiphosura; family Limulidae; genus Carcinoscorpius; species Carcinoscorpius rotundicauda. The sequence goes on from CM022398.1 coordinate 58,591,922, forward strand.
ATTTTCGTAATAATAAAGTTATCTGAGAAACAATTTTTCATTTGGGTAACTTGACTGGTTCAAAATGGACTGTTATCCGAGTCAGCCCATCAATATTGAAATTAAAGATGAACGCCATGTTGAACCTCTATGCTCTAATGAGGATGATGATTCACTAAACTTTAGACTGGAAGAATTCTGGGATGCCGAAAAGCACCGAGTTCAGCTTGTCGAAAGTCAAGTTTTATCTAGCAGTTTGGAGAATCAATTTCTGTACGAAGATAGCGTTAGCAAACCCATTTCAGATATATTGGATTTCGTCCAGAAGGTAGGACCGAATACTAGGGTTGGTTAGGCCTAAAATAGTAGCGAGGCACCTCATTTACTTCTCGACAAATAATATAAGTAGGCCTATGTTTTGATACTCATTTTGGTTTTTAGGTGTCAGAAAACCTAAACTTTATTTCGTTTGTATACTCTGTTTTAAATAAGGTAACAAACTGTTGTTTACAGGTCTTTTTTTTTTTTTTACGCTTTCTGATATAATAGGTTTTTGTGTTGTTGTTTTTTAAGTGCCTGTGATGTTTCGTTATCCCCAACAAAGCCCTGGATTTCCTGCCGCATATAACTATATTTACATATTAACTATGTTAGTATTGCTATCTCCTTCCATTCATTTATGCCGCGGTAAGTATTGGGCCTAAAACACTAAACATCGAACTTAGATACACACCGCCATTTTGTACCTTTTGAGCTATACAACAAACATTTAATGTTAATAGTATGAGCTGCGCCTAATAGATATTTTTTTTGCTTAGCAACCGAGTTGTCCAGGGTAATCAAAACAACCCATTTGTAAGTTATAAGCCTCCCAGTGGCTCAGCGGTATGTCTGCGGACTTGCACGCTAAAATCCGGGTTTCGATACCCGTGGTGGGCAGAGCACAGATAGCCCATTGTGTAGCTTTGTGCTACACAACAACAAAAACAACAGTAAGTTATAAATTGAATCGGTTGTACTGTAAAATATCTCTGCTGTAGGTTAACTTTAACTATATATACATTTTAAACTTTTGATACGAAAGTCAAAATTTGTCTTGTATTTTAAGCCTCGATTATTGAAGTATCGTAATGTTTCGCATCAGTCAGTTTTTAAATTATGGGATATATCTCGGTATTTTCGAAAAGAAATAAGGAAAAATTTGGTGCAAATAAGTATTTTCTTTAAAAAGAACACTATCATACCACAAGTGATGCAGTCGTATATCTGACTGTAGGAGGGTTTGGAAACATCTTTTTATTTAAAATGCATAAGTAGTGGGAAAATAGTGGATGGAATCTATGAAGTAGAAGAACCACTATTTTACGTATTAGTTAGTAGCTATGTAGACATGAATATAAACAGTTAATGTTTGTAACACATCCTCCCCCACTCCCAAGCTACTGGTGGATTAATATTTGCATTCTATAATAACAATGTACTGACTTCAAGTATTCTTTGATTGGTTTTGTTAGCAGGTTCCCACTCGCATCTCTGACGTAGATACCGGTCTTACAATACGTGGCGAAGATATACCAACAGTTTACACCATCAGTGGTCTGCAAAATTATGAATTTCCTGTCGTTGGTAAGAGGTTATTAAAATTGTCGTTTTCTAATTATAAGATAATACTTTACGTGTTGTGTATGTGTACACACATACAATTTTATTTTATTTTCTTGAATGTTTTCACAGGTACCTACATAGATAGGCGAATTGTACCAGGCTTTAAGTACAGGGTTCGAATAATTCAAACCGACCTTTATCTGTTTGATGGCAAGGCCTTGAATTTAAAATCAATCGGAATGGGCTATGGAAAGCGGCTGACCTTTGAAAGCGAGAGCCTGAACCATAATGAAAATTATTTTTGGTCTGACACAGATCCAAATGGCTACGGTTTTACCGTTGTTGCCATGGAGAAAGGTGATGAGTTCATTATCAAAGATGATAAAGATGTCGTCTGCGGAGAACTAACAGTAAGAAAATGTTCCAACTCTCAGTCTGAGAGAGACATGCGGGTAACCAAAGATGGAGTCGTTGACAAAACCATTGAAGTTAGGCTATGGGCTAAAATCAGAAACGCAGGGAATGGGCTAGATATTCGGCTAGAAACGAGCCAGGACGTTGAGCTTATAGGAATAGTCTCCCTCGTGAGATCAAAGCGAACAGCAGTAGCTGAGATCCACAGGGTGGAATTTGATGACTGCAGCCTGAAAGGCTACCACCTTGAGACTCGTGCCAAGAGGAAGAACGTGAATGGAGGTTGATGGAGTTTGCGGATCAACTGACACTGGTTTGACTAAGGAAGAACAGATTCTAGTCTTCCCATATCTGCAGTAAAGATAATTTGTTAGATTGCTTTGAAGAGGTACACACAAACTCCATAGCAAAAGTCGGTTAAATAAATTATATGTCCGTTTGTATAGTCAGTCTTATCGTATTTATAAATTACCTGAAGAAACAACTTTCAATCAGGTGAAGATGTCAAAAAGAAATGTCAACAGTATTCTGAATGTCCAAAATAAAATAAAGTGCAGACGAGAAGATTGTGAGTTTTGCAAACTACTTACTGTAATAACTTTAGAAACATTTTAAAAAGTAAGAGAGAATGTTCTTGGCTATTTTCTGGAACAATAATATATATTTTACGTGTTTAGATTGTTTAGTCTTTTGTATCTTTTGTTTAAATAAAGACAGTTTAACTTCTTATTTCGATTAGTGTTAGTGCTCACCAAGGTCAACAAGCTACATAAATTTTTAATTTCATTTTCCAAATGGTTCTGAATTTTGTATCGGTGATTTAAAAATAAAGTATGAGAATACTGTGTCGTCTCTTTTAAAGTGCGAGATATTTGTATGTGAAATGAACTAAATGTATGTATCTCGTGATAATCGTTGTCGTACACGTTGTAAATATGCTGAATAAACCATATTGAATCGCATTTTCCTGGTTGTTGTTTTTTATTCGCGTGTAGTTTCGTATTGTGGAGATCCATCCTTCCGGAAATACCATATGGTAAACACAACATTAGAACAAGTGTTGTAGTGGTTCAAGTTGCATGTAAACCTTTTTCGGGAAAAGTTATGAAAAACACACGTTGTGTTACCGTGTATTAAAATTTAAAAAAAAATGAAGAAAAACAAAACTGACTTACAACTACATCATTTATTGCGATCGTGGTTTCACCAGTAAAGGTATCGTCAATAATTGTATTTACAAGCCCTAATGATGGCAACTGGTCTACTGAAAGAACTAATATAAACTGTGCCAAAAACAACTCGCGCACATATATACTTACACACTCTAGAAGTTTTCGGGGCGTTGCTGTTGTTTCTTAATATAAACCTCTGCAGTTAACTGATTTGTCTTCTGTTCCACCAATAGGAGTCGAATCGCGAATGTTAGCGTTTTGAGTTCGTAAACTTTAGCCTCCTAGTGGTATGTTTGCGGTCTAATACCGTTACAAACCAATTTGTGTTTAATGAAAAAAACAAAACAAACAGTTTGTTTGTTTTTTGGAATTTTGCAGAAAGCTACTCGAGGGCTATCTGTGCTAGCCGTCCCTAATTTGGCAGTGTAAGACTAGAGGGAAGGTAGCTAGACATCGCCAACTCTTGGGCTACTCTTTTACCAACGAATAGTGGGATTGACCGTCACATAACGCCCCCAGGGCTGGAAGGGCAAGCATGTTTGGCGCGACGGGGATGCGAACCCGCGACCCTCAGATTACGAGTCGCACGCCTTAACGCGCTTGGCCATGCCAGGCCTACAAGAAACGGTACAAAAAGCAAAATGTACAATGAAATAATGACAAAAATAGTGACAGTGAGAAAAATGTACAAATGTAGAAAAACCGCAAAATTATACAAGTGAAAAAAAGCAAAAACGTACAAAAATTAAACAAGAATGTATAAAAGTAAAAAAAGTGTATAAAAGTTAAACAAAAACAGAATTTTAATAAACGTGAACTGTGCAATGAAAAATGTACAAAAATTGGGCAGAAATTAAAAGCAAAGCAAAATTGTAAAAATTCAAAACAGTATACAAGTTAAATTTTACAAAAATTAAAGAAAGCAAAGATTTAAAGTAAAAATGACAAAAACAGCAAAATTAAACAAAGCAAAAATGTACAGGTAAATAATAATGAAGTACAAGCAAAAATTATAACACGAAAAATTAACTTGTTTGAATCTTCGAAAAATGAACAAATTACTAACTTTTAGGGTTCTAAAGTGGAAGGCTTAACTTTTAAACAAAAATAAAAGCAGAGACTTATCTACAATATTGTTAACTGAAGTATAAAATATCATATTGAAATATAATTACATTTATAGTAGAAGCAGGTGTGTTGTTGTTCATCCTGCCAATTTCAGGGTTCACAGTTTGTTGTTGCAAATACGCCCTATGCATTTTGGCCCGTTGGGGAAACAGGAGTGTGGCGGTGGATGCTCTTTACTGGCTACATTCCATTTAGTCAGTCAGTTCAAAATCAGTTGTACAAAGAACTATCGTTGCACGAAAATTCTCGAGAAATGAAATGTGTTCAATATTTTATAATAGATATTTGCTGGAGGGCGCCTGACATTAGGGGCCTGGAAATTTCATGAAAGTTAAGAATCAAGAAACTTCGTGTAATCAAACAGTTGAGTACAATATGAGTATTAGTAATTAAGGATAATTGAGTTCGTTCTGACAGTCGGTGAGTGAAACAGTGAAATAATGAGTGATAAGTTCAGTGTTATTTGTAAGAGTTATCGTGTCTCTTCAGTCACTTCACTTGGGAAATTAATGCGGTTGTTTATCAATCGACTTAATTCCAGAATAATTTTTATAAGTTTGGTGTATGTACCATTTGTCTTGCAGTTTCTGTTGAAAAGTTTATTTATGAAATTAGGATAATGAGTGAAAGTGGTTGCGAAAACAAAATTGAAGAAATAAAAATAATTCATTGGTGTTACGTAGGCTGGACTAAGCATTATTTTTAACAAATAATTCGAAATAGAAAACAGCCACATGAGAGAACACCATGAAACAAAATTATACTCTAATGGTCAAGAAGTTCGACTTTAATTATACTGTTTAAGAGGTTTATTTAATTTTATTAAACTATATTTAAGTATTTTGCCATCTGTTAACAATATTTTAAATTCGTATTTAGATTTGTTTTAGGAATTCGCACAAAGCTACTCGATGGCTATCTGTGCTAGCCGTCCCTAATTTTGCAGTGTAAGACTAGAGGGAAGGCAGCTAGTCATCACCACCCACCGCCAACTCTTGGGCTACTCTTTTACCAACGAATAGTGGGATTGACCGTAATATTATAACGCCCCCACGGCTGGGAGGGCGAGCATGTTTTAGCGCGACCCGGGCGCGAACCCGCGACCCTCGGATTACGAGTGCACGCCTTAACGCGCTCGGCCATGCCAGGCCTCAATTCGTATTTAGAAAAAAAAAAAAAAAAAATTAAAATCAGTATTACATCTCTCGACTTATAATATCCAGAAGTTTAATACTATCTGCAACTTTATTGAAAAATACAAAAAAATTCCATCTTGACCGGTATTTTTACTTTTATTGTACTTTTCTAAGTGTTATTTACCTTTTGATTTTTAATTGAAAATAAAGGTTTTGATTAGATTAGAGCGTTGTCAGTTTAAACTACTAAATTAGATTACTGTATCAGAAAATAAATAAAAACGAACAACATTTAGCACTGTAACATAAAACTAGATATGTAGGGTATTAAACTGATTTTCAGTTTTGCTCTAAGAAAGCAGCTGATTTTCAATTGCAGTTCCTTCCTATTTATTTTAACAGTTTCACATGAAGTTCCTATTAGTGGAACTGTTGCAATGGTGTTGTAACCTGTGATCATATTTAGATTAATTCAAACAGAAATGACTCATGAAAAAAATGCTATTCACTATTAATTTAGGAATTACTTATTTACAATTTAGTTTTCGTTATTTATTATAATTAACCATTAATTTTCGTTCATTTGACGTGGAAAATTGATACAAGTGTGAAAAAAACATTCATTATACTTTAAAATATATGTTCAAAAATAAAATATATAATTGAATAATTCAGTTCCAATTCATAGATGTCGCTACTTATTTGAATCAAAAGTTTGTATGACTTGTGTATTATTTATTATTGTGTTGTTATAGTTTAGGATGAGTTAGTTGGAAGGCTGGGGTAGAAGTGAGTTTGGAAAATAATAAAAAATGTTACACTCTTTATAGCAGTATTTTTATTCCAGAATTTATAATGTGTTTTTATGTTGATATTAACATAACTTATTTATTTTAGATTGTTCAAAATGAACGAAGCACAGAAAATTGCAAAAAACTTAGTGAAGTCTGTGGCTGCACAAGAAGTAAGTTTGTATTAAAAAATTGATATTGCTCCATAAGTAAGTTGTAACCAATGTAACCTTAATAGTTTCTGTTATAGTTTGCATGCTGATTATAGATATTGTTTTATTGCGACTTACAGATATTATAATAAATATATTTTTTAAAACGAATACAACTTTTCAATAACTGATACAATCATTTTTAACGTATAATCTCAAGTTCAAAATAATGATCGCACTAACTTACCATATTTTAGCATAAATTTAAAAGCTGTAACTCGTAGTAATTTAACAATTTAATTTTAGTTTACCCTGAAGTATTGCGAACACGTACTTGTAAGTTCTAGGGTTAATTTTGATTAATATAAATTTATTACATATATATTTTAATTTTTAACAGTAGCACTGCATGACTGCGTATTTGTATTTTGGTAGTTGTAGAAGTATTAATCTTGGTTTAGTTAGAATTAAGTACAAAGTTAGGTAATTTGCTATCAGTGCTCTGCCCGCCACAGTTAACGAAACCAGATTTCTACCGATTTAGTCTGTGGACATAACATTGTGTCACTGGGTAGCAGTATAGTAGTGACACTGTACCGATATTCATTATTTACAAATATCTTCTTTTATTCATTTTTATGAAATTGTGAAGTTTGTTTTTAAAATGTCTGAAATTTTGGTTTATAAATATTTATTTAACTCGGTTACCAATAGAACAGATATAGCTATCTACTTGTAAATATAAAGTGCTAAGTAGCTATGTAACACCTTATCATTCTCAGGAGTTTAAGATTTATAGGGTAATTAGAAATGTACGTAGCAAAATGGTAATTATTATAATAAGTTGTCTTTTTATAATTAGTCGGTCATTATGCAACAGGGATGGCACATTAAAAGGATTGGAAAGACTTTGCCTCCCAGTGATATGTTCTCTCACCTTGCAGGGTATTGTTCTCACCAACTCAAATTATAATATACTATATATGGAGAAAGACCGAGCGTGTACTCACAAACTAATTATTCTTAACTGTGCAACAACTCACACCTGACAGAATAATGTTCCTGAACAAAGTGATTTTGTTCCATGTCTGGTATGTGGTCTAATACAGGGTGTTCGGAAAGTCACTGTGCACTTATATATTTATTAACAGACATGTTTCAATATAGAATACAAGAGGTAAATATGAATGGCAATTATAAACAATGTTGAAAGTGACCCTGTTGGCATCAGTGCAGGCTTGGATCCTTCTTAATTTGTTTCTAGACACCGCTATCAGTTGCTGGCTTGAAATAGACTGAATTTTGTGAATTAACGTAACACGAGAGATGGAACCATTCTCGTAGGTAAAAAAGGTCACATCCAACACGTTAGCTGTATTCTCTTCGATAAATCGGTTAAACTATCTGCAAATAGCGTATTCGTTGCTTTTAGTTCTTGTACCGCCATTATTTTGTATGGTGAGAGCTTTAATTTCTTTTTGACGGCCTTATGAACAGTTCCAAGACCAATATCATGCCGCTGCGCTAACTTTCGTAATGAATTTGACGGACTCTGCATCACACTGTCAGAAATATCCAACAGTTTCTCCTCTGATAGGTTTGCTGGCCTTCCACAGCGTTTGGCATCATCCACTGATCCTGTTTCCCGAAACTTATCAACAAGGTTACGAACTGCATTGCGACGTGGAACAGGTGTATCTGAGAGTTTTTCAGCAAATAACTGTCGCGCCACATCTGTGTATCTAGCACCTTCATAGAATACGTGTTCGACGAGCTATACACGTTCTTCAGTTGTTAAAACCATATTGGGATTAAAATCTGAAATATTATAAAATATTATTACAAAACTGCACTGTTACTTTCTGAATACCCTGTGGTAAAGGTTTCATTAATAGTTAGAACAGTGTTTTTCATGAAGTGTTTAGGGTACTACATAAGGGAATTTTTTTACTGAAATGATTAGTGAACCAAATAGGGACATTTTTTCTCTTCATGTATCTAGAGAACCAACCAGAGACAGTGATTTTCTTTAAAAAGTTATAAAACCAGTTAAGAACAGTGTTCCACCTTAAGTGGTTGAGGAAGTAACTAAGGACTGTTTTTGACATGTAGTTAGGGGAACAGTTAAGAACAGAGTTGTTACTATGAAACAGTAATAACTATATCATTAGGAGAATAAAGTGCAGAAAAATTTAAGAGTCTGTGATCGCTATTTAACTAGATATGAAGTTTTGTAATCTGTATGAAAACATGAAGGTGACAGTTTTATATCTTCTAACCTGTATGAAGCCATTATATTATGACAGTTTTATAATATCTTATATTCTAATGTGCATAAAGCTATGAAAGTGATAGCATTATAATATCTTGTATCCTAACTTGTATCAAGCCATGAAGGTGATAGTTTTATAATATATTCTTTTCTAATTTGTATGAAGCCATGCAGGTGACAGTTTTATAATATATTATTTTCCAATTTGTATGAAGCCATGCAGGTGACAGTTTTATAATATATTCTTTTCTAATCTGTATGAAGCCATGAAGATGACAGTTTTATCATATCTTATCTTTTAACCTGTATTAAACCATGAAGGTGACAGTTTTATAATATCTTATCTTCTAACCTGTATTAAACCATGAGGGTGACAGTTTTATAATAACTTCTATCCCAACTATTGTGAAGCTGTGGAGTTTTGTGTTATCACAGATAGTCAACTTGAATTTTGAAAGGAAAAGTTGTGTCTTAAGATTTTGCTGTCTTTGAGAATGTTGCATTTAATCTTATGTGAAGAATGAAACAAATTTGTTGGACTGTTGGAAGGCTTTTGCTGAAGCATTACAATAGAAATTACAAACATGGGAACAAGATGTGATGCAATTGTTAAAGTGTAGCTGTGTGATGTATGACAGAGAACTGTTTCAAATGAGGTTAAATCACTATGGATTTTTGTTAAAACTGGTATATCCCATAATTTATTGCTGGTTTTAATTAATAACTTTGGTAATAAGGTAAAAATATGTTAATTTTATAGATATTCATGTGTATTTCCCACTTAACATAGATGCTTTACATTTCTAATTATATTTGGATTATCTGTGATCTGAAATGTTATGAGACCTTTAAATATTATTATGAGGAATATTATGCATACCAGATACAATAAATAACTGTAGAAGCAGTTGAGCAAAAACATTATTTGACTATAATATAGCATCTAAAGTGTCCTAGACAATGAAGTTTAGTTAGTGATACATGATGTGAAGTTGTATACATAGTTATAGAGTACAACTCAAAGAAAGGTGTAAATTTACTCTATGAAGTACTTAGTAAACCTACTTGGTACATTGTTTGTACTTTTTTGTGTGTTTTTTTATAAAATTGTTTCACTGGAAAAAATTTAGGTGTGATTCCAGGTGTTTGGATGTTCATGTAGGCTGAAATAAATCTCCACTAGACTGATTCCATGTCTCGAGCGGTGTGTTGTTTTGGAATAAGTTTAAATCTCTTGTCATGCTTCTTCTAGAATCTTTCCAGGTCTGTAGGGGTATATTGCATTTTAATAGGTCTAAATCTCCTGACATGTTTCTGCCAGGTTGATTTTAGTTCTGGAGGGGTGTATTGCATTGGGATGGGTTTAAATCTCTTGACATGTTTCTGATAGAATTATTCCAGGTCTGGAGGGTTTTATTGTATTGAAATAGGTTTAAATCTCTTGACTTGTTTACACTTCAGAAAAAGAGACATGACTGGAGGTTTTATGATTATTACAGACTAGGAATTAACATAATTACATAAACTAGAGGACATCAGTTTAAGATATAAATAACTGTTAGAACTCAAGTTGGTAAAATTTTACTTTTCTTTTTGATGACTGTTCTGTGAAATAGTTCACCTTGGGATCTGACAGGATCAGCAACTGCAGGAATTTAAAATATTGGCCAGATATTTTGGATATAAGGAGTTTCTAAATGTGTGGATCCAATAAACTGGTAGTAAAAGTGGATTAGCCTAAATGGACTAAATGAACTCTTGTTATACCTTGAATGAAACAGTTCTTTTAATATGTATGAAAAATGGTATGTACTGTGTGAAAATTAGTGATTATTACAGATACCAAATAAGAAACTTAAGGTATTGTACTTGACATAGCTGTGTGATTGTTACAGATACCTGTGATGAAACTTGGGTATTTTACCTGAAATAATTTGCATAACTGTGCAGAGTGAACATATTTTCAAAACCATTTGGTTTTAATGCTGATTTTATATATTATATAATCATAGAAAAATGTATCTTGCATGTTATTTTTAAACACATAAATAAGAACAGCTTCTACTCTTCTAGTAAGTAAAATTTATACAACACTGAAAAGTCTGGAAAGAAGTTATATTTCAGCAATGAATTTAAACCTTGAATTCTTGAAATGTAATTTTTTTTTTTTTCATTCTGTAGAATGTTGCCATTGAAAACTTCTGGGCTAAGCAGCCATGTGTCATCACATTTTTTCGTCGTTTTGGATGACCTTTTTGCCGCTTGGGTGCCCGTGAACTGAGTAGTGTTAAGTCTCGGTTGGATGCCCATGATGTGCGGCTAGTTGGAATAGGCCTAGAAGACATTGGAGTCCAAGAATTTGTGGAAGGAAATTATTTTAAAGGAGGTGAGAAAGAGTGCTAAGTAATATTGTTTCAAATTCTGCAAAACAAACTTATTTCTTTACTGCATAGAAATGTTTAAAAACAGAAATAATATTACTGAATCAACAACTAATGAAGATAAATTGTTTATTATTGATGTTTTAATACTAATTGATATATCAGTAATTCCTAAACTATCATTTTTATCACTGACAAACATATTTGTGGAAATATAACTTCATGCATAACTTCTCTGATTCACAGAACTTTACTTAGATAATCAGAAAAAAACATACCGAGCCTTAGGACTTAAAAGGTAAGGAATAGATTTTTGACATTTATGATTTCACTACCTTTATCACGTGAGGAAATTTTTTAATTTTATGTCATGAAATTTTCTTTACTCATCTCAAAGAGTTTTTATGTTATTTGTTTCTCTTATTTTTACTTTACCAAGAAGGTTTCTACACTGTTATTTTTTAACCCTTTCAAGTTATACATCTTTGTATCTTATAACTGTGTTAGTATTATTTTTTATAAGTATTAACCCATGAAATAATTGTATAAAATCTGTATGGTCATCAATATAGTTTTCTTTGTTTTTTTTAGGCTTAGCTTCTTCGACGTCTTATTAGGAATGTTTAATAAAAAGTCACGTGATGCTTTGGAAAAGGTAAGAAACTAGGCTTATGAGAAATGAAAATCTACTTATTCACTTTTATGATACCATAAAATAGATTGAAATAACAAGAGTTACTGATGATTTCTTTTATTATGTATTTGTAATCTTTTCTATTTTGGAATATTTCATAATCGTTTTGTCTTTTGTCAAGTCTTGTGGTTCTCTGTTTTTGAAATAATAAACTGTTTCATTTACTGAAGCTTCCACAGTAGCTGTGTGATGATATTGGTTAGAATTTGTCATATTTTAAAACCTGTTCAGAAATCAGGCTTATGTAGATGTAAGCTGCTAGCTATGATGGTAATTATCATGCTTGTTATATTTTTTTTAGGTTAAAGAATTAGGTGTAGGTGGTGACAAGAAAGGAGATGGATATCAAAATGGTGGAGCATTAGTTGTCACTCAAGGTAAGATGTTTTGACTAAATCAAAGAATAAAGAAGTTACTGACACAAAGGATGAGCTCTACGTTTTAGAAAATAATGAGAGTAATTACTTCCTTGATAAAACTGTTCTGTGTGCTCTTAAAAATCTTGTCCTGTTAACTTGTGTTTTGGATATGAGGTTCTAAAAAAAGTAAAATGCAGAGAATAAGTATGATATATTTTTTCAACGTTATTAAACAGATGAAAGTTTGATACCATTATTGAACTTCCATAAATTAGCTGTTTCATATTTTCTGAAGTTTATGATAGCCTAATCTGAACTTTTTATATTCTAATGTTATGTCAAATTATTTGCTACTTATCAGCATGTTCTGTGCTGTTTATTGTGTACTGTTCATAGTATTTTCTCCACAAATTTAATTTAGAATGGCTTTCTTTTAACCTTGATATGATAGGAGGTGAAGAAGTTTTATTATCTTACAAGCAAGATGAACCATCAGATAATGTAGATCCTGAGGAGGTCATCAAAGCTCTTGGCATTCTTCAAGAAGGAGCATCTGCTGAAGGTGGAAGATATGCTGCTTAGCTTAAACATTGTTTGGGGCATAATATAAAATCAAAATATTTCAATATATATATTTTTAAAGATATAGATAGTTTTATAAGTATCTCAAATATCTTGATTGTATTAATATGTCTGATATGTAAAAACCATTTGTTGCTTCAGAAAATATTAAGCACAATCAAACTGTAACATATGAAGCTACACTGTAAACCAAAACAGCAGGTGTAGTGGATGAACATTGATAGTTTGGTATGGATATGATCAGAGTCAGTTACTAATACTACTGTTGTTGTTTCTTTTATGTAATATAATCTCTAATATGAATAAAAAGTTCTACAATATTAGTAACTAAAGCATTGTTGTCATGTTAAACCAATAATTCACTGTAAGCTGTTACACCCCCAGAAATTTTGAAATTTAGCTTCTAATAAGCATATTACTTTTGAAAGCCCCCCCCACTGAGCCAGTCATAACCAGATTGTTAGTCTGCTCAGGGTTGTAGGTTTGAATCTCTGACCCACTAAACATGCCCTTTTAGCTATGGGGTCATTATAAGGTGAAGGTCAATCCCACTATTCATTGGTAAAAGAGTAGCCCAAGAGTTGACGGTGGGTGGTGGTAATTTAACTGTCTTCCCTCTAGTCCAGGGGTGGCCAAACAGCAGCTCTTTGACATATAATGTGCAGCTCATAGAAATACATTGACTGAGCTTCTTTTTGCATCACAATTAATACAAAAAGTAAATTAAAAAATTTCAAGCTTTATAATTAGTGTTTTACCGGAAAAAAGTGGGAGTCCACTGGATTAAAACGTAAGTTTAATGTTCGTGGTGAATAAATATATTTAAGAATTTAAATCCTACTTTTAATGCTAGATTTGAGTTGGGGATTAAAGAAGTTTTGGATCAACTAGGATTACAGAGGAATTGTGCTGAAGAATCAGTAATCATACAAGCTGGTGCTGACAATGTTAGTCTTTGTGGGTATGGCTTGTAGTTGTGTAATTGTGGCTGTGTTCGGGCAGTGAAATAAGCAGTGTTAGTGGGATACTGGACGCTGTTGAGTTTGGTTGCATTGCATGTGTTGGAGCTTATTGTTTCTTTTCACTTTAATTTTTTTTTTTTAGAAAAAACAAGTCTACTGTATTAAAATCATCATTAAATAGCCAGCAGACACTGTTGACAGTGTTCAGTAACGAAGTTGGCACAGTGACTGAAGCTAGTTTTGATATATCATGATGGTGAATTTGTTAAGAAGAATAAAGCTGAAGTTGTTGCAGTGTTAGATCCAAATAACACAAAACTTCAGCAACAAATAACATAAACACCAGCTTCGTGCCACACTACAGACAGACGTATCTGCCCTCAATGAATCTACAGACATACAAGACAACCCACTACTGGCAGTATTTGTTTGTTATGTTTCCTCTGATGTAACTGTGAAAGAAGAGACGTTGGACTTTGTGACACTAAAAGAAATAACTCATGGTATTGACATTAAAAATCCACTTGACAGAACCTTAACAAATTCTGTTATTCCACTGGATAAAGTCATCAGTATTACAACAAATAGAGCACTTGCAATGGTGCGGAAAAAGTGTAGGATTAATTGCACTTCTGAAAAGCGATTCCAACTTTCCAGAGTTTCTTCCTGTTCGTTACATAAGTTATTGTGAACACCTGGCAGCCAGATACTTCAAATATAAAGGTGTTATGAAATTTGTTCTTGAAATTGTCAATTTCATATGCTTAAATGGGAATACCCACCAATAGTTCAAAAATTTTATTGAAGAACCGGAGCTTGAAGATAAACTAAGTGATGTCTCTTCTACTGCATTGTGAGGCAGCTGTCAACCAGCAATGTTTTAAATAGGTTTATGAATCTGTTGGAGCCTGTTATTACTTTTCTTGAAGAAAAGAAAAGATTCTATCCTTAACTGGAAAATGATGAATGGATGCAAGATCTAATGTTCCTTACTGATATAATGAGTCATCTACAAACTCTTAAATTGGCACTCCAGGGGAAGGATAAGATTGTTTCGAACTTACTCAGACAATTTTCAGCTTTCAGAATAAAATACTTTTTCAAAGAGACATATTGTCAAGAAACTTCACTTACTTTCCCAGTCTAAAAATGAGAGTAAATACATTCCCTGATATTGAAATAAAAGACCACAAACTGAAAGAATACAAAAATAAATTACAAGGATGCTTGATAATTTCATAGATAGGTTTGAGGACTTGCAGAAGCTGAAGCCCTGCTTCGCTTTTCTTGTAAATCCATTCATGGTTGATGTGATAAATGACGGTTGTTCAATTCTCAAACCTCTAGTTACAAAATCATCTGCTGAGGAAATGAAAATCATAGAACTACAGGAGGACCTGTGTCTAAAGATGATCCATAAATCCCATTCTACAATTGAGTTGTGGAAGCAAATTCCAGAAATAAAATATCCTGAACTGAAGAAAACTAGTGAGTGATTCATCTCAATTTCCAGCATGACATACTGCTATGAATCACTGTACTCTGTAATAAACTTTGTGAAGTCAAAGCTTCATGCAATCCTTACAAATCGACACCTGATGGAGGTAATTCATACAGCCTTGATAACATGTCAGCCAGAATTTCAATGACTCACAAGACCTCTACTAGCAGTAAATAGCTTGACCATTGCATCAATGTCTGCTTGTGTCAGAAAAATATTATAACACTACAATTTGGAAAGGTGGCATCTGATTAAAATACTTAATTTTATTGTTTTACAAATTTTCTTCCATGTTTTGACCAGATATTTACTGAGACAAATAAATATCATTAAAAATATCTTTTTACTACTTTTATTTATGGCTGTCTCATTTAATGTTAATGAAACGCAAACTCGCATATTTTTCTTAAATGTTTCTGTAGTTCATTACCATGTTAAATACACTCAATATAGTTAAAACAATGATCAGCAAGGATTTTGAAAACATTTGGTATATATATTATGCACTTTGTGATTATTCAAACAAATACAAATTAACAGTTTGAAAACTACATACATGAATAAATATCATTACTTACATGTATTTCTTAATATATATGTGTACAATTTATGTAACAAAACGTGTATGTAACAATAAAAATGCATGTATAATATTTGTTTGTGTCTTGTGGCTCTCAAACATCTGAAATTTTTCATATGCGGCACTTAGATTAAGCAAGTTTGGCCACCCCTGCTTTAGTCCAACACTGCTAAATTAGGGATGGCTAACACGGATAGCCCTTGTGTAGCTTTTTATAAGTTCAGAAACAAAAACTATTACCCATCCCAGTGGAAGTCTGAATTCTTATGAGGCTAAAAATTGGGTTTCAATACTTTTGGTGGGCACAGGACAGATAGCCCCATTGTGTTGCTTTATACTTAACAATAAAAACAAGTACTTTTAACATTTATTACATGTTGAAGTGATCTGTATAAAACTTCCTGTTTATACAGGGCAATAATACAACAGTTACTTGGGGTAGTGTAGGGAAGTTATGCCCCAGTAACTTTAGATAGTGTGAGAGTTATGCCAGAGTCACTTTGGTTTTTATGAATATAAGAAGAGAATTGGTTACAAAAGCCCACTTGGCTCAGCAAGAAAGAAGTTCTCAACTTAAATGCAGTGTTAAGTACATTATGTTAAATTAATTTTTAACATTCAAATTGCCATGTGGATCAACTTGGAGCACCAGTACCACATAGAAGGAGAACTCAAGTTCTGCCTCAGTCATGCTAAATAAAGCAACATGTTGTAACATGAGATAATTCATGAACATAAAAGTAGCAATACCCAACATAATGAGATAGAATCTTTATCTGGAAAGTAGGCCAGTAAAGTATGGGTTCACTAGGTAAGCCTTCCAGTCATACCTCACAATAAACTGTAATATATTCCATTTAACTGGGTTTTAATGACATTCTGTATTAAGATGTACTAAACAAGCTGCTAGATCTAGCAGCTTTTGAATTTCTGTGCATTCACGGTAGTGAAACAAGTAATTGGAAATCATTATACTTGTACACTAGCGTACACTTGTATGGAAAAGAAACGGGGAATGTGTTGATGTGCTTTGGACATGACAGCATTATGACAGAACATTTTTGAAATTGAAACTTTGCAACAGAACTATTTTAAGACGTACACTGTACAAGAATAGAAAGATCTGTGGAAAGGAAATTAAAAATGTTAACTGATGGCAGCACGTGTAAATATTTCAACATTTTGTTTTCTTTCAGAACTAAATTTTCTTTGAAGATCAACGTAAGAAAACCCATGTAATTGTCTTCTTGCTATCATTTATTTCTAAATAACATTTAAATACAGAAATTAGCACTATTTCTTTTGTATTAATTTCATTTTATGTTTATTTATACTGAAATGACTTTAGGGTGTGTATATCAATTATACAAAAACAACTGTAGTGACTTTAGGGTGTGTATATCGATTATATAAAAACAACTGTAATGTCTTTAGGGTGTATATATCAATTGTATAAAAACAACTGTAATGTCTTTAGGGTGTGTATAAAAATTATACAAAAACTTTGGTAGATAGTATTTCCATCTTTTCAACGATGTTGTTAATAATTTTAAAAGGTATCGAATATAAAAATTAACTTCATCCACTTTTTTACGCCTTATCACAGTTCTTATCTCACACTAAATCTGTACAAGTTAGTGTGACTAATAGTGACATATTACAGTGTCCAGAAACGCCTCGGTTTTTACCAAAATGTCAGTTGCGTCAATATTGCATCTTCAGTACCTTTTTGTTTTTTCGGTTGGAACTTCTGTCACGACCAACTCTAGTTGCTCCATAAGACAAGATATAGATATTTGGTGATGTTTCCTCAGTTATTTTCCTTCATATATCTTTTTGAACTGGTTTATTTTGTTTTGGTTTGTTTTTGCTTAGTGCGTTTTCAAAAACATTTAAGATTTATTATGGTGGGATATTTTTATCGTTGGTTTGTGATACCGATGTTCTTCAACCCCTAGTGGCCTGAGCATTAAGTCTAAGGTTTTGTAACATAAAAATCGGGGTTAGACGGAAACCTAACAACACAAACAAACTGACCTTTGCTCATTTGCTGTTCATTCTGATATAACGATAGCCTATAGATGTATTTCATATGCAAATAATTAAATGACAATATATATTTCGCACTTCATGTTTAGTGAATCGTGCTGTGATTTTTTCTCTCAAACAAATAATTTAGTGTTGTTGTTGTTGTTTTGAATTGAGCACAAAGCTACACAATGGGCTATCTGTGCTCTGCCCACCACGGGTATCGAAACCCGGATTTTAGCGTGTAAGTCCGCAGACATACCGCTGAGCCACTGGGGGGCAATAATTTAGTGAATAACACTTAAATAAATGAACATTAATTGATTACAACCTCTACAAAGTTCTACTTTGAAGTCACATAGCAACCGAAAACAATATATGTTTGAAGTTCACGGCCAGGATGTGTTTAACCAAGTTAAGGGCCCGGCATGGCCAAGCGCGTAAGGCGCGCGAATCGTAATCTTAGGGTCGCGGGTTCGCGCCCGCGTCGCGCTAAATATGCTCGCCCTCCCAGCCGTGGGGGCGTTATAATGTGACGGTCAATCCCACTATTCGTCGGTACAAGAGTAGCCCAAGAGTTGGCGGTGGGTGGTGATGACTTACTGCCTTCCCTTTAGTCTTACACTGCTAAATTAGGGACGGCTAGCACAGATAGCCCTCGAGTAGCTTTGTGCGAAATTTCAAAACAAAACAAACAAAACAGACCTAGTTAACACTGTTATTACCGTACTATTAATTATTAGCTTCTTCGCAGTGTGTCTAAAATTTGCTTTCTAGCTGCTAGCGAGAAGTAAAGTCTTTCTTCTTAACACAGAGAACGAACTTATATTGGAAATTTTAATTTCCTCACAGTAAAGTATAGAGCCATCGCACTAGGAAACATTAAATTATAAGCCAGGGGGATTACCACCAAGAGAGACTTATTCTTGAGGACTTCTGACAAGAGCACGCTCCTCTACATAGAACATTATCTATACGTATCAGCCGTTTTTACATATATAAAGAAAATTTTGGGCTTATGACGTGAACGGATTTCCATGAATGGTAAAAAGAAACAAGACGAAACTAAAAGTTTACAGACTTAACGTTAAACTGCAGGGCTCGATTGTGTTGTTAATCTGGGTGTGTGCGTATAATTTTGTCAATGGTTTTATACGCACACACCTAGATCAACAACAAACTATAATAAATCCCAAGATAATCTGTGATGACGAAACACCCACTTGTAGAGAAAAATAAATATGTAAAAACGGCTGGTATGGGTTAAGAAAAACGTTTTATGTAGAAGAGCGAACAACGTTTCGACCTTCTTTGGTCATCTTCAGGTTCACAAAGAAAGAAAGAGGTAACTGACCGATAGCTGACCTGAACTTAACCTCAAAATGACAAGAACCGATACACAATTTTACACTGAAATCCACCGAAAAATCACTCATACTGCTCTATAAATTCCTTGGGACTCAGCACATAAAACAGAACAAAAACTCAACACACTAATAAACCAAATAAACACAGCCATAGAAAACTAACGATGAATTAGACAAAATAAAACTATATGTTTGTTTGTTTTGGAATTTCGCACAAAGCTACTCGAGGGCTATCTGTGCTAGCCGTCCCTAATTTAGCAGTGTAAGATTAGAGGGAAGGCAGCTAGTCATCACCACCCACCGCCAACTCTTGGGCTACTCTTTTACCAACGAAAAGTGGGATTGACCGTCACATTACACACCCCCACGGCCGGAAGGGCGAGCATGTTTAGCGCGACGCAGGCGCAAACCCGCGACCCTCGGATTACGAGTGCACGCCTTAACGCGCTCGGCCGTGCCAGGCCTGAAGAAAACCATACTTCATCAACAACGAGTTTTCTCCACATAACGGTAGAAAACATTATACGCACACACCTACGCCCCCCAGTGGCTCAGCGGTATGTCTGCGGACTTACTCGCTAAAATCCGGGTTTCGATACCCGTGGTGGGCAGAGCACAGATAGCCCATTGTGTAGCTTTGTGCTTAATTCAAAACAACAACAACAGCACACACCTAGACAAAAAGCAAAATCAGCCAACAAAAGTAAATATATCTCACGAATTAAAAAAATCACAAAACTATATACTGCTGTATACCATATATTCCCGACATCAGCAGACAAATAATGAACATTTGACAAAAACTAGTGACATAATAAGATATTCCAATTAATACCAGATTTATTCAAAAAACAGGCAAAACACTACGGTCTATACTATGTAAAAACTAAATTGACAAACATCACACCAACATAGTTTATAAAATACGATGCAACAACTGCTACGTCTTCTGTATTGGGGAAACAAACAGAAAAATGGAAACCAGATTCAAATACATGCCTAAAAGAAAAACAAAACAAAAACACCTTCAGACATTTTTGAACCCTAGAAATCAAATAAACACAACATAACCATAGAAAACACCAAAATACTAAGTAGAGAAACAAATATAAACAAATGCAAAATCAAAGAAGCCCACTTATACATCAACTAAAACCAAAATTAAATCGATATAAGAGACCACCTTTATATCAATACTAATTAATAACCCAACATCTAACTGCAGCGTCCCCTACAATGCAGTATCTGTTTATACCCTCGTCCCATACTTTATTTTAATAAAAGTTGTTATATTCATACAAGCTGTCTTGAGATATATATTTACTTCAAATGGATTTATTGTCATCACAAATTGTAGGCCTAATGTTCATTAGGTTATTATATTACATAAAACAAAATATGTATACAGTGAATGTTGCACTAATGACACAAGTTGGTAGCTTTAACCTCTCATTGAAATTTTCGTATAGTGCAACAATGACGTCCCATTTATCTATATATGCACGTGACCGAAATAACATATAATTTTCACATCTGTTACAATGAAATGCTACAATATCTCGATGTCATAAGTGGTAATTGAGGCTGAAGAAGTGGGACATCATCAATTGAATTGCACCACAAACAAAAATACATAAAAATATGTCGCCCGCTGGGACAGCGGTGAGTCTACAGACTTACAACATTAAAATCAGGGGTTCGATGCCCCTCGCTGGACATAGCAGATAGCCCCATGTGGCAATGCTGTATCAAAATACAAACAAACCATAAACAATTCATATTTTGAGTATTCAAGATCCAAATAATTAGAAAAATAACATATTTTTATTAATGTAATATTTTGGTTCATATGTTAATATTACTTTTGAAATATTTTCATTATTCATAAAATAATTTTATGTCAAAATAATGAAAGAAAATATTGTAATAAAATAATAATATTGTCTTTTTCATTCGCGACGGTAGTATAGTTGTTTTGTTTTTTTTGTTTTTTTGGAATTTCGCACAAAGCTACTCAAGGGCTATCTGTGCTAGCCGTCCCTAATTTAGCAGTGTAAGACTAGAGGGAAGGCAGCTAGTCATCACCACCCACCGCCAACTCTTGGGCTACTCTTTTACGAATGAAAAGTGGGATTGACCGTTACATTATAACGTCCCCACGGCCGGGAGGGCAAGCATGTTTAGCGCGACGCGGGCGCGAACCCGCAACCCTCAGATTATGAGTCGCGCGCATTACGCGCTTGGCCATGCCGGGCCGGTAGTATAGTTGTTAGCATTTATTACCACTAATTTTCTGTGAATGTACCGAGCGCGTTAAGGCGTGCGCTCGTAATCCGAGGGTCGTGGGTTCGCGCCCGCGTCGCGCTAAACATGCTCGCTCTTTCAGCCGTGGGGACGTATAATGAAACGGTCAATCCCACTATTCGTTGGTAAAAGAGTAGCCCAAGAATTGGCGGTGGGTGGTGATGACTAGCTGCCTTCCCTCTAGTCTTACACTGCTAAATTAGGGACGGCTAGCACAGATAGCCCTCGAGTAGCTTTGTGTGAGATTTCAAAACAAACAAACAAACAAACTGTGAATGTATCTCAAAGAATTACCTTTAACTAATATTTCTTTACTCTCTAGATCAGTGGTTCTCAACCAGGGGTGCGAGATAGCGTTTCAGGTGGTGCAAGACAACATTCGTTTTGGCCACCTTTACCTTTATTCTTGAATAAATAATTACTGTGAGGGGTGCGAGAACATATTAAATTTTTTAGGGGTGCGGGGCATAAAAAAGGTTGGGAACCACTGTTCTAGATAAATACAGTCTTTTTCAAAAGAAGTATTGAGTCATCGATGTGTTTTATATTTGTTGTATTAATACAAAAAAACAACATAATTTATTTTAAAGCACTTGACCCGGGTTTGATTCCCAGCCGTCATAGTTTTCACTTTTGTTTATTGTGTTGTGTTTTTATGTTTTGTTAGTTTCCATTTACGTGATTTATTGTAACATGACAATATATTCAACATGCAATGCTAAATTTCATATCAATATAATTCACATGCATCTTATAATTTGTTTGTTTTTTAACTGTGTTAAAACTGGTGTGGTAGGACGACAGACAAAAGAGTATACTGATTTATAATTTCATAAGACTTAAAGGAATGTCTTGAGTACCAACACCAGTATTTAAATAAGGAAAATAAGTAGAAATAAGGAAAAATATTTTTGGTACCCCCATGCTGTTTAATTGATATTTTAATGGATTGACTGTCGCCATTTAATTATCTTAATTAGCATCTTTATAAATAATAATTCTTTCCATTCTATTGTGTTAGATACAGAATATATCGATGGCATATATTGCTGATGGTCTCTGCTATAGATATTAAATACTTTTGAAATATGAGATTTAACGACAAGTCTCGTCTAGTGTTAAGTGAAATTATGAGTACTATTTTTTCGAACGTTTAGTTTCTCTGTAAATTGATAGATGTTACCTTTAACCTTTATATGATAAAAGAAGGCGATCATTGATTTTGTTTGTTTGTTTTTGAATTTCGCACAAAGCTACTCGAGGGCTATCTATGCTAGCTGTCCCTAATTTAGTAGTGTAAAAATAGAGGGAAGGCAGCCATGTCAGGCCGAGAATTATAGAACAACTAGACAGCTGTTTTAATTGGTAAAGTAGTCATTTATTATGTTTCAGAAAATGAAATGCTGGTAGAATAACGGAAATTATTCTGTCTAATGATAGGTAAATATAGTTATAATCGATATTTCTTAATGTTTTGATTTAGACGTTAGCTGGAGAAAGCACTACGTTGAAGTCCACTTAGTCCTCGCTTCTAAACAAGTTTTAATATACGAGACATTCTGCTAAATATCTAGGACAAGGATTAAGTTATAAATACGGGTGAGCTAGATAATTGGCTAAGTAAGTTTATAGTAAAACAAAAAGGCATGAGAAAGATAGACAGTCGCTTCCTAGCCGGTAGATTTATATCAATTATCACTAACTGTAACGTAGATTATATTTACATTAGTGCATTGTAGATAGCGCAGCTGTAAAGTAGACTTAAAAAAATAACACAATATGAACAAACCTGTAAAAATAAATATAATTGACTTTTTTTTGTTATATGGACTGAATAGTGAGTTGTTTTCATCGGATAATTAAAAAAAAAAACCACCGGGGAAAGAATAACACAACAACACTGATTCCAGAAGCTTTTCTTTGTTATGAATATAAGATAGAACTCTGAATACCCGTGAAATAGAATTTCAACTGTTGAAGGTCAAATACTGAGATCCAAGCGTCACTTGAACTGATAAAAATATTAAGGCAGTTTGTTTGTTTTTAATTTTGCGCTAGCCATCCCAAATTTAACAGTGTAAGACTAGAGTGAAGGCAGCTAGTCATCACCACCAACTCTTGGGCTACTAGTTTACCAAAGAATAGTGGGATTGACCGTTATATTATAATACCCCCACAGCTGAAAGGACGAGCATGTTTGGTGCAACGGGGATTAGAACCAGCGACCCTCGGATTACAAGTCGAGTGCCTTGACCACCTGGTCATGTCGGGCCTTTATTAAAACAGAATCAAGAGGAAAGAAACAAAAAATCCAAATACGACCAGGGAAAGTGAAAGAGAAGACCAGAAGAAAGTAATGAGAATTTATTAGAGGAGTTAAAAGGAAGAGACCCATTATTTATATGGAATAACTACAATGAGAAATAAATATGATTGTGGACAGGATCGACGAAGTTATGAATGATGTAAGGATGCACATTGAGATTATAACAATAAGATCGAGAGGATAATGGCAAAATAAATTAAGTCAAAACTGAAGTACATTGTGGAAGCATGGAAAAACGTCAGTGTGATAGAAAAGAGCATCACTGAAGAACATCAGTGACAAAGTAAAATATCTTGAAAACAAAAGATTAAATGCAAAAATCAAACTATTCACCTTTCTTTAAACATTTACTCAAGAGTTTCAATTTAAAACATCATGTTGTAGAAAATGTGGAATAGAAGAGTTATTTTATCTATAATACATCTAAATATATAACTACTACTCGGCATGGCATGGCCGAGCGCGTTAAGGCATGCGCTCGTAATCTGAGGGTCGCGGGTTTGCGCCCGAGTTGCGCTAAATATGCTCGCCCTCCCAGCCGTGGGGGCGTTATAATGTTACGGTCAATCCCACTATTCGTTGGTAAAGAGTAGCCCAAGAGTTGGCGGTGGGTGGTGATGACTAGCTGTCTTCCTTCTAGTCTTACACTGCTAAATTAGTAGCTTTGTGCGAAATTCCAACAAAAAAACAAAAACTACTACTTCTGTACTACTTATTACTAAATGATCTTCCTAGGCTATTCCAGCCATAACACTACCAAATTAAATTCTAGAATGTAAGTAATCAGTTGACAATGATGAGAAAGTTTCACAAGAGTCATATCAGACTCTGTTAGAAATAATTTCCACAATGATTGAGCGGAATTGTGAGCAACAACTCATACAACTTGCTATCCATGTACAATGACCAGTTTGGACTCCAGCTGAAAACCGTAACAACTACCAAGTGTCCACCATATTCAATAGGTTTGGAGTGTGTGCACCAGTAGGAGGTATCAGCAGCAAAGTTCCAGAACATGGTACAAGCGAAATAATAAATATTAGTCAGTCTTGCAGAAGATATGGAAAAGCTTGTCCTAATATCTTACCTTAATGCTCCTCGTGAAATGATGGATTCGTTGGAGGCGATAAATTCAGACACAATAAAAGATGAGGATGTAATAATTATGCTGAAGCCAAATATTGTAAATCCTAAAAAAAAAAGCTCTAAAGCTGGTGATGGAACTTGAGTCTGTCAAAGTTCAAATTACTAACAGTGCTATTTAGAAATTACAAGGATTTGAGATCCTGTAGAATAGAAACTTCTATTTACGATATCAACAGTGTAGAAGTACTGAAAGTATAATTTAGCGAACATAACAGGGGAAATGGACTAAAAAACAATACATGCCTAACATATAACATCTGGAGAAACACACTGCAAAAAATTGCCAGCAAAAGTCTAAGTATGAATAAGAGCTTTCTCAAAGTATACCACATGGAGAGACCTAGCCATTACAGTCGATTTATAAAAATTGACAGCTGTTGTGAAACATAAGAGACAGATCTCAATCAGATCAGAGGAAATGCGCAGAGCTAATGAGATGTCAAGAAAGCAAGAATTATTGTGCATCTGTTTAAGCTTTCTTTTCTTTTTCACCAGAGGTGCAATCGAAAAGAGAATCTGTAACACGGAGACCTAATGCATTCATTGACTGGCCATACCTTCTGCTATGGACTGCAGTTTCTTCTATTCAAGGCTTATCAGCACAGCTTGAGTTAATAAACCAAAGAACTATCATTAGCCTTTTATATTGGGAAGTGTATGTAATAGCTGTGAGATTTACAGTCAATTTTGCTTTCCCATATAATAACTTAAAACAATTTAGGTATGTGAATAATGTATAACATTTGTCAAATTCATTATTATTGACACAAAGTCTAAGCTTTAGCTTAGGGACGTCAAATATTGGGCAAGTAGGTGATACAATTGGATTATCTACTCAGAAGATTAGGATAACTTGGCATAAAATAAAGTACCGATTTTACGATATGTGATACAAAGCTATGGTTCAATATGTTGCGAGGTTACATATAACTGAATTTTTTACTTTAGAAAAATCTAAGAAATTCCCTCAAACCTCAGCAAGTATTTGCCATCCTTACCCAAATTAAATATCAAATGAGATGCCTAAGAGCTGTATGAGCCAGTAGTCTACTAAAGATATAAAAAATCAGCATTACCTGGCTTGTTAATTTCAAAGAATGTTTTACATTCTAGTTGAGGAGCCGATAGAATATATACATTTAGCGGAATAGGCATAACAGGTAGCGTTCCCTGTGGTTAGTTTATTTGCATTATGGTTAATAGTATTTCCTAAGTGATTTAGCCTGCATGTTTGTAAGAATTGGATAAAAAATTTCTTAGTATTTTTAAAAGAAGCAAAAATGAATGAGTAACAATGTATCAAACACACTCTATCTGATACACACAGGGCCGAATAAACCTTTAGCCTAATACCTGTGGTTAAGACGTATTTTGAGGTCGATACGCTAAGTTTAATATCAAATTGCATGAACGACATGATTAAATTATTGAATTTTATCAAATTTGTACGACTCTAAATCAAAATTAAATTATTGTTGTCTTAATGAAAAGCTACCAATGGGTTGTTTTCACTCTGTCCACTGCGGAAAATCAAACCACAGATTTTAGCATTGCAAATTCGTAAACTTACCGTTGATCCTCTTAGAAATCAAATTTAGAGTGAGGAGTAATAAAAATATGTCATGAATTTATTTTAACAGAGTTATTTCTTAATATTTATTTTTTGCTTGAATTAAAATTTACTCAACAATGTCATTATTCAGAAGAGTGGCTAAGTAATAAGCTAATCTTGTTTCCGAAATGTGTCAAATGAACAGAGCGTGGAAGTTTAGTTTTAATTTTGAAATAATATTGAGACAAATTATTGGAATATAGCCCTCTTGTTTGCTTTATTTCGTGAGGGTAGCGATCACGTGATTAGTTTTCTAGAAATTTGTCCATTGCAAAGGTAGTTTGTGTACTTTACGTCTATTGTTGTAATTGTGAGATACTTCTCGATTTTTTGGAATAGATATAATCTGTTACGATTTATCAAACTTGTTTGAAAAGTTACGATACATACCGCAGTTAGTAAAAATTCATGTCACATTTCGACGCAATAATGAGAGATTTGGATGAAGATCCGTTTTTTAACGCTATGAAGTAAGTTTTGACCTCATATTTGCTTTTGCTAGTACTAGTAATGGTATGGATTATCGACATAACTTGTTAGGCTTAATCAAACAAAAGTTATCTTAGGCCTAAGTTGGTATCATCAGTTTATGTTTTTCAAATTTAAGTTTTAGTTAGCTTATTAGTTACATTACATCTAGTAGGATTACCCAATATTGTAGTTAGTGTAACTTAAATTTATTTTTATTTAAATTTGAAGTTTTCAAACATAGCTTAACACTAACATAGTAACAGATGTATAAATTTAGACTAGTATATTAATAATAGTTATGTTGATAGCAGTATAAATTGTAACATAAGAAAGAATAACACGTAACTCGCGCTTTTAAAATAAAAATAATACAAATATTGCGATGAATAATATTTAATATGATACTTAAATGTTCCCAACTGAGATTAAATTTTAACATTAGTTTAGAAACCTTTGTATTATTTAATTATATACATTTATATATCATGAATGTTTCTGTGTCTCTGTTCCTTATGCCATGTATTTAAAGTAATAACCCTTAAATCTGGGGTACAAGTACAATTTTGTGGAGGGTGTAACAGACTTAGGCCAAAGGGACCAATTAATGTTTATGCAAACAGGATAAACAGTTGGTTTCAGATTGAAAAGGCTAGATTTCTCTGATGTGTGATTAAGAGAACTATTATTTGTTTATTCTCTATTAGTACTTCTCTCAATCATTGTATTCATAATCAGTTACAGTTTAAAATATTTAAAAATTGCATATAGCTTTCGTTTGTTTGCATTATCTGCTTCACCATCTTTTATTCTAGAAATGCATGTTTACTGTTTAACACCACTTAGCTGGTGATTTCTCTTAAATATGCATGAATACTTCAACTGAATAGGCTTGCTTCAGCCTTATCTTTTGCTGTACAATAATTTTAACAGATGTTTGGTATTTGAGTATTTATGCACATCATGTTGTAGTAAGAAAATAAATTAATTCTTCATTAAGTGGAATAATAATAGTCAGAATACATTGCAAATGATATTTGACTACACAGTAGAGGTTGGGACACCAGAAGGTTGGTAACTTGAAATGTTACACAAAGCACATGTAAGAAGCAGGAGCAATGTACTAGGGCTTGATTTCATTAAAATTGCTTCAGCAAAATTTTATTTCAAATTATTTCATTAACATTTAATCAAAATATTTAATTAACCCTTTCATGATGGGTTTATGGGTGAAAGGATGTGTCATCTTGTTTTTTGACTTGCGTTCAAAATTTTATTGAACAACTGTTTTATGAATTTATGTAAATACATCTGGTATCAAACTGTAGATTATAATTCAAACTTTGATATTATATGAGTTTCTTAATTTAAGAGTAAATATTAAAAGAACACACCTAAATGTAGATTTTAATGAGTCGTGGTATGTTGAATGCAGCACTGTTTTTAATTAAAATTAGATGTTTATGATGTCAAAATACTAAGTCTATAGTTTTGTACAAATTAGGAACTCTCATTACTTATATTAACAAACTAGAATGTACAATAAAAATCTGATGATGGTAATGAGGTTGGTTAGTTGACAGACTCCACATGTTTAGAATACAGAAAATAGCATCAAATATGAAATGTATGCAGGATGTCTTAGCGATTACACAAATAATATTTAAGATTTTGGGGCCCAAGAATAGTTTTTTGTTTTTTTTTAATCATAAAGCCACTTAGCACTCGGACTAGTAACAAAACAGACTCGATATTTTCACAAACAAATCTTTAGTGAAAATATTTCATTAAAAAATACATTTTTTATGTACAAAAATTTGTAATCTTTAATAAAAGTTTGTTAAAATGGGTGTATAAAACATGTACAAATGTGTATATGAACTTGTGTATACCACTCTGTTGTGAAAGGGTTAATTAATTTGAACAACAGGTTGAAAGAAAACCAAAAAACAGCAACCTAAGTTACAGAAGAAACCATTCACTTATTTTCTGAACAGAATGTCACATTACTTAAACATTAGCTGGTAATTAACAAAACAAATCAGAAAAGCCTTTAATAAAATCAAATAATCTCACAATTATTAAATAACTAGACACATCTCTTATCTCTATCTTTGATTGCTCTTTTGAGAGAAATTCCTAATATTATAAAGTATTTTGCATGAGGAACTCACATTTTCATATTTACATTCTTTTTTCTTCCTTCAGCCCAAAAAAATTTCAAATTCACATTGCACAGGTAACCATTATCAGTTCTAAAATTAAAGTACATTACTGAATGTTGAACTTAGTACTAAAATCCCCTTTAATTTAGGCCTAATATAATTCCTTATTTTTTTCTTTCTTTCTGCCTTTCTGTTTTAGAACAATTTTTGTCTGTGATTTTGTTTCCTTGTGTGAACTGTTATTTTACTTTAGGCTTGACACTTTTCTCATGAATTATGTTTTATTTAGGCCTATTGCTGCCCTCCTGTTTCTTTGTTACATCTTCTCTGCTTCTAAATATCACTTGTGTATATGAATTACATATTCAGCATATGTGTTTAGAATTTACCAGGTCAGTGTTAATCATATTCCTGGATGCTGGACAGTTTGAAGAACCTTCAAACTAATGCTGGGCAATTTAATCGATATAACAGATATTTATGAGCAGTTATTAGCTTGATCAGTGTCACATAAATTAATCTACCAATTAAAATTAGTTCCAATTTCTACTGTTTCAATTATTGTAACAATTTAATTGTACTTTGTCAGTTATCATGAAAGTAATCCAGTTTATCAAAATTGGGGTTCTGTTATATTTTAACTATTCAAGCAGCTTGGGTATTACTGTTGTTTCATTTTTAACCAGAAGCTACTTAATGGCCTATCTTTACTCTGTTCAATTTTAGCCTTAAAATTTATTATTTTATTTCTAGTTTTTTTAAGTTTGTGATTTGAGGATCTTTGGTTTAATTCCTCTTGTCACAAAACTTGCTTTTTTAATGTTGAGGTTTTGAAATTTTCATTGAACTGAAAAGGCTTCAAAAATATCATTTATTTCATTTTTATAACACTCGTTCTTCAGAAATATGACTTATTCATTTTTATAGTACCAGTTTTTCAAAAATAGTGTTTAACTATTTATTTTTATAATACTTATCTTTCAAAAATATGACTTGTTGATTTTGATGATACCAATCCTTCAAAAATATCGTTTAATTTTCAGTGTTTTTACACTAAGAAGCAGAATTCTTATAACTTGACAAAATTGAATTTTTAAACAATTTTAGAAATTAGCAAAAAACTATTAGAAATGTAAAACAAAAAAATTCAAACATGCTTATTGCACATAAATTTAAGTTATTAAATATAACCTTTTTTGTTAGCATAAACAACCTAAACAATACATAGAAATAAGTTATGCATTTTGCATCACAAGTTTTTGTTAAATTTTACAATATGTAGATGCAGAAATTATATTTAACAGGGACTGACATCTGTAAACATAATTTCATTTTATTTATTTATTCTTGTTTATATGCTTACAGAATGGTCAGTCAAAAGCCCATTTTCCCAAGTGATATTATTCTGATAGTAGAACATGTTGAAATTAAATTATATAGTTATGGTAGGTTAAAGTTCAAAGAACTTGTGTAAATATTAAAATACACATGTTGTATATTACATAATGAAAATTTTATTTAAAAGCTGATGAAGCATCCTAAAGGATTACATGAATAACTTTCTTTGTTCTCAAGGGTGTGAAAAATTAAATGCTGGACTTTACATAGGTACATAAATATATGATTCTATAGCTACTAGTTTACATGTTTAAAAAATATACTTTCAGATTTTCTGAACCTTCATTCTTATTTAAGTTTGAATCGTTGTTATTGAAATATTTTTAAAGTAGATTATTTTTAAATGAGGATGAATGATTAGATAATCAGAAAATGTGATGTTCATTTATTGTTATGAACATCTGACTTTTATAGATCAAGTTCTCTGTAATTGTGGTAAATAGAATTAGGAAATACTGGTCACAGAATATTGTGGGTTAGGATCTGCCTTTTTTACAAACACTGTTGTCTTGCATTTTGAGTATGTTTATAGTTAATTCACAATAACCTGCTGTGATTGGCTTGCTTCCATTTATGTGGCTTCTGTGTGTGTGGGCAATATATTTAAATTCTTTGAAGTATAGCCACAGTTCAATAAAACAAACTTTAAATCCATGATGTACCTTAAAGAGACAGTATTATGTGAAACAAGTAGGTTTGAAATTATCAGAGGGTCAGATTCTGGTATTTGAATGCTACTCATTCACTGTATCCAACTGCCTGAAGGTGGTAGTTACCTATAAATTTCAAATGAACAATCCAACTAGAGATAAAACTAAATTCATAATGCTAATGACAGAGAAGTAATGTTATAAGATATGAGAGGATAAGTAAATGCAAAAATAATTGCTTTATATATGATTGGAGAGACAAATTTTCATACCATTGAATGGTCGTGTGTAGTTGACACTACTAATTGTAAAGGACTTTGACATTTTTTCAATGTGTCATTTCATTACATATTAAGATATTTTCATTTGTTGTTTTGTTTGCCAACAGCATCTGTCTGCTTGCATATCATGATGTTAAGCTTATTACCTGTTTTGTAATTGTATATTTATTAATAGATTCTAAGACCAGTCATAAATTTCCCTCCTTTGTGCTATATAGAGTGAAACTTGTGCTAACAAATTTAATTTATGAAGCAAGGCTTAAAGTTTTTTTGTTTTAGTGTTAGATAGCTATAGGTGACTTGATTCAGTTAAAAATTAATAGCTGATTGCCTGAGGTTCTTGAAGGAAGTCATTGGGTAGTGAGTTTTAGAGTTTATTAATGTGAACATTTTCAAACCCACATCCATGCTGGCTGTGTGGCAAAGCAATTATCTGATTAGTCAAAGAGGATGTGAATGGCTATGATTAGTTTGACTAGGTTATTTGAAGAGCTAAATATACCTCTTTCACTATATACATAGTTTTAATATAAAAAATTCGTTGCTGTTGAGACTTTTCTTTTACAGCCATTAAAATAGTAAATAGTTAAACTAACAAATAAAGATGAGTGAACTTGTATAAACCCACATAATTGTTTAAAATGGAATTTGACAAAATGCAAAGTAATAAAGGCAGTTTGGACTGTTGAGAAATTAGCATTAATATGCCATATAGTTTTTCCCATTTAGACAGCTATTTAGGCCTTGTCTTACCCACAAGTAGTGGTAGCCAAAACAATTTTTGATGAAATATGCATTATGAAGTCTTATATAGAGGTTTTGGATCATATACGATTTTGATGTCCTATGTAGTATTTAATAATTTATAAGAAAACATATACCTGAAGGCGAAGGATACATACTTATAGGTACAATGTAGCTCGTGATACAAATGTTTGTTCTGATATTTTTCTATTAAATATTTATATGGTGTGATATTAAAGACTTGCAAGCCCATTAATAAACTTGTATAGAAATAATTTACTTCTTTACTGTTTGATCCAGTTTCCTGAGATGTGATTCTATTGTAATTTTAAAATGAACCTTAAATTAAACTTTGGTAACAGATTTGTAATGTGCTACTCTCAATCTGTTATGTATGTAATTGCTCTACTGTTACAAGGATGTATGTAATGTTTAATTTTTCATGACCCTAATTAGTGTAAAACAATGGCTAGAATCTTGTAATTAATTGCTCTATTTGTAGTTTTAATGTTTTTGTGTCAACATTTTTGTATTTTAACATCATTCAAAAGGTATATACAAATGATTGTATCTGAGAGCTAAATTTTAGTTTGTAGTGACCTTGTTTATAATATACATAACTTCTATTTCCATTATTCTGGTATTTTAAATTTTAAGTTTTTTGTTTTGTATGTTTTTATATGTATTTTACACTTATGCTATCAAAATTTTGAGTATGTGACTAAATTTGTTTGACTGTACAAGTCGAAGATTGTAGGATAATGAATGAATATTTTGATAAAAAGTGCCTAACTTGTTTAATGAGTGACACATGGAAGGGTTATTTTAGTAAAACTGTTTTATTCTAATGCACTTTTAGTAAACTCATTGATCATCGTATTTCATATTTATCTGTAATGCACAGACATCTTAGTCTTTGAGTTGGAATGTTATTTGATACTGTAGAAAATGCATTAATGTCTGTGATTATTTCTTTCATAGTGGGCCGTTTCACACAATGAGACAAATGATGGCTCCATTTGGTGGGATGTTTGGTGGAAGTATGTTTCCTCAGCTTATGGGGCCCAACCAGAGGCGTAGTCAACATGGAGATAATTCAAGTTTAATGCCTTTTGGCTTTGGCCACTCTCTTTTTCCTAATATGGATGACATGTTTAGAAATTTTGTAAGTATACTGTAGTTTGTTCTTAAAGTAACTGATTTTTAAATTTAAAATGAAAAAGTAATGATACACTTGTATTTATAATTTTTGATGTATATTAGTGATAATTTGGGAGTATATTGTTAGTTGTTTTTTTTGTGAGCTATTCTTTTAACTTTCAGTTGATATTCTGGAATCCATGCCTAGCCATTTTTTTCTCCAAAATACCCAAAACATCTAAACTGGAAAAGCAGTGGGAGCAAAAACAAACAAACAAAAAACTGTTAACCATGTTGAATCGATTGTTTGAATCTCAATAATTATTGATACATGTGTGTATTTAAATGTATGTGAACTTGAATTTGTATTGAAACTACTTACTTGAGGGTTGATAAATTTGTTCACAGATAGTATGGGCTTGGATTGTTGCTTTTCAGGACTTTCGTTTTTTGTATTCTACCAAACAAGTTCAAGATCAAAGATTTAGGTATATTTAAGTATAAAAAATAAATGATGTAACTTGGATCAGTTTGGGTGGAGAAGATTGAATTCTAGCCAAACTGGCTGAGGTTTGACCCCATCATGTCAGTGATGATGAAAAACCTTAGTGTTAAATGTTGCTATAATATTAAATACAAGTGTAAATATTCTACTAATTAAGTTTGCTAAAATAGTTTCTCAACTGATAAAGAAGATGATATTTAAAATATAATCTATGTTGTTACAATCATTTTGGTTAGATGAAATAAAATATGCTAATTGTAAAAACATGATAGCGTTGTGAACCTGACGATGACCGAAGAAGGTCGAAACGTTGTTCGCTCTTCTATGTAAAATATTTCCTCAACCCAAACGAGCTGTTTCTGCATATAAAATTCTCAACAAGTGGGTTTCTCGACATCACTGATGATAGTGTTGTATTTGTATGTTTTTAACTATGTTGTGTGAACTATGTATTGGTTTACATTTCCTGCATAACTTAGATGTTGTGCCACATTTTACACAGGTATTTACTAGATCTTTGTCTCTATTTAATAATTCATTATTTCCAAGGACTCACAACTATTAGTGACTGTTTGTTCAGCCAATACAACTGATTTATTTTTCTGCATTGTTAAGTTTTTGGTTACCATGAATTGGCTTAATTAAAAATCTCTGGGTTCCAATTTTATCATTGCATGTTATTTATTATTTTAACATTTAACAAATGCCAAGAAACAATCTTAGATGTCTCGATGTTAATAATTCATTATTTCTTATTGATTTGATAGAGTTCATAATTCAGTATGGAATTTTAATAAGGAAAGGAACTTGTATAGCTACATTAAAACCAGTTGCTTTATAATAGAATAAAATAATAGAAATATAAATGATATAGTGATAGACATGAAACAGTGAATAAAATGTATATATATTTCACAAGAAATATTTCCTATGACATATATAAAATATTTAATAAGAAAAGACATTATTACTGAGAATTAATAGTGATCTTCATCCAAGTAGAATACAAGAATTAAAATAAATAATTCTGTTAGTTACAAAGTGGAATATCAATAAATACTGTAGTTACCTAACACTAAACATATTTATATATCACTGAAGATTTTTTGAAGTAATAAAATGAATTGTTGTTAATATTAATTATAATACTGAAAAGCTAATTTTATTATACCAGACAAGCTAAAATCACTTGGATTATAAATTGTACTTGTAAATGAAAAATAGTCAGAACTGGTAAGCAAAACATCTAATAAATTATTTCAATTTGAAAAGGATAATTCTAACTTGTGAATAATCTACTTTGTAAATTATATTATGATAAGGAGGAGTAAATTTAATCAATTACCCTGGTAAGATTCTTGAAGTATTTGTTTATAGAAGGGAACACTATTTTTATCATATAATTTTAATTTTGAGAGGTTAATGTAATGTGTATTGAGCTTTTTTTTTTCTTTTTTTTTTAAGTACATGAGGTGTAGAAAACTACAAAGTTAATGGATATATTTTATTACAGGAACATATGACTCAGAACCCTAATTCACACTGTTATAGCTCATCATCAGTGATGACTTACACAACTGATGAGACTGGTCGCCCACAGCTTTACCAGGCTTCTTCATCGACTAGAACAGCTCCTGGAGGGGTAAATATTCTTTTTTGGTAAAGTTTTCTTAAATGTGAAATTTATGCTTTTGAAAACTCGTGGATAATTTTCATACCTGGAAATGAATCGTACCTGCTAGATGTAGTAGATGTTGGTAGAATTGTTTCCAAAATGAATACACAAAACACCTTCTTTCTTCTGGAGGTTGAATGTTCTGCTTGAGAGATTTAAAAACCAAGAGTCTTGTGAAACTTTCAACTAATCTTGTGGGAAACTAATGGCTGCACTTTCCAAAAAAAAGGAATATTTGTGAAGCCATAAATGTGCTCTATTGTTTGAGGAGCTAACCTGTGTGATAGGCAACAATAATTGTGCATGGTATTTATGCATATTACAATTCACATTGTTAATTTAAAGCCCAAATCCAACAGAAATTAAATATTGGGAGAGGATACTTTCTTCAATCAAAACCACATACAAGAAAAAAACTTCATTTTTAAACATAAACTATTTAACAGATTTGTACATACAGGTGCTAACCACTTTTGTTTGGCATAAACATTTCTGTTTTTAATTATGCCATTATTATCATACAAGATCCAATAAATTTATGAAATAAAGCGACACTGATGACATAGTGATCTGTTTGTACTTTAACATTATATTAAAACTATACTAAAGTGCTTTTATAATACTTAATAAAATATTTGTCAATAAATATTTATATTTGTAGCTAATCCATTATTAAGCTAAGAATGCATATTTAGCAATACATGGGAAGAGCATTCCATATTCAGATGCTACAAATGACAACAAATTAAGTTGTAAAGAATCACAAAATCTTTATTTAAAAGTTAATAATAACAGAGAAAACAACCATACAATTAAAATATAAGCAATCGTATCCAAGTTAGTATCTGTAGGATGCTGGGACACATTCTTTACACCAAAATACCACAACAATCAAACAAGTTTTAACAGCTGAATAATACCAGTAAAGTAAAAGTAAAAACATGAATCACAACAATGAAACAGTTTTTTAATAGAGTGTTTAGGGAGAGTATTCATGATGAAACTTTGTAGAATAGACGGAAACTGCCTGTTGCAGAAACGCAAGTGTTAGAGAATAGCGTTTTGAAAGTCTTCAGGCGAAGGACTTTCAAAATGTCATCCTCTACACTTGTGTCTTCGCAACAGGCAGTTTCCAGCCATTCTGCAAAGTTTCAACAATCAAAAAAGTTTATTTGTTAAATAATACCACTAAAGTAAACTAAAGGTAAAAGTAAAAATATCATGAACCACAACAATTTATGACATTAAAGTGACTACATAAATCATAATTTACTTTTTTTGTCCTCAGATTACATTTGTAATGAAGTCCTCGTTTCACATCAGTTAGGATTAGAAACTGGTGGGTGTCTTTTCAGTATCAAAAGTATTGAGAGTTGAACAGCTAAAGAATATAGTTTTGTTTTTTCCTTTTGTACATTGTGTGTTTTGCAAACTGTTGGATCCTCCTAGGCTCAATAAGTATAAGGTTTGCTTTTAGAGCTTTGTTTTAAAGTAGTTTCCTTGGTTCTTAATCTCCACATCAGAATATTTCTGGTATTATCAAGACTGACTTTTGGTTAGAAGTAAATCATATTATTAACTACAACAGCTGCTATCTCATGTTGTGAATTTATTTTAAGCTGATAGAATGTGATTATAATTATTTTAAGACAGTAATATTAGAACTAATAATGTTTTTGTACAAAATCAATTAACAGTCCATTTGGAACACTATTAGTGGAAAGTATGATGGACATAATGTGTTCAAAATATTATATATATTTCTTGAAAACCCTTAATGAAGGATGTAGCATAAAAAATACCTTAGGCTTAGTACTAATACATTATGACAATTATAGTTAATTGTCATGAACTATTTTTATTTTATTATACCCTGCTTAGATACTTGTCATCATTTTCACTTTTCATGATGAACTAAACTCTTTAGAAATGCTCTCTAGTGAAAGCATTAATGTATCGTTTGTTTCCATAGGTAAAAGAAACACGAAAGACTTTACAAGATTCTAGGTCAGGAATGCAGAAGATCTCGATTGGACACCATCTTGGGGAAAGAGGTCATGTTTTGGAACATGTAAAGAACAGGGCTACTGGTGAAGAGGAGGAGAATGAAGAATTGTTGAACCTTGATGAAGGTATGTACAGTCATGTTACCATGATGAGGGTGTGTGCAGTCACGTTACCGAGATTTGCGGGGTGTGTGCAGTGATGTTGCTGTGATTGAAAGCATGTGCGGTCATGTAATCTAACAGTTACAAAACAAGTTATATTACCTTGATAAAGGTGTGTTTTGGTTTACTTAATATTAAGATGTTTCATATCTCTCTGTACAAGGAAATAATGCAAGATCTAGGCTTATTAAAAGAAAGTTTTTGTTTAAAATGTTTTTGATTTCTGCATGTTGACATTGGATATAATTTTTGCCTCTGGTATTTCTTTTTGAAATTAGAATGTGTCTTAATTGTGTCACTACAAGTGTTGACAGTACCACTGTTAAGTGTAATATTGCAACTTCTCTTTTAAAAGTTAATTTAATAATAAAGTGTTTCATGAACATTTGTCAGTAACTAGTTTGAGAATATTATAATGTGATGTTTTCAGTTATTGATTCATCTCTGAGTTTATTTCAGTATGCTGTGGCCTTGATGTTTTGATCATGATACTCTGTTATGTTAGGCTTGTTTCCAATGCTTACATACACTGATGTTTTAAGCCATCTGTTGATATATCCAGTAAACCTAGTTGCTTCAGTAGACAATTAAATGCATAAATAACATATGCTATCATTGGCGATATTCAGTTTGTAAACTGAAATCTACTTTTAGGTTTAGAGATACTCTTAAATCTAACTGTGGATGACATCTATGAAAAAAACTCGTTATTGATACAAGTTGCTTTGAAATATTGTAGTTTGGTTTTTATACACTGAATTCCCACAAATAAATGGTGATTTTAGAAAATCTGTTTGTTTTTTAAGAAGTCTTGGTTTTCTCAGCATTATCTGTGGTATTTGTTAATAAATGGGTTTATTAACTAGTCAATACATTGTTTTTCTAACTGTAGTACATCTAGTAATAAAATATAGCCACAGTAGTATTTTTGTAACAACTTTGACCATGAAAATCACTCCTGATGTAGTCCACTGAATGTAACGTAATAGCGCGAGTTTAACACATTGATTTCTTTTACAAGTTTTCATATAATCCACTAAATGCTACTCTGTGTTAGTTGAACATATTGATTCCTTTTATACGCTTTCATGTAGCCCACTAAATGCTACATGTGTTAGTTGAACACAGTGATTCCCCTTATGTACTTTCATGTAGTCCACTAAATGCTACATGTGTTTTTTTTAACACATTGTTTATAAGTACTTTCACATAGTTCAATAAATGGTATGTGTAGAGGTAGAATATACTGTAGTTACAGTTCCTAACTATGTAGAGGCTTGAAATTTTTTAAATGTTTATTTCCTAGTTATGTTTTTATGTATATTTATACATACATACAATAAGTTTGTAATATTATGCATGGTATCTACAAAAATATTGCTCTATAAGAAAGTTCAGGCTAGAATTTTTATAGTTAGTTAGTGTGGCACTTTTAGTAAACCACAACTCATCATACATATATTTTTGGTATAATTGCTCCAATGTGCCAAAAAAAATATAAATTGAATAGTTTTCATAGTATGACTTTTAATACAGTAAACATATTCATGAAAATTTGTAAATTATCAGTAATCATTACAAGGCTTCTTGTACACAAAATATTAGATTCTTTTATTAAGTTTTAAGGTTTCTTAAGTAATGATTTGGTCATGAATTTTGTCTTCTTGGACATGTAGAGCAATTTTGATTTTAAGATTAAAAATATTTTTATGAATCACAGAATCGTCAAATTTGACTTGCAAAATATTTAAACCTCTCAGGTAATTATCAAACATATTTAAAAAAAAAAATTTTCTGTTAATTTCACTGTTGTATCTCTGAATAAGGTTGTTTGATTGGACTAACCGTGTAAGGACCACAAGTAATTGAGAGGTAGTCATAATTGTGGTTTTCATTCTAGAATGACTTCAAGTCATAACACAAAACCACAAATGTTGAATCTAAATGTAAAAAACCTGAATCTCATAACATGATCCATATATTTATTATTTTTACTGTATTCACCTTCCAGATGTGTCTGACTAACATTATGGATAGAATTAAAGTTGTGCTGTCATGTTGCCCCATCCACTAGTATAAAAGTGGTCTTAATAAAATAACCAGTCTTGACTTTGTCATAGTGGACCAGTATTATAAAAGTCACTTTTGGATTGTAATGTATTTCATATGTATACAAGTTGTTATTGTTTTCAGATGAGTTTTTAAATTTTAGTTATTTTTCTTAAAACATAGAATGGAAATAATTCACAAAAGAGTTAGGTATGTTTAAAATTCAGTGTACAAATAAGTAAATAATAATGTGGTTATTTGTAGGCATGTTATTGTGCTTTATGGATTCCTTTTTAAATGCATACTGGATTGAAAGAAAATGAGAACATAATTTTTTAATTGACTATATAAGTCTCACATTTTGTTCCGCAAACCAAATTTTGAGTCACAGCAGCTGCTGTGTAAGTGAAACTCCTTCATTACCTTGTTTGTTGATAATATCTTACATTCCACGATCTGTCTGAAATCTACCGAGTTGGAGAAGACAGCTTATCAGGTCTGGCTTCATAACTGCCGTGTGCTTTTTGATCCTTGTGACTGTCAGGTGACACAACTTTGTAGAATTAACAGAAACATTTGTAATCAAAGTGCATCAATTGTAGTACATACCTTGTATCCACCCAACACTAATTGAACATTTAATGTCAGGTTAAAACCTGTTTTTTTTTTCCAAACAGAATTTGGAGTTAAATAGTATCAGAATTTTACTTCTATCCCATTTTAGATTTGTTAACAGATTTACATAATTAAATATTTCTTCATAGAAAGCTTTAAAGGTGTTTTTGTGGGAAAAAATATATATAGTGAAAAGTCCTATTAATGTTTGACACTCATGATATTTTTTCACATTATAAGTAATTTCAAAATGTATACCTTTATATAATATAGTTTTGACAGAAACTCTGAATGTTAAAACTATGCATGTTGCAATAGCTGTGGTTTCCAGATTTGTAATTTTAGAGCTTTATTACCAATAACATGACCTGGTTTATTAACATACAGTAAAGTTGAAGCTTTAACTACAGCTGTGAATAAAACATGTTAAGTGAACCCAAAACAATTTTATAACAGTTGAGTTTGATCGCATTGTTGGGTACTAAATTAATGATTGTTACTTATTTTGAAAAAAATTAACAACATTGTTGTAATGAAAATTCAACTGTGAAAGCAGTGTTGTATTATAGTTCTTGTTTTCTCTAGGTTGTGATATAAAGTTATTTAAAGATTGTTGGGTATGTAAGAATTACTTATATGTGAACATTCATCTTGTTCCAAGTTTAGATAGTGACCAGAAGCAACTGTATTATTCATAGCTTGTAAAATATGAAAGTAATGTATTATACAGAGGAATTGGGAGCTTTCAATAACGAGTGGAAGAACCGTGCCCAGCCTTATGCCCATCGATCACGTCATGAACATCTCACTTACAGAGACCATCCGCGATTTGGCCAAAGAAGTTCACGTATCCCTGGTGCTTCGGAGCAACTGGCCATCACTGCTGGACCAAGGTATGGCTCATTAGAACAATGCTACTTTCAGTTTTAGGCTTATTTGTTTCTAGTTACAGTGTGTAAAGCTGCATTGTTGAAATGTCTTGTACTACATAAGGCTATAACTTTACTAATAAAGTAGAAGTAATTCTAAATAGATTTGTGATGTTAATTATGTATCAAGTGGATTAATATTATAATGACTATGGCTGTTTTGTAAAAGACATCTTAGTTATTGAAACACAAAAATATAGTTTGATGTCAGATATAATATTGTATTGTCCTTTTTTAGTTTCATACTTTCTAATCCTTGTTTATGAGTCCACAATTTGTCAGGCTGATAATTTCATAAACAGTTTCTCAGACCTCTCTATACAAGGTGCTTCAGAAGACACTTATTATAGCATTGATTGAGAAGTGTAGAAACAGGTTACTCTTAAAGGGATCCTTTCTACAGTTCTTATAGCTTTCCATGATACCATATAATGTCCTTTGATTCTGTTGGAAGTTAATGAAGGTCTTATAACTTGGAATTTAAAAGACAACAAGATAATGTTTAATACCTGGTATCTAAAGTATAACTGGCCCTTTACCAGTGGATGTTAAGAAACATATACTTTGATATTAAAATTGAACTACATGTTTTAGACTGTTAAGTGGTATGAAGGTTGCAACAACTGTGTTATGTAGACTGTTAAGTGGTATGAAGGTTGCAACAACTGTGTTATGTGTTTTTACAGTAGTGGTGAGCATGAGCAGCCTCATTCTTCTCACAAACGTAGCAGTGAAGGTTTGTCCGTGAAAGAAGCTAAACAGAAAAAGAAGCAAAAAAGTGGACATTCTGGCCGGAGCGGTTACGAGAAAGTGAAACATCGACCAAGGCACGAAACTAACATGTGATCTGTCATTTTTCTTTTTTTTTCTTTTTTTTTTCCATGAGCTGCAAAACCTGTAGATGTTTCTTACTTCTACCACTAGGTGGTAGCCTTAGATATAAAATTTCACCTTGATCAAAATAAAAAATGTAAATAATAATATCCTTTTATTTTCTGTAGAAAATTTGTTACTAAAAATAAAATCAGAAATGGACCATTTTACTTTAACAGAGCAAAAATATAACATCATACAGTGCCCATCGTGAAATCAAATATTGGCCATGTTTTTTTGTTTTTTTTCCATCTGTCAAAATGCAGTTCACAGTTATGGTGTGTTGAAAGTTGAATCTATGAGGCTTATCATTGCTTTATATATTTATTTCCTAAGAAATATAAACTGGTTGGAATGAGAAATGGTTAGAACCTGAAAAGAGCAAAGGTGAAGTTTTGAAGCTCATACACTATTATCATTGGTTCAGTTGTTGCTTTCCATTACCTGGTAACTAAATAACATATATTGATGTTGTATGTACTTGTTTCATTAAAGTTACAACACTTAATTTCTAGCCCATGTGGTTGTTACCACTGATAAGACAATCCTCAGTCTTTGGGCTGGATTACTTGCTGTTTTTAATCTTAATATACTTAGCTAGCTTTGAACTTTATGTTTACATATTTCAAATCCTAAGAGACAATTAATTAAATTGTAAAAGGATTTGAGTGTACTAAGTGTGGGATTGTTTTAATAAAGGAACTTCCTGTAGAGAACTTTAGATCAGTTTGTCTGTATGTCATTCTGAAAGGTGTTGGATGTTGTTTATTAAACGTGTCTTTAATGTCCATAGTCTTTGACTCAAAACATTTTTAAAGTGTCATTTGTTTTTTTAAGGGTTAAGCTAATATTTTATGACAAAGTTAACAACATATTTATGACAAACAAGATCCTCATTTCATGTTTGATTACATAAATGTACATATAAGAAAGCAAAACCAATCTTATGTTTTTTAAAGATAGTTTATTAATATTTCCACAAATATGGGTGACTTTTAATTAAATGTAATTTCTTATGCATAAAATGGAAACTTTAGTTTAGCCTGTTTACTTTGTAACAGAATTTTAGTCGTACACATTTTAAAGTTCCTTTTCCAAAACTTTATAAACCGTTAATCTACTGCTAACTAGTAACATTAAATTCTCTTTAGCATTGCAAGTAACAGATATACAAGTTAAATTATGGATCTGGAAGTATTTCCTAGTGATCAGATCTGGTCTGATGTTTACTTAACTATTGACCCTACTCAACCAGTAGAAGTAACTTACAAAAAAGGACCAATATTATACATACTTTAATGCTACAAAATGTACTGGATATCCCTTCCACTTTATGATGCTCTTTTTTTACCCTAGATATCTCTTGACTTTCTTACTCCTGCCCCATTGTCACAGTATTCCTAAGTTAAGTGTGATTGTCAACAGATTGTAACTCGTTACGTAACTGCTTGAGTCTACCTTAAAGCACCTCGGCTAGAAAATAAATTTCTTAACAAAGATAACGTTTTCTAACAACATATTCTGAAAATTACATAAAAATGAAGTAATTCACAAACAAACTTTAAAGGTTTAAATTTTAATAATAAAAGGTTAACTTAATCTTATATTAAAGGAGTAAAAGAAATGCACTGATGAACATAGAACATTTTAATATAGTTTCACTTCAGTCAATCTGGTCGTTCAATATTTGTTGCTCAGCTATCTTCTGTGACCTGCAGCATATCTCTCATATTGAAAATCATCTGTTACTAAGAGTTTGGTTGTCCACAACTTCGTTAAAGTTGTCCAGCTGATCAGAAGAGTAAGAAAATCAAGGACGTTGTAAAGACATAGTCAGTCCATTCCTGTAGAAAACTGTATTATGCTGTCATCAGATATACAACATACACCTGATCCATCCCTGTAGAAAACTATTTTACTGCCGTCTCGTACACTTTGTGTACCTGATGTATTCCTGGAGAAAACTGTATTTTACTGTTATGTAATACACAAGTACACCTGCTCCATTCTTGTTGAAAAGTGCATTTTATTCTTATGTAATATACAGTATACATTTGATACATTTTTTTGGAAAACTTTATTTTAATATTATGTGAAACACAATGTACATGTTATCCATTCCAATAGAAAATTGTATTTTTGTCGTGTAATAAACAATGTACACCTGATCCATTCCTGTAGAAAACTATTTTATTGTCATTTAGTGTAAAATATACACCTGATTCATTCCTATAGAAAACTGTTTTCTACTGTTATCTAATATACAACATACACATGATGCATTCCTGTAGAAAACTGTATTCTACTCTAATGTAATATATAATATACACCTGATTCATTCCCATAGAAAACTATTTTAATATAATGAAATATACAATGTTCACGTGATCTGTTTGTGTGGGAAAACTGTATTTTACTGTAATGTAGTAGACAATGTAAAGTGATCCTTTCTTGTAGAAAACTATTTT
This sequence comes from Carcinoscorpius rotundicauda, assembly GCA_011833715.1. Lineage (NCBI taxonomy): Eukaryota > Metazoa > Arthropoda > Merostomata > Xiphosura > Limulidae > Carcinoscorpius > Carcinoscorpius rotundicauda. The sequence goes on from CM022398.1 coordinate 58,636,541, forward strand.
AATACATATAGTATACAATGACCCCCTGATCTATTGCTGTAGAAAATTGTTTTACTCTCGTGTGATATTCAATGTACACCTGATCCATTCTCATAGAAAACTGTATTTTACTCTAATGTAGTATGCAATGTACACATGATCCATTCCTGTAGAGAACTATGAAACTCTCCTGTGATTTTCAAAGTACGTCTGATCCATTTCTGTAGAAAATTATTTTATTGTCATATAATATGCAAAATAAACATGATGCATTCTTGTAGGAAATTATTTTACTATGATGTAACACACAATGTACACTTGATTGATTTCTCTGGAAAACTGCATTTTACTATTAATTTCTATACAATATATGCATGATTCATTCCTGTAGAAAACTTTTAATATAATGCAATACACAATGCACATATGATCCATTTCTGTAGAAAACTTTTTTCTACTGTAATGTAATATACCATATACACGTGATCCATTGTTGAAGAAAACTATTTCACTATCATGTAATATACAATATGCATCTGATCCATTGCTGTAGAAAACTGTGCTTTACAGTCATCTCATATACAATGTACAAGTGATTCATCCCTATGGGAAAGTGTAATTTAATGTCATCAAATAAATAATGTACATCTCATCTGTTCCTGTGGAATACTGTGTTTTAATATAATGTAATGCACAATGTATATGTGATCCATTCATGTAGAAAACTTTTACTTTCATGTGATATACAAGGTACATCTGATCCTTTGCTGTAGAAAACTTATTCTTAAGTAGTGTATAATATACACCTGATCCATTCCTTTAGAAAGCTGTATTTTACTCTCATCTGATACACAATGTACGCATGATCCATTCCTGTTTTTATTGCTATCATGTGATATACAATGCACCTGTGATTCATTGAGGTAGAAAATTATATTTAATGTAATGCAATAAACAATATACACATTATCTATTCCCCGTAGAAAACTGTAATTTACTATCATCTAGTATAAATTGTACTCCTGATCTATTCCTCCAGAAAATTGCATTTTACTATCATCTAATATACAATGTACAACTGATCCATTCCTTTAGAAAACTTTTATTTCTATCATTTGTTACATAATGTACACCACATTTTTTCCTGTAGAAAACTATTTTTCTGTTGTGCAATGTACATCTGATCTATTATTCTGGAAAACTGTCAACTTGTACAGAATGTAAATCTGATCCATTACATTAAAAAACTGTAATTTCTATCATTTGTTATATAATGTACACCACATCTTTTTCTGTAGAAAGCTGTATTTTACTGTAAACTTGTATACAATGTAAATCTCATCCATTGTGTAGAAAACTATTATGCTGTCATCTAATATATAACATAAACCTGATCTGTTCCTGTAGAAAACTGTAATTTACTGTCATGTAATATACAATATACACCTGATTCATTCCTGTAGAATGCTGTGTTTAAATGTAATGTAATACATGACTATCACCTGATCTATCCTTGTAGAAAACTATTGTTCTGTGATTTTATATTCAATGTACACTTTATTTATTCCTGTAGAATACTGTATTTTACTGCGATTGTGTATTCAACGTACACCTTATCCATTCCTGTATAAAACTTTATTTGACTGTCATGTGATATACAATTTACCCCTGATCCATTCCTGTATAAAACTTTTTTTTTTTACTGTCGTGATATACAATGTACACGTGATCTATTCCTGTGGAAAATTTTTCACTGTCATGTAATAAGCAAAGTAAACTTAATCTGTTTCTGTGGAAAATTATATTTTAATATGGTAATATACAATGAACACCTAATCCATTCCTGTTGAGAACTGTATTTTACTGTCATCTAATATGCAATGTACACATGATCCATTCCTTTAGAAAACTGTGTTTTACTGTCATCTTATGTATAATATAAACCTAATTCATTAAAGTAGAAAACTCTATTTTAATATAATGCAATACACAATGTACATGTTAAACATTCTTGTAGAAAAATGTAATTTACCCTAATGTAACACATAATGTTCATCTGATCCATTCCTCTATAAAAATGTATTTTACTGTAATACACCTGATCCATTCATGTAGGAAAGTGTATTTTAATGTTATACACAATGTACCTGCGATCCATTCCTGTAGAAAACTATATTTTACTGTGATTTAGTGTATAATGTATACCTGATCTATTGCTGTATAAAACTATATTTTACTCTCATTTAATATACAATGTACACTTAATCCATTCCTGTGATTAATCCATTATTGTAGAAAACTGTATTTTACTGTCATGTTATATATCATATACATCTGATCCATTCCAGGAGAAAACTGTATTTTAATATCATGTAATATGCAATGCACACCTGATCTAATCCTGTCGGAAACTGTAGTTTAATGTAACGTCATACACAATGCAAATGTGATCAATTTCTGAAGAGAATTGTATTTTACTGTCATTTAATAGGCAATGTACACGTGATCCATTCCAGTAGAAAACTATTTTACTGTCATGTTATATACAATGTACATATGATCCATTCCTGTAGAAAACTATATTTTACTGTCATCTAGTATAGAATGTAGGTCTCATCCATTTCTGAAGAGAATTGTATTTCACTGTCATGTTGTATAAAATGTACCCAAAATCCATTCATTTGGAACTATATTTAAATGTCATTTAATATATAATATACACCTGATCCATTCCTATAGAAAACTGTATTTTACTCTCATCTAATACACAGTGCACACCTTAATTCCTGTTGAAAACTGTATTTTGCTGTCATCTATTATATAATGTACACCTGATCCATTTATGTGTAAATTTGTATTTTACTCTTATGTGATATGTGATGAAGACATGATCCATTTCACTTTCATGTAGTATACAATGTATCATGGATACATTGCTGTAGAAAAGTGTATTTTATTGTAATGTAATAGCCAATGTTCGCATAATTCGCTCCTGTAGAAATCTGTATTTTACTCTTATCTAATATAAAATGTACAACTGATAAATTTCTTAGAAAATTTTATTTTAATGTTATGTACTATACAATGTACACCTGATCCACTCCTGTAGAAAACTGTATTTTAAATTATTTTAATGTCATGAAATATACTATACGAGTATACACCTGAACCTTTCCTGTAGAAAACTGTATTTTAATGTCATGTAATATACAATGTACATCTTATCCATTCCTGTAAAAACATTACTTTAGTGACATCTATTATACAATATACACCTGATCCATTCCTGTAGAAAACTGTATTTTACTATCATGTGATACACAATGTACACCTGACACATTCCTGTTTAAAACTGTATGTTACTGTAATGTGACATACAATATACACCTGATCTATTTCTGAAGAAAACTGTTTCTCACATCACACATCTGATTCTGGTTATTTTTTATCTTTGACCCTTGGAGAGCAAAATTTGTACACCTGATTTCGTACTAGGAAATGGGAACACGAGTAACCTGTTCGGGCTCAAAATAAATGGTTTACAAGTACAGTTGTTTACACTGCAGTTAGGGATTTTTCTACTGTTGTAAAAATATAATATTTACTTTATATTGTAACATGCAGCACATTTTGTTAAAGAAACGAAAAACGTCGATTTTTTTGAGTTTTGATTGGCACACCATTTTCGTTGGGTGATGTCGTGTATCAAATCGTTTGGTAGCTGTCATAACAGTCACTGAGTTTGTGTGTGACGAATATATCTCGTAATGGTAGGATGGTGTATTGTGGGATTAATGGGTACACCAACTTAAGCGTAATGGAATTAGTTTTTATTTACTGGAAGATCCTTTTGGAACAATGATCAGAATAGTCAATGTTAAGTGGCTAATTTCTCTCCAGTCAAATACTATAGGAATGCTTTAGAGAAGAGCATTTCAAAGATATTATTAGTATTGGTCACTAAGGAGGATGTGATAACACCAGAAGACCTCTCATCCATATTCTCCAGCAAAGGTCGGCCAATAAAAAAGAATAAATGTGGATTGAAACACTAAATTAACGGCCATGACAGAGAGCGAGACTTCTGAGGAATATGGAAAATAAGACAACCCCGTGAGTTGAATCTTTAATTTTACTGTCTCTGTTAATGGAATATATTTACGCTTGTTAAACAAACAAAAGAGTAACATGGTGAATAGTGAACCGTTCATTTTCCAAGCATCCCTACAGACCTGAGCTGATAGTAATTATTAGTAGTGTTAGCTCATCAACCATAAAAATAAACATAGTTGAAATTGGGATTAAATAAAAAAAGATTTGATCCATCCACTAATAAAAAATACAAATTTGTACATTGTTCGTTTTTAGTTACGTAGAAGATTGAAATTGAAGTCTTTGGTTATGGAATATAGATATCTATAATTTTGGTATCATTAGAAGGAATATTTTGTACTTTGAAAAATGTAATTAGTATCTCTAAGCTAGCTGTTTATTTTAGAACATACTCATATTTAGTGTGAACTAATCACATCATAATTCACCTTGCAGCTAATTACACGTGTACTGCTGATATTCATATTAATGATACGATAATGCACACTTACAAAATGAATTGTTTTGTTACAGGCTATTTGCTAAGTCTACTGAGGGGAATCAAACCCCTAATTTTAACGTTGCAAATCTTTAGACTTATCGCTCTACTAGTGAGGGACTACAGAATGGAATTTACCTTCACCAAAGACTTCAATAAAGTTGTCTCTTTAAAGACAGACTTACAAAAATAATTACTCTTAGGTATAGGATGATTACAAAGAAACTTTCTTTGTTCAGGATATCATGCGTTACGAAGTATGGTATAGGAAGGTTATCTTAGTTCAGGATGTCATGCGTTGCAAAGTATGGTATAAGAAAGTTATCTCAGTTCAGCATGTCATGTGTCACAAAGTATGGTATAGGAAGGTTATCTCAGTTCAGCATGTCAGGTGTTAAAAAGTATGGTATATGAAGGTCATCTTAGTTCAATATGTCATGCGTTACAAAGTATGGTATAGGAAAGTTGAACTAAGATAACCTTCCTATAACATACTTTGTAACCACAAAGTGGTATGCTGGCCATTTCTTGGGCATTTTCATTCTTGAGGTCTCTAATTGTTTGAGTTTTCCCGTTTGTCTGATGTTAGATTTCTGTGAGTCTTCCAGTTTATCTGGTCTTAGGTATGTGTGAATCTTCCAGTTTATCTGGTATTAGGTATGTGTGAGTCTTCCAGTTTGTCTGGTCTTAGGTATGTGTGAATCCTCTAGTTTATCTGGTCTTAGGTATGTGTGAATCCTCTAGTTTATCTGGTATTAGGTATGTGTGAATCCTCTAGTTTATCTGGTCTTAGGTTTGTGTGAATCCTCTAGTTTATCTGGTCTTAGGTATGTGTGAATCCTCTAGTTTATCTGGTCTTAGGTATGTGTGAATCCTCTAGTTTATCTGGTATTAGGTATGTGTGAATCCTCTAGTTTATCTGGTCTTAGGTTTGTGTGAATCCTCTAGTTTATCTGGTCTTAGGTATGTGTGAATCCTCTAGTTTATCTGGTATTAGGTATGTGTGAGTCTTCCAGTTTATCTGGTGTTAGGTATATGTGAATCCTCTAGTGTGTCTGGTGTTAGGTTTGTGTGAGTCTTCCAGTTTATCTGGTCTTAGGTATATGTGAATCCTCTAGTTTGTCTGGTGTTAGGTTTGTGTGAGTTTTTAGTTTTGCCAGGTTTGTTGAATGAGGTTACTGTTTACATGACAAATTACATGTATTTATCCTGTCTCAAACGTGCTCCCACAAAACATGTTTCACCTGCGGAAGGTTACCGCCTATTTTTGTCATTTGGTTAGTGTAGTATAGGATTCACATTCGTTGTGACCATCGCGTGGTACAGTGAGTGCAAAATTCACTATATGTGTTTTGGTCCAAAGAGCCTTAAGAATATTTTAAATCTAGACACGACACGACATAACGTACATAGCTTCGATAGTTTCGGTAGATGTCGATGATATGGTTGTACGTGGCTTGTGATGGACAAAACCTGTGTTCTTAACTTTTTTTATGACCTTGTACGTAGCAACACTGGAACGAGGCCCACGGTAAACGTTATGCACTCTATGGTATTATCTGTGAACTGTTTCGGCTTTGAACCCTATGGTGTAAGAAGATTTCATTAGCTCAGCTTTTCACAGGTGTTAGTCTCAAGAATATTGTGTTAACAATCTCTCTATTTGTTAACCTGAATATAACCTAAGAAGGTCGAAACGTTGTTCTCTATTTTATTAGTAAAAGTGTCAATACCCATACTAGCCATAGAGGTTTGTTATGTGTTGTGTAATATTTTTACATTTCAGTTATAATCACACTGAATAGTTGTATTATCAATATTGTATTATAATTATTTAATTGCAGCTTTTATGAACAGGGCAAAATAAAATTAAAACCGAAAATGTTCGAGTTGCTTAAAAGTCAACAAAATTAGGCCTCTATTGACGGCGCGCATTCGAGAGGATTGAATCTCGAATCTGTATGTGCTGGTGTTCTGTCAACCAATTGTCGTTGTTTAAATTACATTTTATTTGGAATTTCTGTTTAGAATAGAGCAGTCGTCAGATCAGTTTATTGGAAAGCTAGATTACAGTTATCAATAATTCCAGTGGGTGAGGGGGAGGTACTGGGCGGTTTGATATCACTGAAGAAACTGACTATTGTAATTTTAGTTGAATTTTTATTTGATTTCAGAATCATTAGCTTGCTAGTAGCTCAGCCGTAAACGTCAGGGTTTTAAGACCCGCTATGGGCAGAACACAGATATCTCATTGTGTAGCTTTGCGCTGAACAACAAATTATCACATTTTTTTTATGTTAAATTAAATACTGTAAGTAGCGACATCTACTAAAGATAAATACTACTATTTTTTAAAAATATTTTTAAAGCTTTTGATAAAACGATCAACCAGTATTATTAAGTAACATTAAGGTTAAAATTTTCTCGTTTGTCCTCAACAGCGGATGTACATAAAACATGTATCGCTGATGTAACTTAAGGATTTAGTAAAATCTTAGTCATAACTGGAAATACGAATGATTTCAGATTGTGAGGTAAAAGTATGTTACTTATTAGAAGAAGTTATGTTTTAAAACGAAGTAATATTTAAAGAACTTTCCTACTTCTTTAGGCAGAATACAGTTACGTTTGAACATTTTTATTTTTTGTTATTTTTTAGACCAAGTTCAAGAATGACGGGAGTATATTTAATGTGTAGTTTTTGTTCGTTAGGAATTTAGAAACGTTCTGTTTGAACGGAAGGATTACTTTATCTACGCAGTGTGTTATAATCCTCCTTTAAATATTAATTTATGTTTCAGAGAGAGAAATGTTAGAAATGCTTTATTTTACCCAAAGAACACATTTATAGACGAGATAAACCTATGGCTATAGTCTAGCATTAGCACCTGATTACTTGAGAAAAGATCTGGTATCAAATTAGTTGACAATGGTATTTCATTGTGCTCCATGACTGGTATAACCTTATGGTGTAGGGCATTCCACTCTTAATCTGAGAATCGGGAGTTCGAATTTCAATACTAAACATACTCACCACACCACCACTGGGGATGTTAAATGTGAGGGTCAAGAGTAGCCCAACAATTGGTAGTAGGTGGTGTTGACTAGTTGCTTTCCCTCTAGCCCCTTCTCTTGATGAGGGATAGCACGATCACAGGTAGCCTTCGAGTACCAGTGAGCAAAATTCAACAGATAAACCCGATACTCTTAGAAGAAGATTAGTGGAGGTATTTTAAACTATAAGCTTGTTTGTTTGTTTATTTAACACCAGGTGTTAGTTTTAACAACAGCTTTCAAAGGTGAACATTAAACTTGGCCAGTTCATTGGTTCAAAGAATGAGTTGTAAAACACAGTGTAGAGTATTCTTTTGATAAAAACATTTAGAGAAAATCACTGGAAACCCTAAACATATTTAGACGGTAGCGCCCTCATTCCTAGCTTGGTAATTAAAGCTGAGAGGTGGCGCTGGAAAAATCAATGTTCTGTTTATCCTGCTCGTCCATTCTCCGGTAGACGTGCAATGGCGCAATACTGGTTGATAAAAACAGTTTATTGCAAAATGTGCAAAATATTGTGTTTCCATTGTTAAAAGACTATCGACCTCTGAACCTCAACCTTCACTCTGACTCTGGCTACTGTCTTTGTGATCTGAATTGGAAGCTTTTCCTATGTGGAAAGGAGAACCTATTTTTAATGTTGCTAAAAGTAGAAGTTGCTATGTCCAAGAATTGGACATAGTTGAAGCATAAAAATCCAGAAAAATCTGGTTAACATATCATGACAAACATTTATTTTCCTTTGCAAACTTTAAAGTTTATGTTTAAATCATACGTTTCAAAACTGCTGAAATTCAAAAGCTTTTATTCTGTGAAGCTAACCTTTGCTTTAAACAACTAATTAAATCATAACGTACTGGCCTAAAGTTGTAAGGGTTAGTCTTGGAAGTTTACTTTTTTGGTACACTTGTCTTAATAAAGATAAAGTTTAAATCTTAAATAGTGAACTGAGTTTGACTGTTTGTTTTAATTATTCTATTGTTTTTTTTTAAAAAATAATACATGATCGTGCCATGCTTAGTTTAGAAGTTAGGGCACTCGACTCGCAGTATACAGGTTCGAATCACCATGACTGAACATGTCTACTCTTTCATCCATGGAAACATTATTATGATACTATCAATCCTGCCATTCATTGGCAAAGCTACCTAAGAGTTGATGATGGATGGTGTTAAGTAGCTAATTACTTTCACTCTAGTTTATCACTGTTGAATTAGGGATGACTAGCGCAGATAGTTTTATACAAAATTCCAAACAAACATTGATAGCGATGTGTCTTTATTGCACATCGACGTGCAGACTCGTTATTTTGTCAGTTCAAAATACATTACATGATACAGATTAGTACTACGAATCCATCTTGTCGGTTATATTTTACTATTATAAAAAGGTTATTATCTTCTCGAGGCCACGCTACGATTATCACCAATTTCAGTCAAGGAAGTCCATACAACACTTAAACATATACGCAACTGACCTTGAAGAGAGCCATTTGTGCTTCACGTGACCAAGCCAGCCAGATCAGCATGTGAGCGTTTAGTTATATTTTGTGATAACAAATATTTTCGAGCTCTTTAAGGTAAGGGTTATCATGTTATTGTGGCCAAAATGATAACATTTAACTTATTAAAAAATAGACAAAGAAAAGATCGTTTTATATGTAATATTGCTTTGCACGAGTTTCACAGGTAACGATACAATTACAAAAATATAAGGATGACAAATAAGAGTAGTCCGATTCGTAATAGCTTGTATGTATGTTAGGCTACGGGAGTGTCATAGAAATTAGACGAGCTATTTGATGCGAGTATCTTCGGTAGGCTATAGAAATATCACAGAAATAGAAGAATTGAGAAGGCGTTGAACTGTAGAACTAGATCTTAAGTCTTTTAGTTTTAAACATCTTCTAGGTAATTAATAGACTTCATTCACTTCCAGATGGCGCAAGCTATTTGTTCAACGCCCTAGTCTTACAGTGACACGTGTAGCCTGCTTGTTAAAAAGTAGAGCCCTAACACTAACCGAAACATTAAACAAAACAGTTGACGTTATGTTTACCTGTCATTGTTTATAACAGTCATGAAGCAATACTTAATTAATCAAAGAAAAAGTACTGATGAATTGGAAAATGTGAATATTTGTTGTCAGGTGTTTTTTAAGATAAAATTATTAAAATATTTTAATACCTATACCAGCTGTCTTGAGAATACAAGTTTGGTCATATTTTAAGTATTAAAAGACAAATGTTATACACTAGGTCTCGGTCTTCTAATAGTTTTAGTATAATTTCTAATTTTAGAAATTAATTTTTATAATAAATTAATAATGCTAGAACCTGTTTGTAGCATATCTTCTTTCAGTCCTGTTGTAAAATCAATAGCGGAAGATAAACATATAACTTCTTGTACTTGAAGGGTAGAGTGAGGGTAAGATCTGAAAGGAAAGATATTTAGTTTATTCAGCCAGCAGTCAATAAATTAATATCATATAACTACCATGAGGAACAAATTATATGATGAAGGATCAAACTGTAATAGTGTAACCGCATGGTGCACACTTATTATCAACAACGTTCTAAGACTATTTACTATCATATTCATAGTACGTGAACCATGGATAACAGAAGTTTAGTTAGTGTGTATATTTTATTATTCTCTGTCAGTTGTATAAGTCTATAAAGTGGTGGAACTTATTTTTCACAGGAATACAAATTGTATATTTTAAAGGATCCGGTATACTATGCACTCGATGAATTCTTGATCGAAACCTTCACCAAATAACGTTCTTTTTGGTGATTTTAAACTGTTACTTGTACATTAATCCTTTTTATCGCTGCGTTTGCAAATGTGTTTTTTCTGTTTAATATTTATACTACTTTTCCCAATGATTCAGTAGCAAGCTTCAGGGCAGCTAAACCATAAATTCAGAGTTCGATCCTTGTGATGAACATAGCCAATTGTGTAATGTTACTTTAAACAAACAGTCGCAATACATTTATTATTTATTTATTACTTCACTATGGTTCTAATCATTAAGGAATATTGAAATGTAAAAATATACATTTTAACGCCATTTAACCCTTGTACAACTATTTAAAGCTTTATATATAGAAATTACGTACTAATAAATGCTATACACCACAAGCGCGTAATCTTGTTCATTTGGTCAAGACGAGGTATCCATATAATATGACTACGAAGGCATATGTATAAATCTAATTAAATGTTTGCAATGCCATTCCTTCCGGTGAAATGCTTAAATCCCTATTTTGTTAAATAAATTGCTTCAATTTTTGTTATTATTATAATCCATTCTATTCAAGGTACCCTGTCTGCAGTTTTAGGCCTTATTTCAGACTTTGGAATTAAAATTAATGGATTACTTATTTTTATATTCTTACGAGGTTATGTTACAGCTATATATTTATATCTCCTATCACTGAGACTGAGTGATACAAATGTTCAATATAATAACAAGTTTTAGACTGGTAACATTATGCGTTTTATATTGGGTCACTTGGATGGCATCTTTCATTTCATACAGGAAAGAACAAAAAATGGCATTATTGTTTGAAAGAAGATATCTGAGGCAGCTTCTACTGCGAGGAAGACATTTAACAACTAAGTTTTCTTCCCAGAGGATTCCAGCAGTTTGTCTAACTTGTGCCAGTGAAAGTTATTCCGAAAGGTGGGGCTACAGACCGTTCCACACTTCCAAATCTTTATCCACTACTACGGAACTAACTTACAAACGTCTACCGGGGTTGAAACGTGGACCTTACGCTGAAGTTACCCATACGGACATCGAGTATTTCGAGACCATCCTTGGAAAAGGTGGAGTTATTACAGACAAAGATGAACTTGAAGGATATAACATTGATTGGTATAAAACGTGTAAAGGTAAAAGCTATTTGGGATGACTAATATGTCCTTGTCTTTTGTTGTTTATTTGTTTTTCTATTGCTAGTTGTTTAACTTATTGGTTTTGCTCTCTTTACCTACTAGATGGCGCTACTTCAATGTAATGAGGATAAACTTCTGGACTCGTAGGTTCTGATAATAATTTCGCAATGACCAAAAACCGTTTAAAAATAAATTGCACAATTTTGTTGATAAGACAAATACATGTAAAAAAAAGATATTGTAACACTTTCAGTAAATGATTTTTCATTTCATGTTAAAATATTCTGAAGTTATAAACAGTTTTAGTAAATTTAATTTAATACAGAGTTTAGTCATTTCTAATTTCGTATTATATTAGTTCACCAGAACTTAAACTGATTTCGTAATGATTGTATGCCTTGATATTGCATTATCTATCTGCCTTTAGTACCATTTTCCGTCACTTATGACCATACTTAATTGCACAATAAAGAATTTGATTGTGTTATTTTTAGTAAATGTGTATGTATTTATGTAAGTGCAGTTGACAGTAACAAAACTATTATAAATAGTTTTGTTACTGTTGTATATCGAGTTTTGTGACTGTAAGATAAATTTATATATTATTATTTGATTTGTAGGCTGTAGCTCAGTTCTACTGAGGCCAAGAACGACAGAAGACGTTTCCAAACTTCTTTCTTACTGCAACAAGCAGAATCTCGCCGTATGTCCGCAAGGTGGCAACACTGGGCTAGTAGGAGGCAGCGTTCCTGTATTTGACGAGATTATCTTGTCGACGTCTTTAATGAACGAAGTTTTAAACTTGGATGAAATGTCCGGTTTGTTATTGTTTGTTAAACAGCCAAACTATATTAAAGTAGAGAAGAATGTTTATATTTAATTTTAATTGCTGTTTAATTTTTTTTTACTAATCTACTGAATTTTAGATTCAAGACGAAATTATATGAATTTTTATTGTTGGTGGAGAAATATAATCGTTTTATAGAAAGTCTAAACAATGTTTTAAAAGACATGTTTTATTTACTTAGATGGCGTGGTGCTTGGTGCACTGCGAGCTGCGGGACTGAAACCCGAAGCTGAACAAACTCACAGTTTTAGTTGTGAGTATGTTATAATGCAAAGGCCAGTCCCACTGTCTGTTGGTAACAGAGTAGCCCTAGAGTTGGTGGTTGATGCTGCTGGTTGAGTGCCTTGACACTCTCTGTGATAATGACAAATAACTTTAGTATCTTTGTCATTAACAAACAACAAATTCACAGTACTAAACATTCTTACCGTTTGTTGAATTCTTGATGATATGAAGTGATATAAACAATTTTTGTGAAGTGTTAAATCGATGAATTATTTTTTAAGGTGTACTGAGATGTCAGGCAGGGTGCGTTTTAGAAGCTCTACAAAAATATGCAGAAGAACGGAATTATATGCTACCCCTTGATTTAGGGGCGAAGGGCAGCTGCCAGATTGGGGGAATTGTGTCAACAAATGCAGGTGGTCTTCGTCTGCTGCGGTATGGTTCTCTTCATGGCAATGTTATAGGTGTGGAGGCTGTAAGTATGTTTCCATGATTACACACAAGATAAAGTTTGATGGATTAATTAATGTAGGTTTGGGAATCGTGGGTAGAAAAGAAGTTTACAGCGAGCTAACAAACAGAACCATTCATTGGAACTTTTAAAACCTGTAAAAACGTTTATTCCCCATTCTCACACTTTACTTTTCTAAAATTACACCAAAAAATCTACGAGTTTGAAAATGTCTTTTTTTTTTTTTTACCAAAAATATTTCCGAGAAATGTTAGTTCTGTGATCGTAATGTTCAATAACTATCAAATATATAGATCTGTGGAAATCTAATGATTGTGAAATTTTATTGACATAGGACAATATTTTGTTATTAAAAGTTATTTGGAATAATTTATTAACAGGCACAGAGTAATGGAAATTTTGCAGGTGGGAATGGAAACACACGTTTTTTTTAGACAGAAATAAGTTAGTTACACATGTTTAATTATATATTGGTTTCAAAACCACAGTTTGCTCAATATATTTAGAAGTAAAATGATTTATTATTGCAGTTGTCTCGTGATAAGCCTAGAAACAGACTTATTCTGGTGAGTTGGAAAAGCAATTAGCAGAGTAGCGGCAAGGTTTGAAGTTAAAGACGCCGGTTTCTGTAGTTAGCAGGATGTTACTTTGAGAGCTTTACATTTATAGCCTTGATTACAGATTGTTGGTTCAGTAGACTCGTGTTTCATAGCGTTTCTTTTCTGTTGTTGGTTTTATAGGTTCTACCTAACGGGAGCGTTGTTGACTATATGTCACATGTTAGGAAGGACAACACAGGTTACGATTTGAAGCAACTTTTTATTGGATCTGAAGGAACACTAGGCGTGGTGACCAAAGTCGCCCTGCTTTGTCATCCGACACCCCCGGCTGTAACAGTGGCGTTTATTGGTACAGCACTTTACTTGAGATTTAGTGGAGAAAGTAATATTGTATTTGTTTTTGTTGGACTCCAGAAGAAAGAGAGTAGCTAAAGTTATAGATAAATTTGGGAATTTAATGTTTGTATTCGTTTTACTAATTTTAAAAGTAGCCGTAGAATTAATTATATAAACGTTTTTTGATATGTTCTCAAACTATGACGTAACTTTTTAAGGCTTCTTACTTGAAATATATTATGTAGACACTAACTGGTGCACTTGTTCAACGTATGATAAAAATACAGTACTATAGGGGGAGATTAGATCCGACCGCGAACACCTTATGTCACTCCCGCGTGGGGGACTGAGTAATGACACATGCAAGGTTTATTGACAACCTGCCAACTCTTCATTTGTTTTAATGTGGGCAGACAGGTATTTAAAATAATTGTTTAATATAAAAGTTTAATTCACACTGTATATAACTGAATGAATATAGATCTTCAGTTAATTTTGTGATTTTCTATAAGTGGTTAAGTTAGCATTTGAATAAAGTTCCCAGAATCGTCACAGGACTGATTTATTTGGTTTCGTTTTCTGTTTTGATTTTACCAAAATAAGATACAGTTAAAAAGAAATAAAACTGGAGTTGCCGCATTAAATACCTTCAAGGACCGAGGGCAACAACTTAGCAATTTATCAAATAGATTTTAGCAGTACAGTACCAAAAAACATTTATTTATTAATAAGTTCTAAAATGTTTCCCTGTTAACTGATCAACACCAAATCGATATTCTTAATTCCATGTTATTTCAACAATAACGCTTCACCTCTTTATTAATCACCATAATGCCCCCCAGGGGCTTAGCGGTATGTCTTTGGACTTAAAACGCTAAAAATCAGGTTTCGATACCCGTGGTGGGGAGAGCGCAGATAGCCCATTGTGTAGCTTTGTGCTTAATTCAAAACAACAACAACAATTACCATAATGTCCAGATGGCGCTTCGAAAATATTATTTCGAAGGAAGTGAGGAATAAATAAAGTAAGGCCATATCTGAACTGATTCTAATCATTGTTAGTTTTTGTTTAAATTTATATACACAATATTACAAATATAGTTTAAATTAGCTGAAGAGATTTCATTATTGTTAATTTTTCATTTGAACTATTAAATAGCTTCGTAAGAAGTTAGGCCTATATTACCTCGTTGTGAATCTGTTGGTCTGTCGTTTGAACTTCCGTTACTTATATTTTGGGGTCACACAATATCACCTGGGTATGATTTCATATGAAGAAATTATTCGAGTCACTTTTATAAGATACAAATACATGTATCTTATAAATATTTATTTGTTTTCTCTTGCTGTAACTGGCCGATTCTTCACATCTCTTCAAATAAGGTATAACTGGGTGCATTTTGTATTTTTAACTGTTGTTTTTGTCGCACACAGCTTGTCCTACGTTCGAAGCAGTCTTACAAACTTTCCAGTCTTGTCGAGAAAAGCTTTCGGAAGTTCTATCGGCATTCGAAATGATGGATGGCACCACAATGGAAGCCATTGAAGAGAACGTTCGCCTTCGAAATCCAATTAGTCATAGCCCTTTCTATGTTTTGATTGAAACCGTGGGTGAGTAGTGTATCTTAAGCTAATTAAGGAAACAGGACAAATTACATTCAGTGGTTTATTTTAACAAATTATCCATTCATTTCGTTTTTTCAGTACTTTTTGAATTTCAAGGATATTTGAGAAAAGACGTTAAACTAATGTCGTCAAACGTTTGTTATTACTCCAGAGTCATCGGTTATATCTGTACAAGGTTCGTAAGTTTAACTTAAAAGAAAAACCCGAAATTTATTTTGAGAATGCTTCGTTGTTCCTATAACATTAGTAGCTTTCGAATTTTTTTAGGATCTGAGCAAGAACATGACGAAGAAAAATTAGCTTCTTTCTTGGAGTCCGCGATGGAAAACAACATAGTTACCGACGGAACGATGTCTTCTGATCCCGGGCACGTACAGGTAAGCCTAGTTTATTTTTAGCGTTGGGCGGATACATATGAAATATCGGATTTTTATGTGCAAATTTGAAACTCGATTTTTCAAATAATGTATCTGGTAGTTCATTTAATAAAATGTCTGTTTAATTATTATTTTTTTCATTGACTTTGAAATAAGTCTCAAATGTGTACAATATAGGTATAGGATACAGGAAAAGTAGGTTTGAAAAAGGATTTCTTTTGGAACAAAGTATTAAGAAGGTGTAATGAACTTATTAATTACTGTACCCATAGATTGATGAACCAGTTTCAATGTTAGTATGCTATTGATTTTTTTAATCAATTATCATTAGATTTATTATTTGTTATGATTCTAGGATCATATTTATCACTTTAAAAACGTTTTGAAAATTTATTTAATAAAGTTTCAGTTTTTTATTTAAATCAAAATAACATTATTTAAACAGTTAATTAACGTTTACATTTAAAAAAATTGCATTAAAACCAGGAATATGTAATATAAAGTATTTATAATTCAAAATAAATGAAGGCATCAGAGTATGTGCTACATAGCAATGGGAAGTTACTACAACATTAGGATCCATATACTAGTTACGATGATATAAGAAAATACCATTGGTGACATTTCATGTGTAAGGAATAAAATATTGAAATAAGAAAGCAAAATGTGTGTACTAAAACCTACAGCATTTCAGTGGTAGAACCTTTTCATGGGTACTCAAACCTACAGCATTCCAATGGCAGAACCTTTTCATGGGTGCTCAAATCTACAGCATTTCAGTGGTAGAACCTTTTCATGGGTACTCAATCCTACAACATTTCAGTGGTGGAACCTTTTTATAGGGGATCAAATCTACAGCATTTCAGTGGTAGAACCTTTTCATGGGTACTCAATCCTACAACATTCCAGTAGTAGAATCTTTTCATTTTTTTCTTCTTAGAGCAACCACCTTCCTACACTTGTCTTTAGACAGTAATAGGTCATATAGTCTTGGGACATTGTGGGATTGAGGACTCTCATCTTGTTTCTTTATTCTTATTTTGTTACTTTACTTCTTATATGGACATCTTGACAAACAGAGGTTAAGATGGATAGACAGTGTATCCTTGTCCTTTATTTTATATTCTCTATATTATATCCTGTTTGTGGCCTGCTGACATCATGCAGTGCTAAATTTGTATCGATGTTTGTTTTGTGTTGTCTTGGTGTTTTGAACTTAGGCCTTCTTTTTGATATAAATAGCAACTTAATTTTTTCACTGATATTTATGTTCATATGCCCCTTAGTGGTAGGGGATATGTATACAGACTTACGACTCTAGAAACTGGGTTTCGATACCTGTAGTGGGTAGAGTACAGATTGTCCAATTTGTAGCTTTTGCTTAACTAGAAACAATACATATATATGTGTAGCTTTATCTCAACCACAAAGAAACAAACAATACCTATATATGTGTAGCTTTATCTTAACTGCAAAGAAACAAACAATACTTCTATATGTGTAGCTTTATCTTCAGAGAAAGAAACAATACTGATATAAGTGTGGTTTTGCTCTACTGGAAAGAAACAAACAATACTTATATATGTTTGGTTCTTTCCAGTAAAGCAAAACAATACACATATGTGTAGCTTTATCTTCAGAGAAAGAAACAATACTGATATAAGTGTGGTTTTGCTCTACTGGAAAGAAACAAACAATACTTATATATGTTTGGTTCTTTCCAGTAAAGCAAAACAATACTTATATACGTGTATCTTTATCTTAACTACAAAGAAACAAACAATATTGCATATGTGTAGCTTTTGCTTAACTACAAAGAAACAAAGGATACTTATATATGTGTAGCTTTTGCATAACTATAAACAAACAGACAATACATATATATGTGCAGCTTTATCTCAACCACAAAGGAACAAACAATACTGATATATGTGTAGCTTTATCTTAACTGCAAAGAAACAAACAATACTTGTATATTTGTAGTTTTATCATAACTACAAAGAAACAAACAATACTTCTATACAATACGCTTAATACCTTGAAAATTATATCTTTGATTTTCAAACATGACTGAGTTGGTTTGTTATTATTTCTGAAAGACAATTTTCAGCATATTGGATTAAACAAAATATTTATTATTTTTACGACATAAAAGACAGTATCTAAGTTTTATTATCTAAGTAAGTCGGTTGTAAGTTGCGATGAAATGTTGCCATTGAAAAAGTGTGATAGTTAAGTATTTCGTTACCCCTTTGTCTTTCTAGGAATTATGGAACGTGAGGGAACGTGCAGCCGAGGCTTTGCTTCACGATGGTTACGTCTACTCGTATGATCTGTCACTTCCATCCAAGTCCTATTATCATATTTTGCCTGTTATGAAGGAAAGGTTAGGAGGGAGAGTGAAACGGTGTGCAGGTTACGGACATGTGGGAGACGGAAATTTACATCTTAACATCACGGGTCAGGGTTACGACCCAGAGGTTATAAACCTCATCGAACCCTTTGTGTACGATTGGACAACGAAGAACGGCGGCAGTATCAGCGCTGAGCACGGAATGGGACTGAAACGTTGTTTGTACTTATCTCTCGCCAAATCTCCGAATTCCATAAAACTGATGAAAGACTTAAAAACTCTAATTGATCCTAAGTCCATATTAAATCCGTACAAAGTGTTCCCTTATGAAGCAAACAGTTTCAAGGAGCTGTAAAACAAATCTTTCACGTAAACAAATGTAAATTTCCAAGTATGTTTGAATCTTGTTTATTGTCCAGAAAAAGTGATTAGTATTTTAATTGCTGACGTCAGAATTTCTCATTATTAGTTAACAATAAAAGGGAATGCTTGAATTACATTAACCGTCGTGGCAGAACTGGCGAACTATCAAATGAAATAACCATTTTTATTATATATGGATAGTAGATTGTTTGAGAAAGAGCTAATTACGGGTAATTTTTATAACATTTCCTTTTTATTTATATTTGAAACATTTTAAATAAAACTTGTATCACGTGTATTTTTATATCTTTAAGACCAATAAGGTAATCACACGATAATGGACGAAGAGATACATCTAGTGACAACTATTCCGTGTATCCAATATGACGGCAAAAATACCTTCACAGAATAACAACCAATAATAAAGCAATGTTTAATTGCGAACCAATCATTGGGCACGAACTAAGAGAAATAATGATTGATAGGCCAAACGCCCCAAAAGATGGGATTTTATCATAATAAACGGAAAACATTCGTCCTTCAAGTGTGTTCTTGTTCACCCAACCCCGAGGGAAATAAACATTAAACTCTTATTTTTCCTGAAAATCACAGATTCATAAACTCGTTTTATAAGCCACATCAGAAAACTAAAACCATCTTAATTGGAGCTTGACTTGCCTTTTTTTTCTTAGACTTTGTATATGTTTTCTCTTGTCTTTATACCATTCGAATAAAGCTCAGAGAAAACGGAATTCATTATATCATCCGGTGATTACTTTATTAAATTCAACAAAAAAATTTCTTTCTGTTCTTCTCTCAAGAAAAGCTAAAAGATTATAACCTTTCCGTTTCTGTAATCATCCAATAAGTCAATATCCTTTCTTAGATAGGGTGATTACAATTATATAAGGTCCTCCAAAGTGAGGCCTAAATATGAATGAACATGTCTACAAATACATTTTAAAATTATATTAACTTTATTATCAGTTACTTATTACAGATTCGATGGATTTAAGTGACTTTGTAACGATCTAATCAAAGTACTTGATGAATATTACATGTATGATACAAATTATAATACCAAAATTTGTACTTAGATTTAAAGGCCGCTTGTCAAATATTTGTCCAATTCAAAAGTTGGTTCCAGCCATTCTCTCTTATGTCAACATCTCAATACAGCTAAAATACACAGAAATACAATGTCATGAGCAAAAATTACTAACTGTAGCGATATATCATAAATGTGAATTAAAAACGAGAAAGTTCCAAGAACTGATGTTCGAGGAACTCGACTGTTAACAGCGGTACGAACTGACTGGATTCCGTTAATAATTATATTTTCCTTTCATCCATTCAGTCATCCTACAATACAATTAACCAATCGTTCGATCCAAAACTTCCTATAGAATTTCCTTAGCGTTTTTTTTTTTGTGTGTGTGTGTATAGAACTTTATGAAAAGTATTTTGAAAATATAACAGCCTAAAACGTATGAATTTTTTTTCGTCCAGATGACAAGCAACATTCTTGAAAAAAATATCGGATTAGTATGATAGTATTTCCTTTTGGACGCCCACCGCTAGTGAAGCGGTGTGTCTACGGATTTACAACGCTAAAATCAGGGGTTCGCTTCCCATCGGTGTGCTCAACAGACAGCCCGGTGTGGCTTTGCTGTAAGAAAACACACATTTCCTTTTGGCAAATTCATTTTGGACTTTCTTTCAATAAAACATTTCACTAGACTAGAATTTTCCTCTCTACACGAGTAAGTCTAACTAGCCTTTTAAAGGTAGAGCAACAACTCGATCTTCCTGTTTATGCCTCTAGTGACACAGAGGTATTTTGCGGATATACAAGGCTAGAATTCGTGTTTCGATAATTGTGGTTATAGAGCACAAATAGCCCATTGTGTGTGCACTCTGTGTTTAACTTTAAAGAAACCAGTTGTCTGTTGATCTTACCAAAAGTGAAAAAAACCAACTCGTAGTTGCTCTTTAGAAACCTGGCTCGGAATCTAGTTTTTAATATTTGTCATTCTGTTTATCTATACTGGATCAGTGTATACCATATGGTACTTATTTATATTTTGAAACAACAGAACACATGAAATGACCAACCATCTTGTAGTTTTCAACAATAACCTTAGGACGTAATCTCTTTTTAAACATTTTATTTACACCTGGGAATGGTATGTTTTAAATTATGAACTGGTATGGTCTAAATTAGTGACTGGTATGTTGTAAATTACAAACTGGTGTGGTCAAAATTAGGAACTGGCATGTAAATTAGGATTGATATAGTCTAAATTAGTGACTGGCATGTTGTAAATTAGGGATTGATATAGTCTAAATTAGTGACTGGTATGTTGTAAATTAGGGATTGATATAGTCTAAATTAGGAACTGATATGTTGTAAATTGGTGACTGGTATCTTGTAAATTAGGAACTGGTATGGTCTAAATTAGTGACTGGTAAGTTGTAAATTAAGAACTGGTATAGTCTTAATTAGTGACTGGTATGTTGTAAATTAGGAAATGGTATGGTATTAATTAGTGACTGTTTTTTCCAGATAAATGAGTGATATATTGTAAATTATAGAGTTGTATGTTGCAAGTTAGTGACTGGTATGTTGTAAAGTAGGAATTGATATGGTCGATATTAGTGACTGGCGTGTTGTAAATTAGGGACTAATATATTAACGTTTAGAATCTGAGTTGATTATTCAGTCCTTGTGCTGTGCGTGTTAGTCAGGGCGCTTCCACTGAACAAAGACTTTTTTACTATTTAAATATTTTATTATTTGGCTTACTTTCGTTATGGTGAACCAAACAACTTTAGAATAGGAACATTGGGAGATAATGATACACGATAAATTATCATATGTGAACTACTTGCTGTTTTTATTGGGCGTTCACCTGCATTGATGTATTGATTATTTATGTATTTGAAATTTACTTCATAACATTGTTACTGGGGGAATGGGAGAGGTTGGCAGGCCACTCTTTTTGATATTTTCAATCTCTCTCTATTGTTAAATTTTTCACAGAACTCTGCATCTACGTGAGCTTTCCCCCCGCCGTGGTAAGGTTTTATTGTGAGACAATGACAATAAATTTTTCCAACCGTAAATTATAAATAAAATAATGCTAGTTGGACGGTCAAAATTCAACATATAATGAACACTTTGACATAAATGTATGTGTTTTCAGTATAGAATAAAACAGTTGGTTTTGTTGGCTGGTCAGTTTGTGTTGTTGTTTTACAATACACTAATTTGTGGGTGTTTTAAGGGTAAGTATGAGTTATTTTTTCAGTAAAATCAACCTGTGGGCTTTTAAGGGTAAGTTTGTGCTGTTTTTTGAGTCAAACTCACTTTTGGGTGTTTTAGGGTGAGTTTGTGTTGTTGTTTTTAATTAAACTCACACGTGGGTGTTTTAGGGTGAGTTTGTGTTGTTGTTTTTAATTAAACTCACATGTGGGTGTTTTAGGGTCAGATTAAGTTGTTTTTTTAGTTAAACTCTACTGTCGATTTTTAAAGTTCAATTTATGAAGTTATTTTACTTAAGTTCACCTGTAGACAATTAAAGTTCAGATAATGTTGTTCAACTGTGGGTGTTTAAGGGTCACTTAGTGTAGCTACTTTCTTGTTAAACTCATCTGTGGGCGTTTCAAGGTCAGTTTGTATTGTTGTTCAATAGTGAAACTCACCTGTGAGTGTTTAAGAGTTTGTTTTCGTTGTTGTTTTTAGTTAAACACATCGGTGAGTGTTTTAGGGTCAGTTTCGGTTTTTGATTTTAGTTAAAATAGCCTGTATTTTTTGGGGGGACAGTTTGAGTTGTTGGTTTTACTTAAAGTCGCCTGTGGGTGTTTAATGAATAGTTTGTTTTGTTGTTTTTGATGAATTAAATTCATCTGTGGGGATTTTAGGGTCATTTGTATTGTTGTTTTAATGAAACTCACCTTTGAGTTTTAAGGGTATAGATTGTGTTGTTGTTTTTATTAAAGTCGCCTGTGAATGTTTAAGGATCAGTTTGTGTTGTTGTTTTCAGTTAAACACCCCTGTGAATATTTAAAGTTTAGTTAGTGTTGCTGTTTATAGTTAAAATCACCTCTGGGTGTTTAAAAGGTCTGGTTGAGTTCTTCTTTTTAGCAAAACTCACAAGTAGACGTTTAAGGGAAAGTTTGTATTATTGTTTCTAATTGAACTCACCTGTGGTTGTTTAAAGGTTAGTTTGTGTTGTTGTTTTAGCTAAATTCATCTGTAGATGTTCAAAGGTCAGCATGTGTTGTTGTTCTTAGTAGAACTCATCTGTGGGTGTTTAAAGGTCAGTTTGTGTTGTTGTTTTTAGTTAAACATACCAGTTGGTGTTTTAGGGTCAATTTCTATTTTTGATTTTAGTTAAAATCATCTGTATGTTATTTAGGGACAGTTTGAGTTGTTGGTTTTAGTTAAACTTACCTGTGGGTGTTTAAGGGCTAGTTTATGTTGTGCTTTTGGTTGAACTCACCTGTGGGCGTTTAAGACTTATTTTGTGTTGTTGTTTTTAGTTACAGTCAACTGTGGGAGTTTGAGGTTCAATTTGTACTGTTGGTTTCAGCTAAACTCCTCTGTGAGTCTTTGAGGGTTAGTTTTGGGTTTATATTTAGAGAAATTTAGCTGTGTGTCTTTTAAAGGTGAGTTTGTGTTGTTTTTTAAATTAAACTCACCTGAAGGTATTTAAGGGTCATCTTGTGTTGTTGATTTTATTAAACTGACCTGTGGGTGTGTAAGGGTCAGTTTGTATTTTTGGTTTTATTTAAATTCATCTGTTGGTGTTTAAAGGTCAGTTTGTGTTGTTCTTAGTTGTAGTCACCTGTGTGTGTTTAAGGGTCATTTTCAGTAGCTCTTTTTAGTTAAACTCATCTGTGTTTATTTAAGAGTGATTTTGTGTTGTTGTTTTTAGTTAAAGTCATCTGTGAGTTTTTAATGGTCAGTTTGTCTATTTGTTTTCAGTTAAACTCATCCTTTAGGAGCTTAAAGTCAATTTGTGTTGTTGTTTTTAATTAAACTCATCTGTGGGTGTTTTAGGCTCAATTGTGTTTAGCTAAACTCACCTGTGGGTATTTAAGGGTCATTTGGGTTGCTAGTTTTAGTTAATTTCACCTGTTAGTGTTTAAGGGTCTGTCTGTGTTCTTGTTTTTAGGTAATTTCATTGGTAAGTTTTTTATCGTCAGTTTCTTTTATTGTTTTAGTTAAACTTGTCTATTGATGTTAAAAGGTTAATTTTTGTTGTGGTTTTTAGTTGAACTCACCTGTAGATGTTTAAATGTCAGTAAGTGCTTTTGGTTTTATTTAAGCTCACGTGTCAGTATTTAAGGATCACATAGTGTAGTGATTTTAGTTAAACTCTCCTGTGGATGTTTAAAGGCTAATTTGTTTTGTTCGTTTAAGTTTAACTCACTTGTGAGTGCTTTAGGTTTAGTTTCTGTTGTTGTTTTTAGTTAAATTCCTCTGTGAGTTTCTAAAGGTGAGTTTTTGCTGTTTATATTTGTTAAACTCACCTGTGGTTATTTAAGGGTAAGTTTTTGTTCTTGTTTTTAGATAAACTCAACTGTGGGTGCTGAAGAAACTATTTGTGTTATTGGTTATAATTAATGAAATTCATCTTTGGGTGTTAAAGGATAGTTTGTGTTGTGGTTTTTGCTAAACTCACCTGTTGGTGTTTAAGAGTCAATTTGTGTTGTTCGTCTTAGTTAAACTCAACTGTGAGTGATTGAGGGCCGTTTAGTGTTGTGGTTTTTATTGAGCCTCACCTTTGAGTGTTTAAGGGTGAGTTAGTGTTGTTTGTTGTAATTGGACTCATCTTTGAGTCTTTAATGGTCAGTTTGTGTTGTTGTTTTTAGTTAAACTCGCCTATGGGAGTTTAAGTGTCAGTTTGTGTTGTGCTTTTTAATTGAACTAACCTGTGGATATTTAAGAGTCATATTGTGTTGTTGTTTTAATTAAACTCACCTGTTAGTGTTTAAGGTTCAGTTTGTTTTGTAGTGTTTAATTAAATTCACCTGTGGGTGTTTGAAGGTGAGTTAGTGTTGTGTTTTAGTTAAACTCACCTGAGGGTGTTTAAGAGCTTTTTTATGTTGTAGTTTTTATTAAATTCACCTGTGTGTTTTTGCTTTCTGTTAAACTCACATGTGAGTATTGAAGGGATAGTTTGTTTTGTTTTAAGTTAACTCACCTGTGGGTGTTTCTAGGGTCATTTGAGTTGTTCTTTTTGTTAAATTCACCTGTTGGAATGTAAGGGTCAGTTTGTGTTGTTTTTTAAGGTAAATTCACTTGTAAGTGTTTGAAGATTTGTTTGTGTTGTTATTCTTAGTTAAACTCACCTGTGAGTGATTAAGGGTCATTTAGTGTTGTGGTTTTAAGATAACCTCTCCTAGGAGTGTTTAAGGATTAGTTTCTGTTTTTTGTTTCATTAAACTGATCTGTGAGTTTATGAAGGTTGGTTTGTGTTGTTGTTTTAGTTAAACTCAAGTTTAGGTACTTAAGGAATAGTTTGTGTTATTGTTTATAGTTAATTTAATTAATCTATGGGTGTTTAAGGGTCAATTTGTGTTGTTGTTTTTAGTGAACCTCACTTGTGGCTGCTTTAAATTTCAGTTTGAATTGTTCTTTTCAGTTAAAGTCACCTGTGGGAGTTTAAGTATCAGTTTGTTTTGAGGTTTTAATTAAACTCACCTATGGGTGTTGAGGGGTCAGTTTATGTTGTTGTTTTCATTAAAGTCACCTGTTTGTGTTTAAGGGTCAGTTTGTGTTGGTGTTTTAAGCTGAATTCCTGTGTAAGTCTTTAAGGGTCATCTTGTGTTGTTGGTTTTTGCTAAACTCACCTGTTGGTGTTTAAATGCCAGTTTGTGTTTTCAGTTTTAGTTAAATTCGTCTGTTGGTGGTTAAAGTTTAGTTTGTGTTGTTCTTAGTTGTAGTCACCTGTGTGCAGTTAAGGGTTAGTTTGAGTTGTTCTTTTAAATTTAATTAACCTGTGGGTATTTAAGCGTCATTTTGAGATGTAGTTTTTATTAAACTTACCTGTAAATGTTTAATGGTAAGGTTTTGTTTTTATTTTCGGTTAAACTAACCTTGGAGCTGTTAAGGGTTAGTTTGTGATGTTTTTAGTCAAATTCACCTGTTGGAGTTTAAGGGTCACTTTGTGTTGTTGTTTCAGGGTAAACTCACCTGTTAGTGTTTAAAGATCCTTTTGTGTTGTTGTTTTTACTTAAACTCAACTGTGATGTTTAAGTGTCAGTTTGTAGTTGTTTTTAGTTAAACTCACCTGTGACTGTCTAGAGGTGAGTTTGTTTTATTGTTTTCAGCTTAATTCACCTGTGAATACTTAATGGTCAGTTTGTGTTGTTGTTATTAGCTAAACTCATCTGTGGATGTTTAAGGGTCAGTTAGTACAGTTGTTATTAGTTAAACTCATCTGTGGATGTTTAAGGGTAAGTTAGTACAGTTGTTTTTAGTTAAACTCACCTGTGAGTGATTAAGATTTATTTAGTGTTGTGGTTTTAAGTTAACCTTACCTGAGTGTGTTTGAGGGTCAGTTTGTGTTGTTGTTTTTAGTTAGACTTACCTGTGAGTCTTTAGGGGTTAATTTGGAGGTTTTTTTTAGTGAAACTCATCAGTGTTTTTCAAGGGTGAGTTTCAGTTGTTCTTTTTTAGTTAAAGCCACCTGTGGGAGTTCAAGCATCAGTTTGTGTTGTTTTCATTCTCAAGATCTTACCTTCACTGATGATTTGTTGTTAAGATTAATGAATTGTGTTTTTGTACGTTTTCAATTACCGTTGTACCATTGCATTGGTTTGACAGTATCTTATAAGCTTCTATGTTGTACTGTAAGTACTGCAGTCAAGATATCCTGTCACGTGTTCGAACATTCGACTTATTTTTATCGATTACACAAGGTATGTCATAGAACGTTTGTAAGAAAACATTTTCAGGAAGACAGTTTTCATGTTGATAACTTGGCTTAGGTTTAGACGATTCCTTCCTTTCTCGAGGTTATTTACGTTGAATCGAATTCACTGTAAAGTTTAAACGTAATGTTTGTTCCAAAAAACTGACCTTAAAACCTACTCTACTTCATTCATAACAGAATGTCCATTTCCTTGAATTTTCATATTTCTTTATTACTCTTGGAGAAAATTATTTTTACATTTGAATAGATGTAATATGTCAGCAAATAATTGAGTTTCAGAGTTCAGGTAACAATAGACAGTAAAAAAGACATTAATATACTGCGTAGAGAATAATGGATTTTAGCACAAAATATGCTTTCACTTCACACGAATTCCTTTAATGTACTTCAGCCACATTCAGGATTCATTAACAAAGTAGATTTCTTAGCGTAGTTGTGATTGTAATGAAGAGTGGCCCAAACTAGCTGCAGGACACATCATGTGTTATTAATAGGAGTGACAGTTAGTGACATTTCTCTCTCCTCTATATCAGACTGTGTTTATTCAAGCTACTACTTATTTGTTCTACTGGACTCTTACTTCACATATCAAGTTCCAAAACAATCCAGTAAGAACTGACTGACATCTCTAATTTTGATTTTCTTATTTTCTTTCCTTCGCACCAACAGTATCGAAACTTTATTAGAAAAAACATACTTTTTAGGATTTTTTTTTTCTAATTTGGTTCACTGATAGATCTTTACAAGCTACAATTAGGAGTCTCATTTAGTTAAAAAATAAGTCACTTGTTCAAATTTATTAAACAAAAACCGCTTAAAATTGACGAACATTTTTACTCATGCCTACACGTGGTCAAACACTTTTGGATCGTTTTAAAGACGGCTGAAATGAAACAACAAAACTATGAGATGAAATGATGTATTGATACAGACATTTTGGTTATTAAACAAGATTAGAATTTTCTAGTTTAGGTTTTTAAAAGAATCATATGGGTGGATGGTTATTATTGATTATTCATTGCCAACTACTCAGCACAAATATACTAAGTTTTACGAAATTATTCTAACTAAATAGTGTTTAGCGTAATTTAATATTAGCTTTAAGAAATTAGCATAAATAAGGATGCTTGATATCAATTTATGGTTGTATGGGGTTGATGACAAGAAACTATTAGTCTAAATTTCATAGAGTTATCGAAAAAGAAGCTGTTAACACTGTTTTAGAAAGGAAAACTTCCGCCATATATTTTAAAGACTGTGGTTAATTCTGTAATATATAGGTCTGTTCCGAATAATATGGTTGTTAGTGTCAGTTACTTTCGAGTGTTACTTTCTTACTTGCTGTGGTTTGTTGGTGTGTATTGACAAAAAGTCATGATATCTAATCATACACCTCAGGTGTAATAAAAAATTGCAGCCAAAAAATGGATCAAGTGCGCGACTTTAAGGAATCAAATCAAAATCAGCAGCCAAACTAACAGTTACACTTATAACACTGATAAGACTATTACAGCAAATATTTGTTCATTATTCAGTTAGGCCGCGTATTGTTACCTACAATCATACCCCAAGTTGAACAGTTGCCTGGATCAATCAAAAATCACTCGTTGTGCAACTTTTGAAAGGTTAGAATGCTTAACCTAAAATAATGTCACTATGGCAATTAGAAACCATAGTTACTTCCTGACTGCCGTCTTGAGAGAGCTAAATAAAAGCGATACAGCATTGCTGTGGTAACCGTTTCTAATGGAATTTAGATTGTCTTCTTCAATGTTACAGAAGTGTTGTGTTAAGGTTATTGGCTACAATAAAATTTCTTATGGCTTTTTTTCGGTGTTTGAATAATATATAGTGGTCCAGACATTGCCATATTTAATTTTGAACTGCAGACCAGAGATACAGCAACAAGTCGGTAGTACCTAAGACAACTACTCTTAACTGAATAGCAGGGGTGACTGTCATTCTTATAAGTCAACCTCAACTGGAACTGCTAGAAATGTTTGTTTGCACCGCATCTTGAACCACAGCCTATCGAGGTTTTAATAACTAAATCATGCCTGTTCATTGTTTTGTTGAAATACGTAGTATATCGGATCACACGTGACATAAATCTGTTGCTTAAGAGATGAATAGTTAATTTTTACGTCATCGAAAGTACAGAATTATTTTTATTTTCAACCGTAGATTGGTAAAATATCTGTGTCTATTACTGTAATTATACGGTACTTGTTAGCTACAGTTGCATTCACGAACTAAAGGTTTTGTTTCTAGTTGAAGTTTCTAATCAAAACTTACAGTCAAGATGTGTTGATTTAGTAAACAGTTTTAAATCTTTTTCAAGAAATTCCAAAATGAATAAACATTTCTTTGTTTAATTGGCTGTTAAATCTCTTCCACAGTGTTTTACTGAACGACTTGATGTGGTTATTGACCTCCACAGACGGCCTGGCATGGCCTAACGCGTTAAGGCGTGCGCTTCGTAATCTGAGGGTCGCGGGTTCGCGCCCGAGTCGTACCAAACATGCTCGCCCTCCCAACTGTGGGGGCGTTATAATGATACGGTCAATCCCACTATTCGTTGGTAAAAGAGTAGCTCAAGAGTTGGCGGTAGGTGGTGGTGACTACCTGCATTCCCTCTAGTCTTACACTGCTAAATTAGGGACGGCTAGCACAGATAGCCCTCGAGTTGCTTTGTGCGAAATTTCATAACAAACAAACAAACAGACATCCACAGAATATTAACGAACAAAATGATTTTACTGAGCCGTTCTCGAAGGCCCTTGACGATTGGCTAAAATGATTTACTTGTAAATTGAAGTTATTCATCTAAAGACAATTTTAGAATTTTTCATACTTAAAACGCCGTACTGGTAATGAAGAGGTTTGCAGAGGTTATAATGCTCGGATTTATTAAATTTATATTAAAAAAAATCTTTGTTTAGGTTTGAGAAAAATCCATATTGGAACCCATGAAGGATTAGGAGCCGGTAGGCACAAGGTTTAGCTGTACAGTTGTTTTAAAAGTGAAACGAACAATTATGTCGTTTATAACAAGGCGAGTGAAATGATTGCACCTAATTCTTGTTTACCATGAACTTCACGGTGCCGCATGTAATTCAACAGTAGCAAAATGAACGTAGGATAGTGGTATCACTGCCGAACTCACTATGCTAGAAATTTGGTTTCGTTACCCGTCCACAGAGCACAGATAGCCCATTATGTAGCCTTGTGCTTAATAACAAACAATAACTTTAATGTTTTGCAGCAGAAACAATTGTTTTATTTATTTATAAAAAACGTTGTAACAATATTTTTGTGAACAATAGTTAAGGGTAAAAGCTACAAATTAAATGGCTGATGAATTTAGTAAACCTGGTGGTACTTAGTAGTAACTAGTTATGTCTTGTACTTTATGAGTCAATCCTCGAACTGATAACAAGCTATCACTAGCTAACGAAACACTTTCAGTTTGTTTTAACTTTAATATCAATGAGGTCTTTATTTTACATCGTATCGACTGGTTTTATCACTATGTTATTAGGGACCTTTACACATATATGCCTGAATCCTCAAGTAATTATGTGTATCAATAATTTAGTAATATTTGTAAACTCAGAGGCGATATGGACCCCATTGGTAATTCTATAGTTAAAAAAAAGGTTCGAAAGGGACGAATTTGGTTGCTGTTTGTTTTTTTATAAAAATATGGCTATCCCACTGGCAAACTTGAATATGTCTCCCCTAAGGAAAATAAAACTCTGTTTGAAAAACAAATTGTGAAATAATGCGTTAATTTCTGTACGTTTACTTTAAAAAAAATACAAGAATTACACTACATTCGTCTGTTGGAGTTAGTGTTATTTTTATTTCCTGAGTTATTAACCAATAAAGTTAACGAAGATAATATTGTTAATTTACGTAATTTACGGAATGTCTAACGATTGTTACGTTTTACTCACTTGACGAAACGCGGCTATTCTAAACAACTATTGTCACCTCTAGTTTAAATTATAAAAACGAACGACAATAACAAAACTGCACCCGAAACTTGTCGTGGCTGATTAACGTTATATGGCCGTGTATACAGTTATAAGGGAAAGCTGGTATACGGAACCTTTTTGAGTAGAAGTTTCTTTCTCCCCCCCCTTTTTTTTTTCCTTTTCGTAGAGGTTGAATTATGAAAGCTTTGTTCTGTATATTACATTTATTTCACTGCAGTAGCTCTGAGAAAGTTGCAAAAATAACTTGTTCTTCATTTCAAAATCAATTTGATATATGTCGATGATTCCATCTCACGAAAGGCATTATTGCGTGCCTTTCACCAGAGGCGGTAGAGGCTTATCAACGTCAAACGAACTCAGCTGTTTCGTGTATGGGTTTCTGATGATTTATTTCCAAATTATTTATTTCTGATGTTATTTATGGATACCTATATTTCAGCAAGATGTTATTAACTTCTTGTGCGAGTTGTTGAGTTTTTGTATTTTTCCTACAGCATACAAACAGCTGGATTTTTCTCAAGGCCTCTAAATCAAAGTTTTATTCTGCATTCACAGCCTCCATTTTTCTGTAGGAACAAAGTCAAAAATTTTCTTTCTTTTCTGCCTTCCAATCGATCTGATGAAATATATCTAATTCGAAATGTTCATTATGACTCAAGATATCACTTTTCGTTTTCAAATAAATATTGAATAGCAGTAGGTTTTTGGTGTGGTGTGCAATCTGATATGACGTGAGAAAAGTAAAATATTTTTGGCGGTTATTATTTCCCACTTAGTACACCAACATACATTCACCTTTTGAAGATGCAACTTGTCTAAAGATCAATCTCTGGAACTAGTGACATTTAAGGCTAATAAAGTTAACTTTGGTGAAGCAGAAGTTTTTAGGGTTGCTACAAGTTCGAGGACGTAATCTCAAAACAAGGTTTCGTTTTTTTCATTATTTCTTTTTTTAGAACGTTTTAGTAACATTTTTTCTTTAGATTAAAAACAAATGAAACTATAGTTTTAGGCCTAATAATGTAGACGTAATATACTGTGGTGTTTTCACCAACCACGCTAAACTTTATTCATTGTTTCTAATCGTCGGTATTTAGGTTCATTAGATGACCCTGGGAGGGTCAGATAAAATTTTCACCTATACCCTTACATTCATGGGTGTTGATCATTTTATGATCAGGCAACTGCCGAATTTTGAACACAACTTAAAAGAGGGTATTGCGTTCACAAAAGTTCGTTGACATGAATTCAAGACCCCATATCAGGGCCATTTGTGTTGAAACATTCATTAATTATTTAAACTGGGACTCGTTGGCTATATAAACAGTTCACAAATTCTAGTGTTTTTCATGTTTTTGGCTCATTCTAAGTGTATTTACATAGATACCCTATGTTCAAAACACCATACAATAAATAACAAAATAAGAGTTTTGTAGGTCTTTGAATAGTTAGCTTATTACTAAACTTATGGTACATATTTAAGAGTTATTGGTTACATGGACAACAATAAAATATCTAACAGAACGTTACTTGTAACATGGACAATAATAAAATATCTAACAGCACGTTACTTGCAACATGGACAATAATAAAATATCTAACAGCACGTTACTTGCAACATGGACAATAATAAAATATCCAGTATTTGGATTTTTTATGGTTATGTTGCGTTTATTTGATTTGCAGTGTTCGAAAACGTGTGAAGATGACTTTTTATGTTCTTTGAATCTAGTTTCCATTTTTCTACTTGTTTTTCCAAAATAGAAGTTGTGGCAGTTATGACGATGACCGAAGAAGGTCGAAACGTTGTTCGCTCCTCTATTAGTGCTTCTTATATCCATACCGGCCGTTTTCAAACATATAAGTTTTCCATACAAATGGGTTTTCTCGTCATTACGAATAATCAAATATATAAAAACGTGATTGGTTACATGACAATAGCCAAATATCTAAAAGAACGTGACTTGTTACTTGATCAATAATAAAATATCTAAAAGAACATTACTTGTTACAGATACAATAATAAAATATATAACAGAACGTTACTTGTTACATGGACAATAACAGAATATCTATAAGGACGTAACTGGTTTCACGACTAATAAAGGGATTAGCAATTTTATCATTAAACCGAGATTTATAAGGAAGTTATTACTCTAACAAAGAGACGATTGGTGAAAACCTTCACTAGGACCATCTGTGGTAGCTGGCCCACTGAACCAATATTGAACAAGACTCGTAACAGCATTTGGGTTAATTAATTGAATAGTAATTTTATGTCATTCTTATAATGCATCCATGGATAGAAAAGGCGATTTTGTTAAAACGAGACGTGAAACACTTACCCTCGGAAGCCCCCCTA
Source organism: Carcinoscorpius rotundicauda (assembly GCA_011833715.1). Lineage (NCBI taxonomy): Eukaryota > Metazoa > Arthropoda > Merostomata > Xiphosura > Limulidae > Carcinoscorpius > Carcinoscorpius rotundicauda. The sequence continues at coordinate 58,669,538 of CM022398.1, forward strand.
AAATAAATAAATATATCTTTATACAATGATTAAAACAATGAAGTTGATATGTATGTTCGTATTAACGTTTTAATCATTGTAATTCATTGAAATACCTGAGACATAATCTAAATGTGATAATCTCATAAAAGTTATATAAGGTTAAAATACAAAAATATATCAACAAATGCAATAAAAACAAATAATTTTAAATCACTAAAATATTTAGATGAAACATATGCATCAGTTCTTCCTCAACAAATTTAAAATTATTTTCAGTCGAAATTAAATACATAACAATCACCAAAACCCACACACTTTATTATCGGAAGACAGACAGATATAAAAAAAAAACGTTTTATCCTCTCGCTCTGTAAGTTGTATCGGATTAGTTTTTGTACAGAAATAAAAACGGTTATTTGAAGTTCTAGTGAGTTCATTACGTTCGAGCAGTTGAATAAGTCTAAAATTATTTTATGTGTAAATGGACAAAAGAAACTTTAGGTTGCTTGAAGTAGCAATCTAACAACGAACAGAATAGGGAACATTTTCTGTGAAGTGTGACAGTTAGAAGTAGTTACATCCTTAGCTCTTATTCGGCCAATTTAAGGCATTTGTCAGAAAAAGAACTCTTGAAGAACATTACTAGTTTATCGATAGAAATCCCACTTTCTGTTCCACGAAAATGTTACGTGGTGTTCTAAGAGTATATCCACCAGTAATCTAGTTACGTGCTTATATCCTCCACCACAGGAGTCAGTGGAGGTTTACGTTTCCGAGAAATGGGAGCGGCACTAATTCCTACACTTCAGTATCACCATGGTGTTCATCCTTCACACGAAACAAACTCATTACTCTTGTTTGCTTCGCTTTAATTGGTGTCTTACCTCCACGTTTACTATGTAACTTTGCACCTGGTAACAAATCATTACCATACTGCATTTCACGCACGAAGCGTATTTAGAGACGTTTGAATTTATAAGTTGACTTACCCATATGAAACACAATATTTTTTTAAAATTTTTGTGTCTTTACCTAGGCGACGGGGTCTGACACCTGTCTAAATTATATACCAAATGTATCTTTTTTGACCAATCAAACCGTTCACAATTTTTTATAGCAGTGAACAAAAGTCGCGATAGGGTGTTTTTTTTAAGACAACAAATAATAAAAAATAACACATCCCATGCCTCGTGATGTACGTGCTAATGCATGGAAATTATTTACAGGCAGGAAATCAGGAATCCCAGCAGATATCTTCACTTAGGAGGTGAAAGAAATATAAAAATAATAATTCGGATTTGTGTTTTACACATATTGTTAAAAACACCACTAAATAATTAAATAATTCTTTTCAGGTTAATCTGACACCGAATATACTTTGATAATTTGAAATCATTGTTACAGACTTTGGTAACATAAAATGCATACTGACATCATCGATGTAATTGTTGTTACAGATATCAATGATGTACATTCTTAATTATTAAATAAGTGGTTGAAGAAAACAATATAAACTTAATACCATCCATAATTATTATATATTTTAGAAATAAACAATTATACAAAATAACATAATTAATACCATTCATAATTATTATATATTTTAAAAATAAACAACTATATAACATAACATGCTTAACAACATCCACAATTATTTTATATTTTTAAAATAAACAATTATACAACATAAAATGCTTAATACCATTCATAATTGTTATATAGGCCCGGCATGGCCAATCGTGTTAAGGCATTCGAGTGGTAATCCGATGGTCGGGGGGGGGGGGGGGTTGAATCCCGGTTGCACCAAACATGCCCGCCCTTTCAGTTGTGTTGGTGTTATAATGTGACGGTCAATCCCACTATTCGTTGGAATAGTGAATAACTCATATGATGTAAGAATATCAAACAGTAAATAACTGATATGATGTAAGAAAATACAAAAATAGTGAGTTACAGACATGATTTAAGAAAATATCACAACAGTGAGAAACAAACATTATGTAAAAAATATCAGAACAGTGAGTAACTGATATGATATCAGAAAATATGAGAACAGTGAGAATCTAAAAATGTAAGAAAATATAAGAATTGTGAGAAATTGATATGATGTAAGAAAATATAATAACAGTGAATAACTGATAATATGTAAGAATATATCAGAATAGTGACTAACTGATATGATGTAAGAACATATCAGAACAGCGAGTAACTAATACGACATAGGAAAATATCACAACATTGAGTAACTGAAAAGGAGTAAGAAAATATCACAACAGTGAGTAACTGATAGAATCTAAGAAAATATTAGAACATTGAGTAACTCAAAAGATGTAACAAAATATCAGAAGAGTGAGTAACTGACAGGATGTAATAAATAATCAGAACAGTGAGTAACTGGTATGATGTAAGAAAATATTAGAACAGTGAATAAATAAAAAATGTAAGATAATATCAGAACAGTGAGTAACTGATAAGATGTAATAAAGAATCAGAACAGTGAGTAACTGATAGGGAGTAAGAAAATATCACAACAGTGAGTAACTGATATGATATAAAAAATATCAGAACATTGAGTAACTGATAGAATGTAAGAAAATACAAAAACAGTGAGTTACAGACATGATTTAAGAAAATATTACAACAATGAGAAACAAACATCATGTAAAAATATCAGAACAGTGAGTAACTGATATGATATCAGAAAATATGAGAACAGTGAGTAACTGATATGATATCAGAAAATATGAGAACAGTGAGAATCTAAAAATGTAAGAAAATATAAGAATTGTGAGAAATTGATATGATGTAAGAACATGTCAGAACAGTAAGTAACTGATATGATGAAAGAAAATATCATAACAGTGAATAACTGATAATATGTAAGAATATATCAGAATAGTGAGTAACTGATATGATGTAAGAACATGTCAGAACAGTGAATATCTGTTAGAATGTAAGAAATTGTCAGAATAGTAAGTAACTGACATGATATCAGAACATATCAGAACAATGATTAATTCATATGATGTAAGAACATTTCGGAACAGTAAGTAACTGATATGATGTAAGAACATGTCAGAACAGTGAATATCTGTTAGAATGTAAGAAATTGTCAGAATAGTAAGTAACTGACATAATATCAGAACACATCAGAACAATGATTAATTCATATGATGTAAGAACATTTCGGAACAGTAAGTAACTGATATGATGACAGAAAATATCAGAAGAATGAGTAACTGATTTGACTTAACAATATCAAACAGTGAATAACCGATACGACATAAGAACGTGTCAGAACAGTGAGTAACTAATGTGATATAAGAGCATATCAGAACAGTGAGTTACACTTACGATATGAGAAAATATCAGAACAGTGAGTAACTGATATGATGCAAGAAAATATCAAAACAGTGGATAAAAAATATCAAAACAGTGAGTATCTTATATGATGCAAAAAATATGAGAACAGTGAGAATCTACTAAAATGTAAGAAACTATGAAAATTCTGACTAAATGATATGATGTAAGAACATGTCAGAACAGTGAGTAACTGATATCATGTAACAACATATCATAACAGTGAGTAACTGCTAAGATGTAATAAAGTATCAGAACAGTGAATAACTTACAGGATGTAGAAAATATCAGAACAGTGAGTATCTTATATTATGTAGAAATATGAAAACAGTGAGTATGTAACAGGATGTAAGAAAATATGAGAACAGTGAGAAACAAATAGGATGTAAAAAATATCAGAACAATGAGAAGCTGATGTGATGGAAGTGTGTTTCAGAACAATGAGTAACTGATAGGATATAAGAAAGTATTAGAACAGTGAGTAACTGACAGGATTTAAGAAAATATCAGAACAGTGAGTAACTGATATGATATAAAACATCAGAATAGTGAATAACTGATAGGATGTAAAAGTATCAGAACAGAGAGTAACTGATAGGATCTAAAGTATCAGAACAGTGAGAAATTGAAAAACTGTAAGAAAATATCAGAAGAATGAGTAACTGATAGGATGTTAGAGAATATCAAAACAGTAACTGACGGGATGTAAACATATGAGAACAGTGAAAAACTGATATGTTGTAAGAAAATAGCAGAACAATGAGTGACTGATAATATGTAAAAAATATCAGAAGAGTCAGTAACTGATAAGATGTAAGAAAATATCAGAAGAGTGAGTAACTGATGGGATGTAAGAAAATATATGAACAGCGAGTAAATGATATAAGTACACATCATAACAGTGAATAACTGATAGGATATAAGAACATCATTACAGTGAACAACTGATATGATGTAAGAACATGTCAGAACAGTGAGTAACTGATATGGTGTAAAACATATTATGACAGTTAGTAACAGATATGATGTAAGAAAATATCAGAACAGAGAGTAACTGACAGGATATAATAAAGTATCAGAACTGCAAGTAACTAATTAGATGTAGGAAAGTATCAGAAGAGTGAGTAACTGATATTACATTACAACATAGCAGAACAATGAATAACTCATGATGTAAGAATATCAAACAGTGAATAAAATATATGATGTGAGAACATGTCAGAACAGTGAGTAACTGATTTGACTTAACAATATCAAACAGTGAATAACTGATATGACGTAAGAACGTGTCAGAACAGTGAGTAACTAATGTGATATAAGAGCATATCAGAACAGTGAGTTACACTTATGATATGAGAAAATATCAGAACAGTGAGTAACTGATATGATGCAAGAAAATATCAAAACAGTGGATAAAAAATATCAAAACAGTGAGTATCTTATATGATGTAAAAATATGAGAACAGTGAGAATCTACTAAAATGTAAGAAACTATGAAAATTGTGAGAAATTGATATGATGTAAGAACATGTCAGAACAGTGAGTAACTGATATCATATAAATACATCATAACAGTGAATAAGTAGCTGGATGTAAGAAAATATCAGAAGAGTGAGTAACTGATATCATGTAACAACATATAACAGTGAGTAACTGCTAAGATGTAATAAAGTATCAGAACAGTGAATAACTTACAGGATGTAGAAAATATCAGAACAGGGAGTATCTTATATTATGTAGAAATATGAGAACAGTGAGTATGTAACAGGATGTAAGAAAATATGAGAACAGTGAGAAACAAATAGGATGTAAAAATATCAGAACAGTGAGAAGCTGATGTGATGGAAGAGTGTTTTAGAACAGTGAGTAACTGATAGGATATAAGAAAGTATTAGAACAGTGAGTAACTGACAGGATTTAAGAAAATATCAGAACAGTGAGTAACTGATATGAGATAAAACATCAGAATAGTGAATAACTGATAGGATGTAAAAAGTATCAGAACAGTGAGAAATTGAAAAGCTGTAAGAAAATATCAGAAGAATGAGTAACTGATAGGATGTTAGAGAATATCAAAACAGTAACTGACGGGATGTAAACATATGAGAACAGTGAAAAACTGATATGTTGTAAGAAAATAGCAGAACAATGAGTGACTGATAATATGTAAAAAATATCAGAAGAGTCAGTAACTGATAAGATGTAAGAAAATATCAGAAGAGTGAGTAACTGATGGGATGTAAGAAAATATATGAACAGCGAGTAAATGATATAAGTACACATCATAACAGTGAATAACTGATAGGATATAAGAACATCATTACAGTGAACAACTGATATGATGTAAGAACATGTGAGAACAGTGAGTAACTAAACGATGTAAGAAAATATCAGATCACTTAGTAATTGATATTATATAAGAATATCAGAACAGTTAATAACTGATATTATGTATGAACACATTAGAATGGTGAGTAAGTGATATAATGTAAGAAAATATCAGAACAGTGAATAATTAACAAGATGTAAGAAAATGTCAGAACAGTGAGGAATTGTTATGATGTGAAAAATATCAGAACCTTGAGTAACTGATAGGATGTAAGAAAATATCAGAAGAATGAGTAATAGATAGAATGTAAGAAAATATCAGATCAGTGAGTAACTGATAGGATGTAAAAATATCAGAAAAGTGAGTAACTGATAGGATGTAAGAAAATATCAGAACAGTGAATAACTGATATGATGTGAGAAAATATCAGAACAGTGAGTAATTGATATGATGTAAGAATATATCAGGACAATGAGTAAATGAGAGGATGTAGGAACATATTTGAACTGTGAATAACATATAGGATGTAAAAAATATTAGAACTGAGTAACTGGTTAGATGTACAAAATAGGAGAACAGTGCAATTGAAGATTTTATTTTAATATACTCTTAATTTAATAGACTATTACACTTACCTTAGGATGGTAGCACAATTGATGACAATGTTTTATTATACTGTTACCCCAATAATTCACAATAGTTATCTTACCAGTACAGCACAGTTGAAGATAATATTTTAATATACTCATACATTAATAAACCATAGCAGTTATATTAGCAGCATAGCACAGTTGATGACAATGTTTTATTGCACTATTACATTAATAATTTACAATAGTTACCTTATCATTACAGCACAACTGAAGACAGTGTTTTAGTATACTACTAAATTAATATTTAGTGGTGACCATGAAGGGGAGAAGAGGATCTTGGTGTTTGAGGGGCCCAACCCTGACACATCACTTTGGCCTCAAATTTCTATTGACGGGCGGCCTTGAAGTGGCCCCTTGGGTCAATCGACTGGTCCACTTGGGCTAGGATCAACCAAATACCGGTGTTGGATGTTCTCAACAGGTGTTGTGGAAATATTTATCTGATGCTGGTGTTTGGGTATCGTGCTCACGAAACCATGGTGTTGCTGCAGTGTCCTTTTTCTTGTCCTAAATGATTGAAAGAAAAAGAGGTGCAACGTTTGAAAACGATTTACAACATTACTTACCCTGAGACTCAAGAGTTGCTGTCCACCACTTCATCTCGGACGTATGCTACTGCAATTCGTTCCACTACTGCTTTGGGAGTGCAGACACATCTCTCTGTGCCTCCAATTGAATCGTTTTCAAACCAAATGAAGAGTCTTTTGATTTCCATGATGAATCAACCCATTTCTGTCCATGACATATATTCCTACAAATCCCAAGATCCACTTCCTTTGGTTCCGAGTACAGGTATTTTCTCGAGTGCATTTTCTTCTTCCACCCCACGATGCAAAACGATTATTCATTCACATCCTCAGTCGCTGGAATCCTAGACCTACCCAATTGACCAGCTGTAGGATCGATAGAGGTCGATAGACCTCCCTCGAATAAAGACAATAAAGAAAAAAGACATGGTCATAAACAGAAAGGTTCACCACCAAATTCACATACTCATAAATAAAAATGGCCCCTTTATACAATGGAACTGCCGAGATTTACGTTCTAATCTGGATGACGTCAAAACACTGATTGATTCCTACTATTCAGGAAACATTTCTGAAATCTGCTGATACAATCACCTTTCGGCGGTTTTCTTTGTACAGAAATGACAGGCTGTGTGATGGACGAGTACTTGAAGAAGTGACACTGTTGGTTGATCAGCATGTTCTCACCTTGTACTTGACATTGGACACACCCTTGAAGGCCATATCCATCTGTGTTTCCTTGGGTCGTACCATCACTGTTTGTTCTCTCTACCTGTCGCCTGGAGAGACATATGATCAATCTAACCTTGATGCTCTCATTGAACAGTTGTTGTCTCCTTTTAATCTTGGGGGACTGGACATCATCCCCTCTGGGGAATGCTGATATTGATGGGAGGGGTCACTCCGCTGAGCGTATGCTCTTAGATCACAATCATTCTCTTTTCAGTGCTGGTTCTTATACTTATTTTCATGCATCTAGTCTGTTCTTTGCTGCCACTGATCTCTCACTATTCTCCCACTTTTCATGGAGCACTGACAATAACCCATGAAGCAGTGATAATTTTCCTATAATTTTGGCCGTGGTCGATGCCATCCGATCCGAGTGCCCTGGTGGAAACTGGATCAATCAAACTAGCCCTTTTTTACTGCTCTCACAGAACTTGATCCTGCCATTGTCTGTAAGCCATCAATAGACGACTGTGTGGCAGCAGTAACTGACTGTATTACACAAGCAGCTGCTCAGTTTATTCCTAAAACCTCGAAAAGTTTTCCACGATAACCTCGTCCGTGGTGGAATCCTTCCTGCCACATGGCATGGAAGGCTTAAAAACGGACCTGGGACAGTTTTAGTAGTTATTCCACACTCTCGCACTGCATAGATTTCCAGCAGGCCCGTGCAAATACTCGGTGGGTAAGACGTCAAAGCCAGAAGGAATTTTGGATTAATTTTTCAACCAGCATATCGTATACCATCAGTTCTAAAGTCGTATGGGAGAAGATTCGGAAGGTCAGTGGGCAATATAATTCTGTTCTCCTCTCAATCTTGTTCTCTGAAGGCCAGGAAGGAACTGATACACGGAGCATCACTGATAGTTTTGGTGAAAGTTTTTGCTGCGTATCTAGCACTTTTGCTTCTTCCTTCACCTTCTCAGCCATTAAGACTCGGGCAGAGCAATCACTTCTTTCCTTTCGAGCTGAAACTGGCCCTTCATCGGTGTGGTGGTACATCGGTTGGACCTGATAATATACACTATGAAATACTGCCCCATCTATCTCCTGCTTCTCTTGCTGTTCTTCTGATAGTTTTTAAGCGGATCTGGCTGGAGAATGTTTTTCCTGATGCCTGGCGCCAGGCTATTGTCCTACCTTTCTCTAAGCCTAGGGAGGATTTCTAGATTCCTTCAAACTGCCATCCAATTGCTTTGACGAGCTGTTTCTGTAGGACCTTAGAGAGGATGGTTAATGCTCGTTTTGTATGGTTCTTCGAATCAAACAACCTTCGAGTTTCCGATGAAAGCGTTCCACCATGAACTACCTCATTCGACTTAAAATATCAATCAGAGAAGCCTTTCTCAAATGACAACATTTTGTATCAATATTCTTTTACATTGAGAAGACTTATGATACAACACGGAAGTCTGGCATTTTGCGAGACCTCCATATATATGGGTTACGTGGCCATTAGTCCATATTTATTATTTTTTTTAATGGACAGGAGACTCCATGTTCGTGTGTGTTCGACACTTTCCTGTTCTTTTCGACAGGAACTGGGAGTCCCTCAGGGTTGTGTTTTGAGTGTCACACTTTTCAGTATAAAGATTAATGCCATCACTAAACAATTTCCTCTTACTGTTGCAAACAGGCTCTATGTCGATGACTTTCACATCTCAAGTCAGTCGTCGAACATTAGGTATATTAAGCGGCAACTACAGACTGCCCTCTTTCCTTTACTTAAGTGAAGCATAGCAAACGGCTTTAACTTCTTTCACTTTAAAACCTCTTGCATGCGCTTTTGCCGCCAACAAGGTTTTCACCCTGATCCTGAACTCCGTATCGGTGAAGTTGTGCTGCCTCTAGTCCCTGAGACAAAGTTCTTGGGGCTTATTTTTTATTGTAAGGTGACCTTTATATTATACATTAAATAGCTAAGGGTCAAATGTACAATTGCACTGAACATCCTCCGTGTCCTCTCTTCCACCATTTGGGGAGTGGATCTGTATTCTGTACTAAAGATATATCGTGCTCTTATTTGATCGGAACTCGACTATGGATCACTTGTCTATGGCTTTGCTCGGATCTCGGCCTTAAGGATGTTGGACCTCATTCATCGTCGAGGACTTCGGCTTTGCACTGGGGCTTTCTGCGCTTCCCCAATTCAGAGTTTATGTACAGTCTCATGAACCTTCTTTGCACCTCTGCCGTTTACAGATGTCTTTACTATATGCTTCGAAATTTTGTTCCTTACCAAAGAATTTTACCTGGTGTTGTGTTTTCTTTCCTCGTTGGGCCATTTTTTTTGGAACAGATTATCTTTAACTGCTCCTTTTGGTCTTCCTATCCAGACTTAGTTGGACGAATTGGGTCTGTCCTTGGATGACATTGTTGTATTCACTAGTTAACCCATCCCACCATGGCTTCTTACAGTCCACGAATATGACCTAACTTTAAGTCATCTGAGAAAAGCAGACACTTCCGATTGGAAATACTCTTTGTTATTAGCTGAACATTTTCCGAACTGTCTTTTAATTCCTGTTTATACAGATGGTTCGAAATCAGGTGACTGTATGGGCTCTGCCAAGGTTTGTTGTGGTTAGGTGGTTGCAAGCAGAATCTCTTCTATAGCTTCTGTATTCACTGCTGAGCTGTCCACCATTTCTTTTGCCATGGATTACATAGAAGCTAAGCAATACTCAAACTGCACTATTCAGACTAATTCGTTTAGTTCTCCACTGGCTTTGGAATCGATTCACGTTAGTTCACACCCTGTTCTGGAAGATATTCAAACCCGACTGGCCCATTTCTCTTTAACATCTACTTCTATCCAGTTTTTCTGGACACCTGGCTACGTTGGTATCATCGAGAACGAGCTCGTCGATACCGCAGCTAAGTCTATCTGTTCTGGCACTGTCACCGCTGTGCCTGTTCCGTATATGGACTATGGTTCTGTATTCAAGGCTCAGCTCCGTGCCAGTTGACAATCGACTTGGAGTGAGCAACGTGAAAACAAGCTTTTCCAAATAAAACCCTATATTAGACTTAGGCTGTCTTGCTTACGTAAGGATCGGAATGAGAAAGGTGTTCTGACTAGACTACGCATTGGGCACAGTTTTTTAACTCATTGTTATTTTTTACCTGGAACTGATGCGCCAGTGTGTTGTCTGTGTAACACTCAGGTCACAATAAGTCACATTTTACTGTCTTGCCGTCGTTTCGACTCTCAACGATGGCACCATTTAAACATGTTCTTTTCCAGGGTTTATCCTTAACGTTAGACAGTATTATTAGCGATGGTGACTCTGTCCACCTTGGAAATGTTTTTAGTTTTTTAAAGGTCATTAATCTTTTTAATACTATGTAAGTTTTTAATTTATACATTAGACCTCTTTTAATGCGATTCCCTTTAAAGAATCAAAGTCTATCTTGTTCGATTTGAAATTAGATGGCCGTAACGTCAAATAACTCGAAACCAGAAGTGAAAAGACCAACTTCATGTGACTAATGGTGGTTTTTGTACCTACCTGTCAGTCTTTCCGGCGAGTTATGATAATTACAATTATGCTACAGAAAGTCTTTTACAATTTGTATTACTGTAGTTTTTCTCTTACTGCTGTGAACTAGATGTAAACATTGGTTTTAATGCTATTTATGTTGTTTTTTAAACTTTGTTTTGTTATACTTTAATTTACTTTTATGAATTTTACTAAATTTACTTTAATTGAAACTTTTTATTGGATGTTTGGCGCAGACAGCCTAGCTGGTTTGTGCCATAAAACACCAATCCAAACAACCAGAGTTTCACCAAGTAATGTTGTCTACCGTAGTAGGTACCACAGTTTCACCAAGTTTTGTTTTCTGTTGTTGTAGGTATCACAGTTTCACAAAGTAGTGTTATCTATTGTAGTGGGTACCACAGTTTCACCAAGCTGTGCTGCCTACTGTAGTAAATACCACAGTTTCACCAAGTAGAGTTGTCTACTGTAGCAAGTACCACAGTTTCACCAAGTAGAGTTGTCTACTGTAGCAAGTACCACAGTTTCACCAAGTAGAGTTGTCTAGTGTAGTAGGTACCACAGTTTCACAAAGTTGTGTTTTCTGTTGTAGTAGTTACCACAGTTTCACAAAGTTGTGTTTTCTGTTGTAGTAGGTACCACAGTAATATTGTAATTTATTATGATATCTCAAATGAATTACTTAATTTGTACGAGGGGCTTAATGTTTTATTGTTTTCTGGAGAAGTACAAATAATTCTAGAAATAAATTTTTATTTTGTTTAATATTTAACGTAAGAGTGTTGTTTCGGGCGCACTGCCACCTACGGTATAAAATCCACAATAAGGGAATGAACACAAGAAATAATATTGGTGTTTTTGTACATATTTATGTTATTTGGACACTGTTGTTTTCAATATATTTTTAATATACCGTAAGCACGTTGTTGTGTTATAAATTCACAGTTTGTAGATTATGAATATTTAACGTAAAGATTATGTTTTTTTAAAGAAGTCATAGAAATACCAGACTGGTGGTCTCAAAATATTGTGCTGTTTTCAACACTTGAAACGATGTAATATGACTCATAATGAAAAAAGAGGGAACGTCTTTTTTCCACCAAAAATGAACGTCCTTGCAACGTCTTTTGTGGACCCATTATTAACTTGTGATGTCAGAGTAACAGTACTCTATTTACACGATGCCATCTCAAGAGAAGGTTTCTGTAAAGAATTTAGTTTTACGACATGTGGAGGCTTTCAGTTTCTGAAGGAAAGAATCACAAAAGCTGGAATATATCTCAAGTAAGGCACGAACAAAAAATAATAGAAAAACCCAACAAACGCTACTATTTACTTCGGTGATAATGGATGAAAGTTTGTAAGTAGCTACGTTTCTTTCTGGCTGTCGATTGGTATGTAAACACTAACTTGAAACGCAAGCTAGTAATATCAACTGACATACATCAGATTTAACGGTCCAGTGTGAGCTTCATCTCATGTCTTTTGTTGACAGTGAGGTATTTAGGTTTGTTAACTTCACCGAAAGTCTAATAATTACACTGTAAATAGATGATTGGACAGTATTCAAACAGTGTGTAGTGATTCACACACACGTTATGCGTTTGTGTAATCTCTCCCTTTAATGACAGGTTATTTTTAATGATATCGAGATGTTTTAATTAATTCTCTTGTAAAATATCTTTTTTAACTTTGACCTCTATATTAATATCCCTATGAAACGTTCTGATACGAGAATGTTCGTCGTTGATTTTGTTTTCATTATCCATATTCTAAACGTTCTTAAAGTTTGTTGATTACTTACATAAAACTTGTAAGTTTTCCTAACGTTTATTGATTAATTTGATAAATACTCCAATTTTCTCATAAAGTTTATTTGTAGTCATCGGTTCAATCAGTGCAAAAACACGCAGAGCAAAGAAAAAATATTTTCCATTTTCGCCCCTCATTGTGTCTTCAGGAAGAGGGACCAGTTACCCTCAGACTCACTCTGATACATTGATCGAATTCTGTTTACGTAAAGAGTGGCATGTGAGTTAGCTCTTAAGAACTGAGAATGGTGGAAACTCTTTAGCGATAAATCAAAACTTCTCAAATAGTCAATAGTGAAAGACGCTTCCTTTACTTCTTTATAAAAGACTTGAAGATTTTTTTCCCAATCGAATCCAGTTAATTCACTTTTATATTAGCCATAAGTAATATCACAGGTAACTAAGAAAGAAACGTAAGTAATAAATACTAAAAGTAGTGTAGAAAGAAACGTAAGTAATATCACAGGTAGCAGAGAAAGAAACGTAAGTAGTACCACAGGTAGTGGATAAAGAAACGTAAGCTCGGTACAGAAGGAAAGCTTATATATGCTGTTCATAAGTGTACAGGTTGTCACATTGTCTAAAGAAACTGAAAATAAACTTTCCCATATAATCCAGTCTTTCTGTAGTAATAGCCTCCCAGCTCACTTTGATTCGTAAAGTTTCTTATAAGTCTTTCTGTACTAGTGTTCACCAAGACCTCTTTGGTTCTCAGGTTCTTTCCATTCCAGACTCTTACTTCTACTTCAGTTTAATTCCTGCTAGTTTGTCTTTCCATTTTTGCTCCAGTTAAGATTGATGGCTTATACAGTTAAAATCGGTTTTCGGTATTAGTGGTGGCGCAGTACATTTAGCCTACTTTTGCGCTTATTAGCAAGTGAACAAACCTTCCACATTAAAATGATAAGTAACTGATTTTACGAAGCTGTTACTGATCTACACTCGAACCGTAACAATCATGCTGCTTACTTTACAGAATTTCGGGTTAGACTTTCGGTCATAAATATTATACGGTTTAGTTCTTCGAGTTTCTGTTAAGCATATTTGGTGAAAGTCGATACTTTTTTCTGAAGCGAAATTATTTTCAATCTGTGTGTACTCAAACTTTTAAAAAATATCCTTCGACAAAAAGTGCCTGAACTTCAGATAGTTGTATAAAGTATTTAAAAACTGTTTTATTCAGAAACTAAAATCCCAGAAGTTAGAACAGTTAAAACTTAAATTCTGTGGAACAAAGAAACTCCTGTGCCACTTGTGTCACACTGAATGAAACTTTAGCGCATATCTTTCTGGCTACGGGTTTTTATGACGTCATACTGAAATAAAACCTAGCAAGAGGCGTGCAATCACCTTAAGCCCGTTCAACCTAAACTAATTTAGGTATTTGAATAATACTGTTACTTTGAACTAAATGTATTGTTCGATATTATATAGTGGACTCACTGTTTGATCTTTATATTAGATTTCTTTTCACCAATGTTTCTAGATTGTATTTTTTAGTTTTACCTTTGATTAAAAGAAAACAGAATTATGTAATATCAGAATTAAGTATATGTTTTTGTTTTTGTAACGTTTTTTAGCGTATTAAAATAATATGTTTTTGTATTCTGAAAATATTCTTTATAATAAATCTAAAGAGCGTTCGCAACCTCATATTAACACGAGGATGTAGTCTCTCATCTTAGATACAACTATTTTAGGTGATGCTTTATCTGACAATCGTACACATTGACAGTAACCCTGCAACGTAGTTTCTATCATGGAGGGCTGTCATGTTTAAAGCAGCACAATATTCTTTTTGCATGCTTTTCCGTAATATGAAGTGTACAAGAAGGACTGTTCCTAAATACCCGTGTGGACTGTCCGATCAGACAAAAATTCACTACGTCATCATATGGAATAGCATGAATAACCGTTTAATTATGCAGGGATAGAATAACAGATTGAATATGTCGTGGAAACTGTGTACGTGGTTTGTGTCACTTTTTCAGAAAGAGAGTCTTCTCAATTATATTACATATTGTTGCCTGGGGCACGTGGACAGTTTTTGCTACTGATCAGTTTGCTCGTGAATACTCATCTTTTAACAAAACTTGCTTCAAATGTTTTTCTAGCCAGGATGGTCCTCGCGTTAATTCAGTTTTCCAGTTTCATTACATTTTAAGGATATCCCCGTATTGGAGATTCTAAATCACCAATCTTTATAACCTGAGAGTATGAGTTGTTTTGCTTTTTCTCCTGAAAGGAGCGACCAGGTTTCAGTGGCATCACTCTATTTATGAAACCATAAACAGGTGTCTTACTAGTTTATATAGCTATAAATAATTTTGTTTTTAATACACACGCCCACATCTGTGTAACAAAAGACGGCTAGACCGGATTTTCAGCATGAAATTCAAAACAAAACCTTCATATCAAAAACAGGAACAACAATACATTCCGTTATTATGGTTGTTATGAAAGTTCAGAGAATAGTTAGTTTTGTTGTGGTAATAATAGCCTGAACTCAGTGGTGGATTGTTCTAGAGAAGTTAGCGTATTAGAACTTGAATAAACTATCAAGGTTCTGTGCGTGGCTGATGGAATGTACTGTTAATTACGTGAATGTTGACCATTACATTTATCTTTTTTGTCCTCGCACGTGGTTATATCCCATTACTACAGTTTATCACGTGGACTTATTATCTGGTCTGATGGGCTATTCTAGTGTATTATAGAATACTGGTTGTCTATTATGTTTCTGACTTGGAGATAAAACTACCAAGAAGAATAAACACCTACTTGTATCCAGTTTCATTTTTATCCTATCAATCGCTTCAACAGATAACATCCAGAAATATAATAGGATAAACTCCTGTTTCTAGGTTTATGTAACTCGTCTACTGCAGAGAAATTTATGCACATATATAAAGTGACTAGTTTACAGGTTGTTTGGGATGCAGGAATAAAAATAAAACAGTATAACTCTTTAACAGTGAAATAAGTTATAGAGAAGGAACAATCAGGAAATAATTAGGGCCATATTTCTCTGTTAGATGGCCCATACATGGACAAGTGGTTCAGGCATTCGACTCATAATCCGAGGGTAGCGGGTTCGATTTCCCGTCACACCAAACATGCTCGCCCTTTAGCCGTGGGAGTGTTATGATGTGACGGTCAATCCCACTATTCGTTGGTAAAAGAGTAGCCGAAGAATTGGCGGTGGATGATGATGACCAGCTGCCATTCCTCTAGTCTTACACTACTAAATTAGAGACGTCTAATGCAGATAACCCGAGAGTGGCTTTGCGAGAAGTTCAAAACAAAACAAATCAATTAATGTAATAAAACTATACGATTACTGATGTGGCCCGCTATGCTAGTGACAAACATATTTAATTAAATCTAAAATGACTTCAACACTTCGTACCTCTATTTCGCAAGTACCCTTTATTCCGTTTATATCTGAATTCAACCAAACTTCTGCGTGCTTCTCGTCATCACATACGTTCTAATTTGATCATTAAAAAAATAAAAATTGTGTTGATCCGATGTCGTTTGAAAAAAACAAGTCAAAAAAGAGTTACACAGTCGTCTGTTTCATTATCAGAAAAGAAGTGCTAATGATCGAAGAATGTTGTCGAATCTCTTAATTTGAATTTATATATTCTGCAGAATCGTTAGCTCATTAGTGGATAATTTTTACGTTAAAGGATTAGAGATGCCGACATTACAAAAAGGAAAATAGTAAATTAACGTTAACAATGTAATAATAAAAGAATGGAAGCAAATAAACGAATAACAAAATCAGTTAACGTCATTTGAAATACCTAGAGATAAACTAAAAGCAAAAATTAAAGAGTTTCTGAATAAAAATACACATATTTTAAAATATGTAAAATCAAAGAAAACACTAATTCTATGCTTTGTAGAAGAGCAAAGAAGTGATAAATAGAAAAAGACAAAAGTGTATTAACATTATAAAATGTATAAGTTAACTTCAGCTATAAAGCATATGGTGTAAAGAAAGGTGGCTTTCTATGCTTATTGTTTATTTTAAATAATGAAACAGTAGTTTGCTTATAAAACTAATAATTTCATATTTTTTGAAATATTAGATAGATAAACTTTATTATTTTCTAAAACATAAACAATTTTTAACAGTAAATTGTTGGATTCAAAATATGCCAAGCAACATCTATAATGTTTCCATTTCGAGTGGAATGGTCGTGGTTTATTAGCAAGCTTGCGAATAACGACAACAACATGTATACGTTTTCTCTCTCTCATGAAGTATTAGTAAAGTACAGTCGTACCTCGTTTCTCGAACTTAATCCGTTCCAGAAGGCTGTTCGAAAACCGAATCAATTTTCCCTATAAGAAATACTGTAAATTAAATTAATCCATTACAGACCTCGAAAATTACGAATTATGAAGCATTTTAAGTAAAAATATTGCTTATTTATACCTGTATAATAATACTTACATGCATAAAGTCAACCGCAAAAACTATAAATACAATGAAAAAACAATAAATGAAAATTTAACTGCACTTTACCTGTGCTGAGAAGAGCTGATAGCATAAGTGAAAGGTGGTGGGGAACGTGGAGAGTAGGAGAGTTATTTTTGTTTGAAAGGGGAGTTACCTTCCATAAAAACGTCAGGTATCTCTCCTTCTGGGGTTTTTTCTCTTTTCTGTCTCTGCACCGCTACAACTTGCTTGAGACTCACTGGACCTATTTCTCACTAAAAACTTGTCTAATGAGGTTTGTTTCTGCCTGCATTGTAAAATGTTTCTGAAGTAAAACATGGCATTGCCATTGAAAAGGTTTATGCTGTGGTTTGCTATAGCTTTGATAGGGTGAAAATTTTCCACAAATCTTTGTAACTCTCCCCATTTTCCACACATTTCCTTGATTAGTGAACTAGGATTGTTTATTTGTTTTGGAATTTCGCACAAAGCTATTCGAGAGCTAACTGCGTTAGCCGTCCCTAATTTAGCAGTGTAAGACTATAGGGAAGGCAGTTAGTCATCACCACCCACCGCCAACTCTTGGGCTACTCTTTTACCAACGAACACTGGGATTGACCCTCACATTATAACGCCCCCACGGCTGGGAGGGCGAGTATGTTTGGCGCGACTCGGGCGCGAACCCGAGTGAACTAGGAACATTCTCCCTTCCCGCCTCCTCATTTGAAAACACTTCTTCAATTGCTTTCTGTTGCTGCTCCTTCTGTAGGTCTTGGAGTTCTTCCATGGTGAGCTCAATGTTGTGGTCTTCCACCAACTCCTCCACATCATCACTACTCACATTCAAGCCCATACACTTGCCTAGTGAAACAATGTCCTTGACAAGAGGCTTAGCCTCAAAGCCTTCAAAGTCTCTATCTGCTACTGAGTCTGACCACCACAATTTCTTCCAGGCTGAGTTCATGGTCCTCAAAGACACTTCCCTCCAGGCTTTGTCTATGATCCTCAACATTGGAGGATATTAAAGTGATTTTTACAGAACTCTCTGAGGGTTAACTCTGTGTTAGAGGTCACTTCAAAGCACCTTTGAAACAGTGCTTTGGTGTAGAGTTTCTTAAAGTTCGATATGACCTGCTGGTCCATGGGCTGGATGAGAGGAGTCGTGTTAGGGGGAAAAAGCTTCACCGTAATGAAACAATACTCCTCCACCAACCCGTTCTCCAAGCCTGGTGGGTGAGCAGGTGCATTGTCCATTACAAGAAGGGCCTTGAATGGCAACTGTTTTTCAGTGAGGTAATTCTTTGCACTTGGGGCAAACACTTCATAGACTCACTCCATAAAAAATTGCCTAGTTACCCATGCTTTACTATTAGCCCTCCACATGACATTTAGTTTACTTTTGAGGACATTATTTTTCTTAAAACCCTCGGATTTTCAGAATGGTACACAAGCAAAGGCTTAAGTTGTAAGTCCCCACTTGCATTATTACATGACAATAGAATTAGCCGGTCCTTCATTGGCTTGTGTCCTAGCAGTGACTTCTTCTCCTTGATGATGAAGGTCCTCTTTGGCATTTTCTTCCAAAAGAGGCCTGTCTCATCACAGTTTAACACTTGTTGGGGAATAAAACCCTCAGCTTCTACAGAGTCCTCAAATTCCCTAACCAGTTTATCAGCAACGTCTTTGTTATAACTGGCACCCTCCCCATGTCTCACCACACTATGTATGCCTCTTCTCTTACTAAATTTTTCAAACCACCCCATACTAGCCTTAAAAGCATCATTTGTATCAGCACTCGTTTCAGGTGTGTTTTTCAGGAGGTCAGCATGCGACTGCTTTGCTTTCTCACAAATGATGGTCAGAGAAATGCTATTACCAGATTACTGTTTTTCGTTTACCCAAATCAACAATAGTTTTTCTACCTCTTCCATTGTTTGTGATCTTTGTTTCGTAAGCACTGTCACTCCTTTTGCAACATCAGCTCCTTTGATGACCTCTTTATTTTTCAGTGTGGACTGTAGATTTCGCCATACCAAACTGTGTAGCAAAATCAGACACGCGAACACCATTCTCATACTTCGCTATGAGATCTTTTTTCACCTCTATTGTGGCTTTAATAACTTTTCCTTTTAGTTTGCTGCTTTTATTATCCTCCTTTGAATCCATGGTGGCTTATTTAATCAGAATATTTAGAAAAAAACAACAACAAAAGACAGAAAGAAAAACGAGAACGTTCACAGCAGATTTTGGATGGGGTGTGAACTGGGCAATACCAGAAATGAAGTGGTGGTAGCAACAAGTGTTTTCGATTATACAGCTGCTATGATCGGGCATTGCATAGGACTCGTGTTTAAGCTTCAGGTTAAAAGGCAGCTGTTGGAATTTGTATTGAAATGTAATGATATTGCGTTATTTATAAGCCATAGAGAAGCACAGAATTAACTTAATGTGTTTCTTGATGTATATAAAATAACTTTAAAGTCATTTGCTTCAAAGACGTAAAGAAACACATTAAGTTAATTTTGTGATTTTTAATGGCTTATAAAATAACGCAATACCATTAATTTCAATACAAATTCCAACAACTGCCTAAAATCAACAATTAGACCTGAAACTTAAACACGAGTCCTTCGTAAAGCATGAACTTACCTGCTATATAATCGAAAACATTTAACGTTAATAATTACTACAACCTCATTTTTGGTGCTAAACAGGTAGCTCATCACTTAATGTGTTTCTTTATGTCTTTGGAGTAATTGTCCTTGAAGATAATTTTATAAACGTCGAAGTTTTGTACTTGCATAGAACAATACACGACGTTCACTTTTTGACTCCTTTAAATGTAAAAGGAATATTAGTTTTCCATGTGAGCTAGCACGCATAAACGCACACACAATTCTTATAATTACATAGATTCTTTATTCTTTTACAATGTGTACATTAAGTAAATGAACTACTAAGAACTGATTATAAAAAATTCCTAAAATTGTATGATTCTTAAAAAACAGACAGAACTTTCCTAAAGTTATTATCAATGCTGTAAACGGTATATGATCCATAAGATAAAACTGGACTTTTTAAAAATGATTACTTGCTCTTCATACAATGTGATTTTTAAAATTAGACGATTCTCATTTCAAAGTGGTTATAACTAATGTTATCACAGTGTTGTTGACATCAAATAATAGTGGTGTTTGTTAAGTTACTGCTCGTGTTCTGAATGTTTCAAAATGTTTAAAATTTGTATTTAAATTTACAAACAAGTTATGACACTACATATATTTTCCACTAAAAGACGGTTTCAGTTAAGTGAAATAAAATGTTATTTTCAGTTTCGTATTTTCTTTTATTCGTCATTGAGATATTTTCTATTTATGCCTGTGTATAACATTTTCAAAACGCTTATAAAGTAGTGTTTTAGTTGTATGAAATTACCAACTATAATATGTCTGGCATTGTTGTAGTTCTGATTTCTCTTGTAAAGTAAAAAAAAAAGTGTTAGTATGTACTAAATAAGTGAAAACACCGTTTAAAACATTAAGTTGAATAAGAAATTGGACTTTCTGGCGGCTCACTGTTAAATTCAGTGCTTATAGCGGGTTTTGATACCCTCGGAGAATAGAACACAGGTATCCCATTGTGTAGCTTTGTGCTTGACATCAAACACAAACAATCATGTTTAAACCTAATGAGTCATTTCTTGTAAAAATTTGAATCCTGGAGAGCTACCTATGATAACATATTTTGAGATGAATGGCTCTTCCTTTCATAGAATCGCCAGAAAGGGTTATCGTGATAATATATCACGCTGTAGAAGAAGAGTTTTATGGGACAAACGTATCAGAGTATGGGCGCTAGATTAAGTGATTTAAATATAATATAAAATTTTCACAATATGGCGTCACAAGATTAGGTGACTTACATATAAACCCAACTTACCACATTATGGCGTCGCTAGATTCAGTGACTTATATATAAAATAAACTTGTTAGAACATAGTGTCGATAGATTCAGTGACTCAAATACAATGCAAATTTGCCGTCACGGTATTGCGTTGCTATATTTGGTGACTTACATATAAGACAAACTTGTCACAGTTTGGCGTGGCTAGTTTCAGCGACTTAGATATGAGATAAAATTGCCACAGTAAGGCGTCTCCGGATTCAGTGACTTAGGTATTTGACAAACTTGTCACATTATGCTGTCGATAGGGTCAATTACGTAGATATAAGAAAAATTTGTCACAGTATGGTGAAGCTAGATTTCGTGACTCAAATATAAGACAAACTTGTCACAGTATGGCGTCCCTAGATTCAGTGACTTACAGTCATGTGAAAAAGTTAGGACACCCTATGAAAGCCTGCATATTTGTGTGACATTTTTGGATATATAGGTATGTAATCTCAATTATAACAATATTGAGAAATTATAAGAATATAACTAAACAATTAAAACTGAAGAAAATACTTTATAAATCTTCTGTAAATGTAATTCTTCAAAAATTCTAACTGAGGAAAAAGTCAGGACACCCCCACATTTATTCCCACTTAAAATGGCTCAACTCACACGCAGGTGTATCACACCAGATGCACATTATTAGAAGATCGTAACTCAGCATTATGAATGAGGCTTGCCTTATTTAAACCTCAGACATTTAGTTTGGTGTGCTCCTGACTGTTGAAGTGACAAGGAACACCATTATGAGAGCAAAAGAGCTGTCTGAGGCCTTCAGAATGAAAATTGTAGCAGCTTATGAGTCTGGTAAGGGATATAAAAAGATCCCAAAAGATTTTGAAATCAGCCATTCCACTTTCCGGAAAATATTCAACAAGTTGAGGTCTTTCAAAACAACTGCCAACTTGCATGCCTCTACAATCAGAAAGAGACTGCACAAGTTTAACTTGCATGGGAGGTGTGCAAGGATGAAACCTTTGCTCTCTAAGAGAAACGTCAAGGCCAGACTGAAGTTTGCCAGAGAGACAAAGACCAGGGCTTCTGGAATAATGTTCTTTAGACAGATGAATCTAAATTTGAATTATTTGGACACCAGAACAGAGGACATGTCTGGCATAAACCAAATACAGCATTCCAGGGAAAGAACCTCATACCAAGTGTAAAGCATGGAGGTGGAAGTGTCATGGTTTGGGGCTGCTTTGCTGCAGCAGAACCTGGACAGCTCACAGTCATAGAATCCACAGTGCATTCTACACTGTATCAGAGGGTGCTTGAGGAACATTGCGTCCATCTGTAAGAAAATTAAAGCTGAAGCGGAACTGGACCCTGCAACCCGACAATGACCCAAAACATACCAGTAAATCCATTAAGGACTGGATGAAAACTAAGAAATGGAGAGTCCTGGAATGGCTGAGTCAAAGCCCATATCTTAATCCCATTGAAATGCTGTGGGTGACTTGAAACTAGCTGTACATGCAAGAAACCCCTCAAATATCTGACAGCTGAAATAATTCTGCATTGAAGAGTGGGGCAAACTGTCTTCAGACCGATGTCAGAGACTGGTAGATGGCTACAAAAAAGCGTCTCACTGCAGTTATTTCAGCCAAAATGGGGTAACACTAGCTATTAGGGTGTATGGTGTTCTAACTTTTTCCTCACTTCAAATATGCATTTGTGTAGAATTACGTTTACAGAAGATTTTGAAAAGTCTTTTCTTCAGTTTTAATTGTTTAGTTATATCCCTATAACATCTCAGTATTGTTGAAATTGAGATTAAATATCTATATATCCAAAAATGTTACACAAATACACAAACTTTTATAGGGTGTCCTAACTTTTTCACATGACTGTAGATATAGGACAAACTTCTCACAGTATGGAGTCGCTGGATTAAGTGAATCAAATATAAGGAAACTTTTCATATTATTGCGTCTCTAGATTCGGTGACTTATATATGAGATAAAGTTGTGATAGTATGGCGTCTAGATTCAGTGAATTAGATATAAGATAAACTTTTCACAGTGTGGCGTCGCAAGATTCAATGACATGGATATAAGCCAAACTCATAACAGTAAGGTGTCGCTAAATTTAGATACTTAGATATAAGATAATCTTGTAACACTTTGGCGTCTTTTGATTCAGTGACTTAGATTTAAGATAAATTTGTGACCATATGGCATTGCTAGATTCGTAACTCAACTTGTCACAGTATGGCGTCCCTAGATTAAGTGACTTAGATATAAATATAAGTTCTCAAAGTATGGCGTATCTAGATTCAGTCACATAGATATAATATAAAATTGTCATAGTATGGCGTTGATTGATTCAATGACTTAGATATAAGATAAGTTATTCACAGTATGACGTCGTTACATTCAGTGACTCAAATATGATGCAAAATTGTCACAGAATGGCGTCTCTAGATTCGGTGACTTACATATAAGTCGAAGTTGTCACGTTATGACATTGATAGGTTTATTGATTTGGATATAAGATAAAGTCGTCACAGTATGACATCGTTAGATTCAGTGACTCAAATATTAAGTTTCGTTTGTTTTTGAATTTCGCACAAAGCTACTCGAGGGTTATTTGTGCAAGCCGTAACTAATTTAGCAGTGTAAGACAAGAGTGAAGGCAGCTAGTCATCACCACCCACCGCCAACTCTTGGGCTACTCTTTTACCAACGAACATTGGGATTGACCGTCACATTATAAACCTCCCACGGCTGAAAGGGCGAGCATGTTTGACGCGACGCGGATGCGAACCCGCAACCCTCAGATTACGAGTCGCACGCCTTAACACGCTTGCCCATGCCGGGCCTAAATGCTAGGTAAACTTGTCACAGTATGGAGTCGCTAGGTTCCGTGACTCAAAGATAAGGCAAACTTGTTACAGTATTGTGTTGATAGATTCAGTGACATAGATATAAGAAAAACTTCTGACAGTATGGCATGAACAAAAGATACAGTAACTTAGATGTAAACGAAACTTGCCACAGTATGGAGTCGCTAGATTCAATGAATTAGATATAAGATAAATTTGTCACACTATGGCGTGCTAGGTTAAGTGACTTAGATATAAGTTAAACTTGTCACTGTATGGCGTCCCTAGATATGACCTAGATATAAGATAATAATGTCACAGTAAGGAGTCGCTGCATTTCGTGACTTACAGTATTGCGTCCTTTGACTGAGTGACTTAGACACAAGATAAACTTGTCACAGTATAGTATTGCTAGAACAGTGACTCAAATATGATGCAAAATGATGCAGAATGGCGTCTCTAGATTCGGTGACTTACTTACAAGTCGAACTTGTCACATTATAACATTGATAGGTTCATTGATTTAGATATAAGATAAAGTTGTCACAGTATAATGCCGCTAGATTCAGTGACTTACATATAAGATAAACTTCTCAGAGTATGGTGTCGCAAAATTCCGTGACTTAGATATAAGATAAACTTGCCACAACTCTGCGTCGCTAAATTCAGTATTGATCGATCTTACATTTAATGGATGTATCAACCACGTGTAGCCAAAACTAATAACTTCGTCTAGTATAATATGAATAGAACATTCGTGATGATTCGTCAGACACTTTGTTTTTGTACTTTTTAAAATGTGTGACGAAGTTACTACAACTGTCTTCTGTCGTTCCTAATTTTGAACTACTGTTATGGTCCGTCATGGCCATGTTGTTGGGGCGCTCGTGGGTTCTTGTCTACGTCACACCAAACATCCTCGCCATTTCGGTTCTGTGGGTCGTTATAAAGTGAAGGTCAGTCCAACTATTCGTTGGTAAAACAGTAGCTGTTGGCGGTGGGTGTTAATGACTAGCTGCCTTCCCTGTAGTCTTGTCGTTTCTAATTTATCACTGATGACCACTCCCTCTACTACACCTCCCATAGTTTCAAATGATTGACGGCTATTCCGTCTATTAGAAATCCCCAAGTTCAAAAAATAATTGATGACTGTTCCCTGAGAAAACTAACTCCCAATAGACATTAGTTTTGTTTATAAGATTTAAGATACCAATACTTCTCATTCTCTTTTTCATCCATTGTAATATTCATCATCCTCTCTTTTTTGTTTTTTTTTAAATTTATTTTTTTCATCCTTTGTTTTTAGCCCTCTTCAGTATAACGTTATTATCTTATCTTCTTGGTTCTATTCACTATCACATTATTATATCATATTCTTGGTTCTACTCAGTATAACATTATTATTTCATCTTCTTGGTTATATTCAGTACAACATTATTATCCTATTTTCTAGCACCATTCAATATAATTATGATTTTATCTTCTTGGTTCTATTCACTATGAAATTATTAACGTATCTTCTTGGTTCTGTTCTCAATTACATTGTTATCTTATCTTTTGGTTGTATTCACTATAACTTTATTACTCTATTTCCTCCGTTTTATTCAGCATAATATTATTATATTATCTTGTTATTTCTACTCAATATAAGATTATGGTCCTATCTTTTTGGTTCTGTTCAGTATAACATTATTACTCTATCTTCTTGATTCTGTTCAGTATAACTATTACACTATCTTCTTCGTTATATTCAGTATATATAACGTTATTATGTCATATTTTTAGGTCTACTCAGTATAATGTCATTATGTTATATTCTCTGTTTTATTCATTATCATATTATTACGTTATTTTCTTTCTATTCTTCTGAAAAAACAATATTATTAAATCTTCTTCGTTCTATTCACTATAAAATTATTATCTTACCTTCTTCCTTCTATTCACTATAACACTATTATCTCATCATTTTGGTTTTATTCAGTATTATCTTATTTTCTTTTTTCTAATCACGTATCATTATTATCTTATCGTCTTCATTTTATTCGGTATAGCATTATTTTTCTATCTTCGTTTCATTTAGTATATATAAAATTGTTATCTTTATGGCTCACTATAACATTATTATCCTATATTATTGGTTCTATTCAGAATAACATTATTACTTAATCTTGTTGGTTCTACTCCATATAAGATTATTATTTTATCTTCTTCATTGTATTCACTATAACAATGTTATTTTATATTCTTGTTTCTTTCACTATGAAATTGTAATCTTTTCTTCTTCGTTCTATTCAGTATAATAGTATTACTTTAGCTTTTTGGTTCTACTGTATGTAAGATTAGTATCTTATATTACTGGCCCTATTCAGTATATTTTGTTGTTGTTTTGAATTAAGCACAAAGCTACACAATGAGCTATCTGTGCTCTGCCCACCACGGGTATCGAAACCCGGATTTTAGCGTGTAAGTCCGCAGACATACCGCTGAGCCACTGGGAGCTATTCAGTATAATCTTATTGTCTTATTTTTTGGGTTCTATTCAGTATAACATTATTATCTCATCTTTTTGGTTCTATTCACTGTAACATTATTTTCTTATCCTCTTCAATCTATTCTGTATGTGTATATAAATAATATTATTATATAACCTTCTTCATTTTTTTTCACTATAACATTATTTTCTTACATTCCTGGTTCTCTTCAGTATAATGTTATTACTATCGTATCTTCTTGGTTCTCGTCAGTATGACATTATTAATTTACTTTTTTGTTGCAATTCAACATGACATAATTTTGTTACTTTCGTCATTCTATTTACTGTAACATTATTATGTTATCTTCTTGGTTCTATTCAGTATAACATTGTTATCAGTATAATTTTATTTTTTTTCGTTCTATTTAGTATATATAACATTAATACTTTATCTTCTTCAGTGTATTCGCTATATAAAGTTATTATATTATCTTCGTTGTATTCAGTATAAAATTATTACTTAATATTCTTGGTTCTATTGGATAAAAAACATTATTACATTATCATCTTTGTTCTATTAAATATAAGATTATTGTCTTATATTCTTGGTTCTATTTAGTTTAATCTTATTATCTTATGTTCTTAGTTGTATACGGTATAACATTATTATCCTATCTTCTTGGTTCTATTCACAATAATATTATTATCTTATATTCTTTAATCTATTCTGTATATATAGATTATGTCATCTTCTTGGTTACATTAATTATGACATTGTTATCTTATCTTCTTCGTTTTACCTAGTATAACATTATTGTCTTATTTTCTTCGTTCTATCCACTGTAACATTATTATCGTATCTTCTAGGTTCTATTCAGTATAACATTATTATTTTATGTTTTTCATTCTATTTGGTATATATAGCATTGTTATCTTATCTTATTGGTTCTATTCACTTTTACATTATTATTTGATATTTTTGGTTCTTTACAGTGTAACATTATTACTTCATCTTCTTGGTTCTATTCAGTATAAGATTGTTGTTTTAGCTTCTTCTTTGTATTCATTATAATGATAGTATCCTGTCTTTTTGGTTTTATTCATTATAACAGTCTTCTTATTTTCTCCGTTGTGTTCACTATAAGCACTATAATGTTATAAACTTATGTTTTTCCTTTTAATCAGTATATATAACATTATCACTTTATCTTCTTCATTGTATTCGTTATAACGTTATTAAATTATCTTCATGGCGCTATTCAGTAAAAGTTTATTATCTTATTTTCTTGGTTTTTTTCACTATAACCTTATTATTTGATCTTCTTCGTTCTACTCAGTACAACATTATTATCTTATCCGTTCTATCTAGCATAACATTATTATATTTTCTCCTTAGTTCTATTCACTATAACATTATTATTTTATTTTCCTTGTCCTATTCAATGTAATATTATTATTTTATTTTCATTTTATTCACTATAACATTATTACTTTATCTTCTTGGTTCTATTCAGTATAACAATAATCTTATCTTCTTAATTCCATAAAATATGACGTTATTATCTCATCTTCTTCATTATATCCACTATAGCATTATTATCTTTTTTTCTTGGTTTTATTAAGTATAACATTATTACTTTATCTTCTTCGTTCTATTTAGTATATATATAACATTGTTATTTATCATCTCTGTTTTATTCAGTTTGTTTTGTTTGTTTTTTGGAATTTCGCACAAAGCTACTCGAGGGCTATCTGTGCTATCCGTCCCTAATTTAGCAGTGTAAGACTAGAGGGAAGGCAGCTAGTCATCACCACCCACCGTCAACTCTTGGGCTACTCTTTTACCAACGAATAGTGGGATTGATCGTCACATTATACACCCCCACGGCTGGGAGGGCGAGCATGTTTAGCGCGACGCGGGCGCGAACCCGCGACCTTCGGATTACGAGTCGCACGCCTTACGCGCTTGGCCATGCCAGGCCCTGTTTTATTGAGTATTACATTGTTATCTTATCTGCTTGGCTCTATTCACTATAGCATTATTATATCTTCTTCGTTCTATTCACTGTAATATTATTATTTTTCTTCGTTCCATTTACTACAACGTTACTACTTTAACTTCTTCGTTCTATTCCGTATAACAATTTATCTTATCTTCTTGATTCCATGAAATATAACACTATTATATTATCTTCTTCATTCTATTCAATATAGCATTATTATCTTTTTTTCTTAGTTATATTTATTATAACATTATTATGGTGTATTTTTATCTTCTTCAATCTATTCACTATAATATTACTAAGTTATTTTCTTGGTTCAATTGAATATATTATTATTATCTTATTTTCTTCGTTCTAACTACTATAACATTATTACTTTGTCTTATTCGTTTTATTCAGTATATATAACTATTTTCTTAACTTCTTGGTCGTAATTTCTTCTTAGTTGTTTTTAGTGATAATTTCATTTTATTCTTTCTCATTATTATTTTATCAGCTTTGCCCTCCTCGGTTTAACTTTATCATGTTTTCTTTTGTATTCGTTTTTCTATCTCTAATACAAAAAGGGTGTAATGTTTTAATGCTCTGATTTGATCTGAA
The DNA here is from genome assembly GCA_011833715.1 of Carcinoscorpius rotundicauda. Lineage (NCBI taxonomy): Eukaryota > Metazoa > Arthropoda > Merostomata > Xiphosura > Limulidae > Carcinoscorpius > Carcinoscorpius rotundicauda. The sequence goes on from CM022398.1 coordinate 58,698,733, forward strand.
GAAATACATTGAATACACTTAATACATTTAATATATTTACTTTACGGAAATGGAATTGGTGAGACAGGAGTCATATAACATGGAACAGCGCAGTAATGTTCAGTCTATAAAATGTAACTGATTTTTATTTTATTTTAAGATCAAAGTGATTTGTTTGAAAGAGTGAGATAATTTCACGTCTAAAGATATGAACAACTTTATCACTAAATAGGTGAAAAAAACAACTTATCTTTGGACAGAGATTTTGGTGAAGTGAACTGACACAAGACTTTGACTGAGGAGAAAGATTACATATTGTCTTCATACCCAGTTTAAAAAGAAATTATTCAGTGAATAAGGTTTCATTGTAATTTGTACAGATTGAGGAAAAATAAGAATGAACATAGATGGACACGAATACAGTAGAATACAGATTTAGTTGGGAATTCCTGTTAGACTGATGGACAACATCATCATTCCATCAAGATGCAGTTATACTTTTGTAATTTATTTTGTACTTTAATCGTATAACATGATTATGGTAAAGACGAGAGAACCATTTTCACAAATATTCATGTTGTAACTTTAAACGACATTAGTTTAATCTCATACGAAAACAGTCTCAGCAACGATCTTATAACAAACCATCACAATAACTATTATTATAAAAACATCTCAACAATTAAGCTAATAAAAATCATCACAACAACTACCCTCATAAAAATTACAATAACAAATACGAGGGCTGTTCAAAAAATACGCGGACTGACGTCATAAAACAAAATGTACTTTATTTAGAAGTTACAGGTCTGGGACCCCTTCAAAGTACTCTCCTTCCCAACGCACACACTTATCCCAACGGTGTTTCCTCTTGTTGAAACAGTCCTGGTACGCTTCTTTTGTAATGTTCTCCAGCTCCTTCGTTGCATTTGCCTTAATCTCGGGAATCGTCTCAAATCTTCTTCCTTTCAAGGGTCTTTTGAGTTTGGGGAACAAGAAAAAATCGCAAAGAGCAAGGTCATGTGAGTAGGGGGGTGGGGAGGAACAGTGATCGAGTGTTTAGCCAAAAACTCACGAGTTCTGAGTACAAATTTCGCAGCAACGTGGTGCATCTTCAATTTTTCGGTCAAAATCTCTTAACACGATCCAACTGATATCCCACACTCTTCAGCAAGCTCCCTGACAGTCAGACGTCGATTTGCTCGCACCAGGGTGCTGATTTTGTCGACGGCAGTTGACGTGGAAGGACCTCCAGGATGCTCATAATCTTCAATGGACTGTCGACCATCCTTAAAACATTCATGTTACTTGATACATGCCGTACGCTTCATAGCAACATCACCGTAAGCCGTGTTAAGCATAGCAAAAGTTTCAGTCGCAAATTTTCCAAGTTTAACACAAAATTTCACAGCGAGTCGTTGCTCCCTTAGGTCATTCATTCTGAAATCCGCCAAACGAAAAAATCGCACTTCACTTAAAACTGCGTAGCTAATACACGAATGAAGATATCTGCAATCGGGAAATGGCGTCGTAATCAGCTGATCTGTGCGAACCTTGCGACACCAAGCTGATTCCCCTGGAACCAATTGGAGCTGCGCAATTCAAACAGTCCGCGTATTTTTTGAACAGATCTCGTACTTTTAGGAAAACCATCACAACATCTACACTCATAAAAATCACCGCAACAACTACCCTTATGGAAACCACCATAACGTATACCTTCCTAAGTATAACCACAACAACTACCCTTATGAAAACCACCATAACGTATACCTTCCTAAATATCACCACAACTACCCTTATGAAAACCACCATAACGTATACCTTCCTAAATATCACCACAACAACTACCCTTATGAAAACCACCATAACGTATACCTTCCTAAATATCACCACAACAACTACCCTTATGAAAACCACCATAACGTATACCTTCCTAAATATCACCACAACAACTACCCTTATGAAAACTACCATAACGTATACCTTTCTAAATATCACCAAAACAACTAACTTTATAAAAACTACAACAACTACCTTCACTATAATCACTACAACTATCCTCACTAAAATCACAGCATCTAACCTTACTAAAACCACAACAACTGCTCTCGTAAAAAGTGCTACAACAACTATCCTAATAAAAACCACCGCAACAATCACCATAATAAAACTATCGCAACAATTATTCCAATATCTCAATGAAACTGTTACAACAAAATCGTAATAAAACCATCGCAACTACTATTGCAATAAAACTATAACAGCCATCGTAATAAACCCATCACAACAACTGCCTAAATTACCACTACAACTGTCTTCACTAGAATCACTCTACCACTAACCTCAATAAAAGCACAACAATCCTCACTAAAACCACCATAGCACTGAACTCAATAAAACCACTACTGTGCTCAGCCAATGCTTCTCTTTCTGTTATTCAAGTGATTAAACTCCTGATTAAATAAGTAAGTGAGAAAATATTTAATAGTGTTCATGGTTTCATAAACATCTCTGAAATAGATTTATAATAAATATTTCATCCTTAGTCGCAAAGTATTAACACAGAACGTTTGTAACCCTAAAATCCGGATTTCGATACCCGTTGTGCGCCAAACAGAAAGAGTTCATGTGCTTAAGTAAAACAGTGCGACAATAATGCACATTTTTGAGGATTAATTTTCGGATTGTGGTAGATAATTTAGAAAGTACATTAAAATATTTCTACGTATAATCTGGAATGATTTTGTAGTAAATCTGCCCCATACATTACACACACTATTGCGTGTAACAAACATACATTAAGGCTTTGTTAGTTGAGTATTCTTCATTGTATTACCTGTATTACGGTTAAAACGATCTTAACGAGATAAATGAACTCCAAGAATGAAATATATTAATTGGAAGGATTATTTTACTTTGATATTAATTGAAGGAGTTACGTTATAAGATAATTCATTATTGTTCATTTTGGTTTGTGATACAAAAACTTGTAAAAGACCGCTACGGCATGAGGTCGATTGATTCCGAGTGTAGAAATTGGTCCACAGGGAGATGAGAGAAAAACAGATCGTAAAAGGAATAGTACGTCTTTGAAATAGCTAGTGAGAAATGAGCTTAAGGAAACGTTCATTAGTGATGTTAAAAATACATGTAGGTTCAAGGGATGGAAGTAAAATAAAAACCCTTAAACCCGAGCGCTTTCAGAAGGTTTAACTTTCTTCTTTAAGACCAAACTGGGAATGGTGATGTAATCGAAAGAGTTTTATGTAGAGTTAGTGACATCATGAACGTAATCCGGTTTCCCTGGAAATGTTTATTTCTTTGTGTAAAGCGTCTCATTTTTGGTACAGTGTAGTCGATGGCGAGAGTGTGAAAAGATGTTAGAAATATTTTAATTTATAAATGATTGATTATATGTATATTTAAAACAATAATAAAATAAAGGTGACACCTGGAGACTGATTAAAAACGATATGTTATACTAATCAATTTATAAAAACAAGTATGGAAAATTATCTTAAATAAATTGTAAGTTTTAAAGAAAATTAGTTTTAATATTACATGAAAAAATAAGCAATGAATAAAGTTGTTGTTTTTTTCTGAAAAATATGAAACTAATGACCGGAGATCATTTAACTGATCTGTTTGCTTCAGTTTTGAATCATCGGAAATGTTCATTAGTAAACCAATAATAGGAGAGAGAGAACAAATTATGGTCACCAAATACAAAGACTTCAACACAAAAAGTAACGCTGTGTACTAACTTTAAGAAGACTGTAAAGATTTTGGTACCTTTAACTCATAGTCACATTATGAAATACATGGGAAAACTAGTCACAGCGACATCCGCCTGACTTAAGGTTACATGATTGACTGTCGTGAGCATGGTAGCTCAATATGTGATACGACTTTCATAGATTTCTATCGTCCTTAATCACAATATAAAACCTACAAACAAACAACCCAAGGGTAGTAGTTGATTAGCTCTAATAATAGTTTGTTAACAAATGTGTTAATTAAAAATATTCTAGAATAAAGGTCAACTTTAAGAAAATAAAAATTGTTGAAATTTAAACAACAAACACTGATAAAAATACAGTGCATGACAGTCTTAAAGTTAACACTAACTATAACTTATTAAAGTTACAGTGAGTTAAAACTACTTCAACTAAAGGACATACATGGTGCTTTTAAAATTAACACCTACTAAAAATGATTAAAGTTACAGTGAGTTAGGTTAACTTCAGTCTAAGGACATGCTGGACAATCATAAAGTTAATACCTATTACACGTTATTATAATTATAGTGAATTAAAAAAAATTCAATCAAAGGACATGCATGACAGTCTAAAAGTTAACAAATACTATAATTTATTCGAGTAATACTAAGTTAAGTCAACTTCAAATGAAGGATATACATGACAGTCTAAAAGTTAACAAATACTATAATTTATTAGACTAATACTAAGTTAAGTCAACTTCAAATGAAGGACATACATGACAGTCTAAAAGTTAACAAATACTATAATTTATTAGAGTAATACTAAGTTAAGTCAACTTCAAATGAAGGACATACATGACAGTCTAAAAGTTAACAAATACTATAATTTATTAGAGTAATACTAAGTTAAGTCAACTTCAAATGAAGGACATATATGACAGTCTAAAAGTTAACAAATACTATAATTTATTAGAGTAATACTAAGTTAAGTCAACTTCAAATGAAGGACATACATGACAGTCTAAAAGTTAACAAATACTATAATTTTTCGAGTTAGAATAGGTTGAACTAAACTTCAACCAAAGGACGTGCTGGACAATCTCAAAGATAACATCTACTATAAGTTATTACAGTTAGAGTGGATTAAATAACTTTAACCAAAGGGTATGCTTGACAATCATAAAGTTAACACCTATAAAAAATTATTAAAGTTATAGTGAGTTAAATAAACTTCAACCCAAGAAAATGGGAAACAATCTTAAATTTAACACCTTCTATAAGTTATTAGAATTATAGTGAGTTAAGCAAACTTCAACAGAAGGACATGTATAACAATCTTAACGCTAGCACCAACTACAAGTTATTGAAGTTAAAGTGAGTTAAATAAACTTCAACCGAAGGACATGCTGGACAAACATAAAGTTAACACCTACTATAAGTTATTAGAGCTAGAGTGCGTAAAGTAAAGCTCAAACAATTGACATGGATTGCAGTCTCAAGGTTATCACCAAAAATAAACTATTAATGTTATAATGATGTGAAGTAAACTCCCACAGAAAAACATGCATGACAATATTAAAGTTAACATCTACTATGAGTTATTAGAGTTTCAGTGACTTAAGTGAGCTTCAATCGAAGGACATGTATCACATTCTCAAAGTTAAGACCTACTATGAGTCATTATAATTATAGAGAATTAATTATAAGTTATTAGAGTTACAGTGGGTTAAAAATTTTCAAACGAGAGATATGCATGGCAATCTTAAGGATAACACGACCTATATGTTATTAAAGTTATAACGATTTTACTAAACTTGAACCAAAGGACATGTATAACAATCTTAAAGTTAACAACTACTATACATTATTAGAGTTATAGAGAGTTAAGTAAACTTCTACCGTTGGACATGCATAGCAGTCTCAAGGTTAACACCTACTACAAGTTATTAAAGTTGTAGTGAGTTGAGTAAACTTCAACCGAAGAACATGCATAACAGTCTTGAAGTTAACACCTACTGTAAATTATTAAAGTTATAGTGAGTTAAATGATCTTCAACCGAAGGACATGAATGGCAGTCTTAATGTTAACACCAACTACAAGTCATTATAGTTTTGGTGACTAATGTAAACTTCAAGCGAAGGACATGCATGACAGTGTTAAAGTTAACTCCTACTATAAGTTATTAGAGTTACAGTGAGTTAAGTAAATTTCCACCGAAAGATATGCATAATAATCTTAAAGTTAACTCCTACTACAGGTTAGAAAAATTATAGAGTTAAGTAAATTTCAGCCCAAGGACATTCATGACTATCTTAAAGTTAGCTCCTACTGTAAGTTATGGTGGTTATAGTGAGTTAAGTAAACTTGAAACGAAGAACGTGGATGGCAGTCTTTTACACTAATACCTTTTATAAATGATTAAAATTATAGTGATTTGAAGTGTTATCTAACATAATCTGGAGACCATAGACAAGGGTGTAGGAGTGAGTACCTACTGCTATATCAAGGGTGTAGGAGTGAGTACCTACTGCTATATCCAAGAGAAACTGAAGTGTAGGAAGGAGTACGTACTTACTGGCCTGATGGCCTTGAAAGGTATGTTTTACTTTCTTCGTATGGGTTATATTTACTTTAGGACTTTCAGGACAGAAGCTATTAACCTTTGACTTTTTTTATTTTAGCAACTCATTTGAAGGTCAAGAGAGACTAATGTTTCCGTGGTTTTCTCAGTGCATGCGTTAATAAATATTCAAAGTTTAGCAAACATTTTTTACTTTGTTTCTAGTAAAACATAAAGCTACACGTCTGGGCTTTAATTACCGAGGTTATCCCTTCTCCAAGATCAGAACACTGAGTAGGTTACATTTAAATGATTTTGAAGCCTTACTAGATCTTAGAATCTGTATTAGCACATCTGGTATAAGAAAACATTTTTACATAAACTCTGTAGAGTACTTTCTATTTTTCCGTTATATAGCTGAAGAACGTCATGTTTCCTACGGTATTTCTATAAGCCATCTTCTATACAAAGATGACATTTTTTTCCAGTACTCGATTCGACAGTTTAATTGTTGTTGTTGTTGTTGTTTTGAATTAAGCACAAAGCTACACAATGGGCTATCTGTGCTCTGCCCACCACGGGTATCGAAACCCGGATTTTAGCGTGTAAGTCCGCAGACATACCGCTGAGCCACTGGTGGGCTCGACAGTTTAATCACACAGAAATCCACAGGTGTTGTGTCTGATAACCTGACTGGAATGCCTTCATATAGAATAGTATGGATATTCATTTCATTCTCTATTTATCTGACAGTTGAACAGACAGAAAGCGACATTACTTTAGTCGCTTTTCCACTCGGAGATCAGGAATACAAGCATGACGAGATATACTTACTGGTGGACTAAAAACAATACGGTAGTCTCTGTGTATCTTAAATTACTTAATGTGCTGTGATGTACAAGGAGACCTGAGACATTGTGTAATACCCTTATTAGTGGACTAAAAACAATACGGTAGTCTCAGTGTATCTTAAATTACTTAATGTGCTGTGATGTACAAGGAGACCTGAGACATTGTGTAATACCCTTATTAGTGGACTAAAAACAATACGGTAGTCTCAGTGTATCTTAAATTACTTAATGTGCTGTGATGTACAAGGAGACCTGAGACATTGTGTAATACCCTTATTAGTGGACTAAAAACAATACGGTAGTCTCTGTGTATTCTAAGTAACGCACACTCGAGGATTCGAGGCATGAGAATGGAAGCGAACTAACAAATCATTTGCGAGTGTAACGGGTCAATAACCTTGAATAATTTGTTTACCAATTATGAATGTCCACACCATAGCTGGCTGTCTCAGGAGTTCGTAATCTAACGTTAAGGGATTGACTGTCACTCTTGTGATGTATCCACAACTTACAGCGTGTGTATAGTTTGTGGTTCGAACCAGACTCGCTGGTTCCGATATCTTGGGCTCCATCACACTTTTATATATTCTACAAGACATTCATGTTTTAGGCACTTAAATTAACTTCTTGTTTCTCCTTTCAGCTTTGCTTGAGGCTCTTAGTGTAAGAGAAATGTATTTTTATTATAAGTTTCTGATAACCTTAGATGCTTCAGATAACATATTTTTAATAATTGAAAAATAAATTATCACACTTTTGTATCGTCTGTTTGAAAACGATAGTCGTGTATTTTTGTCTTTTGTGATCTGCACGTTTATTTTAAACTGTTAAACGTATGAAATAGCTGAATACATTTCGCCGATAGGATGTTAACAAACAAGAGTTGAGATAACATGAAAATGTTCGGTGTTTATGGTGCTCACTGTCTAAGTAAAAGCTTTGTTGCTCTTTCTCCAGGAATAAAACTTTGCCTTGCATGAGCAGTATGCCCTTGATAGCCAAGTTCCATTCCGTAGGTTTTACTGCCCTTCCACTTTCATTTCCGTGGTTTTGATTTATAGTTATCTGCGTCACGAGAATTTACGTCTGTCTGTTAGTTTGTTTGAAGCGAGGCTTAGAAATCATGTTATTGATGGCCGGTAGGGAATCAGTTATGTGACGCTTGGAGCGTCTCCATCAATTTATTTCGATGCGAGGTGACACACACATACGATGAAACTGGGTAAAAATATGAAAATGTGCAGTTTCAGAACAGAAAAATTACAACATTAACAGACATGTGTGCATGTCTTATTATGCCATTAGCAAACAAGTGTGCAGTTTTAAAATAGACAGATTACACCACTAACAAACAAGTGTGCAGTTTAAGAATAGACATATTACACCACGAACAAACAAGTGTGCAGTTTAAGAACAGACATATTACACCATTAACAGGCAAGTGTGCAGTTTAAGAACAGACATATTACACCATTAACAGGCAAGTGTGCAGTTTCAGAATAGACATGTTACACCATTAGCAGACAAGTGTGCAGTTTCAGAATAGACATGTTACACCATTAGCAGACAAGTTTCCACAAACTTTATTTTTTGAACGTCAGTAAAGTCGAGTTTTCATTTCAACTACAATTGTTGCTTTATTCGCGTATATAGGCGTCAGCCACATGATTTAAGTAACTTTCAAAAATCACGTGCTCCCTCAGGATTTGTGTAGCTATCGCTTCAGTTTCAAACGTTGGCCAAATTATCTTTCATTCCTTTCTCTGTTGTTCCCACTCTTGCAATTGGTGTTGAGTTTTGTGTCTTTTCTCATCTCTCTTCCCGATGTTATGTTTTGATAATTAGTGCAATCACTCAAGTGATAACCAACAGAGAGAAGAGCGGAAACAGACATATAGAGGGACGACAAACGGTAGGATAGAGAGATATAGGGATAAACAGACAGACATTGTGAGTATGAGGAGTATGATAGCATAAGGACTCCAAACCAGTCAACATTTTAAAGATTTAATTTTTGTCTTTGAAGATGTTGTAAATTCGAATTGTTACACTCAATTGTTTAACATTACTCAAGAATGTCACAGGAACTGAAACTAATTCGAACAGTGCGATGCTATCATAGTTAGTTGTTAGTACCTGAGTGAACTATGAGACATCGAAAGAGTTTTCGACCTACGTATTTTCGTACTATATTAAATTTTTCTCAATTCATTCATATATTGCATTCTAAATGCGATTGTCCAGTTGAGCGACACTTTTGTTCGTCTATCTGTCTTCTTTTATGTGTAGGTTAATGGAAGGAAATGAAGGCTGTATTATGTGTGTAAAAACGGCTGATATGGAGAGAGAAAGCACTATATAGAGGAGTGAACAACGTTTCGACCTTATTCGGTCATCGTCGGACACGAGAACATACACTATTTTTCGTCTTTTTCATACATCACAAGGTGACGCTTTCTTAAAGCCTGAAATAGGGTCAAGAGCGACACTGACGTTGATATATTGTTTTATTTCACACCAAAACTTATTTAGAAAAGTTTCTAAGCGCCATATTAGGGCGCATGTTTCAGAACTGTGTAGCCGAATTCTAATCCGAGTGATACAAATAAATATTATCGCTCATTTTAACCTGTGAATGCATTATAAGATGACTTTCTTCATTGTGAAGCGCATAGGGCTATATGTGCTGTGTTTACAACGGGTATCTAAATTTAGTGTTTCGTGTCATAGCTCTTCAGATTTATTGCTGAGACAGTGTGAGCTTAATAGTGACAGTTAACACCTCAGAGTGAGCTGTAATGGTAGCCTGCTGCTGATTAGCAGCTTTATCTCTTTCTCATCAATAGTTCACAATAAGGGTCATCAAAAGTTCCCTTTTGTAGCTTTGCTACAAATATACATACAACCAACATAGGCTATTTCATGTTGACAGTATATGTGTTTCTCATTCTAAGAGTTAGATCAGAGTTTGGTTATTTCATGGTGAGAGCATCTTTGTTTCTTATCCTAAGAGTTAGGTTATTTCATGGTAACAGTATCTTTGTTTCTTATTCTAAGACTTATCTCATGGTGGCAGTATCTGCGTTTCTTATTCTAAGGGTAAGGTTATTTCATTGTATCAGTATTTGTAATTCTTATTTTAAGAGCTAGCTTAAGGTTATATAAAGTTATCTCATGGTGGCAGTATCTGTGATTCTTATTCTTAGAGCTTGGTTAAGGTTAGGTTAGGTTATTTTATGGTGACATTATGTGTGTTTTTTATTTTGAGAGCTAGGTTAGGGTTAGGTTAGGTTATTCCATGTTGACAGTATCTTTGTTTCTTATTTTAAGATTTAGATTAGGTTGTTTCATTGTAACAAAGTATTTCAGAACCGCTTGTATAGGTATTCACATTTTCATTGATAAGGAGAGGACAACGTTTGGACTTTCCTAGGTCATCTTCAGATTAATAGTAAGTATCTTTGTATATTATTCTAAAATCCAAGTTACGTTGTTTCATGGTAACAGTATCTATGTTTCTTATTCTAAAAGTGAGGTCATGGTAAGGTTAATTTATCTCATGGTAACAGTATCTATGTTTTTGTATTTTAAGATTGAGGCTGCGTAATCTCATGGTAACCGTATCTCTTTTTCATATTCTAATAGTTAAGTTAGGATTAAGTTATTTTACGGTAAAATTGTCTCTGTTTCTTATTCTAAGAGTTAGTTTATTTTATTCGACAGTAGCAGTGTTTGTGTTTCTTGTTTTAAGAAGTAGGTTGGGTTAGGTTATATCATGGTTATAGTATGTGTATTTATTATTCTAAGTGTTAGGTTGTTATTAGGTTATCCCATGGTGACAGTGCCTGAGCTTCTTATTCAAAAAATTGGGTTAGAGATAGATTAGGCTATTTCACTGTGACAGTGTCGGTGTTTCTTGTTATAAGTGTTAGGGTTAGATTAGAGTAAGATTGTTTCATTGTGACAGTATATTTGTTTCTCATTCTAAGAGGTAGGTTAGGATTTATTAGGTTTGCTAATTTCATGGTGACATTATCTGTATTTCTTTTTCTAAGAGCTAGATTATAGAAAGGTTTGGATTTTTTTTTATGGTGACAGTATCTCTTTTTCTTATTATAAGAGCTATGTTATGGTTAGGTTAGGCTATTTCATGGTGACAGTATCTCTGTTTCTTGTTCTAACAGTTAGATGAAGTTGTTTCATGGTCATAGTGTTTGTGTTTCTTATTCTAAAAGTTAGATTAGGTTATATCATGGTAACAGTATCTATGCTTCTTATTCTAACAGTTACGTTAGGTTATTTCATCTTAACAGCATTATATTTCTTATTGTAAGAATTAAGTTAGGTTATTTCATAGTGACAGTATGCCTGTTTTTTATTTTAACAGTTAGGATAGAGTTATTTTATGGTAACACTATATCTGTTTCTTTTTCTAAGAGATAGCTTAGGTTATTTCATTGTGACAGTATCTTTGTGTCTTATGGAAGGAGCTAAGTTAGGCTATTTTATTATGACAGTACCTGTGTTTCTTATTCTAAGAGTTAGGTTATGCTATTTCATGGTAACAGTATCTATGTTTCTTATTGAAAGAGCTAGGTTCTTTCAATGTGACAATATCTATGTTTTTCATTCTAAGAGCTAGACGAAGTTATTTTATGGTAACAGTGTTTGTGTTTCTTATTCTAAGAGTTAGGGCTAGATTAGAGTAAGGTTATTTCATGGTGACAGTATCGGTGTTCCTTATTGTAAGAGTTAGGCTATGGTTAGGTTTGGTTAGCTCATGGTGACAGTATCTGTGTTTCTTATTGTAAGAGTTAGGCTATGGTTAGGTTTGGTTAGTTCATGGTGACAGTATCGGCGTTCCTTATTGTAAAAGTTAGGCTATGGTTAGGTTTGGTTAGTTCATGGTGACAGTATCTGTGTTTCTTATTGTAAGAGTTAGGTTATGGTTAGGTTTGGTTAGTTCATGGTGACAGTATCGGCGTTCCTTATTGTAAAAGTTAGGTTATGGTTAGGTTTGGTTAGTTCATGGTGACAGTATCTGTGTTTCTTATTCAAAAAGCTAGGTTATGGTTAGATTAGATTGTTTCATGGTAACAATGTATATCAGAATGGCTGATACTGGGTATTAAAACTTTTATTGAAAAGGAAAAAACAACGTTTCGAACATTTTAGGTCATATTCAGGTTAATTTTATATTTGTTTCATATTCTAAAATTTAATTTAGGTTATATCACGGAAGCATTATTTGTGTTTCTTATTCTAAGAGTTAGGTTAATTATTTCATGCCGGCAGTTTCTCTGTTTTTTATTCTAAAAGTCAGGTTCAATTATTTAATGGTAACTGTACCTGTGTTTCTTATTCTAAGAATCAGGTAAGGCTATTTCGTGGTATCAGTATCTATTATTCTTATGATAAGAGTTAAGTTTTATTTCATGTTGACAGTATAATTATTTCTAATTCTAACAGTTAGGTTAGGTTAATTCATTGTGACAGTATAATTGTTTCTAATTCTAAGAGTTATGTTAGTTTTTTTTTATCGTAGGAGTATTTATGTTTCTTAGTCTAAGAGTTAGGTTAGGTTAGGTTATTTCACAGTAACAGTATCTATATTTCTTATTCTAAGAGTTAGATTAGGTTATTTCACGGTGATAATATCTATGTTTGTTATTATGTTACGTAGGTTAGAGTTAAGTTATTTTATGGCAATATTATCTCCGTTTCTTATTCTAAAATTTGGTTAGGTTGTTTCATGGTGACAGTATCTGTTTTTCTTATTCTAACAGTTAGGTTAGTATTGAGTTAATTTATGGTAAAATCATCTCTATTTCTTATTCTAAGAATTAGATGAAGTTGTTTCATGGTAGCAGTGTTTGTGTTTCTTATCTTTAGAATTATGTTAGGTTATTCCATGATAACAGTACCTATGATTCTTATTCTAAGAGTCAGGTTAGGTTATTTCATGGTAACACTCTGCTCTTCTGATTCTAAGAGTCAGGTTAGGTTATTTCATGGTAACAGTCTGTTCTTCTGATTCTGAGAGTCAGGTTAGATTATTTCATGATGACAGCTTCAATGATTCTTATTCCAAGAGTTATGTTAGGTTATTTCACGGTAACAGTATCTAAGTTTCTTATTATAAGAGTTAGGTTAAGTTATTTCAGGGTAACAGTATATATGTTTCTTTTTCTAAGAGCTAGGTTACTTCATAATAGCAGTATCTATGTTTCTTCTTATGAGAGTTAGGTTAGGTTATATCGTGGTGAAAGTATCTGTGTTACTTATTCCAATATTTAATTTAGATTATTTCTTGGTAACAGTATCTGCGTTTCTTTTGGTTAGGTTATTTCATGATGACCGTATATCTTTCTCTTATTTGAAGAGTTAGGTTAGGATTAAGTTATTTTATGGTAAAATTATCTATGTTTCTTATTCTAAGAGCTAGGTTATTTTATTTGACAGTAACAATATCAATGTTACTTGTTTTAAGAAGTAGGTTGGGGTAGGGTTAGGTTATATCATGGTGGCAGTATCTGTGCTTCTTATTCTAAGGGTGAGATGAGAATTATGTTATTTCATGGGGACAGTATCTCTGATTCTTATTCAAAGAATTTGGTTAGAGTTAAGTTATTTTATGATAACACTATCTCTGTTTCTTATTCTAAGAAGTAGGTTAGGTAATTTTATGATGACAATATCTGTGTTTATTATTTTAAGAGTTGGGAAAGTTTTTTCATGATGACATTGTCTATGTTTTTTTCTTATTCTATGAGTTAGGTTATTTCATGATAAGAGTTTCTGTGTTTCTTACTTTTATGGTGAGAATACCTGTATTTCGTATTCTAAGAGTTAGGTTAGGTTATTTTATTGTAAGAGTACCTGAGTTTCACATTCTTAGAGGTAGATTTGGTTATGGTTTCGTTATATCATGTTTACAGTTTCTGCGTTTGTTATTCTAAGAGCTAGGTTAGTTTGTTTCATGGTAATAGTATCTTTGGTTCTCATTCTAAGATTTAGGTTGTTTGTTTCATGGTAACAGTATCTGTGTTTCTGATTCTAAGCAGTATGTTAAGCTATTTAATGTTGACAGTATCTGTATTTCTTATTCTAAGATCTGGGTTAGTGTTAGGTTAGGTTATTTCATGGTGAGAATATTTGTGTTTTTTTTTCAAAAAAATTGGTTAGAGGCAGATTAGATTATATCTTGATAACATGATCTGTGTTTCTTATTCTAATAGTTTGGTTATGTTATTTCGTGGTAACAGTATCTATGTTTTTTTCTTTAAGTTAGATTTAGGCTAAATTACTTTATCTCTACAGTATCTGTATTTATTATTTTAAAATGTAGGTTAGGGTTAAGTTAGTTTGTATTATGGTGGCAGTATCTGTGTTTTTATTCTTAGTGTTAGATTATTTCTTGGTTACTGTATCTATGGATTCTATGTGATAGGCTAGGGTTAGGTTATTTCATCGTAAAATTATCTCTGCTTTTTGTTCTAACAGTTAGATGAAGTTGTTTTATGGTCATATTGTTCGTGTTTCTTATTCTAAGAGTTAGATTATATTACTTCATGGTAACAGTATCTCTATTTTTTACTCTAAGAGTTAGATTAAGGTTATGCTATTTTGTGGTGACATTATATGTGTTTCTTATTCTAAACGTTAGATAAAGGTTAAGTTATTTCATGGTGCTTTTCTTTGTGCTTTTTAATCTACGAATTAGGGTAGATGGTTTCTTGATAACAGTATCTGTGTTTCTTATTGTTGGGTTAGGTTATTTCATGGTGACAGTATCTCTCTTTCATATTCTAAGAATTAGGTTAGGTTGTTTCATTGCAACAGTATCTTTGTTTCTTATTTTAAGATTTAGGTTGGGTAACAATATCTGATTTTATTTTTGTAAGAGGTAGATTAGATTATTTCAAGGCGACGGTATCTGTTTTTTTTTCTAAGAGCTAGGTTATTTCATGGTGACAGTATCTGTGTTTCTTATTCAAACAGTTAGCTCTGTCATTAAGAACTTAAATATAATACATTTTTAATCAGCGACATACGTGAAGTGTCGTCAGAGGTCAAAGTTTTCTCTTCTCTCTGCGATTAGTCAATACGAACTGTATTTTTCACAATTATCGAGACGTGCTTGCACCCTTTGTCTTTGAAAGAAGAGACGTCAATTAAAAGTGTTCTTGTTTAAATATAATAAATCTCATTTAAGAATCTCCATAGTAAAAATGTTATGTTAATTCAGAAACAATAAGTGATTAATTATAAAAACATCCAAAAATATAAAACAGAATGGATAAATTTTAGATTACGTGCTAGGTTTATATGAAACGTTTGATATTTTTTTAGTTATCAGGTAACAAAAGATTAAGGTGAACAACAATAGTCTCTGAAGTTTTTATATTGTTTTTACGGGGAAGTACTACATTGTACAAATAAAATTGGAAACAAAACTAATTTAAATATATTTCTAGTTGTGTTGAAATTTCTCATATTGATGATGGATAAATTTAATTTCTTGAATTGAAAACGTTTATTCATACAACAATTATCTGTTATTATTATCTGTTTCACATCAGCTGGAAAACAGAACTGGTGACCTTCCATTAAAATGTAATCTCTGTATTTCTCATCAGCCACTTTTCGTGTTTTGTCTTCAGTTGCGTGTTAACAGTCTGTTTTTAACTGGACAGAGAACTGTCTAAAATTGTGAGTATTAGAAGAGTAAAGCTAATATTCGTTCTAATAAGTGTAATCCAAGAGTAGGCGACGAGTGGTACCGATTAGCAGCCTTCCATATAGTCACTTCAAAAGCAGGGATAGCTAGCACTCGTGAATATGTAGAACAAACAAAGATACTTCCATGAGTGTTGATAACATTAATTATAAATTCACATTTGTAGTTCAGAATAAGAAGGAGCAAAAAATAGAATCCATAGTTTTATAGCAGTATGTGGAAAATATCTCCACTCGTGTGACGTTTTAGAATCTTTGTGTTCAAAGTGTTATATATTTATTTTCCCCAGCATAAGCACCTTACTGCTGTTGATAATTTCATTTGACTGGATTATTTCTGTTATAGTTTAACTGATATTTAAACTATGGTATAATTGTGTTTGATATGAATTTTTCTGTTTTATTAACTTGAAGTTTACATTTCCACGTTAAACATTTCTCAGGCCTATACCATATTCTTTGGACGAGGCTTTATGCTGTACCTAAATGAAGTCTTAAGTGTTTTTCTTTTCGAGTGAGGAATATTGTGCTGTTGAATGTTCTTCAATTTCAACAGAATCAGGGTAAGGCCTGTTCTAATTTCATGTAATCTGATACACATGAGTATATTCATAGAGAACAAAAAAATAAAGAATATGCTGTGGAACTCCATTGTTGTAACATAGTGACAAACGGTTGTTTTGAATTAAGCACAAAGCTACACAATGGGCTATCTGTGCTCTGCCCACCACGGGTATCGAAACCCGGATTTTAGCGTGTAAGTCCGCAGACACTGGGGGGCTAGTGACAAAAGAAAAAAATTCATTGGGAAGTAAACAATTAGTAAAATAATCTTTCACATAAACCGAAATTGGACTGATTTCGTCTCTCCAGAATATCTCCGGATAGTTTGTTATAGCTTAAAAAACTTATTTAATTAAAGATAAAGGTATTTTTTACTTTCGCACTTTTAGTTCCAAAAATATTTCTTCCTTTACTGTTCTACACCTTTATTTCCTTCATGGTGGCACAGAACTAGAAGACGAACCATGTAGAATGTTCTACACCTTTATTTCCTTCATGGTGGCACAGAACTAGAAGACGAACCTTGTAGAATGTTCTACACCTTTATTTTCTACATGGTAACACAGAACTAGAAGACGAACCATGTAGAATGTTCTACACCTTTATTTTCTACATGGTAACACAGAACTAGAAGACGAACCATGTAGAATGTTCTACACCTTTATTTCCTTCATGGTGGCACAGAACTAGAAGACGAAACAGGTTGAATGTTCTACACCTTTATTTCCTTCATGGTGGCACAGAACTAGAAGACGAAACAGGTTGAATGTTCTACACCTTTATTTCCTTCATGGTAACACAGAACTAAAAGACGAACCATGTAAAATGTTCTACACTTTTATTTTCTTTATGATAACACAGAACTAGAAGACGAAACAGGTAAAATGTTCTAAAGTTTACTTTGTTCGAATGAGCAGAGAATTAAAAGATGAGCCAGATATCACATGTAGTTTCACAGAACAACTATTTTTACGCCTGTTGGTAGCATGCTTGGTCATGTGTGTGGTAGTTTATGTATTTTTCTGAAGGTAATAAGATAATATAGAAACGAAAAGTGAATCAAAGATAAAATATTTATATTCGAACAATGAGGTCTACTTATTGTTGAAAGGTGAATAATCTAAGGGAACAGATATAATTGTTGTTTTGAATTAAGCACAAAGCTACACAATGGGCTATCTGTGATCTGCCCACCACGGGTATCGAAACCCGAATTTTAGCGTGTAAGTCCGCAGACATACCGCTGAGCCACTGGGGGGGCAAACAGAGATAATCTTCTTACATTTTTATCCATCTAACTAAACGCATTATGTTTTTATCTACATTTGTTTTTGTGTAAGCTATGCTTTAATGTATTAACTCGTATGATAGCTAGGAAAAGTATTACATTAAGATGGAAAATATTTATGGGAGTAGGCCTAGAAAAGTCTAATTCTAATACATTGTGAACATGCTAGGATACATGGCTTTTACGTAAATGGAGTTTAGGTCAGCCTCAGTGTTTATATCATTGTTAACTATCGCGTATTTTCACTTATTTGCCGTGAAATTAAACTGAATTTAGTATATTGCATTAGCTAATGTATTTTTGTGTGAGACATATTTATAAAGTTATTTACATAGGCTTAAGTCTTACAAGTTACAACAATGTATAAATGGAGGCCTCCTATCATTGGACTTGGCGTTATTTTCACCTCATAATTGCAGAGATGTTGCAATGTTATAACATTCCAGTTATTGAAGGGGAAACATTTAAACAGCTGCTTAGTTTTTTCTTTATATATATGTTCATATGTTTAGCGTCGCGCCAAACATGCTCACCCTTTCAGCCGCGGGGGCGTTATAATGTGACGGTAAATCCGACTATTCGTTGGTAAAAGAGTAGCCCAAGAGTTGGCGGTGGGTGGTGATGACTAGCTGCCTTCCCTCTAGTCTTACACTACTAAATTAGAGACGGCTAGTACAGATAGCCCTCGAGTAGCTTTCTGCGAAATTCCAAAACAAACAAACAAACAAACTCTTATGGTATATCTATTTACACGATATATTTTTGTCTTTTTACAAAATTTTATAAAATTAATATTGTTCTTAAAAAGTGGTTCTGTTTTATTATGCATTTCACTGTTTTAAAATTTGCATACGGTTTTGGTTTTTCTTTTCTGAAATGTATGTTTGTAGAGCAATTCTGATAACGTTGATTAGGAAAAATCGATTACCCTTCTTGTGAGTTTGTTATAAATCCTCAGTGTATGAGAAAATATAACGACTGAAAGAGCGCGTGCATAATACAAAAACATAGAGTTCTTCAGCAAGGAGAATGTCCTGATTAAAGACCTGTATATGGAGATGTCCTCTCGCGCGCAGATGTTCTATCACACTAACGAGATAAATAATCTATTCAGCTCCTTCCTTTCTTGGACTGTTTAACGTTTATAATTAATTGTACTTTTGAAAGTAGAAGTTAGATAAATTAAAACTTTAATCTTAACGTGTTGTTCAAAAGTCGTTTTCTATTTCGAAATATTAAGAGAAAACCGATCCATAAATGTACATTTTTACATATAATTCATTATTTAATTAGCTTAAAATGTCAAAACCAATTCGAAAAACAACAAAAGATAGCACCTTACACACATAAAAACAACAAAAGATAACACCTTACAGGCATAAAAACTACAAAAGATGGCACCTTACACACATAAAAACAACAAAAGATAACACCTTACACGGATAAAAATGACAAAAGATGGCACCTTATACGCATAAAAGCTACAAAAGATAACGTTTTACACGCAAAAAAGCTACAAAAAATAACACCTTACACACATAAAAACTACAAAAATTGACACCTTACACGCATAAAAACTACAAAAGATAACACCTTAAAAACATAAAATCTACAAAAGATGAAACCTTACAAACATAAAATCTACAAAAGATGACACCTTACAAACATAAAATCTACAAAAGATGACACGTTACACACATGAAAACTACAAAAGATGACACGTTACACACATGAAAACTACAAAAGATGAAACCTTACACACATGAAAACTACAAAATATGAAACCTTACAAACATAAAATCTACAAAAGATGACACGTTACAAACATAAAATCTACAAAAGATGACACCTTACAAACATAAAAACGATGGGTGAGTTATATTCCCCTGTCTTTTTGTCACAGTTCAAACCTTACAGATGAAACCTTACACACATGAAAACTACAAAATATGAAACCTTACAAACATAAAATCTTCAAAAGATGACACCTTACACACATGAAAACTAAAAAGATGACACGTTACACACATGAAAACAACAAAATATGAAACCTTACAAACATAAAATCTACAAAAGATGACACCTTACACACATGAAAACTACAAAAGATGACACGTTACAAACATAAAATCTACAAAAGATGACACCTTACAAACATAAAAACGATGGGTGAGTTATATTTCCCTATCTTTTTGTCACAGTTCAAGACGTTTGATTAGTTATAATATTCATAGCTTTCATACTTAAAAACTGTTGCTAAGTTTTATTTTTTATAAATTTTCTCACTCAAAGACAATTAACAAGTAGTACTTTAGAATTAGTCTTTACATTTAACATTGTTGATAAATTATTATTTTGCAATGACTGAAAAATAGCTGAAAGTCTCTATTTTATAATTATTTTCCAACCTGAATATGTCGATAAGATGTATTGTCTAAACTTCTTCACACCTACAAATGATTAGCATTTTCTTCCACAATCCTTATCATTGGTATAAACCAAACATTCTGATTAAAATAACCCAAGAATGCGTATAACACGAAAAAGCAACTCTAATCCTGGAAAAAGAAGTGAAGGTAATAAAGAAGTCACTCACGTATCAGAATTATACACTAACGTATCAGTATTCTAGAGAAAATACACTCACGTATCAGAATTCAAGACAAAGTGCACTCACGTGTCAGAATTATACATATGAAAACTCGGAAGGTGTTTTCCAAATGACATAAGGCCTCTCACTAACAGAATAGATTTTACGGTGTATTTAAAAAAAAGAACAAAAACATTACAAGAAAAAACGCTTATTTAACAAACTCTTTTGTTAACTGTAAGAGAAAAACCATGTAAATAGTGAACAAAGACCCAAGGGAAACAGGAAAGAAAATGCATGGGAACCTTCTGCTTAGAGAATACCAAACTGAAGTGGAAATCTTCATATCCCCTGTGGAACAGTGCGTTCTTTCCATTAAATATTACTAACCGGACCCCTCTTCGATAAATGATGTCTGTAGCAAGTAATGTAGTTTCTTTGTGAAATTTTAGCTCGCCACAAAAGCATTTGTATGTTTAACATTGATAGAAAAAACATCTTTAATAGCCTCTATGAAAATTTTCACTAAGAGCTTGCCACTTACAAGATATATTAAACTTTCTAAATTACCTTGGGACCGCCATCACTTATACTTTGAAGAGCACGAGCCTCGAGCGTTTATTTTGTGATACATGTCTAAAGTAAACCCAATTCATGCTTCTCATTAATACTGGCACACGTATATCGATTTCCTAAACGGTTGCCATGGTTACGACATGGTAAAAACAGATAGATACGAAGGGGTAAACTTAATACTACCTTATCACCCTCCCTGGAATAGATAGCGTTATTCGACTTTTACCATGGTTACAACACCACCGGAGTATAACGCATTTTCTGTGTAACTGTGAATAAAGGAATACCTGCTGTGTGAAACTCAATATCTATCGATAAGTAACTTCAGTACTTTTTTTACTACCGTCTAACGACTGTTTTGTTCAGCTCTACTTTCTAATGTTTATATATATTCTTAATTATATATAAAACGGGGGAACATTTGAGTAGTCTATACTTAGAACACAAACTGTATAGGCCTTGCATGGCCAGGTGTTTAGGACGCTCGACACATAGTCTTAGAGTCGAGGGTTCGAATTCCGTCAAATATGTTTGTCCCTTCTGCCATGTGGGAGTTATAATATGACGGTAAACCCACTATTAGTTGGTAAAAGAGAAGCCCAAGAGTTGGCGGTGGGTGGCGATAGTTAGCTGCCTTCTAGTCTTACACTGCTAAATTAGGGACGGCTAGGGCATTTAGCCTTCGTGTAGCTTTGCGCGAAATCCAAAAACAAACTAACTGTATAAGATATGACAGACTTTTAGTAACTATAAATCAGGTTGCAGAACAATATAAAGAAATATGTTATTAGAAGAAAACTTGGGGTTTGATTTCATATGGGATTGTTTATTTTCTTTGATGGAAGGACACTACAAAAACTTAGCGTATGTTTTAAAACATTCATGGCCAAAGGAAATGTTTAATTACACCCTTTCCTAAGTCTAAACTAAATGTCTGTCCATTTAGCCTTTTCCAAAAAATATTGTTCCCTGTTTAAAATACGTACTGCAAACTAAATTAACATTTTACAATATTTTAGCTTCCTTCGAAGCTACAGACGATAATTAAAGTAAGAAATAAAACATTATCCAACGTGAGAACGTCTTTATGGAGTTACAGACAACAAGTATTGTAAGAAATAAAACATTGTCCAAAATGAAAAACGTGTTTATGGAGTTTATAGACAACAATGACGGTAAGAAATAAAACATCGTCCAACGTGAGGCGCGTGCTTATGGAGTTACATTTATTTAAGAAATAAAACACTTTACCGTAAAGCCAGTGCTTTTAAACTAAAGTTAGTTTGTGTGTATGTCTAAAACTACATCGGGCTATCTGCTGAGTTCGCCGAGGCAAATCGAACCACTGATTTTAGCATTGTAAGCCTGTAGACTTAGTGGTGTGTTGACAGGGGACAATTAATTTTTATACACAAAATTAAACAATAAAATAAATGATAATTGTATAGGCAGCATTGATATTTGTCTGAAAACACAAATTGTCCAAAGCTTAAAACAACATAAAAATCAAATAACTTAAGTCCGTGTTTTATTTGCAACATTATAGTTGCAACACAAGTGTGGTTTTGTAACATAGCATGGACTTGCTTCTCGTATCTAGGTTGACGAAAGTTGTACAGTCTAGTTGGAGTAATTTAATTTGGTGGCTAAAAGATTTCCTTGCTGTTAGAACATATTATTTTAGAGGACAACTGCACGAGGAAATATCTGCGATCCGTCCATTACGGTTAATCAAACCCAGGATTTTCATGTCCGAAAACTTACCGCTGTCAAGTGGGATTGTTTAAGTCGAACACGTGGTACTGGATATTAAACTTAATTTGATTGGTTCAAATAGTGTTAAGTTTTCATAATGATAATTTAAATCCTTAAACTCTTTTATGTGTATCCATTTATAACCCAAGAGCCATTGGATTAACTATTACCAAGTCTAGCATGTGCTCTTACTTGGGACCCTGGGAGTGATATGGGTGAATTAACGTCTCCCTAGAATCCTCTTATGTCTTTCCTGTGCATTATGAGAATATCAGCTGGACATCTCCTGATGTTTTAATTACATATACTCATATAGAAGAAGTCACCATAGCTATCTTGTGGCAATTTTAACTATAAATAACCACTTCTTATCTTCTAGTTAAGGTCGATATTGATTTTCTAAGTAAACTGCATTTGTTCACTTCAAGGAGATGAACTCAAATAGCCATTTTGGAAATATAAATTTTGGTTGTCGCCTAGTGTGCAGAACTTCCCATATAATGACCACCAAATTGATAGAAATGTTGTTCACGATCTAACAGATGCTTAGAAACCCACACTTTATTTTCTCTCCTTCGTCAGTGCGTTAATTGAAAAAAAAATGAAAAGAACTCAAAATGCGTTATTCCAAAAGAAGAAAGAGAGAACAATAAAAGAAAGATTTCTAAGAAATGGAAGAAGAAAATGAATTTATTCAATCAATCTTCTTGGTAGGCAGCAAAATTATATACAGAAAAACGATCTCTCTTCTCTGCGGGAAAAGCCTTCCACATGACTAGTTCTAAACGAGGTGTCTTCGTTGTAGCCTAAAATCTAATGATGCTCTTCTGTGGAGGTCAAGCGATAAACATTCCCAACTATAGCTTTAGGTAAGTCCAAACTCTATAGTGATTTCGGCTATTCATTGCTCAAACATCTCTTATGGTCAAATAACTTAGAAAATTGTGTGTGATTGCTTTTACCCAACAATTACCAGTTTTTAAAATACATTTCTTGTGAATCTACATCGTTCTTAATGGCGTTTAAATTACATACAAATATAAATTAAAAATACCACCACTATGTAGACGCGCAATCCAGTTAGTTTCACTAATTACCGATAGGAATTTCCGTAGAAAATACGAGTAGTTTTTTACTAATGTATCGACAGTGAAGAATATGAGAAGTCGGTAATTTGAGACTTGAAGCATCGTGTAGAATTTAATGATAGTGTCATGTGTTTGACATAATCAAATCTGCACGGCCTGACATGGCCAGGTGGTTAGAGCGCTCGACTCGTAACCGGAGGATCGCGGGTTCGAATCCCCATCACACCAAGCATGCCTGCTCTTTCAGCCATGGGGGCGTTATAATGTGACGATCAATCTCATCATTCCTTGATAAAAGTGTAGCCCAAGAGTTGGTGGCGATGACTAGCTGTCTTCCCTCTTGTCTCACACTGCTAAATTTGTGACAGCTAGGGCCAGATAGCCTTCGAGTAGCTTTGCTCGAAATTCAAAAACAAACAAAAAAAGCAGCAAACAACCCTGTGTCGCAGCTAAATAAATTAAACGAATGTATGGATGAACAACTGGTAATAGTTATATATATTATTTTCCACTTGTCTGGGGAAAACACGTTATTGTGATTAAATTACTCCCTAACACGATTCATTTTGAAAACAGATTCTTTATGTATCTTGATGTTTCCAAAGATTTCGGTTGAATTCCACTTTAAAATTCAACAGATCGTTAAATTATGTTCATAATTGATTTTCTGTCTATGTGCGCTGTATTCGGTTATCGCGCCTTCTTTTAGTCTAAGGTTAAATAAATGCTTCCATAGAACTTATACCTTCTTGATCATGCTTCTGTGTTGTCTCTCTCCTGGATTGGGGATCATGCTCAAATAAAAGGTGTTTAAACACGTAAGTGTGAGCTGTGAGCGAATATTTGTTTGAACTCATATAATAATGACGATCACTACCACGAGTAACTTCGCAGTTTGTCACACTTTCCAGAGATAATAGCTCTCTATATTATTTGCTAGAAATTTACATTTCTTTTCTCTCTTCGTTCTAATAAAAATAAGTCTTTTTTTTTCTATCTCTCTAACAACTAAAGAAGTGAATTTAAGGCATTAAAGTTTCCGATGTTTACTCCTAAATACTACATCTAATTATAAAAAATGAAGTACCTGTACAGCTATGAATCTCGGTGAAACTGTTGAAATTCAAAGAGAAAAAAGTTTTTCGATATACACAACTGTTTCCGTGTGAGTTCAATGTGAAATATGTGATTTAGATGGTTTGCATAGCGCAAGTGTTAATCTTATTTTATTTTTGAAAAGTAACTGTTTGCGAATCAAACTTTGTGTAATTCAACAGTTATAAACTGGTGATTATTATATTATTGTATGATGTTTCTAAAATCTCCTGAGACTTTTTCCTTGTTTTATTTTAATATTATAACATTATAATAGCAACTAATGTGCGGAACACTCTAGACTTCTATTAGGGTATAAATGTACGTCTAAAATGTAGTTCTTTCTATATTGTGGAACACGTACCTCTTTCACTCAACTGTGAAGAATTCCAACTTGAAAAGCTGTAATCTTTTGACATCAATTAAGAAAGTAATTTCCAAATGAGAATAGAAACATTGCTACCAATAAATACATCATAAAGAAAGAATAGAACATCAATTTCGATCGGCCAGTATAAAAAGGAATGTTATTTCCGATTAAATAAATTTAAAATTTTCAAGAAGTAACCCTTAAGAAATCTTGAAGTAATCCTGAAATAACTCTGAAGTAACTCTAAAGATTGTGGAAGTTTGTTTTACGCTGAAGTGTTGTGAAACATTTACATTCCAAAAAAAAACCTTGAAGATACCGGGTGTTATATTACAACAGCTGAATTTTTTAGAGGTTACTTAGTCCGAGATTTTTGTGCCTTGTCGGAAAACACACAACACTGCAGTTCTATACTTTTTGGTTTGTCTTCGCTGTATGGAGACAACGCTATAGTTCTGTACTTTATATTTTGTGTTGTCTCTATAGACAAAACAGCTCTGCCCTTTATATTTTGTGTTGTCCCTATAGCCAAACCAGCTCTGCACTTTATATTTTGTGTTGTCTTTGTAGACAAACCAGCTCTGCACATTATATTTTGTGTTGTTTCTATAGCCACACCAACTCTGCACTTTATATTTTGTGTTGTCTCTATAGACAAACCAGCTCTGCACTTTATATTTTGGTTTTGTCTCTATAGACAAACCAGCTCTGCACTTTATATTTTGTTTTGTCTCCATAGGCAAACCAGCTCTGCACTTTATATTTTGTGTTGTCTTTGTAGACAAACCAGCTCTGCACTTTATATTTTGTATTGTCTGTTAATCCACATCGCAATATCTCTCTATTTTATCGTTTATATTTTGTTGCTTAGTTATTCGATTTCGCTATAATTAATCATCGTTGATAAACGTGGTAATACGTTTTGAAATGTTCAATTTTCCACAAGTACAAGTGGAACACAGTATTTAAACCGACAAAAGCACAAGTAAGCTTACTAGCACGTATTCCTCATTTGCCAATATTTACAATTTTTCTTGAAATCTTTGGATATTTTTTATAAACGTTTGTAGACTTTTTGTCATGTATACTGTATACTCTCCTGACTGAATACATATTGCTTCATTACGTCTTTCACTTCGCCTTAAGATTGCTGTTTGAAATTCTTCCAATAGAAGGAGTGTTTTAGAAAGAATTTGTTTTGATGGATAGAAGAGAAGTTAAGAATGGATTTATTGGATTTGTCAACAACTTTTCAGTGAGTGGAAAAAAAGGAAGTAGTTTAGACTGCAAAAATCAAGGTTTATGGGTTATAAGTGAGACTGCATTGTCTAACTTGTGATGCAGTGTGGTAATACACATTGCATTAAATTCTTCTCTATGTCATTAATAATAATAAGTTTCCATCTGCAAACAGAAAGAGGCCCTGCATGGCCTGGTGGTTAAGATATTCGACTTCCAGTCTGAGTTTCGGGGGTTCTAATCCCCGTCACAGTAAACATGCTCTCCATTTCAGCCATGTTATATGTTACGATCAGTTCCAGTATTTGTTGGAAAAAGCGTAGCCCAAGAGTAGAAGGTTAGTGGTGATGACAAGTTGCCTTCCGTCTAGTCTTACATTGCTATATTATGGACGGCAAACACAAACAGTTCTCTTGTAACTTTGCGCGAAATTCAAAATAAACAAAATATGAAATAGAATGTGACATTGTCGTGTTTTTGAAAAGAAACACAAACGTACAGAATAAGGCGCCTGTTGACTACGAGTATCGAAACCCGGATTCTAGCGTTGTAAGTCCACAAAGATATCGCTGCTCGTGCCACTGGGAGCAGAACATAACGTAGTTAAATGTGGCCTGTTGTGATTTTGTTTAGCAGATATGTTCAAATTTGGAACGAAAGTTCACGTTACGAAATATTACGTGGTAATTCACGTCATAAAACATTACGTGATAAATGATGTTATAAAATATTACGTGGTAATTCATGTTATAAAACATTAAATAGTATTCCACATTGTAAAACATAACGTTATGAGACATTACGTGGTAATTCATGTAATAAATATTACGTGGAAAACACGTTATAAAACATTACGTGGTAATTTACGTTATAAAATATTACGTGGTAATCCACGTTATAAGACACTACGTAGTAATTAATGTTATAAAATATTATGTGGTAATTCAAGTTATAAAATATTACATAGTTATTCACATTATATGAAGAACTATTTATTTTAACTGTAATTAATTTTACTGACCTTCTGCTGTGTTTTTTTTTTGTAAATTATATTTGCTCAAAATCTAAACTTAAGCCTAAGCCTTTGGTTAGGAAGTCGAGGTTTCATATGTGTTTTCACTACCACAGCTGTTATTTAGCATTTTGAAACGTGTGTGCAATCTTAAAGGCTGTGAATATCTTTATTTTAAAAATTACCTTGGTCAATGCATACCATTTAGCATCACGTGATACCGACAATTAAATTTTCTTAAATTGTGAAGTTTAGCGTATGTTTTTGTCTCTATTTCTGTTTTTACCAAAAAATTCTGGAATTGTGGGTTGTTTTTATGAGCGGGAAATAAGATATCTGAAAACTATATTTTTAGATTTTCGTGGACAGTGAAATATGTTTATGTTCATTTCACAGCGAACTGAATCTGATCAGAATGGTATATATCTTGTTCAAGGGTAACTGGTTGTTACTGCCAGTTTGTAGCTATATTCTCGAGTGGTGTGCTTTTCCATGAATGTCTATACACATCTTTGTTTTTTTCATATTTTAACTTATAAATGTGTATTATGAACTACTGGAAGGATTGCTAAATTATCCACCAGAGAGAGTTATTGAACTCTCATTGCGTTTTATCTTATCAAAGGGGGTTTTGATCTCCTCAACGTGTCAGTCACTTTTGGAAATGAAACACGTCTTATCTTCTTAGAAAGGTATATTCTTTTTTTCTCCCATGTTTTGCTTGTCATCCAATCCCCGTTTCATCTTAGATGAAAGACGTTTAATAAACATCCGTTGACGACGTCAGTGAAAAGAAGTCTTCTATTGAATGTTAGATGAATGAAAGACAGTAAATTAGAGTGGTAAAATAGACATTATGAGATAAGGGAATCAGTCTGCAGGTTTGAAGTCTACTAATACATTTTTATCATACTTGAAGGCGATCTCATATCGGCGTTGTAGGAAAGAATAGGATTTTTTTGTTTAACTTTTGGTGAGCTTATTTCATAAAAACAGAACAGACCCTAAAGTAAGTTAATTGATAAGTGTTTTTCAAATAAAATATCCACGTTTGTTGTTTTATTTTATTTTAGTACAGATAAAAAGATAGTATTATTTTCATCAATTTTCAAGGAACCACAATTTCAATAACTTAGAATAATAAGTTATTCTGGTTCTTATGAAAGTTTTTTTTTGTTCAGTATTAATTTTAAGTTTTATCAGAGGAAAACTGTGTAACGCTTTTCACAGACTATCTGCAATATATGTCCTTAATTTTAAACTGAAGCACTCGACAAAAATATTCTTGTTAAAAAAAACAACAACAACTAGTTAAAATCACTCGTGTTCCGAAAGCGTGGGGAACGATTTCATGGGATGGGGACGTGAACAAGGAAGGAACCCTTTGATCCACTATCTAGCACATTAACCCATATACTACATCTGGCCTTCACATTATCCGTACCCTGGGTAAACCCATCAAAAAAGGAAGTTCATAATCTTTTGTTTTATTTTTATTACTAACATTTTAACATTTTTTCTTTGCTAGTTTTGTATCATATTAAGCCTAACATGAGTCAAACCTACTTTTATTCTTATTAGAACAGTGTTATCTACTATGTTATCACAGACGCTGGTAATGTTTGCTCCAGTTTCTGTGTCTGACAGGATAATTCTCGAATTTCAGTTTATTCTTTGTCACTTCTTATACGATAAGTAGTCTTACATTTGAAGATTACTTTTATCTTTTGCAGTAGTATTTTTAAAGCAGCTTATTGAAGTTCTTGTGGTTATAAATGTGGTTAATGGAAAACACAATGGAACTGTGGCATCAGTACGTTGGATTCGAGTTTTCACAAACACTGACCATGAATATACTTCACAAAATTTGTAGTTGATGTTTGTAATTAAACACAAAGCTACACAATGGGCTATCTGGGCTATGCTTACTATGGGTATCGAAATCCGGATTGCAATGTTGTTGTTCCGCAGACATATCGCTGTGCCACTGGAAGCAGTTTACGAAAATTTCAGTCGTTTAGTTTATGTTGTTATAGATAGACGGCTGTAGAGATAGTTTTTTTAATTTTACGTAAAGCTACTCGAGGGCTATCTGCGCTAGCCGTACCTAATTTAGCAAGGTAAGATTAGATGGAAGGCAGCTAGTCATCACCACCCATCGCCAACTATTGGGCTACTCTTTTACCAACGAAGAGTGAGATTGACCGTCACATTATAACGCCCCCACGGCTGAAAAGGCGATCATGTTTGGTGCAACGGGGATGCGAACCCGCGATCCTCAGATTACGAGTCGCACACTTTAGATGTAGAGATAGAAAGAAAACACATAGATGACTGGTTGAATGGAAGGTCGGCCGGCTGGAGCGACAGACAGGCAAATACATAATTTGATTGTAGTAAACATATCGCGCAAAGGA
Source organism: Carcinoscorpius rotundicauda (assembly GCA_011833715.1). NCBI lineage: Eukaryota > Metazoa > Arthropoda > Merostomata > Xiphosura > Limulidae > Carcinoscorpius > Carcinoscorpius rotundicauda. Next base: position 58,728,581 of record CM022398.1, read on the forward strand.
AAGAAATGACAGAAACACGCAAGCATATTCCCAAAACGTTTACATCTTTTTTGTGAATTCCATCATTTAGAAAGCTGTCATCTCGTATTCCAGTTGATAAACTTTATTAAATTTCCATGCTAGCTTGAATTCAGATAGCAACAACAACAATGTTCTTTTAAATATTGTTTTTGAAATCTTCCGACTGAATAAAACGTAGTCGCTCAAGAACTTACGTCAATTCTTCCAGGTAAAGGCGTCACTTTCATGTAGTTGTATACAGCACCCACCTTGTCTAATGGAACCATAGGAGTTCACTATTATTTTTTATTATGGTTAATGAACTATTCATTTTCGACAGAATGAGTTCTGAGGGTTAGCATGCCGAAATGTGGTTCTGATAGTCTATCGTTTACAATTATTTACCTCCAAAACGCGCACCGCACTTTAGAGCAGCGAGTGCGCTATAATAATAATAGTCAAATCTCACTGATCGGGTTGGGTGCTTCAATCTAGATGCCTTCTCTATAAAATATACTATAATCTCAAATTTAAAGAAATGTATGGTGAACATTACCTTCTATACAAACTCTTCGTGATCAAAACCATCTTGATTTCCTAGCAATACGTAAAAAGAGCTGTGGAAAAACATTGGGAAAAATCGCCATCTAAGTCCACGTGACTACAGTCTGCTGAGTTGTTTTTCAATGTTCCTGCCAACAGAGCGTGAAACTGGCATTTGTATCAAACCACTTTGATGCCTGTTCGTGCATACTAGAGCGATGAGGCTTCGCTAATGCTACAAATTGTAGCTTTAAAGTGTTTCTTTTCCTGAGACATATTCTTATCTGGGAAGAGTTTTTCTCTGCAAGTAAGAACGCAATTTCAACAGATAAAAAGAAAAAGAAAGCGAATCAGCTACAAATAAAAGAAAATTAACTTGACTGTTTTTTTTATTTAAATCGTCAAATGTGCGCTGCAGTAAGATGAAGTGAAAACAACATATTTCAAGTACTAAACCTGTTTAATTTGTTGTTGTTTTGAATTAACCACAAAGCTACACAATAGGCTATCTGTGCTCTGCCCACCACGGGTGTCGAAACCCGGATTTTAGCGTGTAAGTCTGCAGACATACCGCTGAGCCACGGGGGGTACCTGTTTACACTAAAATAAAACCTCACCATGACCGTCAAATCCAACTAAGTAATTAGTTAAGAATAGCTTAAGACATCAACGTAACGGTCAAGTCCTCTTAATTAATCAGGTAACAGTAGCCCAAGACACCAACGAGATGGTTAAATCCTACTGAATAATCAGTTAAGAGTAGCCCAAAACACCAGTATGATGGTAAATTCTATTGAGTAGTCAGTTACGAGTAGCCCAAAACACCAGCGTAATGGTCAAGTCCTAGTAAATAGTCAGTCAAGAAGTAATAGTGACTACTCTTGCACCAGTTTATTAATTCAGAGTTATAAAAGGAGAAAGCTTTATCTTTGAACGAAACTCTAAATACTGTGTACATACAAAGGGAAGAATGTTCACTTAAGTTGCCAACATTTAATTTGTATTTATCACATAGGTGATCTCGATGTTACAAAACTCTCGAACCGGACTGTTATTATTCACAGACACATGATACGTGGTTAGAACCATAGTTTGTAATTAATATAAAGAATCCAAGCCTGAGACGTATGACTTTATAATAATTGATTTGGCCCAGCATGGCCAGGTGGGTTAAGGGGTTCGACTTGTAATCCGAGGGTCGCGGGTTCGAATCCCCGTCGCACCAAACATGCTGGCCCTTTTAGCCGTGGGGGCGTTATAATGTGGTGGTCAATCCCACTATTCGCTGGTAAAAGAGTAGCCTAAGAGTTGGTGGTGGGTGGTGATGACTAGCTGCCTTCCCTCTAGTCTTACACTGCTAAATTAGGGACGGCTAGCACAGAAGGTTCTCGTGCAGCTTTTCATGAAATTCAAAAACAAAAAAACAATTAATTTATTTCATGTAATAATAAAAAACTTTGTTAATTTATAGAAACGTTAACCAAGCTAGAGTTTTACTGTACAAAACTGGATGAATTCTTCACGTTGAAAAATTGTTTTATTTCTTTTTATTGAGCAACAAATGTATAAGTTAAGTGAACGTTTTAGATTGACACTCAGTGTAGATTTTATTAAATATTACCCATTATAACTTCACTTGCGTTATGTAATCTCTTCAAATGTTTGATGCAATCCAAATAATTTAGGTACACTTCACTCTATCAGTTTAAACAAGCGCTAACGAAAATAATGTATGTCTTCAGGCCTTCTTTCAGGTTATGAAGCATTTGAATTTAAGAAAAATATTTGATATAACTGTTTACTATTTTCGATAAAAAACGTTTTGTAAAATAAAATAACAGTATAACACTTTTCAGATAAGCCATTATTAACTTCTTTCTTTTCTTAGTGGTAAACAAAGTAGAACTGCAAAACTTATTTGAGAGATATTTTCTTCAACTCATTGTAGTGAATTATCTTTACCTTTATACTGATGTTGGATTGTATCCTCTATTGTGGTCCATGGCTCAGTGATAATTCATAGGGCCTAAAACACAAAAAATGTTTAGATAGATACCCGCGGTAGGCACAACACAGATTCTGTAGCTTTATGTGGAGTAAAAAACTTACAAACACACAAATTATAATCTGTTGTAGCTAAAGAATGTACACAGTGAGCTATCTGCACTTAGCCCACGACGAATATTGAAACCTAATGTTTCAGTGCTATAAATTTTCAGACTTACCTCTGAGAAATTGAGAGATTACTGTGATATTGTTCAGTTTTATAATACCTAAAATAACTAAACCTGATTAATTTAAGTAAAAAAACTATTTGTAAAGTAGCCAAACCGGGTCCATTAATGTAAACACCAGCTGTAAAATAACTAAACCTGATCCATTAAATTAAAAACATTAATTATAAATTAGCTAAACTGGGTCCATTAATGTAAACACCAGCTATAAAATAACTAAACCTCATCCATTAAAGTAAAAACACTAGTTATAAATTAACTAAACCGGATGAATTACAGTAAAACGCCAGTTATAAAAGAAAAACTTTGATTCGAAGCCGTTTACTAAAAGAAGGTAGAAGTACAAACGAAATGCTCTGGTGGTCAAAGCTGTTCTGATATGCCATTGGTGAAATCTTAAAGAGCGTAACGTGCTGTACGAACTTGAAACAAATTAAAGTTTTTAACATTTGAACCAGAGTTACCATTAATTCGGTACTTTGTGTTTGGTGAAGCTAATGCTAATATCGAAATTATGAAGCAAGTTGAAACCAGTTTTATTTTGTTTGTGTCAGAGTTTGGAAATAAACCATGTGATAAGTAAAACAACTGTGTATTAAAATTTTGCTCACTTTCTAGGTCGAAAATGCTGTAATTCACTTTGTTTATACGTAATATGTACATATTTACACTGCTGGCCAAAATCTTAAGGCCAATGAACATAAAGAAAAAATATGCATTTTGCATTGATGGACTCAATCATTTATTTGAGTAGAACTTCGAAAGTCGTGGCTCATAAGAACAATCTAACATGTGGAACTGTGAAGGTCAGAGACTTAATAAAGTTACTATGAGAGAAATGTGTCGAAATAGAAAAAAAAAATATGTCAGACACAAGTCCGTTTGTGGTATCTCAATATCCTATATTACCTACTTAAATGGCTCACTTTTATTACAATATTGAAGACGATATTAATCACAGACTTGCATTAACTTGTATTCATCTTTGCACTGCTCTTACACGTGAAATGTCCTATGAAAGCCACAATTACAAGTTCTATAAAACGACCACTGTTGTGCGAAACAGTTTCCAGAGACAAAGGTTAATAAAAATTGACTAACATGATAACTACGTGTAGAACACCTGTGGAAGTTTATGCAACATTTGCCAACGTCACTCAAGATATAAACATATTTTCCCCTTATTACGAAAGAATAAACTATGAGAATTTTGTTATTGCTACGTCTGTTTGTTTACAAACGAGTTCTGTTTCCTGTTGACTGTATGTAGTACAAGTTTTCTCGGTTGCTGGTTCGTAAACGTGAAAATGTTTATGCTCATTAGTGTTTCTAAAAGTGAACTGATTGCTAGAAGGTAAATATCCAGATACATCTTTTTGTTTCATATCATTGGAGAGCTTGACATATTTATGACTATATGTATGTACACCAACAGAACAAATAGGTAAGTATTTAAACAAACAGACAGACAGGTAAATAGATATTTTTACTATTTGATATCTTTTAAACGTTTGTCATTGCTATGAGGGTACATATAAAGAAACAAATAGAAAGATATCTTACTGTTTCGTATCATCAGCTAGTTTTATGTTTACTGGAATACCCACATGCCATAAAATAATGGAATGTTAACAAAGTGACAACGATAGTGTATTTATATAAATAATAATTCTAAAAGGGTTAATAAAGACATTTATTAAATAAATTAATATCACACTATGTTAATAAGTATTAAATTTAAACTTATCAATATACTATGAATGTTACTTAAAACTACGAAAACTTTCCCGCAAGACAAATTATACAAATTGCTAATTTTAATTAACAAAAACATTCAGTTAAAAAATTAGACTTTATCCGTGATAAAAAACTGTAGTTATTGTAAATAGATTTTATTTTGCTTTTACTTATCCTAACTCACATTATATAAACTTTTTACTATCGAAGTAAAATTATCAACAATATACTAAGCACGTGGCTTCTCATTTCATGAAATATGTGTAGAATTTCTCAGTACATCAAACTGGTAAAGCTAGAAATAATTTCCACAATATCTCTTCAGTTCCGGTTTCAGTTGATAACGTATGAATAAAGAACTGTACGATTATGTGAATAACTGTCTCTGCTTAAAGATAGTACAGCTGATAAAGTATGGTGACCATCCCTACCAATCAAAATACAGCTAACAAAGTATGGTACCCATCCCTTCCAATAAGGATAAAGTTAACAAAGTGTGGTGCCATTTCTTATTCTAACAAGGTACAGCTAACAAAGTGTGATGCTATCTCTGGCACTAACAAAATTCAACTCAACTTAATCCCAACTTCGAAGCGACTCCGATATCAGGAACCTTTAACAGCTGTTGTTACATGACTGTTGATCATAGGAATACGAAGTTGTATGCTACCCTCTGTTTTTTATATTAATACATATTAAAAAAGCAGTGAAGCCCTCTATAAAACCTAATCAAGGGAGAATCTCGTACATAACATTCCAAAATAACTAGATAAGTAAACAAAAGATGAATGGCATGTATATAAAGACAAACTGGTTGACAACGAACTCTGAGTAGAACATTTATAGAATTACAAATGATAATATACAGACGGATATACGTAACGGATACATGGGCAACACATATGAAGGATGGTAACTCTCGGTAAAGGGAAAACTGAATAAAACATATATACATACGTACAACAGTTCTGAAGATAGATAGAAAGATATTTCTCATCCATATATTACTGTTAGACCATAATAATGTACCTCAAATGAATATTGAAGATCTTTACTCCAGTTTAATTAATACATGATTTAGGATTCAAATTAACGGTTACTCTTTCCAAGTTTAATGATTTACAGATAGAATCTAAGACGAGACCCTTAGGGCCCTCGTATCTACCCAAGTGTGATAACCGTTCAGCAGATGAGCACACATTGCTTAATGCTAAATCTACCTATTAACTAGGAAGCGTGGTTAGGTGCTCTTTAGGCAGTTAAACTGCTGAGTTTTCTGTCAAATTAGAAGAGTTGTTTAGGATTCTGGGAGGGTCTACCTGATTAGGTTCTCTGGTTCTTCGAGAAACTCGATCTTGATTCAACTTCTAGGTGTTTACCTGTTTCATTGGCTTTCCATCTATTCTGTTGCTCATGTTGTATTATGTTACAAATTAAACTAGCAGTCAAGAGTCTTCTGTGTAGCAGTTTTAACCACAATACCACAGAACGTAAGTACAAAAGTTAATCTCTGTGGAGTTTTAACGACAATATCCCAGAACACACAGCAAAAACGTTAACCTCTGTAACAGTTCTAATCACAATATCGCAGTACTCACAGTACGAACGTTAACTTCTGTAGCAGTTGTAACACAGTATTCCAGAACACACAATAGCAAGTTTAACTTCGATATATGAACGTTAAATTTCTATATCAGTTTTAACCACAACACCTGAGAACACACAGTGCAAACTTTAACTTGAATATATTAACGTCAAACCTCTATATCAGTTTTAACCACAAAATCTCAAAACACACAGTACAAACTTTGACTTGGATTTACTGAAACATGCTGTAATCCAACAGTACACACATGCGTTGTGACAAGACGTAGAACCCAACATTATGCAACACGTGTTACATGAATGCATACCTATTAATTCAGGTTTTATAATAATATGTTTGTCTCCCCACTCCATAGACACACTTATAGCAAGACCAAATTTGGTAATGGATATAGGATGTTTTTGTCTATATAGCATATTCCCTGTCGATGTGATATCAAGGTCAGTTAAATACGCTAAAACAATCACCTAAGTATGATGCACCAGAACATGACATCTGATTTTGTGTTCTAGGGATACACTTCGTTTGCAAGTATGTTCACATCTGCACTCAAAGGCTAACGGAACCACACGTGAAGGGATGCTCCATTATCACGAGAGGGCGTCCTAACTCATTATTATTATTTGAATATGTAACCTCGTCATTATTATTCTTTGAACACGTTATCTTCTTAGCCAACCTGTTGAAGTGATTGTAAATAACAGAGAAGCTTGATTCTTACATGGGGCATGAATCATGAAGAGGGATCTTGATGATCGTCATCAGGGGGTACTACAGAAAAAAATGAGAATATGACATGGTTTTAAAGTAGGTGTGCTTTCCTCTACTTTCTTGGTGTAGCAAACATGTGTGATTTTCTTTACTATCTTAGTGTAGCAAACAGGTGTGCTTTCTATTACTGTCTTAATGGAGCAAGCAGGTGTGTTTTCCTTAGTGTCTTAGTGTAACAAGCAGATGTACTTTCCGTTATTGTCTTAGTGTAGCAAGTTTATCCTTGAGTGAAACGACTGCAAGCATCGTCTGTTACCCTTACCCTTATATTATTCTTCATTGTCTGTTCTGAATACAGTGTTATTCTAATCCTTAAATTATTCTTCATTGTCTGTAAGACAGTGAGTGTTACTCTAAGCCTTACGTTATCCTTCATCATCTGTTATGAACACAGTGTTACCCTAAACTTACATTATCCTTCATCGTATTTTCTAAACACAGTGTTACCCTAACCTTACGCTATCTTTTGTCGTCTGTTCTGAAAACAGTGTTATCCTAACCCTAGTATTCTTCCATTTCTCAGGCGGAAATAAGAATACTGTTAGTTTTTATTAATAGTAATTTAGGCAAACAGCAAAAGGTTTTGGATACCCTTTCTATCAGTGGAGCAAACTAGGGGAAAGGACAATCGCCTAACTCTGTTTTTTTTATTTTTATTGACATATATTTAATGTTGGTGACCGGAAAATTAGTAATTTTACTATTTACAAAGTTTAAATATCCATGTTGTTGATTTTCCTCTCATAAACTTTTGGTTCTAACGCATTTGTTGCAATTGGTATCTGAACTCCAAAACGCACTACATTATCAACTGTTGGTGCATTTTGTAGAAGTAAAGGTTTAATCGTGGCCCTACCATCAAATAGTTTGCTGAAATGTCTTCAGTACCCTGAACCGTATATACACTTGTATGAGTAGGATAAACCATTTCTCCCCACACTAAAATAGTACCTTAATGCCACATACACACGTTTATAAATGAAACTTATAAATCCTATTTACTTTCCCTGAAATAACTAGTTTTACACAAGGATTTCTTTGTAACTGCCATATGTAAAGAGAAGAACGTACAATAGAATTGATTGTTTTTGTACAAACCTCTAGACGTGTAGGTGGCGCTATTATTATTGTTTAAACGGCATGAAAACACAAAAAGTTGACACTGTGTTGTTGTTTTTTGTAGCTATCGGTTATATTATAAGTTGTTAATATTTACGTTTTACTATATGCTCCATAAAAATTTTACACGGTTTGATAATATGTTGATAAATAAATTTTCAGTTACCACACTGAAACTTTCTTCTTGCATCATGATAAATTTGATATATTAAATCATTTTACTTTAGTTGTATACTTCTACAATTGAGGGCGCGATGGTGCTGCGTTGCTCAGCGTGAGGTAAATGCTTAGCGCCTTATTCTGTCACTTCAGTGAACTTCAACGATTGCATAGTGGTGGTTCTGTAGATGTGGACTCTTTGCACCTTACTAACTAAGGCCCTGTTTTTTGAAGATAATAGTTTTGTAAATCAGCAAAAGAAGAGGTGATCTTAAGTTTAAGAGTCGCGAAGAGAAGTGGACTTACAGTAAGATTTTTTTTATGCGATTCAAAGATTTGTTGATTTAATCAAATCAAAGTTTTATTGCCGTTTTGATGTAAAACTTATTATATGCTCGTCTCTACAGGAGAACCAAAGAAAAACTAACAGCAAAATCTGTTATTCTTCTATTATTGAATTGAGCAAAAACAAACCCGTTCGATATGGCAGACGTATTTTCAGTGAGCCTGCAGGCTGTGAGTGGCTCAGCCACAATGTTTTCCAGAAAATCTGGTAACCGGACGACTGATTTTGGGGTAGACGGTGGTTGGAATTCCGGAGCAGCAAGTCTTCTCTCCCTGTTGACGGTAATCGGTACGAGCCTTTCGATAGTCGGGGTGGTGCTGGCATTCATTACCTACACGCTATTCTCTGACCTCCGGACCGTCAGCGGTACATCTCTGTTAAATCTTCTGACTGCCCTCTTTCTGTCTCACCTCCTTTCCGTCATTGGTGTGGAAAAAGTGGATGACCACGAACTCTGTCTGACCCTGGCTTTCCTGCTGCACTACCTGTGGTTGTCGCTGCATTGTTGGTTAACCGTCATGACCCGAGATCTCTTTCGAACCTTCCGTGAAAATGTCAACCTTCAGATATCACCGGTTACTGAGAGTCGTAAGTCATTCCTGAAGTGTGCCCTATTCTCATGGGGCTTACCGGCAGCTCTGACCTGTCTAGCGGCTTTCCTCTACTACAACAGCGGACCTGAGAGCCGTCCGTTAGTGGTTTCTACTTGCTGGCTTGTGGATTATAACACTCTTATGTACACCTTCGAGCTTCCTGCGGCTGTGTTGGCTGGAGCTGACCTTTTCTATTTTATCCACTCGGTCATTACTATCCACTACACTGTGAGCATGCAGATGAATCGTCGCACTGCTGAGAAAATGAGAGCCCGTCGCTGCCTTCAGCTGTTTCTCTACCTGAAAGTTGTTGTATATCAGATAGCCACGTGGTTATTCTGTCTCTTGGCCCAGGTTACCGGGTTCTTTTCTCTCTGGTTTGCTTTTACTCTGTTCGTTTCTCTGCAGGGCTTCTTTGTGGCGATCATATACAGTTGTAATTCCCAGGTTTTCCGACTCTACAGTACATCTCTCAAGAACAGTCGTAAAAAGAAGTCCGTGGGTTATGGCACGTCAGAAGTGGCCCATTCTACAAGCTTGACCCAGCTGACATGGTCCCCTACACCTGACACAGTCTAACACTGTTAGTCTAGGACTCTCATTACTTCTACATAGTGAACCACAAAGTGAAATCAATTTTGGGACAATCGGGACCAGCCGAACCCATGATAGTTGGATCAGTGGAGAACCAACGTTATAGATGTACCGTGTTAATTTAATTTATCTTGTATTCCATACATGCCGATTAATGTATCATGTCATTGAGTCTATCATTATACTATGGACATATCTTTAACAACCAGCGAGATCTCTCTACCTAGAAACACTGAAGAATTTTGTCTTCCACAACCACTGTGACTCCACATTTCTGAATGATATTGTCTACGCCATAACTCAACATTGGTGAATGATACTGTCTACCACAACCACCATGACTCAACATTTGTGAATGATATTTTCTACCAACGTTGGTTAGTGATACTATCCACAATGGACACGGCTTTGTTAGTGTATACCACTGTCTAAATTCTCTTTGATATAACAATGCTGACAAATGATCTTTCAACTTCACATAACAACCCACAACTATTACATCTGTTACGTTCCAACCACATGTGACAGGATTCTGAATTCCATTGATGACGAAGAAACTTCAAGTTTCAACACACACTTATAGGAACAATGTTCAGAAAAGATGCCTCTTAAAACTGTGGATCTTTGAAACAGGTTTCTGTGCAACAGGAACACTGTGATGACGTCTCGCTAATTCCTGTGTTAGACACGTTTTCCGCCCCTGTTCAAGTAATATCCATTTTTTATGCAGTGTTATTGCAAAGAAATCTTCAACATCTAAAATAATTATATCCTGTATTGAAGACGTAGAATATGTTAAGTGTTACTTAGGAAGTTTTGAGATAATACTTTGTGTTTTAAATACCCAGTGATACTTTATGTTACAATAATACCAAATTGGAGATATGTCTAAAAGGTTTGTAAGCGTGCAATATATTGTGAGATCAGTAACCAATGTTCAGACAGGCTATAGTTACTTTGTTTAGGGCTATACACACCTTCTGTGACAGTTGAGATCATCCAGTAAATGTTTGGCAGATGTAGTGTTATTAACATGTAACTTGTTTCTATTGCTTTCGCTCTTAGCATTTCCAGGTTTGTTTAGTTTTGTTTTTTTTCTGAATTAAGCTTATAATTATCGATATGTTTCGAAGAAAGTAATATTTAAGATATTCGTGCATATATCACATGGTATAATTTGAAGTGTTAAGCATACAAACTGTATGAGTAATATACTGAAATAAAATTGTAAAAAAATATAAATTCCACTTATAATAACACAGTAAATGGATGTTGTGTTTACAACGATATCTTTCATATTGTAAACATCATTGTTGTTGGGCATATATCCTGTTTAAATTGAAAAGCTCTCGAAAGGCAAATAAAGATTTATTGTTGGATAAGATACATCATGAGATTCAAAAAGTCTTCAAATCCTTTTTAGACGAAATTCAAAAGTAAACATATTATTATTGAAAAGATAAACAACATACAGAGTTTGTATTAAAAGAAATGGGAAAGAGATTATACATATATACAGTTCTTCAAAAATGTTCATTAATATTTGACTTCTCGCACAACGAAGTTAAAATATATTTTGTTGTGAAAGGAAAGACTGATGGATTCTGAACAATGAACAAACATCCTATGTTATCGTTAAATGGATAAGTAACGGTTCGTTTAACGTTCCTAGCATAGACTAATAAGGGTTAAAAGGCGTAGAAGAGAATTATCTTCGGTTTTAGTAGCCACACCATGATCAGGGTTGCGTGGTTCTACGTGGAGTTAAACTATAAAGGAACTAAAAAATTGGCATTTTCTGTCTAAGTGAAACGATATGCGCGTGTGTGTCTTTTAGGCGTAATCAGCAGGAAATACATCTTACGTTCATCTGCATTAATTATCGAGCCCCTGACTTTTTAATACCCAAATCACTAGGCTACGCCTCACCCTTGCACTCAGTGAAATTGTTAGAGGGAGGAACATTGCAGGTCGCGAAAAGACCGTTTAACAATATTTCATACATTCGGATAATAGAAACAGTCATAAATCGTTAAAATAGTTTGATTATTTGTGAAAGCATTGAGAAATACTATTTCAGTAATAAGTAAAAAATTGACCCAAGTGATACAGCTTTAAAGCAATATATATTCAGAAATAGGGAAAGATAGGAATTAGAAACACTTATTAAATATTAATTTGTTAGTTGTAGGTAGTTTATATTCCCAGTAGATACATCCGGTTAAAGTCGATGGACATCGCGACACTACCAGTCACTTTCATTTCCAATGTATCTTGAAAACTTTTTGTTTTCCGTGATACGAGTTTCCTTTCAATTTTAATGCCGTCTCTCCTATAGCAGAGCTTGACACTTGGTCCAACTCGTTTTTTGGGAAATTTCCAGAAATATAACAAAATGCATGAATTGTTTGTAGAAGGACGTTGTTTTAACCGCTTGGGGGGTATAGAAATGAAAGTCGGGTCGCACTACTGGATTTCATAACATATCACAATACGTGCAGGGGGTGATGTTAGACAGTTACCTCCCTTCTAGTCAAACAGTTAAAAATTCAGACAGCTATGCGTATGTCATAGGATAAATGTATATGCAGGCTTATATAACAAAATATCAATATAGTGATAAATATGTTACATTCAAATTACTATTAACTGCCAAAAAACAATTACAATGTAAAAACACAAATGTTAACTGTTAAATGAAAAATTTCAGTCTAAAAATATCAATGCTGCCTGTCAAATAAACAAATTTCAGTGTCAAATAAACAGCTTCTGAGTTAAGATATCACTGTTAACTGTAAATAAACAATTTCAGCGTTAAGATATCATTTCAAACTGTAAATAAACAATTTCAGTGTTAAAACATCACTGTTAAATTTCTAATAAACAACTTCTGTGTTAAGATATCCTCTTAACTGTCAAATAAACAATTTCACTGTTATAATATCAATGCTAACTGTTAAATAAACAACTTCAGAGTTAAAACATCAATATTAACTGTGAAATAAACAACTTTATCTAAATATCTCTCTTAGTTCTCAAATAAACAACTTCAGTGTTGAAACAGCAATGTTAACTGTCAAGTAGATAACTTTTGTGTTAAGACATCCTCTTAGCTTTCAAATGAACAATTATCGTGTTAAGACATCACTGTTAATTGTCAAATAAACAACCTTTGTGTTAAAACATCACTGTTACCTGAGTAATGAAAAACTTCATCGTTAAAACATCACTTTTAACTGTGTAATAAACAACTTTAATGTTAAAACAGCAAAGATAAGTGTTATGACATCACTGTTAGCTGTCTAAAAAAACTTTAGGGTTAAAACATCACCTTTAACTGTCAAATAAAGATCTTCTGTGTTAAGATCTTCTCTCAGCAGTCAAGTAAGCAATTTTAGAGTTAAGACATCAATATCAACTGTTAAATAAACAGCTTTAATGTTAAAATATCATTGTTAATTGTCCAATAAGCAACTTCTGTGTTAAGACATCTTCTTAACTGTCAAAAAGCAATTTCAGTGTTAAGACATCACTTTTTACTGTCTAATAAAAACTTCAGTAATAAACCATCACTATTAAATGTAAATGAACAATTTTAGTGTTAAAACATTATTTTTAACATTCAAATACAGAACTTCAGTGTTAAGACAACAATGTTAACTATCGAATAAAAACTTCATCGTTAATACATCACTGTCAACTGTCAAATAAATAACTTCTGTGTTAAGACATCCTCTTAGCTCTCAAATAAACAATTATCGTGTTAAGACAACACTGTTATTTATCAAATAAACAACCTCAGTGTTAAAACATTACTGTTAACTGAACAATAAATAACTTTAATGTTTAAAACATCACTGTTGACTGTTTAATAAACAATCTCATTGTTAAGACATCACCGTTAACTGTCAAATAAAGAACTTTTGTGTTAAAGCATCACTCTTAACTGTGTAATAAACAACTTTAATGTTAAAACAGCAAAGATAAGTGTCAAATAACCAATTTCAGTGTCATGACATCACTGTTAGCTGTCTAAAAACAACTTTAGGGTTAAAGTAATGACTATGAACATCATTGTTGTTTATTAACAAAAATTATTAGTATATATCTAAATAGTACAGTGAAAGTAAAGACTACGCATATCATTGTTTTTAATTAACTAAAATTATTAATTCTTTAAATGGTGCAATTAAAATAATGACTACGAACATCGTTGTTGTTATTACCTAATAGTATTGATGTATCTTGAAACAGTAGAATTAGAATAATGACTATAAACGTCATTTTTGTTTATTAACTGACATTATTAACGTATCTTCAAACAGTACAGTTAGGGTAATGAGTATGGACGTCATTGTTATTTATTAACCAATATTAGAAATATATCTCCAAAGAGTAGATTAAAGTATGGAATATGGACATCATTGTTGTTTATTAACAAATATGATTAATGTATCTTAAAACAGTAGATTCAAGTAACGATTGTTGACATCATTGTTGTGTATGAACTAATATTATTAATCTATTTTTAAACAGTTGGTTACAGTAAATACTGTGGATATCATTGAAGTTCATCAACTAGCATTATTAATGTATCTTGTGAGAGTACGTTAAAGAAATGACTATAGACATCACTGTTGTTTATTTATTAACATATCTTAAATAGGTATAGCTAAAATAATGACTAGGGACGTCTTTATTGTTTCTAACAAATATTATTGACGTGTTTTCAAATAGTAGGTTAAAGTAATCGCTATGGATATTATTGTTGTTTATTAACTAACATTATTAATGTATTTCGAAACAGTACGTTTAAAATAATGACTATGAACATCATTGTTGCTCATTAACTGATATTATTAATGCATCTTGAAACAGTACAGTTAAAGTAATGATTATGAATATCATTATTGTTTACTAACTAACATTATTAACGTAACTTTAAATAGTAGGTTAAAGCAATCACTACGGGCATCATTGATGTTATTAACTAATATTTTGAGTGTATCTTTTAACAGTGCAGTTAAAGTAATGACTATAGCTATCATTTTTGTTATTAACTAATATTAATAATATATCTTGAAACAGTATGTTAAAGTGATGACTATGGACATCATTGTTGCTATTATCTAATATTATTAATGTATCTTGAAATAGTACAGTTAAAGTAATGACTATGACGTCATTGTTATTTGTTAACTAATATTATTGTTAACGTATTTTGAAACAGTACAGTTCAAGTAATGAATATGGACATCATTGTGTTTATTAACTAAACTTATTAATGTATCTTTGAAGAGTAGGGTAAAGTAAAGACTATGGACATTATTGTTCTTAATATGTAATATTAGTAATGTATCTTTAAACATTAGGTTAAATTAACGACTATGAACATCATTATTGATTATTAACTAACATTATTAACGTATATTGAAACAACATTATAGTTAAAGTAATGACTATGGAGATCATTCTTATTTATTAAGTAATATTAATAAGTATCTTTTAGCATTTGGTGAAGAAATGATAATGGACATCATTGTCGTGAATTAACTAATATTATTATTAATGTATTTTCAAACAGTGTAGTTCTAGTAATGAATATGGACATCATTGTTGTAATGAAATAGCATTATTAGAGCATCTTTAAATAGCACAGTTAAAGCAGTGACTATGGACCTTGTTGTTTTTAACTGATATTATTGATGTATCTTCGAACAGTATGTTAAAGTAATGACTATTGGCATCATTATAACAATATGCAAACAAATGGACTAAACATGGGCAACCCAGTATCACCAGTTCTAGCCAATATTTTTATGACACAAGTTAAAACACAAGCAATTAAATAAAACACAACATTACATCCACCAATATACTGGTACAGATATGTAGATGACACTGTTGCGGGATTCAGATCTACAGAGCACATACTTAATTTTTTTCAATCACATTAACTCTATTCATCCCAACATTAACTTCACATGTGAACAGGAAGAAAGCAATCAAATATCATTTATTAACTTCAAAATTACAAAATTCGATACACAATTTATAACAGAAATCCACCGAAAAATTACCCATACTGGACTATACATTCCTTGGGACTTAGCACATGAAACATAACAAAATTCAACATACTAAGAAACCAAATAAACACAGCCACAAAATTATGCTCACCAGATAAAATTATCGACGAATCACAAAAAATAAAACAACACTTCATCAACATAAATACTTTCCTCCACAAACCATAGGAAACATTATACACACACATCTAGACAAAAAGCAAAATCAACTAACAAAAGTAAATATATCCCACAAATTAAAAAATTACGAAACCATATACTGCTGTATACCATATATTCCGGACATCAGCAGAAAAAGAATCAATATTTGGCAAAAACTAGAAACAAAGTATGACATTCCAGTTAATACCAAATTTATTCAAAAACGAGGCACAAAACTGAGGTCTATACTGCGTAAAAACTACACTGACAAACACCATACCAACATTATTTATAAAATATAATGTGATAACTGCCATGACTTCTATGTTGAAGAAACAAGTAGGAAAATGGAAACCAGATTCAAAGAACACAAAAAGTCACCTTCACACGTTTTCGAACACTGCAAATCAAATAAACACAACATAACCATAGAAAACACCCAAATACTAAATAAAGAAACAAACATAAACAAACGCAAAATTAAGGAGGCCTTACTTATACAACAACTTAAACCTAAAATAAACCAATAGAAAAAAAACACCTTTATACCTATATTAATAAATATAATCAAACATCTAAGCACGCTCTCTACATTCCTACACTCGGTTACGCAACCCCTTTAAACGTGTGGTCAGTTATCTCTTTTTTTCCTTGTGAACCTGATGATGACCGAAGAAGGTCCAAACGTTGTTCGCTCCTCTACATAAAAATTTTCTCAACCCAAACCAACCGTTTCTAAATAAATATTTTTTCTACGAGTGAGTAGTTACGTGTTAAGGCGTGCGACTCGTAACCTGAGGGTCGCGGGTTTGCATTCCGGTCGCGCCAAACATGCTCGCTCTTTCAGCCGTGGGGGCGTTATAACGTTACGATCAATCCCACTATTCATTAGTAAAAAAAAAAGCCCAAGAGTTGGCGGTGGGTGGTGATGACTAGCTGCCTTCCCTCTAGTCTTACACTGCTAAATTAGGAACGGCTAGCACAGATAGCCCTCGAGTAGCTTTGTGCAAAATTCCAAAGCAAACAAACAAACAAGACTGTTAATTTCATCAATAATATCTAATTACTGACTTTGTTGATAGTTATTCACTACCAACTCTTTTGATAATGTTCAGCTACTAAATCTGTTAATAAATTTAACTTCAGTTTTATAAGAGTTAGCTACTAATTTTGCATATAATGTTTATCTATTAACTTTATTCATAACTAGCAGCGTTGCCCTGGTTTTCAATAAAACTACCCTCTATGTTTTCCGGTTTTATATTTCGATAGTTAAAATGTTTTGTGAGTTTATGAAAAAACCTTAGGCTGGATTTTTGAAAATACACCACGAACCTGTTTTAAATCAGGTCTTCCTCATGAACGATGTTTTTTCTCCTTCCCTACTAGGTAAAATGGGCCTTTGTGGAGAATATATAAATTATCTTATTCACGTATGAACGTCGGTTATGATAAACATGACAAGCCTTGCTCTATTCCTTTCATATACCGCCATCACCTCTCATATATTAAAAGTTCAAACATAAATATGTATGTAATATTATATTCAATTTGCTTTAACGTAAATTTAATATAATTATATTAACGTGATGCCGCATTCACAATGTAATATTTATGTATGAAATATACCACAAACAAAATAAAATATTGTATTTTATAATGCATTAAAAGAAAGAAAATCAATTTCCAAACATCAAACCACCAGGGGAAGAAAAAGTTGAATAAATACATTCGCTGCCTTAACTTGAACCTCGTGTTATCCAGCAATTGTTATAATATAAGCGTTACTATTTTCACTTATTCCGCATTATGGTAGACATGTTTTCTTCTTTTACATAAAGCATTGTAATTTAGCATACACTTTGTTCGTCTATGGAATTAAATATATTATATATATAGTAGATGTATTATCAACAATCCATAACTAAACAGGCCTTTCTGTTCTAGTGCTAATAAAAATATAGTAACAAAAAGAATACAATTTCCAGGTTCAACCTGTCTTCTAACTCATGCAAGAACTCTACCAATAATACCGAGTTGATTTAATTTCAATGCACTCAATAAGTATTATAATTTAAACCTCACTCGTTTCATGTATTTTATTTTAAGGCAGACGCTACAGGCTAGCCCAGTTGTTTGTTTTTTCACACAAATTTTCAAATTCTGCGTACAGTTCTTTTGTGTGTGCGCGTGAGTAGCTACATACACTGCTGGCCAAAATCTTGAGGACAATGAACATAAAGAAAAAATATCCGTTTTGCGTTGTTAGACTCAACCACCTATTTGTGTAGAGCTTCGAAAGAAGAACATAAGGAAAGGGAAAATAAAAAACAAACTTTTTTAGCATTTAATAGGGAAAATGTGAACACTATGAAATTAGCCTAAATACTAGCTGGTCAAAAGTTTAAGACCATACCAAAAAGAAGTCCTAAACAGGGTAGGAAATGCCCAACTAGGGATTTCAGTAATGAGTTGTACGGCCATCATTGCGAATAACTGCAAACATTCGCTTTGGCATGGTCGAGATAAGCGTTTGCAGAAGGCTGGCTGGAATGTCATTCCAAGTGGTGAAGATGGCTTCACGACGATCATGCACTGTTTGGAATTGACGTCAATTTCTATAGACTTCCCTTGCCATCCACCCCCAAACATTTTCAATGGGGTTCAGTTCGGGCGAACGCGCTGGATGGTTCAAAAGAATCACGTTACTCGCCACGAAAAAAATCCTTTGTTTTGCGAGCATTGTGGATTGTAGCGTTGTCCAGCTGAAAGATCCAGTCATTTCCACACTAGTGGACAAAGATTTTGAGTTATACATATTGTTGTTGTTTAACTAATAGATTTATGAACAGTGTGCAATTATTATCTTAGTTAACACTTTTAACTACTAACTGGGTTTAAATCGATTACATAAAAACGAAAAAAAATTCGTTTGGAATTAAAGAGAAACGTAAATTACCAAGATAAACTAAAACTCGACTGTTTTCTGGATATATTCGAGTTTCAACTCCCCCCAAAACAACAGAAATAAATGAAAATGGATGCCAAATAATATGAGTGATGTTAACCAAACTTTATTATTTGTTTTTTTAACCTTTTTGTCAATAGTTTGTAACTCGGCGGTGATTGCGAAAAAACCTGTTAAAATGAAAAGGTTAAAGTGTTTATTTCCATTCCTGTATTACTGAGTCGATAGATAACTGCGCTTGCCGAAGCCCGTAATTAGCTAACAGGAATAATATTTGGTGAAACCTTGAAAATGGCGACACTTCTCAGGATTGATCTATCGCCATCAGATTGCTAAAATGCAGCCAGATTATTAACTCGAGCTTACCCGACATAGTGTTTCATGAGATTTATTTTTAAAAGTCGTTAGGTGATTATCCGTAAACAACTGCTCGACTATAGGACTTTTTAATTAGTTAATAATGTTTACTATCTACATAGCGATTAAAATGCTCTACGTGCATATATATATACGTTATTGCGTAGCGCGTAAGTCGTGCGACTCGTAATCCGAGGTTCGCGGGTTCGCGCCCGCGTCGCGCTAAACATGCTCGCCCTCCCAGCCGTGGGGGTGTATAATGTCACGTTCAATCCCAATTTTCGTTGGTAAAAGAGTAGCCCAAGAGTTGGCGGTGGGTGGTGATGACTAGCTGCTGAGTAGCCTATATATATAATTGCATGTGCATTTATGAGAAAGAAGAAAACTAATTCGCAACCACAATACAAACATCCAACAGAGGGACACAAACCGTAAGTTGGGTCATCATGTCATCTGGCCTGGTATGTAGAGGTACCGAGGGAAGTTTAGGTAGTACCTCAACTCTACCGGCCTCACACGATAAAGAAAAATAAAACTGCTCTTTCAGTATGATGTTTGGACTTAAATACCCAGGTTTCGGGGTATTACTACTCTGAGCCTAATCAACCATACTATGATTATAGCTTCCAATATTTATTACACTTCCATGCTATTGACAGGATCTTAAGTAGTTCGAGAAAGATCAACACAATAGCCGGTCTAATAAACTCACTATATCTTGGACTCGTAATCCGAGGGTCGCGAGTTCGAATCGAGGTAGCACCAAAGATGTTCGGTCAATCCAACTATTCGTTGGTAAAAGAGTAGCCCAAAAGTTATCGAAGGGTAGTGATGGCTAGCTGCCTTCCCTCTGGTCTTGCACTGCTAAATTAGGGATGGCTAGCGCAGATAGACCTTGAGTGGCTTTGCGCAAAAAACACACAAAAAACTTACTATAAAACCACAGAGTTTATTAGTGTTTCAAGCTGTTACGTTCATTGTTTCACAACCACATATTTATAAAAAAAACAGCAAGAAAAGCCTTACTAAATGAACATATTTCTCATTCTCAAATGGCCACAACGTAGCCCGTCTTATTAATCCTGAGCTATTTTTTATTTATACTGAGAAATAGTTTTTCCTCATTATTTGGCCACGGTATGTTATAAGAGTGTAGGTCAGATCCATTTTTTAATTATATTAGTTCAATAATTGACGACAGTGCTGTGTTGCTGATGGACTGACAAGTAGAATTTCGGGCTGGTAGCGTAAAATATGTCTTATGTCTAACTTTCAAAATAGATCCGGATCTAGGAAAGATATTTTTTATCTTTAGCGAGGATAAAGGAATCTTTTTTAACATGTTACTTTGTACAAACTATTCAAAATGTGTACAATATTGTTCTGACTAGAATTTAAACAAGCTGTTATATCAAACACAATGTTTTATGTATCCAAACTAAAGAAGATTATATTTTACGACGAGTGTCTTCTGGCGTGCCAGCTAAGCCTATATTTACATATCCATAAATATATCTCTCGAGTTAGAAGAGATTCTAAGTCTTGTGTGATAGCAAATGATTTCATTTTTTTTCAAAAATAAATGAATTGTAAAACTGAACGAAATTGGGGATTTATTCTTTTTGTACCTCTTTCCACAAATGTGCTCGTATTTCTTTAAAAGTTGCGATCCTATCCACGGCGTAAACGATATTAATCCTAACGAAGCTTTTTCAAAGCTAAGGTTGAATGTATATGAAACATTTTTCTCTTTTTAAAATTATTTTAACTTAAATATCAAAACACTGTATTCAAACTCCCACGAAACTAAAGCAGGAAATGAATACTCTCAAATAAACCGTTAACCACTTTGCAGAGTTTTCCTGAAAAGATCAAAGAGCAGGTCTTGCTAGGAGTTGTTGTTTTCTGTTGTTGTTGTTTTGAATTAAGCACAAAGCTACACAATGGGCTATCTGTGCTCTGCCCACCACGAGTATCGAAACCCGGTTTTTAGCGGAATAAGTCCGCAGACATACCGTTGAGCCACTGGGGGGCCTTGCTAGGAGACTATTGTTTCAGGGAATTAAAGTTAGGCTTCAGTTTAGCACATTGTTTGTGCACAGTTAATTAATCTAGAAGTTAGTATATTGATCTACCACAATATGTCATATTAAGCTAGAATATAAATTGCGTAGCGCGTAAGTCGTGCGACTCGTAATCCGAGGTTCGCGGGTTCGCGCCCGCGTCGCGCTAAACATGCTCGCCCTCCCAGCCGTGGGGGTGTATAATGTCACGTTCAATCCCAATTTTCGTTGGTAAAAGAGTAGCCCAAGAGTTGGCGGTGGGTGGTGATGACTAGCTGCCTTCCCTCTAGTCTTACACTGCTAAATAAGGGACGGCTTGCACAGATAGCTCTCGAGTAGCTTTGTGCGAAATTCTAAAACAAACAAACTGTCTTTTCTTTAAAACTGTTGATTTTGTATTGATTAACTATCTGCTATCATGAAGTTCATGGTTTACGGAGCGGTCGAGAACATAAGATTAAGAGAAAACCACATTGTCAACAAATTTACCGGTGTTATATTTTCTCAACATGTATAATAATGGAATAACATTAGGATGGGGGAAAACACGAATTCATAATTTAAAGCTTAAGGTAGCGGTGTTTGGTTATAAAATAGCTTTAACTGTATTGTAATTTAAAATAAACCTAAATATTTTTCATTGTATTAAAATTTCCTTCCATTACTACGGAGACCAACAGAGAAACCATTTATACATTTAAATTTAATTTAATTATTTAAACCGTTTAGTACTGTTCGTATAGATTGGTACACAGTTTGCTTCGCACTGTATTACAGTTTATTATGCTTTTAGTCGATAACAATGTATTTTACTGTGGTCGTGTACAGTATAACATATAGTGCTAACTCACAGTGTAACATGGTATAATGATAGCACAGTTAAAGCGTAACATTTCACAGTGTTGACACCACTTATCGTGAATATGTTATAGTACTAACACACAGTGTAACATGTTATAGTGGTTACACACTTACATTGTAATATCGTACAGTGCTAACACAAGTACAGTGTTATATGTTATAATGCTAAAACACTATCTCTAAAAATAAATTTCAATATTATTGAAAAGAAATAAAGTATATATCACAAAATACTTTGTTAACTATATTAACTACATTCATTATATTCCTTCTATACGTAGCTAATACAATCACTATGTAACAATGTGATATAGGTGGCTAACACCACAACAACGTAACGATGTGGTGTAGATGTTTGAAACCAACCCTAAGTAACAGTGTGATATAGGTGGTTGATACCAATACTACGGAATAATGTGGTATAGGTGGTTGATACCAACACTACGGAATAATGTGGTATAGGTGGTTGATACCAACACTACGTAATTATATTGTACACCAGCACTTGGTTAGAATGTGTTGTTGTTTTTCTCTCCGAAACCCAATACTCCTCAAGGTTTGGATGACACCCCCTCATTGATTAACCTTTTCTTCCTCGCCTAGATATGGGTTCCTGGAACACAATCGATTACGTGTCTAGCAAGAACCCTGGTGGTTTTGAAGTATTAGAAGCACGCTTTGAAAGCAATGAACACTTGAAAGTTGCTTATTCAGTTAGACAGCTGTTCCAGACAGGTTTATTGTTGAAGTACACCTGTATTCAAACATCAACACGAACAGCCGATCTCCGTTGATGATATGAACTGTAAGTGGTCAATAAACTCATCAAAATCTGTGGCAGAGTCGATAAACAAGATTGTATGTTTGTCCTTCCCTCCTTTTGAGTGAAATGGTAATTTTGTTATTTAGATTCGTAACAAAGAACGACTGCTACATTTATCGAGCCATTCATTAGTTTAACTGTACATACGTTTACGATGTCAGAAATACTCGTTCTTTCGAAAAGTCTTAATGTGAAACAAATAAAACATCATTATTTGTCCACAGTTAACCAGAGACAATCTACGATCGCGCAACAACCATTTCAGAAAATTAGGAAACTCATTGAAAAAGCCACAAGATATCATGAACATGGCATCTGGCTTAGTGTGAAACATAAAAAAATATGTAAATGTACCTAAATAACTGACATTATAAAAAGACAGGGTTAAAGGGGTTATTTCATTTTATTGAACATATCTTGTCATTCAGAAAAATCAAAAACAAAATCCAAATCTATATAATTAAGTAACGTGTACACGTGCTTGAGAAGCTTTCTAAATTTCATTCTGCTATCAAAGAATGAAACTAGGATTAGAAAAATACGGACATCACCATATGCGTAAGGGAAAGGTGGGTGTAGTAAGTACTATATATTATAAGATAGGAAGAGGTTGGTGTAGATAGTATTATATATTCTAAGGTAGGAAGACGTTGGTGTAGGTATTACTATATATTCTAAGGTAAGAGGAGGCTGGTATAAATAGTACTATATATTATAAGATAGGAAGAGGTTGGTGTAGATAGTATTATATATTCTAAGGTAGGAAGACGTTGGTGCAGGTATTACTATATATTCTAAGGTAAGAGGAGGTTGGTATAAATAGTACTATATATTCTAAGGTGGGAAGAGGTTGGTGTAGATTGTACTGTATATGTTTTTATTTTAAGTTTGTGTTTTTTGTACTAGAGTTATCGTAAACCATTTAAATTTAACGCGACAATACGATTGGTTCAAATCTATAATCACCTAGAAGGGACACTTAAGTGCTTTAGTAAATACGCATCTTGTATTTACTTTATACACATGTTGTGCTTTCAAATACAAAATATCACAACGTAAAAAAATTACATATTTTTTAAAGTTGATCATGAAACCAAACAGTCAAAATAAACTTTTTATATTGTAAACTACCTTACTGCGCTGAAGCTAAAAGAACGGTTTTTCCTTACATGTCTTTTAAGATTTTCATAGACTTTGCGTCACTGTTGTTTTGGAAACCTGATTTTGAATATTTTTTCCCAGGGAGGTTTTCTACAAAACGTAAGTACTATTAACGTTATTCAACCCTTGCCTCGAGCTTTCACTGAGACATTTATGAAGTTAGGAAGGAATTGACAATAGTACTTAAAAAACAAATTTTGTCTACGAATATTCAGTATTTTGTTTTTTTATTATGGGAAAGCTTCTACGGCTGTCTGTATCTTTCCAGTTACTAACGAGAGGGGAGGCAGTTAGTTAGACCCATTCTACCAACCACGGTAAGCAACTGACAGTTACTCTAATAACGTACACATAGCTTAAGTCGACTGCTGGTCTTGTTTGTTTTGGAATTTCGCACAAGGCTACTCGAGGGCTATCTGTGCTAGCCGTCTCTAATTTTGCAGTGTAAGATTAGAGGAAAGACAGCTAGTCATCACCACCCACCGCCAATTCTTGGGCTACTCTTTTACCCAGAAATAGTGGGATTAACCGTTACATTATAACGCCCCCACGACTGGGAAGGTGAACATGTTTGTCACGACTCGGGCGCGAACTTGCGACCCTCGGATTATGAAGCACACGCCTTAACGCGCTTGGCCATGCCGGGCCCGGCTGATTGTCACTCTAATAACATACCAACAGTTTAAATCGACTGATAGTCACTATTAATAACGTAGAGACAGCTTAAAGCGACTAATACTTACTTTAATAATATATAGATAACTGAAAGCGACTAATAGTCAGTCTAATAACGTACTTAGAGCTTTAAGATAACTGAAAATTTTGGTCGTATTTTTCCGAAAAGGAATTTTCATTAAACGTTTGGAAGATTTACAATATTTTTAGTTTTATAAACATTCTCCCTAAACTTATTGTTTTCATAATTAGTTGACAAGCTTTTTCTATACATTTGATGTCTCAAGTACCCCTGTTAGTAAATAATATTCCAACTATTTGGTGAGAACTCGGGTATATCTGAGTTTTTATATTAACGTTCGATGATTTAACGTTCACACACAGAAAAATAATGTTACTCCGAGAATTCCATGTATTTGCTATCACCTGGTTATCTATCGCATCTATTTTATGTTATTCTCTGACGACATGGTTGCGCGTGACATACAACTTATTATTTACACATTAATATAGTGTTTGATCAATGTCATTTCCAAGTTTCTACAGCTCAGTATCTTTACTTAAGGTGTATTCAGGTAGGAATTTTGAGGTAACTTGGCTTGTCATGAAGGGCTACTGATAAATCTATTAATGTTCGTAATAAGTTTTTAATTTGCTATTTATTATTATTATTAGTTTCTGAAATAGAAGCTAACATGCATATTCTACATCAGAAAAACTGGGGCAGTTTTCCAAGTTGATTATCTTATACAGTGGCGGTAAACGTGTGTGTGATAATAAATATATGAAAAAAACAAATGAAGAACCTTATCTTACTGTTATAAATTCAATGTTAAATAAACACATTTCATTAAAATGTTTTTATTACATATTCATACTAAATTACAGTATGATACTCTGCATTAACCATCTCTAATTTATAGACCAGTGGAAGACGGCTACTTAATACCACATGTCGCCACCTTTAATCAGACAGAGAGATTTTGTCGTCACACGTATCAGCAGTTAAGAAGAAGCACCGCGGCTACGAGAGTTATTTGTTACAGCAAAAACAAGGACACCTGGTGTGAGCGTCCGTCAACTATTTCTAATTATTGATCACATATGAAAACTGTGATGAATTCTGCATATTTTTCTCCTTTACTTAAAACAATGTTATTGTTACTTTTAGCGCAGTGCTACACAATGGACAATCTACACAAGAGAAACGAACCTGGGGTTTTAGAGTTAAATGCCTGTCATTATTTATTCGAGGGGAAGAGGAAACAGGCTGTTTACTGTCAACTGTGGATTTTCACACAAGGTTTCTAGGTCTTATATATTTTCTGGTTGTTGTAATGAAGATGAAGAACGTGTTTTATTTATCATGCAAAATCGTTCTGGTTGTTGTAACGAGAATGAAGGACGTTTCATTTATCATGCAGAACTACTCTGATTGTTGTAATAAAGATGAATAATACGTTTTATTTATCACACAGAACTATTCTAGCTGTTGTAATAAAGATGAAAGACGTTTTATTTATCATACAAAACCGTTCTGGTCATTGTAATGAAGATAAAGAACGTGTTTTATTTATCATACAGAACAATTCTGTTTGTTGTAATGAAGATAAAGGACATGTCTTATTTATTACCCATAATTATTCTAGTTGTTGTAATGTCAGTGATTAAAATTATTTCAAACTTACTTTTTATAGAAACCTTTGAGTGTTTAAGCAACAGTTTTACCTTTAAAATTCAATAATTCACAATGCATAGTGCGTGTGAAAAATCCCAAATCTTTCTTTTGTAGCGTTGAAAATCCAATTACGATCACCTATTTGAATTCCCTCATGACGAATGAAAAGCAGCCAGTGATCTGGAGTCGAGCGCTTCCCAGTGCTTAGCATGCCAACATATAGAATTAAAGTTTCAAGGTTCGCGTCTCATACCCGCAAAACAAATATTGCCGTTTTTACTTTGAGGCTAATAGTACGATAAACTTATTTTTCAGTTTGAACAAGATTTTGGGAAATAAAGAAAAAACAGCTTTCTTATTCCAGTTATGAAAACTTGTTCAGTGTTTTGGAATATTAGAATACTGGAATACTCTGTTTCAAAGTCAGTTTGAAAATTCCAACAATTTTCAATCAAACTCTTTATTTTTTTCTCAGAAGTAAGAAATGACTGTTCTTATAATGTTACTAAGTGACAGTGACATCATATCTAACTCAGTGCTCTGCTATATAATTAGAAAGAACTCTCGTTACGAGACATTCTAGTTACTAGGAACGCTGAAGGATAAAACAAAATCTAAGAAATTGACCTTATGAGAAAGTCTTGCTTCTGTCGGTATGTATCCAATACATACTTAAAATTCCATTACACTGCTAGAAGAAACTCTGTCATCAAATTCATCTCTGTAACATATGAAACCCTGATCTTTCTTTTCTACCACAGTTCTCTTTTATCACATTGTGACATACTCGGGAATTTTACTCTGTTACACGGAACATTTGGTCTAATACTCTTGGATTTTACTCCATCATCCAATACAGTTGCCGTGCTACACCGAGATTTCACAGGATATTATTTTACAGTCTTTACTAACATATTTCACAGTGATAAACTGCAGTACAATAGTAAAACGTTAAGTGTAGAAACTGTGTAATGCATTTAATTTATTAAGAAACTAGAGCGTCGTTTCGAACTAGTATAATTCTGTTTTGCATTTTTTTCCAGTAAAACATACCTTTCAGCCGATCCACATCTTTTTAATATTAATTTCACCTTTATAATACACAGAGCAACAAGACAGGCCAGAGATTGTACAAACATTTTTGAATGGTATTATTATACATGGGCAAGAGAAAACATCATACAAACATTGTTCAACAGAATTTTTTTACATCTGGAAAAGTGAAAACACATTAAAAACATTAATCAATAGTTTTGTTACATTTGCACAAGTGAAAACACGTTATACAAACATTATTCAATACGTGTTTTACACATGAACCAGGAAAATACATTTTAGAGACATTGTTCAATAGTTTTGTTACATCTGGAGAAGTAAAAACACATTATATAAACATTGTTCAATAGTTTTGTTATATCTGGATAAGTTAAAATCAGACATTATACGAGGATTGCTCAATGGTGTTGTTACGTCTGGACAAGTGAAATTAGACATTATACGAGGATTGCTCAATGGTGTTGTTACGTCTGGACAAGTGAAATTAGACATTATACGAGGATTGCTCAATGGTGTTGTTACGGCTAGACAAGTGAAACCAGTGATTGATTGTATGTGAATTATTACACCATTCATTATTCAGTCAGTCAGGAGCAGACCAAGAGTTGTCGGTGAGTGATCTTCACTAATTGTTTTTTTTTTCTTTTCTATCAGTTAAAATTTATGGGCGGCTAGAGCAGAATCACCAACAAAGAGCCCCCCTCAAAACACACACGAAAAATTGTAACCTTTTTATGAATGAATAAATAAATTATTTTGTAATATATTATAAGTTGTGGATTATTTGTTTGCTAGGGTTTTGACTGGTAGCTAAACAATAGTTTACGAATTAAAATTGCTATAACTCTTGATGTGTATAGATCAGCAGTCTCTCTCTAATAATTAAACTTAGAATATTCCGTATTAAAGTGACAATTTTAATTTAGACACCACGCTCGAAGAAGAAATGTTCTCAGTGGTTTTGTGATAAGACTTTCTGATTTTAGCGCCAAAAATTAGGCTTTAATACCCGTTATATGTACAGCACAAATAACCCACTGTGTAGTGTTGTGCTTAAAAATAAACGCATATAAAGAGGAGAAATGGTCGACTGGGAGTGTCTCGTAATAAACACGGATGCATATATATATTTACACTTATAGTAAATAGCGACTATAAAATTTGACACTAGAGGGGTCTTTAAACAATTTTTTTAATCGTGTATAATCTATAACATCATAAATTTTGCAACACAGGGGAGGTTTCCATCAATCAAAGTTAAGGAACAATAATGCTTTCCATGTGACTACATAAAGATTTACTGTAAGTGTTACTACAGATTTCGACGTCATACTTATTATGATCGATGTTGCATGTCGATCTATGATTTTCAAAATGCCTCAGTATTGTTTATGCGCTTGATATCCTGAGGTGAAAATCTGACGTTGATAAATGTAGTTGGTGATTAGAATATTTTATTCCAGCTCACCAGAGTTTCGGAAACTTTGTTGTTGCTTTTTTCATGGAACAACCTTCATTGAATACGTCATAGTTTTCCTACAATTTGTTCTCAGTTTCCATGTTATTTTTTACGATAGCAGAATTATATACCAGCATATCAGTGAGTAAATGATATAATAAGATAATTATGTTATCAAAGAGAGAGCAGAGTGCCTATGTTCTCAGGTACGTGCTTTGTTTGTATGCTTTGTTGGGTTTTACCTAAACTTATTCGTAGGCTATTGTCTGCAGCCATCGCTAATTTTGAATTGAGAAGACTAAAGAGAAGGCAGCGAATCAGCGCCAATTCATGAGCTATTTTAGTTAGGTCTAATAGAATAATTTTACAGTCTATCTCTTAAAATATACCCAAAGAGAGGAAAGCGCTTTGTTTTTTATAGTAATGGTTCGTGAACCTGAAATCCACACTTAGCCATTCAAACCTCCTACATAATAGTTCATACTAACCTACATAGCATTTTTCCAATTCATCGTCAAAATGTGTATCTATATAGGTGTGAAGAGTCACAAACCATCTACAAGATGAAATGATCACGAACTATATTATTAATGGTCTTTAATATAGGTCTGGATATATAGAAAGACACACAACAGGCGTGTTGTTTGTAACATCTATAAGAAAGAACATGGATTAAAATGATATTTCCTAGCTTTGGATAACATTTAAAAAACAGTATTCACTTAATTAGGCCCAAACCACAGGAAAAAAGACAATTAGTTACTATTTAAAAAACAGTATTCACTTAATTAGGCTCAAACCAAATGAAAAACAGATAATTAGTTACTATTTAAAAACAATATTCACTTAATTAGGCCCAAACCACAGGAAAAACAGATAATTAGTTACTATTTAAAAAACAGTATTCACTTAATTAGGCCCAAACCACAGGAAAAACAAACAATTAGTTACTATTTAAAAAACAGTATTCACTTAATTAGGCCCAAACCAAATGAAAAACAAACAATTAGTTACTGTTTAAAAAACAGTATTCACTTAATTAGGCCCAAACCAAATGAAAAACAGATAATTAGTTACTATTTAAAAAACAGTATTCACTTAATTAGGCCCAAACCAAATGAAAAACAGACTATTAGTTACTATTTAAAAAAAACAGTATCACTTAATTAGGCCCAAACTACATGAAAGACAGACTATTAGTTATTATTTAAAAACAGTATTCTCTTAATTAGGCCCAAACCATATGAAAGTTATCACACGATACAAACTATATAACTACTTATTACACGGCACGATATGTACAACTAGTTATTTCACGGTGCAAACTATACTACTAGTTATTACATGATACAAACTGTACAATCAGATACTACACGGTACAAACTATATAACTAGCTATTACATGATACAAACTGTGGAACTAATTACTTCACGGTGCAAACTAAACAACTAGTTATTACAGTATACCAACTATATAACTAGTTACTACACGGTACAAACTATACAACTAGTTATTACATGGTACAAATTATATAATTAGCATCATACGATACAAGCCGTACAACTAGTTACTACACGGTACCAACTATATAGCTAGCTATTACACGATACAAGCCGTACAACTAGTTACTAGACGGTACAAACTATGCAACTAATTATTACGCAGTACCAATTATATTACCAGTTACTACACGGTACAAGCTATATAACCAGTTATTACACGATACAAAGTATACAACTAGTTATTATACGGTACCAACTATATAACCATTTACTACACGGTACAAACTATATAACTAGCTATTGCACGATACAAGCTGTACAACTAATTACTACACGGTGCAAACTATAGAACTAGTTATTACACGGTATACAACTACTTACTACACTGCATAAACTGTACAGTGTTAAAGGTAAAAGTTACTTAGACTTTAGTTGTTTGTCTTTTGTGTAAAGCACTTATTTATTTGGACTTGTCGTCTGAAATATTGGATTAAAATACTTAAAAAGAAGACATTTTCTCGTACTTTTTCCTTTAGAATTTTGAGTTTCATCCTTTTAATGGATATTTTATTCAAGTAAAGACCTAAACATTGAATCGTGGAATGATTCTCTTTCCTCGAAAATAACTAAACCTGAAGCTAATATTTCATTAGTTCATTATTTCCAGCTTACCTGGGGGTCGTTTCCCCTTTCGGAAGCGTGGGCACGTTGTATGAACGACAGTAAAGTTACAAGTTGGGGGTTCCTCTCCTCAAAATTATCGACAGACTGGGTTTGCTCAATTATCTACAAACAAGCACTCTTGTTTCCATCTTTCTGACGTGAAAAGTCTATTAATCTCTCATTTCTTTCTACAATAACTAAGCCACATGAAATTGAAGATAATTGAATGAAACGTATTGCCCCAACACTCGTCAGTTAGTCATCACCACCCACTGCCAACTCTTGGGCTACTCTTTTACCAACTAATAGTGGGATTGACCGTTACATTATAACGCCCACACGGCTGGGAGGGCGAGCATGTTTGGCGCCACGCGGGCGCGAACGCGAAACCCTCGGATTACGAGTCGCGCGCCTTACGCGCTTGGCCATGCCGGACCAAAAGAAAGAGATATAACACAAAAATACACTCAGTTTCAAATGATTATTTCATCAAAAAAGAAAGAAAGAGTTCTGAATTTTGGTGCAGTTAGTGCGATATAAGAGTGACAGTCGAATCCAGTTAGTCTGTTGAACAGAAGTAACTCATGATTTGTCAATTCAAAATTAGGAACAGCTGGCAGAGACGGCGCGGAGAAGGTTTGTGCGAATATTCAAAAACCTAGCTGTAATTTTCCGTAAAAGAAGGTTGTTGTTTTTTACCCGCCAGAAACTTTTTTCTTGAAACCACTTTTGTTTCTTCTCTCAGACCACTGGGTAACGTTTTGTTACATATTTTCTGTTTACATTTCATGTCTCGTAGTATCAGTTGGTTTTGTGGTCTAACAATGCCTACGTCAGCATTTTGCATAAGTACCAGAATAAAATGCTATTGAACATAATTTCATTACCCTAGTCGAAACCGTTCATAGTAATGACGTTATCTTAGAAGAAATTGCCGAGCACGTCTCTTCGACATGATGTATAAATCTATAACTCCTGTTGATAACCGATATCTCTTCATTTACGTATATATTGTTAGCTGTACCACTCAAAATAATGTTTATTCTCTTTCACGATTTATTTTGTTATGTGTGTTTTTATATACTCTATGCTAGCTTCATCAGCTCAGAATGCAGTTTACGACTTTGATAATGACAGGCCGTATGTTTTCTCGGAGTTTCTTGCTAATTTCTAAAGCCATTGGGTTTGAGACGAGTTAAACACCTCAGCAATATGTGATTGGCGATCTGCATCGAGGGGGAAGCTTCAGTATACACGGATCAATAAATCTTATTAACTTTCCTTCCTTTGTAGGAAGTAGTCAATTACAAAGTTGGAGTCAAGTTGGTTACATGGCTATCTCACTATCGAATAACATTTTATCAGAAACACTACGAAAATTTTTACATTTACCGTCACAATTACGGTATTAAAGAACGTTGTGTAACTTGGGTATTATGAGCTGAGACTAAAACTGGTGATTATTATTCTTTAATCTGAAGTTCATGTGAATCGAAGGATGAAATTACACGTAAACTCGTATATATATTCTATAGTTAAAACAGACTTAATCATTTCTCTGTCTCTTATAGCAGTTATGAAGATATGAAGAAACAATAATTAAAACTATAAGGCGCCTCGACTCTAGAACTAAATCGTTGTAAATGAAACTATTAAAGGGACGAACAAGATTTGATATCAAATACTCTTTCATGGCAAGAAATAACAATTCCAAATCTGAATTGGAAAATTACTGCAAGAAACTACAATTGCAGTACAAATAGAAAATTTTTCAAGGTAAAAACGCAACTCTGATTCCGATATTAAAGGCAAATATTAGGGCAACAATCTTTAATTATAACAATAACAGGAAACGTTATATCGAAACAACAATCTATGATTGTAACACTTATAGAAAACATTTACTGAGACAACAATCTATGATTGTAACACTTATAGAAGACATTTACTGAGACAACAATCTATAATTATAACACTATTAGGAAAGGTTTGACTGAAACAACAATCTATAATTATAACACTAATGGGAAACATTATACTGAGACAACAATCTACAAATAGGAAACATAATACTGAGATAAAATCTATAATTATAACACCAATAGGAAACATTATAGCTGGAGAACAATCTATAATTATAACATTGATAGGAAACATTATAATCAGACAACAATCTATAATCATAACACTAGTAGGAAACATTATACTGAGACAACAATCTAGAATTATAACACTAATAGGAAATATTTATTATATTGAGACAATAATTTATAATTCCGGTGCTAACATAATATATTACAATAAGAACCCCTAATTTTAGTATTAACTAATATCATTAAAGCAGAATCACTATAACTCCAACACTAATGAAAAATAGTAAGATAATAAACTCTGATCCTCGTATGTTGCTGAATATTTTCATCAGTTGTTGCATTATAAAAGTAGCAGTCATTTCTGCTATTATGTTAGGAGAAGCTGATCAGAAAGTGGGTCATCTTAAAAACTATAAATTAGGGACAACTGCTTGTAATTTTAATCTACCCTTTTAACCTACATCTAACATGTATGAGGCACTCTATATATCGGAAGAAGTTGACACATCTGTATAAGTAATTGAAATATTCCATAAAATATTGGATGTTTCCTCAACCTATATTGCGTTAGTGTTTGTGCCACCTATGTTCTGTATATACAACCAAACAAGAGTAATTTTGGTAATATTTATTTCCCTTGAACAGGTAACAGCTAAACACTTCCGTCGACAATTCGAGCAAAATAAATTCTAAAATTAATTGCTGTTTAATTAATATTTTCAACTTTTAAAAGTGTCGTATTTTTATAACAATTTTTTATCCAAATATTGTCGAAAATGTAATAAAGTAATCGTCACTAAATTTCATAAGTGGGTATTTAATAAATGGGTATCCATCAGATATTAGAATATGTTCATTTCGACCATTTTCTTGGTTTTTCTGATAAAGCGGTAATTATGATTCACTTTTCAAGGCGTTACTGAATTATTGGTCTGGTTCACATTGGTCACAAGGCTTATTACGAATATTCTTTTTTGAGGTAGGTCGTGTAAAACGTTTCTAAACGTACATAAGTTATACTCTTTCAAAGTCTTTATTGCTTAAGTCTATTACTCAACAATAACCATTGTTATTTCAACGTTTGTACTATTTAAAACTGTTACTCAGTGATAGCCACTATTGTTTTAACGTCTGTGTTATTAAAGATAGCCATCGTTATTTCAATGTCGGTATTATTTAAGAATGTTACTCAATAACAACCACTATTATACATGTAAAAACGGCTGGTTTGGGTTGAGGAGCGAACAACGTTTCGACCTTCTTCGGTCATCATCAGGTTCACAGGGAAAAAAAGAGATAACTGACCAATAGCTGACCACACGTTTGAAGGAGTTGCGTAACTGAGTGTAGGAATGTAGAGGGCATGCTTAGATTATATTTATTAATATAGGTATAAAGGTGTTCCTTTGTGTTGGTTTATTTTGGGCTCGAGTTGTTGTGTAAGTAATGCTTCTATAATTTTGCGTTTGTCTATATTTGTTTCTTTATTTAGTATTTGGGTATTTTCTATGGTTATGTTGTGTTTATTTGATTTGCAGTATTTGAAAACGTGTGAAGGTGACTTTTTATGTTTTTTGAATCTGGTTTCCATTTTTCTACTTGTTTCTCCAAAATAAAAGTCGTGGCAGTTATCACATTGTATTTTATAAATAATGTTGGTGTGGTGTTTGTCAGTGTAGTAATAACCATTATTCTTCCAAGGTCTGTATTGTCAAATGCTATTGCTGAAAAATAACCATTACTGTTTCAATGTTTGTATTATGCATTGCTGGTACTCTACAATAACCATTATTGCTTGAACGTCTCTATCACTTAAGGCTGTCACTCAACAATAGCCATTATTGTTTCAGCGCCTGTGTATTCAGTACTGTTATTCTACAATAACCATTATTGTTTCAATGTCTATAATATTCAGTACTGTTACACTACAATACCCATTATCATTTCAAGATCTGTATTATTAAATGCTACATAATGGCAACAATAGCCATTACTTTTTCAATGTTTTCATTATTCAGTGCTGTTACTCTACAATAACCACTATTGTTTCAACATCTGTACTAATTAAGGCTTAGCTCAAAAAGACCAAGATACTACAATCAAATATATCACAAAATAATTTTGAACTAAGACACTAAAATGAAATGTATCGCTCCCTAATTTGGGACTGTTAGACTAAAATGAAAGACATCACTGACTAGTTTTGGGCAATTTCAAAAAAAATAAAAATATCACTACCTAATTTTGGACTGATACACTAAAATGAAATACATATCTTCACAATATTGCACTGACACATTAAAATCAATCATATTACTCCCTACTTTTAGACTGATACACTAAAATGAAAGATATCACTCCCGAATTTCGTATTGATACACCAAAATGAAATGTATCTCTCCCTTATTTTTCAATGCTATACTAAAATGAAATATACCACTCCCTTATTTTGGAAACATACACAAACTAAAGTAAAATATATCTTTTTCAAAATTTTGGACTGATACACTAAAGTAAAAGCTTTCTCTCCCTGATTTTGCATTGAAGCACTAATATAAAATACAATTCTCCCTTATATTGCACTCATACACTAAATTGAAACATACCACTCCCTATATTTGGACAGATACACTCACTAGAATGAAAAAGATTACTCCGTAATTTTGGACTGACCCACTAAAATAAAGTACACCACTATTTAATTAAGGGCTCATACACTAAAATGAAATATTACACGACTTAATTTTGGAATGATGTACTAAAATGAAATACATCGTTACCTTATTTTCGACTGACACAATAAAATGAAATATATCACTCCCTAATTTTGGACTATACACATAAATAAAAGACATCATTCCCTAATTGTGCACAAAAATGAAATATTTTCCTAACTGATTTTGAGCTCATCCGCTAAAATTAAATATATCACTCTCTAATTTTGGACTAATACCCAAAAATGAAATATATTTCTCCCTATTCTTCGACTGATACACTGAAATGAAAGGTATCACTAACAAATTTTGGACTGCTACATTAAAATTAAATACATTACGACCTAATGTTGTACTGATACACAAAATTGAAATACATCTCTCCATAATTTTGCAATGACATACTAAAATTAAATATATCACTACGTAACATTGGTCTCATAAACCAAAATGAAATTTAACATTACCTAATTATGAGATGATAAACTAAAATGAAACATGTCACTACCTAATTTTGGACTGTCACACTCAAATGAAATATATCGCTTTTTCATTCTGGACTCATAGACTAAAATGAAATATATGACTACCTAATAATAAGCTCATACACTAAAATAAAATATATTACTACCAAATTTTGGACTGAAAAAGTGAAACGAAATATATATCTTCCGAATTTTCAACTGATACACTAAAATAAAATATATCACTCTCTAATTTTGGGGTGATACACTAAAATGAAAGATATAACACCCTAATTTTTGACAGATATACACACTAATTTGAAATATACCATTGCCTAATTGGGAAATTTGCGACTGATACACTAAAATCAAAAATGTCCCAAACTAATTTTGGACTAGAAGACTACAATCAAAATATATCACTCCGTAATTTTGGACCGTTACACTAAAATAAAT
The DNA here is from genome assembly GCA_011833715.1 of Carcinoscorpius rotundicauda. NCBI lineage: Eukaryota > Metazoa > Arthropoda > Merostomata > Xiphosura > Limulidae > Carcinoscorpius > Carcinoscorpius rotundicauda. The sequence continues at coordinate 58,765,507 of CM022398.1, forward strand.
ATATAACGACCTAATTTCCGACTCATACACTAAAGTGAAAAATAAAACACCCTACCTTTGGGCTGTTCAACTAATATCACTATCTAATCTTGTATTGATACAATAATATAAAATATATCACGCCCTAAATTTGCGCTGATGAATTAAAATGAAATATACCTCTCTTTAATTTTGGAATTTTATACTAAAATGAAATATATCACACCCTAATGTTGGACTGTTACACTAACGCAAATGTATAACGACCTAATTCTGGACTGATACACTAAAATGAAAGATATAATACTCTAATTTTGGACTTTTATACAAAAATGAAGTTTATCACAACTCAATTTTTTTACTGATCTACTAAAATGAAATACATCACCATCTAATTATTGTATCATACAATAACAAAAAATATCACTCCCTAATTTGGGACTAATAAACGAAAACGAAATATATTTCTTCCTATTTTTGAGATGATACACTAAAATAAAATGTATCACTTCCTAATTTTGGACTGAAATAATGAAATAAAATGTATCACAACCTAATTTTGGACTGTTACACTAAAATGAAATATGTTACTACATAATTATGAGCTCATAAACTAAAATTAAATATACCACTACCTAATTTCGGACTGAAAAACTAAAACGGAATATATCTCTACCTAGTTTTTAACTAATATACTGAAATAAAATGTATCATTACCTACTTTTTGACTAATACACTAAAATGAAAGATATCACTCCTGAAATTTGTACTGATGCACTAAAATAAAATGTATTTCTCCCTTATTTTGCAAAGTTATACTAAAATGAAATATATCTCTTTCACAATTTGGGACTGATACACTAAATGGAAGACATAACTCCCTAATTTTGAACTGATATACTAAAATGCAATATATCACTACCTAATTAAGAACTAATACATTAAAATAAAGTATGTAACACAATAATTTTGAACTGATATATTAAAATAAAATATATTACTATCTAATTAAGAACTGATCTATTAAAATAAGATATATCGCATACTAATTTTGCACTGACACTCTAAAATGAAATATGTCACTCTAATTTTAAGCAGAAAAACTAAAACAAAACATATTTCTCCCTTATTTTGCACTGATACACTAAAATGAAATATATCCTTCCCTAATTGAGAACTGATACAATAAAACGAAATATATCTCTTCCGAACTTTGAACTGTTGCACTAAAGTGAAACGTATCTGTCTCAAATTTTGAATTAATACACTTAAATAAAAATATAATTTACTAATTTTGGGCTGAAACACTAAAATGAAATATATCACTCACTAATTTTGGACTGTCAGACTGAAATGAAAAACATCACTAACTAGTTTTGGGGCACTTTCACTAAAATCAAGCATATCAGTACATAATTTTGTATTTATACACTAAAATGAAATATATCACGATCTAATTTTTGTCTTATAAACAAAAATGAACTACATCTGTCCAAAATTTGCCAATGATATACTAAAATAAAATATATCACTACGTCAAATTGGGCTTATAAACTAAAATGTAATTTTTAATTACCTAATAATGAGCTGATGCACTAAATGAAGCATATTACTACTTGAATTTGGACTGAAAAAGCAGAACGAAATAAATCTCTACCTAATTTGGGACTGTTGTAATAAAATAAAACGTAACATTCCCTAATTTTTGACAGATACACACACTGGCCCCCCAGTGGCTCAGCGGTATGTCTGCGGACTTACACGCTAAAATCCGGGTTTCGATACCCGTGGTGGGCAGAGCACAGATAGCCCTTTGAGCAGCTTTGTGCTTAATTTGAAACAACAACAACAACAACAAATACACACACTGAAATGAGATATGCCACTGTCTAATTGGAGAATCATGCACTAAAATGAAATATATCTCTCCCTAATTTCGAATTGTTTTACTAAACTGAAATGTATCTCTCCGGAGTTTTTAACTAACACACTAAAATAAAAAAAAATATTCTTAACTATTTTTGGACTAAGACACCACAATAAAATATATCACTAACTAATTTTGAGCAAAGACACTAAAATAAAAATATCATTAACCAATTTTGGACTACTAAGACACTAAAATGAGATATATCACTCTTTATTTTGGACTGTTACACTAAAATAAATGTATAACGACCTAAGTTTGGATTATTACACTAAAATATGTATATAACGACCAAATTTTGTACTGATACACTAAAATCAAATATATCACTACTTAATTTTGTATTGATACAATAATATGAAATATATCACGACGTAAATTTGCACTGACAAACGAAAATGAAATATATTTTTCCCTATTTTGGAGATGATACACTAAAATATAAGGTATCACTAAATAATTTTGAACTGTTACACTAAAATTAAATATATCACGCCCTAATTTTGGGCTGATAAACTAAAATGAAATATATCACTACCTAAGTTTGGGCTCTTTCACTAAAATGAAATATTTCACTAACTAATTTTGGACTGATAAACTAAAACGAAATATATCTTTTCCTAATCGATTTGAATTTATCCATTTCATTTTTTCTTAATTTATCATGAATTAGAACTTTTCCAAGGTCTCTGTTAGGGTTTAGCCGTATATTTACATTTTTTGTTAGTGTTTCGTTTTATTTTCTTTGGCGAACTGAATTTACTCATCACATTATTTCGTCATTTATTATGAATATAAACTGTTCATGACACCTACGAGAATATTGTCTTGATGAAAGTGACCTGTGTTGGTTTTGTCGTGGGTCTGAGCTTGTATATGACATCTTTTGGTGTTTTGTCTTGAGAATGTGCTCATGAAATCTGTGAAGGTTTTGTCTTGGATTTGAACGTGTTCATGGCGTCAAGATTTTGTCATAAATTTGAACTTGTCCATGACATTTGTGGGGTTTTGTAGTGGATTTGAGTTTGTTCATGACATCTGTTGGCGGGGGCTCATACATTTGAACTTGCATAACTTTATGTTCAGTTGAATGCGTGATATACATTGTAATCTAATGTATTCATGACATTTTAAAAATATATCATTCAAAAGAAAATTTGAAACCCATTTTCCTCTAAATGTTTAACTTTCAACTTAGTTTGTTACTCTAGCGACTTCTTAACACAGTGACGTTTATTAATTAAACACGTGTAAGCTCCATTTAAAGTTAGTTGTCAAATAACACGAGAAAGAAATATGACGTAACTGGTTTTTAATAACGACAGATTGTGGAATTCCGATTAACCAATACTTCAGTGATCCAAATCGAACTTTGAAAAGTTATTATGAAATGGTGATGGATCCATGATTGTAATCAGATGAATTTAAATAGTGGCTTAAAGATCACCACCAGTAGACGAGACTATTGTTTTATGTGTTGCATTTTCTCTCGAGTAATGGTATTTAATGGACATACAGATGTACCACGAAGATGCAAAGCCATTCTAGCTGTCTGATACGGACCTTCGTGTTATTACGCCACTTTCTTTTGGTGTTTCCAATTTTTTCTCCAACCACTGAATGTATATTAAGAGAAAAGTTATTAAGCCTAATCAGCAAACGTGTCAATTCGCAATGATCTTTACACATCAGGCTCACTTCTCCTAGGATATCACATACAATTAAAGTCAGCTAGTTAACAGAACTCACCGCCAATACTTGGGATGCTTTTGTCTGACAGAATAGTGGGTTATAACCGTCACATTTATAAATCATTCACCGTCCTATAAGTGCAAATCGTGTTTTTGCGAACCTTCAGATTCATAGTCCGAGCACGCTTACTAATAAGTTACGTCCGTCCTGGTCTATGTTAGCATCACTTTATTAGAGTAACTAGAATAATTTCATTCTGTGACAGGCTGAGCAGGTGAAGGCTTTTTCTTTCGGCTGAGTATCTCCTAACTGTAAAACGTAGCTATCACAAACAATCAAAACTAATAAGAATGACAAAATTGACAACAACACCCAGTTTGTAATAAGGCTAGCTATATAAAGGAGCACATGATTCTCAAACTAACTATATGCCGAAAGTTGATAAGGCATTTATTATTAGTAGGCCTAATATTTATCATAAAAATCACGTAAACAGACCTTTTTTCACATTTTCTAAATTTGTTTATATCGAACCATACAGCCTAGCTAGCGTTCTAGCGTTCGAAAAAAGGTTTTCTGTTCAGTGGCTTGTGAAAATAGGCCTGGCATGGCCTAGCGCGTTAAGGCGTGCGCTTCGTAATCTGAGGGTCGCGGGTTCGCGCCCGAGTCGCGCCAAACATGCTCGCCCTCCCAGCCGTGGGGGCGTTATAATGTGACGGTCAATCCCCCTATTCGTCGGTAAAAGAGTAGCCCAAGAGTTGGCGGTGGGTGGTGATGACTAGCTGCCTTCCCTCTAGTCTTACACTGCTAAATTAGGGACGGCTAACACAGATAGCCATCGAGTAGCTTTGTGCGAAATTCCAAACAAACAAGGCTTGTGAAATAACATTTTATGTACCTGTGATATAAAAGCCGAAACGTACAAACTAAGATTATTACCATTGAAAGAAAGACCCCTTAGACTACGTGATGTTCGTCACGAATTATGCTATTATTGTCATTAGACCAGATTTGCGACAGACACTATCCATAACGAAATTGCCTTTGTTGAAAGTTCTTTGTTTTTCCCATACTATGTGTTGTTATTTCAGGATTTTAAACATGTAAAAGGGTTGTCATGACAACAGATAGAAGTAAAGACGTCTTAAGTCTTCATATATATTTAAGCTGTCCCCATGGTTACCGTGTAACAACATTATGTCTAATGCTCATATTTTAATCTGAAAATATAATCTGACAACATATTTTGCAAAACCTTCACTTGAAGAAGATTGCCTTCATAATATTTCTAATTAATAAAATGATCTCCACGTGCTCGTAACTTATGTAACATGACACCTGCTGGTTTTACAGACACATTACCTGTCATTTTTAATATAATATACTAAAATATACACACACTAAAATGAAATACATCACTATCTAATTATTGTCTCACACAATAAAATGAAATATATCACTCCCTAATTTTGGACTGATACACATAAATGAAAGATATCACTTCCTAATTTGAAACTAATAAACGAAAATGAAATATATTTCTTCCTATTTTGGGGATGATACACTAAAATAAAATGTATCATTTCCTAATTTTGGACTGAAATAGTGAAATAAAATGTATCACAACCTAAGTTTGGACTGATACACTAAAATGAAATATATCACTCCCGACGTTTGTAATGATGCACTAAAATGAAATGTATCTCTCATTTATTTTGAAATACTATAGTAAAAAGAAATATACTACTCCCTTCATTTGGACACAAACTAAAATGAAATATATGTCTTTCATAATTTGGGACTGATACACTAAAATGGAATACATCACTCCCTAATTTTGAACTGATATACTAAAATGCAATATATCACTACCTAATGAAGAACTAATATATTAAAATAAGATATATCACAAATTAATTTTGCACTGACACACTAAAATGAAATATATCACACTAATTTTGGACAGAAAAACTAAAACAAAACACATTTCTACCTTATTTTGCATTGATACACAAAAATGAAATATACCACTCCTTAATTTGGGACTGATGCACTAAAACGAAATTTATCGCTCCCTAACTTTTAACTGTTACGCAAAAATGAAAAATATCATTCCTAAATTTTGGACTGATCCACTAATATAAAAATATCACTAACTAATTTTGGACTGATCCATTAAAATAAAAATATCACCAACTAATTTTGTACAGTTTGTAATAAGGCTAGCTGAATAAAGGAGCACATGATTCTCAAACTAACTATACGCCGAAAGTTGATAAGGCATTTGTTATTAGTAGGCCTAATATTTATCGTAAAAATCACGTAAACAGACCTTTTTTCACATTTTCTAAATTTGTTTATATCAAACCATACAGCCGAGCTAACGTTCTAGCGTTCGAAAAAAGGTTTTCTGTTCAGTGGCTTGTGAAATAACATTTTTATGTACCTGTGATATAAAAGCCAAAACGTACAAACTAAGACTATTACCATTGAAAGAAAGGCCCCTTAGACTACGTGATGTTCGTCACGAATTATGCTAATATTGTCATTGGACGAAATTTGCGATAGAAACTATCCTGGCCTAGCACGTTAAGGCGTGCGCTTCGTTATCTGAGGGTCGCGGGTTCGCGCCCGAGTCGTGCCAAACATGCTCGCCCTCCCAGCCGTGGGGGCGTTATAATGTTACGGTCAATCCCACTATTCGTTGGTAAAAGAGTAGCCCAAGAGTTGGCGGTGGATGGTGATGACTAGCTGCCTTCCCTCTAGTCTTACACTGCTAAATCAGGGACGGCTACCACAGATAGCCTCGAGTAGCTTTGTGCGAATTTCAAAAACAAACAAACAAACAAGAAACTATCCATAACGAAATTGCCTTTGTTGAAAGTTCTTTGTTTTTCCTATCGTATGTGTTGCAGTACTTAAGACAATGGAAATTAACTTAGTGGACAAGCTGTTGGATGTATTGGATTCTCAACTTTAGGTGCTGTTGGGCGTTATGGCGTAGAAGGTCTAAGAATCCTGAATAACATGAACAGAGTGGAGGAACTGTTGGGTGTTCTGGTCTTTCAGAGTGAGGAATATTCTCCAACAACTAGAGTGTGGAGGCACTGTTGGGCGTTCTGTTTTCTCAGGGTTACAAATCTTGTCCAACGGATGCAGGTGGAGGTATTTTTGGGTGTTATGGCGTACCAGTTCTAAAAATCTTTAGTAACACGTTCAGAGTGGAGGCACTATTGGATGTTCTGAATTGTCGTGGTAAGGAATCTTGTGTAACAGCTACAGGTTGTAAGTATTTTTAAGTGTTATAGGTTGTCAGGGTTAGGAATTTTGTGTAATAGGTAGGTACAAGGTCGAGGTACTTTTAATTGTTATGGGTAGTCAGAGTTAGGAATCTTGTCTAACCGTTACAGGGAGAATTCGTGATGTTATATAAGCATCTAGGCTCAAAAAGTCTTGATAAAAATGAATAAAAACCCTATAACCCGAGCGATATCTAAAAGTAAATCTTTCATCTTCAGAGGCAAACTGGAAACTTACAGGGAGGAGGGGCCTGGCATGGCTAGGTGGTTAGGGCGCTCGACTCTTAATCTGAGGCTAGAGAGATCAAATCTCCGTAACACCAAAAATGTTCGTCCTTCTGGCGTGATAACGTTATAACATGACGGTCAATTCAATTATTTGATGGTAAAGAGTAGCACAAGATTTGGCAGTGTATGATGTTGACTAGGTGCCTTCTCTTATGTCTTAAACGACTAAATTAGGGACGGCTAGCGCAGATAGCCCTCGTGTTGGTTGACGCGAAATGAAAACAAAACAAACAAGGAGTAGGTATTTTTGGGGCAAAAGAGGTTTTTTGCACATGACCTTCCCGGGTATAAAATTTTCAACATACCCAAATACCCAATAAGAACAAGCGAAGTATTGTTAGGTGTTTTAGTCTATTCAATTCTGGATACGGTAACTAATCAATGGAAGATTTATCCCCTGCTAATCAATAAAAGATTTATTTTCTGTTAATGAGTAAATGGCTTATCCTTGTTAATCAATGAAAGGTTTAATCCCCATTCATGAGTATATGTTTTATTCTTTGTTAATCAATAAATAATTTAATTACTCTAATCTACGATAGATTTTAGCACTGCTGAATAAGTAATTAGTAACAAACTTACAAAGATATTAAAACAATGAAACAAACGTCTCAGTTAATGCATCAGGCTATTCAAAAACAATAAAAACGAATGCAAGCCCTATGTAAAACAACGTGTACGTCCGTTGGCACGAAGAATAAAATATTCATGTAAAATAAAAAATACCATATCTGAACTGTTCTTATTGATTCGGAATTCTCTTTTAACATTGAAGAATAAAACATGTTTTATAAACAACTCTTTGGTTTATGTGTATCGTGTAGGTCCACGAGTGACGGATATTGGAATGGAAGACAGAGATGTAAATAATTAATAAGCAGCCACTGGCAAACTGTTGGTTGTTGTGGTGAAATATTCCATGAAGGAATGTGTGGTGGTGTAGATAATCCTTCAAATGTGACAAACTGTTGGTTGTCATGGTGTGGTATGTGTTGATGCAGATATCCCTTTAAAATGTGGCCAGCTACTGTTTGTTATGTTGAGATATCTGGTGAAGCAGATTTTCCTTCAAGTGTGACCAACTGTTGGCTGTCATGATGGGATATCTGACGATGCAGATATTCCTTCAAATACGTCATAAGCCAAAATAAGATGCAATCAAGGAAAAAGTTGGCAAGTAACTCTTCCGCGCAGCCTTGCTTGTCATTAAGTCAAAGATAAACCGAGTAAACCGAAAACAAACTGGGGGAAAGCGACAGTAGACCATCACTGTAATACTCTTGAATGTGATGGGTCGCAAAAACACAAATAAAGGTAACATGGATTCCGTGTTGGAACATCTAGTAAAAGAAATCGACATGTCAGAGGTCAGTAGAAAATCATCATAGTGTTATATGCAGGAGGTGGACTTCATGAAAAAGGAATTAGAACAGTTCTAGACAGTCAATAAAGAAGGTTATTATGCTGTTCTAGATAGGGTAAGTACTCATAAAGTTTAGAACCAAACCACTTTATTCCTCAGTTAAGCAGACCTGTTCTCCTACAGCCGGACACCAATAAAACGATTCAGATACTGATTTCATCAGAATGAGTTACGAGTTCCACAAATAAAAAGACTCAAGCACTACGATTTCATACGAGTAACTTATAAATCCCCCAAATAAAAAAGATTCAGGTGCAATGATTTCACACGAGGAAGTTAAAAATGATGCAAATAAAAATGGATTCACAAGGAATTTTTTGTTGTTAACAACTCAAATTGAAGCTCGTAAAATAAAATAAACTTTACATAGTTGCTCGACGCAAACGTCACACCGACTGTTATTACTCTACAGCAAAGTGTATTTCAACTTCTGTATAGAAATTTATTACATACATAATTACTCTGTTATTGCCATAGTAACAGGCAAACAATATTTACCATTCTAACAGGCACAGAATATATACTACGGTAACAATCATCGAATACTTTCAGTAATAATTGTCAGACTGTTTAACACAGTTACGGCTACATACAATTAATTCTAGTAACGGTGATACTATATTTATATTTACCATAGTTATGATGAGAATATATTTACCATAGTAACAGTGACTATGTTTACTGCAAAAGAATAACGTTCGCGTACTTCCTTTTGAATTGTCAAAATAAAATGATATTCTAATATATTAATTAAAATTACTATCCCTTTGCTCTAACACTTGCCAAATTTGTGCACGAAGATAACTCGTCACACGTTTTGCTTCGTGTCTTTCGATTTACAGCAGGACTTACAAAGAAGAGAAGAACTACTTCAGAGTACAAAGAGAACACTGATGGAAACCCGACATCAGCTGCTTTCTGTAATGATTTGTAACACTGAATTGGCAGGATTTCCAGCCGGATGGAAAATGTATAATGGAGAAACGGATAACAGGAGAAAGTGAAGAAAGCAGAAAACTCCATTTACTGGTTTCAACCAGGGGTGATAATCCTAGGGATGTTCGTGAATTACATTTAGACGTTAATGGTTCCTCTATGGTGAAGAAGTTTTCTGCCTGATTGCCCTTCATGAAATGGGAATAAGGTGTGGTTCTAACAATGTATTATACGTACATTTTATTTTCTTAGGTTCAATGTCTGAGCATTACGTTTATTGTAACAAATATAATACCAGCAATGTTACTGGCTGTTCTGAACTAATGTATCATTAAACCGAAACATGACCATAGTTAAGGAACTAGTAGCGAATAGCACAAAGACCAATATGAACATTGATAGAAATTAGCAGTTTTTCTGTTTCACGTGTACTTTCTGTGTTTTAAAATGTCGCATAAAAGAATTTTGACCCTAGTTTTATAATTGAGCCTGAAGTGACTTAATGATTAACATTCAGGTCAATGGTTTAGATGTCAAAGTTTCGAGACTGTCTTGTGCTACTGAACACGTTCCATAACTTTCAACTATGGGCGCGTTATAAGAGTAATGGTCAACCTCTTTATTTGATCGTTAGGGAAGTTTTAAACTAGGACTAGGCCCCCAAGTGGCACAGCAATATGTTTGCGAGCTCATACCTCTAGAAACCGTGAGCAGAGCACAAATAGTCTATTGTGTAGCTTTGTGCTTAATTCTAAACCAACAATCCCAAACCCGTCCATCACTCTCTTAACTGTATCAGTTCTAGTTTCACTTTCACCAGTTTTTATTTCAATTGTATTAGTTTAAAAATTTCTTTACATCAGTTCTAAACCTGTCAGTATCAGTTCTTTCTTCAATTATATCGAATCTCATTTCAAGTGTGCCATGTCTTTCTTCATCAGTTCTCATTTTAACAGTATCAGTTTGTGTTTGTAAAGTTTCAATCAGTACGAGCGAGTCGCCAGCCTGCACGTGCTCATTCTCTCACCAAGAATCACGACCTAGGTAAACGTTCCTACAAATCAATATGAGGTTTTTACTTTAGAATGGTTTTAAAATAAGCATATTATGTCGCTAAGTAAAACGGGTTGTGTTCGGAGATTCAGTAGGGGCTGTATAGTTATGTAGAGTTTTATTTAACTATAACTCAGAGGTTATATCGGAATATGAATTAGGTTTTCCGTGTTACAAACAATGAAATCTTTTATTTGATAATTGATTAGAAGTTCTCTTTGACGATTATTTATTAATTACAATCAACAAGGGTCCGGTTAAATATGGGTTCTATTTAACAGTTGAATAGCTGTTGACCATGAACAATCCTTAAGATACATTTTTGAATACTTTCACTGAATATATGAAAGGTGTCAGGTAATTATCGGAATTAGTATGGTATCGTACTCAAAATTTTGTCGGAAAAGCTCACCAAACGAGACAACAAAGTGGGATAATTATCAGTAATTGTCAGGATTTTGAAGACATAACTTGATTTGACAAGGGGAAACACACTGATACCGTAAAAGCATTTTCTTTTCATAGGAAACAAAAAGTAAAGTTGGTTTTATAGATAAACAAAAAGGGCTATCTGTGCTGTGCTCACCAGTTTCTATTGGTATAGATTCGCAAACATACCGTTGTGCTACTAGGGGACTGTTTTCGCTGAGTAACGACAAGTTTATTACTTTATCAACTTCTTAGATATTTACTTTCTCAGATGTAGACTACTGTATGTTGCACAAAACACAATTCAATTTATCAAAATTAATTTTTAACTAACTCTTTAGAAGTAGACACCGATGTTTACCTGCTTTTGTTTAGTTTTCATTTCCAACTTGGATACTCAGCTTTGTTTATTACAGACCATGTGACCATTGATATTATTAATCAATCTTTTCTATATGCAATCTTAAATAGGCATGCAGCATATTCACCTCATTAAACTCTATTTGAGAAGACAAAGTAAGAAAACAGCAGACCGTAACATATAACTATTTATGAGAATACAATATAACGTTTCACCAGATACAATTGCTTTTCTTCAGCATTTCGTTTGGTGAAAATTTACAAACGAAAACGTTTCACTGATAAAGCCATATGACATATACTGTACTCATTGAGACTAAAATTTAACCATGCCATCATAACAGTTTGTTAAATTCTCAGATTAAATCTTTCGACCAGAATAATAATGCTATGCTACAGCGTTTCAGTACGTAAAGCTACATGACAGTAGCATTTCACCGGATTAGCATTGTAATGCTATCAGACGACAACATTTCGTTTGGTAGAACTGTCAAACTATAAGTTTCGCAAAATAAACTGTCAAACTAAAACAAGGTTAAACTGCCAGACTACAACATTTCACAAGGTTAAACAGTCAGACTACAGCATTTCACAAGATTAGCCCGTCATACTACATTTCACATGGTTAAAGTCAGACTACAACACTTCACAAGATAAACTGTCAGATCACAACATTTCACAAGATTAAACTGTCAGACTGCAAGACATTACAAAAAAACTGTCAGACTACATTTCATAAAGTTAAACTGTCAGATTACAATATTTCACGAAAGGTGAACTGTCAGACTATAGCATTTCGCAAGATAACATGTCACATAGCAATATTTCATAAAGTTAAAATTTCAGACTACAACACTTTACAAGGTTAAAATGTCAGATTACAACATTTCACAATTAAATTGTGAAATTGTTAAATTGTCGAACATTGTAATGAGGACTATATATAAAGTGTTTTTATTTAAGCAGAAAAACGCGTATCCTGATTGGTTTCCTTGCGTTCTGACGTAACAGCAGTTAAATGCTTGTTTCAGAAATCATAGTTTTGTTCAATGGTTTTCAGCACTCACGTTATAATATTCGTCCAATGTATTTATAACGTGATCATTTGAAAGCGTTATTTTCAAAACATGTTTTTAACGCAATAATTTGGCCCTCTATATTGTTGCAAGTGGTATAAGCAGCAAAATGAACATAAAAAGTGGACCAGGGTGTTTCCAGTGTTTCTTGATTAAATTACCCACTTTGATATAAAGTCTTTACTGGGTTTGTCCCTTTACATCAATTGGGTCGTTTTTTCTACATTTTTATCCAGTTCTTTCAGAGAAACCCAAAAACTGACGACAAGAGTTCCTAACAAGTTATATTCCCTTTAGTTTACAAGTTCAAAACTAAAATCGGTCTTAGATATCTGAACCATAACAAATCTTAACTTTAACAGATGTTGACTTGCCATGAACTTAACGCAAACACCCAAGAGTTGAGCTGCAATTTTTATGCAATCTTTTGCTTTCAAACACTTTAAAAATAACTGTTAAACACTTTAATTGTGCCTCAGTTTAATGGTTATTTTAACAAAGCATTTAAAATATACAGCCGAATGTAATTGTTAGTTAACCCAAAATTTAAGATATGTAACCAAGTGAAATTGTTATTTAAAATAACATTTAAAACATGCATACAAATGAAACTGCTACTTTTAGGCAGAACATTGAAAACAAAACTTTGAAGGAATAGCATGGTTACGTTAGATCAAAATAACTTATAGGGCAGATATTAGTTATTTCATAGTCTAAAATAATTAACCAGGGTAGGTATTAGCTATTTCATAGACTAAAATAATTTACCAGGGCTGGTATTAGTTATTTCCTATCCCAAAATAATTCACCAGGGCAGGTATTAGTTATTTCGTACCTCAAAATAGCCCCCAGTGGCTCAGCGGTATGTCTGCGGACTTACACGCTAAAATCCGGGTTTCGATACCCGTGGTGGGCAGAGCACAGATAGCCCATTGTGTAGCTTTGTGCTTAATTCAAAACAACAACAACAACCTCAAAATAATTCACCAGAGCAGGTATTAGCTATTTCGTATCCCAAAATAATGCATAAGGCAGATATTAGTTATTTCATAGTCTAAAATAATTAACTAGGGAGGTTGTTGTTTTGAATTAAGCACAAAGCTACACAATGTGCTCTGCCCACCACGGGTATCGAAACCCGGATTTTAGGGTGTAAGTCCGCAGACATACCGCTGAGCCACTTGGGGGTAACCAGGGAAGGTATTAGCTATTTCATAGACTAAAATAATTCACCAGGTAGGTATTAATTATTTTGTAGCCTAAAATAATTAAACAGGGTAGATATTATTTATTTCATAGCCCAAAGTAATCCATCAGGGCGAGTATTAATTGTTTCATAGCCCAAAATAATCCATCAAGGCAGGTAATAGCTATTTCATAGCCCAAAGTAATCCATCAGGGCAAGTATTAGTTATTTCATAGACCAATATAATTAATCAGGGTAGATATTAGTTATTTTATAGCTCAAAAATAATCCATCAGGGTAAGTATAGTTATTTTATAGCCCAATACAATCAATCAAGGCAGGTATTAGTTATTTCATAGCCCAATACAATCAATCAAAGCAGGTATTAGTTACTTTATAACCCAATATATTCAATCATGGCAGGTATTAGTTATTTTCTAGCCCAATATACTCAATCAGGGCAAGTATTAGTTATTTCATAGCCTAATATAATAAATCAGGGCAGATTCGCCTACACTCAAAGATCGGATATAAAAAAACTCACTGTCTGAATCATGTTACAACACCAGACGTATTTTGAAAGTAGAGGAAAGACGAAAGATAAAAAAATACAGCTAGATCAATGGGAGAAGGTAGATGGAATACAGTATCAGGTGGTAAGATTCCAAATAGGTTTGTACGCGTGCGGTCAGTTACTGTATGGTATTTCATAAATGTACATCAATACTACATTAATTCCTGAGGAAGATTCTCGAATACCTTCTGTAAGTTCTATTTTTTATTTTTAAACTATATTTTGATCTTTAGTTTCAGTTACGTAAAGTTAGTTATTCGGATAGTGCTTTTAGTTGTTCCTTACATAACATTTTGAATCTATGTTTATAAAGAATATACTGAGAAAAATCTTGTTTGTTTTATTTGCTCTTTACCAAGGATTATTTAAAAAATTTGGAAAAATTCAAAAACCGGTTTATATCAAGAGGTGATGCAAGTGTATTTGTAGAATCTTTCAAGATTTGTTAGTCCAGAAAACTAAAACGAATTTAAGATTACTCAACCAAAAAATAACAAAACTGAATTATTCAATGAGTAAGATAAAGGAATTTCCGAAGGAAGTTAGATATTATATCATTTCGGCCTTGAAGAAGTGAGATAGTATGTCACTAGGACCTTCTATTGCAGAACAAACGGTGGTTAACGAAACTATTAAAAATACAACTGTAACTCTCTGATTAAAGTGACAAAACGATCAATTCACAGAAAAATAATTTACTTACGTAAGCAAAATAACAGAACAACTATTTATTTTCAATATCCAAATTGACAGGAAAAAGAACACGTTAATTATGCAAACAAATTGACATGACATCTCTTCAGCCTGATTAACCAAAGATGTACCTAATTAAATAATTTCTGTGTTGCACATCGTTCTATATAAAACATTTTGATACTAGATATAAAATATCTTATAATATCAAATTTTGGTTTCTTTTACTTTCATAGTGTCAGTTTTGGTTTGCGTTTCAGTGAAACGTCAATGAACAAGCTGTGAAACGAAACACTGAGAACACAAATTGGTATTGTTTGCTTCTAGTAGAGAAATATCTACCTAATGTAACACCAACTTGACAGAAAAAACGTTATCTAGGAAGAAAACTTATAAGACAACTAATAGTACAAAGTATTATTATCATAGATTTACAGGAGAATTATTTCGTTTGTTATTGTTTAATTAAGAAAAAACAATAGTGTTTCTTCAAAATCAAAATTAGCTCCATACTGACCGTTTGGAATATGCACAAATTTATGATGTTAAAAAAAAAAAAGATCACGTGACGTGTTACTATACGGAAGTCATATCATATTCATGAGTACAGACTGGTTTACATTTTATAGAGCAATAAATAAACGGACAAATGTCATAAGGTTCTGTCGTCTTTTTTAATTTTCTCCTATCTTAAATTTACTCAAACGACTCAACTGTTCGAATGAAATATTTATCTTACAACAGGCATTGCTGTTTCACAGAATTAATATATATAAGGTTCACAAAGTACAAAAAAGTATATTTTAGTATTTGCATAAAATAAAGTTTCTATTGGTAACTGTTTTCCTGCTACCACTAAAAATTACCAAGTCTGGTTAGCCACAATGTTATACCATGTAGTGTGGTTATCCAACACGTTATACCATCTAGTTTGGTTATCCAACATGTTGTACCATGTAATATGGTTATCCAGAGTAACACCATTTACTTTGGTATTACAATATTTTATATCACATGACTTGGTAATCCAACATGTACCATGTAATATGGTTATCTAAAGTTACACCATTTACTTTGGTATTGCAATATTTTATATCACATGACTAGGTCATCTAACATGTTATATCATCTTTTTTAGTTATCTGACGTGTTGTACAACATAGCTTGGTTTTACAACACATTACACGATTTACTTTGGTGTTACAATATTTTGTCCCAAATAACATGGTTATCCGATACATTATACCATCTAATTTGATTTTACAATATGTTGTACCATGTACTTTGGTTTCTCAACATGTCACACAATTTGCTTTGGTATTATAATATTTTATATCACATCATTTGGTTAACCAACAAGTTTACCATGCAGTTTGGTTTTAAAACATATTACATCATTTAGTTTGGAATTACAATATTTTATACCATATGACTTATTGTACCATGTAGTTTAGTTATCCAACATGTTGTACAATGTAGTTGGGTTTTACAACATGTTACAACATTTACGTCGGTATTACAATATTTTATGCTACATACCTTGGTTATCCAGCATATTGTACCCTGTACTTTCGTTTTAAATCACATAACACAGTTTATTTTCATGTTACTATATTTTATAAAACACAACTTGGTTATCCAACATATTATACCATCTAGTTTGGTTACCAAACATACTGTAACATGTCGTTTAGTTTTACAACATATTACACCATTCACTTTGTTATTACTACATTTTATATCACATGACTTGTTTATCCAACATATCGTACCATCTATTTTGATTATCCAACATTCTATACCACTTAGTTTGGTTTTACAAAATGTACATCATTTACTTTGATATTTCAATATTTTATGCCATATTACATTTTTATGCAAAATATGTTATAACAATATTTAATACCACATCACTTGGTTATTCAAAATGTTGTACCATCTAGTTTGGTTACCAAAACGTTACACAATGCAACATGGTAAAATACCATGTTTTTTTGTTTTACAACATGTTATACCATTTACTTTGGTATTGCTATATTTTGTACTGCATGACTTATCCAACATATTATATCATCTTGTTTGACAATCCAACATTTTGTACCATGCAGTTTGGTTTAACAACTCGTAACACCACTTATTTTAGTATTACTATATTTTATACAACAGCAATTGGTTATCCATCATCTTATACAATCTAGTTTGATTATCCAGCATACTATACCGTGCAGTTAAGTTTTACAACACCATTAACTTTGGTATCACAATATTTTATACCACATGACTTGGTTATCCATCATGTGATACCATCTTGTTTGGTTATGCAACATATTATAACGTCTAGCTTGGTTATCAAACATGTTACATCAATTACTTTGATATGACAATATTTTATACAACATCACTTGTTTATCCAACACATTATAATATTTAGTTTGGTTATCCAACACTTTGTACCATGTAGTTAGATTTTAAAACATGTTCCACCATTTACTTTGTTATTACAATGATTAATACCACATGATTTGGTTATTCAAAATGTTGTACCATCATGTATGGTTATCCAACATACCATGGTATCCAAAGCTACACCATTTACTTTAATATTACACTATTTTATACCACCTGACAATGTTAGTTTTTAAACATGTTGTAGCACATAGTTTAGTTCTACAACATGCTACACAATTTATTTGGGTATTACAATATTTCATGCCACATAACTTGGTTATCCAACATGTTGTACCATCTAGTTGGTTATCCAATATATTCTTCCATGTAGTTTGGGTTTATAAAACGTAACACCTCAATTACATTGTTATCCAGCACCTTATGTCACAAACATCGGTTATCCAAAGTGTTGTACCATGTAGATTGGGTTTAAAGCATGTTATACCTTTTACTTTGGTATTAAAATATTTTATATCACGTGACTTAGTTAGCCAAAACGTTTACTATGTAGTTTGGTTTTACAATTTATTACACCACTTAGTTTGGAATTACAATATTTTATACCACATGAGTGGTTATCTAAAATGTTGTACAGTGTGTTTAGTTATCCAACATATTGTACGATATAGAATGTTTTTACAACATGTTACACTATTTACTTTGGTTTTACAATATTTTATACCACATGACTTGGTTATCCTACATGTTATACTGTTTCGATTAGTTATACAACATGTTACACCATTTACATTGGTATTACAATATATTATACCACATCTTTTGGTTATCCAACATGTTGCAAGACTATTTTGGTTAATCAACATATTATACCATGGAGTTTTGTTTCACAACACGTAACACCATTCACTTTGTTAATACTATATTTTATACTACATGACTTGTTTATCCAATATATCATATCATCTAATTTGCTTATCCAACATGTTCTACCAGATAGTATGGTTTTAAAACATGTTAAACCATTTACTAAGACATTTCAATATTTTATACTTTATTACATTTTATCCAAAACATTACACCATCTAGTTTGGTTGTCCAACATTTTGTACCAGGAAGAATGTTTTACAGCACATTTCACCATTTAGTTCAAAATTACAATATTTTGTACCACCTGTCTTGGTTGCCCAATATGTTATGCCATCTAGTTTGGTTATCCAACATCTTGTACCATGTAATTTGGTTATCCAACATTTTGTACCATGTATGGTTATCCAACATTTTGTACCATGTAATTTTGTTATCCAACATCTTGTACCATGTAATTTGGTTATCCAAAGTTACACTATTTACTTTGGTTTTAAAATATTTTATACCACCTGACTTATTTATCCAACATGTTGTACCATGTAGTTTAGTTATCTAACGCGTTTATCATGTAATTTGGTTTTACAACCTATTACACGATTTTGTTTGGTACTATGATGTTTTATACCATATGACTTGGTTATCCAAAACGTTGCATCATGTAGTTTAGTTATTAACTATTCTCCACCGTGTAGTTTGGTTTTAGAACATGTTACACCATTTACTTTGGTATTACAATATTTTATATCGCATGATTTGTTATCCAACATGTTATACGATCTAGTTTTTTATCCAACATCTTGCATCATGCAGTTTGATTATCCAAAGCTACACCATTTACTTTGATATTACAATATTTCATACCACATGACTTAGTTATTTAACATGTTATACCATCTAGTTAGGTTATGCAACATGTTGTACCATTGTTTGGTTATCTGAAATGTTATACCATGCAGTTTGGTTATACAAGCTATTAATAATTTATGTTGGTATTTCAATATTTTATACCATCTTACATTTCTGTCCAACACATTACACCATCTAGTTTGATTATCCGACATGTTATACCAGGTAGAGTGATTTTACAACACATTACACCATCTAGTTTGATTATCCGACATGTTATACCAGGTAGAGTGATTTTACAACACATTACACCATTTACTTAGGAATTACAATATTTTATTCCATATGACTTAGTTATCCAGCATGTTATACCATCTAGTTCATTATCTAACATGTTGTACTATGTAGTTTAGTTTTATAACAGATAACACCCTTTATTTTGGTATTACAATATTTTATACCAAATGTCCAACATATTGAACCATCTAGTTTGGTAATACAACATTTTATACCATGAAGTTTGGTTTTATAACACGTTAACCTTAAATTTGGTATTACAACCTGTTAAACCATTTACTTTAGTATTATAACATCTTGTACCATATGAAGTGGGCATCCAACACGTTATACCATCTGGTTTGTTTATCCAAAATCCTGTACCATATAGTTTGGTTTTACAAAACGTGACACCCTTTACTCTGATATTACAATATTTCTTACGACAAGACATGCTTATCCGACAAGTCATAGCATTAACTTTGGCAGTACCAACCTAAGATGTATATTAATAGTTCTCCAAGTCACAATGCCAGTACATACAGATGGCATATATTAATAGACCCCCTAATCACAATGTCACTACATACAAATGGAATACATTGAATCTTCACAAATTCACAAAGCCCATATATACATTTAGCATATACTAATAGTTTCCCAAATCTCAATGCCATTAGATACACAGAGTATATATTAATAGTACCCCAAATAATAATGCCATTACATACATATGGCATATATTAATAGTTCCCCCTGTCACAATTATAGTACATTCATATCACATATATTAAAAGTTACTTAATTCACAATGCTGGTACATACATATGGCGTATATTAATAGTTCCCCATATCACTATGCCAGTAGATGTATATGGCATACATTAAATGTACCATAAATTAAATTGCCAGTACCTACATATGGCATTTATTAATATTTCCCCAAATCACAATGGCAGTACTTATATATAGCATGTATTAGTCGTTTCCCAAGTCACAATGCTAGTACATGCGTAAGGCACATATTAATAGTTCCTCATGTTACAATGCCAGTTTTTACGTATTGCATATATTAATACTGCCCCAAGTCACAATGTCAGTACGTACATTGGGCATATATTAATATTTCCCCAAATCACAATGCCAATACAAAGATATGTTATATTTTAATAGTTCCCCAAATCACAATGCCGGTACAATGACAATGACATAATTAATAGTCCCCAAATCACAATGCCAATACAAAAATATGTTATATTTTAATAGTCCCCAAATCACAATGCCGGTACAATGACAATGACATAATTAATAGTCCTCTCAAGTCACAATGCTGACATATATTTTTTATTTATACTTACGGTCTCCTAGAACCGCTTTAACGTAATATTTTGATATGATAATTATTGACGGTCTCCAACATATCCATAGGGGCTAAGTTCTCCATTCTATTAACTTAATATCCTAACTTCTTTATTATTGGTTTCAAGCGAACTAATGTTCGTGAAAAATCGAAAAAGGACTCAGGTTATGTTTTCTTAATCATAGGAGAAAAAGGAATTGTTAGAGGTAATTCAAGTATCTCTTTCCTACAAACACTTGAGTAGCACGTGTAGAGTGTTTCAAGCATGTTCCAAACGATTCGGGGTCGTGACTTGATTAAAATCAGCCTAATTATCAACACGCCAACATTTTATTTTGTCTTTCTGTTGGCATAACATGACTTCCAGTTGCAACATATATAGCTACCCTTCTGACCCGTATGTCTTTATACAAAGTTGGTTTGTTTTTGCTACAAGAACTCCCTGTTGTCAAGTAATTACAGAAACTGTATATTGTACCAGTTAGACAGTGTTATCTAATAATTATAGAAACAATATATCGTACCAGCTAGAGAGTTGCATCTAATAATTATAGAAACAGTATGCTGTACCAGTTAAACCGTGTGATATATTAATTACAGAAACAGTATGCTGTACCAGTTAAACCGTGTAATATATTAATTACAGAAGTAATGTGGTATGTCAGCAAAAAAAATGATTTAATAATTCACAAAACAATGAGTTGTATTGGCTAGACAGTCTTATCTAATAATGTTTTTGACTTTTCATGTCAGTTTTATATTATAAAAAATGTTTTACTTTATTATCCGAAGAGATTTCTTGAAGACATGAAAGCAGTATTTTTGGATTTATGTAATTCTTGAGAAAATCCAAAAAATGATTTCACAACCGAATTATCTCAAGTAAGTTTGTAATCGGCACGGAGGCTTCTTTGTGATAAAAGGTTTGTTTCGATGCCAAAGAATAATGACGAATACAATGTGTTTGGTTTGAACATTCACTCATCTGCTATACACAGTTTGTTTTCTACTCATTCCTCATCTGAGATATGCAACTTGTTTTCTGAACATTCGCTGGCCTGCGATACACGGTTTGTTTTCTTAACGTTCACTCGTCTGAGATACATGGTTTGTTTTCTGAACATTCACTCACGTGTGATATCATTTTTGTGTTCTGAATATTCACTCATTTTTGTTTCTTGTGCAAATTTGTTTCCTTGACACTGCTGCCATTTCAACTCACTAATTTATACTATTTCATTGCTGAAAGTTATTAAATTAAGAAATAACTTAGGGTTAAATAAATTTATCGTTAAATGTTCGAGATCTTGTGGATAAAACGTAAAACGACAAAAATGTGCAAAGTTCGGTTATACGAATCTTCTCATTCCCTTAGCGGCTGTTGGCTGAGAGATAAGCAGAAAGTCCACAAGATGCGCGTTAAGTAAGAAGAAAGGAACTGATACTCTTCCAAACTGTCGGTATATTTGATTGAAGAAGACAGCTAATGTGAAAAGGGTAACGCACAATTCTAAGCGTACAATATAATGTATGTTTCTCATAGTAAAGCCACATTGGGCTGCATCCACCGAAGGGAATCGAACCTAAATTATGCAATTCAACACGAAATGTAAATACGGCGATACGATCACAATCAAATAAAAACACAAAGTTACTTCATCCATGACTAATTCATTTTTACTTCTATCGGAATTTCTATAGGAAAACATTTAACATCACTTATTTGAGAAAGATACAAAGAACACCAAGTCAGTGAACAATACCAGTCAAGTAGATATAGAGAGAACAATAAGTCAGTGAACAATACCAGTCAAGTAGCTATAGAGAGAATAATAAGTCAGTGAACAATACCAGTCAAGTAGCTATATAGAGAATAATAAGTCAGTGAGCAATACCAGTCAAGTAGCTATATAGAGAATAATAAGTCAGTGAACAATACCAGTCAAGTAGCTATAGAGAGAACAATAAGTCAGTGAACAATACCAGTCAAGTAGCTATAGAGAGAATAATAAGTCAGTGAACAATACCAGTCAAGTAGCTATATAGAGAATAATAAGTCAGTGAACAATACCAGTCAAGTAGCTATAGAGAGAATAATAAGTCAGTGAACAATACCAGTCAAGTAGCTATATAGAGAATAATAAGTCAGTGAACAATACCAGTCAAGTAGCTATAGAGAGAACAATAAGTCAGTGAACAATACCAGTCAAGTAGCTATAGAGAGAGTAATAAGTCAGTGAACAATACCAGTCAAGTAGCTATATAGAGAATAATAAGTCAGTGAACAATACCAGTGAAGTAGCTATAGAGAGAACAATAAGTCAGTGAACAATACCAGTCAAGTAGCTATATAGAGAATAATAAGTCAGTGAGCAATACCAGTCAAGTAGATATCGAGAGAAAAATAAGTCAGTGGACAATACCAGTCGAGTAGATATACGATGAATACTAATACAGAGAACAATACCAGTTACGTAGCTGTATAATGAATTATAAGGCAGTAAAAAATAGCTATATAATGAATACTAATGCAGAAAATAATATCAGTAAAACAGCTATATAATGAATAATAAGTCAGCGAACAATATCAGTAAAGTAGCTATATAATGAATACTAAGTCAGTAAACAATACAAGCCACGTAGTTATAGAATGAATACTAAATGAGTAAACAATACCAGCCAAGTAGCTGTATAATGAATAATAACGCAATGTACAATACCAGTCAAGTAGCTATAATTTGACGTATTAATTGCTAACTTATGAGTAGGAGTACTTATACACGATACGATTGGTTATATTGAACACATTAGCAGCTAACTTGTGTGTAGGAGTATCTATGCACTATACGATTGGTCATTTTGGACACATTAACTTCTAACTTATGAGTAGGAGTTCATACACAGGACACGATTGATTGTATTTAATACATTAATTGTTAACTTGTGAGAAGAAGTATCTATACACGATACGATTGGTCGTATTGTACGTATTAGCTATTTGTTATCTTGTGAGTAGAAATATTTATTCACTATAAGATTGGTCGAATATGACACATCAGTTGCTAACTTATAAGTAGAAGTCCCTATACATGATACAACTGGGGATATGAAGATTTTCAAATCAGTATTTTTAATTTTCAAATCGGTGAATTTTGAAACTAAGAATTGCGTTTTCTGCTAAATAGTAAACTATATGATCAGGCTGTTGGACTGACTATTGGTTCTAGATTAGCGCCCTCTGTAGTTAATATTTTCTTTTTCATCATGACATTACTAGTTGAAAGATTGATCGCAACCTCTGAAACCGCCGTAGTTAGATAAGTAACAACACTATCACAATCCTTAAAAAACGCGGAATACGTTACCAAGTTTGTGGAACGACGACTAAAGGCTCATTCATCATCGTTTACTTCCAATGTGAAGTATACCATAACTAATATTTACTGGCTTCTATTTTGACTTCAAAAGTTTTGTAAAAACGTGTTTAAAGAGAAGAAACTAAAATATGATCTCATCGTGCTAAAAAACAAATGAAGTATTTATCAAGTTGTTCATTAGGAATTTGATAATACGAAAAAATTATTGACAAAAATAGCTTCATATACATTTTTATTGACCAAATACACCGTTACTGTTTGAAATTGCATAACACCGTTAAAGTATGAAGATTCTAAATATCACTTAGCTTTTCTATGGATTGATAAATAGTCTTTGAAAACAAGAAATCAGTACAGAATATCGTGAATTATAATTGAGATGCATTTTTAAAATTAGTTAATCTTTACAGCAGTTTTTATTTCAATATTGCATTTTTATTGAAATTATAAAATTTATTTGCTGGCTCACTTGTCTTCGCTGTAATCATTGTTACATCAGGTTCGACAAGAAAAACATATTAACTCACGTGAAGGAGAACGCTTATAACGGGTTTCGATACTCTTGGGGAACACAGTACAGATAGCCAATTGAGCATTTTTGTGGTAACAATGAACAAAAACAAACACACGAAGGAACGTGCAACTTTAAGATCTACAAACGGAACAAGGATAATTAAACACTCCAGGTGAGCGTGACGTGGTCGTCTGCTCAATATGTGAAAAGCAGAGCCATAGCAACACTTCTGACGATCTTTAAGAAATGTTGAGAACTGTACATATTACCTCTTCAGCAAAATAACAAAGTGAACAATGTTCAGTGTAACTAATAACTATCTTCTTGTAATTCAATACTAAACAGAGAGCTTGCTTACATACAGACCGAAAGAACCGTCATTGCCAGGTGGTTAGGGAACTTGACTCGTAATCTGAGGGTTCGATATCCGTAGTGTAGCTGTCCGTGAAGTCCAAAACAAATAGACACACAAACCGGTGCAAGAAATCAACCAAGAAAATATATTGTAATTCTAAATACAAATAACATTAAAAGAACGAAAGCGCTTCCTAACAAACATGGTATAGATCATTTTCTTTCCTACAAAGTTCGTAATTTTGGTGACGTTCGGTAACACCCTCAGGTAAAGAGCAATCGAATTACAATTTCAGCAATAATCTTTTGTTTGAGGTTAAGCATAAAACTGAATAATGTGCTACTTGTACCCTGCACGTTACAAGTGTCGAAACAGCCTTGTTGGTATGGAACTCACAGTGTGGTGCGTCTGTATTAATTCTTTGTTACTCCTTCATTCACATAATACAAAACTCTTGCGCCGAAAACAAAATGTCTTGTAAACCATGTGAAAGAACAGTTATTAATTTTATTAAAAACATGTATATTGAAGACCTTAATCCTTTGTAGCCGTATTAGAAATAAGTGATTCTTTTCATAATTGTATTATTAAGGGTAGTTTAGAAGTTATGAAATAACTTCAACAGTTTTTACGAAAGAATGTTCAACTAACAATTTAGCACAAAACTCAAAGTAAATGT
Source organism: Carcinoscorpius rotundicauda (assembly GCA_011833715.1). Classification (NCBI taxonomy): domain Eukaryota; kingdom Metazoa; phylum Arthropoda; class Merostomata; order Xiphosura; family Limulidae; genus Carcinoscorpius; species Carcinoscorpius rotundicauda. Next base: position 58,791,105 of record CM022398.1, read on the forward strand.
TAAAGACATTGGTGATAATATTATTAACACTGATAACAACTTTAACCACCTTGGTTTTGTGAATGGAAATTATAACGTAAGAACCAATTACAAATGTTAGTTTGTCTGAATTTGTCTTTCCAAAAACAGAGAATGCAACTGAAATTACATAAAACGCCTGATAAGTGTAGGTATACTACTAATTTAAATAATATTGTCACTAAATCTATCTCTGTCACACTCATAAAAATTTTAGGTTTTTAATAAAATTAAAATTATCAGAAGATGTCAGTGGTAATTGTTTCTGGAATAATAAGAATAATACGTCAGATTACGACTGTTCAACTACTTATCTTGAAGCACACAGTTCTAGTTTTACATATAACTTTGTTTATTAAACTAGGTTTGAGAAATTAAACGAGTCTTCCAAAACGTTGTTGTTTCGAATTAAGCACAAAGCTACACAATGGGCTATCTGTGCTCTGCCCACCACGGGTATCGAAACCCGGATTTTAGCGTGTAAGTCCGCAGACATACTGCTGAGCCACTGGGGGGCCGTTCTTCCAAAACGTAACTGACGTATCTATAAATGACCGCCCGCAAGTGGCACAGTGGTATGTTTGCAAACTTTCAATGCTAGAAATTTGGTTTCGATACCCGTGCAGGACAGAGCACAAATAGCTCAGTGTACATCACTGTGTTTATCTTTAAACAAACTATGCTCTACTTAATGAACCAATATGCAAGCAATTAACTAATATTTCTTTGCAAACAATTTTTCTTCAAGTTAACTGTTTCAAAAATCGATGTATTTACGGCCCCCGCTAGTGCAGCAGTATGTCTCCGGACTTACAGCGCTAAAATCAGCGGTTCGATTCCCCTCAGTTGGCTGAGCAGATAGCCATTTGTGGCTTTGCTATACGAAAAACACACATACACCAAATATTTACATAAATTCTTAAGACAGTTAACAACATCTAGCTCATATGCTGTTACTTTCCAATATATCAAAGACTTAATAATCTAGATTTTGGCCGGTATGAAATATATCTCTGAAACTTACATTAAAACGTGGTAACAATAATAACAATACTCCACATTATTTAGAACAAAGTAACAATGCCAGCAATAACTTATAACGATGTAATAATAATAATTATACCTACATTACTCAGAACAAAGTAACAATACTAACAATAACTTATAATGATGTAACAATAAAAATTATAACCATAGTATTTAAAACAAAGTAATAATATCAACTATAACTTATAACGATTTAACAATAATAATTATACTCACATTATTTATAACAAAGTAACAATACTAACTATAACTTAAAATGGTGTAACAATAATAACGATACTAACAATACTTATAATGATGCAACAATAATAATTATACCCACATTACTTAGAACTATGTAACAATGCTAACTATAACATAATACGATGTAACAATAATAATTATGCTCCACATTATTTAGAACAAAGTAACAATACCAGCAATAACTTATAACGCTGTAATAATAATAATTATACCTACATTTCTTAGAACAAAGTGACAATACAAAATAACTTATAATGACGTATCCTCCCCATTATTTAGAACGAAGTAACAATACTAATTATAACTTAATACGATGTAACAATAATTATTGAACTCCACATTATTTAGAACAAAGTAACAGTACTAACTATAACTTATAACTTTAATATCAGTATTAGTTATACTACCTGATTTATCCATTATCAATTCTTTGTATTTCTATTGTTTATTATTATATTTTTTATTATAAAGATTGTTTAGCATTGTTAGCTTAATACATGCATTTAGGACTAACATAATTCTCCTTAACTCATCAATGTTTGTCGGGTATTATTGGGATTACAATTAATTAGTGAGTAATATATAATTTATAGGTAGAAAACATTAATGCTACGTAAGCCGGAAATTTCAGTTGACTTGGCCTTGAAGTTTAATCAAACTAAACCAGACACCAATGTCTCTCTATCTATGATTGACTAATCTCCCAAAGTTAACTCTCCTGGAACGCTGCGCTTACGTAAAGTAGGCATCTGTGGATTATACTAAATAATTATCACTTTATATTTATCTTGAAAAGATAGTCAGGTTTTCGAAGGTACTGGAATTTGTTTGTTTTCTGAAATTTTTATCAAAGTTCATAAATCAGTGATATTAAAAAGTAACTAAATATGTGTCCCTTAAAAATAAATATAATTACCTGGACTAGTTGCAGAAATGTCTGAATAAATAAAATGCTTTTCCCCAAAGAACTAATTTTGTACCAGTTTATTTAACCTCTGAAATGGCCAGTTGGAAACTTTAATGTGAAAGTGGTGTATTATCAAGAAACAAGGATAATAATTTTATATTGTCTGAAGTTTAACCACGAATTTAACAATGTGAAAACAAAACACGTGAAAAATATTTGATTTTAATAATTGTGGAGAAACTTTAAGACCAATGTAAGAAGTACACCTACTTGTTGCTGGTGGAACATAAAAAATATTAACTGCATTGTGACGATAATAAGCTTAAAAGGCTGTCTAGAATAACTAATGTATAGTAATTTACAACAAAATACGAGCTACGAAAATTAATCCAGTTTCTTGAGTAATCATCTATGCACCTACATAATGTACTTGGCCTCGTATGGCCAAGCGCGTTAAGGCGTGCGCTTCGTAACCTGAGGGTCGCGGGTTCGCGCCCGAGTCGCGCCAAACATGCTCGCCCTCTCAGCCGTGGGGGCGTTATAATGTTACGATCAATCCCACTATTCCTTGGTAAAAGAGTAGCCCAAGAATTGGCGGTGGGTGGTGATGACTAGCTGCCTTCCCTCTAGTCTTACACTGCTAACGGCTAGCACAGATAGCCCTCGAGTAGCTTTGTGCAAAATTCCAAAACAAACAAACAAACAAACATATTGTATTAAATACAATTAAAATAAATACAAGAATAAAATAAGATTTATTAGTTCGTGAATGTCATTATTACGTCATGGCTGTCTCGAACAGAGCTCTTTATGATTACTGGTTGATGTTTGGTTAAGGATAGAGACTTTCTGAGAATAGAAATACCACGTGCTAAGCGATTAATGATGATTATATATTAAAATATTAACTTACAGATCATACTTCATCATTGTCTTATGCAGAATTATGTAATTTTTGGACGTTTAATGACAATATATAAATAAGTACGCGTAGACAGTGTTTTTAAACTATTATTTAATACAAACAATCAAAGAACAGTTAATTATCTGATATATTTCTCCAGCGTGCAATAATTCACAAAGTTGACGTAATCACTCGTCCAATGTCAGCCACCTGTGTTCAGAATAAAGAAAACAAGCAAAAACAAACTTGTCCGCCCTTTCTAGTTTTTTGTCCACTTCATCACTCTTGAAACTACTTGATATACGTTACCGATTACTCGGTGAATTTATGACGAAACATTCCGTAAAATAGGATGAAATATTTTCTTTCAACAATTTTCTTAGAAATTATATTACTTTCAGTTTATTCCTAGCGTGTGATTTATTCACTAATACCTACACCTCTTATTAACACGTTTTTGCTTAGATAAAAGTGAAATTCTTTAAATAAAATAAGTTTGTATTTGTATTTCTTTTTACTCATCCATACAACTTCCACTAGTTACGAGTCTTCAGCATAATTTCCGTTGTTTTTGTTGGTGTAAATATCCATGTATACATATAGTATCAATAGAGGTTTGACCGAGTTATATCAAAATGATTTTGGAGGTTCGCCATGTTATGGTCCGTGTATCCATATCCGATCATGTAAATTAACAGCAGGTTTTCAGCATAAGGTTTTCATGTCAAAAGCGAGTCACTCTTCCATCTATTTAATTTAGGAGAATAAGAGTTTTCCAACACCCATTTTAACAGCTCGATTGCAAAAGAAATGTATATGCACTTTCTCAGTCATTTTAAATGGTGTGTTTTATATTAAACAGTAGAACTACACATTTCATTTCCTACCAGTTTGACATATGCGACAGTTGCACTGATATGTGGTGGAAGCAACTTGTGTGCGTACAGCTTGTTTCGCTTTTCTTAGTAAAGGTTTTTCCTTACTGTGTTACTACTGTTGCCAAGGATATATAGATGGCTTTTGCCACTGACCTGTTATAACATACTACACTTTGCTTCCCACTGTTTGGATACACGTCTCTTTATGAACCTTAAGTTTACAGAATCACAAGAAATAGCCTCATCTTGGAAATTCTTATCATTATTTTCGATCAAGACGGCAGGAGTATAGGGAGAAAGGACGTGCAGATATATAAGTATTGGTTAGGTTAGGCAAACTAGATTATCAGGTTTTAGTTTAAGTTTTCAAAAGAATCATATGGGTGGATGATTATTATTGATTTTTCATTGCCAACTACTCAGCACAAACTTAATAAATTTTATGACATTATCCCAATTAGAAAATAATTAGTGTCACGTAATATTAGCTTTAAGCAATTAACATAAATAAGGATGCTTGACACGGCTGTAACAACTGCTTAGGGGAGATGATAAGAAGCTGCTAACCTAAATTCCGTAGCGTTACTGGAAAGGTAGATACTGGCACTGTGTTAGAGAGAGAAACTACCACCATATATTTTAAAGTTAATTCTATAAAGTATAGGTCTGTTCTCAATAATAGGGTTGTGATTCTAAAGCTAATGTTGGTTACTATCGAATGTCATTTTTTTATTGTTGTGGTTCGTTAGTGTGTGTTGACAAAAAGTCTTGGTATCTAAACGAAATAATCTTAGTTGTGAAATAAAGATATGGCCAAAAAGTATTGAGCGTGTGAATAAAAAAGATGACAACAAAATTGTCAGGAAAACGTTATTGTATTGACAAGAAATATTTTAGTTAGCTGGGCTATTAATAATTTTACCCACCATTATCTCCACGGTTTGACAACAACAAAAAACGTTATTTGATAAACTAATGAATGATATTTTATTTTAAAACTCATATCAATGTTATAAGTGCAGTTGCCAGCTACTGTAAAACTAACATCAATGTTATAAGTATAGCAGCTGCCAATTAGTGTAAAACTCATATCAATGTAATAAGTGTAGCTACCAGTTACTGTAAAACTAACATCAATGTTATAAGTATAGCAGCTGCCAATTAGTGTAAAACCCATATCAATGTAATAAGTGTAGCTACCAGTTACTGTAAAACTTACATCAATGTAATAAGTGTAGCTACCAGTTACTGTGAAACTCACATCAATGTTATAAGTGTTTCTGATAAGATTATTATATCTATACAGTTCACCCCACGGTCAGTGTATTAGGAATACAAAATCCTGCTACCAGGTTGCGTTTATTGAGCGCCATGGTTTGGCTCATAACTTCTAATAAATATAATTAAAATATTTTTATTAATAAACTCATTGAGGAATTTCATTTCAGAAAATGTATAATTTTTATGTTTGTAAATACTGGTTCTTTTATAAGAAAATCTGTAATAAATAAATAAATCTGTAATTAATATTTGTGATAAAAACACCCACAAAAAGAGTTTGTCGTGCGTGCAATAAGAAAAAAAAACCCAGTTTAATATAAACATTGACAAAGTTAATTTTGTAATAAGAAAAAAATTTAGAATATTTAATAAAATGTTTGGTCATGGGCTTTTGCGAACACCTACGTTTAATTATTATTAATCAGTAATTATTTTCTTTATTACGAAACAGTTTTATTCTACATTTTGGCCGTTATTGTGCTGCCATCTTTAGGGAAGTTCTGACAAGTAGTAACAGTATTTCTGACTGTACAAAATTGATGTAAATGTAGACCAAAGACAACAGTTGCACTAATCTCACAGTTTAATTAAAGTAAGCAGAAAATAAAAACAACGAACGTTACACTCTGTTTGTACAAATAGTGTTAAACGCTATCCGGTTATACAGGTCGTATTAAAATGTATAATAATTTTTCACTGCTTGTACAAGTAACGTTAAAACGTATACTAATAAATGTTCACTGGTTGTACAAGTAACATTAAAATGTCTAATAAATGTTCACTGGTTGTACAAGTAACATTAAAATGTCTAATAAATGTGCATTGGTTATTCAAGTAACTTTAAAATGCCTAATAAATGTTCACTAGTTGTACAAGTAACGTTAAAAAGTACAATAAGTGTTCACTGGTTGTACAAGTAACGTTAAAACGTATACTAATAAATGTTTACTGGTTGTACAAGTAACGTTAAAATGTATAACAAACGTTTTCATAATTAACGTGCAACGAAACTTTGTGTTTTCTAATACTGAACAGAAGAGTTTCGACAACGTCTCATTGAGACTACTTTTTATCCTAAATTTTCTATAGTAATTGTTTAAAACCTAGCTGCTCTTAAAGAAAATATCGTAACCTTTCACTGAATCTCAAAAAACTTGGGAAAAAAAGTTAATGAGAGATAACGCTATTAGAATCCATCATCTGTTAGACTCGTTACCTTTGTACGTGGTGCATGGTTATGATTCAAAAGAATATTATATCTTTCTTGGAATTTAACTTTCTTATATTTTTCTTTAAATGGGATTTCTAATCTCTTGTGAAAAGAAACTGGTATTGTCAGTTGATTTTCGGGCTAACTTCCATCACACTTTTGTGTTCTTATTCATGATATTTTTATATCTAAATATTATATTTTATTTTTCATTTAAAGTATACTTCTATTTGCTTATTACGTACCCTAGTGCTTTCATCAGCTAATCTTTATCGGTAAAAGTATATATTTAAGTAACTTATATTAGAGAAAAAAAGGCCATGGAAATATGAATATTACACCAAAACCACTGTATAAGATACTAAAATTACATAATCGATACCTTAGCATCGAGAGCGCTAGGAAAGCATTTTGTGTTTCAAAATTTAATAGATAATTGAAATCAATATTTCACTTTATACAAAATTAAAAACGTAATTGAGGTCATATCAAAGTGTTTACAATTGTTAAAGCTTATATCTGATAGATTTGACATATTTGCAGATACCATAACTGTTTATCTGTTAGATTTAGTAGAAAGCTACTCATTCTGTTTTAAATTTTTAAGTATCAGACTAGAAGAAAGCAGAAGTAAACACCAACTACCAGTTATTGGAATTTGACCGTTAACTCCTATAATACACCCACGGTCCCAAACTATTAATATTTTAAGAAAAAAAGTTTTGTTTTGTTTTCATCTCTTTTGACACGTGTGAACATCTTGTTTTATTCTCTTTTACCAGAATAATCTGTTGTCTCTTTCACACAAAAGGCGGGAAAAAAGAGAGAGAGAGTTTGTTTGTTTGTTTTTGAATTTCGCACAAAGCTACTCGAGGGCTATCTGTGCTAGCCGTCCCTAATTTAGCAGTGTAAGACTAGAGGGAAGGCAGCTAGTCATCACCACCCACTGCCAACTCTTGGGCTACTCTTTTACCAAGGAATAGTGGGATTGACCGTCACATTATAACGCCCTCGCGGCTGGGAGGGCGAGCATGTTTATCGCGACTCGGGCGCGAACCCGCGACCCTCAGATTACGAAGCGCACGCCTTAACGCGCTAGGCCATGAGAGAGAGAGAGAGCGAAAAGAAAGATGGTGGCTCTCAGAGTCAATATTAACAGCAGAAAATCAGTGATTGTTCAGTACATACGATTAAAAATGGTTATATTTGAATAAAGGTCGCTATACTTAATATGACAATGATGAAAATCGACGGCATGTACTGATAGGAATTTATAATATTGTTGTTTGTACTCCCATGATGGATAGGCCTACCTCTTTACAACTTTCGTTAAGTTATATCAATTCTATCACAGTTTTTCTTAGATTTGTCTAATTTTGTTTCGAGAGAAGAGATCCATGTCTGTCTCCAGAGTTGTTTAAAAACACTTCCTCAGGACCTGCTGACAGTATGTAATGGTTCTAGAACAATACAACTATAGCGACCTCTTGTGAAATACCGTCTCAAAATAAATTCGTAAACATTTAATGCGTTGGAACTAGTTATGAAAACACGCTGGTGATTAAATATATTAATGACGAAGAGCAAGTGGTAACATTTAACTGGTCAGTTAATTATTCGTATGTGACATTATTATAGAAAACATGGAAGTATATTAATATTTTGTATTTACTTTCAACAGAGCAGTACACATTCTTTTATCCATATTACTCGCATGGGATGACAAGATGAAGCACTCCCGTTTATGTAAAATGAAAAACATGATTCTTTCTTTATTGATTCACCATATTTTTATGAAATTTCACATTTCTCCCCCACCCCTGGAAAAATTTCTGCGGACATATTTAATTACTCGCAACAATTCAGACAGATTCTTTGTTGCCTTAGTAACCTCAGTAGTAACTATAATGTTACAGTAACATTAACACAAGGCACACTATTGTAACAACTGCTGATATGGATATTAAAACTTCAATTAAAATAAAGTACAAAACAACTTTTCCATCGCCTTAAGTCATCTTCAGGTTAGCAAAGAGAGTTTGCAACTGAAGTAGCATTAATAACTGAACCAAACTAATGATTTCATAGGATTCATTAAAGAACGTTTTGACGAGACACCAGGTAGGTTTTGTACAGACAGTTTTACGTCACGGTGAACTACATGTTATATAAACATTAATAAAAATTTTATAGATAACATATGGAAAAACGGGAGCCTCGAGTGGTGCTTTATTTGCGACTTATTCTCTACTCTTGCAATCTGGTAATGAGTGTCTTTACTCTTAGCTTTATTAAATCTCAGATGTTTGGTTTTCTGTAAAGCATCGTGCTATAAAACGTGATTACATAAGCGCTGTTTATTAATTTTCAGTTAGACAAACATGCACTATGTGCACAACTGTTTCAGTGTGTTTTTTTCTTATTCTTGACACGTATTTAATTACCCACTCAGTAACTGCTCAGTATGTCTCGCGAGTCGTTAAAAAACATAACCATGCCCTAACTAGTTATCTACATTCTAGTATGTACCGTACAAATCCAGTTTAAGGTTTAATAAAATTACACATGTTAATCTGCTTTCATACAATGTTAGAAAGCTTATCCATAAAGCATAACATTACACCTTGCGATACATTTTTCTTGAATAAATGAGAGAAAATCGCATCTGATGAAAAATTAGGACTAGTGATGTCGTTTGATCTTGGAGTCTGCAAACACCAGTTAGTGTCAAGTTCAACACAGTAACACTCACTCTTGTCACGAAAATTAGTTAGTAACGTGAAGTAAGTTGGATAAACGAGGTAATGCACGTTACAGCCTGAGGCGTCTACATCAAATTTCTAATTGATTCAATGGGCTGAAGATGTCGCTGATCACAGTTTTGTTGGATGACAGCATTTAACATCAAACATTCAGTTTAGGTTCTTGTAAATTGTAGCTCCAGGTTGAAAGTATATCCATTTTATTATATCTTCCAATGAATTTATTTTCTGGAACAGAGAAAAGTGACAAGTGAAAAATAAAGACAATAAAATGTATGTCAAGATGAAATAAATGAGCTTTGAAAAGTTCAAACGTGAAACTAGAAAATTTTAAAAAATGAAGTCTAGCATTGGCTTATTGGTCCACTTGAGTCAACGTGACAAACAATTTCACTGTTTTTATGTTTATAAACAATGTTTATACTTCGTTCTACACAATACCCTAGCCACACCTAATCTTAACTGACAAATAAGAAGCAACGCAGCTAATCCACAGCACCTATTACAAAATGATTTAACTGTCAATCTTATAAAGTTCTCACTAATCCAAAGCGGGGATCGCGATTTCGTGTAAATGGCGCAATCCACTAAACCTCAGGCACAGTTTGGCACATGCTCGGCCAGTTTCTTAAATTGGATAATAACAAATGTTAACTGGTAGCAAATATTAAAAATATAATAGCGTTCTCAGCGCTACAGTATATCATGGAGTTTGAATACCTTGCGATTTTGTAACGCCGTTACTGTCTATGTTGACATTTCTAGAATACTCTTATCTGAATACAGTGCATCTTGAGAACATTTCTGCAGCATAGCTTCCTCTGCAACTTGCTTCGACGTAAGGCTGTCACGTCCAAAACACACCACTCCTCCTCGCTTGCTATTTACATTCTATCTAGTGTACGAGAACCATGAATTCCAAACATTTGTTTAAGCAGTCCAATCGTAAATAAATTCATAGACACTAAAGCATGTCGTAGTTTGACCAGAATATCTCCGTATCGAATAGTTGAAATATCAGTTTAATTTTCCATGTTCAACCTTTAATCAATGAGGAATAACTTAACGATACTACCTAAAGAGTCCCCCAATGGCACATTGGTATGTCTGTGGACTTACAACATTAGAATCCAGGTTTCGATACTCGTGATGGGCAGAGCACAGACAACCTACTGCCTAGCTCTGTGATTAATTTCAACAAACAAAACAAGCAACTTAAATAACTTCATCTACATGTTTAACTTTTAGTTAATGAGTTATAACATAGCTGTACAGCCTCAGAAACTTCGTCCATATGTTTAATGTCAAATAAATAAGTAATTATAAAGCGATTTATAGCCCGTTTTAAAAAGTTGCCAGTAACTTTACAAAGGAAAGAAAGGTCATTTTTTGATGTTGATAGATATATGAATAGATAGATAGAAGTAAGGAAAACAAAAATATATAGATAGAACGCCTTAACACGAGTATATTTCTGAAAGAGCCATATAGAATTCTGTCAATTAACTTTCCTTATCTTCAGGGTATATTAATACAAGAGCTACAGGGAATCTTGTCAGTTAATTTCCTTTATCTTCAAGGTATATTTCTACAACAGTCATAGGGAATTATTTCCCAGTGTGTTCTTTTATCGGAATATTTATGCCTCAACTTGAATTACGAACGATATTTTGAGATTTTGGTTTCTGTTTTCAACCTTGTTATTAGTTTACTGGTGTAACAAATAGCTTAAAAAGAAGGAAAATCAGTATCAGCTAAGTGACGTATTTTGAAAATTTCCTATACTCACAAATAAAAACTCATCTGTTCGTAAGACAAAATTACATTCTTTTTATTGTTGTTTTGTTTTGAATTAAGCACAAAGCTACACAATGGGCTATCTGTGCTCTGCCCACCACGGGTATCGAAACCCGGATTTTAGCGTGTAAGTCCGCAGATATACCACTGAGCCACTGGGGGGCTACATTCTTTTTAAACAACCAAATTAAAATCGATTTTTCAGCAACAGAAAGTTTAAATTTATTTCCTGGAAGATAACGTACTCTAAATAAATTACTTTGTTAACTATGCCCTTCAGTGGCTCAGCGGTATGTCTGCAGACTTACACGCTGAAATCCGGGTTTCGATACCCGTGAAGGGCAGAGCACAGATAGCCCATTGTGTAGCTTTGTGCTTAATTCAAAACAACAACAATTGTTAACTACACATAGTAGTACAGAGCCGTAACTATGACAACAAAAATACAGGACTGCAGAAGCAACCCTCGTAATTAATAAATTGAAAATTTTCGATACTTACCACTATTACTTATCACTATTACTCGAGCAATGAGGTCAAAATGAACAATGCGAATCGAGTTGCTTGTTCACCAGCACAATTTTTTTATATTAATCACAGTTACAAGCATGTTCGTCTGCACACCAAAATCTATTTTATTTTAATCATAGTTACAAGCATGTTCACCTGTACACCAAAATCTATTTTATTTTAATCGTAGTTACAAGCATGTTCACCTGCACACCAAAATCTATTTTATTTTAATCATAGTTACTAGCATGTTCACCTGCACACCAAAATCTATTTTATTTTAATCATAGTTACAAGCATGTTCACCTGTACACCAAAATCTATTTTATTTTAATCGTAGTTACAAGCATGTTCACCTGCACACCAAAATCTATTTTATTTTAATCATAGTTACAAGCATGTTCACATGCACACCAAACTCTATTTTATTTTAATCATAGTTACTAGCATGTTCACCTGTACATCAAAATCCATTTTATTTTAATCGTAGTTAATAACACGTTCGGCATGGCCAGGTGGGTTAATCTGAGGGTCGTGGATTCGCATTCCCGTCGTACCAAACGTACTCCTCTTTTTAGCTGTGGATGCGTTATAATGTTACGGTTAATCCCACTATTCGTTGGCAAAAGACTAGCCTAACCTCTAGTCTTTGCTAAGTTAAAGACGGCTATAGATAGCCCTCGAGTAGCTTTGCGCGCACTTCAAAAAACAAATAAAACTAACATGTTCACATCAAAATTTATTTTATTCTAAACATTAATTAGTAGGCTCTCGTAAGTTTTTTAAAGAATGAATATCTTATGTTTAACATTTATTTTTGAATAAATAAATGAATTTTTTGAATAATAAAATGTCCATTGTTCATTTATATTTGATTGAATCTTTATTTATTGCTTTGAGTGTTTGTTTTTGATACACGCAAATGTTCAATTCTTGAAGCAAAGAACAAAATTATGAAGAATAAAGTAGTTTATCCAATGTATACTACAAAATAACATCTATAATATGTTATCCAAATAAACGTAAGACTGTTGTTAAGTTATAGCTTCAGAAATATCATAAATCATAAAGAATGTTTGAAGATAAAATACATAAAAATACGATGGCTCATGAAATGTTTGAAGTTAAAGTATTTTAAAATGTTATATCTCAGCAACAACTAATTAGGTGAATTAGAGTATAGATGTGATATTCCAGCAACAATTAGTTGAATAAACTACAATATAAATTTTTATCCTAGCAACAATTAATTGGATGAACCACAATACAGATTTTATAATTCACCAACAATTAGTCTGATTGACTACAGAAAGCCCGATATAGCCTGATGGTTAAGGCATTCGACTCGTAATCTGTCGGTCGTGGGTTCGAATCCCTGTCACACCAAACATGCTTGCCCTTTCAGCCGTGAAGGCGTTATAATGTAACGGTCAATCCCACTATTCGCTGGTACAAGAGTAGCTCAAGAGTTGGCAGTGGAAGGTAATGACTAGCTGCCTTTTCTCTAGTCTTACCCTGCTAAATTATGGACGGCTAGCTCAGATAATCCTCGTGTAGCTTTGCACGAAATTCAAAACAAACCAAACTGACTACAACAAATGTTTTATCCCAGCAACGATTAGTATAATGAACTACATTATAGATATTACATCCCAGCAACAGTTAGTCGGAAGAACTACAATATAGATGTTTTATCCCAGCAAATATTTGTTGAATGAACTATAGTACAGATGTTATATCCCAACAACAATTAGTTGGATGAACTACAACAAAGATGTTATATCCTAACAACAATTAGTTGGATGAACTGCAATATAGATGTTATATCCCAACAACAATTAGTTGGATGAACTACAATATAGATGTTATATCCCAGCAACAGTTAATCTGATGAACTACAATATAGATGTTATATCCCAGCAACAGTTAATCTGATGAACTACAATATAGATGTTATATCCCAGCAACAGTTAATCTGATGAACTACAATATAGATGTTATATCCCAGCAACAGTTAATCTGATGAACTACAATATAGATGTTATATCCCAGCAACAGTTGGTCTAATGAACTACTATATAAATGTTATATCCCAGCAACAATTAGTTGAATAAACTACAACATAGATGTTATATCCCAGCAACAGTTACTAGGAACAACTGTGCCAGTGAGAAAAAAACTCATAAGTTAAGTGACTCCTTTATGGACATACCATGAGTATATGTTCTGATTACCTTCGTTTATTAGACTGTATCGTTGTTCTTTCGGGAAAACAAGTTTGACTTCCCCAGAGTGTTGCTTTCGTCGCTTAAACATCAGTTGTTATGCCGTGTATACTAGTTGAACTTATGTGATGCATTGTTGTTATTCCTTGTAAACTAGTTGAATTTATGTGATGCATTGTTGTTATTCCGTGTATACTAGTTGAACTTATGTGATGCATTGTTGTTATTCCTTGTAAACTAGTTGAATTTATGTGATGCATTGTTGTTATTTCGTGTATACTAGTTGAATTTATTTATTTTTTTTAAATTTAAATAATATTCAAAGAATAGTTTGCGAAGTTTAAGTTTTTCAAAAGTTATTTGAATAATCCGATAACTAAAACATTACTTTTATGTATAGTGAGGAAAAAATAAATAAATTAAAAGTAAATTTATGTCAAAATTATTTTTATCAACACTTCTGTAGAGATTTTTACTCTCAATTAACTTTATTAAAATAGTTCGATCGTCTTTGTTGTTCTCTTTTTTTTACATATAAATTTGGCCACTAGATGGTAGCACTTCTGATAAAGTTATAATTTCGAAATTGTAAATGCTAGTCATGAAACATACGAAATGTAAGATCGTTTTTACTATAAATTATACATTATTAAACTCTCGGTATAAAATAATACATCACAAAAGATATATTGTTGCTTTTAAATTATGGAACAACTTTTCTATACCTAAGTACTTTGAAGACGGGTTAAGTATTCTAAAATCAGTAACAAACTGATGTATAAACAGTATTCCAAGCTAGACAGTTGATTCCAAACATATTGGATTAAAACAGATTACAAATAAATTTCATTATCAACTATTTCGTTGAACTAAAAATTAACCTCCCAGTGACTCAGAGGTCAGTCTGAATGCTAAACGCTAAAAACCTGGTTTCGATACCCATGGTTAGCTCTCTGCTTAACAAAAAAACAAACTATAAACATTGAATAAGGCTATTATACTGAATTTTTGATAACTCATTAGTGATATACTGGTTTATATGAGAACCGTAAAGATACAGTGTAAACTCTTCCATTAATATTTCTTTTTTTACATAATTATGAAGGATTAGTTGAAAATATTTGAAAAAAATGTTTATTTAGCTCATTTAAAGTTTAATTTGAGAAGGCATTTCAAAGAAAACCTGCACAAATAAATCATAATGGAAGTACTACATTAAAATAGCAAGATCAAATCACTGATTAAAAAAAAATTGAGTTATTTGAACAAGCTTTAAAACCTACGACAAAATTGCTCCATTACATAAAGAATAACAATATGTACATATTGTTGTGAATTTCAGAAAATATAATTACGTTATAATCGTTTAATACGTCATAGTCGTCCAGTCTAATATTAGAACACTGCTGCTGTTTACCTCCCACAAATATCGAAATCAGCTATCTGGAATTGTGTTTACCGTGGGATTCGAACACCAAATTTTAACATTGTTACTCTGTAAATTTGCCACTGACCCATTGAAGGACTGTTGGGTTTTTACTTTATACTCATTTATACTTTACCAATACGACGTTACGATCGCATATTCACAAAAATATGTGCATATTATTATTCTTTGTGTAATGGAGTACATGTTTTGTCCCATATTGTGGTCTGTACCTTAGAGTTCCTTCTAATATATGCAGCGTTTTTGTTGTAGGTGTTGAAGCTTAGTTAAATTCGAACCTGCGCCCCTCAGATTACGAGTCGAATGCCATAACCATCTGGCTATGCCTGGTCCATTAAGTTTCTTAAGCTAACTTTCATGAGGTGGTTAACTACTGTTGTTAGCCTTTTTAAGAAGCTTTCAATAAGCTTAGAAAGAGGTCTGTGGTTGAAAGAGTTGAACCAATCAGTAAAATAGGTGGTTGTGCCTCTACTGCTATTATTTTATTAACTTATCTTTTCAGAATACGGTATTATATTTTTATGTCGAACTGTTTTTTAGTGTTCTGTGTCAGTGTTATTTGTAACGAAATTAAAGACGAGTTTATTTTCGGAATACGAAGTTATACTTAAATTCTATTTTAGTTGTTCAGCGCAAAGGTGTATAATTGACTAACACGGGAGTTCAACTATAAGCCAACTGTGCCACACGGGAATCATTAAAAGTTTAATTATTTATAAGGCTAAAGTTCAGTATTGAAATTCTCGCGGTAGACAGATTGCAGATATTAATTTTGTAATTTGTGTCGAAGCATCTAAAATAACTTGTAAAAAAATAGAAAAAAGGTTAATTGACAATTTATTTTAAATGATGTATAATTCCCGCTTTTATGGCTAATAATTATTTGCCCATGCGTGAATTTATTTTATTTATGGACTACGGGGTTTTCAAACTTTTGCGCAAGAGAGCCGCACCCTGATTATGGATGTTCTGATTCAGAGAATGAATTGAGTGTGTGAAGTTAGATATATGTTATTTATTTATTTCGCATGTGTGAGAAAAATCACAAAGTTAGGAGGTATTTTCATAGCCACTGTTTTCGTGACTTCTATATCTGAATAGTTTAGTGACATTTTCCATGCTGAACGTCTCTGAAGAACCATCGCGATACGTGAGCCGTTAGAGACGGTTTGTTGGTTCCCGTAAGTGGGCAATACAGTCACCGTGAACATCGTACAATTTAGTGTTAACTTTTTAATTTTAGGGTTCGTGGAATTGAAGATTATTAGGTAAGGTTAAAAATACAAATATATTATTTTGCGTTATAAAATACATTGTTAAAACTATGCAGCGTTTTAAAATGTTGTGTGTATTTTAATATGTCAAAGTAAAATCGGTAGGACTCATTATAATCTATAGTAACGTATAGTCTGTCAAAACTAACGGGGCAAATATTGCCACCACCACCTAACGTTTTGTACCAAAGTGAAATTTGCCAAATCGAGCTTGATCAACAAAGAAACAGAAAAGTGCAGTTGAGAAAGTTAAACGTCAGCATATTTTTTTGTGAACCAGTCAGAATTATTTGTGAAATTTGTGGCGTATTCATAGAATGATGATTTCCAGTAATATTTGTAAAAATCAGATTTAAACTGCTCTTTGGAAGCACTACTATCCAACAATGGCTTTTGTGTCATATCCTTTTGCAACATAAGTATAAACTAATGTTGTTAGCCTGTATGTTAAAAGTATAAAATAAAAATTATATATAGAAAACGATA
The DNA here is from genome assembly GCA_011833715.1 of Carcinoscorpius rotundicauda. Lineage (NCBI taxonomy): Eukaryota > Metazoa > Arthropoda > Merostomata > Xiphosura > Limulidae > Carcinoscorpius > Carcinoscorpius rotundicauda. The sequence goes on from CM022398.1 coordinate 58,808,094, forward strand.
CTGAAAAAAATATTTTTTTATTTTTGAGTCACCGTTGGTTAAAGTTGAAATAAAAAGGCTTGATGATATAAGTTACAACAGGAAATAACTTAATTTAGCTTTAATTTCATGATAAATTTTATATACATGGCTTTAGGCTTATGATTTTAGGTTTATTATACCAACACTCACTAAGTTACATACAAGGTCCCATTCCACTAAAATCTGAATGGTATAAACTAAACGAATGAAATGTTTCATCTGGAAAAATCAAAAACGTTTTTACAATATCTGTTTAGAGAAATCAAGTCTGATGTTTGACACACTGACTTTTATGTAGGTTAGATACTGTGTTGAGTCTCGTAACAAATTCTTATTGTTTCACCAATTTAGATCTGAATTTTAACTCCAAGTTATGTAGCGTAAGCCTAAGTAATATTTTATATACATGTTCATCATCTAATGCAGTGGTTCCCAACCTTTTTTATGCCCTGCACCCCTAAAAAAATTTAATATAATCTTGCACCCCTCACAGTGATTATTTATTTAAGAATGAAGGTGAATGTAGCCAAAACAAATGTTATCCTGCACCCCCTGGAACACTATCTTGCATCCCTGGTTGGGAACCACTGACTTAATGGCTGTCAAATTATCTGTATAAAATTAAAAAGACATTAGTTAATTAAATCCTTGGATGTAAAATAAAGTGAAACTTTTAATTAATTAAAAGTAGTAAAGGAAATAAGTCCTAACCAGTATGTAATTGGTTCAAACTGATAGGTAAAAGATAAACATATTTTGCATCTGATTGCAGTAGTTAATGCTATGTGTATGGTAGGGGCTAAAGTGTACATGTTGCAACCATTTTATGTAGTTGTATTCAAAGTTAATTTATTGTATATCAGTAAACTTAGTGTTAAAATGTAGTTTATAATTCTAATTTTAATATGTAAGATTTAAGTTTATAATTTTGAAAGGAAATATTTAACTTTTTCATTAAATTATTCTTCCCTGCTCTGTAATCTGGTACTGTTTTGTCCCAGATTGTCTATTTTAGGTTTCCTTTTAACTCTGACATGAACTTTCTTGTCTGACACACAAATTACACAGTATAGACATTTCATAGTTAAAATAACTTTAAGCTTCCATTCTTGGTTTACTATGGTATGAACGAAAAAGTGAAATCCACGTCATTTTTTGTTGTTATTACATCCTGACTTACAAGAGAATGTCAGTTATTTTCCTTGATATTTGCTAGTGTATTGTTTATAACTAACAGAAAGAGCAAGTTATATACCATGAGATTTACCTGTTTTATTTGAACCGTAAAAATTGATAAATTTTCCAGTAGAGTTAAGTATGTTGAAACAAAAATAATGATCTGAGAAGGAAGGATATTTTCTAGGTATTTATTGACTATTTAGAAAGCTAATTAAATTATATTCGGCCATGTGTTTTTCATTTTCCACAATGTATGTTTGAAAGTTACCTGAATTATTTGTTGTATAACCAAGATAGTCACAAGAAAGGCTTAAGAAAGCAGGAACTTGACTATAGGTTGACCTAAAGCTTGGGTAAGGTCTTACTTTTTTGTGTATATTTTTTAAACGGAAGTAACTAATAAGAGTGAAAAAAACAAAATTAGGCTAAATAAGAAAAAATATTTCTTTTTGTACTCCAACAACACAAGGTACACTAAACAACATATATATGTTTCTTCTGTTTCCTTCATCCTAAATGCTCTATGCTACAGTTTCTTGTTATATTGTCTGTTGCAGTTGTTAAGATGTTATAAAAATTAGTATGGTAGTAAAATGAAGTTGTGAAAAGCTGAAACTGTAATTTGATGTTGCAGTTTGTTGTCATACTGAAGAAAACTTATTTATTAATTTAGTACACGCTTTTCATCTTTCTCTACAGATTATTTTGTTTTGCTTTAGTCAGAGAAAAAATATGAAGTTTTCCTAAAACGAAAAGTAAGATGTAGGAATGAAATATGAAACTATTAAAAAATGAAGAAAGTATTTGCATTATCTCCATAAGAGTCGTGTTTAACTTAGACTTGTTTAGTAAAATGAAAAACAGTTCTTAGTAGAATACTCAATTAACAGTAATACTTTTGTGGACAACACATCTGTAATGTTTACTAAAAGCTTGTGGTAAACATTTCTGCATATAGTTTTCCAGACATGGTTTGCGGAATGTTCTAAAGGCATTTAGATGGGAAATGTTTCAGTTTTTAACCCTAATTCATTCATTACTTCAGCTGTTTCCCTGTAAGTATCAAAAAGACTATTGGTCAACAGAAATTTTAAACCCATTGTCTTCAATTTTATTTTTCTAGAATTTTAAAATTAAATTATTGTAACATATCAGTTTTACTGCTAGTGACAAACAATTCTGTTACAAAACTAACAGGAACCTAGGCTGTTTTTTCATATATTTTTATATTCAAAATATAGCACAAAGCTACAAAAGTCCTTTACCTGCAGACCATCATTTCACTAGATAATTACACTATGTAACACAAATTTTGTTTCTGGATAGTGTTATTTCTTAATTGCTTATGTTGTAAAAGTACAGAAAATGGCCACTATTCCCTTCAAACTTTGCTTTTGTGACCTGGATAATGAAATTTAGAAATTAACCTATTTTCTATGCAAAAATGGGCAAATTTGCACATTTTCATTTCCTTAAGATCTGAATAAAACAACATATGAATCAAGATTTGCATTTATTTCTACTAAAGTTATACAAAATGAACAAAAATGTTTAGAAGGGAGTAATTTCCAAGATTTCCAACTGTAATGTGAATCACTTTCACTTATCAGCCCTCAAATATAGTCTCCCATCATGTTTTTGTTATATGCTCCTTGGTAGAGGTGTTCAAAGTCCAGTATATCTTGGTAGAAATGCTAGCCTTGCTTCTCTGAGCTTGCTCCCATATTCTCCTTGAATTTATCAAGATGAGCATCAAGGATATGGACTTTCAGGGACATCCTGCAGCCCATTTTGCTGAAGTTCTTCACCAGAACCTCAACCTGTTCCACTTAATTTTCAGCCTTGTGATTGCTCAAAAAGTCCTGAACTACTGCAACAAAGTTGCCTGGAGTGTTTTCTTTCCTACTGAGTTTCTTGGAGAATTTTGTGCACTCCAGGATCTTTGTTTGTGGTCCAGTGAAAACAACAGCTTTGACCTTTGCCTTAGACAGCTTAGGGAAAAGTCTCTGGTATTTGAAGGTTGCAGACTTCTTATCAAGAGCTTTGACAGATTGTTTCATAAGACCCAATTTTATATGCAGTGGTGAGAACAACACGTTCTGGAGGTCCACTAGTGGCTCACACTTGACATTGTGCCTCCCCACAGAGAACTTTGTCCATTTCAGCCAGTGCTTCCTGTTGTAGTGTTCCTGCTGTACCAGAGGCAAAGATAACAGGGAACTTGGTAAAGCCATCTTGGAGACCCATCAGGAATGCCACCATTTTGAAGTCTCAATATCCTTTTAGCCATACTCATCATACTTCAAGGCTTCTTGCAAGGTCTTGATGGTGTTGTATTCCTCTTTGAGGTGCGTCAAAAGAGCCAGGGGAAGAGACAGATACTTGTTCCCATTAGGGAGCAAGCACAGCTTTCAGGCTTTTGGATGAGCTATTAGTAAAGAGGTGCCACTCATTCAGGTTTCAGGCAATTCCAGTTGCCTCGCACAGACTGGATACATTGGGGCAGAAGTAAAGCCCATCTTGACAAGTGAAGAAGCTTGAAAAATGTCAATGACACTTCCAATGACTTGCGACTTGCACACTTTTATCTTACAAATTCCACTCCTTTAATCTAGACATCAAGATTTCTAATCAAGTCATTGAAGTCTTTTTAATTGGGATAGTATGGCTTTCTCTCACCAGCTTCACCTCTGAAATTGTAATCTGTATCTTCAACATCTACCTCCTCTTCTGAAGATGGCTGCTTTCTCTCTGGCAGAGTGGATACAGGGAGCTCAGGGCAGTGTGGCATTGGGGCAGTGGATGATGGAAGGTCCGGATACATGACAGCAGATGCATTCTTGCCAGCTTGACATTTGGAATGGTCAATTGCTTGAGTGGTCAGTGGGTTCACTCCAAATTCTTGGACCATCCTGCAAAAGAGCAAAATAAAATTATCAAAAATAAATTTATTTCATTCACAACTAATGTGTAAGAGGTTCTTGCAAAATATTTTGATATTTTTTCTGTACTTTTGGAAATTAAAAAAAAAAAAGTAATTTTAATTTAAAAGGTCTAAAATTTGTGTAATATAAAATCTTACTATTCAAACAAATAAAAGTTGTCTGTCTTACTTTCTGGTGGGGTTTTTTTTCAGTCTTGATCCCCAATAGGCATGTCCAAATATGTCTTGTAGGCTTCAAACATTAGAGGGTGTCACTGAGTACTTTTTTGCTCTTGTTTTGATAAATTGGCCACATGCATAGCAGAATTCTTGCAGCTTCTTGATGCCATCTCTATTAAAATCAGATCAGTCTGTGTGTTTTAACAGCAAGATAGATTGACAGCTACCTCATTTCATGGAACTCTTTAATGTTTCAGTGTTTATTCAGTGAACAAATTTGAAGTATCTATGAATCTTGCAGTATGATTTGATGATGCTTTGAAAAAAAAGAGTATATCAGTCAGTATGCTGTGGTATTCAACTGCGTAAAGAATTTTATCTGCTGCTTGGAATGTTACTAATGTTGTGGGATGTGCAATGCAGTGGTAGATTACTACCATTGTGTTTTGTCCTGTGCATGCACCCAATGACACCTTCACTTGTCTTTTGGTTTTATCAGTACCAAGCTCCATCACTTTGAAGGGAAAAAACTGCTTTGAATTCATAGCATTCTGAAAGGTCTTCACAAGTATCTTTGTCTTGTGAACCTCTAAATTGTCCAAAACATTCGTTGAAGGCTTGAATGACTCTAGGTCCAAAATCTTACTGTCCAAACCAACTTAATTCTAATCTTGATGTTCTGATCATATAAAATGATCACGAAGGGATCTGCTCTGTTTATTATAAAGTTCTTTGCAATAACACTAGTAGCTGATTCCAGTATATCACATGTAGACTTATCAGGACAGTATGTATTTTTTCCACGTTAGGCCTTAAAATGAGTTCCCTTGTCAGACATTCATATTTGGTAATTACAGTATTCTCTTTTGATAACTAGAACACACATTTAAATGCAACTAAAATATTGTGCTGAGATGAAATTTTTTACAAGTTTCTGAAGTCAGGAATAGTAGACTCGGCCATTGCTCCAGTTTTATGTCAATTTCTGACAGCATGATAAATTTGTGTACTACTATTCCTAAAATGTGTGTTGGTTTCAGTCACTAAGTTTTACTTTATGTGCTTAATACAAATTTTGCATATCACAATCACATCCATTGGTATGGCTAAAACTATAACCAATTAAACCAATTTTACATTGGTAACCACACCTACACATTAATGAATTGACTGTTCTTGTGGCATTGGAAAAAAGTTGATGGAGTTTGGGACAAATTTAAACAAACCACAAGACCCATCTAGGAAAGGTTCAACACTTCATTTATATATATGTATTTTTGTTTATGGTTTATAGGTGCACCTTCAACAGAATTCTAAGGCTTGTACTTATTTTGATATTCAGGATATTATTTCCATCTTTATCTGTTCGTTGGGTTCAAGCTCCTAAAAATATCAAACATCTCAATCAGATGTTTTAATACTCCAAATAAAATATTTCAAAACTCTAAGGCATTTTTAAATGTTTCAAACCAGGAATTATTTTAGTATCTTGTTTTTGAACATTTTAAAGCAAACCAATGTCTTTTCTACTGTAAAAGGACAAAGTAAATGCCACACTTCAAATGGGACCTAATCAAGGCTTTATAAAAACAGATGTTTGTACTTTCTGAATAGGTACTAGAACTGTATTTACACTTTTCAACAATTTCAAATATATTTTTATCATCACACCAAAATCCTTTTCCACAACAGTTTCTGTCATCATGATAACTGCTGTGCTCTTTTACCTTGGCCAGGTGGGTTAAGGTGTTCAGTTTGTAATCTGATGGTTGCAGGTTCGAATTCTAGTTGTACCAAACATTTTTGCCCTTTCAGCTGTGGTGGCATTATAATGTTATGGTCAATCCCACTATTCATTGGTGATAGAGTAACCCAAAAGTTGGAGGTGGGTGGTGATGACTAGCTGCTTTCCCTTCTAAATTAGGGATGGTCAGTGCAGATAGCACTCGTGTAGTTTTGCACGAAATTCAAAAAACAAACATATTTTATCTTTAAAAAATAATTTTTTTTCTAAAATATGCAGTGTTAAAATATACCAAAATTTGAGCTAATTTTTTCAAGGTTGTCTGTAAACTATCTGGAACATGTTGAAACCTGGAGTGAAATTAAACAACCAACACAGTAACATGTCAAGAGGTTTATTTGCTGAATTTTAATTAAAATGTACCTTAGAGTAATAGTTAGGGAATTTGTTTTTCTTTATGTCTCAGTTAATACCTTTTTCACTGTAAAATCAACCCTGAGTTAACAGTAACAGAATAAATAACTAACAAGCAGAAAATTTAGAATATAGAAATGGAAGTCTTATCAATAGAGACTGTTGAAAATATCTGGTACATTAAGTTAGACATTATAGCACTTCAAGAACACTTCTGGCTCACCAAAGGTGATTCAACCACTCCTTTCCCTTATTAGATAGAAAACTAATCACTAAATCCAGTTCTAATGTTCCAAACATTCCTCAAGTTGTGTGAAGTCTGTATTAGGTACTTCTCACCACCTGCCTTTGTGAAGTTTGATACTTAGTGGTTAGGCCTAACAAGAGTTGGATGTTAAGCTTGACACTGTTAATTTTGATAAAAATTTATGTAAAGTTTGTGCATTGTTTCTCTCTTAATATTTAGATTTGCCTATCATTTTAAATTAAAATTTCATTGAGATGTTACAACTATTTGCTTTATCATACACTATATAATTATAGTTAATTTACTGAGTTTGTTACTTTATACAAATTTCACATTGCTATGAAATTACCACTCTTAGCATTGAAGAACAGTGTTTCAGTACTATATCCTTGTTGTTTTGTTTCCCCTAACTGATACTTATGTGCAGATACATACTGTTATGTACCAAGATTTGCTGTTTGCCTTGTGGGCTGGTTCAGTCCCAACACATTTTATTTATTATAGTTTAAAACTGAAACATATGAATTTAAGTAATTTGTCATGCAAGGTTTTCAGTACTAGAGGTTTTACAATCCTAATTTTATTAGCTGTGTGGCACACCCAGGTTGAGTATTAGAGAATGATTTGTTTAATGGGTTACCAGGGCTTATAGTACAAGGACCAACTGATTGTACTTGCATTAGTGCAGTTTTACTGGTAGTGTGGTTAAAAATATTGTACCTAAGTATTTGACCACTGGAGATATTAAAATATAACTAATGCAAAGTGTAGATATGTTTCTGCTAATTTGTTCATTATTAACAAATCCATTAGACTTATTTCCTTCCAAAGCTTGTTTTTGAGCTTTATAACTTTTCATAATAAGATATTTAGTATAGGTGGGGGTTAGACATTGTAGACATTAATTTAAAAGCTCATTGTCTGGGTACATCATTTCCAGTATAAATCAAGTATTTTAGTTGTATTTTTCAATAATGACTGAGGTAAAAACTTGTGTAGTGTATCCAAAAAGAATGGAAAAGGGAGAGGCCTTAATAATAGGAGGTGTCTTTGAGGTAGCAATTATGAAGTAATTCTAAACTTCTTGAGTTGCCATGTTAGATGGAATAACAAGAGTGGATGCAAAATGAAATGTTCATTCTTTGTTAGAACACTAAAAACAAGCACAGTGTACGTGTGTTCTAGATGCAACAGACGATTGTTTTTACTGGATTTTTTTTAACTGCTTATTCTTCGGTATCCTGTTCGAGACTTTAAATTCAATGTTTGTTAGTTCTTGAGATGTCACATTTACCCAGAGTGACCAGTACTATCTGAGTGATTGTTCATTATCATTAAAACAAGGTTGAGGTTGTCACCTCTTTGTGAATGCTGAAGGATGCTATTTATAATCTCTTTAGACAGTCAACAACTTACTCATTGTGTTGTGTGAAACCTGCACATAAACAGAATTGAGAATAAATTTAAGTGAAACTAAACTCTGATAGTTATAGTAGCATAAAAAGTGGAAGTGTATGGTACATTTATATATTTAAAATGAGTTAAATTAGAAAATGTGACAGTTTAATAAATTGTATATACATTTAAGAACACCAAATATATTAAATAATTACAACACAGAGTTTAATTTAGAGAAAGATAATATTGCTAGTAGCAGTCCTGAATTTGCTATTGAAGGAAAACAAATAATTTGCCTTGAAAAAGGTAAGTTTGACGTCTGCATGTTTTCTGTAGGAAGTGATGTACAATGAAATCTTAACATTTCCGAAACATTTTATTATAATTAGACAAAGAAAACCTAGAAATATAAACGTGGAATACTAAAATTTATTCTAGCTTTATTAAAACTTTTTAATGGGCAGAATACGTATATTGAGCCTCACGTACAAAAGAAATATTGGCAGAATTAGAATGTGTATGAAAAAGGAAATCGGCCTAGCCTAAAAATATGTTGTATACCATAAAATACAGTACGTAAAAAGATTAGGGTTTAAATGTAATACTTATTGTGTACAATGACATTAAGGTAAAATCGACGAATGTATTTTACCCTACTTTTTTATTTTTCGGGGTGGTTCGATGTCTAAGTGGATTTTGTTGGTGGTATATTTCGTACATCAATGTCAAAACGTGACTAAGGTATCACATTCATAAAGCTATATTAAGCAAATTTTACATGATATTACATACATATTTGCGTCTGAAATTTTAATATCTGAGGAGGGTTGTTGTTGTTGTTTTGAATTAAGCACAAAGCTACACAATGGGCTATCTGTGCTCTGCCTACTACGGGTATCGAAACCCGGATTTTAGCGTGTTAGTCCGCAGACATACCGTTGAGCTACTGGGGGGCTTCTGAGGAGGGATGGGTGGAATAAGAGCTAGGCTTATCGTGCTCCCCACAATGATTACTCATAAGTGCTTATTTATCCCTGCCAAAGAATTAAAAAAATTTCGTCCGTAAGAAAGGCCTGGTTTTGAACAGGTTCTTGGTTTGTTTTCAAAAAATTAGACTGAAGGTTTTTGTTTTTTCATAAATTTATTTTTTTTTACATATCGAAATACGGAACCAGGAGAGAGAGACAATAGTATTGTATACATTTTTTAAAGAAAACTGGTCACGCTCCTAGTTTGCTATAACAAGTTTTAGAACATTAATTTTTTTTCTATTGTTAAATGTTGCATTATATTTATATAACTTATTTTCCACAGTTAGATTGTAACCACAGTGTTTATGAAAGGTTACTGTCGTGTTACAGAACCGCCACGACGGAGGTGTTCGATTTGTTATTCCAGGTGGTTGTAACCTATCGTATTGATCTGGGTGATACCACTACAGTAAGTGGGAAGTTTGATTGGAAGCTTACCGTTCGTGTGTACGAGCAGAATTGCCATCTGCCGTTTTGCGTAAGAGTTAAGTTGAATTTCGACCTTATAACGTATAGTACAGACTTGCACAAAATTCTGTGATTTGATGGCACGATGCTGCTATAGCTTTAAAATTATTTGTTTATGCTACCATTTTTCTCTCTCTCATAGCCTCTTATCGAAATTTTGTAAACGAATAAAGGTTAATGAATGAATGCGGTATTGCTTTGCATTTGACTTCAAAATTGTGAATTTGGTGGGGACCTCGGCAGAAGTAAGTAACGTGCTACTTAGAGAGAGAGTGCCATTCGTATATTTAATACAATAAACAGGGTAGGTACACCAGTAATCTGTTTAATATAACAGTTGCTTCGAACATTGTAACTATTTTTTGTTGTTTGAAAGTAAATTTTTAAAAATAGTATATTTATATTCCTGCAAAATGCATTTTAATAGTGGTTGTACGTATTTTCTGTATGCGTTTAATAGGCCTAATGTGTTAGAATATCATGCTTTGCCAGCTAGAAGTAATATAATACTTTATTTTACATTGATTGATTTTGGCATTCTCTTGACATATCTTTACATCCTATTATTTAAGTCACTCTGCTAATAGGTATGAATTTGTTTCCAAAGTTGTGTTTATTGAAAAACTAGCAGATCTGCCTGCATCTTTCACAGAATTATTTTGTTGATTTCACAAAGATGATGGAGCATTGTGTTTAGTTTAGTGGGCATAAGTCATCAGCCAAGAAACCTCTGCAATCTCTCACATTAAATTTACTTTCATCCAACTTTCTGTGGGTCAGCATTACCTCTGTAAACTTGCAATGCTGAAATTTGTTGCGTACTGAGTACAAATAGACCAACATATTGATTTGTGTTAAAATAACTTTAGGCTTAAATCTTACTTAGTTAAATTTAAATACCTAGAAAACTTGAACCATTCCATAAATTGATTTATCCATTAAACTTGTATTTTAGAGATTATACAAAAGGTTTTACTAAATTTCATGGAAATTGGTTCATTCAGTTTTTGTCACAAAAGTGTAGTATCAGATACAAACAGTTATAACAGTTTAAACATATAGGTTAGGTCGTTATTCAATAATAAATCTCAATATAAAAATCAAAAGTGTGATAGCACTGAAATAATACTGTGGTAGTCTTAAGTGTGACTGTACAAGTGTATTATGATTTTAATTTATTCAATCCAACAGTAATGTTTTGATTAAAGTCAAAGCTTTAGTTTGGAATCCACGTTTGACAAAACTGTACAGTAGTGAGTTATGTGTAGTTCTCCAAAGTGTTCCATTTGGTGCACATAAACATGTAGTTAAAATAATAATGTAATGTTACTTTAAAATGTTAACTTTTCCCCAATAAATATGTAATTATTAAAACTAAATGTTTAAATTATCTTCTTTTTTTACAACACTGTTTCACCATCTACATGCTATTGTTCATATCTATAGGTTATAAACTTAATTAAATGCAGGTCAGCATACTTTGTAAGGTTTTAAAGATTTTCTGTCTGTGAAATAAGAAAGGTTGGGGACTACTGTAGTATGTTTAGTTTGATACTACAAATAGTGTTTTTAAAACTTTTACGAACCACTGTTGCCGATTTAATTTGATACCATAACTATTTTGGAACAACATGGGACCTGTTTGCCCACCATCATGGCTGTTCCAACTAAACTAAATGAAAAACATTAATGTTAGTCCTTATTCATATACTTTTTTTTTTTTTTTCTGGAAGGAATCCATTCCAAAGGCCAACCAGCCCATTAGAAAAATAAAACTGTCTTATCTGAAGTTTACTCCTACCTTGCCAAAGTCTATATTTGTGTCCAATAGTCCTACTATTATCACTGTTAAATATGTGAAAGATGATGCATCCACACTATCAATTCCTTTTACAATCTTAAATACCTCACTTATATCTTTCCAAACTTTTCTTTTTACAACAGAAAACAATTTGCGAGTTTTCAGTCTCTCTTTGTATGACAACCCCTCCATCTCAAGCACCATTCTACTTAACTTTTCTTGAACCCTTTCCAACAATCCAATGTCTTCCTTTAGGTAAAAACCACAATACTCCAAATGTAGCCTAATCAGTGATCTATATAATGAAATAACCTCTTTAAACTTGTATTCAGTGTTTCTGCATATGCAGCCTAAACTCCTGTTTGGCCTATTACTAGCAACGGTGCACTGCTTGGGTGGCTCTAGAGACTAATTAGCTGTTACACAAAAATTTCTTTCCTTCATGATACAGTTAAGGTTATTTCTATCCAAATTATACTTATAATTCAAATTATGATAATCCATGTGCCTTAACATGCATTTATTATAATTAAAACCCCTCTGCCATTTGATTGCCCAACTCTCAAACAGTAAATCCTTTTGTAAGTTGACAACATCCTTTTCACAGCTAGCAACACCCAAGATGTTTATACCATCAACAAAGCAATGTATTTACTATTCCTTCACTTCATTCATAAAGAAAAATCAATGGTCCTGATGCACCTCACTTGTGGCATTAATCCAGTTTGATTGAACCCTCTTTTTTCTTCCATGAAGCCACTCTTCTATATATTTAGTAAACTTATTTTCAAAACTAAAGTTTCTTTACAAGCCTTTTATGTGGCACTTTGTTGCATACTTTCTGAAAATCTAGATGAATCTTCATCCTTACTCACATGTGCAAAAGCAGTAATTTTTTCAAAGAATGTCAAAAGATTTGTAAGACTAGATTTTTCTCCTAGATTTTAAAATTTATTTTTGCAAAGTATCTTTTGACTTTTTGAAAACTTTTCCCACACTGGTGTGCAAGACTAATTGGTTTATAATTAATAGAACAATTTTTATCACTTCCATTGAAAAGAGCAGGTACATCAGCTAACTTCCAATCCTTTCGTAACTACACTATTCATGGACTGACAAAAAGTAGTGAGTGGCTCACATATCCAAGCTTTAATCTCTGTCAACAGGAGCCTCATTGTTTTTGAACTTCCAAATTTTTCTTAACCAATTCAGAATTAATGTAATCATTTTATCTTGTTTCCATTTTTCAGTTGTTCAGGTTATGAAATACAGAGGTACCTCAGTTCTCAAACTTAATCCATTCCAGAAAGCTGTTTGAAAATCAAATAAAATTTTTCCCATAAGAAATGCTGTAAATTATATTAATCCATTTCAGACCTCCAAAAATTATGCATTATGAAGCATTTTATTACTAATTTATACCTGTATAATAATACTTACATGCATAAAGTCAACCATAAAAACTATAAATACAATAAAAAAAACAAATGAAAATTTAACTGCACTTTGCCTGTGCTGAGGAGAGCTGATGGCATAAGTGAAAGGTGGTGAAGAACGTGGAGAGTAGGAGGGTTATTGTTTGGAAGGGGAGTCACCTTCCATAAAAATGTCAGGTATCTCTCCTTCTGGGGTTCTTTCTCATTTCTGTCTCTGCACTGCTACAACTTGCTTGAAACTCACTGGACCTATTTCTCACTAAAAACTTGTTTAATGAGGTTTATTTCTGCCTGCATTTTAAATTGTTTCTGAAGTAAAACATGGCATTGCCATTGAAAAGGTTTATGCTGTGGTTTGCTACAGCTTTGATAGGGTGAAAATTTTCCACAAAACTTTGTAACTCTACACATTTCCTTGATTAGTGAACTGGGAACATCCTCCCTTCCCACCTCCTCAATTGCTTTCTGTTGCTGCTCCTTCTGTAGGTCTTGGAGTTCTTCTGTGGTGAGCTTAATGTTGTGGTCTTCCACCAACTCTTCCACATCATCACTACTCACATTCAAGCCCATACACTTGTTTAGTGAAACAATGTCCTTGACAACAGTATTAGCCTCAAAGTATTTATCACTCTGCTACCGAGTCTGGTCGCAACTTCTTCCGGGCTGAGTTCATGGTCCTCAGATACTTACAGGCTTTGTCTATAATTTTTGGCAATGGAGGATATTAAAATGATTTTTACAGAACTCTCTGAAAGTTAACTCTGTGTCAGAGGTCACTTCAGTTTTAAGTCCCCACTTGTATTAGTACATAACAATAGAGTTAGCCTGTCCTTCAGTGGCTTGTGTCCTAGCAGTGACTTCTCCTTGCTGTTGTAGGTCCTCTTTGGCCCTTTCTTCGAAAAGAGGCCTGTCTCATTACAGTTGAACACTTGTCAGGGAATAAAACCCTCAACTTCTACATAGTCCTTAAATTCCCCAACAAATTTATCAGCATCGTCTTTGTTAGAACTGGCACTCTCCCCATGTCTCGCCCCACTATGTATACCACTTATTTTTCAAACCACCACCTACTAGCCTTAAAGGCATCACTTGTATCAGCACTCATTCCAGGGGTGTTTTTCAGGTCAGCATGCAACTGCTCTGCTTTCTCACAAATGGTCTTAGAAGTGCTATCCAGCTGTTTTTGTTTACCCAAATCAACAACAGTTTTTCAACCTCTTCCTTTGTTTGTGATATTTGTTTCATAAGCACTGTCACTCCTTTTGCAACATCAGCTCCTTTGATGACCTCTATTTTTCAGTATGGTGCAGACTGTAGACTCTTTATGAGCTAAACTAGTGTTTAATGTACAGCTTTTCTTTTCTTTCTGTAAGGAATATATTTACCTTGAATATTTAAAAATTTTCCACATCCAATTGGTATCTTTAAATAATTTAGCTGTGCAATACATGACAGATAATTGTTGCATCCTTTTCCAGTTTGCTTTTAAGTTGTAACCAAAATATCATTATTCCTTATCTCAAAATGCAGCAAAATATTGAACCTAATGAAGCAATAATCTCTTGCATTCAAATATTCTCCAATTTACATTCTTTTAATAATTTTTGTATTTGAAGTTAACAGTAAATATAAATTAGTGCTGTTTCCAGTAGGTTTTTTGACTAGCTGGTAAAAAAAGCCATCCTGAACAGCTTCCAAAAGGCTTTATCTCTCATGGTTTGACTCTAGCATTTACCAGTCAGTATTGCCTGAAATTAAAATCACCCGTAGTTATGACTTCATTAACAGCTGAAATCTTAATCTCAGTGTAAAATTTCTCACTAATTTTGTCTGTTCCATCCAGTGATTTGTAACCATTTTCCACTAAAAGCCTTTTCTTTTTATCGAAACCCAAATGGATATAGTCTTCTTGTTATAACTACTGATATCCTCAACTTCAACAGGATGTATTCATACTTTACATATAGAGCCACCTCCCCTCTTTAATATTGTACCTCTATTAAATAGCTTGCAATCCTATATTTCAAAGAAATTTCTGTCATTAAGATCAACTTCATTTACTATATTCCAGTTATTCTCATTACATTAAATTTCCATTTTCCTACCTGATCTCTAAAGTCATCTAATTATTTCTTATACTTCAAGCATTAAAATAGTAAGAATTAAACCTATCCTTACAACCACTTCATGTTTATTTCATATGCTAAACTTTTCTCTGCCTCTTACTACTTTTACATTGTTTTTCCCTAGCCCTCAGTACTGCCTAGTCCTAGTTTAGAACTCTTGCAGCTGAGTTAGTAACTTTAGAGAACATGATAGTCTATAACTTATTTAAATGTAAATCATCCATTCCAAAAAGCTCCTTTTTTGTCACTGAACTTTCCTTACAAGCTCAACCAATCTGCTTATCCTTACATACTAACCTAAGGTAGCATTTAGCATCCAGCGACCTACTAATAGTTTTATTCCCATAGTTAATTCATGGCAATATCCGTAACACAAGTAATTAATTTTTTCTTGAAATGTCTTAATCAACCCTTTGTATTTATTAATTAGCTCCTGTGACTGACCTTTCTCTACGTCATTATCCACTACATGCACCACTAAAACATCATCTCTGCTAGCCCCATTTTATTATATCTTCTGCTCTGTCAGGTTGTGATACCCAGTGGCACAAGTGGAGGATATAATTGAAAGAGCAGAAGATATATTCTTTTCTTCCTATATATTCCTCAGACTATTCTTTTGGCATGCCTCATCAAAAAATCGCCTATAGAATATTCTATCCACATGTCTTGCCGATGAATTACCTATAGTTATAATCTCATCATTAACATCCTTCTCTTCTCTTCTTGTTTTCTTTATCTACAGAAGCCAAGAGCTGAAATATGTTGCTCAGCAGAACAGGTTTATTACAAGTGACTCAATGCTTATTCTAATAGTTATCTCTAAGTTCCTGAACGTCATTGTGATGTATCACTTATATGTAAATACTTCAGCTTCTCCTGAAATCTTGCTACAGTTTCTCACAGTTTACACTTATCTTTATGTATTGCTTCTACTTTACGTATGATAGCCTACAAACTCTATGTACAAATTGGATATCTTTGTAACTGGCTTTCTCTAAAGTACGTGCTAGTATTGAGTTCCCAGATAAAACCCACTTGTTGCACCTATTACACCTAACTAGCAATAAACATTTTCTATAGTCAACTTGTTCATTGTATGTATATTTATAGCCTGAAAGTACTCACTACCAAATACCAGTAGCCTATTATTAACAGTTACTATTGACTAACATTTGAAAAAGTTATTATTGTTTACTACCTAAACTTTATTATGTAAAAAGAATTTTAATTTTATAGAGCGTAGAAAATGAACTTGTTAATTTTTAAAACACCAAGAAACAGTAAACTTGTTTTTAGGTTGTAATTATTTAATAAAACTATTTATTCTATTTTATTAATTACTAGTCAGTTGAAATACACTTGAGCCTAAAGTATTGTTACACATATTAAGTCTATTTTAAGGTTGCAAAATTAGTATATTTAGTTATTTAACCCAAATTATTACAAATTGTGTATTAGTATTAAATAATTTTCAGAAATCTAATAGTAGGAGTTTACTTTTTCAACTCATTTTCCATCTGTGCTCAGCATTCCATGAATAGCAGTTTTAACCAATTGGGAACTTGTACTTTATTAGTTTAATACCATGAATATTTTTTAAACATTTAAAGCCTCCAATCTTGAGGCTAACTATCAAATGTTGTATATAAACAAAACCTTTTTTTACTCTTTCTGAGAAGTTTGCCATATTTATCATCATTGCTAGAGCTAGTGGTGAAGCAATCGTAACTATATAATTTAATTCATGATGTTGCATAATTTCAAAAATATGAGAAAAATATGCAAGAAGTGAGTCCACTGTACAAAATGTCAAATTTCCTTGGAAATTGTGACTATTAGGTGGATTACTTGTGAGATTTGTACAGTTGTGATGGTACCATTTGGTAATATTGTAGTTTTAAAATAGCATGTGTGAAATGAATAGTTAATTTATTAATCACTTATGTTTAGTAATTTAATAAAGAACTAATTTTGATTACTTTGTTGTTTCATTATCTTATAGTTAATAGTAGAGATAAGCTTGAACTGAAAATTGATTTTATTTCCATTTATTCTCCATTGTTACAGGTGTTTATCACCTTAATTTATAAAGAAAGATGAATGAATTAGATAGTCTGAGACAGGAGGCAGAAACCTTGAAGAACACTATTCGAGTAAGTAAACATTTTTATTCACATGCTTATCTGATAAAGACTAAGGAAAGATTTCTATTGTCTTTGGTCTTTTTAATAATCTAGGGTGGGTGAAAAAAATTAAGAGGAACTGTGAAATAATGACTGAAAATTAACCCATATCTCTAGCTTCTAATTTCCTTTTTATTCTACAGTACAAGAGGTTAGTATAAGCTGCTTTTAGGATAATTATTTTTTAAGTTGTTCATGTAATTTTTGTGGAAATAAAAAGGAGTGGGGAGGAGCTCATATTATGAACTTTTTTAAATGTTACTTTTTTGTACTTTATTGTGGATGAAAAATATTAGTTGTAAGAATTGGAGAATCTGTATCAATGTTTTTTCAAAGAATACCTATAAACCACATCAATACAAAGGTTTCAGATTATTTAGATAATGCATTTTGTTGTTATAGTCAGGAGAAAGTGGATGTTTAACAAAGTACCACGAAGGATTTTTTTTGTCAGAATAACAGTCACACATGACACTGTACCTTATATTACATTTCATACACTTATTTTCCATGAAAGAAAAACTTGTATAACGTGTTTGTATTGATGTTTTTTAGCACAGTGTCTACACATTGGAAATATATTGTAATTATTAGTCACAGGAAGATGGTTAAATACAACTGTTGTTATTAACTGTAAAAATAAAACAAAGAAATATCTTTTAGTCTGTTATTGTAGTTAACACACAACCATTTTCCAACAATTATTACTTTTGGAGAGAACAGTGTTGTATTTTATTGGGAATCAAAGCTAGTATCAATATTTAAATTTATATATAGTTTTAGAAGTATTCTTTTCCATCGGTGTTAACTTTCTGTACAGATGGAATTCTTTTGTTAGTAATATTCTCAAGTTTACATTTGTTTCCTGATTTTTCCTGAAAATTTTCTGTCAAATAAACATAACTGCAAAAGCATAATTAGGTATATACCCAATAATCTTATACTGATACATGTCGTTATTAGAAATTTTTGAGTGTGCTGTGCAGTAGTCATGTTGAATTCGATGGTGACTTGGACTGAAATCATTAAAATTAGAGGCCAACATTTGTGGACATGTACATGTCTGACACACAGTCTAATCATGGCCAATTCACTATCACTGCTTGAGACCTACAAAAGGTATTTTTACCAAATACACATCACTTATGCAATTACTTAATTATCAAAGATGAGCAAATCCACCATTTTTGTTTGTCAATATGTGGTACTTGTAGAAAAGTATCTTTTTACTAAATCCCATGCAAATTGGTCAATATGCAACCAAGTAATTGACCCAAAACACCAGCATTATGTTTTTCTGACCTGTTTTTCACAATGGGAAAATTGAACATTTTGTATCTTTTTGGTGCAGCAAGTTTTATGTGTTAATTTTCATTTTCATTGCCTTAAATTACTGCACAAGAACCCAAGATATTTGATTTACCTTTGATGTACAGTTTTTTCTCTTAACCTATTACAAGCTATATACAGGGTGTTCAGTTTTGTAATATTTTATTCAGTCTATTTCAAAGCAGCAACTGATAGCATTGTTTAGAAACAAAATAAGAAGGATCCAGGCCTGTATTGATGCCAATGGGTGTCACTTTCAACATTGTTTATAATTGTCATTCATATTTACCTCCTGTATTCTATATATTCTGTATTTACAATAATAAAAGGACATTTCTATAGATCTAAGAGGAAATAATCTAGAAACCTGACACAGGGAAGGATACATGAAGGTTGATAGACGTGGTTGTAAACAGAAGGGTTCTCCTGCCAATTTACCTATATGTCATTAAAAATGGCCACCTTGATACAATGGAACTGTGAAGTGTTTTCCATTCTAATGTGGATGACATTAAAACACTGATTGCTTTCTACCATCCTGTATGTCTTTCCTTACAGGAAACATTTCTGAAATTAGCTGGTACAGTCACTTTTTGACAGTTTTCTGTGTACAGAAATGACAGGCTGTGTGATAGACAAGTGCATGGAGGGATGACACTGTTGGTTGATCAGCACATGCCCACCCTGTCTTTGCCACTCAACACACCCTTGGAGGCCATATTCATCTGTGTTTTCGTGAGACATATGATCAGTCAGACCTTGATGCTGTCATTGAATAGTTGCCATCTCCCTTTTTAATCCTTGGGATCTTTAATGGATGTCATCCCCTCTGGGGAAGTGCTCTTAATGATAGGAGGGATTGATCTGTAGAACATATGCTCTCTGATCACAACCTTTCTCTTTTTAATACTGGTTCTTCTACTTATTTCCATGCAACTAATCAGTCCTTTATTGCTATTGATCTCTTAGTTTGCTCCTCTTCGTTTTTCTTCCATTTTTCATCAGGGGTTGACAGTAATCTATGAGGCAGTGATAATTTTGAGAGACTGGCCCACTTTCACTGCTCTTGCAGAACTTGATCCTGCCATCGTCTGTCAGCCATCAGTAGACGACTGTGTGGCAGCAGTAACTGACTGTATTATACAAGCAGCTGCTCAATTTATTCCTAAAACCTCAACACGTTTTCCACTATATCCTCATCCGTGGTGGAATCCTACCTGCCACATGGCATATAATGCTCAAAAACGAGCCTGGGATACTTTCCGTAGATATCCCACACTTTCAAACCGCATCACTTTCCAGCAGGCCTGTGCACATGCTCGGTGGATAAGATGCCAAAACCAGAAGGAATCTTGGATTAAGTTCACAACTGGCATATCTTTTATCACCAGTTCCAAAGTCTTATGGGACAAGATTTGAAAGGTCAGTGGGGAGTATAACTGTGTCCCCCTCTCAATTTTGCACTTTGATGGCCATGAAGTGACTGATACCCAAAGCATGCTGATACTCTAGGTGAAAGCTTTTGCTGGGTATCTAGAATATCTGCTTCTTCTTCCACCTTCTTAGCCACCAAGACTCTGGCAGAGCGATTACCTTTTTCCTTTCAAGCTGATTGTCTCTGAATATAATCATCCCTTTACATTGGTGGAATTTAAACTGGCTCTTTTTTTAATTTGGAACTTGGGGTCTGTTAGGGCTGTGTTTTGAGTGTCACAATTTTCAGTGTAATGATTAATTCCATCACTGAACAACTCCCTCACTGTTGTAAACGGGCTCTATGTCAACGACTTTCTCATCTCATGTCAGTCGTCAAACATGAGATATTTTGAGTAACAGCTACAAACTGCCCTCAATCATGTACTGAAATGGACCACAGCAAACAGCTCTTATTTCTCTCTTTAAAATCACTTGCATGTCCTTTTGCTGCCAACATGGTATTCAGCCTGATCCTGCACTCTGTATCGGTGAAGTTGTGCTACTTGTACTTGAGTATGAATCATTGGTCTATGGCTCTGCCAGACTCTCGGTCTTAAAGATGCTGGACCCCATTCGTGGATACCCTAGCTGCTTTATGCCATAAAACACTATATCAACGAACCAACCAACTTGAAATTTAGCATGCATAATTAGTGGATCGTAAGTGTATGCAGCTGGATATGATTACTTATCCATGTGCACGAGTGAGTGTACATTTGATAAAAGCTTGCCAAAAAACAAGTCAAGGAATGGTTTCTTATGTTACATATAAAAGTCAAGGGAGACAGCCAAATGCTCATCTATGTGTGTATGACCACCATAGCTCCAATAAGAAGAAATGTAGAAACTTAATTTTGCACCAATACTAAGTGGACCCTGAGGGTGTGCATCTGGTTGTTACTTATTCACATTTTTATTGAGGCAAGTTAGCAACTAAAAAACAGAGCAGTACTTCCTTATGTAATAACTTCTAATATATACAAAAGCCAATGCATTTTGGTAACAGTGGGTTCCAACATTGGCTTTTCCATGTTGCTTAGCAACAAAAGTATGGCCTGTTATTGTTGGTAGGGTGCCTACTGAAAGTATAAAATGAAATGTATAAACAACAAAAGTGGAAAGTTCTTTATACTTTCAGAATATCTGTTGATTAAAGATGTTTGTATTTTATTAGAAATGTTTGTGATCAAACAGAAAATAAGCCTTCTTTCAAAAGTGGTTTAAGTTTGAAATTGGACTCATATCTTTACTTTCACAATAAATGTATACACGTCAAAATATATCAAGCTAATAACCCATGTGAAACAGTACTTTTGCCAGCAGTGTGTGTAGAAACAACCTTTTTAATCTCCATAATACTCAACCAGTTTTCTCTTAACTCTTCTTCAGTGTTGCTAACTTGTCCATAATACTTAGCTGAATTTAGTATATTTTTAAAACTGAACTTTTTCTTACAGTATTATATTAAGTTTATAAATTCATATTATTAAATCATAGTAAATCACTGTTCTCGGTAATAACATTATATTAACTTAGATTTAAATCTTGTTATTTTAAAAGTTTGTCTTCAAATTAGGTTTGTGAAGATGTAATTATTTTGTATATTGAAGATTATAGTAAATTTTCCAGGAAAGAATGGTATATTAATCAAAATGCATGTTTATTTTATTGGTACATTTTATTTAGTGTAAATTTGTATCAAGTGAAGAATACTTAGTTAACATCATGGGAAATGTAATTTGATCAAAATATTGAAATCTTCCATGGTTTAAGATGATTTTAAGTTAATATTAATCATATTCATTTACATGACCAGTTTATCTGTTCTCTTAGTTTTTTGTTATATTGATTTTGGAAACCAGTAAAATCATTCCTACTTCTCCAAGTTGCTGCTTTATATCATATTTCTTTTGATTACCAGAAAAAGTGCATTCCTAGTTCTACAGTTTTTAGATTTATAACAAGCCAAGCATTGATACTTACAGTATCTTCAAAAATTGGTTATAAAAAAAGTACAACTGTTTATATCAGAACTCAGTCAATTTAGAAAGCTATTGTGAAAGCTTTAAAGAACATTTGTTTCATATTATGTTTGTTTGTTTTCCATTTAGCTCAACTACTGATTTGTGAGATTTTGAATTTTCTAGTTAAATATTTGATGTAATTGTTTATGTATAGCTCTCTTAAGGACAGGATGATCGTCGTGGTGGCTTTATCAATATCAGAAAAAAGGTCTTTTCTAGAACTTAATCAATATCCTCTGTAAGATTGAAATGGTTTATAAATGTTATTGTTCTATCAGGCTAAAGACCATTTGAACAAAGTATAAACTCAGTAACATGTAATATGCTATTCTAGAGATGCTACAGTATAACAGATATTTCAAATGGTGATTTTTCTGAAATAATTAAAAGCAAATAACATCATGAAAAACTTGATGGAAATTGTGAAGAGGTTTTTTCCACCACTGGTAATTAGGATATCATAAGTTGTGAATAGCTACATAAAAAGAAATTTAAAAAAATGTAATTTTCTTAGAAACCATGAACATTTTGTAATTTTAGCTGAAATCTTGAAGTTCACAGTTTTTCAGAAACATTATCACAAGCTATGAAAACCTTTCAGATTTATCAAAAACCATACAAAAATATTTTAGCTTTATGAACAAATATGAAAACTAAAATAAATTGTGGTTGTTTCAGATATTTTAGAACAACTTGTGACTTTATACAAAAATATGAATTTTAATATCAAAAGTATGATGTTTATAGTTTTATTAGAAACTGTAATAACTTTGAAGTTCTGTTATTAGAAAGTTTGAAATTTAAGATAAATAACTAAAAGCTTGTAACTTTATTAAACATAGTTTTATCTGAAATTATGAATGTAATTTTTTGGAACCTTAAACAGCTTGCAGCTTTACAAGAAAAACCTTTTGTAACTTTATGAACAGTTTCTAATGCTAGCTCCAATCAAGGAAAGCTTGTAATTCAACCAGAAACAATACACAGCTTGTATGAACATGTTATTTGTCATTGTGGTGTTTGTGTGTATGGAGAATATTATCAACTTTTATCTGTATGTAGATGTTGTATGTTCCTGGTTAAGTTTGTGTGTTTAATGAACAAAACTTTTCAAAGTTTGATTTGAAAGTGTCATTTTTATTGAATAATGCTTTTTCAAGTTTGATTTATTAATTTGAGGTAAGTTTTTCAAAACATTTGTAAATTATTTCTGGTTACACTCAGTCTGTGTGAATTGATGGAATCAATAGGCTTTACTTGCATAACTTTGAAACTAATGTAAATTAAGTCTCAATTCAGATTTCAAATGTTTCAAGGAACTCAAATCTTTATTAGAATGTAAACAGAGCATGAAAAAATCTTTATTTGGGATCAGCGTTTAAAAATATGTCCCTGAATTTTAAACTGGTTTTTATAGTTTACCAATTGGTTCCAAGTTTGATTTTTGAGCATAGACACTTTTTAGTAAAATCACTAACAAGTTTCAAAAGTTGACTTAATTTGGTATATAAACATTAGATCTTCCTCTTTTATAACATAAAATATGGCCATGCTTTTTCATTGCACTGGTGGTACATTTTGTAAACATTCAAACTGATGTATCATGAAGTATAATAAAACTACATTTTGTGACATATGAGGCTCATCTTCAAGTCAAAATTAGAGGATTAGTATTGCATTCTGCCATGGAGATTAGTGGGTGAGAGGACCCACTTATTGTATTATACATTTGAGTTTAGAAATATGTCAAATCATGAGGGATCAGTACTCATTAGGTGAGTATGGAAGCACATTATACTAGTATGATAATGTTAACAAGAATTTATTATCATAATAAAGTGAATTAGAGGAATGTGTGTGGAAAGAATGTTTGTCTGTCTTGTTCAAGTATTACACCTGAAGAAAAGTTGCTCTTCTGTCCAGACATGTTCCCTCTCTAAATAAGTCGCTTTTATCAGATATGAGATATTCAACTTTATTAGCCTTATATTCCTCTTGTCATTAGCCTCGCTAATAAAGGTTGTTTTGTTATTGTGTGTGATAAGTAAATTAAGTTTTAATACAACAACACTAACTGTTAATGAGGCAACATAAATAAACACTGTCCAGTATTTCAGTCTTCAGTGGGTAATTTTGGTTATTTAGTTTTGTGTGTATGTTGTGTTTTTGTTCAGTAATAGTCATATAGAACTTGCAATATTATAAGTATATATCAAGACCTTAACATATAATACCTATGGCAGAACTAACGTTAAAAATATTGAAAAATATTCTTACTGTGCAGGTCAAGTCTCGACAAGTACATATTTTCCGTTCTATGAGAGCCAAAAACTCGAGAGCCCAGGCATGCCTAACCAAGCTTCAATATTATTTGTATCGTGAAATGAAGGCTACACTATTGCCTCGATAATTTGAAGGTTTTTAGTTTTCTCAGATATTCTCAAAATGATTATGCTATTGCAATCCCAGACAGTAATTTACGTCTTGGGAAAAATTGTCACTCAAACTATATTTTTCTTGAAAAAGCTCAGACGTTTTCACAAGTTTGTGTACGTTCAAATCGTAGGTCTGCGGTTAACAACTCAGCCTTGCCTCTACTGTTTTTAGCTGTTAAACCAGGAATACAAAATATTTGTAGCTTTGGTAACTTTATTTGATAAGTGGTTAAAAATATGATAAACAAAATCGCACAAAATACACATTAAGATTTCTTAAAGATGTCACTAACCTTCATTTGTTGTTTTGCATGGCGGGTGTCATCTGACCACAGATGCATGTTCGGGTGATTTTGGGTGGTCGCCCATTTATACATTGACCTTTCCTACAGTTAACTGGTACCTGAGATGTGTTTTAACGAAGTCTTTTTTCCCCTTAATTTCCAAGTGTAGATTTGCGCTAATTTTCACTTATTTTTCAGAGGCGTTGATGTGGTACGAATGCACTTCCATGTCTATAGCAGAAAAACATGCCGAAGTTTAGAAGCTGTATCCGCCTACGTTAGTGATTAAATTCAACTAAAACTGGAACGGACAATCAAAAATAGAACTGACTCGTGTTACTCAAATTCGGAGAAATCGAGCGTGATCTACTGACTGACTGATCGACACTTGGCTTTATGGTCGTAACGATTTTTACAGTATTTCATAACAATGTGATGAAACGACAGTTAAAGGATTATATTTTAAAACAAGGAACTCAATTATATTGAACGATTTCTTTTAGGTTAAAAAGTGAACGAACTGGTGAGATACGCTATTGCCTCAATTTTTCGGATAATAGAGGCACAAGTGTATATTTATTTTCATCGCAACAAGTACATGCTAATGATCACATGATACCGACAATCACTTGATAGCATTGCCTGAACTGTTTTTGGTCCCGTATGAGTGTAAACACATGCAATAGTTGGTTAAACTGGGAGAAGGAAGAAAAACAAAATGGCGCGAAATTAGTAACGTGCAACCACAGTACTCAATTCCTGAGCAAACGCGAACTGCTGAATTCACCATTAAAATTTAGGACTCATAGAACAAAATATAGTTCCGGACTTTGAAGAGTCCATAAATGTTCTAGATTCGAGTTATATTTATCACAGCACGAATAATATGGGAGAAAATACTAGGTGCCATGATGAAAGTTTTGGTCCCAGTGACGACCTGGCACCTGGGATCTATTGAGGCATGATATGGGTACATAATAGCTAAAATAAAGTCAAATGTTTATCGAATATTTTTGTAATAAAACTTTTATTATGTTAGTGTTGTACAGCGTAAATGTTTTAGGCTACTTTCAGGACATTTCTCTTGGGTCAGTATACAGTGACCAGTGTTGTAAAATATTTTCAGGGTTGTTTTGTTTGCTTCAGAACGTATCTGTTTTAGGTCTCTCCCTGGACTTGACTACGAGAGCTTACTATGTTTTGTTCGGACGTATTGTTTGGAATTTAAGAAAGCCTAGTTGTTAGAAAACTCATTTTGTAACCTAAATGTAGTATCAAAAATCGTTGTCGAGCAGTTTCGCTTCTTTGAACTTTAGGGACTTTATAATTATTAGTAACAGTCAATCTCACTTTTCGTTGATAAAAGAAACCAGGGAGATGACCGTGTATGGTGTTGACTAACAGCTTCAGTGTTGAAAGTTATTGGTAGTCTACTAGTATTTTTTTTAGAACTTCGCGAACAAATTGAAAATCTAATCAGCGCAGTCGGTAGTGGGAACTGCCACGTGCATAGCGTGCAAGTAGTGATAATTAGTTTTTCTAACTACGTCATATGGTGCTTGACAGATAGGATTTGCCAGTACTCGCTTTAAAATAGTAATGACTGGAAAATCACAACTTTACTAGTTTTATTGTGATGTAAATAGTTTGAAAACTCTATATTTAGATGTAAAAAATTGACAAATCGAAAAAATCAATTTTCCAATAAAGACGTTTTAGGTTACAGGACTAGAACTTTCCAGTTAATTTAAGTTTGTTTGTTTGTTTTGGAATTTCGCACAAAGCTACTCGAGGGCTATCTGTGCTAGCCGTCCCTAATTTAGCAGTGTAAGACTAGAGGGAAGGCAGCTAGTCATCACCACCCACAGCCAACTCTTGGGCTACTCTTTTACCAACGAATAGTGGGATTGACCGTCACATTATACACTCCCACGGCTGGGAGGGCGAGCATGTTTAGCGCGATGTGGGCGATTGATTTAAGTGTAAGGTTTGTTTTTCCAGTGTCATAGAAGTGTAAATAAACACTGAGTGACCGGTTTGTTCTAAGTGTAGGGTGATCAATATTATTTTTTCTAATAATAGTGTTATTGAGTCGGCTAGGAAATGAAATATAAAGTGGTGGTTAAAAATTCGATAAATTTGAATAGTGTTATTAATAAAAGACGACGTTTCGTGGAGTAGGCCTTCACGAGGTTACAAGTTTCATTGTTACTTTTTGATTTTATTAATAAAATCATTTTAATCTGGTGAGTTTCTCACTACTACTTATGTTTCAAAGCCATAGAAGTGTTCGACGATTTGTTTAGATTAAACTGAGTGACCGAATCAGTCGGAATGTATGTTACCAAAATTCAGTCCTTTTGTTATACTTTGGTTCTCGACAAAGGGCTCTTGAGAATACGGTAAGAATTTGGTTCGTTTTTATTAACATATTAAAGTTAAATTATACAAAATAACTTAAAATTTAGCTTTTTTTACGAAACCTCCATGATTCAAGGGATTGTTGCCCCCCAGTGGCTCAGCGGTAGGTCTGCGGACTTACACGCTAAAATCCGGGTTTCGATACCCGTGGTGGGCAGAGCACAGATAGCTCATTGTGTAGCTTTGTGCTTAATTCAAAAAACAAACAAACAAGGGATTGTTTGTTAGGGGATAGGGGAGCCATGTTCATATGGAAATGTTACGCTGAACTTGAAGATGGGGAATGTTCAGAAATCACTGTTAATAAGCTGTTGATATCAACCAGATGTTGTTTACTATAGATGTCTAGTTGTGTAAGCTTGCTTACTTCTCTAGATTAACAGCAATTAGAATAATTCTTTCGATATCAATGTTTTTACTTAAAATTTATGCTTATTTTATTTTTAAATTATCAACTTTGTGGGATTTCATCCATAATTAATAGCCACTGTTAGCTAGAGTGTACATTGGTACAAAGAACTTAAATTATGAAAATAAATAGTTTAAAAGTCTAAGCTCACATTTTAATTGGATCGTTATACATGAATTTGAAAACGATGTACTTCTGTGCATTTCAAGAGGGAGTAAAACCATGTGCTTCCGCACGTTTCAAGATTGATTGAAACCATGTATTTCTGCACGTTTAAAGAGTGATTAGAAACCAAATTTAGGAGTAACAAGTATTTATATTTCATAAGTTTGAAATTCATATAAATTTCTGTGTTATATCCTACTAGTGTATAAATTTGCTCATGATTTATGGCACACGCACATTATACTGACGTTATTATGCTTGTTCTTTCTCTGTAAACAACATTGGAAACCGGCGACGTGTTTTAAGTACACTGTGCTCATTGTAAAATTTGATCTCGTCTATTATCGTACGCTTGAGATAAGGGTCTTCTCGGGGTTAGCAAGGACCAACGACCTTGAGAGTGTCTGCATCGAAACAGCAATGAAGTGTGGGATATATATACAAAAACGGCTCGTTTGGGTTGAGAAAATATTTTACGTAGAAGAGCGAACAACGTTTCGACCTTCGGTCATCATCAGGTTCACAAAGAAAGAAAGGGGTAACTGACCGGAAGCTGACCACATGTTTGGAAGGGGCTGTGTAACTGAGTGTCGGAATGTAGAGGGCGGTGTTGGGTGTTTGAATATATAACTACATTCTTTGTGAACCTCACGATGACCGAAGAAGGTCGAAACGTTGTCCGCTCTTCTACGTAAAATATTTTCTCAACCTAAACGAGCCGTTTTTGCGTATATATTTCTTTACATGTGGGTTTTCTCGACATTACTAAGTGGGATATTAATAGAGCAGTTTGAAGATGTGGAAACCGTAATTCATTGGACATTTGTGAAGCCTAAATAAAGCAAATGAAAACGATGAGGTGTGACGTCAGCGGCTGAGGTCTGTCTACTAATTACGTCAGAATCAGCTGTTATTTTTATTGATATTTACACGTTTTTATCAGAAACGACAAGGTACTGCACTACCAATCTTTGAATGTCTCAGAAACGCAGTCACTATTTTATGCGTGGCAAAGATCAATTATATCTTCATTTAACCTTTATTTTCAGAACTTTAAAAACTAAACTTTTCTTTGATAGATTTAGGCATTGTTTTCGTAATAAAATTGAATCGAATGGACGTATGCTGTTGTAGAAATATAAGTGTAGAGGACGATGTTTCGTCTCCAGGTTTAAGATATAGAGTGTGAAAAACATTCAAAATGTCGTCCTCTACAACAACAGACGTCGTACATGAAATTTAATTGAACCATGAAAAACTTTTTGTACGTGATTGAATCCATCAGCATTCTAAATTGTGTATTAAAACAACACATGCTAAATATACTTAGACCTAGAACTGAAAGAACCGTCACCCTCCTCGCATCTTTTCGCGTTACTATAAGCTTCTAAGAATTACTTTAACACTAACTGTCATTGTTATGAAAAAAAATTAGTGACATTTGTTTGCGCTCACGTTTTGTTTTTTTCGAAGGTTTCTGTTAAGGGATTTAAAACATCTATAGCTGATTTTGGTCACTGATGAAAATACGTGTTCTGCAGAAGAAACAACGTGTAGGGGTTTCTGCAATCCGAGTCAATATTTGTTGTACCTTCATTTTCAAGAGCAGTATGCTATGTTAAACCAAAGCTCTAGTGGTCGTAACACAAAGTTATTCAGTACGTTATTAGGCTAAACTTTGTATTTCAGTTCTTGGTTTCTGTCCCATTGCTGCAAAAATGAGCTCCCATTTTTTGACTCTCGCTGTTAGATTACAGTACACCAAGAGTTGGCGTTGGTTGCTTTGACTGTTAACCTTTATTCTGTCTAGTATTTCAGATTATCATTAGGGATAGTTGGCCTTTATATAGCTTTGAAGGACGTTTCGAAACAAAGCACAAGTTTTCAAACCAAAGTGTGCTTGAACCTTAGCTTATGTTCAACATTATGATAATTTTCATAATATTAGTGGTGCGATTAATTTGGTGTTATTTAAAAGTGAACACACATTGTAGCGTCGTCTCGTTCATTTGGTTGCTACTTCCATTTAAACAAAAATTAAAAGATGATTTAGCAACCGATATGTGGAACTGTTAAAGGCCAATAAAAATGAATTATATTTGAAACATCAAATTGACCTACATTTCAAGTTTTATTACTTTGTATTTTTCTGTTTTCAGATGACGCTTTACAGATGTCACAATTGTAATAAATCTTTGTGGATAGAATCAATTAAACTATAGTTTTTTCACATTTATCTTAATTTGTAAATTTGGGAAACGGACAACTTTGATGGAAGACATCAAGAGTTTCCTTGTGTTTTATCGCAATATTTAGGCCCATTGACAAATAAACAACCACAAAAAAAATGTATCATGGTGTGATAAATGCATTTTGCTGAGTAGTGTCAAATTATTCGGATATATACGTTTAAATGATATAATTTTTTCAAAAATCCAGTGCCAGAGAGAAGCATATTCTGTGTTGTGAAGATGTTAAACATCTTTAGTTTAAAAACAAGTTCTCACTTTTATGTAATATACAAGTAACCTTTGTTTACGTACCAAGGTGAAAACAGTTATACTAAACTGAAATAGGAAAATTTTTCTGCATTTATAGATGTATATTAAAAAGGACTGTCTTGTTCATTAATAATATTGTAATATTTTGCTTTTTATTATGTAAACACAAATTGAAACATCTTTCAAATCGCCGTATTGTTGATAAGTCGTTGGTGGAATTAGATAGCAGTTTGGAGGTGGATCACTGTTATGACAGGCGTTCAGTTGAAAATTTTGTTTTCTTTGATACCTTCAACATATTTTTTTTAAAGCATGTGATATGCAACATCGGAATTTAAGTGTCTGATATTTAAGTCAAGCCTAATCGAATGAGTTTTCCACCTGGCAGTAATGTTTGTTTTGTGTTCAGATGGTCGAAAGAATCAAGTATACAGTGATTGTGTAAAACTACTGTAAAACTTTTTGTTAAAATGCATACTACAATATTTTTATTGATTTGTGTGATTTAAGTTACCAGAAGTTGTATTTTAGTCTCTCGCACTGTCGTTTTTAAGGTGTGAACAATCTGAACTGGCGTGTAAAATGGATACTTGAATTTTTTGTTAACCACAATAAAGGTATTCATACTTTCTAAAATCAAACATACGCTTTTTTTATGTAATATACTAATGATTTTACCTTTAGTGCGGTTTCTGTTCCGTAGTCTTGGTTAAATAATGTATTTGTACATAATACATAGTAGTGTGTGTTTTGGAGGTGTTGAGATCGTGTTTCGTCAACTGTAAATTGAATCAGACTGAATGTTATGGAAGGCTTGAGAAGAATAAACGACGCAATCAATGTATAACCCTAGTTTTGCCAGAAGGTTAAAGTAGTTGTCTGTTACCATGACAACTGGTCGGAATATGCGTTAATGTGTTGCAATTGACCCTCACTAAGAGTTGAGTTCATTTAATTTAATATATGTGGTAATATAATTTTTATTGTATTTTGGTTTTATGGTGTTTAGACGTCACGTTTTGACTTTCATGCACTTTGTTGTTATATTTAATAAAATACAGATAAGCTTTAAGTTGTTTTAATTACGTTTCTCCTTTACAGTTGTTTTTGTTGTATTGATTAGGTCTGAATAATATAAATACAATGCCCATTTTGCTTGAGTTTCTTTCAAGGATGTCATCTAACAGTTTGATCGATTGACTTCATTATTAGTAATTTAATAGTGCTGGCCTTTGACATCTGGGGGTATTCTGTCATGTTCTTGCTTCCCACCTCTCCAAAGCAGAGCGTATAATTATTTACCCATTTCGCGCAGTTTGTTTTTAGACACTTATATGAGCTAGTTTTTCACGGTTAGTTGAGAGATGATTGAAAAGTATTATAATAGTGTAATTTATATGTAATATTAGTGAATTTTAACAAGGGCTTGAATATGTGTAATATTCACAAAAAGAATACTGTTTGAATTGAACGGATGGATGTTCCAATAGTTTGCAGAACTGTCCACCATAGTCGAAATTATTTGAGGAATATTTTTACCACATTACCATAAGTGATTAAATTGCATTTCAGTGTCTGTTTTTAAATTTGATTCTGTTGGCTCAAGACACTCATCTGCAATGGTTAAAATTGCCGGCACCCATTGTATTTTTTTAATTGGAATCATAGCCGATTAATCAACTAACGACTGTAACCCTATAGCTGTTTTCCCTCTAGTCTTGCACTGCTGAATTAGGGACGGCTAGCGCAGATAGCCCTTGTGTAGCTTTGCGCGAAATTCAAAACAAACGAACAAATCTATAATTCCGTTTTAATTTCATAGCATCTGTAAACGTTTTTTTGAAACTATTTGTACGCCAGATTGTTTGTGTATTTACGAACTATTGGTGCACCATATTGTATGCACGTCTATGACGTTGTTGTTATAGTGCCCACAATCTTATTTCAGCAAAAATAAAAAATGGAAGCAACAGAAGATACTTGTTTATTCTACATTTCAAGAGGAAATGTCTTGTATCACTTCTTTGTACTTGGTATTATAATGTATTCTGAGCCATCTGTATTTAAGAACTCAACGGTTCCTTGGATGTATGAGTAAAAGCCGGAACTGCAACACGACTGTCTTATCGTGCAATATTTCGACATTCCACGCGTTATCCAGCGACTGATAAGATACATCAAACCTCAACTTAAATAACGACATTGCATTAGAAATTATAATACCAAGATGTAAGATTCCAAAAAAAGTGTTCTATTTCAAGAGTGAATAAAACCAAAATTAAGAGTAACAAACATATTTACTTTTGAAGTTTATATGTCATGCTGTGTTCTAGCCACGCAGTGCATTGATTCTTGTCGTGGTTTATGGTATGCGCACGTTTTACTGACGTTGCGACAATACATATCGTAACCCTCGTGTCCCTTATGTGACGTCATTTTAGTGTCTACTCGTGATGGTTGTGTGAGAAACATGACTTTCTTTAGTGTAATGTATAAATTACTTTAATAATGAAACAGATATAGCCATGAGATGAATATAAAGTAATACTTATTCCAAACATGAAGTATTTATACATGGCTATTCGTTTTTTTTACGTCTGTGGAGATTTCAATTGAACCGAGTGATAATTTCCCATTTAAATTCGTGACACTTCCTTTCTAGAACAAGCTATTTAGTTTACATCTAAAATAAATGTTAGTTTTCATGTCTTGAGAAGTGGCATGCGAAGTTGTACACGCTCTTGTGTTACAAAATTTAATTTATTCATTGAACAAGAGTATATCTTTAATGTTGACACGCGACACTGTCCTAATTTTTGACCCATGTACGTGGACAGTTTCTAATTACGAGTATACAGAAAAAGACACATGTTAGTTTCTTCTTTCTTGTATAGACTTCACATTAGTCAACCTGCTCATAATGGCTCGGCGATAAACCAGACAGTTTATAACACTAAAATTCGCATTTAGGAACCGTTGGTGGGAAGACCACAGATTGTGTAGCTTCGTGCTGAAATATTTTACTCAAGTTATGAGTTATCTAAACTCTCGAAACAGTAGTATTAGTTCACCATAATGTCGTAACTTTCTTCAGTTGTTGATCATTACGAGGGATGAGGAAGGTGCAGTGAGACGAGCTATTTGAGACCGAATTTATTACCAGGTGATGGACAAGTTTACCTAAAGATCTGTTACTACAACAATCTTAAATCGTGTTAAACCATGATCGTCATAACATTAAACATTTTTCAGCACAGTACTCTTATTAAATAGTGACAATCTAGGCGACGTAAAGACTAGATTCTAAAACTAGATCATGTTGTGTGAAGCGTCCAAAATCCGAACTATTACCATAGCAACATATTGACTCTTCTAACGACAAGAATGGTGATGTCACAAGATTGATTTGCTGGAGGGGAAAATGGTTTCCTATAGCAAGGAGAAACTCCACTCCTTTCTGCAGCTGGCTACAGTTGTAGCTGCTTATACCCAAAGTTTATTGCTTGTACTTCTGATATGTTTTCATAGAAAGTGAATAACCATAGGGTATTCAACATATCTCCATTTACTTAAATCAATATTCCACTGTTAGTGACTGTGTTTAGAAAAACATGAGACTGCCCAGTGGTCAGCAAGTACCTCTTGAATAAGCTTTCATTATGTCTAAGAAGAATTAAATGAATTAGGCTTAAACTAATCATGAATGACCTTTGTAGATTAGAGATCATTGTAGACAGTGGGCTGAAATATTTATCTAGAGCAGCACATAAAATAGAGAACACAAATTTTTTAGCTTATGGTCCAGTTTAAAAACAAACAAAAAAAAGATTTCATACTGTATGAAAAACAGTTTACCTCACCCAGTTAAATGGAGAATTCCTTCTGTCCCTGTAGTGATAGTAATTATAAGTTTGGGGAAGATCCACTAAATGTCACTCTTATCTAGGCTACCAAAAGACTGTTGTTGTTGAAGGCACTGAAGTGGTACTTTCATTAAGGCTATAAATCAGGGTTGGTTTAGTAATTAATATATAGCCTCTTATAAAATGTAACTTACCCATCACAGAAACTGCTGGAAGTAATAAATCTGTCAAAGAGTGGAGGGTAAAGATGTTTAGATAAGTAATGAAGCAACTTGAAAATTTATCATAGTATAAAAGTCATTTGGATCATCATTGAAAACTACAACATAATTATAAAAATTCACAAAATGACCCAACATGTTTTGAAATGGTCATCTGTTTTTCAGAAGAAACCACTCATTTGAAAAAATTGAAGGATTCTAACCATTTATCAACTTATAGATGACAAAATATAAAAAAGAAACTGTTCGAGCGAGTTTTTTAAAATATTTCATCTAACAAGAGTATACAACTAAACAGTAAAGTGCTGTTTGCCTCTACATAAAATATTTTCTCAACCCAAAGAGCTGTTTTTATATATATTTCTCTACAAGTGGGTTTTTCAACATCACTGATTGTTTTTCGTATTATTGTAAATATTGAAAATAATAATACTAAAGATATTAATCCACTTGTGACCTACACTTGTAAAAAAAAAAAAAAAAAGCAAAAAAGCTAAATATTGATTTTATATTAAATACAGTATGTTGCTTTATAATACAAGATATAAACATTTGTCCATTTGCCAGTTTTATTTTCAGTTTATTTTAAAATGCTGCTACTTACCATGCAAAAGTATACTCACTCATGTTGTGTACAAGTTTTAATTAGACACAAATTTTTATTTTTGTAAAGTTATGTGAAACTTTACAGTTTTTGTTAACAGAATAAATTGTATTTGAAAATTCTCCAAAAACATACAGTTGCACATACCTGTGTGTTTATGGTATCAGTGAAAAGTTCTAAGTTGGAAATACCAATAGAACAGCTGTAATAAATGGATGTTAGTGTTTCAGTTTCTGTGTTATATTTCTACTTGGTATTACAGTGTCATATACAGGAAGTTCATCTAGTAATATTTTCTGTGTATCCTCTTTTAATCTCAGCTTTATAACAGTAAGGATGAAGTCAAGTTACTTCATGGGGTTGGTGTGTGTCTGTAAGCCAGCATTTCTTTCCTGTTGGGATGAATATTTGCTAAAAGTAATAACAATACAATTTGTATATGGCTTTAAAACCATTTTTGATTTCATGCATAATTACTTGGAATATACACATTTAGAACAATGTTGTAGAAATATATTTATTAAATTATGAAGTTTGTAATGTTTTAAAAAGTTAAGTAACTTTCTCACAATATTGTTTTTTTTGTTATTTTTTAATTAACCCTCCATGGATATGGAAGAAACATTACAAATGTGGTTATTTTTTAAACAGTAAAATTGTTGTATTGTTACCATGGCTTTCCAGTAAAATATAATACAGATATCCTGTGCAACCTTTAAAATATCTATTAACTTAATGGTTTTTGTCCCTGAAATCTTGATAAACTGAAATTACTCTATGAAAATTTCTTGTTCTGTTTATTTTTCAACCATCTTAAAGCTTCCCCCTCGGTGTGGATTCCTGTACGTGGTGAGGGGACCTCCCAGGGAAGGTTCTGTTCTGTCTGGTTACCTTCTCTGGGATCTAAACATCCACCCACATGTTTGCCGTGAGTGGCAACCCGTGAAGGGGAGGAGAGGATCCTGGTGGTTGAGGGGTCCAATCCTAACACACCACTTTGGCCTCGAATTCCTGTAGATGGCAGCCTTTGGGTGGCCCCCTTGGGTCTCTTGGCTAGTCCACTTGGGCTAGAGTCAACCAAGTACCAGTGTTGGAAGTTCTTAACGGGTGTTGTGGACATTGTGCCTGATGCTGATGTTTGGGTATGGTGCTCACGAAACCCTGGCATTGCTGCATTGTCCTTGCATGACTTTGTAGTGGATCCCCTTGTAGGGCTCCATGGTGGGTGGGGTCAGTGGGTACTGAAACTTTTCCTCTTTCCTATGGATCCTCCAAAAAATTTAAATAAAATTGTAAAAAACAGTCAATGGGTAAGCAACCACATCTTGAATACTCAGAACAGCAATCTTCAACATCAGTAACACACGTACCTCGTTTTCTTGTATTACATTCTCTTTCAGAAAAACCTTCAGGGCAAATGTCCCCTTTTTTTTATTCAAAAGGGACTAGAGGGACTTGCTGGCTCTCCAAAGTCGGTAAAGAAGCTTCGATCTGGTGACATATTGGTTGAAACATCCACATCCAAACAGTGAACTCCTCTTGAATTCAAAGGCAATTGGGGATATACCTATTGAGGTTACACCCCATGCTACTTTGAATTCTTCACGAGGAGTTATTGTTGAAAGGGATTTGAAGAACGTTCCCGAGTCAGAGATTCTTGCTGGTCTCTCCACTCAAGGAGTTTCTGCTGTGAGGTGCATCTCCACTTGCAAAGATGGAGTTACACTGCCAACAAATACCCTAGTTTTAACATTTACTTCACCACGTGCACCTGCCACCATCAAGGCCGGTTATCTCATTTGTAGGGTTCGGCCATACATTCCAAACCCTCTTCAATGTTTCCAATGTCAGAGATTCGGCCACTCAAAGACATCTTGTCGTGGTTTCTTGACATGTGCTTGTTGTGGAGGCAAGGACCACGATGCCTATGACTGTGACATGAACCCGCATTGCATAAACTGCAATGGTTCTCACCCCTCTTACTTTCATTCTTGCCCAAAATGGTTGGAGGAAAAAAAGGTGCAGCGTTTGAAAATGACACATAACTTTAGTTATCCTGAGGCTCGGAAATTGCTGTCCACAAGTCCATCTCAGACATATGCTGCTGCACTTCATTCCACAACTACAGTGGGAGTGCAGACAGATCTCTCTGTATCTCCAAGAGAATCATTCTCAAAACAAATGAAAAGCCTTTTGGCCTCCATGGTTAAAAAGGTTCAATTGACTTCTACACCCATCTCTGTTCCTCCCATACATTCCAACAAACCTCAAAATCCACATCCTTTGGTTTCAAATACAAGCATTTCTTCTGATACATCTTCTTCTCCCACCCCAAGATGCAAAACAATCATTTGTTTGTCACTGGAATCCCCTTCCAACAACAAAGACCTTCCCAATCGGCCCAGAGCTCACCCTGTCTTTGTCACTCAACAAACCCTTGGAGGCAGTAGCCATCCGTGTTTCCTTGGGTCATAGCATCACTGTTTGTTCTCTGTACCTGTCCTCTGGAGAGATATGATCAATGAGACCTTGATGCTCTTGTTGAACAGTTGCCATCTCCATTTCTAATCCTGGGTGATTTTAATGGACATCATCTCCTCTGGAGAAGTGCTATTATTGATTGGAGGGGTCGATCTGCAGAGCGGATGCTCTCTGATCACAACCTTTCTCTTTTCAATATTGGTTCTTCCTCTTACTTTCATGTACCTAGTCAGTACTTTACCACTACTGATCTCAATTTGCTCCCCTTTATTATTCTCCCATTTTTCATGGAGGGTTCACAGTAATCCACTAGGCAGTGATCATTTTCCGATCCTTTTGAGAGAGACTGGCCATGGTCGATGCCATCCTACCCGCGTGTCCCAGTGGAAGCTGGATCAGGCAGACTGATGGTCAGGAGGTGACTGATGTCTGGAACATCGCTAACACTCTAG
This sequence comes from Carcinoscorpius rotundicauda, assembly GCA_011833715.1. Classification (NCBI taxonomy): domain Eukaryota; kingdom Metazoa; phylum Arthropoda; class Merostomata; order Xiphosura; family Limulidae; genus Carcinoscorpius; species Carcinoscorpius rotundicauda. Next base: position 58,845,913 of record CM022398.1, read on the forward strand.
GTGAAAGCTTTTGCTGGGTATTTAACACTTCTTGTTCCTCCACCTTCCTGGCCATCAAGACTCTGGCAGAGTGATCACCTCTTTCCTTTCGAACTAACTGTTTCTTTGACTATAATTGTCCCTTTACCCTGGTGGAACTAAAAATGGCCCTTCATTGGTCTGCCAGTATGTCTGTTGGACCTGATGATATTCATTAACATGCTGCACCATCTATCTTCTGCTTCTCTTGATGTCCTTCTGATTGTCTTCAACCGGATCTGGCAGGAGAATGTTTTTCCTGATGCCTGGTGCAAGGCTATTATTTCACCTTTCTCTAAGCCAGGGAAAGATCCCAAGATTCCTTCAAAATACCATCCAATTGCTTTGACAAGCTGTTTCTGTAAGACCTTAGAAAGGATAGTTAATACTCGTCTTCTCTGGTTCCTTGAATCAAACAATCTCCTTTCGCCCACTTAGTATGTGTTTCGTCGATGACTTTCACATCTCATGTCAGTCATCAAACATGAGGTATATTGAGTGGCAACTACAAACTGCCCTCAATCGTGTACGGAAGTGGACTCTGGCGAACAGCTTTAATTTCTCTCTCTCCAAAACTGTATGCATGCACTTTTGCCATCAACAAGGTTTTCACCCTGATCCTGAACTTCACATTGGTGAAGTTTTGCTGCCAGTGGTCCGGGAGACAAAGTTCTTGGGGCTTATCTTTGATCGTAAACTGACCTTTATACCACACTTAAAGCAACTTTGGGTCAAATGCACAAGAGCACTGAACATCCTCCATGTCCTCTCTTCTACCAGTTCGGGGGCAGATCGCTGTTTAATGTTAAAGGTATATCGTGCTCTTATTCGATCGAAACTCAACTATGGATCAATGGTCTATGGCTCTGCCAGACCCTCGGCTTTAAAGATGCTGGACCCCATTCATCACCAAGGACTTCGACTCTGCACTGTGGATTTCCGTACCTCTCCAGTTCAAAGCATATACATTGAATCTCATGAGCCTTCTCTACACCTTTGCCGTTTGTAACTATCTTTACAATATACTTCAAAACTTCGTTCCTTACCAAAACATCCCACCTGGGTATGTGTTTTCCTTTCTCAGTGGGCAGTACTTTTTCAGAACAGACGATCTGTCATTGCTCAGTTTGGCCTTCAAATCCAGGTGCAATTGGATGAATTGGGTCTGTCCTTGGATAACATTGCAGATTCCACAGGTCGGCCCATCCCATCATGGCTTATTACAGCCCCCAAATGTGACCTTTCTTTCAGTCACCTAAAAAGGCAGATACTCCAGTTTGGAAGTACTGTCTTTTATTCAATGAATATCTTTCAAACAATCATTCAGTTCCCATTTGTGCAGATGGTTCCAAATCAGGTAATTCAGTGGGCTCTGCTATGGTTGGCTATGGGTCAGTAGTTGCATGCAGAATCCCCTCTACAGCTTCTGTGTTCACTGCTGAACTGTATGCCATATCTCTTGCCCTGGATCATATTGCAGCTGAGCAGTACTTCAACTGCACTATTTATACTGATTCGCCTAGTTCTATAGTTGCCTTGGAATCACTAAACTTTAGCTCACATCCTATTCTTGTTGATATTTGAAACCGACTGGCCCATTTCTCATTAGCAGCTACTTCAATCCAGTTTTTCTAGATATCAGGCCATGTTGGTATTCGCGGGAACAAGCTTGCAGACATGGCAGCTAAATATGTCTGCTTCAGCACCATTACCCCTATGCCTATTCCGTACATGGACTATGGTCTTGTCTTCAAGGCTTGGCTCCGTGCCAATTGGCAGTCCACTTGGAGTGAACAACGTGACAATAAACTTTTTCAAATCAAACCCAAAATTGGAGTTTGGCCATCTAGCTTCCGTAAAGTTCGGAAGGAGGAAGTTGTACTCACTAGGCAACGCATTGGTCACAGTTTAATGGCCATTAATCTTTTTAATCTCATTTAAGTGTTGCATATTTATTAATAACACCTTTTTAATTGTTGTTTCTTTTTTACAGTTTTAATCTCTCATTCAAATTGACATTGGACAGTGGCTAGAACATTAAATAACTTGACACCAGGACTGGAAAGGCCAACTTCAGGTGACTAATGCTACTGTTTGAACTACCCGTTAGTCATCCTGGCGAGTTGTTATTATACTTTTGCTGCATATCGTTTCATTTTTACCACTTTACTTTTTAGTACTAGCCATATTGACTCATTACTCGGAACCAGGACTGGAAAGACCAACTTCAGGTGACTGACGGTGGTTTTTATACTTACCAGTTTGTCTTCCTGGTGGGTTATGATCATTACCATTCTGCTACAGGTAGTCCTTTACAACTTTGTTGACTGGATGTTAGCATTGGTTTTTGCACCATTTTCTGTTTTAATTGCCATTTTGCTTTTATCTTCAATTACTTTTACAAATTTTACTCCATTTACTCGACTTTTATCTTTTAACTGGACATATGGATACTCATTATTACGATTTTGCTGAGTGTCTTTTAAAACTTCTATTCTTTTACATTTTGATAATGGCTGCTATGACACATAACCTGGAACCAGCATTGGAAAGGCTAACTTCAGGTGATTGATGGAGGTTCTTGAACTTACCTGTTAGTCTTCCTGGCAGGTTATGATCATTACCATTTTACTAGAGTAAATACTTTAACTTTGAAGACTGGATGTCACCATTGGTTTTTACACCATTTTCTGTTTTAATTGCTGTTTTGTTTTTACCTTTATTTACTTTTACAAATTTTACTCCATTTACTTGACTTTTGTCTTTTTACTGAACATTTGGCTACTCATTGTTGCGATTTTGCTATGTGTCTTTTAAAACTTCTCTTCTTTTACATTTTGATACTGGTTGCTATGACACATAACCCAGAACCAGGACTAGAAAGACCAACTTCAGGTGACTGACGGTGGGTCTTGAACCTGCCTGTTATTCTTCCTGGTGGGTTATTATTATACCTTTTTGCTAGAGTAAATACCTTACAACTTCCTATACTCTGCCTTCCATCTTAACGTTGTAGACTAAGTGTCAACATTGGTTTTATACTTTTTTGTTTTACCTTCATTTCCATTTATGTCTTTTACTACATTTATTTTTTTTTTACATTTTTACTGGATGTCTGACACAGATCGCCTTGCTGCTTTGTGCCATGAAACACTGAATCAATCAATCATCTAAAGCTTCCATAATCTAAGGATATCTGTAAAGAGGTATAATTGTTCTTAATATCTTCAAACTTTTTACTTATTGGGATATTCATGACAAACATGCAGGTCAATTACTGTGGCTTTTTTCATGTAGTGTAGTGTTCCAGTAATTTTTGTGCTGTTGTAGCAAAAGGTGTGGGATAATAGTTGTTTGATTTGTTACCATTTTGTTTGAAGGATGCAAGAAAGGCAGCTTGTGATACCACTCTGGTCCAGGCCACAGCAAACATGGAGCCTGTAGGAAGAATTCAGATGCGGACTCGACGCACGCTTCGTGGCCACTTGGCAAAAATATATGCCATGCACTGGGGATCAGATTCACGGTAAATATGTTTTTGCTATGTTTTCTTATGTTTTTTTTAGCCTTTTTGTACAAAGGTGTTAAACATGACAATTTAAAAAAATAATATTGCTAGAAAACCATACATCTGAATATATCATACCAAGTCTAGTTACTGTTACAAAACTGGGAAAAGCAAATACCATTAAAACCACTTGTAGGAATATATGATGTGGACTATATTTTTGTTTTATGGAACATTATTGTTAACTACTGTCTCATGAACTATTGTTTACAGAATTAATAATAAATTAAGATAGCACTATTCTGCTCATTTTACTTTATATTCTTTTACTAATGTTTAGGAGCATTCATACTATTAAAATAGTCACTAGTAATATGGTTTGTAATACCTATTGAAAATCTACTTTTAGGAAAAGAATGTTTTAACAGTTTCCAGGTCTGTATACAAGAAGTTTTATACTCTGTCTATTTTATTTAAATTATAATTTGTCATAATTTTATTTTAGAAGCTTTCTTGCTGTCATTGAACTTATTTTTTACTAGAAGTAAATGGAAGTTGTTCAACTGTAAACTGTTTGTTCTTTGGGTCTACTGTATGTATATGGATTAATTCTTTGCAGTGGACAGTACAGTTAGCTCATTTTATTGATTTGTGTAAGAACAACAATAATATAATAGAGTGTATTTCTTAATAAAAGTCAAAACTCTTTGTTAGAATATTCAAGAGTTCTTGTGTTTTAATAACGAATGAGCAGTTTTATTGTTACATTAAAATATTGTAGCTTTACCAAGTCATCACAGTTCTTATCACCTTGTCCAGTCATGCTGTCTGATGGCTATGTGTTTTGACAAAATAGAGATCACAGTAGCCTTTAAAACCTTGCACTTTGACAGTCATGCCTATTTTTTTTTACACATTGTTAACTCACACACACACACACACACAGTAGGTTTTGTTATTTCTGTATTTTAGAAATGTTATTTTTTATATTTTATTAGAATTCTTTACATTGATATTTATACATAATTTCGTATTCTATAGAAACATGACTTCTGCAGTAGCTTTGCAGCATATTTTCCATTGCAGAAGGCTCTGTTTTAAAACTGTTTCATGAAATGCCCATTTACCAAGAATTCTTTTGGCACTACTTCTGGTAACATTAGTATGTTTCAGTGTGGAATACCAGTTTCATTCTCCAGTATGTGAGAGATGTGACAGTTGAATGAGTGTGTCATAGAAGGATCTTGTGTCACCTTTCCAGATAAGAATCATTCTTGACTGTTTCACATTGTTGCTTTGGGCGTGTGGATATGTTTTATCACTGACTTTTGTGTTTATGGATTCTACTTGTTACAGGATGTGTTACCACAGTTAGATTATGGTTTGTTGCAGTTATTTCTCTGGAAGGTCTGGCTCCTAAGGTTCATCCATATTCCCTGTTTTTCAATGGTGTTAAGTAAAAGGGATGTCCCTGTGTTGGAAATTATAAAGACCTGATCTAAACATATCTTAATGATTTAAGTGTTTGAATATTTTATATTGGAAATTTCTGTTATATACTTTTTCCAAAGCACCCTGCTAGTATAGTGGTAAGTTTACAGATTTACAATGCTGAAATCAGGAGTTTAGTTTCCCTCGGTGGGCTCAGCAGATAGCCCAATGTGGCTTTTTCCAAAAGTGACAGTTTATTGATGGCATCTCACTATTTAAAAACAATTTCAAAATGTAGTTCTGTTCTACCATGACTTTATTTGGGCTTTGGTTGTTGTGCATCTTAGTGATTTGTGTGTTCCATGTCAATTTTATGTAATGTATCTAACCTTCTGTGTGTACCAATGTCACACAAAATTGGTTTAATCATACAAGGCTCTTTAGGAACTCCATACCTGATACCAAGATGAAAACTTGGTATCTTTATTTTATAATATTCATCTTCTACGAGTAAGGTTTCTTCTTTTGATCTAAAATTGGTGCATTCATAATTTACATTTTTTATATTTGTCTAATTTCACAAAATTATTTTAAATTTCTTGTTTCTGTAGTATGGTCAGTTTTATTTCAAATGATTACACTATTCTTTTAGACTGACTTTGTTGTTTTTGTATTTTCATTTTGCCTTAAACATTGAGCTAACTGTACAGATTTCATTAGAGAGTATTCAGATTTGATCCTTTACCATAGAGTAAAGTTTAATCCATCGCCTTTTTTTTATCAGTAATTTTTTACATAACTTTACATTTGTCTTACAATTATGTTTATCTTTTCAACTAAATCAACATAATTTAGTTTGATAATTCACTATTTTAAAAACAAGTTTCTTAAATTGTAGATAATATTACAGATTATGGAACTGAAGAATAGATATTTTACATCAATGGATTTAGGTTTTCTATTCAGTGTTAAAAATCTAAACATTCATTCCAAGTCATGATGAAGTAAATTGCTCATATTATTAGGTATTAGGTGTAGATTACAAATGAAATTATAAGTGCAATTTACTTTTACCTTTGGTTTTTGTCATCAGTCACACCAGGTGTTCTGAATTACTTACCTGCTGTACGAGATAAAGGTTGGCTGTAATTACCATTTTTAAACAACTCGTTTATTATTCATCATGAATGTTTTATACAAGTTCATGAAGTAAGTTACCTTAGTGATAGTAGCTGTGAGTTATTATAATCACATAACAAATTGCTTATTAAACAAGTTACACCCTAGTGCAAATTAATTGAAACAAGACAGAAAATTACGATTTTTTTCATTTTTTTGTTTTATTTCTGAAAATCCAAAAATTACTCACAAATTAATACATGATATGACCATCTTTATTTTTCAGAAGGTAATTAATCTGCTTTGGCACTGAGTCAACAAGTTGACTGCAATCTTTACTGATTTTTGGGTTGCAGTACCACACCTCAATTATGGCCTCAGTTAGCTTATTTTTTGTAGTACAGTCTTTTCCCTGAAGTCTTTCTTTACAAATTGCCCAATGATTTTCAATAGGATTTAAGTTCGAAAAGCTCCCAGGCCAGTCCAGCACCTTCATTCGCATTGTAGTCATAAAATTCTTCACAAGTTTCGACGTGTAGCACAGAGCCAGATCTTGCTGAAAAATTCCAGATAAATCTGGAAATCCCTTTTTCAATTTTGAAATGACTCTTCTTTGCAAACCTTCGATGTACTGTGGTTCTCGCATCACATCTTTTATGATATGTAAGCCTCTGATGCCATAGTAGCTTAGAAAGCCACAAGGCATCCTCTTCAAGGGATGTTTTACGAACTGATGGATGTAAGATTCTCAAAGTTTCTCACCTGGAGATCTGCAAACATGCAGACATTTTTTACCTTGTACAAAGAAATGAATCTTGTCACTGAATAACACCTTCCTCCATTGTTCTTGCATCCAGTTCTTGTATTTCAGACCCTACTGATACAATTTTTTCTTCATTGAGTTAGTAAGAAGTTGTTTTTGTCTGGTCTCCTAGCCCTTCTAATGCAATTTTGAATGACATTCCTCAAAATTTCGTCATACATCCCAAAAATTGATCGATCGTACTGCAAAACACAGTTAATGACGCCATCTGTGTGAAAAAATGACTGTTAAAGGAAATCAGCAGGTCTAGCAAGCCCACACTGGCCGCCACTCTGAAAATATTGTAAAATGACCATTTGGTTTGATTAATTTGCACAAGGGTGTATCTTAGTGATAGTGGTTCTGAGTTGTTATAACCATGTAATAACAATCTTAGTAAACAAGATACCTTACTCTAAATGGTTCTGGGCTATTATAACCATGTAATACCAAATTCAGTAAAGATGATACCTTAATGATGGTGAGTTTGTGTTATTTAACCATGTAATATCAGGTTTAGTCAACAAGTTACTTTGATGATAGTGATTCCAAGTTTTTTTGACTGTGTAATACAAAGTTATCTGAGTGATTTTGTATTGTTATAATCATGTAATCAAATACCATGTCATAGACATCGTAGTGTCTTTCATACAAAGCATATTGATTACTTCTGATTCATGTATCTGGGTGCTGGCTTGTTTTATGCAACAGTTTGTCTGAAATTTATCCAAAAACTTAATACAGTGATATTGATATCAAATAACTTATTTATGGACACTATCAGTCAAACAATATCCAGGAAATCATAAAAAAAAATTTTCTAAATTTGTTGCTGCTTCTTTTCAGCTACCTTGTGTCTGCCTCACAAGATGGTAAATTAATTGTGTGGGATGCACACACCACAAACAAGGTATGATGTAACTGATATCATGATAAATTAATTTTTTATATTTACCATTTCCTTTATTTAACTACATTGCTCTATCTTCCCATATTATATATATAAATTATTTAACATTTGAAGTCATTGTGGTGTCATCTGTTGAGAAAGTTGTTTTCCAAATAATATTTAAAAGATAATTGTCAACTTAGACTATAAAATACATATAAAAATGTTTTTATTCTATTAAAGTTGTAAATTTTACACATCATTACTTGATAAATACTTTCATCAGCTGAATGTTCACTTAAGATGAATGTTAACAATGTGCTCTCATTCTATAACATTCAAGATTGTAACTAAATTTTTCTTAGTCAAATCTGGAATATAATGTTAATTTCGAAACTCAGACTTTGCACATTAAGAACTCTTTTATAAATAAATGTTCTTCAGTAAATATTAAAATGATTTCATTATCTGTTTTAGTTACTTCACTGTAGTTGTTGTTGTTCTTTGGCATTTTTTCTGCTTCCCATTTTTTAGCTTTATCTGCTTTGAATTAATAAAACATATAACATATTAAGATGAGATTCAGTGACATGTATAGAATATTCTCTATCATTGACTGGTAAATTTCAGTTTTGGTCATTCAACATGAGTAGACAACCTTCTGTATGAAAAGTCAACTTACAGATTTAATTTCTTTTTTCTGTTTTTCAATTTTTTAACCTTAGAATTATCAGTGGGTTATGTACAGTCTCCAACTGTTTTTGAAATGCTTTTATGTAAACTGTTATATGCATGAAATTATTTGTGAGCCCATGGGTTGCAGGGCCCATAATGAATCACACATAAGTACAAGTCCAGCAACAGTAGAATTTTTACAGTTGAGTAACTTTACAGAAAAGATGGTATTGAAGGTATTCATAATCTTGTAACATAACCAAAGATTTTATATTTATTAATTGGTTCTAGAAAACGTTTGCCTTAGCCCACATCTTTGGTTTGACAACTTGAATAATAAAATGTTTTAAATCATGGTCTTGAATAACTCCACCTTTTTTCCATCACTTCTACTGCATTTAATTATAATTATGAATTGTTTGGGAAAGAAAATTTGTTAATGTTAAACTCATAACATGTTATAGTTATGAAGATAATGTCTTCTTTCAGGTTCATGCTATTCCACTGAGATCAAGCTGGGTTATGACCTGTGCCTATGCTGCTTCTGGCAGCTATGTTGCCTGTGGTGGGCTGGACAATATCTGTTCCATCTACAGCCTTAAGACTAGAGAAGGCAATGTTCGAGTTAGCAGAGAATTGCCTGGTCACACTGGTTATCTGTCCTGTTGTCGATTTATAGATGATAACCAAATAGTAACAAGCTCAGGAGACATGACCTGGTATGTCAGTTAAATAATGTCAAGTGACATGACTTGTTATATTGATTAAACTCATCAACTGACTGATACATCATTTAATCCTCTTACTACAGAGTCAGTGGGTCAATCTAACCTTGTGACTCAAAAGTGACCCTTGGTTTCTATACTATAATTTTTAATATATTCTATGCATCTTCATAAAATTTAACATTTTTAGTAATCAGTGCAAGCCTTTTGTACATACAAAAATTAGGTCTTTAAATTATTTTTATTAAAATCTGGTCTATGAATACAAGAAGTTAGTGTTAAGTGTTTCAAGTGCAAAGTGATTTTCATGCTAAAATTGAATATATTTTTCCTGAAAATTGAGACTTGATTTGAAAAATTGCTGTAATTTTCCAGATAAACATCCAGTGTTGTTTCTAATTAAATTTTGTTTTATCTCTAATTTTCTCTGCTGATTTGGCCAATTGACTGATCTTGCAACCACCATAAAAAAGTGCATAATAAATATAAATACCTTTTTCTTTTTAAATTATTATACAGTGTAACAAAACTACATTTGTTTATTGCAAATAGCTTAAAGCTCACAATAGTTTACATCTGTTTATTCTTAATTTTGTCTTATTGTCCTTTGAACTGTATTTAGCTAATAATCCTGCCACATAAGAATTTTGTTTTTCTTACTGTCACCTTACTTAACCTAATAGGTTTCTGATTTATACATTATTGTAACTTTTATAATGATAAAGAATATATATATATGAAAAACAAGAAACATTGCACTAGCCTGTATTTACTTTTTAATACTAATGGTTCTGCTGCATTGGATTTTTACTTAAATAATGCACCTAAGAACATTCAGAATAATAACATGCATAAAGCATGTAACTTGCTATAACTGTCTTGATTTTTCTAACTTGTATGATAAAAACTTGTAAATATTCAGCTAAACTTGTTGATGTGAACATTGTGAGAAACAATTTTTTTCCAGAGGCAAAGAAGATAATTCTGTACAGATAATATATGATTTTATAGATTAACACTTTGAGTTTGTATTGGTTAAGATTGTATAAAATGTTGAAAAGAACTTTTAGGAACTTGTGAAACAGAGATGTGACATGTCTGGCAAATAAGTTCAGATTTTTTAGTTTGTGTCCTACATCAAGTAAGAATGAAGAGTATAAAAAGTATGCTTACTTGAATGTCTGTATTATAATGGATAATTTACTGTAAGTTTTGTGCTTATTGGGATAAGAAGAGGGAAGACCTAGAGAGCAGATGTAACAATTCTTGTACTAGGATGACTGAGGATACATTTAAGTTTTTGTATTGAAATACAATTTATTGACTATATTTTGATTCCACATTTATTTGTATGTAATCATAATAAAGTAATTTAATTAAGTGTTTAAAAGTAAACTTTATTAAATTTTAAAAAGTTGATATTTACTTTGATTTCCCTGTTGTGAGAGGCTTAAGGTAAATTCAATGAATACAACTTGGTATATTTGTTAAATGAAGTAACAATCTTAGGTTAAAAGACATTATTTAATGAAACAGGTGGTAATATGACCTGGTATGCCAGGAAAGTTTAGGTGATGAACTACTGTTAGTTATGACTAAAGTGAAATAATTGGATATGTCATTTAGACTGAACTGAAGGTGACTTAATGCAGTGTGCATTTTATGTGAGTTTAAAATGATAAGGTCAAGAGATGTAATTATATGGTTTCTTTTACAGTTCAGATTAAGGACTCACTATTCACTGTTTGTAGTCAGTTTGTTGTGGAAGAATACTGCTGAAGTCAAATCAGTTTCAAGCAATGCAACTGTACCAATATTATTGTATACCATTGTCTTTACTAGACAAATGCAAATAGAGGTTCAGGGCATACAAATCTTTTACTGTGTACTTAAGATTTTATTTTAGGTGCCATATTTTTATTGGAATTACCAGCTGGTAAGTGTTAAAGAAACATTAATAAACTTTTAAACAAATAATGATTTAAAACATGTTGCATTATTTCCCACCAAAAACCACCCAGTACATTGTGTGACAAATGTTTTGTGAATTTTTAATATTCTAGGAGTGGTACATAATTCATATTAATTTGTTGTTTTTTCTGTATTTTTTATTATTGACCAACAGAGCTTTTGTTCTTGTGGTTATGGTTGTGCTAGTTAGTAAGTAAAAACTGTATAAATATTTTTAATCTATCTATGAAATTCATTAATTACATATTAAGGCATTTGACTGTGTTATTTTTTAAGGTCATGCTCTATTCCAGTGTTTTTTTTCGACTGAGTGAATGGTTCAACCAGGGTTTTATGTATGACAATCAGGGTTAATGAGTTATCAGTAAAACAAGAAATTCAAGGGAAAAGTCATTGGCTATTATTATATATTGTATTATTTTATATATTCTGTTTTAATTTGATCAACACATTTATTTTATGTCGTATTCATTCTAGTTACAGTTCTACATTAAATCCATAATAAAGTTGTTCTGTATTAAAGCCATAATAAGGAATTTTGGATTTTATATATTTTTCTAACTGAGATGAGTGAGTTGTGAAGAACTTGTATGATAAAGGTTGAAGATTACTGCACCAGACTAATATCTTTATTGTTTATTGAAATAAATGTGTAAAGGGTACACAATATTCTGTCTTTACTATTGTTCTTTATTTTCTGTTGTTATTACTAAAAAAGACCTTATAAACTATTGTAAAGTTCTGAGTATGAATATTTGGAATTTTATCATATTGAAAGTCCTAATTCAATAAATTAATAAATAATATTTAGAGCTATATCATATATACTGACAAATGACATGAAATATTTTCTCTCCTGACCATTGATTGTTATAACAGTGAACAGTACCATGAATAATTCCTCACTGTTGACAACTACATTTGTAACCAGTGTCGTGAAAAGTATCTTTTTTTTTCCTTGGCTGCTAACATCTGCAGTAGTAACAAGTGCAATGACATGCATATATTATTTTCCAAGTATTAACTGTTACAGTATTGTTACAGTACGAAATGTACCAACTTTCCTTGTTATTGACAAATGTTACAAGTTTTATAATGCTGATATATTCTTGAAGTAATCTTAATATTGTATAGTTCTTTTAAATAGTTCTGCATCATTTTACAGAATATGACATCAAGAATGTAACCAAAGTATCTGTGGTTCTTTATGTTCAAGGATGTACAATAATACCCCTTTAATTTTACCAATAATAATATAATTTATTATTAGTATTAACATGACCAACAATTCCTATATGATTGTAGCTGTACATTGATAATTAATGTTTGTAGAATATTTGTATAGCTATTTGTATTGTTGAAATCTATAATTTTGAGTTGTAGATGTTATAATAGTTAAACATTATTGAACATAGTTAAGATACAATTTGTTAACATTGTATTCCTTGATGTTTTTTTAGTGCTTTATGGGATATAGAAACAGGACAGCAGTGTACATCATTCACAGGACACACGGGTGATGTGATGTCTCTTTCTTTGTCACCAGATGTGCGGACTTTTGTTTCTGGTGCATGTGATGCTTCAGCTAAAGTAAGTTATTTTTATACATTCCAGATTGTGTGACAACCTTAAAACTAGAGAAATGAATGAGTGCCCATCCATAACATTTGTTCACCTCACCATGCCTTTTGATAAACACAGGTCTCTCCCTAAAACTGTTTCTGTACATTTTTGCTGCCAACAGGGTATTCTTCCAGATCCAGAACTTCATACTGATAATGATATACTTCCTGTCATCCCTGAGGCAAAGTTCTTAGGTCTGATATTTGACTGTAAATTAAACTTTATTTCACATATCAAGCAACTTCATGTCAAATGTATAAGAGCACTGAACATCCTCCATGTCCTCTCTTCCACCTCTTGGGAAACTTATCGGTACTCCATGCTTAAAATTTATCGTGCCCTTATCTGATTCAAACTTGACTATGGGTTTATGGTTCTGCAAAAACCTCAGCATTGAAAATGTTGGATCCTATTCACCATCAGAGGCTTCATCTTTGCACTGGGGGCTTTCATACTCCTTCAGTTCAAAGTTTGTACTTGGAGTTCCACTGTCTCTTATGTATGCTTCCAAATTTTGCTCTTTACCACAGCATCCTACTTTGGGTTGTCTTTTCCATCCTCAGTGGGCAGAAAATCTGCCATTGCTCCTTTTAACCTTCATATCCAGGCCCAATCAGAAAAATTGGATTTATTTTTGAATAGCATAGCAGTATCTACACACCAGCCTCTTCTGCCATGGCTAATTACTGTTCCCAACTTTAACCTATCTGTGAGTCATCTGTAAAAGGCAGATACTCCTGATTGGAGATATCATTCTTTTATTTGCTTAACATCTTTCAAGCGATCCATCCATTCCCATTTATATAGATGGTTCAAAATCAAGTGACTCTGTAGGCTCTGTTGTGGTTTGTTATAGTTCAGTTGTAGCACACAGAATCCTCTTTACAGTTTCTGTGTTCACTGCCGAATTGTATGCCATTTCTCTATCATATTGAAACTATGCAATATATGAATTGTACAATCTGTACTGATTCACTCAGCTGTCTATTGGCTCGACATCATTCCATGTTAGTTACTTCCCTATTCCTATCAATATCCAAAACAAACCTGACCATTTATCTCTATCCAGGTTTTTTAGATACCAGGTTATGTTGGTATTTGTGTGAATGAGCTAGCTAGAGTAGTAAAGTCCACCTGCTCTGGTTCTATCACCACCATACCTGTTACATACGTGGACTATGGTCTAGTTATTAAAACTCGACTGTACACTAGTTGACCTGCAGTGAGCAACAAAATAATGAGCTTTTTCAAATCAAGCCTTCTTTAGCTCTTTGACCATCGTGTTTCTGTAAAAATCGAAGGGAGAAGTTGTTTTGGCTAGGCTACGCATTGGTCACAGCTTTTTAACTCACCACTTCCTTTTATCTGGTACTGATGCACGAGTGTGTGTGTTGTCTGTGTGGCACTCAGGTCACAATCCTACATATTTTATTATCATGACATCATTACAACCAAGAATGATGATGCCATTTTAAACATATTTTTAAGGTAGATTTGCCCTTGACATTAGCCAATGTCAGGTGATATTGCACATTTTTAAGAGCCATTGGTCTTTTTAACTTAAGGATTTTGTTGGACTGTATACTGTTTTAGCATGATTTCTTTTACAAATTTAATTTTTATTTTGACCTGACCCCAGGACTGGAAAGGCCAACTTCAGGTGACTGACAGCAAGTTTGAACTTAGTGCTTCAGTCTTCTTGGCAGGTCTTAATTTTACTTATTTTAACCTTAATTTCCATATACCATTATAGTATACTACATCTTGTTTTGCACAAATAGCCTAATAGCTTTCTGCCAATAAACATGAAATACACACCTACCTACAGCTTTTAATCTCTGAACTACATGTTATGGTCTTTTTATGTACTACACATGGATTTTCTTGTTGACTGACTGGCAGTATTCAGCCATTATACTGATGTTCCACTTTCTTTGGTTCCTCCGTGATGAAACTTGAGCAAAAGGAACAGATGCGTATAAGTTACCAATGTGAAAGAGCACATTTTTTACACTTTTTTTGGAGGAATCCGTGAACAATCACTACTCACTTGGTTCATAGACTGCAGTTCTTAGCATTGGTATTAATTCAGCAATATTTTTGCAACAAACTAGTGAACCTTGCAGAAAATTGTCTAAATTCTTTCTCATGATTTCTGTTCCAATAAAGTGATGATGCCTTTGGGGAAATTAAGTTCTTGGCCTGAAGCCTAGACCCCCAGATCTCTGAAGATTCCTTTGGAAGACCCAAATCTCTCACTAAAATATTAAGTTCCCCCTGTGTGAAATGTTGTGATTCATCAGATGTTGATGTAATGTGGTACTGTATCAGGAGTCTCTGGTGAAAAAGGTACATCAGGTCTTGCAGCAGATTGAAGATTTGGGTAAGAAATGTCCTTGTCATTTCAAGTGTTGTAGCTTCACAAAAGTAGCAGTCATTTTTGTGGTTTCCAAAAGGCAAAGACTTTTACTTAACTCTAGTCCATTGTCTCAACGTTTCAACGCAAATGATGGAAACTGTGTGGAGCCTATGATTTGTCTCTATTTGCAAGTTTATTTACAAAATATTTTTTACAACCACAAATAGAATATGTTTGGGTCATTTACATAACCTCGTATTGTTATAGTAATGAATAAATAATATTGAAAAAATAATAATGTCATAGTGCACCCACAACCAAAATACTATCTAGAAATGACAAATATTTGACAGGCATCATGATGTGTATACTAGCAGGTCAATCTACAAGACTCATGTTGTGATTGGTGTAGAGAAAACTATAGTCATTGGTTGTCAACATGTTAAGCACAATAGTATGCAACCTGATTTTGTTAAAAATGATTTACTTGTATTAAAGTACATGTGATGTTTCATGGCAAATCTGTGCATGCATGATATACAGTAAGTCCTGTACAATGATACTCTTATTCAAACCTCTACCTCACAACAAAATATTTGTAATTTCACAAAATATCCTGAAGATACTAAGTTGAATTATACAACCTTTTAAGTCAAAAGTAGACACTATTTAATATGTTTGTATAAATTTATTAATTATTGCCAATTTGAGTAGAAAACACAAATAAGGAAAATTGGGAATTCCAGTCTGTAAAGGAATAATACAATCTCAAAAATCGAGTGATTCTTTCCTGTAAATATTAAAATTTTGAGAGTTCTATCACTTTAGATGATTCTTATATTCTAACACCTTATTAATGATGTTTTTCCTCTTTATGCCCTAGGATTAAGCACATGAGTTAAAAAGCCACAGTGTTGTGACTGGACATTATTTTTGGGAATGGGGATTTTATTTGACTGTAGAGTGGGGTGTTTGAATACTAAAAGTGCTGTATATCTACAAGTATGGTCTAGTTGTATTCTCCAAAATTTTTTACAGATGTATTTTATTTTTAAAAATATAACTTTTGCAGCAAACTTAAGAGAAAGTAGAGGGGGTGATCTCACTCTGCCCCATGGAAAAGAAAACCAGCATATGTAATCCATTTGTGTAAGCCTGTATTACAGTTAAACACTGAACAGTTTGTTCTACACATGTAGACAACAGGGAGGACAGCAGTAGTTTGTTTTGTGTTACAATTTCATTTTCCATTTGAACACAGTTTGTTTGAGAATTGCAGTGGTTTTATAAAAACAAACCTTGTGTATTTTTTATTTGATTTAGAATTGATATTTGGATAATGTATTTGTAATGAATAAATTTCTGAAAAATGAAATTTATAAACTATGGATAGAACACTATTGAACTTAAGTATTTGTAATATTTCTTTCTATACCTACTGTGGTACTGAATAATAAATATTGTTGCTCATATAGCTCTGGGACATTCGTGATGGAATGTGCAAGCAGACTTTCCCAGGTCACGAATCTGATATCAATGCAGTCACTGTAAGTTCTTATTTTTATTGTTGATGTTTGTTGAAGTAATGCATGTTTGTTTAACTTTGTGTATTAATTTTTTCATTTTGATCAACATTATAACCATGAAACTATAAATGCTATAACTTAATTTGCTATAGTAAGTGCATCTATGTAATATTTAATATGTGCAAAAATGTTAAATTTGAATGTTTTTTTATTAAAAACTTGAATTTATGAATCTTTCAGTGAGTCAGTCTAAGTTGATTTACATATTAAGTATAAAAACACTTTGTCATCTTAAAGTTTGTCTAAGCATAGCCTCTAAAATCTTTTAAATCGGTATCGAATTTCTTTTGATTAAAACTATATCTGTTATTTCCTCTAATCAAACATTTATACTAGTTTGGTTCATTTGACTGGCATTGTAACCACAACTTAATAATGATATGCAGTAAAACTTAAGCTACTCCTTTCTAAAATAGACATGTTGTAATAGTGAATTTGAAACTTCATTTTAACACCCAAAAGTGATAGATGTTTTTGTCGTTTTATTTTTATTTGGTTGCACTTAGACCCTGTCAGAGTACAGGGATATTTATTATGTGGGACGGCTTTGTGTGCATGGATATTTTGTTTATATAACCAAATGGATTTTGAATTTTTACATTTTATTTGTTTAATAAAAAGAAATGAAGTTGTAGTACTTGTGAAGTATTTTTTATAACTTTATTCATACAACAAGTGTTGACCTCAAAAGCTATGCCCACTTATTAATGATAGTATGGTGTGAGAAATTATTTAATTCACTTGTGCAATTTGTAACATGAAATATTGCCATGAATAGAAAACAGAATTCTGTAAAATTAATTTATTTGGCTACAAAATAAGTTAAAACTTGGAAATTCATAGGGGTGGAAAGAACATTTGAAGTGAACAATTTGGAACAAATAAGTGGTAATAGAAAATTTATGTAAATAACTTCTTTTAAAATTAAAACATATAATTTTAAGGGTGTAGTCATAAGCTGTGTTTTGATATTAAGTTTATAAGTGTACATTAATAGTAAAGTTGTTTAATTTAATTTTGAAAGTAACTCCATGAAAGTTCATGACACATGCACTTGTTGGTCAAAATTTAAAGTTAGAATCTATTATTAATAAGGAAAGTTATTTTTGTTATGATAAAGTTTTTTTTTTGTAATTTTATGGTTAAAACCTCAATAAAATTAAAGACTGTGAGCTTGCTTAAAATTTACAGTTAAAAGTAAATATCTTTAGGTTCAAATTCTAGCAGTGTTTTACACTTGTAAATTTATTAGGTTCAAATATTATCTTTTATAGTTGTTATTAATGAGGTTAAATTCATGCATTCAAACTTGATAACACAGAACCAGAGTTCAGAAAATAAAGTTTGAAGACAGCTTGAACATGTAAGAAACTATAACATGTAAAATATATAAGGTTTGAAAAAGTTTTTTTTCATCTTTAGGTAGAAGTGGTTTACATGGCACGGGATAGAAAAAAAAGAATTTGGGTATCTGGAGATTACAGCTTAAATGTATCTTGATACCATGGTTCAGAGAAAGATTGTACAGTTTAAATAAAATAACTTCCTTTATTTTGCAGTTGTTGATATTTGGTACACATTGTCTCACCCTTTAATTTCATTGTTTTGATTCTGTGATCAGTTTTAAAGTAGCTTGTAGTTTTCAAAACATAACTGATTAAAAACAAAAGGAAATTTTATTTTCTGTTTTCTAGTCTTTTAATTATTTGTTTAAATATGGTATTTAATCTATATTTTCTCTTTTCCTTATCTTTATGACTAATTTTTTTATCTTTTTCAAAATGTTTTTGTAGTTCTTCCCCAATGGCTTTGCTTTTGCCACAGGATCTGATGATGCTACTTGCCGACTGTTTGATATACGTGCAGATCAAGAGTTAGCCATGTATTCTCACGACAACATCATCTGTGGCATCACCTCCGTGGCCTTTTCAAAGAGTGGCCGACTTCTGATGGCAGGTTATGATGACTTCAACTGCAATGTGTGGGATGCAATGAAAGCAGAACGAGCAGGTACACAAAACTGTTTGTTGTGAAAATAAGCATTCAAATAAATGCATAGTTTTAGCAAAATTACATAAGATGATAGTAGGTTCTCATTTTTATTTAACCTAAGCACTTAATAAAGGAAAATTATAGTCTAATAAAGATTTGTTGCTTTTATGCTTAATTTTATATATGTTTTCAATCATTTAGAAATATTAGGTTAAAAAAAAAACTAACTGGAAAATTAATATTTTATTAGGTTTTTAGGCAACGTATTGAAACCACAAGTTACAAAAATGTTTTAAGAAAGGGGTTCACTCTCAAAATTATCAAGCTAGTTTTATGTTTCATTATTATAAACCTGTAACTATGGCAACTTTATTTTCTCTTACCAATGTAACATTTTCTCATAAATTGACCCATTAATGTTCTTTTTAGAAATGTAAATACAAAATTTAGATCATGGTTTAAACAATTTAACTTTTGAAAGACAGACTAAATGTTCTTTAAAAGTGAAGATTTCAAAAGAACCGTATATATCGTATTTGTGTTAAATTATATAGTAAATTAGAATATACATCAAAATTGAATAAGATATAGAAAAGGTATTCTCAGTAAGGTATGGTAGGATATTCACCATGACAAAGTTACAGAGAGGATGTTCTTAGCAGAGTACAGTGAGATGTACACTGTTATTAAGATAAGAAAAGGTGTTATAAACAGAGTATATTAGAATGTACACTACAGTTGAGTGAGATGTAAAAATTCAGTAAAATACAATACACATCACCATGACAGTTGAGTAAAATACAGAAAGGGTAAACTTGGTAATTGGCATGTTTAAAGAATCCCAAGTTGAATTATTTTTTTAAAAATGTGAATTATTATTTGTAGTTTTACCAGACATTATACATCTTTAGATAGTAAATTGCTCAGTGTTTAAGGAGAAGTTGTCTTGTTTGTTTCTATGGAAATGAAGAATGACAAATTTGTTTTGCTTTGTTTAGGTGTTCTAGCTGGACATGACAACAGAGTCAGTTGTTTGGGTGTGACAGAAGATGGAATGGCAGTAGCCACTGGATCTTGGGATAGTTTCTTAAAAATTTGGAACTAGATATTTCCTACCCCCACAAACAAAGAGCTTGGTCCCAGCACTGTTCTGGATCTAGTGACTGCAACACAAATTCATCATGAATTACAGAATTTGTCAAAAAACTTTGTTTCTATTTTTCTCTTTTGTTGTACTTTATTCCTTGTTTCTTTTATGTGAAGCATGGACTAATGTTTTTGTAGGGAACTCGTGATGTGACTAATGGGCCTTGGATCTAACTCTCAGGTTAGCTTGTGTAACTTTGGTAGACATGCAACTTCTTTATCAGTAAACTTTTGTTTCATTACACAAATTTTTTATTGAAAGATGTATTTGTTTGTTGTTGTTTTCTACAATCTACAAAAACATCTTTTTGTGTGTGTATTTTGTAATTTGATTTGCAGGAAGATTTCTCCTGCTCTAGTCAGAATATATACATTCTGTGTTTGTCTGTAAAAATGGCACATAATGTTAGAGCACAGCGAGCTAACCACGCACATCACCAGGGATGTTAAAGAGTGCACACACATTACACTTGTTTTTTGCCACCCTGAAATACCAAATACAAGTGTAGGAGTCCCAAAATTCATTGTTATAAGCTTTTCTTTAGAAACTGCCTCGTCTCTGGGGGATAACACAAAGGCTTTGTTGCTGTGTAATTCTCTTTTTTTTTCACCTCCCTCTAGCTTGCATTGAGCCCCTGCAAACAGGGGGAGCACAAGGTGGTGCATTTCTTACTGCTGGAGTTAAGACCAGGAGAGACGTTCAAACCCCCCCAATTCCCTCAGCTGGTTCAGTCTTAGAATTGTATGATGTGTATTTTTCTGGAGCCTTCTCCCAGTGTGTGCTTGTAGTAGCTATTGTCAGCTGAACTGCATGGTAAGATAGAAATATTTATCGTGACTTTTTACCTTTCCCTTGCTAATATTACTGCTACTTTAGACGTGCACATAACCTGTACATCCATGAGTTTGTAATTTCCAGTCTGGATAGGGGGGACTAATAAATGATGGTATACCCATAAATAAAAATTCCTTTTTTTTTCAAAACACTCACAAGGGGTACTTTCACATTTTTGGGACCATGGAAACGAAGTAAGAGATTCTAATCCAAGTAGAGCCCAGTTAGCTAGTATGTCCAGATAACTGATTTTCCTTTTTATCAGTACCTTGTGAAAAGTAGAACCACTGTTCTGAACAATAAGTTTGAAGTTTTGGATTTTCTGGTACTTTTACTTTTTTAAAGCAAAAACATGGATATTTTGTATTTCTTCAGTGAGTTGATGATACCTTAAACTCTTAAAAATAACAAAATTCAGTAACAGATCAGTAAAAGTTATTCTGTCTTTACCAAATACCTTACATCAAATTCTTGTTCATTTTTTAAATTTATTTTTCCATTTGTTTACCTCTTAATTGCTGCATCTGTGCCTGGTTATTAAATATTTTATAATGAAGGTAAAGGATTATTCATCCTTCCTTGAAATCTGTGTAAAGTTGATAAGGTTTTGGCCAATAGCCCTAGTTTGGCTGATCTCTGAATGCAAACTGCTTACTAAGTAACTGTTACATTGTTATTTAACCATAAACAAATGACTTAGAAATGAATCTGACTTTCTTACTTTAATCTGTCTCATACTACACAGTATGGTAATATTAATAGTGTAGATTACGATGGAACCAAGCAGGACAAGAACCTTAGAACTGGCTGCATTAAGTTTTTCATCATTAGTTTCACTCCAAGCAAGTGGTCAGTTTTGTAGGTTATAACGTAGTACTTTAGTACACAGTCTAGAATGGAGTGGTAATTTTAATGGTTATTTTGGTAAGCATGAAAGATAAGTACAGGAACATTTGAGATTTTGCCAGTTTTTGTGTTTGTTTTGCTGTGTTTTTCTTGTAGTAATTAAGAATTATGAATTTTTTTTCTTAAGAAAGCTTTCTGCCACGCGTAAGGACCATTTTTAGTATAAGGCAGTTTTGATGAAACATATGCTTTTTATCATGTTCCTTTTGTGATTTTCACATTGATATTAGTGTTATTAATGTAGCTTTGAACCCAGTATGTAAGTTGACTTGTCGAATAAAGGTGTATGTCCTAAGTTTCTTGATGGATCCTTTGTATTTCCTTGTTTTTTGTTATAACCAGAACTATTGGAAATACATGGTAAACAGTTGTGTGTGTAGTTAGAAAATAAATATTCAGACAATCAGGATTACATTTAAAACAGCAAATCTAAACCAGATAAACAAAACCAACTTAAATTGCTAGGCTACAGTGAGGGAAGCAAATGTAATTTATCACTGATTTGAACTTGCTGTTTTTCATGCACTTATTCTTGTTTTGTGTAATTGTTGAGTAGTAGTTTTCTAACTGCTTAAAACAAGTCATATATATAATATTCCAAAGGCTAAAAATTTCTATCCATTAAGATGCTGATATTCTCATAAAAAGTAAAATGTGTAAAGGGTGTACGGGCCTAACGATAGGTCTATACGTCACTTATTATATATTTTATGTGGTAAAGGTAAATCTAACAAGAACGATTTAGAATTTTACCATCAAAAGTATATAAAACAACATTCTTAACTGATAGGTTTGATTATCATGGTTTGTTCACATAAATTAATTATTCTAAAATTAAAATTATATTCTTGATTGTGCATATATTAACATTTAGGTTTGTACTGTTGTGAAACTAATTGTAATTCGTTGAAACTTGGTTAAACTATATATATATATAGATCAATGGTTTCAATTAGAAACAAGAATGATAAAGTTCTGTGTAAGATGTAAGTGAAAACGTACCAGGACCGTCAAGTTGGGGAAACATTCTGGTATTGATAAATGTTAGATATGTAATATGGAATTTCTAGAAAGATGAATCGTTCAAGATTTGTTTGAGGAGAATAAATCCAAATATATTTTGCTACATTCTTGAAAAGTACGTAACTTTAGCACTACCATAGTTCATGTTTTTATTAGAAATAACTGGATACTTTGTATGTATATAGGAGGCCTCATCGTGTTTTGTCATGACTTTTGGTTTCTCTACGTTCCAGGATTAGTCCAACAAATTTTTCCCACAATCATGGGTTAACACATATGCAATTCGTAGTATTTCAAGTTTATTAACACTGTATTTTAACTTTGTTAAAAGTAGCAGCAGTAACTTTGATTCTTTCTGTAGGTAGTTCTGTAAATATACAAACTTTAATTACTACTGTCTCGGACAACAAAGTTTGTTGCAATAATTGTATGGATATCACTGTGTATTGAAAAAACTAAATTTTAGGATTTGGGAATTGTGATAAAATATTCTTAATTGTGGTGTGTATTTTGTTTAATAGGATGTGAATCATTAGGCAGGGTGTTTGAGAAATATTTAGGCTTAAACCTCAGGAAATTTGGTAACTTTTTGAAAAAGCTTATACACAGTACAAACTAGGACTTCTGAAATAATGTTCTTTCGACAGATGAGTCCAAAATTGACTTATTTGGACACCAGAACTGAAAACATGTTTGACGTAAACCAAATAACAGCATTCCAGGAAAAGAACCACATACCAACTGTGAAGCATGGAGGTGGAAGTGGTCATGGTTTGAGGCTGCTTTGCTGCAGCAGAACCTGGACACCTCAAATCGTAGAATCCACCATGAATTCTACCGTTTCAGAGGGTGCTTGAGGATCATGTGAGACCATCTGTACAAAAATTAAAGCTGAAGTGGAACTGGACCCAAAACATACCAGTAAATCCACCAAGACTGGCAGAAAACTAAGAAATGGGAGAGTCCTGGAATGGCCGAATCAAAGCCCAGATCTTAATCCCATTGAGATGCTGTGGGGTGACTTGAAACGGGCTGTACATGCAAGGAACCCTTCAAATATCTTACAGCTGACAGAATTCTGCATTGAGGAGTGGGGCAAACTTTCTTCAGACTGATGTCAGAAACTGGTAGATGGCTACAAGAAGCATCTCACTGTAGTTATTTCAACCAAAGGGGTAACACTGGCTATTAGGGGCTAGGGTGTCCTAACCTTTTCTTCAGAATGTACATTTTTGTAGAATTACATTTAAAGAAGATCTTTAAAAGTCTTTTCTTCAATTTTAATTGTTTAGTTATATTCCTATAATCTCTCAGTATTGTTAAAATTGAGATTAAATATCTATGTATCCAAAATGTTACAAAAATACACGGGCCGTCATAGGGTGTTCTAACTTTTTCACATGACTGTACTCTGTAATCTATTACTATTTGTTTTCATAAGATTCCATAACTATTTATTCTGTAATCTTTTTAACTAAATGGAAGAACTATATTAAATTTTTCAGTTGGACCTTCAATCTGATTTTCTGTTGATTGATTTTGAACTTTGGGACACGTGTCCCACTGTTTTCCTATTGTTTCATCCAGGGTTCATTAAGTACTCTTCAAGGTTGTCATTGGGCCTATGCACCAACTCCATTCTAACTAGAATTAGGTGATGGTCAAGTGGTGATAACTATATCTCCTTGCTATTTATGGAAGAAAATGGTGTGATGATGATCACATTTAAGGATGGGAGCTTTCTTTAATGATTGTGGCATGTTTAGGAATTTGCATGACAGTGCATAGTGTCCACAGCACAATACCTTAATGTTTTTTTATATACAGTTTCTTACCAAGGTTTATCATTAGCACACAGACCAATGCACTATACCTTAAAATTCCATAATATACAATTTTTTCCAAGGTCTGTCAGTAACACAGTGCCCAAAGCACTTTTTATAATAACAGTAATAAAAGTGTCTGTGTGTGAGGGATCGCCAAAGCTAAAAAAAACTGAAATTTTCTACACCCACCAAGTAGATCGTAAAAGTGTGCACCTACGTATTACTTCTACACGTATGTGCGCGCATCTTTTTGATGAGGCAAACTATTGGAAAACGTCATAGAAAACAAGGTGATCGTGGAATACTAAACCACTGTTTTTATAGAAAACGATAAGAAAATAACAAAGTTCCCTTAGTTAACAAAATTAGTTTATATTTCGTTATTCTCCGTTTTCTAGGGATTTTCGAATACTTGTAACAATTATGAATTCTCAGTTTTTTTTTCTTAAAACAAGTCTTCGGTTGCATTTTTATTTAGCTTGTTAAATCTTATTTTCAGTACCACTTGTTCCCCAGTGGCTCAGCGGGATGTCTGCGGACTTGCACGCTAAAATCCGGGTTTCGATACTCGTGGTGGGCAGAGCATTGTGTAGCTTTGTGCTTAATTCAAAACAAACAAACACTACCAGTCTCAATGAAGATTTATGTTTCTCTAATGACAAATTATTGTTACTGTTGACGTTTTTTTTCTACGTATTCCTTTCACTGAAATACAAAGGTACGGAAATGTTGAGAGTTGTTTTGATTATATAACTTATTAATGTACAATATTTTTTTCATGAAACTCAAATTTAACTACAATAACGAAATCGAAAAAATTAAGCTTGCATTCATAGGTTAAGAAATTTACTGAATTTTAATATCTAATAAAATACTGGGTGTGAAAATAAATTACGGCTTAAAAAGATTGCATGCAACTGAAGCCTCAAGTTGTACAAAAATCGCGCTTTGAATAAAGTAATATCTGGAGCCAGTTTTTATTCTATTTCTTTAAGTCACACTCGATCCGTTTTTGGCCACATGCTGGTTACACAAACAAGATGTTATTATTAGAAATCTTGAAGTTTTGTCAATTTACGCTAACAAACCACAGCAAATAAGAAAGTGGCTTTCGAAAGTCACCAACATTAATTTTAGGATCACATCCCTATTCCATGGAACAGGTCTTTACTGAACCAACTATATTATTTAAAATTAAATTATGGCAATTTTCCTTTCTAAAACGGTGTTACTAGTTTCCTTTATAGCAACGACATGGAATTTCGTTTAACAGTTTCTTGTCATTGCATCCATATAATCGGTACAGCCGTATCAAGTATCATTATTTACGCTAATTGCTGAAAGCTAATAGCGTATGATCATAAGTACTATTTAGTTATGATAATTTCATCAAATTTAGGGAAGTTGTGCTTAAACGTTTGTAATAAATACTTAACCATCTACCTGTATGATTCATTTGAAAACTTGATCTGGAAACTGTTAATTTAGTTTGCTTTTACGCCTTATTGTTTTGCTGCTCTAAATCAGCCGTCTTTAATTTGCATGACAAAAACCAATTCTCCACTTTTACTCTTAGATGAAAACTTAGACCGACAGCTGACATGACTTTATTCGTGGGCGTGCGCAAAAAAATCCGCTCAAAATTAAACGCGTTTTGTTGAGAACCTTTGCATATGCAGCTTGTATTTAGACAAATGTTGATAGTTAATTACAGGTTGTAAAGATCTATCCCTGTATCAAAGTTGACAAAAATCCGCGAAAGTTAGATAATTTTTTTATCTAAATTTTCGTACTTTTAGTGCAAAGAAAAAAAATAAAAAGTTTAATCTACATTAAATATTTTATATCTTGTGTATTTCTAAATTGATTGCCTTAAAATTGTGTGTAAAGTAAGGCCACAGTAGAACATATCTTCTAAAAGCATGTGACAGTCTAGATTACCACAGTCCGAGATACAGCGTAAAGCGTGCGACTCGTAATCCGAGGGTCGCGGGTTCGCGCCCACGTCGCGCTAAACATGCTCGCCCTCCCAGCCGTGGGGGTGTATAATGTGATGGTCAATCCCACTATTCGTTGGTAAAAGAGTAGCCCAAGAGTTGGCGGTGGGTGGTGATGACTAGCTGCCTTCCCTCTAGTCTTACACTGCTAAATTAGAGACGGCTAGCACAGATAGCCCTCGAGTAGCTTTGTGCGAAATTCCAAAAAAACAAACCGAGATACAGAAGATGTATAATCACTAAACTATGACTTTTGTTAATAACGAACAGTGTGTCTTGTAGCAGGTTGTTTTAGTCGTACGACACACTACATGTCTTGCTTATCAGTTGCATAAACTGCAATCTTATAAAAATTTAAGTTTCGAGATTTCTGTAATTTTTCTGTTTTAAATTTCTTATAAGTTTACATAGAATGATCTCTTCCATTTAAAAGCCCATAATACCATTATTACGATATAAAAATATGACAAACTTTATATCTGCAAATAAATCTGTAACAATGTAATATGAATAATTTTGTACTATTTTTATAAGGTTCTTATGCTAATACATTCTGTTTGTTGTATTTATGAGTTTTACACAGTAGACAGCATGTAATTGTTTCTACATTTCATTTAGTCTTAACCAAGCTGGTTCTGGTAGGAAGGAACGTTTATTTTTAGGGACGAGAGTCTAATTAAAAGACGTCCACGTATTATCATAACTTTGAGTTAACAGAACCAACAAATGACAAATCAGTCACACAATAAGAACAGTCTTGCATGTTGTGAGAATTACTGTCATTGTGAACACTTATAACACTAGAAATCGGGGCTAGATGTCTGCTATGTGTAAATCACAGCCCAAGTTTAAGTGTATTCTCGAGACGGTTGACATGGGTATTAAAACTTTATTTAAAATAAAGTATAGAACAACATTGACTTTCTTAGGTCATCTTTAGGTTAACAAATCGAGTTTACAACTGACCGTTAGCCGACATGTCTTCGTAGTAATGTTTGTTCTTCAAATTATTGTAATTAGGAGACCTCTCTTTGTACAAAAATCAATATTTATTTTAAAAAATGGCAGTTTTTGTTATTGTACCACTCTTCTATAAACCTATTGATTTGTCACGCTGAGTCCTGTTTGTTAATACATACAAAATATCACTTTACATTGTTTAAGTTTAGGTTAAGTTAGTTCAGACAAGCTTACATTACATTATCCTAGATTTTGTTCTTTTCCAGGTTAAGTTTATAGATGTGGTAATCTCCAAACGTTCACAATGAACAGCATTCCTAACAGTTTCCTAACGCATGCTATTAAAGTAGAATATAGAGAAGTATCTGGAAAAGAAAAATTAAAAACCGTTTAAAGATTTTAAAACTAAATCATTAAGAATAAATGTCTTCGCACAGTAAGTATAATTTACAGGGGACGCTGGTTGATGGTCTTGAAAACAAACATCCATAACATAATAAATGATAGCATATTATAATACTTTATAAAATGAAATATTTTACGTAAATAAGCCCGTGTGTCTTTTACAAAGTCATCAGTTCTTCAATCATTTGTTATTTGCCGTGAATTTTGTTATTAAATTGTTCTAGCGACAGATATTTTATTTGTCATATGAAAACGTTCTTATTGTGGTTATATATTGTGCTGCTATCTGTTGCTTAAACACGGCTTTAGTTAAAATATTAACTGTTTACTTTTCTTTATTCATCTTAATTTTTATTTTAGGTATTACATAGCAGTATGGTATTATGTTTTGTTTGATGACAACACACAAATATATAAAACAAATTAATTGTCTTATGTTCCTCTTTTTCTCGGGGAATTCCTGCTCTAAATTGTCTGCAGTGAACGAGTCGTTATGTGCTTCCTTCAGTTCTTATGGACGGATGTATAATCGAGAACTCGTTTGAGGCCTCAATAGGCGTAGTTACTTCTCGCTCTTCCTATTTTGAGCTCTTGTGGTACTTGTTGATGCCCCTTGTCTTCTTGCTCTCTAGGGGCCCGGCTTAGCCAAGCAATTAGGGTGCTCGACTAGCAATGTGAGGATCGTGGGCTTGAACCCCCATTACACGAAACGTGCTCACCCTATCAGCTGTAGGGGCGTTATTATGTTAAGGTCAATCCCACTATTTATTGGTAAAATAGTAGTCAGGCCCGGTATTACCAGATGGGTTAAGGCGTTCGACTTGTAATCTGAGGGTCGTGCGTTCGAATCCCCGTGGTACTAAACATGCTCGTCCTTTCAGCCGTGGGAGCGTTATAAAGTGATGGTCAATCCCACTATTCGTTGGTAAAAGAATCGCCCAAGAGTTGGCGGTGGGTGTTGATTACTAGTTGTCTTCCCTCTAGTCTTACACTGCTAAATTAGGGATGGCTAACGCAAATACCCTCGAGTAGCTTTGTGCGAAATTGAAAACAATCACTATATACGTATGGTTAACACAAAACCAGCCCAGCAGAACACTTCCTATACAAAAACGGAACCTCAGAAATAAAAAAACAAAAGCTATTTAAAGTTTCTATCTCACAGTAAACCAAATATCTTAAAGAGATAAATATATGGAAGTTACACTCATTAACGAAATAAATACAAAAATTAACATTCTGCCAACTTAACCAATGTTATTTTGAATCATTTGAGAACGAGTGAGGATTTGCAATAGTTGCTTAACCTTGTATATTCATTATTTTATATTCAACTTGTTATTTGACTTCAAAAACGTTATTTGTTTTAGGCCATATATACAACTTTATTCTCTTTAGGTGTCCCCCAGTGGCTCAGCGGTATGTCTGTGGACTTACAACGCTAACAACCGGGTTTCGATACCAGTGGTGGGCAGAGCACAGATAGCCAATTGTGTAGCTTTGTGCTTGATTGAAAAAAACAAACAATTCTTTTAAGGTCTCAGATGGATAATACAGTCAAGTATCATATTCTGTGTTTCAGAATAAAATATCCCTCCACCTGCTCGTACGTTAGTAAAATACTTTCAGTTGCTGCCCGACAAAAACACTACGTATTTACTACTTGCTCTTGAATGAAATAATAATAATAAATGAATAACATAACTGAAAAGCGTTTCTTTTATTTTAAAGAAGTATAAAATAAACACGATGTGCCACAAGATTCTAATGTCCCCTCATGCTTCGCTGAGGTCTTAATATGCCAGTTAAGTGTCTCCTTTATATTAATTATTTCAGAACTATCCCAGTGCACCAATTCTTTACCTTTTCTCGATCTTAATTCAGTTCAACCCTTTTTAAAAACAAATAGTTTTACTTCAGTTTCTCAGATTCAATTTTTTTATTACTGTGATTTTTTTTTTTTTTTCAGGCTTCGAATTCTGCAGTATTTTCTGTTTCTATTTCCAAAACTTAATTTACTGCAAATTTACTTAAAGTTCCCATTTTTATGTTGAAAATATTGTATTTGGTAGGAAGTATTGTATTGTTTATTGAGTAAAAGAGAAAATTTGATACTTTTCTACAGACCTTCATGAAGCAAAATAATTAGACTTAAGAGCTATAGGGCAAAAACTTGCTATTTTTGGGTCAAATCTAACACGTAATACCCTGCCACACACATATTATCCCCATACAATGTGTGAAAAGTTTTAGGTTCACTTCTCTTGGATACATTGCAGTCACACATACAATTCGTCATAATGTTAATGCAGTCAAAGACTGATAATAGCCGACTTCTGATTGGAAGGAAAACGCAGGCAATGAAGACCTAGATTTACAAATTAGCGGTTTATTAGACCTCATTGCAATTGGCTGTTGTTGTTTTGAATTAAGCACAAAGCTACACAATAGGTTATCTGTGCTCTGCCCACCACGGGTATGGAAACCCGGATTTTAGCGTGTAAGTCCGCAGACATACCGCAGAGCCACTTGGGGGCCTTGCAATAGGCATACCGCTTATTAAAACTTTTTTATATTTTATTTTGGTTTCCTATTCCTTATAAATTCGCCCGGCAGGTTCGAATCCCCGTTACACCAAACATTCATGCTTTTTTTAGCTTTTGGAGTTATATGCGGCGGTCATTCCCACTATTCGTTGGTAAAAGAGTATCCAACTGTTGGCAGTAGGTGGTGATGACTAACTGCCTTCTCTCTAGCCTAACACTGACAAATTACGAGAGGCTAGAGCAGATAGCTCACACGTAGCTTTGTTTTATAAATTCAACGAGTGACGTAATTATGAAGATATGGAAACAGTACAAATGTACAGAGATTAAATATACAGTAAAACCTAAGACAAAATCGCACGAGACCGAGTAAAATTTCCAGATCAGACGGTGAATACGTATTTCCTTAATCATATATACTTTTGTAGCGAAACGTTGTACTCACTTGACTCGAGGGGGGTGAGACATCTGGGAATAAAATTATACTGTTTATGGTATATTTATGAGAATAAGAACAAAAAACACATTCAATATACACACAAGTACACAAACTCTTTATTAAAGTTATTTGAAGAGAGTGTCCAATTTCAACTGTTTCGTTTTTTTAATGGGCATTCTCATACCGTTAAAAGAGAACGCCGATTCTACGGTTTTTTCATGAAGTTCATTTTCCCTCCTCATTTCTGGATATAATTTGATAGCGTTAATATAACTTAACACTTGGGATGAAGTTAGAATTTCAATCTCCTCACTATTTTTTCCATTTTGTTCATCTTCTGAATCTCTCACACTGTTACCATTGCGATTTTATTATAGATTTTAAATCAGTTTCTGTTAAAACATTCTTGTCAACGTTCACAGAACTTTCCACATTCACTTAATCATCTGAATCAATCTTCTCAATCAGAGTTTGGATTTCACTAGAATCGTCAAAACAAACAGCTTTTTTAAAAAAATGAGGGTATTTAGTAGCTTTTTTATATTTTTAAATGAGGGTTTTAAGTAAAATTTCTCCAAGTTTTAAAATTAGGAAAGATAATTTATTTTTTCGTATTATTTAAAGAGTAGAATTTTGCACTTAAAAGACAAATATATTTCTGCAAATCATGAATCTACTTTAACTGCAAAAATAATTATTTTTACATTTACCTATAACCAATGGTTTCACTAGTTTTCCATCAGCAAATAGCCTGGCATGACCAGATGGTTAAGGCACTCGACTCGTAATCCGAGGGTTGCGGGTATGAATCGCCGTCACATCAAACATGTTCGCCCTTTCAGCTTTATTGTGTGTGGTCTGCCCCACTGTTCGTTGGTAAAAGAGTTGGCGGTAGGCCTTCCCTCTAGTCTTAGACTACTAAATTAGGGACGGCTAACGCAGATAGCCCTCGTGTAGCTTTGCGCGAAATTCAAAAACAAATCATCAGCAAATGTGACTAAAAGTACAGTCAATCGTTCTTTCGAATAGCGAACTCCGAAATAATGATGACAGAAAAAAGAACAAAATATATTAAACCAATACTTACTGTAACAAAATATCCGAGAATTTATTAATGTTTAAAGAAATTATTAATTAAATAAGAAATTAATATTTAATGAAAAATATTTTTCCGCCTTAATCAGGTTCTAATCCCATTTGTTGACAGATAAGGTAGGGGAAGATTGTTTTATGTGATTTAGTGTTAGCCATACGTATATAATGAACTAAAGTGTTTTGACATCTAATTTGACAGAGATTTTATTTACACTGAGTTAGTTTAAATAATGATAATTTCCCACTGTTATTCTTTCAAGTAACTTCAAGAATCTTAAGAATTATAGCCAGATAGTTGTGGGTAAACATACCTTGACATACCAGAGAAATGATTAATAAATATTCTGTCAGACAGTTTTCGTTTTTGTAAACTATTAAAAACTAACTTGTAAAAAGTTAATGTTTTTCTTAAAGGATACACAGTTCTGTATATCTGTCAACATCCGGGAATTCTGATATATAGGAGTACATTCAAAGGTTAAGCTGTCAGACAGTTTTCGTTTTTGTAAACAGTAATCAAATTCTAACTATTGCAGTCTGAGTTTTTCATTTGTGTGTTCAGGAATAGTGCTGTGTTGTACCCTAAACAATTCCTCTTAAACTTGATATTAATTCTTATGAAGCACAAAGCTACACAAGGAGATATCTGTGCTCTGCCCACCACGGGTATGGAAACCCGGATTTTAACAGTACAAGTCTGCAGACATACCGCTGTGCCACTGAGGGCTCCACTTCAATTATTTCAACACTAAGAGTAATACTTTACTGTACGAGTTATTCCCTGACTAGGCTGATACAGTAAGACTTACTAAAGGTGTCATCGACTTGGATGAGAACTTGTCAAAAATAGGAGAAAGAGTCGGAATGCCTCTCTACGGATTTACAACGTTAAAATCAGGGGTTCGATTCCCCTCGATAGATACAGCAGGTGGCTCTATGTGGAGTTGCTAGAAGACGTACGCGCACAGTCGGAACAATTTTTCCAATAAGTGTCACCCCAAAGCGCTATTTAAATTTCACTTCCGACAGGCGAATAGAACTTACGAACGGCTCCCCGCTGGTACAGCGGTAAGTCTACGATTCACAATGCTGAAATCAGGGGTTTGATTGCCCTCGGTGGGCTCAGCAGATAGTCCGATGTGGCTTTGCTATCAGAAAACACACATACTTATGAACTATGTAAGATACAGAAATGACGGTTACAGGATGGTTTAATATCTAGCACTGTCAAGGACCTGGAAGCAATGTGAAAATATGGTCAGTAAGAACCATACCCACATTTTTTGTTTTCTTCGTTCATACATTAGACTTGAAAGACTACAACAAGATGTTAATGACCATGAAAGTGAGTATCATTATGAAGATTGATTCAGAAGATGAGTGATTCTAAGTAGGGGGAAGAGAAGTGTGGAGTAGCTTTGAGTAGCTTTGTTATTTATTATGTTTTGATCTTTATTTTCCTTTGGAATCCTGGAAGCTCTATCTATTTATTTTAATATTTAATATTATATAACAGTCACAGCCTGATATAAATGTTCTGGTAAAAAGTTAATGTTTTTCTTAAAGGATACACAGTTCTGTATATCTGTCAACATCCGGGAATTCTGATATATAGGAGTACATTCAAAGGTTAAGCTGTTGGTTGGAAAGAAAACAACACAAACCTGAAACTCTTTATAGTTTTATCATCAATGTTCAGGTGTAAAATACGTTAAGGAGTGGTCATTGAAGTAATCGATAAAAATCTAAATAATGGCCACTATTAACAACTAGTGAAATTTGTTAGGATAACAACCTGAATGTCAGTGATAAGTATTTTATGTCAGAATGGAGTGATGTTGTTTAGGTTGATAGCAGAAAAACCAAAATCAAATTTTAACTCAGTGAAAGAGCAGAGTTGGCCAGATTGTATATTAAACATACACGACTAATTTACAAAATACGATTAGATAATTTAGTTTTTAAATGTTCGCCTGGAGAACTAATTTATAAAAATAAGGGGAGAAGTTATTTTTTAAATGTTCACCTGGTGGACTAATATATAAAAAAAGCAATTAAAGTCCTCTTTTATCTCTACTGTTTCCAACGTAGATAATCGAATTCCGAATTTTAGAGCTGTTAATTTAAAGACTTGTAACTCCCCTACGGGTAGGGAAAAAATAAAAGAATGAAATTTTAGAAAACATCCATACTTTCATACAAAGATGTTTATAATCATATCAGTCATTATCAACCTTATAAATCAACATTTCTTCTCTTATATCACGAACTACAGACGAAAGTTCCAATTAGAACAAGAAAAGCCTGTTTATGTGATCTGCTTCTCAATCACATCCTTGTTGGTAATCAAGATTTTTTTGTAGAAATAGATATTGTACTTGTACCAAGTTTATTGTGTTTTCGAATCCTGCCCAAAGCTACACGAGAGCTATCTGCGCTGAGTGTCCTAATTTAGCAGTTCGCGTGTCTTTGACGAGTTCTATTTCAGCACCAGAACTTATAAAGTTCATATCGATGACGTACTTCCGCGTAGCATCAAGTAAAATTTCAATTTATCATTTTATCACTTTGTATTTCAAATGTTGTTGTGTTATTTTTATCCTAATAAACGTTTATGAAAATCATCATACAGTTAAAGTGCACGAAAATTGTATATAATGTAGATTTGTTTGTTTGTTTGTTTTGGAATTTCGCACAAAGCTACTCGAGGGCTATCTGTGCTAGCCGTCCATAATTTAGCAGTGTAAGACTAGAGGGAAGGCAGCTAGTCATCACCACCCACCACCAACTCTTGGGCTACTCTTTTACCAACGAATAGTGGGATTGACCGTCACATTATACGCCCCCACGGCTGGGAGGGCGAGCATGTTTAGCGCGAACCCGCGACCCTCGGATTACGAGTCACACGCCTTATGCGCTTGGCCATGCCAGACATATAATGTAGAAGAACGTCACAAAGTGACACACATATATATGAAGATATATATTAAAGATAAATACAAAAATATATTTAGTCTAAAATGAACCACAAATAATATCCGACATCTAATGATGAAGTTAATTTTAAATATAAAATTATTTTTAAGGTATATTATGTTAAGTTGATTGTTTTTCATTTTTTAAATGATATAATTAATTTTTAACAATTTTCAAATATGTAAAGCATGCATATTACTTACTACACTCTAACAAAACCAAAGTATTTTTGATATGAGCAGAAAAGCTATGTCTGTTCAAAGTGGGAGGGTGTCGAACTTTAACCCTTAGGCGGCTTTTTTTTGTAAATTATGTAACCTTCACATGTCAGTATAACTTACAGATCAGGTAACTGTTATGTAACTCTTTAATTTCCGCTCATCTGGTGTCCTATAACTCATACGATATACCTTAGGGACGATAACTACTGTTGTGTCTTTGAGCATAACACTTTACCCAAATTGTTTTTGCTTATCCAACTGAAATTTCAGCACTGACTCCTGTGAACGGTATGGGCAAACAATGTATATTTCACATGTAGCATATTTCCCAAACTAGAATACAAACATGCATGGTCTGTATCCAAAATTGATATACATGCCTATGTAAATTAAATATACATTTACTAAATGTCTTCACATTTGAAAATTTCAAGTCAACATGAAATGTACACCAGACTAAAGTATAAAGAATAGGGGAAACTAGCCTACTGTAGATATTACATCAGAAAAATTTGGTAATAAATTGTACTAATCATTACTCTTGATCAAATGTGTTTCAGTTGTAAACTCTGGGGCTTAAAATGTTACAAGCCACTGACTGGGCACAGAAAAGGTGACTCACAGTGTAGATCTGTGCTTCAACATGAACAAGTAAACTTATGTGGGACCAGTGTGATCTTGTTCTTCCCACTTAATGGTCAGGTTTCCTTTAAATGTGTTGTTGTGTCCTTTACCATAATACTTTCTGATAAAATAAGTCCTTTGAATCCAAAATTCTGCCAAAGTATTCCATCAATTGTAACACAGTGGTTCCTTAAGTTCACATTTGAAACTGAAAACATCTAGTTTGAGAGTGTATGTAAAGCATGCATACAGCATTACAAAACAAAGGAAGTGACTAAAAACTCAACCATACAAGCAGGTAAAGATACTCCTGCAACAGAAATTAGCAAGAAGCAGGATATATACTCTACACAACCATAGTTGTTGGTGAGCAATTCCAAATCCACAAGATTATCAGATATATTTTGGTGAGCCAAAATAAAAAGAAGCAAAAAAACAGGAATATGAGAATGACAGAGTGTAGAGCACCTAAACTCCCAAGAAACTGGAAAACATAAACTAAAAGGTTACAAATAAATAGAAATTCAACATATCACTGCAAGTGGAGTTGAATAATGATAATCTATGGATATCAGAATACAAAAAATAATGTTACTCCAAAATTTTGATCGTGCATAACTTTTGCTTAAATGTATTAAACATTTTATACAAACTTGAAATATATCTCAAACATATTTTTAATAAAGCATGACATAATACAGTAGTTTGGGACAACATGAAACCTATTGATCCATCTTGTTTGTCTCACCCTCTAAATTAAATTAAAACTATTTGTAAATAAATTTTTAAAATATCTTAAAGCCAGAACTTATCATTCATATAGTTTTCAAAATTTCTCTTAAAATTACTTTAAATTACTGCTTCCACATCATCAGGCAACTCTTCCAAATAACTACTACATTAAGAAAGTGAAAACAACTCCTATCCTGCAGAAATTTACATTTACGTCTCTCAGTCCTACCATTCTCACCATGAAGTACAAAACAGATGTTGCATCAACACTATCAGTTTCGTTAGTTGTCTTGAACATTTCAATCAGATTCCCTCTTACTATTTTCTTTTCTCAAGAAAAAAACAATTGTATCAAGTGGCTGACATATTCTGTTTCTAATCTGCATCAAATTCCTTGGCTAAATATGTCCTATATTAAAATCAAGAAAGTTTATGAAACAGGAAATTAAGACGTTGAAAAGGATGAAGGCAGAAGATTGGCTGAAAATATAAAAATAACAGTTTGGATTTTTATAAATATATAAAGTGTAAACAAAATGCCAGGATGCAGTGGAACCCTTAAGGGGTGATAAATAAAGGCTTGTATATGATGATTACGAGATGAATGGGTTCTTGTTTTTGCTTTTTATTCTGTTTTTACTATTGAAGATTTAAGCACTATTATACATTTTGAAGATGGAAACAAGGATGGCTGCATTAATTCTGGGCTAGTCAAAGCAAAATTTCAAAGTTTAAAGTAAAATAAATCTATTGGCTAAATAATACTTTCCCGAGGGTTTTGATATGTCAGCCACTTGCTACTATTTTTTGTCAATCCTTCAACACTGACCATGTACTAGAAGATTGGAAGTTAGCTAATGATGTTTCTCTTTTTAAAGGAAGTGAAGAATATTGTTTCAGTTATTATAGGTCAGTTATGTACAACTTTTTGGTAAGTCGCACAAAATGAGCTTTGCAGAACCATTTAACAAAGTTTAGAGTTTCATTGGATTGTCAACATGATTTAACTAAGGGAAAGTACTGACTTACAAATCTTTTAACATTCTTGAAAAAACATTACTGTTGTAGAAGGGGACTCTTAACATTCTTTGAAATATATAGACTGCAAATCATTTTCAATTCCTCGGGGAAACTTGCAAGCATTTATCAATAATGCATTTCAGGTCAGGTTCCTACTTTTCTTCTTATAAGACGTGGATAATAATGCTATAATGAATCTTGGAAAAAATCTCCTCATAATTTCAAACGTTACAATATCATATTTCTGGGCAGTCAACATGGATGGAATGTAGATTCACAAATGTCCTTAATATCAGATACAGATGACTATTTGTATTCACAAAGCTATGAAGCATTATTCAGATGAAAGGGTAAACAATTTTAAGATCAAGAAATTGTTACAAATCACAACGAATAATCAAGAGCACAAACATTCTTTGTTTTTGGTCTTACACTGGATCTATCCATTGATTTGCTCTTTCTCTTGGTGAAACAGGGAAATTTATGAGTTTGTATAATATTTGGTGAAACATTAATAACACTATAAACATTCTTGCCATGCAGAATTTTGGTCAATTTTAGAAATTATCAGTCTAGAAACATCATCACTGATATATGAAAAGTAATGAACATTATACATATTTATTCTCTACTCTCAGAAAATTTGGGTATGCAAAATATGCTGGTAATTGTGTTTGCCAGTAATCAGTTACTTAACCATATAGACATCAACAATTTGTATCTAAATTATAAATGTCGAAGTCACTGGATCTGTATCTACTTTGTCGAAATAAAGAATATTCTGATTTCCTTACTCTGCTTCCACGTAAAAATTAACCACATAGAACTATCTAAAATACACTTACAATATGAAGGTTGAGGACCTTTCACACAATGTGTAGCAAATATCGCATATGACATGGCCATTAAAAACTTAGACATATATCCAAACAAAATCTGTTATCAGAGTTTTAATTTCATAAAGATATTAATATGTTTGTTCATAATTTTGTTACAAGGTGATTTAGTGTAAAAATGTTTTACTAGATATGCCTTTTCACACAGATCAAATATCCAACTGATTTTTAAACGAAGATTAATAAAGGGTTTTAAAATGAAAATACTATCAGAAAGCATTACATGAATCTGTTTTATATAGCAGGTATGAATCTTAAATCATGATAGCCTTAGTTATAGATCATGTGATGATTTATATTCTAATTATCTCGAGTTACTGCTAATAAATGGCTTCACATCACAAGAAGCTTTCACTGCATAACATAATTAGATTTGATTTATTCATGCAAACCTGTAATTATTGTCAATGATTCACATCACTTTCTCTAATTATCCGTCATTTCATTCTAGCAAGTTAAATTTAATATATAATTAATCAGGTTAATTAACTGTTTCAGCCATTATGGGACTTCAGAGTTCAATGACTCCTGTGCCTAAATAATTAAAGAGTGATTAATTAATTGAGTGGTTAATGTATACAAGATATGCATATTGAGATAAATAACTGTTCCATTTTTTACACCTTTATGTCCTTGGGTGGTGTGTACTGACTTTTGGCTCCAGAGTCCATTACGAACCATTCCACTAGAAGTCTGATCTCGAAGATTGTGGTAGACAGAGCACACATAGCCCCTTTTGAACTTAACTTCAAACATACAAAGAGTCACAGACTAGGTATTAAAGTATTGTCAATATTATAGCCTCATTTTAATGTGTAATAAAAACAACGTATTTCACAAAGAAAAGCACATTATTAATATTTTTTTTATTTTGATGGTTCTTAGGCCTTCTATACTTCATGAGATGTATCAGGACAATAACTTTCTAGCCTCAATTTCTATAGGCTACTTTACTAGTGTGTCCTCATATTGAGTAGCGTGATATCCACGTAATTGTCCAGCTGCTTCACGTATGAGTGCTGAAATCACATAATGTGGAATCAACTTGTGTACATGTGACTTGTGTCTCTTCACTTGATATCATGTTACATGTGACTGGGACACTTGGATAGATTTTGCCACAAACCTTTGTCTTTGTGAATTATTCTTATCACCACATTTTCTTACCATGGTTGAGACAAACTTATTGCAGGTATCTTTCTGAATGGTCCTGCTTACCCAATTTCATTTATATTTCCCTGTTTTCCTTGTTGTCCAATACCGTGAAGTACAAGTTAAATATTGGCCTTGGAAATTCCAAATTCTTCATCTGAATAAATTTTATGATTTGATGTGGGAATATACTGTGCAGGATAAGGCTGTTACACACTCTTCTCAAAAGTGATCATTTTAAATGACATCACACTACCTACACACCACCAAGCAATTTTAAAAAGTAGTTTTGATGCACTCCGTTCGATTGCAAATTCATACGGGTTAAAACTGTCAAATGGCTGGCTGAGTTGCATATTCAAATTGTTTTAATACAATGTACTTAGCATTATATTGTTACTCTTATGCAATATTGTGAAGCATATGTATAAAAAATTAACATTTATATACAAAGCAATGGACTTGACAAGAATCGTTATTACACTCTCACACATTTATGGTAAAAAGGTGTGTCATAACAAATCGTAGTGCCTTACTCACTTACGCAAACGATGGTTATATGTACCTTTCAAGAATGATGCATATTATGTCATGTTTTCCTCTTGAATTTACTTCCTTTGTCATTTACTGTGCTCACTATAATGCCAATAATTAACCTATACTGTAATACTTTTATATAAAAGGCTTGAAGTTGATTTTAGATTTCACATGTAAACAAATTTATCCCAAACTTGGCCTTCACGCAAATGGATGACTACACAAAAATCCACTTACATTGCACAAGGGCATTTGAAGGGCTTGTGGACAATCAGAATAGCTTTGGTTGTTTCATATTTCATGTCCATTCCCATGAAAATTGATGTTTATATGGAGGTGTGACAAGAAACTTATGATCTTTCACCCACTTCACATTCTTCACTACCAGAAGATGTAACCAGACGAGACATCGCAGCAGTTTTTCATGTCACAAAGTTATATTTTGAAACTTTATTTTCTTACTGTTGCTCCGTATTAACTCGAATGACATTTTGTGATATTTTATTGTTCTTAACATTCTATTGTACAAGTGTTTCTTCTTCCATGTAGAGCATTACAACCTCTAGTTTTCAGACTGCTGTGGTTCTGGTTCTGTATAATTTATCAATCTCTCTATCTTGGGAAATGGTTGCGACATGTTTCCCTATCCATAACGATACCAGTGGCATTACATTTATACTGAATATAACATATATGCTAAATAGATTGCTCATAGAGTATCAGTTCCTATCTGCACAAAAGTCAATGCATTAACATATGCAAATTGTTCTGGTAAATTGCAGTTATCTTTCTATGTTATTGTCATAAATAAGCTGCATTTATATATTAAAGTTTCATTTCTATTAAATGTTACAGGTAATTTCTGAAAGTAGACTAAAACTTGCATTTACCAAAATACGTTCACTTCTTTCCATAGCAATAAGAAGTTTTCTGCAGAACATGACCATATTTCATAGAACTATCTTGAGTAATTCGATAATAAAAGACCCAGCATGGCCTGTTGGTTAAAGCACTCGACTCGTATTCTGAGGGTTGCAGGTTTGAATCCCCTTTGCACCAAACACGCTCGTCTTTTCAGCCATAGGAGTGTTATAATGTGACAGTCAATTCAACTCTTCATGTGTAATATAGTAGTCCAGGAGTTGACAATGGCTGTTGATGACTAGTTGTCTTCCCTCTAGTTTTACACTGCTAAATTATGGACGGCTAGCGCAGATAGACCTAGAGTAGCTTTGCATGAAATTCAAAACAAAACAAACAGTCAATCGAAAACAAAAACTTGCAATACAATCCTGCATATTTATTTTGGGTAATTATTTTAACTACCATCAGGTGAAGATGAGATAAAAGTACGAGGAGAAAAGTGCAGTAAATAATGGCAACAATGTTTATTTTAATTCTCTCTACACACACATATGTACACACTAATTGTTTATTTCTTTGTGTTGTAACTCCACAATCCAACTGCTGTGTCACTGGAAGGTGTAAGCAGAAGCAAAACAAGAAAACTCAAAGGATGTATGTTATTGCTGCAGAAATGAAAAAATATTCATATATATTTAATCAGATAACACTTAAATAGCCTGAGTAAAGACACTGAAGAAATATAAACATGAATGATCTTACGAGTGCAAAAAAGTGGTAATGAACATTGACAAAACGTAAATCTTAATGAGTTACATGTTAAGAAGTCATAAAGAACTTGAAAACAGTATGTTTTATGTCGACAAGGAGTAAGAACCAGAACTAAACCTTAATGAGGATGTGTTTGGGGCAAGGAATAACTTACAAAGACTATGCTTAACTTCTACGCATAAAAGATCTAACTCTAAAAGACAGAGTGTATGTCACCAAAACTGCCGTGTCATCTCATTAATGGCATCACAGACAAATGTAAAATTCACATTTTGGATGTTCAAGATTCATGCAATTAGAAAATAACTGTGGTGTGTTCAACAACCACTTCTTTATGATAGAACACAATTTTCAACACCCGTATTTTCCTCAACAAGAATGCAACTTTCACTGTGACTGTACTTGATGGTTTAACAAGATTTATTACATAATTTTTAATGCACTACTGAGAACCTGGAGTTCTTTAAAAGCTTATTATTTTTCATTAAATATGATAGCATCACTTTTAATTCATGAAATTATTACAGTTAATGTCAGTAAGACAATGTTTTAATTTAATTAAAAAATGTTTGAGCTGTACTCATTGAATCATT
Organism: Carcinoscorpius rotundicauda; assembly: GCA_011833715.1. Lineage (NCBI taxonomy): Eukaryota > Metazoa > Arthropoda > Merostomata > Xiphosura > Limulidae > Carcinoscorpius > Carcinoscorpius rotundicauda. The sequence continues at coordinate 58,888,175 of CM022398.1, forward strand.
TTCATGCAGTGAATTATGTATACCTAAAAAGCATAATTGAAACACATTTTCCATGCAGTACTTCCTAGAAAAGAAAATAGTTTTTTAAAAAATATTCACTTTTAATAAATTATTTCAATGAGACACGAATTCTATAATTGGACAAAGAGCTAACTGTAGGACTGCATTTCTGAGAGTTAATATGTATATACACACAAGGTTTCATCAGTTACGAGTAAGCTCACCTATCAAACATACATGTGAAGAAACTGTTATGTAAATATGGTGTAAATATTTTGTAAGCGACAACATGTCGTGTTGTGTTTAAATTTTCATTTCTATTATTCATTTTTCCATATTTATATTATTGTTTCGAAGTTTAAACTAATATGTTGTTATTCATTTAGGGTAACATTTAGAATTTTTTTGAATTAAGTAGACCAATCATATATTTGTAAATGAAGTGCTGGTGACTTGGTGTCTAGACGTGTAGTCTCGTGCAAGAACGGACAAGCGCGGATTGCTCTGGAGATCTGTAGAAATTTCGCGGTCTTTCGAGGAGTTTAGGCCTACAATATATAAACAGACGAAGGTGCGAGAGAGAGAAGAGGAGACAGATCATCAGTTTTTATTCGAAGAAAGGAAAAAGTAGTCAGACATTAGTTTTATTTCAAAAGAAGAGAGTCAGTTATTTGAGAAAGATTAAATGTTTGCTGTGATTATTCAACTTGGATTTGTGACTGAAGTTAGATCTACGGAAGCTGTGATTTTATTTCGTCAATCTCTACGATTCATTTGAATTACTGCTTGTGCTGAGAGTCGGCGAATTTATTGAACTGTGAACCGTTTCTGAACTTCTTCATTTAAGCTTCGGAATTTCTTCGTGGGACCAAATTCACACCCTAGACTGGAATTTGAGACTTTCATTTTAGATCATTATATTAGATACAGGCCAGTACCATTTTGTATTGTGATTAATTTTGAAGTTTCAAACTAGTATTATTTTGTTTTGTAATTAATTTCTAATGTTGTAACTTAATATTTGTCACTGTTATTATATAATTTATGTTATATCTGTTATATTTGTTAGTAGTTTAGTGTCATAAATTATACAAGCTGTTATCTGCGTTTTTCTGTTGCGTTTAGTCTACGAAGAACATAAAACATAAAAAATACGTAACAGAAAATTGGGGGCTCAGCCGGGATATCGAACAAACAATTTAATTTTATTATAAAATAAGATTTATATTCTATACAGATAAACAGCTTGTATATTCAAAATGGCATTCCAACTTGAAGATTTTATAAACGAACTTAATCAGAATCCCTCTTTTGAATTAATCAGTGAATTAAAAAAATCTGAATTGCTTGATGTTGGTAAACATTTTAATTTAGAAGTGAGGCAATCAATGAAGAAAGCAGATATTAAACAAGTTATTGTTGAACATTTGGTCAGCCAAAAAGTATCACCTCAAAAAGTTGCACAACAATTGTCTGTCGCTCATTTTTACCCAGATTTTGAATTTAAAAAAATGGAAATGGAAATGAAATTTCGTTTAGAAATTGAAAGCAAACGACTTGAGACAGAACAAAAACGTATTGAGGCAGAACAAGAAAACAAACGCTTTGATGCCGAAATACAAATAGAACGCATTAAAGCTGATAAGGAAATCAGTATGAGAAACGCACAGACAGAAGAAAAGGTTGTCCAAATGCGGTTGGATAATTTTGATGCTTCCAAACAAATTCGTTTAGTACCTCCATTCAATGAAAAAGCTGTAGATAAATATTTTCAGCAATTTGAAAAATTGGCCCTTAGGCTAAAATGACCAACCGAATATTGGACAGTATTACTTCAGTGTTCTCAAGGGTAAAGCTCAGGAAGTATTTTCCAAACTCACAGCCGAGCAAAGTTATGATTACGAGCACGTCAAAAAATGCGTTTTGAATGCTTATGAATTGGTGCCAGAGGCATATAGACAAAAATTTCGTGGTTACAAAAAGTTTGACAGCCAAACTTATGTCGAATTTGCTCGTGAAAAAGAAACTCTGTTCGACAGGTGGTGTGATTCCAAAGAAATCAAAGATAATTATACAAAACTCAGAGAACTCATGTTAGTTGAAGAATTTAAAAGATGTATTCCTGTAGAGCTAAAAACTTATATTGATGAACAAAAAGCTTCCAAAATTCATGATGCTGCTGTCTTGGCAGACGAGTATGCTTTGACTCACAAAGATTTCTACAAAAGCAAAACTAATCACACAGCAAAGAAACCAATGACTCATTCAAATATTATACAAATGTCGACAGAGACAAAAAAGAGCAAACTTCTAATTCTCAAACGAAGACTCCATCTTATTCTCAAAGCTCGACATCTACCCAAAACGTGTCATTCTCATCCAAAACATGTGCTTATTGTAAGAAACCTGGCCATCTAATTTCTGAGTGCTATAAGGTAAAAAACAAGCCATCACCCCATAGTTTCATTTCGCCCTCGTTGGATACATCATTGGTTCCCAATTATTTTGACCCTGTCCAGTCCACTGTGGATTCTAAGCCCAATATTATTGATGTACCTGAAAATCTTGTTGACGATAAATTTAAGCCTTTCATCACTGAAGGTTTTGTTTCTTTTGTTGGCGATTCACGTCTACAACCAATTAAAATCCTGCGGGATACTGGAGCTTTTCAGAGTTTGATTTTGGAAAGTGTACTTCCGTTTTCTGAAAAGTCATCCGTTGGGGCCAGTGTGCTCATTTCTGGTGTAGAAGGTGGCGTCGTTTCTATTCCTCTTCATAGATTAGATTTACATTCGGACTTAGTTTCAGGCCCAGTGACTGTGGGTATTAAAGCTTCATTGCCTGTTGAAGGTGTGTCTATGCTTTTGGGGAATGATTTGGCTGGTAGTAAGGTGGTACCAGAGGTTCGTGTTGTTGAAGCACCTGTTATTAGCCCCAGTACAGAGCAACTCGTTGAAGAGTTTCCTGATGTTTTTCCCGCCTGTGCTGTTACTCGTTCTCAGACACATTCTCAGGAGTCCAAAGAGGATTTCTCTTTATCTGGTACGTTCATGTCTCACATCGATGAGATTTCTGACTCAACTTTAAGTTCTACTGATGACTCTAAGACATTTTTCGACTCTCTTCATCGAAACAAACTTATTGAGGAACAGGACAATGATCCTGAAACTCGTTCTCTTCTACAACTGGCTGTTGATGAAAATGAAATAGGAACTGTCACTATTTGTTACTACCAGAAGTCAGGTGTGCTAATGAGAAAATACAGACCTCCTGACGTTGCTGCTGATGAAGAGTGGAATGTTATTCACCAAATCGTCATTCCAAAATGCTATCGGAATGATATTCTTAGTCTTGCTCATGACCATGTATTGTCGGGACACTTAGGTGTAAGAAAGACCCTAGATCGTATCCGACGACATTTCTATTGGCCAAAGATGCGCCAAGATGTTGTTGACTTTTGTAAGACATGCCATTCTTCCCAAATGACAGGAAAACCAAATCAGGGGATTCCCAAAGCACCACTGCACCCTATTCCTGCCTTTGAAGAACCGTTCTCAAGGGTCATTATCGACTGTGTTGGCCCAATGCCAAAAAGCAAAGCAGGAAATGAATACCTCTTGACAATCATGTGGGCTTCTACACGTTTCCCTGAGGCTATCCCTTTGAGAAAAATCACTGCTCCCAACATTGGTAAAGTTCTTGTCAAATTCTTTACCATGTTCGGGATTCCAAAAGTTGTACAATCAGATCAAGACTCAAATTTTATGTCCAAGATATTTCAACAGGCCATGCATGATCTAAACCTCCATCAAGTTTCATCCAGTGCATACCATCCTGAGTCACAAGGTATTTTTGATCGTTTCCACCAAATTACTGCCACAAACACTCAAAGAACTGGGATGAGGGTGTTCCCTTGTTATTGTTTGAAGTTCGTGAGGTTATTTCAGAATCCACTGGATTTAACCCTTTTAAGTTGGTTTAAAAAAACGAATAAACAAAACAAAAAAAAAGGTTTTCACAAGTTCAAACTTTTTTTTTTACTTTTAAAGGGGAGAGTGTTATGTAAATGTCGTGTAAATATTTTGTAAGTGACAACATGTCGTGTTGTGTTTAAATTTTCATTTCTATTGTTCATTTTTCCATATTTATATTATTGTTTCGAAGTTTAAACTAATATGTTGTTATTCATTTAGGGTAACATTTAGAATTTTCTTGAATTAAGTAGACCAATCATATGTTTGTAAATGAAGTGCTGGTGACTTGGTGTCTAGACGTGTAGTCTCGTGCAAGAACGGACATGCGCGGATTGCTCTGGAGATCTGTAGAAATTTCGCGGTCTTTCGAGGAGTTTAGGCCTACAATATATGAACAGACGAAGATGCGAGAGAGAGAAGAGGAGACAGATCATCAGTTTTTATTCGAAGAAAGGAAAAAGTAGTCAGACATTAGTTTTATTTCAAAAGAAGAGAGTCAGTTATTTGAGAAAGATTAAATGTTTGCTGTGATTATTCAACTTGGATTTGTGACTGAAGTTAGATCTACGGAAGCTGAGATTTTATTTCGTCAATCTCTACGATTCATCTGAATTACTGCTTGTGCTGAGAGTCGGCGAATTTATTAAACTGTGAACCGTTTCTGAACTTCTTCATTCAAACTTCGGAATTTCTTCGTGGGATCAAATTCACACCCTAGACTGGAATTTTGGATTTCTGATCTGGACTTTTGGACTTTCCTTCTGAATCATTATATTGGACACAGGCCAGTACCATTTTGTATTGTAATTAATTTTAAACTGAATATCTGTCATTGTTATTATATAATTTATGTTATATCTGTTACATATATAATAGTTTATTGTAATAAATTATATAAGTTGTTATCTGTGTCTTTCTGTTGCGTTCAGTCCACATAAAAAACGTAACAGTCATAAATAATATACTACAAAATATTTTACAATTTGCAAAAGAGAGGATATTACAGGGATGTGGTGAGTCTGATTTTCTTGTTCGTGGTTTAATAAACAAATTTTAATGGTTTGTTTCTGTTTCCTTATAGCAAAGCCACATCGTGCTATCTTCTGAGCCCACAAATGGGAATCGAACCCCTGATTTGAGTGCTGTAAATCCGTAGACTTACTGCTTTACTAGCAGGGGACAATTTTTTTTTAATGATATAAAATTTGTACTTTATCTCAAAAATATTTAGATAATAAAATATAATTTAAGGCTAATTTTCAGAAGAGTGGAAAATAAATTAGTGAAGAGGGAAAACATAGAAAACATTTCTGATACGTGAGGAGACTGAGAATTTTCCATATATTTCCTTATAAAATTAAGTTAGATTTAAATATAATTCTTTTAAAGTCGTGACACATGCAGTTTGACCAATCTATAGCAAGAGGGTTAAATCTATGAATTTTAAATTATTTTCTCTACCCTAACACTAAATGGACTCAGTTAATTTGATGAACTACGTAACCATTAACTACTACAATAAAATCTAACAAACTATTTATAAATTACTCTTTCTTCTTTCTAGAAAGACTGCAGATAACAGAAAAATACATTTATCTATCTAACCTGATTCAGGCTCATGGCAATATGCATCTGTTTTTATATAATTTTATTGCTTTATTGATCTATGAACTGTGTCTAACTCGTGAACCCTTCAAGAAGCCATAAAAAACTTAAAACAATACACCAAACATGTAGCTTAAGTTGCAGTATTAACCTGTGTAAAACACGTGCACTAGCACGAAGATCTCACCAATAAATTTTTACTTACGTTTTGTATATAATCCAATAACGTAATAAATTTTAGATTTTATTTAATTTTTACAATGGTAAATGAAAAACGTAAAAAAAATTAAGTCTACATCCAGCTTCACTTTTTTGCTCTCGGCCTCTGACAAAACTTAACCCCACTTTTCTGTAACAAAGGTTGTAGTCTATAAATTTTTTATTTTGTATAACTAATACAAAATAATAACATTCACATACCATGCAGTCTCCTGTATTATAATTTAGCTGCTTCCTAACTTAAAAATATGTGCCTTAAAATTATTCATTTACATGGTCAATGTGAATTTTGCAATATCTAAAATCAATCTGAAAGTCAAATCAAACACTGTCCTCAAAACGTGTTAACCATACACAGTACCAAGAGAAAATATTTTGATCGACTTGGTACTGTACATGGTTAACTCGTTTTGCGCGAAATTAAAAAAACAAACAATCGTTTTATTTTTAAGAGATAGACCTGTAATAGATTATGCAGCTCCAGCATGGTTAACTGTAAGCAATAAAATAATAAAAACCAAACTACAAACAATCCAAAACACACTCCTCACAACTGCATACAGAGTTCCAAGAACTATATCATCTCAGTTTATTCACAAATACTCGAACATACCAACCATACCAAATAGCCTCCTACATAATACAGTAATGTACTTTAATAAGAATTGGATGAGAAACGAATTACCATGCGTACTAGACAAGTACCTCATACATGATGAAACTAGTCCTAAATATCTCTCCCAAGTTAACTTATATTTTAAATATAAAAATAAATAAAAAATATATAAATTTTAAATAATAATAATATTAAAAATATAGATCTATATATATGTATTAAACAATAAAAAAGTGCCACCAACAAACTTGATATTCTGCTGATAGAATAAAATAATTGCTGAAAACGAGCCACAATACATGGACATTGCCCTAAAAAGGATCAAAATGTTTTGTTTATTTTTTAATTTTACACAAAGCTACTCGAGGACTATCTGCACTAGCCGTTCCTCATTTAGTAGGGTAAGACTAGAGGGAAGGCAGCTTCTCTAGTCATCACCACCCACCGCCAACTCTTGAGCTACTCTTTTACCAACGAGTAGTGGGATTGACCGTCACATTATAGCGCCCCCACGGCTGAAAGGGCGAGCATGTTCAGCGCGACGGGGTGCAAACCCGCGACTCTCAGATTACGAGTCGCACGCCTTAACACGCTTGGCCATGCCGGGCCGGGGGAGCAAAATAATATTCATTTCTACATTTATAAATACCAATCCGTCAAGAGCATAAGTACGGGGAGGAGGAAGAGGTCACAGAGAACCTGACCCTCCAAAGTATGAACTTTTCTTACCCAAACACCGACGACATTCTTCTTGTTTAAGAGATAAATTTGTGTTTCATTTGATTATCTTGCTTTTAGATTTTATTTTGCACATCTATTTATTTTAAAAGCTATAAATTAAAATAAAAAATACTTTTCATAAGTTTCAAGTATTAATTAATTTCAGTATTCGAGTCAACATCCTAAAGCACCATCTAAACTTTAAAAAGTACATGCTACAAATATATCGAGATATTTCTGTTAACTATACAATATATCATGGAATTAATTTATTTTTAGAGTGAATTAAAGCAATTAAACAACATAACTTATAAATTAAAACTTTTAGCTTTTATTTTTATGCACGTTAGATACTTTTCAAAATTTCACCGCAGATGTAGAATCCACAGTTGACAAATAATTAAAGCTAACAGAAGGTTCTCGCGCTTTCGTAAAGTGCATTTTTAGCTGACTAACAAAGACCAAAAGTTTGGTCCCTAAATTTATTGTTTCCTTTTTCACTGAGAGGGCACGTCCTGGGGTTATAGTACCTGAAAGGTTCAAATTTCACGTCAAAGTTCACGTCCCGTTGTCATAAAAACTTGCTCACAAGTTAGGAAAGTGGACCTGCTATAAGGTGGACCGTAAAACTCCCATGTGCGTCAAACAGTTGACTATGGATTCTCTTGATTTGCTGCCTTTCCTCTAGTTCAAATTCAAAGACTACTGTGCTCAGAAAGTCCAAGCTTAGCTTTACGTTAAAATTCTGAAACAAATACAATCCCCTTCACAATGTTTTTTCCATGTATTAAAAGAGACACGTAAGAATATTTGTTATAACAGTTTTCATGGTGTCACGTTAAGCTACTGGATGATAATGGGAGAGAAGCGCTAGTAACAGAATAAAAGTATCTTTGGAAGAACTCTTTCATGCACTGGACGAAATAAAACCTGTATATGACGGACCTGCTGAAAATAAGACACTCTCAATGATACAAAATGGTAAATTGCATGAACTTAATTTAGTTTATATACGTAAATTTAGATATGAGAAAGTTACAAACAATAAATATCAGTCAGAATTTTCGTCTATTTATCCATTGCTTTGGTTTGCAGTTACATGATAGAGAAATAGAATTAATAGCCTTTCCTGGTACAATTAAACCGTCTGTTACCATCACTTTCGAGCTATAATAAACTTGAATGATTATTTTTAATAAAAGAATCAACATGCGTTATATTTCATCTCGAATGAAAACTACTTAGCTACCTATGGTTTTCGTGTCGGTGCAGACTGGTATAGAAATTGCCCATAACTGACACTTCCAAAAGCTCCTTTTATATGACCATCTAGAGATAAAGTTTTGTAATTTTCTCTCAATGGTTATGTATAATATCACATTTCCGACATCATTTTGTATGAAAATATGGCAATATGAGTTTTTAAATGTAATTATTCTGGTTTACTTCAGATAAACACTTTATGAATCAACCACTGCATAATATGAGCAAAAAAAATTGATTGAACTTTGATGTATTCTGTTCCTTGACAAATGTATACTGACTTTTTATAGATGAAACGTATAATACACTTCATTTCCTACCGTCAGAGACCCGGCGTGGCCAGATGGTTAGGGCGCTCGTCTCGTAACCTGAGGGTTCCGGGTTCGAATCCCCGTCTCGCCAAACATGCTGCCCTTTCAGCCATGAGGGCTTTATAATGTGATGGTTAATCCCTCTATTCGTTGGTAGAAGATCAACTCAAGAGTTTTCGGTGGGTGGTGATGACTAGCTGCCTTCCTTATAGTGTTACATTACACACTTCGGGACGGCTAGCGTAAATAACTCTCGTGTAGCTTTGAGCGAAATTCTTAAACAAACCAACAAACCTACCATCACTTCTTATCTCTGATATTTAAGAAATAAAGATCAAGCTGGCCACTATACACAAGATGCTTAAAACTAGTTTTATTTTATTTTTATGCTTTTTATTTATCATTATTTTTCTTTCTTTCCTTTCTTTTTATTTTTTATTATTATTATTTTAATTTTTTCTGATAAATATATATGGAAAAAGGGAATATGTATAAATATATATATATATATATGTATTTATAAGTGGAAGGAAAAATAATAGAAGTAAAAAAATGAATAAAAAATGGATAAAGGAAACAAAAAAGTGAAAATCAAGACAATACATGGACATTGCATGAAAAGGGTCAGAGTACTGTTGGTTGTTGTTGTTTTGAATTAAGCACAAAGCTACACAATGTGCTCTGCCCACCACGGGTATCGAAACCCGGATTTTAGCGTGTAAGTCCTCAGACATACCGCTGAGCCATTGGGGGGCAGTAGTGTTGGATACTCTGGCCCAAAATTTACAACAACAACAAATTCTTACCAGTAGCGGCATGAAAACTAGCGATGGAGGAAGAGGTCTTGTGCACCTGACCCTCCTGAGTATTCAAAAATTTAACATACCCAAATACCCACAAAGAAGAAGCAAAGCGTCACTTCTGAATTCTTGTCGTTGTGAGAATCGAGGCATTCCCGAGCAATAAATGTATACAGGTTTACAGCTGTAATATAAAAGTTTACATTCATTTAGAAACTATTAATCTATACTTCAGTAAACAATTATTTCATTCTTAACAGTACATTCTAACTACACTTGTGTGTGTGTATGTATATATATATTCAAGGTTTAAAAGCTGAATTATTTATGTAAAGTACATCTAACTCTTACTGACAAAATATATTTACCAACTTAAAAACATTGAGACAGTTAATTTACGTTGAGTAATTTAATGAACCTACTAACTGAATAAAATAATTCTGCCTCTAAAGAAAGTGCTAGGCTTCAAATTACTTTTCGAAGTAAGATATTGTGTATGAAGACATACTGTCAGCTACAAAGCTTAATTCATTTTATTTTTACATATCAGTTTGTTCTGCAGATACCAATGTCTTTTTACTGTAAAGAGATTTCGCAAAATCAATCAGATTAGTTGACTTTTATTTACATCTTATATGCAAAAAACGGCTCTTTTGGGCTCAGAAAACACTTCAAATAGAAGAGCGAACAACGTTTCGATCTACTTCGGTCATCGTCAGGTTCACAAAGAAAGAGGTAACTGGCCGGAAGCTGACCACATGTTTACATCGTTGCTTAAATATATTTAATGTTAAAGAATATGTCCACTGAAGAAGAGCTCTCAGAGCTAAAAGTTTCTTGTTGTGACGTGATGCTACAGACGACACCACAGAAATAATCTTTAGTTATACCACTGACTAACATGTTAGTTTTTCAAAATTTTTACTCAAAGAGTACTTGAAGAATGACATTGGACAATCTTTAGGAGGTAGAAGCACATTTTTACCAAAGTCATGTTAAAGCTGTTTTATTATTTCTGAAAAGCTTGCGTTTTTCATTTGTTTTTTGCTGTAGTTTTCTTGAAAAAAACATATATACATCACAAGTTATTATATCCAATCATTTTTATTTTTATACATAATTCTAGTTACATTAATTCTCGGGAACTTAAAAAAACTGAGTACAGATGTCACAGATAATACAAATGCCAGTTAGAAAATAAACTGAAGTTCAACGTGGACAATATGCACTGATAAATGAAAATAAATAAATAAAAATTACAATTTAATATCCTTAAAATGACCGGATAGTTTGTTTCGAATAGCAGACCCGGCATGGTCAAGCGTGTTAAGGCGTGCGATTTGTAGTCTGAGGGTCGCGGGTTCGCATCCCCGTCGCGCCAAACATGCTCGCCCTTTCAGCTGTGGGTGCGTTATAATGTGGCGGTCAATACCACTATTCGTTGGTAAAAGAGTAGCCCAAAAGTCTGCGGTGGGTGGTGATGACTAGGGAAGCTGCCTTCCCTCTAGTCTTACCCTACTAAATGAGGGACGGCTAGTGCAGATATTCCTCGAGTAGCTTTGTGTGAAATTTCAAAACAAACAAACAAGTATACTCAGGAACAGTACGTGGAAATACTTATATTTGCAGAGTGAATCTCATATAAAGTTGGATACACTTTAATTCATTTGTGGACTTCTATTCAACAAGTTTCCGGAAATTTCAGTTACTTTATTGACTTCCTTACAAAACCATCAACATAATTTCACAAAACAGAAAACTAAAAAGCAACCTTACAAAAAGAGACGTTAATTCCATTGAAAACCTAAGACAAGACAGAAACATAAAAATTCTAAAAGCAGATAAAGGCAACGCTATAGTTATAATGAACACGAATGAATACATACAAAAAATGAAGAACATCCTATCAGACAAGACCAAATTTAAACCAATACACACAAATCCAACAAAGACACACGAGACGCAACTGAACAAATTACTACTACAAATGAAAAAAGCCAACACAATTTCACAAACACTTTATTCCTACCTATGTAAAACCGACTCATGCACACCGCAAATATACGGCATCCCCAAACCTCATAAACCAGATTGTCCATTACGACCAATAATGTCCACATATGAATCGTTTAATTACAATCTTGGTAAATACATAGAATGGGCATTCTCCAAATATGTAACATCAGCCAGCTCATTCATCAAAGACTCTTTTAATTTCAAGTCTAATCTAAATCAACTTAATCATAAAGCCTTAATGGCAAGTTTCGATGTTATATCCCTCTTTACAGAAGTTCCAACTACTGAAGCCTGCAAGATAGCCTTAGAACTCTATATCCAAGACCCTAACCCATCTATAGACTTTCCCAGCAACTCTCATAGAATTCACCAAGATGAAGACAAACTTCATGTTCAACAACCACAACTTACCAGGCACAAAACTGAGGTCTATACTGTATAAAAACTACAATAACAAACACCACACCAACATTATTTGTAAAATACAATGTGATAACTACCACGACTTCTATATTGGAGAAACAAGTAGAAAAATGGAAACCAGATTCAAAGAACATAGAAAGTCACCTTCACACGTTTTCGAACATTGCAAGTCAAATGGACACAACATAACCATAGAAAACACTAAAATACTAAATAAAGAAACAAACGCAAAATTAAAAAAGCTTTACTTATACAACAACTTAAATCTAAAATAAACCAATATAAAGGAACGCCATTATACCTATATTAATATTAGAGATAAAATTATATATTCAAACATCTAACCCCGCCCTCTACATTGCGACACTCAGTTACACAACCCCTTCCAAACATGTGGTCAGCTTCCGGTCAGTTACCTCTTTCTTTGTGAACCTGACGATGACTGAAGAAGGTTGAAACGTTGTTCGCTCTTCTATGTAAAATATTTTCCCAACCCAAACGAGCCGTTTTTGCATATAAAAGACTTCCTGCTTTGCTTCACCTCTGAGCGTGATATCAAGTTTCAACTCATGAAAATCTTTAATAATTATTCATGCAAATAATACTAAACATTTATTTGACATGAAATCCTAAAGTACGTAATATAAATATGGCAATGTAACATTTTTTTGTTGAACCCAACATTTTTATATTTCATATATTAGGCACTTAAACTTCTTTTTTGAATTAAGCACAAAGCTACACAATGGGCTATCTGTGCTCTGCCCACCACGGGTATCGAAACTCGGATTTTAGCGTGTAAGTCCGCAGACATACCGCTGAGCCACTAGGGGGCAGGCACTTAAACAATAAAGCAACTAAATAACTTCTATTATTTACATCGTTAATACATATGTGCTTTCGTCATGAAAGAAAAATGAATTCTTGAAAGAATTATTACTACTGTTATCATAACTTTTATATGCAGTATCTCATCCAATTATATCGAACTACAACAAAGGAATTCTCAAGAGCACAAGAAAAACTAATATTTACAGATCATTATTACTATTTCCCCGATAAATCTATATGAAAAGTTAAATGTAAAAAATATCACATTATACAGTCAAATCCGTATCATTACATGTACTTCAGAAAGCACAAAGATTTTCTGTGGGATAGAAAAACCAATAAATCTCTGGTTCCAATTAGTGCTCTACATGAATAAGTTTCAACATACATTACAAATAGTCTTATAACGTTGTTTTTCATCTGTTTTACATTTGTTTACATTTTATCCTGACAAAATGACTTCTAATACCAAATCAGACTTTCTCATCTTTAACCGTGTGATGGTACATTTTGGTCTACATATTTTTACGCCTCAGGATTATGAAAATACTTATCGTTGTCGCAAAATAGCTCTATTTAAAAAACGTTACTGTTATTCTACATTACTTTTCTGATTCTGCGACATGTTAGCAAAGCAGCTTTCCACGTGTTTCAGAAAAACCACGGCATCTTCTGGAAAATCATTTCAAATTGTTTGATATCTGTGGCTGCTGTTCTTACTTTGAACATTTTTGTGCCTCGTGAAAAAGAAATTACCGAACTGTTGAAACTATTAAACAAGTGTTAGTAGTCCATTGTCAGAAGGTTATAAAATCCTTGGGTAAAACATACAAGTTTATAACTGTAGTCTTTTTCATTTATCTTCTCACTTTTCTTATTATAGTCATTATCAAACTTTAATTTATAAAATCATCAAAGATGTGTCTTACAATACTTATTATTTAAAAGCTAATGAAATACAAAATGTTCTGATATATATATTTGTTGCTTTCGACTATAACCTGTACTTGGGCAGCAGGTATAGTGTACTAATGGTTATTACAGGAGTCTATTTTTCAGTGGTGATGACACTGGAACAGAGATTAAAAGTGTGATATAATAAGTTAGCTTATTTTTCCGGTCATTTTGTTTGTTCTGAAAAGTTTACTGTACAAATAATAATATTCATCTAGATTGTTTGGTTTGTACTTCTTGCTCTTTCAGAAATAACTTTCCGAATGTTTACTGATCTAAAAGGTGTTTCGTGGGTTTTGTCTGCTGTTATTTCGTTATTAGCTCTCGCTATCCCGGTTGTGTTAATCTTTTTTCTCATATGTTGGTATCAGCTTCACAGAACGTCACAAGAAGTATCTAAAAAGGTTAAGATTCTTGTTTATAAAACAGAATGATAAGTTAGGATTAAGAAACCAGATGAAATTCAAAGCTTTAATCCTAGAAATGTTGGGAACTGATATCAGTTTAAGTGCATGAGGATTTTTTACGCTAGAAAAACCACTTTTACTTACTGTAAAAAGCAGCTTGTTCTCGTGTGGTGTTACTTTGTATCAATTGGCTGAGGCTGGCAAGCAGAAATATGACTAAATTAAATGTTTTGTCTTGGATTTATAATTGTGTATTCAATGTTAACAGCCATGAGAAAAAGGGAATTAGTGTAAAATACACAGGGCTGCATGCATTAGTTAAATTAAAGAGAAAAAAAAATTGAGACAAAATATACGTACAATGAAGAAGAAACTTCTTCCGGCATTTTCATGTCCTCTTATTTTTACCGTGTATGAGTTAGGAGGACACCTAACGGCAACAAAGAGAGCTTCTTACTCTTTATACTAATATTTTGTTCGAGTCTCGCTGAGTAGGTATTTGGGTATTGATGTTAAATACCCAGGAGGGTCAGGTACATTAGACTTCTTCCTCCCTCCCGAACGTTGATAGCGTCTGTCTTTCAGGGATTTGTTTTATAATAGCTTTGGGCCGGAGTAAAAGTATAACACCATACTCAGGCCCATTTCAGGGCACAGTCCATGCATGGACGCACAAGAAAAGTTTTTTTTTTCTCCTTTAATTATTTCTTCCTTTTTTATTTTGATACATTTTATGTATTTTTTCTTCTTTTTGATTTTAATTTTAATTTTTTTTGTATTTTTCACACACACACACACACACACACATATATTTCTTTTTTTTATTTTCATTTAATATATATATATATTTGTATTTTTCTCCTTTTGTTGCTTTTCTCCATGGAGAAAATGCTACTACTACCAGTAGTAACCATAAAATAATTTAAAAAAAATAAAATAAAATAAAGAATAAAAATAATAATAATGAAAAAAAAAGGATCATTAAAAGAAAAACAAGGATTAAGTGTCTGGTGCAAGGTGGCCAGCCTGTGCAACGTTCCTTAAATACATGTTAAAAGGGGAGAGGTATTTGGACGATTTACATCATGTACGTGGTATCTGTCGAGATCACACATTAAGTCATTCTTATTGAAATATTTTAGTGAATAATGCAAGACTTTTTCATATATTGTGTCTATGTTTGCATACTTGTGCATGAATGTGGATGAAGTGCTGCGTGGTATTATATATGCCGTAGTACTGAATTTTGTATTCGTTGAAGTTTCTGTAAGTGTGTGGGTGCCATGTTAATCCAGGCAGGTGATGCATATTCTATTATGGGTCTAATGTACGTTTTGTAGATTTTAAGTATATTGTCTGGTGATATTCCTTGGTTTTTACCTGAAAGACTTCTTGCATGGTTTGCTCTTTTCCAGATTCGTTTCAGTATATTTTTAATATGCAGTAACCACGTTAATTTTGAATCGTATGTAAGACCTTGAAATTTAGCAGATGTAGCAGTCAGTAAAAGTGATCCATTCATATAGAGCTTTGATGGATCTTTTTTCAGTTTTTTGAGTCTGCTGAATAATATCACTTGGGTTTTCGGAATATTAATTTTATTTCTGTATTTCTGGAAGTATTCTTCGATGTTATTTAGAACTGGTTGTAGGTTCGTTGCTGCAATTGAAGGAGTGGGGGCACTTTTCCAGACTGCTACATCGTCAGCAAACTGTGATGCATAACCTAAATTTAGGTCCGATAGAGGCATATTACTCACGCACTTGATAAATAATATAGGGCTAACAACCCTTCCCTGCGGAACTCCTGCTTCGGGTGAAAAGGACCCTGAGTGGGCCCCATTCACATTTACTTTGCACTCACGGTTTTCCAGGAAGTTGGACAGTCAGCGAATAGTTTCCTGGGGTAAGGCCATTTCATGTATTCTATGACGCAAACCATTATGTCACACTATGTCAAAAGCTTTCTCAATATATTCGTGATTTTTTGATTCGTGAGATATATTTACTTTTGTTGGTTGATTTTGCTTTCTGTCTAGGTGTGTGCGTATAATGTTTTCTACGGTTTGTGGAGGAAACTTATTGATGTTGATGAAGTATTGTTTTATTTTGTCAAGAAACCATATACTGCTGTATACCATATATTCCTGACATCAGCAAACAAATAACCAACATTTGGCAAAAACTAGTAACAAAATAAAACATTCCAGTTAATACTAAATTTATTCAAAAACCAGGCACAAAACTAAGGTCTATACCATGTAAGAACTACACTGACAAACACCACACCAACGTTATTTATAAAATACAATGTGATAACTGTCACGACTTCTATATTGGAGAAACAAGTAGAAAATGGAAACCAGATTCAAAGAACAAAAAAAGTCACCTTCACACGTTTTCGAACACTGCAAGTCAAATGGACACAACATAACCATAGAAAACACTAAAATACTAAATAAAGAAACAAACGCAAAATTAAAGAAGCCTTACTTATACAACAACTTAAACCCAAAATAAACCAATATAAAGGAACGCCATTATACCTATATTAATATTATAGATAAAATTATATATTCAAACATCTAACCCCGCCCTCTACATTGCGACACTCAGTTACACAACCCCTTCCAAACATGTGGTTAGCTTCCGGTCAGTTACCTCTTTCTTTGTGAACCTGACGATGACCGAAGAAGGTCGAAACGTTGTTCGCTCTTCTATTTAAAATATTTTCTGAACCCAAACGAGCCGTTTTTGCATATAAAATTTTCGAAATCCGTTTAGAACTTCTGGTAATTTTGAATTTTCTTCTAAGTATGCTGAGAGACAATTACTAATTATCCTCTCCAATACTTTGCCAATACAACTGGTTAAGCTAATTGAGCGGTAGTTGTTTGGTTTATTCGCTGGCTTTCCTTCTTTTTGGAATATTAATATTATTACTTCCTTCCAAGAAACGGGATATATCCTGCTGATAATGATAGATTAAATAAAGCTGTTAGGTGTTCATGTAATCTCTGAGTGCCGTATTTTAGGAGAATAGCTTGAATACCATCTTCTCCAGGGGCTTTGTGTTTTGTGTTGTTAATAGCAGTTACGACTTCCGTTACAGTGATATATTTAATCAGTTGATGAGTGCTCCAGTCTTTTGTTTTTTCTTGGTTAATATTTTGTACAAAGTACGTATTATTAATTTAAAATAGTAATTACTTACCATTATACACCCTACATATAGTAAGTTATTTAAAATTTTGGACAGTTGTAATGTTTATTTGTGGGTATGATTACATACTGTATATTTAAATTTACTGCTCATTACATATATGTAAGAACAGTATTCTGTGGAAAGCACAGTGAAATGAGTTTGAGACTCACAGGAATGACACCTGTTATGAGCCGTACTGGTAGTTCTTTTAAAAAATTATAAAATGTTCATAATGTTGGTGATGTAGAATATCTAAAAACTGTAATGTTTTGTTTCAAGTTTATGAAAATTTCTCCTGTCAATTGACATGAACGTGAATGCTTATATATACTATTGATTGAGCAACATCCTTGAATACTTTTATATGTTCTGTCATAGCAGTGCCTGACATTTCAGCTATTCAATTTTCCGATTTCATCGAAAATGCTTAAATATGTGCCTATTTATATCCTGATAATCAAAACACAATTTTTTCTTTCATTGTATATTAAACTACTGAGGTTCCTAATGAACCCTTTAGTCAGTATTAATACACGTTTAAAGAACAGTGAATGCTCGCACAGTTCGAACTTGAAACAATTATATACGTAATTAACTATATGTTGATCATTAGTCAATATCTTAAATATCTGTTACATCTCACTGATATATGTATTGGTGAAAATTCTTATAGTGGATTAAACTTTGTTAAAGACTTAACGTGAGCGATATTCTATATTTTTAACAACCTCTTCTATTAAATAAAACATTTTGTGTTAAAAACTAAGATCTCGTAATTTATCAATACCTGATCATAACATTATCACTTGGATTGTTGTTGTTGTTTTGAATTAAACACAAAGCTACACAATGGGCTATCTGTGCTCTACCCACCACGGGTATCGAAACCCGGATTTTAGCGTGTAAGTCCGCAGACATACCGCTCAGCCACTGGGGGGCTTATCGCTTGGAACGTAACTTTCTTGTTCAATAAAAATTTTAATACACGTAATGCTGTTTCTGTAATAAATAATTTTGTTAAAATTGTGTTATAAAAATAAAGTGATTCGTTTGACTGTCACATTTATTAAAAATAGTGAATTCACAAAAGTTTTAGGTTTTTATGACATATACATGCGAAAAACTCATGTCACGGCTATGAGCTGCGACCAGCAAAGCTTTCGATCACGCACAAACAAAATACAACTTTCAACTCGTGAGTTACAATTAATATAGATTTCGCTTCATAAAGATATTTACATATGGAAAATTGTAACTTAAAGCCATGAAGTACAAGTAAAAGGTTTCAGTGACATATACTTCAGAAAACCAATGCTTGAAAGCAATGTACTGCCACTAATGTGTAACGTTACAGTGACATCAGGTCATTGAAAAATCTTACAAGCCATGAACTACGATTACTAGGTTTTTGTGTTATATTGATATATACACGAAGAAAAGTGTAACTACGATTAGCAAAGGCTTAGAGTCGTATTTTCATTCGAATGTACAAATTGAAGGCTTACACGTCATAAACTAAAAATTCTTAAAATGTTTTGTGCCTAAAAATTTCAGATATACAGTTCGTTTTGATACATTATGTTATAGCTTTATTTATGGGCATAATTGCATAACAGTTTGTTATAGCATCTCATAAGAATGACATGAAACAGGTGTGATAAGAAGGACCCTTATGATTGTGTATACAAACCCATGAAATATTTCAAGTAAAGTAATTTCACTTGTTTCGTGTGACGATTTATCTCGGAAGTGACCGATTTATTAGGTTATGTGCTTTATTTATTACGTTTTCCAATAGCCGAAAATTTTGATTTAAAAGTTAACTGAATTTCGATATGTAGTAACTTTATATTTATCCACATAATTTTCTTTCTTTAGAGAAATATATTTTAATATGCAAAAAAATGACAAATTTAGAAAGTTCTTATTACTCTATGGTTAAAACGGCGTTGTTTTCTAATATATATTAATCTTGAGTCATGGAAAAGTAATTTTTTTTTTATGAAAGGCTTATTATTTAATGAAAAATTATTGTTGTGTTCTCATATAATATACATTTATATTGAATCATGAAACAATTTAATGTTTCATTACTTACTTACTGCTTGAAGATTAAATTACTGTTGTGTGCTTATGCAACGCCCCCCAATGGCTCAGCGGTATGTCTGCGGACTTGTACGCTAAAATCCGGGTTTCGATACCCGTGGTGGGCAGAGCACAGATAGCCCATTGCGTAGCTTTGTGATTAATTCAAAAACAACAACAACATCTTATGCAATATACATTGATCTTCAATCATGAAAATGATGTAATTTTTTATCAGATGTTTACTCCTTGATGGTTAAATTACTGTTCTGTTCTTATGCAGTATGCATTGATCTTCAATGATGGAAGTAATTTAATGTTTTATTAGTTGCTCACTACTTGATATATAAAGTGCAGTTGTGCTGTTTTACAATATATATTGATCTTGAATCATAGAAACAGTATAATTTCTTAATAGGATGTTACTACTAAATGGTTAATGTACTATTTTGTTGTTACATAAAAATATTAATCTTGAATCATGTAAATAATTGTATTTTTATTTGGTGCTTCCTACTTCATGGTTAAATTACTACTGTGTTATAATATAATATACATTAACATTTAATCATGGAAAGGTAATTTTTAGTAGGTGCTTACTTCATGACTCAAGTGCTGTTATGTTGTTATACAATACATTAATCTTGAATCATAGAAACAACGTAACTTTTTAATAAATGCTCACTACTTGATTGTTAAAGTAATAATTCGTTATTATATAATATATATTAATATTGAATGATAGAAACAATGTGATTTTAGTAGGTGCTTTGTACTTGATGGTTAATGTAGTTGTGTTGTCATATAATATAAATTAATATTGAGTCATGGAAATAATATAAAGCTTTATTCGATGATACCTGCTTGAAGGTTAAATTACAGTGTATTCATGTGTAATACACATTAATCTTCAGTATCATAGAAATGTAATTTTTAGAAGGTACTTTCTACATGATCGTTAAAGCAGTGTTCTGTTATCTAATACACATTACTCTTGAATTGTGGATATAATGTAACTTTTATTAATGTAACTTCACTTTCTACTTGATACTTAAAGTATTATTGTGTTCTTATACAAAAATATTAATATTAATTCATGGAAATAATTTCATTTTTATAAGGTTTTACTACTTGATAGTTAAATTACTGTTTAGTTTATCTTCACTCATGATAATAATGTAATTTTTATCAGATGTTTATTGTTAGATCATTAAATTAGTGTTGAGGCATTATATAATATACATCAATCGTGAATCATGGATATAATTTTATGTTTTATTAGGTGCTTACTGCTTGATGTTTAAAGCACAGTTGTGTTATTATACAGTACACATTGATATTGAATAATGGAAATAATATAATTTCTTTATAGGATGTTATTTCTTGATGGTTAAAATACTGTTGTGTCCTTGCATAGTATCCTTTAATCTTGAATCAAGGAAATGTAATTCTTTAGAAGTGCTTATTACACTATGGTTAAAGTAAAGTGGCATTGTTATATAATATACATTAATCTTGACTCATAGAAATATTGTAATTTTTATGAGGTCCGTACTACTTCATAATTACTGTTTTGTTTTTATATAATATACATTAATGTGGAGTCATGGAAGTAATTTAATGTTGTATTACATGCTCACTCTTTCAAAGTTAAATTGCTGTTGTGTTCATATGTAATATATATTTATCTTCATTGAAGGAAATAATTTAATATTTTATTAGGTGCTTACTACTTAAATCATGTCAATAATTTTATTTTTTATTTGGTGCTTGATAGTTAAATTACTGTTATTATATAATATACATCAATGGTTAAACTAGAGATGTTTTGTTTTACATTGATCTTGAATCATGGAAATAATGTAATTTTCATTAGGTGCTTTCAACATCATAGTTAAAGAACTGTTGTGCTTTTATACTAAAATATTAATCATGAATCGTGTAAATATTTTCATTTTTATTAAGTGTTTACTACTTGATATTTAAATTACTGTTGTTATATAATACACATCAATCTTGAGTAATCGAAATATAATTTTTTATTTAAAGCTTACTACTTCATGGTAAAATTATTGTTGTATAATATACAATAATCTTGAGTAATGGAAATAATGCAATTTTTATTAGGTCCGTATTACTTGATAATTAAAGTACTGTTGGGTTGTGATATATAATATACATTATTATTGAGTAATAGAAATAATTTAATGTTTTATTAGATGCTCATTGCTTGAAGATTAAATTACTGGTGTTCTTGTATAATATATATTTATCTTCAATGATGAAAATAATTTAATGCTCTATTAGGTGCTTACTACTTGATGTTTAAAGTACAGTTGTATTATTATATAACATACATTTAGGAAGTTAAAATTTTAATTTACAAAGAAGGAAATGAAAGGGGAATGAGTTTGAATATCTAATGAGAGTTGAACTTTCATTTACCATCAGTTTGTGATCATTACGTCCACAAGTTATAACTGAGAAATCTTATCAAGAAATGGGGATGATGATGACATTTCATTGTAAAATATATAGGAAAGTTAGATGTAGTTTGAATATTAACTTCAGTTCTGCTAGAAACTTTCATGTGTTCCAATGTATGTAATTAATAAGTGAGGGGAAGTCTTGTCTATGTAGGGAGTTTTACAGGTATCATCTCAGTTGTTAGTGGTAGGTTAAATAGGATTTAAGGTTATATCTACAGATATTTGCTAGAAATAATTTAGTCCTTTATAAGATCAAATTAAACATCACAGAACTTCATCACTTTATTTGATGGTGTAGTTTATAAGTTTATAATTTTAAGTGCAGTGTTAGAATAAGTTTTACAAAGTATGAGGTCTGTACTGTGCATTAAAAGCTGTGCCAACAACTTACTGTTTTTCTTCAATTATTGCAACTAATCTATTATTAACATGTATGCATATGGAATTACTAGCCACACACACAAATATTTTTGATGTATCATAATGGTTAATGCATACTGTTATGGGAATACACTGCTATATTAGAATGTTTTATGTTCACTACTCACTCAGGAAACACATCAATGGAATACTTACATTAAACATTTTCAATGATGTGAATATTTTGAATCATGTTAAAGGTTATAGATCCATACTTTGAGAAAGTGTTACTCAGAACAGAGATAGATTCAAGATGTTGTAAAGTTACAACAAGACATATACTAACATTATCGATAAATTTATATTATTTTCATGATTTAAGTTACTTATAACTACATTCACTAGTAAATTTAGTAACAAAATTAATTAGAAAGCCTATAAAACAATTTGAGTATCTCACAGAAGTTACGATCAAGTGGTTTCAAACTCTGTCCTTATTTCTGGTAAGATGATTCATATGAAAGTAACAGTTAAAGATAAACGTTTACAATATTATATTTAAAAAACAAATGATAAACTGTAAACCTAAATTCATGATTTAATGTTTATAAACAAAATTCTTGTTTTCAAGTATTAATGTTGTAGCACTTGTATTTTTGCTTATTTTGGACATCAATATGATAGAAGTCATCTGTCGAGTTGTTTAACTTCAGAACTAAGTAAAGTGTATCCTGTAACAATATTACAAAAGCTGTAGGCATCCTAAGCAGTATTCATGAAGGAAAATTGTATCTTTAAAAAGTCAAGGCATGAAAGTTATTACAGTAATGTCTAATCAAATTAAATGATGTATTTATTTAGAAATAATTAGATTCAAGGGGGGAGACAACTTATTACAGATTTTTCAGTTGTGGCATTGTTTTTAAATGCACAAAGTTTGTGCAATATATATGCAGTACTGGTTAAAATGTGCAGTGATCCTTTTCTGCTTTATTCATATTTGTGCATAAGTGTATAGTGAGGATGAATGTAATTATGCTGCAATACTTCACAAAGTTGAATTTACAAGCAGTCCTGTAGAACATCCCATCTTGATGTTGTGTATTATAGAACTTACAATGAATGGTAGAAGAACGTCCTAATGCAGGACAAATGAACCATTTGTGTTGCATTAGGTAGAGTTAATTTCACACATTGGTTGAGGAGCTCTGGTTTGCCAGGGATGAAACAATTGAATCCCAATCCCAGTGGTTCTGAGGATTGAATTGATTTTTCTGATTGCAGTCTGGAGCTCCATCATCATGTTATGTGTGTTACTCAATCCCATTGGTTGAGGATGCCATTCTTTTAGGACTAAAGTATCAACAATGATTTAGACAGTTTGAAGGTATAATTGATCTCTCAGTTATGGACTGACATGCCTCAACCACACTGTATCAATGGCAGGTCTAGCCACAGTTGGTCAGTGACTTTCTGTGAACTGGATATATCTTTCATAGTTCCAGTTGTTTGAAAATGGAAATGTTAACACAGCTTTGAGTGAGCTTGCCCTATCTTTTAAAAGTCTCAAACATTTTCACTTTTTGCTGTTTATCGTGCGTGTCTATTTTTTGTCCATTTAGTGATGCTGTTTTTCATCATGGGTGAAGAGTATAACTGATTAAGATGTTGTTCAGTCTCCCTTTAGTGTGTTTCCTCTTTACAAAAATGTTGATAAACTGCATGGTATCTTTTTAGATGTATTTTGAAAAGTAATAATATTGGCAATGTTAAACAACTTCCTTCACCAGGTCATGTGGGATTTCAGCTTTTATATCAGCAAAGGTGAGGTATCATATTGGAACTTATAATTTTCTTACCAAGAAAATATATTTCTGATTGGTACTTGCCTCTTTACACACTTTCCACCCTTCTTTCCCACTTAGTGTTTTTGTGTTTCTAACATCTAATCTCCAAATGAGATTAGACTATACATCAGGGAGAGGTAGTTGCATGAGGAGAGTATGTCACACTCCTGTTGGTAGAGGATTGTTGCATGATGGTTTATATGCTACAGTACAGCTGAACCACACTAAGCATGTGGGGATAGATGAAAGTATTGAGATAAGTGAAACATGTAAGTGTATAGAGGATATAATAATTGAGAAATATTTTTATGTGAGAGTTGGTAAGTATCTATTAGCAGTACTTTCTCTGTGCAGGAAAATTATAACACTAGACTGATGGAGAAAAGATACTTTTAAGGAACATAAGTTTAACTTTCTTTAGTAATGTTTTGAGAAACTTCTCTTCTTTCAAGTCAGAAACAAACTTGTTGGTTAATGATAAACTACTGTAGGACATTCTGAAGTACAAAATAACAGAATATAACAGGCAGAAACACAATAAATAAACCATGTAGTAATGAGAATATAACAGAGCTGAAGAAATTAGTGATGTTACTAGATTACTATTTATGCCATAAATCACAAAAGACTTCCTCCATCAGTTAACACCATTATTAACCTCTTCCTAAATAAATGTGTTTATACAGACTGAGCTATCTATACAATGAGAGGAAGAATATAAATGTGTTCATCTGGAGATGAGTGTTGATTTTAGTTCATTTTTTTATATTAGAAACATTAATTTCTCTTTAGTAGGTTAACAGATGGCTAGGATTTTCATATTTAATAAATGAAGAAAGAGCATCCTTCTTTAACTTAGAAAGGAAACATTGGCCTTTAGAATTGTCCTGAAAAAATTGTGGGGTAATAAAGTGCTGTAAATAGTAAAATAAGGAACCAAATGTAATAGCTGTGGTATGTTTTAGAACAGACCTAGACACTCTTGAAAAATAGTCACTACCCTATAACAATATAATGTACAAGAGAATGTCCCTAACTATACTAATGACTTCATTAATTTGGTACTATAATAATTCAGTGGATAACATACTAAAACAAAGAATCTATTCACACCAGAATAATGTATAATACATAAACTAAATAACAATACATATACAGTTACCGAATTTGTTTGTATATAAAACTTTAGGTTCTGTAAGATCATCACAGATCCAGGTATTAAACAAACAGTAACACTGAACAAGTAAAATGAAATGGATCTACATGAAAAAGATATTTATACCAACTTAAACATTGTCATTCAGTGATACATACATGGATAAGTTGTAATGTGATAACACAATGACTCAACATAAATTTGTCACAAATTGTAATTTTTGTTCCACATTATAATAACAGTAGCAAGTGGCATATTTATCTGATATGAGGATACCACCCTTCTTGTGTCTCAAAGGACAATTGTGTTGTCAATATAGAGTGACTCATTTCTGATGAGATAATAGTGTAGAATCCTAACTCAGTAGAGAATGTTTATTTTGTAGCAAAAGTGACGGTGGGAATGAAAGAGAAAAAATCAATGTATCATTCTGCTT
The DNA here is from genome assembly GCA_011833715.1 of Carcinoscorpius rotundicauda. Classification (NCBI taxonomy): domain Eukaryota; kingdom Metazoa; phylum Arthropoda; class Merostomata; order Xiphosura; family Limulidae; genus Carcinoscorpius; species Carcinoscorpius rotundicauda. Next base: position 58,913,891 of record CM022398.1, read on the forward strand.
AGCTGTACAAGTTTTGTATATGAAGAGACAAGTATGAAAAAACCATTCTTGATAAGGGGAGTTCTGAAATATGAATTGCTTTCAACTCAGAACAACAAACACTAGAAGCAAAACAATATTCATGAATTGACTAGTATGAATTACAGACTAAAATGAAATAAACCATGAGGTTGAAGATCCATTATACTTCCCTCTGTCAGAAACAGGTGACAAAGGCCACTGCACATAAAGGAACAATTTTAGCAGTTAAATATTGAAGAAAATAAAGTCTAAGTAAAGTTTAAAACTAATTTTTTTAAGGAAAAGTCATTTGGAAGTACAAATTGTTAAAATAAAACAACCATAATTATTGAACTGATAGATACACTACATGGCCAAAAGTATGTGGATACCCAACAATTGAAACTATATGTGCTTGTTGAACATCTCATTCCAAAAGCATGAGCATGAATATGAAATTGGACCCCCTTTGCTGCTATAATAGCCTCCACTCTTCTGGGAAGGTTTTTTTTGCTAGATTTTACAACATGGCTGCGGGTATTTGCTTCTATTTAGCCACAAGAGCATCAGAGAGGTCAGGCGAGAAGGCTTGGCTCGCAGTTGGCGTTTTAATTCATCCATAGGTGTTCGATGTGGTTGAGGTCAGGGCTCTGTACAGACCAGTCAAGTTCTTCTACACCAACATCTGCAAACCATATCTTTATGGACCTTGCTTTGTGTACAGGGGCATTTTTATGCTGAAACAAAAAAGGGCCTTCCCCAAACAATTGCCACAAGTTGGAAGCACACAATTCTCTAGAATTTCATTGTATGCTGAAGCATAAGATTTCCTTTCACTGGAACTAAAGAACTTAGCCAAGACCATGAAAAATAGCTCCTGACTATTACTTTTCCTCGACAAAACCTTACAATTGGCACTATGCATTTAGGCAGGTAGTATTCTCCTGGCATCCACTGAACCCAGATTTCTCCATCAGACTGCCAGATAGTGAAGCATGATTCATCACTCTAGAGAATGCACTTCCACTACTTCAGAGTCCAATGGCAGTGTGCTTTACACCACTCCTGCTGCCAATGAACAGTTCTTGTGCTGACATTGCTTCCAAAAGCAGTTTGGAACTCAGCAGTGAGTGTTGCAACTGTGGACAGACAATATGTACGAGAATTGGCACTCATTCTGTGAGCTTGTGTGGCCTACTGCTTCGTGGCTGAGCTTTTGTTGCTCCAAGATGTTTCCTTTTCATAATAACAACATTTACAGTTAACCAGGGCAGAAATTTCACAAACTGACTTATTGGAAAGGTGGCATCCTATAATAGTGTTACGTTGAAAGTCACAATCTCCATAAACAAACATTGGCAGTACAACCCATTCTAGTGCCAATGTTTGTTTATAGAGATTGCATGACAGTATGACTGATTTTATGCACCTGTAAGCAAAGGATGTGGTGAGATAGCCAGACCCTCTGATTAGAAGGGGTGTCTACATACCCTTGGTCATGTAGTGTATTTGTAATTTAGATAAGTTCCATAAACTGAGAAACAATCTGCAAATAAATGATATCTTAAAATATCAGGGAAAAAAAAATAAGCCTGGTTAAAATCACTTGATAAGTTAATCACACATCATTTTATTGATTCTAGTATTGAGTTGAATTCCATAAGTATTTTTAAATGAAACACATGTCATTCCCAGAATATTTAAGGGGATTTAAAACAATCCTTGACATTTCTTTGAAGGTTACTGTCTAATTTAACTTATAAAAATACACCACCATCAGTTTGGTGTTGTATGTATATAAAACCTTTTATTTTATCACTGAGAATTCTGAGACCTTAAAATACCAATGGCATGAAAAAGATTTATTATAATCAAGATTATACGACAATAAGTAATTTGTAAATAAAACACAATGTAAAATTAAATTATTTTAATATTTAGATCTAAACATAGATTAGTGGTAAAACTGAAGAAACAATATATCCATGAAGTTCAGCATTATAATCTAATTTCAGAAAATAATTTACCTTTACTATAACAGGTGTGGTATCAGGAAATAAATTTTAATTATGCTTATTTTTGTTCCTGAATGACCAGGGGTATAGATTTTTTTACACCCAATGGGGGGGGATGATTTTTGCAACCACTGATGTGGACTGTTCAATTTGCAAATTGGTAATCTCTGATTACATGAACCTGAAAGCTGTAAACATCCAGTTACAGAGTAATCTTGTTCCCACAATACTTCAAGATTTCCATGTAGGTTTGTATAAGTGAGGTCTTGTGAACAGTTTTCAAAATGTTAATTGAATAAAGACAATTGTGTCACAAATTAACTGTCACATGAATTCATTCCTGCACACTGCACAGTATAAAAGATGGCCATTATACTTGACAAGGTTACTAATAAATTTCATTGCATGAATTACGTTTTCAAATATTAATAAAATTAGTAATTACCCTTGATAAGTTTACATATACTAAAAAACTGTTCATGTTGTTTGATAAAAGTAATTAAAATGTCTTTACAAACTCTTGAAAATTACACATCAATACAATGTAGCACATAATTATTCATACTTTTCATTGAAGTAAGATTCATTTAGTTCTCTAGTCTACATGTTCCCAAACGTAGACCTCCTTTCTGATGATCTGTTTATGAATTCTTCTATATTTATCTTATCAATCTTTTTTTTGTGAGTGTGACAAACTGCCACATAGTTGAGACAGCACTGAGATATAGTTGACCTTAACCATGTCTTTAACTGTCTTATTGCAGAAGAGCTGCATTCACATATGCAGCTGGATACTGGACATACAAGCAAAATTTTCATGAGAAGAAACACTTCACTAAACATCTGCTAGCTTGTTTCATGCATTTTACAGTAAGCATCCTTTGCACCTTTCAGAGATACTGCTTTTGTTGTTCCTTTGAACATGAGCAACTGAAACTTGAGCCGTTATGCAGAGATTTCTGGATAGACTGAGTTGTCAATCTTGCCAGATGTGATCATGTTCTCAAGTGCTAGATATTGCCTCAAGTCATTGTTGTCTGCATTGAATCTAGTGGTCAGATGTTCTATGACTGTGTCCACAAATTCAAAATATTGGCTTCTGTAATCTCTAGCTGTTGCAGAATGGTGTGCTAAGCCATCATCTGTGATTCTTCTGGGGGGTCTGGAAATGCATGGTAGTTCAATAGGCACCAGATCTAAGGAAGTTACCTTTTCCTCAGCTTCATCAAATATCTTGTAGTTTTCCTCTGTTTGCAATACCTGCAGCTGCTCAACTGTCATTGCAGATGCTTCAATCATGCCAGATACTGTCGCTGATTTTGCTTGGAATGCATGGTTTAGTTTCTCTAATGCAACTAATGGATGCTGAGCCATCAACAATCCTAAAACTCTCTTTCCTTTGTCAGATCTGTCCAGCAGACCTCGTGCTTTCACTGCTACATCTGATTTTTCATTTGCTAATTCAGATAAAGAATCAACAATGTCACTGTAGTGATCATTAGAACATGTAATTGCAAACAGGTGGCACAACCAGCATGTTGGACACAGTGGGCGGATGTATTTAACTGGACCATTGTGGCTGTCTGACAATACAATGTTTTCAAAGATTGTCTCTTGTATTTGCCTGACCTCTGAAGCAAGACACCAAGTTCATGTACTAATCTGATAGAATCTCGAACACATTCACAAGCTTCAACCTCATGCTGCATTATTAAATTAGCCTTGTGTGTTCTGCAGTGAAAAACAAAGCTGACAATTGCTTCTCTTTTATTTTTGCCTGGCATCCACTGTACGCACCACTTATGTTAGAAGCTCCATCATAAGTTTGTGCTCTTAATCCTGACAGTGGTAAATTGAGTGTAGTCAGTACATCAAGTACAGTCAAGAATACTGTTTCACCAGTTGTATTAGAAACGCTGTACAAACCAAGAAATGTCTCGTGGATGTCAAGGTTCTCATCTATGTATCGTACACACATTGCTTCCTGTTCGGTACCTGTAACATCTTGAGTGCCATCAACCATTAATGCAAAGATTTTACTTTGCTGCACTTCATGTGCTATGTTCCTCAGTATTTGATGGCTGAATATCTCCATTGTTTCATTCTGAGTCTGGGGTGATGTGAATGTGGTTTTCTTTGACAAGTAGGCCGTCAACTCAGGATCTTCCTCTTCCAGGAGCTTCATTAACTGCAGGAAGTTCCTCTCAGTTTATACAGTATGTCCATGTAATGCTAAACCTTGATGTAGTAAGAAACGTAAACTTCTGAATATTTTGGCTTGACCTATTTTGCATTCTTCCTGCTGCTTCTTCTTTCCCATCATGTAGCTGGACAGTCACTGGAGTTACATCAAGTGAACCTTCTGGAGATATAGCAAATCTGTGCTGATTGGGGTTCCTTGAATTTCTGTTTTGCCTTTTTCCAGTTGCAAAAACCAGTAGATATGTAGGTGTACTCCACTGGCCTTTCCAATTTCCATGTAAAAAGGCCTGTATCTTCTGCCTTGGCACCATGAAAGCATACAACTTTTTGAGTTTGATTGTTAAAGTGCAGCCATAGGAACTCATCAAACCACTTGCCTTAGAAGTTGATATTTTGAGATTTTGCTTTCTGTCATGGTATTAGTTGTGTGTCTGGATGATATGTATCTGTGAAGTGTCAGATTTTTCATTACTGCACAAACTTGTTTCACAACTATCTGGAGGTTCATGATGTTCATAGTTGTACAAGCATTGTCAGACTCGTCCTCTGATAAACATGGTATTTTGTCTGTATGGCAAGTTTCTATTCCTTTGCTTCAGGTTGTTGGATTATCTACATCTGCATTGTCACTTGTAGTACTAGTAACTGGCTTGCAGAACTGTTTAATATTGGAAAGTTTCAGATGCTAGCTTGACATAATTGGAATCTGTTTCCCAGATAACTCAACAGGCTAAAATACTGTCTTTATTGAAAAACTCTAACGCACAACGAACGAAGATAGAACAGAATGGAAGTAGGACTGAACTGTACAATGTATTTAAGTCAAACACGCAAACCTCACAGTGACTATCGAGCCGACTGACCACTTGGGCATTGCTGGGAGAATAATGTGTGCTAGTTACAACACAAGTAATTGCAAGTTTCTCGAAAAGCACTTAAACAAATCACAAATATATTACATTCCTGTTAAAGCTCATCAAAAGACAAACACGTTGTGATATAATGTCTATAAGCACGTCTATTAAATAAAAACACCTAAACAAAAACTAGCAATACGAGTTGATTAGAGGCTTCAGGCCATTGAAATAGTTCCTTTTGTGTTCTGATTATACAAAAAATACAATATTTTTACTATCTATGATAAGAGAATATATTGTTATTTTACCATAAAGCACTAGCACTTTATTAGAGGGCAGTGATAATCTGAAATTTCATGGATTAATGAGGGCCACAAACACAGGTCTAATGAGCCTTGTTGTAAAATTGAAGCTCAGACTAAAGGGAGCAGAGGGGGATGTAGGGCACATCTTGATCCGAGTCGCCCGAACCTGTCATTAACTGTACACTAAACGTACACTATGGTCAGTGGCTTCGGCAGCTAAGGAGAGTAAGGTGTTCAACAATAAAACCAGCTAGACATAGGAATACCACACAATATACACATAAGATTGATGCAGCTACAAGCTACAAATGGCCTACCAGATCTAGATCACAGGAGTTTATGCTTGGAAGTAATATTTTCGAATTTCATGCTCTGTTCAATCTGTTGTGATGAAAATTTTACTTAATCTTACACTACGTACAAGACATAGGCAGATTCTGTGATAGTGCTTGCAAGCCTTGCATCTATACTTAGGCCTACTGACTGATACTTACGAACTATTGCTTTGACTGAAAAGCTTAGAAGCACGTCTATATCAAAGATGTACATTTTGGCTACTGAAAAACCCTACAACTAGGCCTAATTATGTAATTCGATTGGTAAGAACATGAGAATCACAAGAACAAACAATAAAACAATTCAACAGACCAAACTGTAGGGAGGATGATTGTATGCACCATACCCCCCATCTAAAATAAAGGGGGTGATGTATCCCACCCATCTCCCCCAGGATATACTTTCTTGTGAATGACTGCAGGTTATAACATGAAAACAAAAATGTTTGCTGTAAGTGGCTTAAATCTCATAATGTTAATTATTTATATATAATTATTTTTACCATACTGACCTTCCAGTCATGTCTGGCTATCAGTACAAAAGCCATACAAACCTTATATTAGATGATAGTATGCAGAACATTAAGAGTAGAACACACAAGTCACTAACTCGAGGAAATTTACAGTTGCACTAAATAATGACTCCAAGACTAAGATTCCAGAAAAACATGTCAATTTTATTTATTTATAAAAATACAACATCTCATGTGTTTTACTATTTCTTTTAATAATTATTCGACAGTACTCATTAAGTTTTCTATTATTCTCGGTATATATTTGATCAACATACTATATAAATAATACTATGACATATTATAATTGCTAGTTCCTTTTATGCAATTCACTCTAATTCCTTAACTATATTAGTTAATTGAGAGCAATATCAACTTAACTTACATCAAAGTTGTGGAAGTGTTCTGGCCTTGGTATAAGTTGAACAACTTCAGTATTTTGAGCTTGAAGAAAATCTAATGAGAAGACTTTTCTTTGATTCTGGAGAACTTCAACTGCTGAAATATCATTTACTTTCAGCCCAAAGAGAGACTTCTATTTAGATCCAAACATGGCACATCATTTGACTTGCTTAATATAATGAATTATAGCTAACAAAAGAAAAAGTGATGGCTGACAAAAAAAGAAGAGAAAAGTAGCCCATAAAACAGTGTTACTAGAGAACATTGTAAATAAATATAGCTCTGTGAAAAAGAAGAATGTGAAAACTTTTACAAGGAAAAAGGAAATTATCTTGTATGGAAATGTTACCATAATGAATTAGAACTGGATGTGACACAGTGAAAAAAAGAAAAAAACTGTAGAAAAGTTCACTGTACAGAATTACAGCAGGACACGGCTCAGTGATAAAAAGATATGAAGAGTGTAACAAAGTTTTAGGAGACAGAATGATAATTAGATATTTCACACTTACCTCTCTGGTGGCCAAGTAATATATTGGCACACTTGCAATGCTAGAAGCTGGGATTCAATTCTTATAGTGGGCAGAGCAAAGAAGATAAAAGCCATTTCTCAATTAAAAAGAAAATTAGACTGACATTGTATTTTACTAAATAGAATTACAAAGTTATCTGTGTTCATTCCTTACTTTATACTGGTGAACAGGGAGAAATCAGCCTGCCAGCAGAACCTTGTTACCAAACCTATGGTTTGACCATAATTTTATTACGCATTTACAGTGCAAAGAATGAGATTTCTTTTGTGATATAATATAGATTTTAATGTGGTTGCTGACTCTAAAAATCAAGATTACTTCCACAGGGTCAGTCTACATATTTTATAACAGGAGGTGATCCTGGAAAAGAAAGGCAAACTGTACAAAGTTTTGTTACAGCACAGATAGCATTATGTATAGTTTAGTGATTATTTACAAACACCCAAGTTTTATATTTGTACTCCTAATCTTACTATTCTCACTATTAACTAGGAAAATAGTTGATACATTAATAATATCACTTTCCTCAATCTCAAATACCTTAGGCAGATCCCATCTAACTTTTCTTTTTTGTCAATAGAAAACAATTTGAGATATTTCAGCCCCTCCTCACATGACAATCCTTCCATCCATCTTTGAACCATTTTCCAAATTTGATGTCTTTTCTAACATAAAAATATTATATGGGCAAAATATTCCAAATGTAGCCAAACTAGTGACATGTACAATGAAATTGTAATATTTTTAGACTTACATTCAGTATTTATGTACATACAACCCAAAATCCTATTGATCTAAACTAATCGATCTTAATCAAGTAAACAAGTTAATTCTTAAAACACCAAAATACAATAAAACTTTTAGTACAGGCTCGTTACAATTACTTTAATTTACTAATTTTTGCCATAATAATAAAAAACGTTGAGAAAAACAGTTTTAGTAAACTATATTTTAAATTATATTTACTTAATAAAATATATATTTATGCTTTTTACGCTTTATCAGAAACTCATCTCTAACGAATTGACACCTCTTGTCCGCCAGTAGCTCAGCGGTATGTCTGCGGACTTACGCGCTAAAATCCGGGTTTCGATAGTCGTGGTGGGCGGAGCACAGATAGCCCATTGTGTAGCTTTGTGCTTAATTCAAAACAACAACAACATCGACACCTCTTAAATTTTAAGTTAAAACTCTGGCCTTCTTTTATCAACCAATCGGAGTATATCTAGCTGTTATTTAACTCAAATGACTTCGAATTTTAATATTAAGATTAAATAACTCCCACAAATTCATAAGAACGACCACTCTACTCCTACATTTCAAAACTTACAGATTCGATCATCAGCGTTGACATCTAAAAAAAAATTGTTATTTGACAGCATTTGAACGAAAAATCGTTTTTGTTTGAATTTCGCGCAAAGCTACACAAGGGCTATCTGCGTTAGCCGTACCTAATTTTGCAGTGTAAAACTAGTCACTAAAAGGTAGGCAGCTAGCTAGTCATCACCACCCACCACAACTTTTGGACTACTCTTTTACGAATGAATAGTGGGATTGACTGTACATTATAATTCCCCCACGGCTGAAGGGGCGAGATGTTTGGTGTGACGGAGATTCAAACCCGTGATCCTCAGTTTACAAGTTGAGGGTCTTAATCACGTGGCCACGTCTGGCTAACGACAAAAAGCAAACTTGAGCATCGAGAGAATTTTTGTTCAATCGGAAGTTTAGAATGACCAAATTTAAATAACAAATGCAATAGAATGTACGAAAGAGCATCTGAAACTCACATTAATTTAACTGTTAAGAGAAACTACTGTAAAGAAAGGCTTATATATAATAATAAACCTTTAAAATAGTGATAAATAACAATTATTATTATTTCATTTGCCTTCATGCCTGTTCCAACGATATTCTAAATTACTTTTGACGATGCATATTGTCAGTTAAGTTTTTCCAGACCGCGACATATATTTCACAACATTAATATTACTAAAAGTAATTACTATGGCTGTCTGGAAGAACTTAACTGACAAAATAATGATGTTTTCCGGGGTGTGTAACTTATGTATTTGTGATGTCTGTAATATACTGTTGGATTAATATAGTCATCCTGGCTGTCTTTAGGTTTTTAATTGCAGTGTCAATAACGGTTTCTATACGAGTATGCCATTTAATTGTAGAAGTAATGACGATTGTCAGTAAATATGTAACTGCGGAAGTTATGAAAAACGCCTTAAAATATGTGACTAAAGAAATCTTTATGGATGTCTTGATACAACTGATTAAAGTAGTTTTGATAGTTGCCCTAAAGCAATTACTTATCGTATCCATGATGGATATCGCAAAATACCTGATTAACGTAATTGTGGTGCTTCTCGTAATTTGTTTAATTATCTCAATCATGACAATTACACTGAAACATTCAAATAATAACTAAAGTAATGGCGGATATCGGGCGGTACGTAACTAAAAAACACGATGATGACCATCTTACAGAACCTGTTTAAAATAATAATAATGACAATACTCCGATTTTGAATTGAAGAAACATGATAAATGTCTCAAGTAACTTAACGTATTCGTGATGATTTTAAGTTTTTATTTACACAGTCATGATGATTCTCAAGAAACAAGTTATTCTATATCGAGTGAGAAAAATAAAGTTGTTAAATTATCATATATATGGAAGAGAAACTGTTTGATAATTGCCAAAACTGTTGTAATGTAATCAGTCAAGTTGACTAATATATGAAAGTGACATACGACAGAAAACTTGAGTGTTTAGTAGAAATAAAAAGTATCACATACGTTATAGAACAACATGGAAATGAAATCTCAAGAGCTCATGAACTAACTCCTAGTTACTTAAGAGACTGATACAATTAAAATAGTTTTGTTGTAGAGATTGGTATTATTTCTAAGAAAGGAGGTTTTAGGGTTGTTCAAGAATTCTTATGGTTTATATGAATTTTACTTCAAAGATTTTGATCTTTTTTTGTATAAGTTTCTAATCAAAAACACCTTGGGTGTGAGAAAATGAAATAAGAATTGCCATCTAAACTGTTAGCTGCACTTGAAGTGTTGATAAGAATTTTACAGCAAATATTCATTTATTTGTTCACCAGTTTTGTTTTGTTTTGTTTTTTAATTTAGAGCACGATAATTGTTATGTAAATGTGTAAATCAGTGATGTCGAGAAACCCACTTGTTGAGAACTTTTATATGCAAAAACGGCTCTTCTGGGCCCAGAAAACACTTCAAATAGAAGAGCGAACAACGTTTCGACCTTCTTCGGTCATCGTCAGGTTCACAAAGAAAGGGTTACTGGTCGGAAGCTGACCACATGTTTGGGAGGGGTTGTATAATTGAGTGTTGCAATGTAGAGGGCGCGGTTTGAATATATAATTTTGTCTATAATATTAATATAGGTATAATGGTGTTCCTTTATATTGGTTTATTTTGGGTTTAAGTTGTTGTATAAGTAAGGCTTCTTTAATTTTTCGTTTGTTTATGTTTGTTTCTTTATTTAGTATTTTAGTGTTTTCTATGGTTATGTTGTGTCCATTTGACTTGCAGTGTTCGAAAACGTGTGAAGGTGACTTTTTATGTTCTTTGAATCTGGTTTCCATTTTTCTACTTGTTTCTCCTATATAGAAGTCGTGGCAGTTATCACATTGTATTTTATAAATAATGTTGGTGTGGTGTTTGTCAGTGTAGTTCTTACATAGTATAGACCTTAGTTTTGTGCCTGGTTTTTGAATAAATTTAGTGTTAACTGGAATGTTATATTTTGTTACTAGTTTTTGCCAAATGTTGGTTATTTGTTTGCTGATGTCAGGAATATATGGTATACAGCAGTATATGGTTTCGTGATTTTTTGATTCGTGAGATATATTTACTTTTGTTGGTTGATTTTGCTTTCTGTCTAGGTGTGTGCGTATAATGTTTTCTACGGTTTGTGGAGGAAACTTATTAATGTTGATGAAGTGTTGTTTTATTTTATCTAATTCATCGTTAATTTTATCTGGTGAGCATAGTTTTATGGCTGTGTTTATCTGGTTTCTTAGTATGTTGAGTTTTTGTTTTGTTTCATGTGCTGAGTCCCAAGGAATGTATAGTCCAGTATGGGTGATTTTTCGGTGGATTTCTGTTTTGAATTGTGTGTCGGTTCTTATAATTTTGAGGTTAAGAAATGATATTTGATTGCTTTCTTCCTGTTCACATGTGAAGTTAATGTTGGGATGTATAGAGTTAATGTGTTAACTTTTTCACTCACAAAAACTTTTTCACTTAACCTCAAAATTATAAGAACCGACACACAATTCAAAACAGAAATCCACTGAAAAATCACCCATACTGGACTATACATTCCTTGGGACTCAGCACATGAAACAAAACAAAAACTCAACATACTAAGAAACCAGATAAACACAGCCATAAAACTATGCTCACCAGATAAAATTAACGATGAATTAGATAAAATAAAACAACACTTCATCAACATTAATAAGTTTCCTCCACAAACCGTAGAAAACATTATACGCACACACCTAGACAGAAAGCAAAATCAACCAACAAAAGTAAATATATCTCACGAATCAAAAAATCACGAAACCATATACTGCTGTATACCATATATTCCTGACATCAGCAAACAAATAACCAACATTTGGCAAAAACTAGTAACAAAATATAACATTCCAGTTAACACTAAATTTATTCAAAAACCAGGCACAAAACTAAGGTCTATACTATGTAAGAACTACACTGACAAACACCACACCAACATTATTTATAAAATACAATGTGAAAACTGCCACGACTTCTATATAGGAGAAACAAGTAGAAAAATGGAAACCAGATTCAAAGAACATAAAAAGTCACCTTCACACGTTTTCGAACACTGCAAGTCAAATGGACACAACATAACCATAGAAAACACTAAAATACTAAATAAAGAAACAAACATAAACAAACGAAAAATTAAAGAAGCCTTACTTATACAACAACTTAAACCCAAAATAAACCAATATAAAGGAACACCATTATACCTATATTAATATTATAGACAAAATTATATATTCAAACCGCGCCCTCTACATTGCAACACTCAATTATACAACCCCTCCCAAACATGTGGTCAGCTTCCGACCAGTAACCCTTTCTTTGTGAACCTGACGATGACCGAAGAAGGTCGAAACGTTGTTCGCTCTTCTATTTGAAGTGTTTTCTGGGCCCAGAAGAGCCGTTTTTGCATATAAATGTGTAAATATTTTGTAAGCGACAACATGTCGTGTTGTGTTTGAATCTTCATTTCTATTATTCATTTTTCCATATTTATATTATTGTTTCGAAGTTTAAACTAATATTTTGTTATTCATTTAGGGTAACATTTAGAATTTTCTTGAATTAAGTAGACCAATCATATGTTTGTAAATGAGGTGCTGGTGACTTCGTGTCTAGACGTGTAGTCTCGTGCAAGAACGGACATGCGCGGATTGCTCTGGAGACCTGTAGAATTTTCGCGGTCTTTCGGGGAGTTTAGGCCTACAATATATAAACAGACGAAGATGCGAGAGACAAGAGTGAGATTCAGACACGGCCTGGCATGGCCGAGTGCATTAAGGCGTGCACTCGTAATCCGAGGGTCGCGGGTTCGCGCCCGCGTCGCGCTAAACATGCTCGCCCTCCCAGCCGTGGGGGTGTATAATGTGACGGTCAATCTCACTATTCGTTGGTAAAAGAGTAGCCCAAGAGTTGGTGGTGGGTGGTGATGACTAGCTGCCTTCCCTCTAGTCTTACACTGCAAAATTAGGGACGGCTAGCACAGATAGCCCTCGAGTAGCTTTGTGCGAAATTCCAAAAAACAAACAAACAAACAAACAAACGAGATCAGACATCAGTTTTATTTCAAAAGAAGAGAGTCAGTAATTTGAGAAAGATTAAGTGTTTGCTGTGATTATTCAACTTGGATTTGTGACTAAAGTTAGATCTACGGAAGCTGTGATTTTATTTCGTCAATCTCTACGATTCATCTGAATTACTGCTTGTGCTGAGAGTCGGCGAATTTATTGAACTGTGAACTGTTCCTGAACTTCATCATTTAAGCTTCGGAATTTCTTCGTGGGACCAAATTCACACCCTGGACTGGAATTTGAGACTTTCATTTTAGATCATTATATAGAATACAGGCCAGTACCATTTTGTATTGTGATTAATTTTGAAGTTTGAAACTAGTTTTATTTTGTTTTGTAATTAATTTCGAATGTTGTAACCTAATATCTGTCACTGTTATCATATAATTTATGTTATATCTGTTATATTTGTTAATAGTTTAGTGTAATAAATTATACAAGCTGTTATCTGTGTTTTTCTGTTGCGTTTAGTCTGCGAAGAACATAAAACATAAAAAATACGTAATATAATGGATAAAACAACAACAACACACCATGCGCGGGTTAGTTAGTTAATCACTGAATATTTACTATAAAATTCTTATCAATACTGTAAGTGTAGGTACCAGTTTGGCTTCAAATTTTGATTTTATTCTTTTAAGCTAAGCTAAAAGACTTGATAGTTATTTTAGGTTTATCAAAAAATCTGGAGGTGCTCATAAATGAATGATTTCCAATTCACTTCTCTTTTCTGGCTATTGTAATTTTGATGGATTAATAGTTGTTTTTCTGAACACTTGATTTTTTGTAGTTCCTATGTGAAGAAAAACAATGAAGGAGAGCAGTTGTCTTGTTAGTGGTGATTTGACAAGGAGTGTTTTGAAGCTTATAGTCTGTAATTGATAAACTAATCACGAGCAGCAGATCTGTCCCATGTTGTCCAGCGCACCACGTCCAAGAGAAGATGCAAAGCCAGAACGAGAGTTTATTGCATCACAAAGGACAGTTACATGTTACAATATCACATACAATCATATGCATGTTAATTAACTTTATACTTAACAGAATTTACAATGTATTTTGTTTATATAGTTCATAGGTATAAAACATAAACTATAAAATTACTAAACATTGAATATACTGGTAAAATAGAGAACATAACAAGACACTGAATTATATAAACATTATACATGTGATTCTTATTTGGTCCATCGTTCCTTATAGTTTTTAACCTGAAAAAAGAGGGAAGGTAGAGCCACAAGGTAGAACTGTCAAGTTGGTTGTTTAAGTGTTTGTTTGTTTTGTAACTGATGTGATTTAAGGGAGATATTATTTTGGTCCATGAGGCAGGTGTTTGTGTGATAATGAATAGGTTATTTCTAGTTTTGGTCTCGTTTTAATATTTGTTAGCTAAGGATAAGAAGTGTGATCGTTATGACAACACTGAGATGCTTGTTTTCTGTAAGTAAGAGCCGATTGTACAGACGTGGAGTCGGTAAGCTATTCATACTACTTTTAACTGGGTATATTCAAGTTTTAGCCTCATCAACTTCCATTGGCACAGTGAATTGTCTGCGTACTTACAATGGTAGAAACTGTAGTGGGCAGAACACAGATAGCGCTTTGTGTAGGTTTGTGCCTGATAACAAACAACAATCTCAACTCAAGTTTTACAGAGATGTTGAGGCATGTTACATGTTATTGGATATCCGTATTCCACAATAGGTCTTATATAGGCGTTTTATATTATCATTATCGTCTTGGGGATGCAGCCTTTGACAAAGCTGCTTATTATTGTTTTGTTTTTAAGTCATTTTATTCGTTTTTGTTCCTTGATTGTTATTTCTGAGAAACTTGTATTCCAGGTTAACTTTCCATGGAAAGTTAAACTGAAAAATTTTAATTAGTTTATGATTTTGATTTGTGTGTCCCAGTTTGACATTTCTAATCTTATAACTGTTTTACTTAAGCTGGCAGCAGAAGATAATGACTTGAGTTTTGTGTAGTTTAAGTAGCACTCGCCATGTGTTGCACCACTTGACAATGTGGTATAGAGCATCTTGTATTTTATGAACCTTTCGTTTCTGGAACTTGTTGGAGATTAATGTCGTTATCAAATCACCAGCATTAAATGGGAATAAGGGTGACATATTTCTATTGATCATGACCTATGTTGGTTAGGAAACTTGAGATCCATGACTGGAGTAGGTATTTTATAGTTACATAGCTTATATCTAAGATTGTTGTGCTTAATGTTGTCGAAAATCTTTTGGATGTCCAGTAAAACTCCGGTGATTGCGATTAAACCCTTTGTGTATTGACTGCTAATCTGGCTAAATGTCATTGTTTGCGTGTTGCGTTTCATGCATCGGAAAGGAACTTATTGAATTATAAATTGGAAAGCAGTCCTGTTGTGATTTTTACCATAAGTTTGTCTACAATGTTTAACAGGCTTATTGGTTCTGTAACCAGTTGGATTACCAGGGTCATCACTGTTTTGGCAGATGATGCTAATGGCTGTCGATTTCAATGTTGCTGGGTAATATCCTGATTTTAGGGATAGATTAAACATCTTTGCGATATGGGTGATAAGTACATCGGAAGTGCTTTTTTAAAATTATATTTTTAATGCCATTCTCGCAAAGGACAGTGTATTTTAATTTCTTAATGTGAATTTTAATCTTCGCTCTGGTAAAATGTTCTGTCATGTTGTTGTCTATGTGTGTGTTATGAGGGTTGATGCTAACTGGAAAATTTGGGCGTAAACATGTGTTCATTTTTCTGTACATAATTATTATCCTTGGTGTAGTGATCCTTATTTAATTTTTTGTGTTAGGAGTTGTAAAGACTGTAGAATAATAATATGTGGAAAGTTTGGCTTGGTCTTTGTCTGTAGTGTCGTTATATTTTATTGTTGTATATATTTAAGAAGATTTGTTATTGGAAATTGTTTTGAATTTTTCCAGAACTTTGTAAGATCCTGTCGATGATTATTATTGACTGGCAGAAAGAAGCTTTACCACTTTTCATAATGCTGGCTTGCGATTAGACAATGCGATTGTTTGTATTATTTATTTAGGTTTGAAGGCTAGTGTTTCTTGTTAAACGTGAATTTTCAACAAATTTAATAATGCTTTAGAAACTGAACTTTGGTTAAGTATAATTCCTGTGTGGTTGCCATATTTTAAAACACTTTAGTTTTTGAGTAAAAAAATGAAACAAAATATGCAGTTCCTCTCGATCGTTTTGCTGTTTCCGTGATGTTTAACAACTATGACGTATTAGCTGCTAAACACGCTTCGTTGCGCGCCGATTATTTTGTTTCGTTCATTGCTGGTATTTATGTATATCTATCAGTGCTTTTTTTCGGATTACATACTTTGTGAGACTATTTTTTGTCTTGAACTTTATGTTCAAACATAAGACATTCACAGTCTGTACCATCAGTTTGGTGGCTGTGTTATTACTGTTTTAAGAACACAAACTATGATATAGATATACATTTTAAGTCAAGAAGGACGAGCTACGATTGAGTTCCTGATTCACTTGAGTGAAAGTACCCACACAACGGTATTTCTTTCAATTTGAAATGTCTATGAAGCATTGTGCTGACTTCAATGTGAATTGAATTTCCAATGAAATGTAAAATCATTTATCCATTTTATGTTTTTTCTAATTTCTCGAAAAAGTTATGAAATCTGAAAAGAGTCATTACAGACATACAAATAAGTACTTTTTCCAGTACAGTTTGTTTGTTTTAAAATTTCGCGCAAAGTTACACGAGAGCTACCCCTCCCTATTTTAGTAGTGTAAAACTAAAGGGAAGGCAGCTAGTCATCACAACTCACCACCAACTCTTGGGCTACTCTTTTACCATTGAATAGTGGGATTGATTGTTAAACTCTAATTACACCCTTGTGCAAATTAATTGAAACAAATGGTCATTTTACAATATTTTCAGCATGGGGGCCAGTGCAGACTCGCTGGACCCGCAAATTTCCTTTAATAATCATTTTTAAACACAGATGACGCCATTAGCTATGTTTTGTAGTACGGTCGGTCTATTTTTGGGAAATATTACGAAATTTTGAGGAATATCACGTCATTCTAAATTGCGTTAGAAGGGCAAGGAGACCAGTCAAAAAACAACTTCTTACCAACTCAATGAAGAAAAAATGGTATCAATTGGGTCTGAAGTACAAGAACTGGACGCAAGAACAATGGAGGAAGGTGTTATTCAGTGACGAGACTCGTTTCTTCGTATAGGGTCAAAGAAATCTACGTGTTTAAAGATCTCCAGGTGAGAAACTTCGAGAATCTCACATCAATGAGTTCGTAAAGCATCCCGTGAAGATGTTTTGGGGTTTTAAAGCTACTAACACATTGGAGGCTTGCATATCGCAGAAGGTATGATGTGAGGACCACAGTACATCAAATTTTTGCAGAGAAAGGTCGTTCCAGGATTGAAAAAGAGAATTCCAGATGGATCTGGAATTTTTTCAGCAAGACCTGGCTCCGTGCCACACATCAAAACTTGTGAAGCATTTTATGACTACAACGCGAATAAAGCTGCTGGACTGGCCTGGAAACTCTCTGGACTTAAATCATATTGAAAGTCTTTGGGTGATTTGTAAAGAAAGACTTCCGGGAAAAGACTGTACTACGAAAGATAAGTTAATTGAGGTGTGATACCGCGATCCAAAAATTAGTAAAGATTCCTCCAGTAAGTGCTGGAAATGTTGAAATATTAACAGAACTGTTGATATTGGAAACATCACTTTGCATAATTCTAACATATTCTGCTAGTTTATTTATAGCTAGGCTTATCATAATTTCCAAGCCTCAAACCTGGACAGTTTTCATTTTTTATGATAGGTACCGGCACTGGTACAAAAAAAAAGTGCTTCCATAATCTTACTCCCCTTAAGCTTTAATACTGCCACAAAAAGCAAGGAATACTGGTAGTTTATATCTCTAACATTTATTTAAATTCAGCAAGACAAGGAACATCAAAATTTCATTAATTTTTCACTGAACACTTCTTGTGACCATTCACATTTTTCACTTGAATCAACTTTCTTTATTTTTTTTTTTAAATTAGTTTCTATTTTTCAAAGAAGTCACCGCAACTCAAGTCAATATTGAGCTTACAATGCAACAGTTCTTTCACTGTTCATTCATTCATTAGACCTCTTTCTTGAGACCAAATGCTATTCATCTTTGAAAATACTCTTTCAACAGGGGCAGAAATTCTATGTGAACAAAACATGTATTCCATAACTTGCCTGAGATAAGGTACAGAAATGCTTTGATTCTTGAAGTGGTTAAAAAGTTCTTCCCATTTTTCTTCAAAACTTTTTTTTTTGCTTTACACTCATCACATTTTGATCATCAAAATAATTTACCAGGAACAACTTCATTAAACTGATCATCAATATTGATTGCAGCATTTCCAAACGTTTCATTAACTTTTTCAGCAGCTGCTTCTATGTCAGGCCACAAGAAAACACGGTTTTTTATCCAAACAAAGTATTCCCCAGTGATGTCAAAACCCCCACTTGTAGAAAAATACATATGTAAAAACGGCTCATTTGGGTTGAGAAAATATTTTACGTAGAGGAGTGAACAACATTTTGACCTTCTTCAATCATCTTCAGATTCACAAAGAAAGAAAGAAGTAACTGACCGGAAGTTGACCACATGTTTGAAAGGGGTTATGTAACTGAGTGTCGAAATGTAGGGGCGGTGTTAGATGTTTAAATATGTAATTTTATATTATTTATTTTATTATTTTTAATATAGGTATAAAGGTGTTCCTTTGTATTGGTTTATTTTGGGTTTAAGTTATTGTATAAGTAAGGCTTCTTTAATTTTGCGTTTGTTTATGTTTGTTTCTTTATTTAGTATTTGAGTGTTTTCTATGGTTATGTTGTGTTTATTTGACTTGCAGTGTTCGAAAACGCGTGAAAGTGACTTTCTATGTTCTTTGAATCTGGTTTCCATTTTTCTACTTGTTTCTCCAATATAGAAGTCGTGGCAGTTATCACATTGTATTTTACAAATAATGTTGGTGTTGTGTTTGTTAGTGTAGTTTTTACACAGTATAGACCTCAGTTTTGTGCCTGGTAAGTTGCGGTTGTTGAACATGAAGTTTGTCTTCATCGTGGTGAATTCTATGAGAGTTGGTGGGAAAGTCTATAGATGGGTTAGGGTCTCGGATATAGAGTTCTAAGGCTGTCTTGCAGGCTTCAGTAGTTGGAACTTCTGTAAAGAGGGAAATAACATCGAAACTGGCCATTAAGGCTTTATGATTAAGTTGATTTAGATTAGACTTGAAATTAAAAGAGTATTTGATGAATGAGCTGGCTAATGTTACATATTTGGAGAATGCGCATGCTATGTACTTACCAAGATTGTAATTAAACGATTCATATGTTGACATTATTGGTCGTAATGGACAATCTGGTTTATGAGGTTTGGGGATGCCGTATACTTGTGTTGTGCGTGAGTCGGTTTTACGTAGGTAGGAATAAAGTGTTTGTGAAATTGGGTTGGCCTTTTCCATTTTTAGTAGTATTTTGTTTAGGTGCGTTTTGTGTCTTTGTTAGATTTGTGTGTTTTGTTTTAAATTTGTTCGTGTCTCATAGGATGTTCTTCATTTTTTAGATGTTTTCATTCGTGTTCATAATGACTATAGCGTTGCCTTTATCTGCTTTTAGAATTTTTATGTTTTTGTCTTGTTTTAGGTTTTTAATGGAATTATTATCTCTTTTTGTAAGATTGTTTTTTAGCTTTCTGTTTTGTGAAATTATGTTGATAGTTTTGCGAGAAAATTCTTTGAAAAAATCGTTTAAGATGTTGTGTTTAGGTGTTTCTGGAAAATGTAGATTTTTAATTTTTCCTGGGAGGTTTGGCTGTCAATAATATTGTCTAAGTTGTCTTCTTTCTCTTGGCTGTTTTCTTATTTTTGTTTTCTGGCTAAATCTTCCAAACATATTTTGATTTCTAAGGTTGGAATGTTCCTAGGTGCTATTGTGAAGTTGAGTCCTTTGTTAAGTAGATGTATCTCGTCTGTGTTTAATTGTCGGTCGGATCTGTTAAAAATTTTACACTGCTAAATTAGGGACGGCTAGCACAGATAGTCCTCGAGTAGCTTTGTGCGAAATTCCAAAAACAAACAAACAAAAACAATAATAGTGTATTTGTACCGTTACGTATTATAATTTACCCCGGACAAGTCTCCAATTTATTATGTTACGTATGTTCGTATTACGATATGGAATAGCCGGAAATTTCAATTAGAAATTAATTAAATCTACAAACGTACACTTTCCTCTCCTCATAGAAAAGCTGGCTAGATCTATTTTTGGCTGGCCTCATGCGATTTCTAAGTTAACTTTTTACCAAGGAAGATACTTAATGTCTTTATAGTAATATTAACATCCGAAGTTAATTCTCTGAAGTTTAACGATTTAAATTGTTCTTAATCTACAAACGTGTCTAGTCAGATATCTGTAGGTTTCCGATTAATAAGTGTTTGTCACAATTATAGTTTCCGAGATTTATAGCACACTGATTGTAGCAGATTCACGTCAGTTTATAAACTTCAGGCAATATTCTCGAACTTTTTTTTTATATGCAAAAACGGCTCGTTTAGGTTCAGAAAATATTTTAAATAGAAGAGCGAACAACGTTTCGACCTTCTTCGGTCATCGTCAGGTTCACAAAGAAAGAGGTAACTGACCGGAAGCTAACCACATGTTTGGAAGGGGTTGTGTAACTGAGTGTCGCAATGTAGAGGGCGGGGTTAAATGTTTGAATATATAATTTTATCTATAATATTAATATAGGTATAATGGCGTTCCTTTATATTGGTTTATTTTGGTCACCTTCACACGTTTTCGAACACTGCAAGTCAAATAGACACAACATAACCATAGAAAACACTAAAATACTAAATAAAGAAACAAACATAAACAAACGCAAAATTAAAGAAGCCTTACTTATACAACAACTTAAACCCAAAATAAACTTGTTGTTCGCTCTTCTATTTAAAATATTTTCTGAACCTAAACAAGCCGTTTTTGCATATAAAATTCTCAACAAGTGGGTTTCTCGACATCACTGAATATTCTCGAACGTTCAGTTGGCTCAACAGTAATGGCATTATTACGCGCACACAAGGTTGATTATTACGCTCGTGAATTTTCTACAGAGTTAGAAAAGAGAAGTAACTTTCGTAATACACATTTAACAATGTTACATAAATTTCAAAATATATATTTAACTAAAATAAATACATATTAATAAATCTGTTACAGTTGTGGTACTATTACTAGCAAGCTATTTCTGGTGAAACATCATTTGAAAACTTAGGTTTACAACTGTATGTATAAAACGACAGTAGCTTGAAATTTAAGGAAGAAATATTGTGATTTATCTTTTAAATGGACTTCACTTGGTTTTTCATTATGTCCTTTGAGAAAACCAGCCTAATGTAAACACAAGATTATAACCAAGGGGCAACCAGACATCAGTAAACAAATTTGTTGGACATATGGAGCAAAGTGCAGATGATAATACTTCACTGCTCCAATAAGATAACAAGTTTATTATTTATAGAAATCAATCCACAGGTTTACCGATGAGAAGTCTTTGCAATATGTTGATCGACATTGGTTATACAGCTGATTTAATAATGAAAAGTGGGAAATTAATTGCAGAAATAAAGAAAGAATAAGTGAAGCAAACATCAAGTAGTTATGAAGTGCTAGGAAGAAGAGTTATAACTCAACCCTTACTACATGAAACGTTTCTATATCTCATGACGTGTGGGTAAATAGTATCGAGGAAGAATGCATATTAGAAACTGACTTCATGTGGAAATATTGATGCAAGGTGACAATAGCTTCGAATAGCTACATAGTCTATGATTCGAAAATTCTCATGACAATAGAGAGAGAAGTCATTGTTTCACCACAAAGTGAAATGCTCATGCCACGATTTGTTAAATATAAATTTACAGATAATCGCTAAACTATAATAGAACTGAATACTTCATTGTTCCTGATGGGTGGAACTCTTGTGTATCTGAAGAATAAAGATGCCATTTTTAGGGCCATAACATTCAAATCAAATATGGATAGAATATTGCAGGTAGTACTTTAATACACTAAACATATCAGAAATAGTCACATTTGAAGATGTAGGAGGTACTGACATAAAATCCTCACATAAAGGTAAATTACAACCTCATTTACAACTGGAACTATAGAAGTCACACAACTGATCAATGCCAG
Organism: Carcinoscorpius rotundicauda; assembly: GCA_011833715.1. Lineage (NCBI taxonomy): Eukaryota > Metazoa > Arthropoda > Merostomata > Xiphosura > Limulidae > Carcinoscorpius > Carcinoscorpius rotundicauda. The sequence goes on from CM022398.1 coordinate 58,936,248, forward strand.
ACATATCATGACTTTTACATGGAATATTAAAACACTTTCTGTACTGGATCTCATGAATTAGGATGAACAAATAAAATATAAAACGTACTGAAAACCCAGCCCCAATAAGCAAGGTAGCCAAAATGGCTTTTATTTGCAAAACATACTAAGGCCTTCAAAGAGTAAAAGCCATGAATAAACAAGAAGTGAAAGAACTAAGTAATATTTCATGGGTATAACTATTGTACTTATGAAGAAAGGTTGGCCAACATTTTGAAAGGGCTACCATAAAGAGAAAGAAGTGATACAGAAGAATTACTATCCAATATCAAATGTTCACTCTGCTTTGCATGATCAATTTGGTTCAAAATGGCATTCAACATTGAATCTTATTTCATATTATAGTTTATTTCAGATGACTTTCCAATTTATTACGACACGTGTGTTAACATTTTACAATTACAGAAAGCTGCAAATTTTAATTTAGAAGTTAACTAAATGTAGACATTTATTAAACTTATTATATTAGGCAACAAGATTGATGCACACAATTTTCTTTTTTATCACAAATATATTTTAATGTAGAAACAACAATTCAATTTAAAATGTTTTTTTACAAATAATGATTTATATACAGAAGTTTTACACATTTATAAACACTGAGTCTTCTATCTGGTCTGGAACTGAATGCTTTATCAATGGTTCATGAGGAGCAAATTAATCCTATATTGATACACAGGTGCAATTCACTTGAGAGGATATCTAGCTGGCTGCTTTAATAAGCACATACTAGTTTTTCACTGACAAAAATATCTTATGTCCTCATAGAAATACCAACGTCCAAAGTTAAACGGTTTGCACTGTTCACAATCTTAAACCATTCCTGGTCATATATCTGTCATTTTCTGATTAATAAGTATTTATTAATAGCTTCCAAGGTTTATAGTATACTGACTGTAGCATACTAACAATATTATGAAACTGTCTCCCTGCATTACATTGGTTACCTTTTATAAGCTTAAGAGGAGATTTTCCAGAAATTTCAGCTAAAGCAACAAATACTATTGATTATTAGACTTGTGTATCTTCTACAAATTTATAGGAAAGGCAGGACTTTCACAATATACATTTAACAATACAAGTTGCATGCATTTCAAAATATATATATTAAACAAACATAGATATTAAAATAAATATATGACATTACAACCTTAAGACTGCAAGCATAAGTCAACCAAATGAGCAGAAAAAAAAAGTCTTTACTGCAGGAAATGGATTATGGCAATTTTTGCTATTACTTGGATTATGTAATGCATCTGTAACATTTCAAAGTTTAATGGAATGTACTCTAACTGAACTATTCTGGAACATCATTATGAACAAGTTAAAGAAAAAGAACTTTTAAGTTGAATCTTAAGAGGTGCAAATTTTCCATTAACAGATGGGTTTCCTTGGAGATATACTCAGCAGATAGAATGCATCTAAGGAACCACCATGATCAAGAATTAGCTAATGCCAAAAAACCTGAATGAGGTATATATCATTCATCTTCTACATTAGTTGAAAAACCAAATAAACTGAACTGCTTATTACAAACAAGCATTCAACATACTGAAGAAAAAATTGACCACTACTCCTGAATTAGCATAATGAGCTCTTGAAGATACAGATATTACTGATTTTTCACCAGAACCACGTTATCAGAAGTACAACACATTAAAGAATTTGTGATTATTTGCTACAGCAAGGCAATGACTGCTGCTGATAGGATACAATGTAAATTCCAAAAACGTTACTGAGCACTGTTAAAACCTTAAATGATTTCCATTATTATCTGCGTGGATAAAAGTTTACAAGTATTGAAGGTCAGAAAGCCATATAGCTAGATGGTTCAAAAATCTCAGGAGTTCAACTTTAACACTATACATCACCCTGCATGGATGTATGAAAATTCCAAAATATTATTTCAAGAACCAAATTTTAATGAAAAATGGAAACTGTGAAAAAGAAGCACAAGATATTAATGATTACCAACCTAAAATATAATTGAATATAAAACTGATAATAATATCAGAATACTGTTACGTGTTTAGCCCTCTGCTGCAGAATAACTCTAGGAAAGAATACATTATGTTTGGGATGAACTGTTTCATAAAGTAGAAGAAAAAAGCATATACTGTTCACAACAATGAAGAAACTTGTTAATGAACTTGTTTCAAGATTTGATATGCCCTTGAAAGTTCACTTAGATCAGGGATGGAACTTTGAATTTGACTTGTTTATGGAACTGTGTAACACCATTAGGATCATTGTTTCATTTATCATCTGATAGCACAGTAGACAGACAAATGCACATGTGGATGAAAATAAGAAATATCAGTGATAAGATATCATAGAACAGTAAAGTAAGCTAAGACAACAATCCATCACCACTGATATTTAGAAAAGTGCCATTGGAACTTAAGTACTCTCATCCAGAGAACAGCCTCTCAAACGTGTTACACATAATACGCAGAGTGCTTAAGACAACTATTAATGTTATCGATAATTTTAACCATGAGAAACTGAAATCAGTTGGTAATAAAATGGAAAACTGCTATGATATTAACCCTTATAAGACTGAATTCCACTGAGATGATATGGTCTGATTGTGCAATCTCCACTTTAAGAAATGACAAACTCCAAAGTTAAGCAGGTGATTCTATGGACCACACGTTGTAATGAAGATAATTATGTAGTTTACATTGTCAATAAAAAATAGGCAATCCAAGATAAAGGTAATCCATGGTAAACGTCTCTTAAAGTACACTGGTTAGAGACTGGCCAGCTGAGTAGCCTAGAAAGGAATTTGTCAGTGGAAACTGAATCTGCTAAGGAGTCCAGGGTTACTGCCAAGACCATTTTTAGAAGATTAATGAGGATAGAGCTGCCAATGGTTTAATTTTACAACCTATCTTGGAAGAACAGCAGAGGACTGCTAATGATGACAAGAGACCATTCAATCTGTATGCCATAGCCCTGAAAAGGTAAAATTAAGACAAAGATTGGGTGAATGAACAGTTTAGTATGCTGTTTTATCATAATATTAAAATTTTGTGGTACTTCATAATCCAGGAGGGGAAACAATACTGTTAGCTACATTTTTAGTTATTAGTTATAAGGCATATGAAGTTAAGGTCTACTAAATTCAACCAAGGTCTATATAGTCATAAATATATATAAGCAGTTAGTAGTGAGTTGTTCTGTTTTCAGTTGGTAATGTGCCAATTAGTCAGTGAAGTAAATGAACTGAACTTAGCAATCTCACATGTTCAGTTACTCAATCAAATATACAAGTAGTTTATCTGTACAGTAGTCACAGTACCATTAGTGTGATATTTTCATTAAAACAAATAAAACTGGGTACAATCCCATAAGTTAGGGAGCAAATACAGTACTTTATCATCATTATCTGGACTGAACTTCGCCTTATTTTTACCAAATAATTTGAAAAAACTAGCCCATTAAAAAAAACAATATTAGAACAGAATTAAACAGATCAACAGAAGGGTACTGACAAGAATTTGCAGTTATAACAGACTGACAGAAAATATTAACAGAGTGAGTTAAGTATTGACAAAATTTAACAATTTAAATGGTTTAGTTGCAGGGGTTAACAACTTGCACAGTTTGATGGCCAAGTATTGGCAATAATTAACAATTTAAATAGTTTGATAAACAAGTATTGATGACATAAACAGACTTATGGTAATTTAAACAGGTAGAAGAATGTTTTTAAAAAACAAAATAATAGGAATGGGCTCACTAAAAAATGAGGAAACAATGTAGGAATGGGCATAGTGTAATAAAATTTACTCTGTAAAACCTCACAGGAAGTGCATCCAACTGCCAGCCCATGGTTTAGGTGGACTAAACTTACCAAGCATACTTATGCTTATCATACAGTGACTAAAGGTTCCTGTACTGCCTCCAATACATGTACTGTAAACCCTGTTTGTACACAAGAATAATTAGATATTTGTGAAAACCCATAACTTGTTTTTTCTTCTTTATAGCATGTCTCTTTTGCAATTGCATGAGAAGGCAATAGAATTTCATATATTAGATATATAGAAAGATAAAATACTTAAGTAAAAAATCCTAAGAGGTGTCCAGGAACATTTTCAGTATGATTTATGAGCTATAATAAATAAATATTCTGAAACCTGTTTAATTTTGATGTCAACTTCAAAGGAGACCCAGTTCAATCTGCACTTTGATCAACATGCATTACTGGGTTATACCAGTTTTGAAGAATTCCACTCATGATCAGTAAGTCTCAACACAAGTTAACAATAGAAAGAGATAAGCTAGACCTCTGTCATACTAAAAGTATCAAACTTTTCAAATATTGCTCACTAGTTATCACTGCAAGTTAGTATATTCCACATAATGTTAAACTAGTTAATATACTTTAATTTAAAATATTCTTTGCAAAAAACTTCAATGAAAACAAATATGAAAGGTCAAGAACTTTAATTTCCATCACAAGTTATACTTCATAACAACACTGTTGATAAATATTTTATTACTATTATACCAGACTTTTAATTATAACTTTTCAATAAGTCACACAAGAATTTCTGCTAAAACAAATGAACACAACTCATTAGAAGAGAAATACAAAGAAGAGTTTTAAATTGGTACTTGGCTAAATTAAAATAAACTCAAACTAACATTTCATAAAAAGCATGACAAAAATGAATTTGTTTACCTTATTGTTACACAACCATATAAGCCACTAAAAACGTTTAAAATGAGTGAAAATCAATTCAATGTTTTGATAAAGCATTAATATGGAAAATTAAATTTCCTTTAAAAAACCAACATGGTTATTGTTGGTTTGTCTTCCATATTAATGCAGCAATGTTATAAAGTTTACTACTTTTCAAGGTAAAACTGGTTTTACGAGACCAATTCAGGTAGTACATTCGTTTATTATTTCATTTAGTGAAGTTCATTGGCAATAAAATGCTTCAAAATATAATAACAACACATATTTAAAAACAGCATTAAATTCTCTTCCAGATTTTTAGAAAACACATAACAAATGGAATGGAAAAGCTGCCAATAAAGATCAAGAGATCTTTGATAAATTTTAAATTCAAAATAAATATGGATGTTGGAATGGCTCAATCTATTAAACACTAATAATGCATAACATTTCACAAAGACCAATAATTTAGAGTAGGATTCTGAACATCTGCAGAAAAACTCTCACACTTATTCCAAGATATCTTATATACCAGAGGAGTTTAATTTTAACTGGATTTCTCAAGTATCAGAACTTGTTTCTTTCAGAATCATTCCTTTCTTAGCAAGTTTGGCTTTCTAGAAGAAAAAAAAAAAAAAAGATGACAAATTTTTAATTTCTTACTAACATTTTTTTGTTGTTGAAATGTTCATACTTCACAAAATTCAAACACAGGTAGTATATGACTTTTCATATAATAAAAAATGTTTTAGCACTGAACATCAATATTTTATAACTTAATCAGTTAAGATACAAAGTACATGAGCTACATAGTGAATTTGACAAATTACAGTGTTCAGTAGTTAAGGTACAACAAAATATGCAAACCCCAAAGAAAACTTGACAAATCATAATGTTGATTAATTAAGATACTAAATAAATAAAAAACCTAACAAATGTAACAAATCCTAATGTTGATCATTTAAAATGCAAAATAAATAATTCACATTGTGAATTTCACAAATAGTATTGATCAAGTAACATACAAAATGCACAAGCCAGTTTAGCGAGTTTCAGAAGTTCCACTCTTGATCAATTTAAATAGAAGATACAGAAGCTAGCTAGTGAACATGAGAAATTTACAGAGCTGATAGATTAATGCAGAAAGTAGATAACATTTCAAAATAAGGCATGTAGTTAACTTGTTGAATTCTATGATATTCATCAATCAAGTCAGAGAATGTAGATCTTTTAAAGATGTTACCCAGTGAACTTGAAAAATCAGTGTTGGTTAATTAAAGATGTATGTGTTTTAAACACAAGCTATGCAATGAACTTGAAAATTCTGGTGTTCACAACTTAAGATACAAAGAAAAAATATGTTTTAAACACTACTAACCAAACCAGTTGGAGAATGTTTCATTTTGTTTACTTTAGCTTTTCTTTCTTCTTTCATTTCTTTTACTTTTTGTCTTGCCTGTTTCAGTCTGTTGAAAAGAAAGAAGGTTAAATCTTTTGTCTACTCAATTTGATTATTACTGCAAGTTTTCAAAATAGAACTGAAATAATCATATTTTAAATACAGATGCTATTCTGTTTTATGTCAAGCTTCTTCATATTGAATAACATAATCTAATAATTACCAGAAAAAGCAAAGAAAAAATTTTGAATAATATACATTTATCTGCAACTATCTGCCGAAAGGTACGTGGGATCACTTGTCCTTGTGAACATGAAAATTCACTCACTCTAGTTTTGCTTTATGCTGCATTTCTTTCTTCCAGATGTCTTTAAAGTCTCCAGTGAATGGAACCCATGGCTGAAAAAATTCTTTTGGCCATTCAGCAGAATTTTTTGATTTTGGTTGCCATTTAAAGAAGTTCTTCAACTCTGTGAATCTTCAGAGAAATTAAAATACATCATCAAACTACAAAGTATTATAATAAAAATAAGTAACTCAATTTATAACCTCAACTGTACTTGATGCATGAGTTAAACATGCAGGAAAAAAAAGAAAAGAATTACAGGGTACAGGGATAGGCATCCACAATTTTGAACTATTAACCAAACAGAGAGAATCCAGCCACTAAAACCAAGTGCCACAAGGACTTCATATAGCTCTTTTAAAGTGAATACTGTTATTGATTATCACTTTTATATTCTACCCACAGCTGAAATTAGAAGGCATATTTAACTGCATTAAGCCTTGAACCCTGAATCCCTCACTCCACCAATGAAAAGGCCAGGTATAGCTCAACACTCAAAGGATTTATACACACAAGTTATTTGGTCTTTCAAAACCTGAATGTTGAAATAATTATACTAAAACAAAGTTATGGAGATAAATTTTAATGTTCACATAACTGAACTAGCTTTTGAGCTATATCAGAGAGGTACACCAAATAACAAGAGATTTGCTGAAGATATTGATTAAGGGGTGATACTAAATCTCTTATTGTACAATGAAGTAACAAGACAGGACAGAAGGTTTAGTATGATATGCACAACTTTAAGATATTAAATACAACGGCTGTGTGTATATTTGATTTAGTAATCTGTAGCTGTATATGGATACCTTTTCTGATTTAGTTCCAGATTAGACTTACTCAAACGATATTCCAGATTACACTCACCACATGTAACATTCCTTATTATGTTGAAAACAACAAATTTACCCATGATAAACAGTGCTACTAACTTGACTGGCCATTGTCATTACAACACAGGTAGGACCATAACACCTCTAGATATCATCTCAATAACCATTGAAGGAAAATTTTTGTTGTCTTTCAAAACTTGTAGTGCATACTAAAGTGATTTACACACATTTTGAAAAAAAAAGTTTTACAAGAAAATGACCTTCACACTCCAGATATATAAAAAAAGAATATGTTTCTTTCAACCAAAGTTTTGCCTTTGTGGCTTCCTCAATATATTTGTTGTTGATGACAGTTTTGGTTTGCATTTATTTATTTTGTTACTACAGTATTAACATGCCCAATTGTTTGATATTAGAATATCCATTAAATTATAATTTGACTGACATGCATCATGCACTTGATATTAAATGATAAACGTATACTTATAAACAAAGTTTATACATAATACTTAAATAATAAAACTGTAAATTCTGAAGTTTGTAACCAAGCTAGAGAAAACAATGAAAATCTCCTCATCAACAGATAACATTAGGAAATTTTATTTTCAATTAAAATGTGACAATAAAATAATCATGTTAAACAACACAGTATCTTAACAATTTAAATGCTGCAGAACCTTGATAATTTTGAATACTGTAGTACCACAATCATAAAGTGACAAAATGCAATGTGCAGTATTACAGTAATCATTGTAGTGTGCTACCTCAATAACTACACTAAATATTGCTGTACGCATCTACATTAATCACCTACTTTGTTTTACAATCTTCTAGGTTCTCCTCTTGTTCTTGGTGATCTTTATATGCTAACATAAAATACCAAAATGTTTGTAAGAACTCATATTTGCTCCATAAATATGAATGCGATTCATTGTCATTATAAGAGTATAATTTAAATAAAGCTGTGAAAGAAATAAAAATTAAAATGTATATTTAAATGTATATTAAAGTGAAGTTAGATGTTTTATTAACTGAGGTGTAGGTAAATTAATTTTTTGTACTTTTATATTTTAAGATACTTCTTACTTATACATTAACTTTTTAATGTATAAAATTATATTAATTCAACGAAAAAGGTAAAAAGCATCTACCTTACTTAAGACTTTCTATTTTTGTTCTTAGTGACTGAAGATAAAAATATTAATATTCCTTTTATCGTCTTTTAAACATTTTGATTAATTGTGTTGTTCAGAGACAGAATAGTTAATTTAGACTAATTAGCTTAGTTTTTACAATTAAATATATATATATATGTAACATGCACACATATATATATCTGTTGTTGATTGTTTGGTTTGGTTTGTATTTATTTATTTATTTTGTTATGACAGTGTCAAGCTATGATTAGCAGGCTTAATGACCACTTTTATACATCAAAGGTGTAACCTTCTCTTTATTACACTGGAAACTTGGTGTCAAAAGTTGAATACTTAATCATAATAAGTAGAGAAATAAACTAAACATTAATAAGTAAACAACATTAAAAATTGTAGTGGATGTTGACTCGTTGCCACCTTGTAGTCATTGATTCAAAATTAGAGATAGTGCCATGCACTTTGGACAGTGCACCAAGAAACATGCTCTGAAAGGACTCCATAATTGGAGGGAGGACAGCCTGTGCCCTGGCCTCATGAAAACAGTCTCCTCTAGCTCATAACCATAATAACAGTTTTACAACACAAGACCAAATCTTTATGTTCAGACAATAATATGCATATGCAGAAAAAATAAACCTGCATAGTTAATCTGACAAAAAATGAACAAATTACCTGTTTAAGATTAAGGAGTCAAATATCTAACATAACTTTTACCTTTTTTCAAAAATTCACTCATGCGAACTTTGAAAGGTTGTTGTTGTTCTTCACTAGAAGAGTCCAAAACCTTCTGCATCTTTTGTTCACAGCCTAGTTTTATATGAAAAGTGCTTACAAAAGGAAATTTGGATGCATCTGAAACTTTTTTAAATCAAACACGTACATGTAAACCTGTTTTTTTCTCGATATCAGCAGCTTTAATCTAGTTTTTAAGGAAACTTTTTTTACTTGCAAAATGTATCTAATAGTAACAATGGTAATGAGGGTGATAACAATTCTAAGAATGCACAAGTAAAACCAAGTAAGAATACATAATATGTGAAATACACTACCTTTGCCATATTCAGTGCCGACAACCCCTTTCACCCAATATCTGAGATTACCAGACTGAGACACAACAGTCACAGTTGTGACTGAGATGATATTTATATTAACAGTTTAATGATTATAATTGATGTGGTTGGAGCTATAATACACAATAAAAGTCATAATTATCAATTTTATTTAACAGTACTTAACCTTTTTGCTACAGGTCACAGGTCATGTTTGTTGACGTACAATATTTTATTGAAGTATTATTTTAAGAATTTAAGTCAGTAAGTTTGGAATCAAATTATATATTATAATTCAAACCTTTATATTATATACGAGTTAATTTCTTAATTTAGAAGTAAATATTAAAAGAAAATGCCTAAATGTAGATTTTAATGAGTCATGTGGTACGTTGAATGCAGCACTGTTAAAATTAGATAATTGTGACATCAAAATACTATAAACTAGGAACTCAAATTAGCAAAAATGGCAAGCTAAAATGTAAAATAAGAACTTCACATCTTTTTATTTTGCTGAGATATGGCTTATGTGCTGAATCAAACAGAGTGGCCCTGTTCACCTCTTTCTAGTTTTGGAAATGGTCCCTTATATACTCTTCCAACATTATATGACACAAAAATAAGTGATCAACAGTTTAAAATGTCCCTCTAATGGTTTTCTTAGTCATTTAAATCTGGTTAATATGTTCTTTTCAAGAAAGTAGGTTGTGTCTTTAGCCTGCTTGAAATTTCATACTTTTTTCAAACCTAAATACAGTTTAATTACTAAGCTTAATAAATTATAGTGGAATTCTGTGTTATTAATATAGTTATTTATGAGTTTTTAAATTATTTAACTGTATAAATAAAACCTAAACAAATAATTGTTTGATATTCTCCATGTATGAAATTTTAAAAGGCTTAGCAGCCTATGATCATTAGCAACCAATTTCAATGGTCATAGCAAGAAGAGATAATTGTTTGCTTTACTTCTTGATGTATTGTTTTATATTTTAAGAAAAATAAATTTAATAATTTATTTCTCAACAGTAAATCTATATACATATAAAATGTATTGTAATTGAAAAGTGACTATATTACAAAATACTAGTCCACTAAGACACAGCCAAGACAGAGAAGACTAAAAGTCAGTTTTATATTATTGGATATATATCATTACACAACTTGTGTCAATTCAAGTTATAAAAGAAAAATATATATTGTTATGAGACTTAAGCTACTTAGAATAAACATTTGTATTTTCGTGTTTTAATATGCAGTTATTTTATCATGAAAAAACTATAATTTATATTTCCTAATTTTTATAATGGTTACAAGGTTGGTCAAGTAACAAATCCCACATAGTTAGGGTACAGAAAATAACATAATATCTTATTGAAACTAAATGTCTGGAATGTATTCAGGAGGTTTTAGAGATTACACAAATAATATTTGAGAATTTTGAGATGAATAACAGTTTTTTTTTAATTATAATATGAAATCATTTTGCAGTTAGACTAGTTACAAAGCAGACTTGATATTTTCATAAACAAATCTTTAGTAAATATATTTTATTAAGAAATTTGATTTTTTGTGTACAACAAATATCAAATTTTGTGAAGATGCACATGTTGTATCAAAAAATTATAGCACAAATACTTAATGTGGGCAAATATGTAAACTAACTCATCTATATTATACTAAACGTGTTGGAAAAAGATTAACAATGATAATGCAGGAGATAAGAACAACACAATAACATGACCTTATATAATAGTAATTAATAGTTATAAATTGTTATATGTGATAGCATATAACAATAAAACAACATGACCTTATAACAATAAATCTTCTTTTATGTAGGTTCTATGAACTTCAAGTAATCAGCAAAAAGATAAAGACAGTCTGTGTTCTTGTTGTTTATAGATTGATTCTCAATAAGCTTAGCTAGATACTGTAAATAAACAAATATAGTTAAAACTATGTAGGTGACGAAAACTAAATAATTGGTTGAAATATCACTATGTCTCTTTTATATTTTTATTTAAAAAAGGACGATGTTTTGAGTTAGCACTCTTCATCAGATCTGACAAAGAGTATTTGCTCAAAATGTCATCCTTCTTTAAATAACAATGTAAGAGACTTAGTACTTGTTCAACCTATTACTTAATTTACTTACTTTAAATAAACAAGTTCATTACTGGAATTCTGATTTTTGTTACTGTGTATATAGATTTTCTTGGGAAATGTATCACTAATTATTGTGTCATTAAATAATTTTTATAAAGTCATAAACCATAAATCCTTGGGAAAAGAAAATCAACACAAAAAAACACCAGATATTTTCAACAATGAAAAGATTCTGTAAACACTGAATTCCTGAATAAATTCATTGAGCTTGTATTTTTGGGTTCAAGCAAACATTTCTAGTCACAAAAGCATTTTGAAAATTACCAGCCAATTCTTCTTTTTCATATAACTTTAAACACTTACTAGCACATATTACTGAATAATTTTACAGGAGCAAAATTTAAAAGCAACCAAGTCAAGAATTCAGCTGTAATGTTGACTATACAATTTGGCTAAAAGGCATGAATTTTAACTGGTTTATTACAATTAATCCAAATATTATTATAACCAACTTGATATCTGGGTTTTCAATTTCTGTATATCTGATGACAAGTCCTCAAAGTTGACATTTCCAGCCCTTTCAACATCACTGGGTTCAGGAAGAGGAAATGTGGCTTTGTCAGCTCCTACATCCTAAAAACACAAAATTATTAAAAAATATTAACTGTAATATTAAATGTGTTATCAAACAAAAGTCCCAAATTATTAAAATACAATTTAAATTTATAAATCTAGAGAATAACATTTTTTAATTTAACCAATGGAATACTTCAGCAATTATTTTATTTAGAGAAAAGTTTAAAAAAAATTACTGAAGCCCTGAAATGATCACATAATTTTTATGGAAGATGAAAAATATAATCTTCAAAAAGAAACACAAAAGGCAAAATTTGAGACAGATTGCTAACACATTTATTCCAGGTAGTTCTGCATGACATGTGTGAAACTTTGCACATTCACTGCTGAACATCCAAAGTCTGCAAAGTCAAAGTCCACGCTCACAAGTTGAAGTTTAACGTTACTCAACATCAATAATGAGCATGTCCCCTGTGAGCATCAATAACTGCTTGGCATCTCCTGCTCATGGAAGCGGTGAGATGACGAATCACATCCTGTAGAATGGCTGTCCACTCAGCTTGCAAAGCTGCTGCAAGCTGAGGTAGAGTCCACGGTTGAGGTTGTTGCTGTTGCAGACGTCGGTCCAACTTATCCCAAAGATGTTTGATGGGGTTTAAATCTGGTGATCTGGAGGGTAAGGGAAGAACACTGATGTTGTGGTGTCTCAAGAAGACAGTGGTGAGTTGGGCTGTGTGAGGACGGGTGTTGTCATGTTGAAAAACGTCATTGACGTTCACCATGATGGGTTGCACATGGGGCCTAAGAATCTCGTCGACGGTTGCATACGGTCTGATCGAAAATCCTACACAGCCCTGGTACGGTTGAAGCAGTAGACGTCATAGTGGAGATCCTATCCCAAAGGTGACATTACTGGATGTAGCGATCTTGTGCAGGCATGGTCACACGAGGTCTGCCAGATCGTGGATGGTCACAAGTTGATCCATGTTGTTGATGGCAATTCCATAGCTTTGTAATGGTGCTTGAGTGGACATTCACAGCTCTGGCAACATCTGATTAAGATTTGCCTGCTTCCAAGCAACCAACAGAGTTGTTGCATTGTGCTTCAGTCAGTCTTGGTGTAACTGTATTGCGTGTCGGTGGCTTAACACTGAGCTATGGAAACCCGTAACTTTTATAGGGAGTTCACACATGTTGCACTTGCAAAACAAGCAGATCTCTCAAACAAATTTATTGGACACGAATGTGTTTTGGTGAAAAATCCGATGTTTTCCTTCGTTTTCAAAGTGCACAACTTTTATTGTCATTTTGGTCTGACAATCAGTGCCTTAACACGTGCAACATCATATACTCTGAGCTTGTAACATTATTACATATATTTCTCTTTAAAATAACAAAAATATCCCTTTTGCATTTCTTTTTTTGAAGTGTATATAATTTTCAAATGCTACAAAGTTTCTATTAAATATTTATTAATTAAAGTATAGCCTGATAAATAGGTAGCAGTCTGTCATTCTTGTACTTTAATTATCACACATAAAATAAAAGTGATTTATCAAAGTTTTAAATAATCAATCTGTCTCCAGATTAATAAAACTGCAAGAATAATACTTTCTATACCTCCAAATTAATTCCCAGTTCTTTATCATGTTCAGAAACAGCAAACTGACAGATTTGTTGAAGTATTTCAACACTACATATGTACTTTTAGGTTTCAAAACTACTTACACAAAATGTGTTTGTTGTCAGACTTGCACTGCTACACACATACTATCAGATTTTCACAAATACAACATAAGGATGCATGCTGACAGACTTGCAAAAACTAATACATAAAGTACATATAGTTAGGCTTGCACAACTATGTGCATAAAGTAAGTGCATGTTGACATACACGAACAGCTACACATACAATGTAAGTATACACTGATTTGATTTAGGGCAGACAGGCCTCTGGTGGTTCCAGCTGGGGGCAGGAAAAGTAAAGAAAGTACACATAGCATTTAGTTGAAATGGTGGTAAATGCCTATTGTATAAACACAAGTATGGAGAACAAAGTTATTTCAAAAACTATCTGCCTTTTGGAATATAATTCAATGCCTAAACAAGAAAACAGAAAACATTTGCAATATGACATTCAATGAAATCACTTCTTAATGATGAGGAACCCACTTGAAAAAAAAATGTAGGTGAAAACGTTGTTCTCTGCTTATCAATGCCAAAAGGCTTATGAAAAACATAATAAACAGTACAAATCTATAAAACAAATCAAAATTCAGCTATTACTGAATACAGCATACACTGGGAAACAACTAGAATTATCACACAAACAAATTTTAGAAGACAAAAAAAAAGAATCCTTTAACTTCAACACAACAAACCTTTCACTTCATGTTGAGTCAACCAATAGTAGCCACAGGCTACTTACCTCTAATCTGGAAACTGTGAAGTCTCTATACCAGTAAAATACAAAGATAAACCAATTAATCTTAACATTCTCTCCACAAACTACCAGAATACTACAAAAACTGAAGACACCTTACATCCACTGACCCGAAGACAAAAGATGGAAGATTTTTGAAACATCATCTTCTACACTTGTGTTTCTACAACAGGCAGTTGCCATCCATTCAAATAAGTTTCATCATAAATACTCTGCTTAAACAATCTATAAAATCAATTATGAACAGCTTATTAAGAATTTTTATTTTGCTTCAAACTCTTAACTGAAATTTCTAAGTCCCAAAAGAAAAATAGGCAATTATCAATACTTTAGTTAATCACAACCATAAGTAATTTTTGGAATTCATGACCCACCTGTGATGTTAAACTGCAAAGGTTTGTCTCTCACTAAGAGAGCATTGGAATATCATGTAAAACAATCCTAAGTAAGCATTACAATAATCTAGGTAAGTATCTTTAATTAAAAGTATACTGTTATGGCCATTTCAAAAGCCTATAATAAAATCCCATTCTCAAAACATCTATAAATAAAGGATATGACAATTTAAGCTCATAACTGATCTAAATATCACACTCTTAGAATTGCTTTCACAAGTTTAAGTTGAAATCCTGTTTCCAGACCAAGTACAAGGGGAATGGCAACTGAGGTTGGTCTTCAACTATCATAGTTATACTCCTACAAGCTTATGATGAAATCCTGTTCCAACATTTAGTAGATGTAGATATTATGAAAATTTGGGATGGTATATGCTCTCAGGATTATGTTGTTAGGAATACTTTTTACAAACTTATAATAAAATTCTTTTTCCACACCAAGTGGCTGCGACAATGTGGCCTGTTATCTTCTCCTATTAGACTCCAAGTATTTTTCATGTTTATAATGAAATTCTGATTGCACATGAAGAATAAACTGAGTTATGACAACCTGTGACTGTATATGCTTAACATATTACATTACGACTACGTTTCACAATTTGTCATGAAATGTAGTTCCAACAAGTTTAAGTAGAAGCTATAACAATCTGGGTAGTTATCACTTCTTGATGATGAGGAATCCACTTGAAATAAAAATGTAGGTTAAAACGTTGTCCTCTGCTAACCAGTAAAAGTGTTAATACTCATATTAGATTTTCTGAGATACATGGGTAGTTATTAGTTGTAAAAATTACACTCTTACATTTATCTTTTGCCAGTTTATGATAAAATACAGTTTCCATTCAAACTACAAAAATATTTTATGATTTTATTTTCTGGCCTGATTACTATTTTAAAGACTACACTCCTATAAGTTTATGACAAAATCCTTTTCTGTCACCAAGTGCAAATAGAAATTACGACAATCAGGAATTGTATTTGCTCCAAAGATTAGTGTGTTAGGGATATGTTTGACATGTTTGTAATAAAATTATTTTTCTACAGTAAGTATAAATACAAGCTACAACAATGTGGAACCAGTGTTTGCTGTACAGGTTGGTTTATTTTTCACATTATGATGAAATCCTGTTTACATACATAAAACAAGCAAAGGTTATAACAAGTTTGAATATTATCTGCTCTACAGATTACCCTGTTAAAGCATTGTTTCAAAAGTTTGTGATGAAATCCTATTTCAACAAGTAAAAAGTATATATTATACAGTATGACTTTGTGCATACTCCAGAGATTACATTCTGAGAACTATATTTCAGAAGTTTAAGGTGAAATCCTGTTCTCAGATTAAGTAAAAGGAAATACTAGTGACAATATAGGGTGGTATTTGCTCAAACGATTACTGTATTAGGAGTATGTTTCAGAAGTTTATGATAAAATCTTGTTCCCACAACAAATATGCTAAGAGAACTGAGAATCTGGGTTGGTATCTGATCTATGCTATATTCTGTTGAGGCTATATTTTACACCTTTATGGTAAATGTTGTTCTAATACAAAGTAAAACTGAAGGTTATGATAATTTCCACTGGTAAATGCTCCAAAGACAATACTTCCAGGACTACATTTCACACGTTTAGAAAATACTATGTGAAATACAAGTAGAGGCTATGACAATGCAATCTGGTGTCTAATTTAAACATTACACTCTGAGGGTTATACTTAACATATTTACGAATAAATCCAGTGACAACAACAACAAAAAGTAGAGGCTATAACAGCCTACCTTGATATCTAAAGATTAATTTGTTAGGGCGATGTGTCACAAGTATATGGCATGCCTATTACAAGCAGAAGTTATGAAAATTTTATACAGGTATGAAAGAGTATCATTTTGAAGTTATATTTCGTAAGTTAAAGATAAAATTATGTTTCCACATTAAAAATAAGTTAAAAAAACAGTTTACACTCTAAACATTCTGTTAACCTTCTTGCTGCAGGCTCAGACAATATGACCAACCTTGTAACCCTAAAGTTACAAAAATAATTTATGTACTATAACTTTTAATATGTTTTATATATCTTTACTACATTTTGCAATTTTCAATAAACATTACAAGTCTTCTTGAACAAAAGATGTGATGGTTTCATTAAATATTCTTGCTAAAAATTTATCCATGAAAATTTGAAATCAAAAGTGTTGACTGCTCCAAGTTCAAATTGATTTTCTTGTTAAGATTTAAAATTCTTTTCTTCATCTAAAAACTGTCAAATTTCACTTGTATAATCTCTAAAATCTCAAAAATAAATAAATATCAAATGTATTTTTCCAGCAACATACTATACTTTACCCATTATTTTTTCTACCCTTACTCGAAACACATTTATTTGATTTGATTGATCTTGTAACTACCATAAAAAATAAATATATGTAAATTACTTTTTCTTTCTCAAATGAGTGCAAATTGTATTATGAAACACCAGCTGTTTAACCTTGTTTATCCTGTACAACTTAATGCTTATGAAAGTATACATCTGTTTATACTTATTGTTTTATTGCCTTTTGAACCATGCCTAACTAATAATCCTGCAAAGTTGTAAATCACCTCGCAAAAGCACATCTCACATTATAGTATTACACGACTATACAGAAGTGGCTTGTGACCATACCTCATGAAATATTTTTTCATTATCTTACTTAATTCAATCTTATTTAACCTAATAAGTTTCTAATTTTTGTACATTATAATAAGTACAGTATATACATGAAAAACAAACATATTGCATACCAGTGACCTGATTTTCTTAGCTCCTGGTTGTTAATGCAATTTAAGCCTAATTTGTACACTAACAGTAGTAGTACAATAAATGCTTTTTTATTTATTTATTCCTTTAGCTATTGCCTCAGTGCATTACACAAATCATATAATTCTAAAGTGATCAAAGATTCTATACTATAACTTTTAAAATGTTTTGTATATATTCATGAATGTTTAAGCTTTTAGTAAAAAATACAAGTCTTTGGTGGACAAAAAAAACAAATTTTTAAGTTTTTAATAAAATTTTGTCCATGAATACATGGAATCAAAGTGTTAATTGCTCTGAGTGCAAAGTGACTTTCACATAAAAATTAAAATTCCATACTTTTCTTCATCTAAAAATTATTAAATTTCATAAGCATAATCATAAAGCCTCTCAAATAAATATCAAACATCCTTTTGTTTTTACTAAAACTTCATATTTCACCTGATATTTTCACTTCTCTTAATTGTATCTATTCATTCACCTTAGCTGAACTTGTAACTACCATAAAACAGATTCAAAATAATAGCAGTACTGTTTTATCCTTTTTAGAATAATAAGCATTTTTAAAAATATCTTCTTTAGAATTAGCCCTTTCAGAATGGGTTTAAAGTTCATGTCATCATGTTTGTTCATTTACATTCAAAATTTTATGAATTTATGTTTATAAGTTTGGAATCACATTCCATATTATAATTCAAATTTTAATATTATATATGAATTAATTTCTTAATTTAAAAGTAAATATTAAAGGAACACACCTAAATGTAGATTTCAATGAGTCACAGGGTACACTGGATGCAGCACTGGTTAAAATGAGATATTTATGGTGTCAAATTACTAAATCCAGAGTTTTGTAGGAATTAAGAACTCATCAATATTGACAAGCTAGAATATAAAATAAGAACCTTGTATCTTTTCATTTTGCTGAGATGTGGCTTATGAACTGAATCAAACACAGTGGCCCTCTTCACCTCTTTCCAATTTTAAAAATGGTCCCTTATATACCCTTCCTACAGTATATGACATGAAAATAACCGATCACAGTTCAGAATATCCCCCTAATGGTTTCCTCAGACATTGTAATCTGTGAAAAAGCTAACACAATTCTTTCAAAAAGAGGTTTCAAGAAAGTAGGTTGTGGCTTTACTCAGCTTGAAATTTCATACTTTTTTTAAACCTAAATACAGCTTAGTTACTAAGCTTAATAAATTAGTGGAATTCTGTGTTGTCAGTATAATTATTTATGATTTTTATTATTCACCTGTATATATAAAATCTTAAAAAAATTGTTTGATATCCTTCATGTGTGAAATTTTAAAAGGTTTAGCAAAAATTGTAACTTGAAGAAATAACTGTTTGCTTTACTTTTTATTCATTATTCTATATTTTAATAAAAATAAGTTTCATAACTTATTTATAAATAGTAATAATTTATGTACATATATAATGTAAAATAATTTAAATGTTGCTGTAAAATACAAAATCCTGGTCCACTAAAACACAGCCAAGACTGGATTAGTTTTAAGTTATTGGAAATACTAACATGAGTGCAGGTGAACTATGTCAGTGCAAGTTATATAATGCTTACCAGATAAAAGCAGAAGGTCAATATCATAAAAAATAATGAATGTATAAATGGTATGAGACTTAAGCTACGTAGACTAAACGTTTGTATTTTTATGTTGTAATATGTAGTCATTCTAGCATGAAAAAACATAACTTATATTTAGTTCCTACTTTTTTTTATGATGGTTAAGAGGTCAGTCAGTTGACAGACCTCACATACAGCACAGAAAAAAACCTTAAAATGTTTTTTGTTAAGTGAAGGCAATACATCACTAACAACAACATAACTCTCATATTTTCAAAGTGCTTAATCCTGTTGTTCTAGTGTGTTTTCTGTGCAAAAGACATTCAGGAAATACAATATTACAGAAAACCAATTTTTTTCGATATTTCTATTAAGGTTATCAGTTCTTAAACTATCACACAAGACACATAATATATAACATTATACAATGTTACTACATTCAAAAATATACATATATTTCATTACCTTTTGATATTTGTGGACATATACACGGACTATATAATGGAGAAGGGTCATGGAGTTGTCCTAGAGAAAAGGACACAGTATCAACTACTTGGGTATTTCATATTCATTTTGCATCTAAAAGGTTGAGTATATTACATTAAAATTATTTTTAAACATTAAAAATTGCAAGTTATGAGAAAACTACAGTCAATATAAAGTCACAGTAGAATGACAAGTCTCAAAAATACATTTTTGCATTTAAAAGGGAGTGTGAAGGCACCACAAATATTCATAAGAACATGTTCAGATATGGAATTTAGAATTTCCAGAATGAGAATTTCCCTTATATTTAATTATACTGTTAAACAAATGAATACAGATCAACTTGGAGTCTCATACCCATCCAGAAGATCCCTGAGCTAAGATGTACCTCAGCTGTGAAAAGCTGTTAAAATCAGAAGCAAAAGCCATTTAGGTGACCCCCACCAAAGTACACAAAATAATGATAAGGATCTACATCTGGAAAAGTTACACAAGTAATGTGCATGCTAGTTGCTTTCACAATATATCTGATCAGCTGCTGCATATCTCAAATATCTGAAGAATGAAATGGGCATTCTGTCTATTCCACGAGAATATACAGGTCAAGTTGCCAGAAACTATAGATTTCTGTGCAATTGGACTGTTGAAAAGGTTCATGAAAAACCATCCTCCTCATATAATAGCCAGATAATTGAAAACAACATGGAGAAGCAATTGTGCTTCAGACATGAAAGACTTACAATGGAGTCTTTTACAATGAAAACTATGTAGTTATTGGAAAGAAAATGGCTTGACAAAGCAATATGGAATAAATGATGTGGTAAGACTAAAATCATTTTCATGTAACATACTCAAACTCTGTACTAATTCCATGAAATGTCAATTTACTTAAAGAACTTCAACACAAATATTTTTCAAAATCAAATTTTCTTATTATCGAAAATCTTTAATATTAGTAATTTCAAAGTAACTAAACTATTTATATAACACCCAGTACCAATTTTAATATTAAAAGTAAACACTCACATCTATGGTAATAAATGACAGTAGGATATGCATACTGTATATTTCTGTTATTTATTTAAATATGTGGTTTGGAAGCTATAAAACTGAATCAACATTCTTTTGAGGCTGTTATTAGAATTAAACATTACTACCTAGTTAATGCAATTTTAATTATTTCTTTACCAGTATTGGCATATAAAATAATAATGCTGTTAACGATATTAATATTAAGCTCCATTTTGTTTGAATGATCTGTTATCCTTTAATAATGCATGAGAATAATTTTCTCAACTTCAGGCAAAATTCATCAAATGTTGTTAAATAATAGTTCTTAGACTATTTATTAATGTAATAAACAATAAGTATGTTTAATGTGGCTATTCTATCATTTTAATTAGGTATAATTCATTTTAATTTTGGTTCGATATGTTTACTATGTTGAATCATACAGTGCTACTTCGTTCAACAATTAGCATTTAAATTTCAAATTTCATACCTTACTTTTAACATCTCTTAATTTTGGAAGTATTTCCAACCCAAATCCATCTGCTTGGCCACGTGCTCTATTTCCTATATGAATAATACAGAAATTATATATTTATTATTTTAATGCACCTCCTTTACAAAACATGATAACACTGTTTTAATATATGTTATTTATATCAACAAAAATAGTTTCATCACTCTTATGGAAAGGTATGAGTAAGAGCTTGTTAATAAAAATTAAATTTGTTTTCAACTGGCTGGCATTGTTACTTGTATTTTAATTTTCTGCCAGCAACCTGACAACAATGAAACAATTATTTTCCACATAGTATGAACACAACTCAGGTACTAAGAGAGGGTAACTAAGTTATTGTGTTAAATAATGTTATAACTGTTGTAACTTTGCTTTAATAGTATATACTTTGAATTAATATTTTTATTTCACAGTATAATCTAAAGTGAATTGTTAAACATTTCTTTCAAGGAAGTATTAGACAAATAAAATGGCATTTTTAAATATTCTTGTATTTTTCACTTTAAAAACTCACCTCCATTCATGTAATTCCCCAAGGTAAGTATTATGGAAAAAACTTGTTTAATTCGAGGACTAGTGATCAGAAACTGGAAAGAGGAAGAAAGATGCTTTATAAAATAGAAGCTTATATGTACTTCTGTAAAGTAACTTAAAGTATTGAATTTAAATATTTCAATTTGTGTTTTAATTATTTATAGCATTAAAAATATTTAATACAGAATACTAAATCTTCTAAATAACAGAAAATCACACTGGCCAAATGTGACAGGCATGACTAATGGAGTTTTAAATGTCACAGTTTTGTTTCAAATCTTAGTAATTTTACTTAGTGGTCTCAACCTGGTATGTTCTTTGTTTCAGAGCAGAAAACACCACTAACAGCAAGGGTGCCCAACTGATGATATAATTCACAGTGGAAATAAAAACTTTTCAGACTTTGCTTGTAATCCCTATTTAACACCATTTATTGTTAAATGTAATTTCATGTTTTTAGCACCTCTTCCTTTGTTGCATAATTACCACCTAGAATTATTTATATAGCATAAAGCAGTGTCCTGAACAAGGTTTTTTATCAGGTTGACAGCTACATGACACTTTACATTTGTTTTTGTTCTCAAAAAGAGGTTTATTCCATTCTTTTTTTTTTAAGAATTTTATTCCAAGTTAAGTTACACCAGCTTCATTACCATTTCTCCAGTAATAAGTACTCCTACTTTTTTTTGAAAATTTCGCCACTGAGTAAAGCCAATCAATTTGTAAATACAGTTTAACAGAAAAATAAAATTTAAGCTATAATCATATAATCATTAAATTGCTAGATATGAAAAATGTTGAATATTTCAAGAGAACATCAAACTTTAAATGTGTTATGAAATTGAGGTCATTAAAAGAAGTTTACTGATAATTCATGTAATTAATATGTTCAGAAGACATCTTAAATCAACAATTTTTTAGCTTAATGCACACTACATAAAGGAAAAGAAATAAGAATTAACATTTGGTTTTAACTTGAAAACGTACACCATTTAGTATAAAGTAGGGGTAAATATTGAAGATATTACAATCTGCATGAAGTTGGGTTAAGTGTTAAAATAGGTTTACACTAGCAAAGTACATCTTGTAGAAATTTTGTCAGTTGTTAAGATGAAAACTTACACTTTCAGGCATATTATCATCCAGAAAAAGGCAAGTCAAGAGTTGTGACATATATTCACCTTCAATGAACATATTCTCACATGGGAAAATGCAAGTTAAGTATTAAAACAAGATGACACAATATATCATCTTGAAGAAAGTTGGACAGATATAAAAGACTGGTTGGTGTAGGTATTTTTAACTTGTTTATTTTGTGAGTGAATATTTCATTACTTTATTTTTTTATGATAAAGTAATTAAAACAATTATTTTAACAGCAACAGTCATAAAAAGTTTGGTTGTATAACTCAGTAAGAATCACATGTGTGCATGTTTATAATTCACTGATGACAAGGTTATTGCATATCACACACAATTTATTAATGTCAAGGATACAGAGATTTTTAGAAAACTTAAGTGATATATATAGCAGCAAGCAGATAAAAAAATAGTAAAATAGAGTAAAGTGACACAAAAGACAAATTTGGTTAAATGCCAAGTTAATTGCTGTGGGAGTGAAAGACCTAACAGCTGATATATTAGAGTGAGATCAACAATTCTGTAAGAAAAAAGAAAAAAATAGTTTCATCTAAGGTTTTTTTAAAGTAATTGAACTAGCCTAAGTGGACTTTAACAGAAGGCAGATGATTCCTAGAAATAAAAAAGGAGCAGATGATTTTTGAAGTACAAGTATGGTAACTTAATTACATGGACAGTCTGGTGACAGAAACAGAGAAAAATAGTTGAGCTTGTCAACTGAATTTTTAGGCCAAAAAGGATTTTTGACAAAAATAACTATGTAGTTTGAAATATAACTGACTTCCCCAGTACAAGGAATTTCTTGCACATACATTTAACTTGCTAAGAAAATATAATTATTTTGAAAACAAACGGAATGAAATAATATTTTTTTAATTTATTGCCAACAACTCGCAGTTACCTACTACTGAAGAATCCTTAGCCCAACACACCTATATATAAACTTACATAATACATTCTAAGTACTTGACATTCATACTTACAAGAACAGGACATACACACAGGGAAAGGTAAGTCAGTTGTTAAGACAAGATTCACTCTCAAAGGGTACATCATCATCATGAAGAAGGTGAATCAAGTGGTACAACTAAGATTCACAATTGCAGGAAAAGGTACGTCAAGTGTTAAAACAAAATTCACATTTACAGGGAATAACATAATCCAGAAGGTAAATAAAGTTTCAAGACAAAGGTAAGTATTCACAGTGATATCATAATCCATGAAAAGGTTGGTCAAGTGTTAAAAAAACAAAAAGAGAGAGATTAACACTCACAGTGCATGTCATCTTCAGGTTGTTCAGCTTATTTTCAATTGATCCAATGGATTCTGCAAATGTAGCCTGAAACATAATGCAAGCCACCCTATCAGCATATACAGGAATTTGAGCTAACTCATAAAGGAATCTGAAAATAAGGAAATATGACATTTTTTAATGTACTTGTAAGATAAGAAACTACTTATTATACAAGTGTTTACATGTAAGTTCAGTAGAAACTTGGCTCCTCTTTTCAATGTAATTTTTCTACTTCAGAAATTATATTTCACATTAGTATGATATTCAAAATGTAACTGTATGTACAGTGTTAATTTAAATTTTACTCAAAGATAAAATATGAAAACACATGAGCACCTCAACTCTTTACACAGCTTGTAAAAACAGATCAATGTTAAAATCTTTTAATTACTTCAGAAAAACTGCTTACACCTCAATCTTCTCAATGTGGTTTTAAAAATGAATTAATATAAGGATCTTTTAATCACTTAAAAATGATTACTAACAAAACATTAACAACTTTTAAGTTATGTACCCATAAGTTTTACTTTTTGCAGTATCTGAAACACGAATAAGAATTTAGAAAGAAAAATATTTGTTCACGTGTTAAGATTCATATAGCTTTTACAAAAACAATATTCTGATATTAGAGTTGACAAAGGTTAAAAGAAGAAAGAGTTAGTGAAATTTATACAATTAACTCATTTATACAAAATAATAAAAAGATTATGTGCTACTTACACACATTTATTACACAAGAGGAAAAGTTAAAAAAAAATATTCACTATATCATCCAATGCATTACTTTCAGTATGTTGAACTTATTACATTATATAATAAGATTTATACTATATCTTGGAATTTAGACAGTACATCAAGATTTAACGCATAGGAAAATTTGTGATTGGTCGAACGTAGATACATAATTCTTGTTGATGTTTGATACTAAACATTTAAAATTCAACTAACATCACAATGAGATCCTACATGTACATACTTACTTGTACATTAACTATACAGTGAACCAATGTTCGTATAGACATATTATCTTTGTTTGGTTAAGTACACACCTGTACATGGAATATCTCTACTGTGGACAATGAAAAATATCAAACTGTGAATTTGAGTGTTATAAGCTATCATGTTTATCATTGAGCAATCAAGAAGCTGGAGTTATCTAAATAAACAAGTTACTTATTCATTTGTAACCACAGAAGTTTCTAGTTTGATTGTGAATTAACCACAAGAGGGCTTGGATTATTTAAATACACAAGTTACTTAGAGTTCAGGTATAAAGACAAAAATGTTTAGTTTTGTTGTTACTCAGCCACAAGGAAGTTTGAATTATCTTTAAACACACAAGTTATTTCCTCTTTTCAGGTTTATCAAACAAAATATCTGGTTTGGTTGTGACTTAGCCAACAGGAAGTTTGAATCATCTAAACTCATCAGCTGTTAAAGATTATCAAGAGAGCTGTCTGCCTTTGTTTCAAATGATTCACCAGAGGGCTTGGCTAATCTAATCAATCAAAGTACTTACTGTTCGGGTTTATCAAGAGGAATATCTGGCTTGGTTGTGACATGATTTTTGATTAGTTCTATTTCCTCTACAGATGGTCTCTGTAAAGAGAAACCAATTACTTAGTTCAGAAAAAAAAAAACTTTCATAATAAAATTGGAGTTAAAAAAAAAATTATAAAATTCCTAATTCAAATTTATTCCATGTCATTTCTCCTCACAACTGTAAAGGGCATGGAAATAATAGTAAACATGATGCTTCTTGTTGCAAAGTAAAATTAAGTACCATCTTTAGTGAGACAGGGAATAAACAAAAACTTGACAACTTTACTGTGATCAATTTAAATTCACTTTTACTGTGTTTTGGTCTTAGATTATTTTTAAAAACGAGAGTGAGTATGCTTATCAACAGACTGAGACAACTCAATAAGATAAGTTGAGAAATGTGGACTTGCTTTAAAAAATGCCAAAATTAAACAACTAAAACAAACTAAGAAAGTTTTATATAATAGGAAAACATTATAAATTATTAATGTAAGTCATTTCAATACGACATGCATCTCTAAAATATGAGATTAACTGCCAGCCTTACTGCACTAAGTAGAAGCTTTAATCTATTAATGAAATGTTTCTTACAAACATTCATTTTCAATCTTCAATTGCAAGCATCTAAAAAACTTTATAATGATTTCTACATTCCTTCATTAACAGCATGATAATGTATACTTTATCTGTTATCATTCATTAAGTTTGTTACTTTTATACTTGTTTGGAACCATTTGGACATTGATCCAATATACCTTGAATAATACGTTTTAATAGAATGTTTGAGTTCATACACTATACAACATATTTTTAGAGATAAAGTCTGAAAAAAATGCATTCAAATTTTAAAATAATGTGGGGTTCCCATTGGTTTCATAAAATCACTTTCAAGAACTTTGCAGCTCTCTTCAGGTAATTGAAAGGACTAATGAACAGTTTAATAACAAATATATATAAATGTATGTTTAAAACTTTTAATCAGATGATGTTTCTCAGTTCATTACAAATAACTAACAACATTTAATTTGGTATGAAGCTAACAAACATCCAAATGTAAACAGAATAATGAAGTAAATTTTCATAAGCAATGAAATGTCTATTATAGTACATTTTTAATTTTAAAAAATCTTTCAATTAATTTTAAACTTATCAATTATAAACTGTTGCTTTAATTTTTGTAAGAATAAATATGCTGGTCTGTCACATTGACTTGGATGAAATAATAATCAAAAGGCTGAACTGTAAAACCCATGTTTGAAGATCTCCGTAAATTTCATACATTCTAAATATAGCTTACAAAATACCAGATGATTTGGTTACACTTGGTGTCCTTTTCTATACTAGCTTCTATCAGTATTTTCATAACTTTCTTCAAATGACTAACAGCATTATTTGACTTACTTGACATGAATTGAAACAGAAAACATTCAAGATTACTTGTATTTCTGTACCTCAGCAGAAACACTTCTCTTGTAGTTTCAATATTGTCTTCACCAACATCCTTGTACTTCCAGTCAAAACTGTACACCTTTGTCTCTAATATTCTTCTTCATTCTAAGGCCTCTTAATAATTTATCAGATGTAAGACTGAACCCATTTACTGTACTCTTTCAATAACGTTTTGTCATCAAATCAAAGTTTGTAAGTGACACTGTCACTACTTTTGTGCATTTCTTCTTCATGATATGCTCAACAAGAATATTTAATACAAGATTTAGATTAATTTCTAGACATGGAACCACTGGTTAATCAACTTCATATTTTGTAAGAAATGGTACTACTTGTTTTTCGACCAACAGAAAGAATTATAGTTTCCATTTTCATCAATAGATCCTGAATTGCAAGTCTTACAGTTTTAAGATGTTGTGCTTACATTCAAAAGGGTTTTTTTGTTTTTATACCATTTACATACAATTGCTTATTTTTCCATATTTGCAAAACTCTTTCAATATGGGGGATAATTTTACAACCATCTATAATTGCAGAAGCTCTGTGAAAAAGTTATAATTTTCTTATATTTAAACTGTACTTGTCTCCTCTCACAAGTTTAGCTTTTCTTGATCATTTATATTTACACATATCAAGTGATTCCATGTTTCATGTAAATCATCATGCATCAGCTTTTCACCAACAGGAACACAGTAAACTCATATGATGCAAATGATTCCCTCTATGTGCCTCTACCAAATTATCACTTTATAGTTCAGAAAAAAATGGAAACACCAAAAGTGTGTGGGGAGGAAGTGTGAGAGAAGGGAAGTACCTGTCAAAAATACCTTTTCAGTATAAAAAAATTATAATTTCCACGACAGTACTTCCCTCCAATAAATGGAAAGAAAAGACATATCCCCACAAAGTGTCCAAAAGATATCTCCATAGATGAGAGTCAGATCTCAAGAGAGGGACTGCACCACTTCTAAGCCAAGTATACTATTCACTCATGCTGGTATGTGCAAGGTATCAGGGTGCATAATGAGGGGAGCACATCAAAGTGAAAGGAAATATGGTAAGAATTTGTTCATAATTAGAGAAAGATATTGTAACTAAATCCCACAAAGAGAAAAGTAAGTAAAGCAGGAATGCACTCCCACATGTAAAATGACTAAGGTATGGCAGATGATACTTCTTAAGTTGCCTACATCCAATCCCCCCCTCCCCTCATAGGATACCAATATCTGAATAAGGATTGTATCATTTTCACCTCAAACCCAAAAATCAAGGAACTGAGAACAACTCTGATTCTCAGGATTCAGAAGAATTAGCTCTGACCTGGCAATCAGGGAATTTAACATCCAGTATCAAAGGAATGTCTCATATGCAATCAACTATCCCAAATATGAAACAGACTGGAACCTACCAAATAGCCATAACATTCCCAAAAGGAGAGAAAACAAGGGATAATCAACAATAGAACTGGAACAATCTTATGTAACACTGATGGAGGAAATCATGGGAAGAAGGTAGCAATCGAAAACCTCTATAAGGACATTGCTGATTGGTTCAAAATAATACAAAACCAGGCCACAGGATTCCAACAACCATACAGTGGTAGGATGAAAGCTCCCAATCAAAGGAGTTAGTTGCATTTTTGATGGCTAAACTCCAGTGTAACTCATATCAGGATGCCACATCATGCAGTATTATAAAGGTTCAGCTTCTCTGGAGCCCATGTCTCATCTACATCAGCAGAACAAAACTGCACTATTCTCAATTGAATGGTTACAGAAATCTTTTAGTGGAACCCATTTAAGAGGGTGCCTTCATGGTCAGTCACCCTAGTTACTTAGAAGTGAAGAGTAGGGTAAGGACTCCCACAGTCCAATAGAAGAAAGCAGGAGGAATTATGTAGTGAAAAGTCTGAAAAGACATCATCACTGGAGACAGGACAATAGATGACCACTATTTTGAAAAGCAGATTAAACAAATTTATTCAATCAAGGGCAGCTATCCCCTTCTGCTTTATCCATGCAGTCCACTGGGGGTATGGGTCCAGAATAGGCATATTTATAAAAAAAGAACATTGCAAGGTTATTCATCTAGAGGTGATCTTGTGGAACACCTTATCTCACTGGTGAGCATTGCGAAAGCACGGAAGACAGAACAAATCAACATGGCTACAGAGTGTAGATTTTAATTGTTGAATACCTGGTCAGGCACTACTCCCTATGAAATGGAATCTAAGTACTGTAAAATGAGGCAAGGTTCCCTGAAAAAAAAAATATATAAATAGCAACTTACCCAGTCAGAATTGCATCAAAGTATGAAAAATGGTCACAGGTGGTAAATGAAAACCCAATCAAAAAGAAACTGTGATGTGGTGTAGATGAAAGGACACACACATTAGATGTAGTACTTATGCCCAAATATAGAAATTGGTTGATAAAGATACTAGGGAAAAAGTAAGGATGTTGAATCTGATGAGAAAGCATTTAAAACAAAATCCAAGAAGAAGACAATAAAAGAAGGTATGCCAAGGGGATCAAAAGCTTAACACAATAGGTGAGGGCAGAAGGAGAAAGGTGGAGTGGGCAACACAGTATGAAGCCATATGGGCAACAGAAAAATAAAGAGCATAGGCCATACATAAAAGTTAATCCCAACAGCCAATGATCAATGAGAACAAAGACCCATGGTCAAAAAATTAAGGAAGAAACCCTGTCACCTACAATACAAGAGTTCCATCTGCAAAATCTCTGACACATAGATTAACTGCATAACATTTTCTATTTATATCAATAAACACTCACTTAAGAAGAGCAAATGGAAAAGTTAAAAGAAAGCTACTTGAAGTATAAACTTAATCTCCCTGCCAAGAAATGAATAAGGGCCAAGTGTGAAGATGAACAATGTGAATGTCTGGACAGCATACCAGAAAACAAAGTGAAAAAAGAAGGGTAGGAAGTAAAGGTAGTAAAGGAAAAGGTTGAAGCTGGAGAAGTCATGGAAACCATGGTTGAGCTGTCCAACCAGAAGGACATAATACAGAATGGTAGAGATGAGGGAAATCACCCATGAAAATAAGAGGATGGGAGGAGGAACATACAGGAAACTGTGGGACCAATCCCAGTCAAAGACATCAACAACAACCCTAGCTGGAAAAGAAGGCACGTGATACCAAATTGAGGTAACTGGATGTTCAGTGATGTGGTAAAGAGATCTATGTGAGAAGAATCCCCCTGAAAGAAAAAGCCACTGGAAAACAAGAACTGAGAGACCAATCCAATGAATAGAATGTGTCAAAATCAGAAAAATTGCAGTCCAAGCAAGAGTATCTGAAACATGTAAGGATATGATAACTGTGCAAGGAGAGCAGATTTAATATGTGAAAAGAGAAGAAGCACAAACAGGTACCACCCACTGGAGCAATGCACCCCAACAAAAAGGACAAGAGAAGATAAGGAGTAGAGTGTAAAACACAACTAATAATGAAAAGAAAAAAAAAGAGCAGTGTCGCACTTCATAATAATCCAAAAAGTAAAGTCAGTCATGGAAGGAGAGAATGAATATAAAATACCAAAAATCCTAACATGGAGGAATTAAAGAAGAAATATCCCTTGACAAACCCATAATGCAAACAGAATGTCAAACAAAGGGAAACATGAAATAACGGTTGAAAGGTAGGAACAACATACGACAAAAAAAAAAAATGTCAGAAGAATTCTGCCTGAAATTAAACTAAGGTAAAATTGAAGGCCTGTAGAAGGTAAGAGTTGAAAATACTCAAAAGCAAAGAGACAAAAAGATTAGCACAGAAGATTTAAAGATAATATTTGAAAAACGTTTCCGAAAATATATAAAGAAGATCTAGCATACATTACAATAAAAATAGGGAAGATCAGGGACATGTATACCAGGGAAGCTTAATCAACTGGTATATAAGGAAAACAACAAAGAATAATTATGAACTGTAATGTAACTTAGTATGTTATGGAATTCAAATAATTACAGATAATAACACTAACAAAAACATCTTATCTTATTATGAAGAAAATTTGGTGGACAGTATGGCAAAAGATGGACAATAAAAATGAAAGTCCAGACAGTAAACAATCAAACTTCTTATGAAATAATATGGAAACTGTGTGTGGAGGAACATGAATGAAAGGCTTATAAACAAGCAAAAGAACATGGGATCTCCATTCTGGAAATAGACTACATAATGGAACAAAGAATCAAACACTTAAAATACTGAAATGGAAAAAGACTATCAAGGTTTTTGTCTACCTGAACAGGGTTATAGTCTATAGGAACAATTGTGGACAATAAGCAAAGAAAGAAGTCAACCATTTTAACATTCAATCTCCTAGAGAACAACCACTGATAAAGACCCATACTGGGTTCTTGCAAAGATAACCTGTGAGATATCTCTAATCATGGGCACAACCATTGAAATAATATCAATAGCTTCAGAATGTGACTGGAATACACTAGGATAAGTGGAGAAAAATCTAAAACTTCAGAAAAACTGAAAGTTATAATAAATACAGACCACTTTGTCAACATACTAAATATGAAGATAAAACAGTAAAGACTGACAGAAAAAAAAATGTCCAAGTACAAGCACTGTCAAACAAGGTGATAATTTGGAAGAGGCACAAAGAGGGAATTGTATGCATCACCCAAGTGTACCATGGCTCTTATTGTTGGAAAGGTAGTGTATGATGATTTACATGAGATACATGATGGAATCACTTGATTCCAGCAGGGAGAAGCAGAAGGCTTGTGACATGCATAAATAAAAAAGTTTGCATATAATGGGGCAACAATGAAAAAAATAGTTAATCTTGTGAGGAAAGGGAATTACCAATTGGAAATGTATTTCCAGTAGATGAAAATTATAAAATGCTGCAAATGTAAAAGTTTATAAAACAATCTTCCTTACTGAGAGAACTTTGCAAATATGGAAAAATAAAAAAGTATGTACAAGTACTTTATCAAAAATTGCTGATTTGGTAAATGTTGTAAAGTCCTCCCATCTAGCTGAGGTATGTTTAAAAAGAGCAAAACATCCAAGACATCCTACTTCATAGTCACTGGTCCAGCATCAGCATCCAATACACAATATGTAATCCATAAGACTCTGTCTTGATGAACTTGCACTTGAAGCCTTTTTACATTTGTTCCTGTACAGTTTAAATTTAATGTGTGCTGGTTTACCCATCAAGAGCTGTATATATATATATTTTATAACACAGCACCAATATGAAACTGCATTACAAAAGACATCTGATCCTGCAGTCATAAGTAAATATAATCATTTATCTAGAGATTTCTTGTTCCAGCTTTCATTAGAAAGCAAGACAAACTCATCAGTTGCAAGGGAAAAGATTTACACATATATTTATTAAGGTGATGCAGATACATGGAATTTACAATGCATTTAAATTTTTTAAACCAGGTACATTTATCTCTCATACTCAATGTTGTCAAAGAATGTAGGTCCAAGAAGAGAAGAGGTTAGATCACATCAATATATATGCCTACTAATAAATGGTCTAATATACTCAGGAGACAACTAGAATATGAGATCTATCCACATTTAATTAACTTTATGAAAATAAGCATAAATAAAAGTCTCAATCTTTAAGTTCCTTTTAATATTCCTCAGCAAAATTAATAGTTTCAATTTAACTATGTGAACAATCTGTATTATTATTTTCTGGCAGTTTTTATCAACTTGATCTAATTCATAATACTTCTTAATGGAGTAAAGTATAACACTGGAAGATAGAATGGGCAGGAAGCACATTCTTTTATCTCATTGCTGAGTTGAAGATACTTAATAATGCTTGAAACTGCTGACCCCTGTTCAGGTTGCATCTTCTGTTATCTCTTTTAACTATAAAATTAAAACAGTTGTTGCAATAACTAGAACCAAAATTTACATATTTAATATAATTTCAAGCTACAATCTTGAAATAAGTACCAACATGATCAAAATTTTGTGAGGAATATTGGTAGCTCTTTCCATGAAGAGAAAAAACATGAAAACATGAGAGTCTAATGCTTTATTGAAATAGGAAAAGATTAAATGACTGGAGGTGATATTTAATAATTCAAAATGTTAGAGAAATATGGACAGATAAGACTAACAGGTTTACTTGTCTGAACCAAAGGAAATTTAAGTCACAAATAAATAATACAAGCTGAGCATCTGAAACACTTAGGAGAATAGCCAATGCTTACTCTCTTGAGAATATTTTTCTAAAGATCAGAAGACACATTTTTTAACAGCAGAAGATCATCAAAAACCTTTTTGGGTCATTGTTCTTTTTTGTTTGAAGAATTACCAGTAAGATCAAAACACAGCCTTGTAAAGATTACAAATAAGGATTACATAGCTATTTATATTTAGTATTTTGCAAAATATTTCAAGGTTTATGTTGTAGTGTCATAGGTCAGAACTGTCATACGTACCACTTCATAAACTGCTTGCAGTGTGTCTACATCCACAACTGAGGTATCAAAGTTATAGACAGCTGTAACATAAGACATTCCTATTTTATTATGTCAACTGCTTTCACTTAAAACCAAAAATCATAACATTTTTTTTATATTACTTTGTCCACAAGGCTACTACACAATAATGTTCTTTATTTTTTGTCCAAATGGTTACCACACATTCAGGGTTTTTATATTTTCTGCCCACAAGAATAATCACACAATAATGATGTTTATACTTGTTATCTACAAGATTTTCACCCAATCACAAAAGCATTGTCTTTATTTTCACTCACATAAAGGGTTATCACACCCATGATATTTGTATTCATCTAGCAAAAGGTTACCACTCAACTCCAGATCATGGTATTCAAATGTCTAAAATGTTAATACTCCATTCATCACCTTTGCAACAAGCTAAAGTGTTTGTACCTGATCATCTAAAAGGTGAATACACCAACTATTGTCTTTGTGTCTAATCAGTTATACTTTTAACATCTCGTACCCTTTTTAAATATCTTTCTAGTGTGAAAACTTATATTCAGAATTTAATTAAACCAATTTACTATTCATTTACCAAATTTCAATGATATTAGCATTATCAAATGATATGATTCAAAGTTTTATATCATCTAAGTTATTACTACTTTATTTAAAAAGAAACCTTTGAAAAACAATTATGTCTTCAGTTTTGTGTGATATACATGCAGTTGAAATATTTCAAATTTGATTGCTACTTTTCTTTACAGCTTACTCACAGTACCTCTTCAACAGTTTAGAATAGCTTCTACTCACTTAGCTCACATTCTATAGTAACCTGCTGCTAAGTAACATTCTTTTGTAGCCTTAAATGAGATGCTTATAATCAAGAGAAGGAGCAGATTTTTCAATTAGTCTCTCGTGGCTAGAAAACAAGTAATAAATTATTTTTCAAATAATAAACAAATTCTGCTTCACATCTGTTGTTGAAACCCCTGTCCTTAGAAGCTGGCTATTTTTTTATCACCTTAAACACATTAGTTTAATCGACACTTAAATTGCATCGTGGTTTTACTTTTATAATTTAGTTTATTATGTACTGCTTGTGTTTTAAAATTTATATTTGAAAGGATTAATAATTATTTAAATTTTTCTAGTCATCCCTTTCCTGGTCATGCATCTTAAAAAGGGGCAAGAGAAAAGTGGACTCTCTACTGTTCATAACATTATATCTCCTGCAGGGATCAGTGGAAAGCTGTAGACATAAATAATAAGAAATAATGGGTCAGAAAGGAAAAGTATAACATTTGTGAAAAGATGGAGAAAAAGAAATGACCCAAATAAGATATTTTAAACTTATTTAACAGAGATAAAATTTAAGCACATATTTCCATTTCTTAATTTTAAATATTTCAGTGCATTGTATGTTGATAATAGCTAAAGCTAGTGATATGGTAGAAAAAATGGAAAATAAAGTACAAACATTCACCTTAATGTAAGATTAAACTTATTGCCATATGTCATAGGTCAAAAGCCATGTCATTTCATGTTTGTTGGCTCACATTCGAAATGTTATTAAATTACAGATTTATGATTGTACACTCAATAAGTTTAGTATCATCCATTAATTTCTTAATTCAAATGCTAAAAAAAGCCTAAAAAAATTATTTGTGTGTGTTATGTGATATGATGAATGCAACATTGATTCATATTAGATGCTTATGATGTCCAAATACAAAATCTACAGTTAATAAGTTTAATATGATCCATTAGTTAATTTCTTAATTCAAATGCTAGAAAAAGCCTAAAAAAATTGTGTGTGTTATGTGATATGATGAATGCAACATTGATTCATATTAGATGCTTATGATGTCCAAATACAAAATGTACAGTCAATTAGTTTAATATAATCCATTAGTTAATTTCTTAATTCAAAAGTAAATAATAAAAAACCTAAAAAATTTATTTGTGTGCATCATGTGATATGTTGAATGCAGTGTTGATTCACATTAGATGCTTATGATGTCCAAATACAAAATCTACAGTTTCTAACAAATTAAGAACTCAAATTACTGACAATTTACAAGCTAGAATATAAAATAAGAACCTCCTATTTTTTCTAATTACTGAGATATTTCTACATTTACTGAATAAAACATAGTGGCTCCACCCACCTCTTTTTCATTTTTTGAAATGTTTTTACCTATTTCTGCCTATGCCATGTGAATAAGTAATTTAAAGCTCAGAATGTTCCCTACATGGTTCTCTAAGCCTTTGCAAAGCATTTACATAGAAAACCCCTTTTATTTTCAAATTTTAAGTGATAAGGTAGGACTTAAGTCACCTCAAAATTTTACAGTTTCTAAATTTAGACCCAAATAAAGCTTAGTTATTAAGCTTGATAAATTAGTGGAATTCTATGGTATTTATATGGGAATTTAAAATTTTTTGTCAGTATCAAAATGTATCCATAATACCTTAAACAAAATTATTTCCTTTCACATCCTCCACATGCAAAATTTGATAAGGCTTAGCAACTTATGGCAAGCAGCAAACAAGTGCATGCTCATAACTAGAAGAAATAACTGTTTGCCATACTTCTTTATAACTATTCAATACTTTACAAAAATTAGGTTTAAGAACTTATTTCTAATTAATAATAATGTATATACATATACAATGTACTACAACTAAAATGTTACTGTACCTTACAAAATACTAGTCTACTAAAGCAAAGCACAGATGAAAGATCAGTATAAAAACAAGTATATATATGTATATAAATGTATAATGTTATGATATTCAAGTTATTAAGAGTAAACACTTCTGTTTTTGAGTTAATTCATGGTCATTCTAGAACAGATAAAAAAATATTAACTTTTCACATTTTTATGGTGGTTACAAGGTCAGTCAAATTGACCTAATCTATACACAGATACAGTACTAAAAATAACATAAAATATGAAGTTTTTTAAAAAAAACATTTGACAATTATCTGGAGCTCATGAAAATTTTGCATGTGAAATTCGTAAATTTTCTGAAACAAAAGTATCTTTACTTATAAAATCAAAATTACTTTGTATGTGTTAACATTGGAAAATAAAATAAAACCATGATTAGACAAAGTAAAACAACTCTGATAATTTTGGATACAAAATCTTTTGAATGTTTTCTAATAATTAGCAAAATTTTGTAATGATATGCATACATTACAAGAAATCATAGTATAATTACTTTCATGGATACTGTTGTGGGTACAAGCTGAGTGGATCCCACCCAATCCATAATGTTAGAGTTAAGTAAAATGAGCAATATAATAACAATGTTTCATGAGGCACACATGCAAGCAGCTCATGGGTAACATAATTTGATGCCATCACTTTTTCCAAGTGATTTACAACTTATAACTAATCCGTGAACATTAGTTAGGCATAGTTCAAAGGTCAATAAAATTAAATTATAAGTAGACATATAAGATAAACACATGAAGTTTAACATTATAATATTAATCCATTCTAGAAAGAAAAAAAAGGTTAACTTAGATTTTTATTCTTTTTTTGGTTGTGAGGTTGGTCAAATTCTTGTATATAGTTAAGGAAGAGAAAATAACAGATAAAATATAACACTTCAGATGTATTTTGGAGGTTTTAAAGATTACACAAATAAAATAACAGATTTTTGAAATGAAAAACAATATTTTTAATCTTAACTTTAAAATCATTTTGCACATGGACCATTCAAAATAAAGTGTTGAAATACTCAACACCTTCACAGATAAATCTTTATTTTATTAGAAATACCACACAAAAAAATTATTTATTACATGTTGAAAACTTGTGTTTACTCCAAAGACTGACA
The DNA here is from genome assembly GCA_011833715.1 of Carcinoscorpius rotundicauda. Classification (NCBI taxonomy): domain Eukaryota; kingdom Metazoa; phylum Arthropoda; class Merostomata; order Xiphosura; family Limulidae; genus Carcinoscorpius; species Carcinoscorpius rotundicauda. The sequence continues at coordinate 58,973,974 of CM022398.1, forward strand.
AACACTGTGTATTGAGATTATGCAAGTGAAATGTGAAAATTGTAAGATAACAAATAGTATTTTCTAAACTCAAAATGAAAACTACCTTGCAGGTGAATTATTTAGGATGAGTGCAAATAACTAAATTTAATAACAAATTTTTGTATCAAATAAGCTATAAAATTAGCACATCAGTCATGGTCTTTAAATCCAATTTAGCTTAAGAGTTATCACATTAGCCATGGTTTATATATAGAATCAGTTAAAGAGTTATCACACCACTTATTATCTTTGTATCCAATCAGCTAAAAAGTTTGCATCCTCCTGGCTTTAAGACATATCACACCATTCATTATCTTTGTATCCAATCAGCTAAAGAGTTTGAATCCTACTGGCTGAAGACATATCACACCACTTATTATCTTTGTATCCAATCAGTTAACCCTTTTACAACAGGCTCAATATAATATACACAAGTTCATCTACACATTTGCACATGTTGAGTGTTTGCATTATAACTTTTGATACAGCATATTTATTTTTACAAAATTTGGAAGAATTTTAGTAAGATTTCAAATATTTTGTGAACAAAAAATCAGATTTTTAATGAAATATTTTTGTTAAAGATTTGTTTGTGAAAATATAACCTGTTTCCTTACTAGTCTGAGTGCAGAATTATTTCATATTATGATTAAAAAAAACCTATTTTTGTCCCAAAAATCTCAAATACTATTTTTGTAAACTCTAAAACCTCCTAAATACATTTCAAATGTGTATTTTCAGGAAAACTTTATATTTTATGTTATTATTACTCTAAATATGTGGGGTCTTAATCAACCTTGTATCTATCGTAAAAAATTGGGAAGTAAATATAAATTATGTTTTTTTATGCTAGAATTAAAATACAAAAATATAAATGATTAGTTTATGTAGCTTAAATCTCACAGCACTACACATAAAGATATATATTTATTACTTTCTATTATACTGAGCTTCCAGATATGCCTACCACATACCTAACATCACAAAGCTTGCATTGACACGGTGCATATGCACTCAGTTCACATATCCAGCATTACAAAACTGACCATCAGTCTTCCCTGTCTTGGCTATGTTTTGGTGGACTAGTATTTTGTAATATACAATCACATTTCATTTCTCACACTGTGCATGTGCGTGTGTAGATTATTACTATTTAGAAATCAATTGAACTTATTTTTCTTAGAGTATAGAAAAGTAAATCAATTATCTCATCTTCCTATGACCTTTGTACTAGTTTGCTGCTGGACATAGGTTGCTAAGTCTTTTAAAATTTCACATGTGGAGGATATAAAACAAATTTATGTTTCATATCTATACAGTTGAATAACTAAAAATCATAAACAACTACACCGATACCATAGAATTCCACTATAATTTATGAAACTTAGTAACTAAAATTTATTTAGATTTAAAAAATATGAATCTTTGAGAAGACTAAAAATAACACTTACCTCAATGAAATCTTGGATTGAAAGAGTACTGTACTATTTTTAAAGATTAAAATGATGGGAGAAAACAGTTGGGACATTCTAAGCTGTTGATTGGTTATTCAAATGCTATATATTGGAGTACATAATGGACGTTTTCAAAAAATGGAATGAGTTGAATAGGGCCACTGTGTATGATTTAGTACACAAGTCATATCTCATGAAAATAAAAAGATACGAGTTCCTAATTTGTATAAAACTACGCTTAGTATTTTGACATCACAAACATCTAATTTTAAACAGTGCTGTATTTAATATACCACATGATTCACTGAAATCTATATTTAGGTGTGTTCTTTTAATATTTACTTTTAAGAAATTAACTCACATATAATATTAAATATTAAGGTTTGAATTATAATCTAAAATTTCATTCAAACTTATTGACCTAAATTCATAAAATAGTAGTTAAATAAAATTTTGAATGCAAATCAACAAATGCAATGACATGGCTTTTGAACCCTGACCCATTGTAAAAGGGTTAAAGAGCTAGCACAAAAATCATGGTTCTTGTATCCAGTAAATGAAAAGATTGACATATCACTTATAGTATTAATATCCAATCAGATGTTGTTGTTTAGTATTTTATGGTGAAAAGCAACTAGGCTGTCTGCAAACAACCAGTAAAAAAACCCAAAACAAACAGTAAAATATTACAAAGTGTAAAGGAAATTAAGTTAAAACAAAAACAGTGGTCCATTGTCAGATAAAAATGTAAATAGCATTGAAAAGGTCAAGGCCCTTTAAAAATTAAAAACGTGCATAAGGTGGACAGTGTCACCATCATGAATGACACTATCCAATATTAAGGGTAAACCCATGGTAAAAACATTTCTAAAATGATGCCATCGTTTATGGTCCTAGGGACAGTATGAGCATGACAGTAAAATCTGAACTACTGTAACTTAGGTGTCAAACAGAACAAATGTTATTACATCAGTCCCAGATAAAAGAAAATGATGAGTTAAAAAACTGTGTCCAATGCATAGCATAGTTCTGACAACTTCCTCCTTCTGATCCTTATGGATACAAGATAGCCAAAGCCGAATAGAAGGTTTCATCTGGTAAAGGTTGTTGTCACGTAACTCACAAGTGGTACAGAGACAAACCTTGAATACAGCATAGAACAGACATGGAAGTGACAGCACCATAGCAGACAGATTTAGCTGAGGAGTCAGTGAATACTGACATGACCTAGTATCCAGAGGAACTGAACAGAAGTAGTTGATAAAGAGAATTGGGTAGTCAGTTTTCAATATTGATTAGAATAAGGTAAGATTTAACGTGAAGGTGGTCCACAGTGGAGCTCTGTCATAGAAACCCACACTGGGTGGGTGAGAGATTTTTTTTATTTGAGGAACCAAACAAAACAAGCATTAACGATCATCTCTAAAATTTTACAAAGATGGCTCATCAAAACAATTGGATGATAGTTTGAAGGAATCTTGGGGTCCTTCCTGGGAGGACACTAGCCTGGCACCAGCATCAGGAAAAGCATTCTCCTGCTATATCTATCTAAAAAGAATCAGAGGAATAACAAGAAAAACAGAAGAGAGATAGCACATCATCTCATAGTGAGTATCATCATGTCTGACTGATGAACTCATAGACAAATAAAAAGCAAGCTTGAGTTCTACCAGTGTAAAGGTTATAGAACCGATCAAACCAAGATAAAAGAGATGATCACTCTGGTTAAGTCTTGATGGCTTAAAAGGTGAGAGATGAAGCAGAAGTGCTTTCACCAAGAGTATCAGCAACCCCCTGACCATCATAGAGTAATATCGAAGGGGGTGGAAGTATACTGCCAACTGACATTCCAAATCTTGTCTCATATGACATTGGAAATGGTGGTAGAAGAGATGCTAGTTGTATATTTAATGCAAGATTCCTTCTGGCTTTGACGTCTTACCTATCAAGAATGTGCACAGGCCCACTGAAAAGTGTTGCAGGTTAAAAGTGTGGGATATCTACAAAAGGTATCCCAGACCCAGTTTTCAATACTTCTGTGCTATGTTGGCATGCAGGATTCCACCATGGATAAGAATACCATGAAAAACATGTCAAAGTTTTAGAAACATGTTGAGTAGCTGCCTGAACAATACAGTCAGTTACTGCCACCATATTGTTGTCTCTCAATGACAGGGTTAAGGGCCAAGAGAGCAGCAAAAGATGGCGAGTATGCCTGGTACAGTATCATTGAAACACATAGGTCAGGTGGTAGTCTCTATCAAAATAACCATTGCCCCACTGTTAACCCTCCAAGAAAGGTGAGAGAAAAGTGAAGGGGAGCAGAGAAAGATCAATAGCAGAAAAACACTAAGTGCATGAAAATAAGTAAAAGAACCAGTACTGAAGAGAGAAAGGTTGTGAACTACAAGAATAACTCTATAAAACAACTGCTCCCAATCTCAGCATCATTCTACAGGGGATTATGTCCATCAAAATCCCCAAGGATTAAAAAGAGTGACAGTTCAATGAGGGCATCAAGGTCTGATTGATTATAGGTCTATCCAGGAGAAAGATAGAGAGAACAAATAATGATGGTATGACCTAAGGAAACATAGATAGCTAGGGGCTGCAAAGGTGTATCAAGTGGTAAAGACAGGGCAGGTACATAATGATTGACCAGCAGTGCCATCCTTCCACACAAACTGTCATTTCTGTACAAAGAAAACTGCCAAAAGGTAACTGCATTGACAGGTTTTAGAAATGTTTCTTCTACACAGACACACACAGGATGACAAGAATCATTCAAATTCTAAAAGTCATCTACATTCGAATGAAAATCCTAACAGTTCCTCTGTATTATAATGGCCATTTTTATTCATGTGAAGGAAAACTGGGTGGACAACCACTTTTTTTGTTTAATAGAAGAAGGTCTATTGACCTTCCTGCATCCTGCATGGGTTGATCAGGTAGGTCTCTGTCTGTAGATAATTATTCCAGGAACTGAGAGCATAAACAAAAATTGTTATATATCTGGGACTCGTGGAAATGTCTGAACCTGAAGCCAAAGTAATTGGACCCAGAGAGCCACCAGAAGAAGTGGTGGAGACAAAGAAGAGAGTAGATGTAGACTTGTCAACTCTTTTAACCTGCATTGATTGTGGGCAGGTGAGTATGGCAATGTAAGCATCACATTCAAAACATTAGTTGGCAACATAATTCCATCTTTGCAGATGAACATTTGGTGCACCACAAAAATGCCTTGGCTGGAGAAACCAGTGAGGATATCCAAATCAGGAATATTCTTCAAGTCCCTCTCCACAGTTATTCTGCTGAGGAATTAGGGTAATATGGGGTGTAACCATGAAGGGTATATTCCAAATGTACTTTGAATTTAGGAGTTTAGTGTGTTGTGGTAAGGATGTTTTTCACCAAAATGTCTCCAGAAAACAACTTTTTTTCTGACAGTAAACCCCTCTAATCTCTTTTGAATGAAAAAATGGAGACACCTGCTCTAAGGATTTCTCATATAATGAATGCAAAATGAGAAATCTATGTAGAGATGGGGATTTTTTAATCCATTTATAACTGTTTACTGATTATTGTTTTTTTTCTTAATTTCTTTTCTTCATTAATGAGGGTATCCATAATATATTAGGAACATTTCAATGCCTACTGTTCCCGCCCACCAGAGCTGTAGAAAGGGTCGTACTACAATGTCAGACAAGAACATTCCCACAATGTCATGATTTCATGAGCACTATATACAAACAAAGGTACTTGATTAAACCCAGCCCAAGTGGGCTTGCCAAATGAACATGAAGAAGCCACCCCAAGGCTGCTCTTCTATAGAAATTCAAGGTCAAAGTGGTCTGTTAGGATTGGACTCCTCAACCACAAATATCATCTCCTCCCCTTCTCAGGTTGCCAAGAATGGCAAAAACATGGGTGAATTCTGTATTTTCAGTTTAGGTTCTCTGGGAAGTCCCCTCACCAAGTACAGGAATCCACCTCAGGGGATTCAATCAGCTAAAGGATTCCACTCATGGTCCTTGTATTTAATCCCACTATCAATCACTGAATTAATTTCATCAAAATGTAACAAAGCAAGTTTTTCTAAATGTATACCATATTTTATTAACACATTTCTACAGACTGTTAATATGCAAAATCATGATGCTCATATCCATCTCAACACAACATTATTATAATAACCAAATTTATCTCAATAACCTGCATGAACCTCAAATTACATGGTCAAACTTATTTAAATGAATATTCTGAAGTAACCGTCTGATGGCAAGTTTATTGCCAAAATAGTAGTTTTCAATTATGTAGCTAATATGTGCTAAATCTTTAATGTTACTTTATAACAAAACTGATGACATGAAAAACTATGTTCCTGACATACCGTTTTCTACATCAGAAATTTCCAAGTGAAGACTGGAAATTAGTATTCCAACATTCTGAGATCTCTTCTGATCTAATAATTTTGCTACCTGTAATGCAAAATAAAATTAAGACTGATGGACTTCAAAATACAAAAACATAATGCATTTTTATAAAAAATATCAAGACAGGTGAGCTTCAAAATATAAAAAAATGTGTTTTCTAAATAATATGAAGAGAGAGGAACTTCAAAATTCAAAAAGAAAAGGTTTTTCTAAACAGTATCAAAACTGAGGGCCTTAAAAATGTAAAAAGTAATGTTTTTAAACAATATCAAGAGAGGAGGACTTCAACATAAATATAATTGTATATCAGTTTATAAAATAAGGAAGAGTGAAAATAATTTTTTTTTTCTAATTTCATGTTTAATTTGAAATAAAATACATATACTATCACAAAATTCCTTTTTCTACTGAATACAAATTAGATATTTTATATATTCAATTAATATTTTAAACTATAAAGAAATCTGTTACTCAAACTATACCATAAAAACATCAGTAAGTTATTTATAGTTAGAGAGATAGCTATTACATGAAAACAGCATCCTAAGTATACCAGCGAACTGTTTAGGCAAAAAAGGTAACCGATTCATAAAAAAATTAAGGTGATGTCCCTCAATCAAATTATACCACTATCATTAGGTCATGTTATGTCACTTTCATTCAGTGACAATATACTTTGTCACTAGATCTAGTTAACTCTTTGACCAGGTCTATATGACTGACCACATAGCCTCTTTATATTTGCTTAGTCTTTTTTATTTAATTCTTCTAACTTTCAATATAATGTTTACATCTTTACGGAATAATGCCCAAAACAATATAGAATAGTAACCTGCAAAGTAGGCAATAGTCAATACAAATTCATCAAAGTTAGTCATTAACTTTCTAATGGGAATAATGTTTGTACTGAGTGAAACTGACATTTAACCATTCAGAACATATTATACAACAAGTCATTTGATAAATAAAAACCTCGATTTTCTATTAATTATATATACTATCTACAACCAAACATAAGAGTACACTACAAACAAATTATGAAAAGAATGTGAGAGATGGGTGTGGTAGGAGGGATATGATTTTATATTCGATAGCTCCATAGCCAAACAAAATTAAGACTATAATAAAGATGGTTTATCTGAACAATGACGAATTTACAAAGGGTGATTTACATTTAGTTTTATACTTTTTTCAATGAGTAGTGGATAAAATAAGGATGATGACATGTTAAGAGAAAATGTAATGTGTATCACACTAGCAAAAATATTGCCTTGTAGAACTAAGGGCTTAAAACTTGTATAATACTAAAATATGCACTATTAGCACAGATTTTATGCTATTATAATTGAAATGTCATAAAAGAAAGTAGTTAAATAAATTTTGAATGTAAGACACCAATACTTTGTGTCATGACAGAAAAAATACATTGTAGGGATAGGGTTAAAGTGACTTCACTCAGTCAAAACATATTAAAAACATTTGGTCAGCTCTGACCCTTAAAGGCTTTGGTTTTCCTTACATCTTTATGAACTTTACATTTTGATACTTAAATTAATATACACATAAAAATTGTTTATATTAATTTATATAACTAATAATATTACAATAATTCAGTAATTACATAACACTAGAGTGTAGTAACATCACTGTATTCAAATAATTCTCCTAATATTAGGGCAGTATGTACAATGTTATAAGTTGAAATCTTACTTTTGCATCATATTTCAAATATCAATAATTCTTTGAAAACACATGTAACTAACCTGCTTGGACTTGGTTTTTAAATTTTTAGTTTTTGTTGAAGTTTTCTTTTCCCTAATTTGCCGAGAAAAAAGGGCTGTAAACTCATCCCAGTTCTCAAGACCAATCTCTTCCAAAATTTCCCAAAAACAAGATTTCTGGTTCCTTAAAAAAAAAAAAAAAAGCCATAAATATTTTACAATTCAAAACAATGTTCTTGTCTAAGCTAGAATACACAAAACTATGATGTAGAAAGAGTTAATAAAAATATGGAGATTACATAAAATTCCTAGTACAATGTGTAAAGAACAAGAGAGCAATTATGTTGATTAAAGAAAATTTCTCCAGTAATATTAAAGAGACTCAATAAATATCAACATTCAAAGTTATAGATCAAATTACCAATCTATGAAAATTTTACTTGTATGAAAGACATATTTCTGAGGAACAAACGAAAACAGTTTACTTATTGTAAGTAAATCTTTTCAATTATTAAACCTGATGATTTTCAAAACAATCTCATGAATGATTAATCATGAGTCCAAAGCTTTGTGAACAATCATAAGTGAAAAACCAAATAAAAGGAAGAAACTACTGGAAAATTAGAAATTAAAGAAACTAGTTTTGATACATTTGTAAATCCTCTTCAGTCTCATATCACCTTCTGGTACAAAAGCCGATCAACAAACTATATGACTCTGAAACTTAAATTCCATTAAAGGCACATGCAGACAAAATGCTGTTTAACTTGAGGTGACCTCAGGAGGTGTTAAAATTATGCAAATTTGACAGTTATTATTTTTATTTAGTTATTCATTTTGTATGAAATTCTCAATAAGTTTCAATCAATTTGATTGTCAGAATCTCTTATATGGAATGTTTTTTAAAAAGTTCTTTCAGTTTAACCTATGTAATATTTTTTACAAGAAAGATTATGCTTTCTGACCAACTGTTTATAGTTTTCTTGCCAAAAAGCAATGTGAGACTTAAAGAAATGCAAAATGTGTCAAAAAATCGTGTCCCTAATTTAGTCTTCTGATAGGTTCTCCACTTTGAGTTTTTGCTAATTGCTAAAAAAAATATTACATGATTTAATGCAGCCTTACAACAGTTCAAATTTAGATGCAGTGTCCTAAAACAACCTCATAAGTGTTATCGCATGTTCAGAGCCATAATATCAACTGACTGTTGTTTTAATTATAAATGATAAAAGATACCAGTTCACTAACTTAAAACTAGTTCACACCAAAACAGTTTTTGTTCAAGTAACTGAGTATCTTATTATCATCTGGACCATTACTACATCTGTCATTTCCAAGCTACCCTTAAGAGTCCTGATATCAAGTGAAAGACCCTATTGGCACTAGATATAACAGATATACTATAGTTCCACATTAATCCATTCTTCTTTACCTTCACTTACAAATTCTTACAACTCTTTATAGGTTATTAGTGTTAATGAATTTTATCACAGGTCCAAAGTTATGACATAAGACAAAGATCTTATGTCATATTTTTAGCAACTTGATCAAAGGTCTTAAGTCTTAATATGAACAATAAAATAGCTTGAAGTCTGATAAACAATCATATGTGTATTCCCCTCATAGCAGTAGAGAATGGTATGTTCCATAGAAATGACCCATCCTGTCCAAAATGGTGTGAATTGGCCAGCAGATGGTATGGCTTCTTCATTCCTGAGAAATTTAAAGCAGTAACAGACAAGGTATTTCATTGTAAGGATATGGTATGGTAAAGATACGACTTCATAAACAATATGAAGTATGGTACATTTTCCTTAGTGCATCATTGGAGACAACAGCAGACCTAGCTAATGAGTGGATTCTTGCAGTCTCAAGCATTTACAGGCAGTAGTTGGTGAATATATGGATCATCATCAGAAAGTGTAAATCAGGTTGCAGGAAGATGCTGAAGTAATAAAACAGATGATACATTTTGCATTTTATGAGAAGAAACAGGCAATCATATATAGAAAAGCTCAATGCAGACTTCAACAATGATAGCTACAGATGTGTTTATAAAAACCATATGCTAGGAGCTGCAGAATATGTACATTCAAAGTAAAGTGGCAATCTATAAATCACTTGTGACTGAAAATAATTGCTAAATCTGTGGTGTCATGAATTAAAAGATTGGACCACTAAACACTGAAAGAATGTAATGTGGACTATGATTGTAGAACTAAAGGCAAATAAATCCTCTGAAGCACTAGACCCCACCTACTTTGTGTCTACTGTTCAGGCCCTTAGTCTGAGATACATTGTTTGTATGAGACAGCTCATTTTATCATCCAGATGGGTCATGTAATGTAGTGGCATACCTTAATATCATCTCTGACTAAATGCACTTAACAATACACATTAAACTATATCATTTATTAGTGCATGTACAACAGTATAATTATAGAACAATGTGAATTTGGTGTAGTTAGTCATTAACATTGTTATTGTTTCCTTCTTATTGTTGAGAAAATAATTTCTATAATGTGCATAACTTGAAGGAGGAAATGTTTGTTCTTCTTTCATTATTAAGATGCGTTACGTATTTTTATGTTTTATGTTCTTTGTAGACTAAACGCAACAGAAAAACACAGATAACAGCTTGTACAATTTATTACACTAAACTATTAACAAATATAACATAAATTATATGATAACAGTGACAGATATTAAGTTACAACATTCAAAATTAATTACAAAACAAAATAATACTAGTTTCAAACTTCAAAATTAATCACAATACAAAATGGCACTGGCCTGTATCTAATATAATGATCTAAAATGAAAGTCTCAAATTCCAGTCTAGGGTGTGAATTTGGTCCCACGAAGAAATTCTGAAGCTTAAATGAAGAAGTTCAGAAACAGTTCACAGTTCAATAAATTCGCCGACTCTCAGCACAAGCAGCAATTCAGATGAATTGACGAAATAAAATCACAGCTTCCGTAGATCTAACTTTACTCACGAATCCAAGTTGAATAATCACACTCTCAGCACAAGCAGCAATTCAGATGAATCGTAGAGATTGACGAAATAAAATCACAGCTTCCGTAGATCTAACTTCAGTCACAAATCCAAGTTGAATAATCACAGCAAACATTTAATCTTTCTCAAATAACTGACTCTCTTCTTTTGAAATAAAACTGATGTCTGAATCTCACTCCTGTCTCTAAACTAAACTAAACTAACATGGCAGGGGTTCAGTTTAGAGAGAGAGAAATCAGAAGAGTTCTCTCTCCAACTGGGGTGTTCAGGAACATTGTGGTTCCTCTTCGTCCCCTTTTGTGGACTGTTATTAAGATTAAATGGTGGTTTTTATATATATTGTAATTATTATTCTTGACTATTTGGGTGGAGGATGTCTCTTCTAAATGTTGTCTTGGATGGAGGCAAAGGCAGCAGCGGAAAGGAAGCCCGGGAACTGTCCCGAAAGGAAGAGGATGAGCAGGTGTGAACATGAATATTGTTCAAATCCAGATCAAAAATAAAACAATTCAAATGGCACGATTCAGGGTCTGGCAAAAGAGATGCGTGGGCTGGGATCTATAAATCCAATGCCTGAAGATTTTGATGTGGGGGAAACGGGAGTGCCCCGAGAAAACCCACCCTGTCTCTCGCATCTTCGTCTGTTTATATATTGTAGGCCTAAACTCCCCGAAAGACCGCGAAAATTCTACAGGTCTCCAGAGCAATCCGCGCATGTCCGTTCTTGCACGAGACTACACGTCTAGACACGTAGTCACCAGCACTTCATTTACAAACATATGATTGGTCTACTTAATTCAAGAAAATTCTAAATGTTACCCTAAATGAATAACAACATATTAGTTTAAACTTCGAAACAATAATATAAATATGGAAAAATGAATAATAGAAATGAAAATTTAAACACAATACAACATGTTGTCGCTTACAAAATATTTACACATTTACATAACAGATGGCATTATAGCCTCAATAAGAACCACACCCCTTTCAACATTGTCACTATATTCTAGTGTTCTGTTTGTTGTGCCTCCTTATTGTCCTCTCCTCTCATTATCCAAGTGGAATTTCAAAGCACCTGAAAAGTGTATCGTGTTTTTGTGATAAAATCTTCAAACAACATGCCCTCAGATTTCCTGATAATCATCTCAATGTACTTTAGAAGCTAATCTGTGCCTTCTTTCTCATTTACTGCCTTTACCATTGCTCATTTTATTTCTGTGAATACAACTGAAGCAAAGAATGCCAAACCAACGAGTTCATGAACCACATAAATTCACCAAATATTTGGCATGCAGATTTTAAGACAGCAGAATTTACCTTCTTATACTTAAAGTATTGTGGGTAGTTAAGATCGTTGCAAGAAACAGATGTCATGAAGTCCTCTTTCCACACAGTGAGTGAGCTTAAACTGTCTCATAAATATCCAGACCTTGAGGACATAATGCTTTGACTAGTTATCATGCAAGATGCAGTGCTTCAGATGCTACAAATCACACTCCAAGATGAAAGAAGCCACCAAAAAAGGTTATGGCTATTCAAAAAGCTCTTGATAATCATCTCTAGATTACTTGGAATGAAGTTTTCTTGTAGAAATTCTGGAAACTACTGTCATGCCATACAGAATATCCCAGATACAAAAAGTGACAGCACAGATCATATATACATATTAAAAGTTCATGAAACAATGTGGAATACTCTGGAATATTCTAGGACATGCTACAATATTCTAGAATATAAGAGAAAACATAATATACCAGAACATTCCAGAATAATCTAGAACCTACCAAAGTTTAGAACATTCAGAATTTTCAAAAGAAATGTAAGCTACAAGATAAAATTTCAACTACTTTAAACAACCCCCAAATGTTATGCAACATGGATAAAATTTTAAGTGATTTCTTTGTATATTAGAATAAAATGAAGAATGATGAGAATGTTATAATTAAAACTATAAAATTCAGAACCACCTTACTCCACAGTAATGACTGACTACTGTGCAGCTTTTAACGTTATGCAGGAGTATTCTAACAGAGGTTGAGGTGTCTTTCTCAGAAACTAGAAAATGTATATATTAAACCATGCTTAGACAGCATTAAATCACCAAAATCTTTCTAATGCAAAAGCAATTAAAAAAAGAAGTTAAATTTTATGTCATACTGAGGTGTTTATTAGTTTGTAATTAAGCACAAAGTTACACAATGAGCTATTTGTGCTCTGCTCACTACAGGCATCGAAATCCAGATAATAGCATTGTAAATCTGCAGACTAGAGGGCATATGGTGAGATGAAATAAGCATCTTGTTACACTAACAAAATATATAACATTTACAAAATAAATATAAAACTACAGTTTATCCTTGAAGCTGTAAAACTTACAATAGTTAACTCTCCCAACCTTATGCCATAAAAATACAGGGGTGAATTCAGCCTTTAATGCTGATACAGGGAGTGGCAGCCCTTTGACTGAATTCAATAGACAGCGTGAATGATAAAGATGATTTATTTTGTTGTTGTTTTTTTAGAGGGGGGACAGAACCCCATTTCAACATTTCAAATTTTCTCTAGCTTGCAATAAATTCCTAAAACAGGCTTACTATTTCACAACATAATTAATAGTACTTTATGATATTTGTTTCAATATATTCATTACATCATGAAGGAAATGCTTAAGCATTCTATCTTTAACTTTTGTTTCTCTGAATAAGATTTCTAGAAGCTTTAACACAATACCAAATTAAATGAATAAATTATCAGGATAACCCCACACACAATCACCTTTCTGACACTATACAAATCTTAACCCATTCATTGCAACTTGAACATATATTTCCTAGTGCAGGAAATATACATCCTGGCCAGAGTGAAAGAGTTAAGAAAAGCCATAATAATCAATTTGCATTCATGAATGTTACTTTTTCCACATAAAACTGAAACTAATAAAAAAATTCACCTTGAATAACTGTATCCATCTCTCTTTGAATTAAATGTTTTCTTTATTTTTATGTTCCCCTCAAATTAATCTGAAAATTTATACGTTGAATTGTTTGAACTGTTGAAAATTTCAACTCCAGTTATTAAACATACACAATGGAGAATATTGTGCACATTTTCAAATGTGTCCAGTGACTCAATTAAGGTATTTTCATCAATCTGGAGCCAACATATTTTAGTTCAAAACAAAAAACTAGATTTACAAGTGTAGGTGATAAAGTCTACCTCACTGATTATCATAGGAGTGAATGTAGTCCATTTGTAACCCAGGTGATAATGCACTTCCTGTTTAACTTGCATAGACAGTTACAACTAATACAGAAAGGAAAGAAAAATTATAATGCAAGCTTATCTGCATTGCTATTTTGCAGTGCATTTTCGAGATTTGTTTTAAAAGTAAATCCGATTACCACAAATTTGGCATTAGTGTTTATACCTGAAATATTCTTGGGTCTAATGTATACTTACACTGTGAATGTACAAATATTTCAATAAATATATAACTTTTAAAAGAACTGTAAATCATATGGAATTTTTCTGTAATACCACATTCCAAAAAATTACATCTAAAATGTATTGACTACAAACATTAACTGAAAGTTTAAATATTGTCTGCAGCATTAGTAGCAGAGAAACAACAATATTTCAGTTAGTATTTTGTAATTTCTCTCTTATGAGTAAAATTTTAACATCAAATATAAGCAATATATTTGGCATTTACCAATAATTTCTTATCTCAGTAAAAGTATAGTTTTACAAACCTTGAACCAGCAAGTTCTGGGTCTTGGATGGAAACCTGAATTCTAGTCCAGTATAGGGGCTTCATTGGAGCAGCAGGAGTCACTGGTGGCTTCCTCCCTGTTATGAACAAAATAAAAAGGCATAAAGTAAGTTAACAGGAAATAATAAAACATGAGCTCAGTTAACTCTATGATTAACTGATCTGGATATAAAACATGACATATAATGAAGACTCTAAAATTATCTCTAGTGTATGATTGTAACCTGGTATTCTATGAATAGCATCAGCAATCATATTTTAATACTCTCTGCAAGTAATAAGGTTTATATTTAGGGCTGGATGATTAACTTGATCACCTACATTCTACTAATGTCACAAAAATAACAAATTAATCAAAATTGTTTCAAGTTATTACTGTTTTCAATTGCTCCAACTATCTGGTAATTGAAATACTGCCTTTATGATTTTTATTATTGTTTTCTCTTATGTATTTAGATAAATACATAATCATTTAATGCATTTCTGTTCCTGGTTAATTTAATCATCTACAGTCATAACATGTGGTGAAGAATAGTTCATACTAAGGAGATTTTTCAAACTGAGAGTCCAACACAAAATTCCCCAGCTCCCTGTCTTCAGAGTCATGCTGGGTACCTAACAGAATGGTTTCTACTTTGTATTACCTAATGAAACAATGTGTAGATCACAGACTAATGTCTAACTTGTATTATGTTGTTAAATTTAACAGTACATCACAAACTGTGTACACTCACTTCATTTAAATAGTGACATATGAACTTCCAAACTTAACATTAAGTGTTTTATTTCCTGAATTATTAACTAGGAAATAAAGTCAGTTCATAATTTATATACAAGACAATTCGACAAATTTGTTGCATATTTCTTTAGTACAATTCAAAAGACACTTCTCACCTGTTACTGTGTTCTTGTATATAGGCATTATGCCTTCTCATGGTTGAGCTGATGTAACATTAAGGTACGGCAAATGCATTCCTGAATACCATGTACTATAAGGTTCTATCCCTAGTAGCATTTGAATCATTCTTAAAAAAACATATGCTGCCAATAGCCATAAGAAGCTTAGAGGCAGTATGATGTCTTTTTGTCATATACTGATAATTTATACTGAATAACAATCAATGCATTCTGAAATTATAAAATTATTTATTGTTTTTTTAAAATTTTGCACAAAGCTACACAAGGGATATCTGCACTAGCCGTCCCTAATTTAGCAGTGTAAGACTAGAGAGAAGGCAGCTAATCATCACCACCCACCTCCAAGTCTTGGACTACTCTTTTACCAATGAATAGTTGGACTAACTGTCACAGTATAATGCCCCCACGGCAAAAAGGGTGAGCATGTTTTGGTGTGACGGGGATTTGGACCCGTAACCCTCGAATTACTAGTCGAGTGCCTTAACCACCTGGCCATCCCAAACCTTCATCAGAGCAAATTAAATCATCATGATAAATGAATTCTAGTAAGTAGTCAATTTGAATCATGTTTCACAATTCATAGTGGTATATTCAGAGCATTTTGTCTTAGGGTTTCATCTGCAAATATTCATCATCTCATAAAAGCTAGTATTTATGTTTTTTAAAAATCCAAATCCTAAAATAGAACCTAAATGATATAAAAATATCACTCTGGCATCTTGAACAAATATTGAAGACACAAATGTGATGCCTAGAACAATAAGCCTGCTCAAAATAGTTAACATGTCCCATTCAAGATATTGTTTGGCATATATCCAGATAATTTTCTGAGTGAGATAATCTACAAGCTATACTCATTCTACAGAGAAAAAAGATACAAGGTTGTGGTATACAATTCATATATAATGGTTGTAAGATACTGAGGGTCGAATAGAAATTTCACCACAACAGTGTAGTTTCCTACAGTAGCTTCAAGTTTATTACACTAAAGTTTGATGTTTAAGGGTAAATTTAAAATTTTTCTTACTTTAAAGTGCATTTCAAATAAATATTCACTTCTCCACAGAGCTGATAGCTAATACCCTCACATCAGTGAAAAAAAAAAAAAACGAGTATGCGTGCATCAAAACCTTAAACAAAACACCCACTCTTACATGTGTATTTTAGCATATTGCACATTCTATGATTCACTCAACATCAAACTACAGTCCTCTGCCAACAGGAGGGCATCATAAACTCAGTATAACCAATGAGCACTCTTACCTTAAAAAAGACAAAAAAAATACACCTGAAGAGGAAAAACAGGGTAAAGGTGAGTATCAATCTGAAATACATTTTTAGGTCGGAAAAATATTAACTTAAGAAATGATACTCACCTTCCCATAAAAGTTACAGCTGGAGTCTCATATTCATAAAATAGAGAAGCTGGTATAGATAGAGAAATTAAAAAGAATAGCTCCTTTCCAAAAAATATAACATCCAAAAAGGAAAACTTCAGGATGTATAACCTACTGATAAAATAAAGGGTATCTGTCCAGTGGAGCATCAATTGATGGTAGACTGAATCCATTTCATGCATTTGTTCACCCAATTAAAGTGCTAGAGCAAAAGGTAGTGTCAAAAGAACCTCCTGCATGATGCTAAAGTATCACACAGGTAGGTGGAATGTAAAGAATGCTCAATCGGCCAGTATATCTCAGCCTATGAGAAGGCTGGGAGAGAATAAAATGTAGAGTGCAAGGGTAATAAGTTAGGCCTTACACTGAAAGAGATGCACTTATATGAAATACTTACCAGGATAAGTAGATGAAGAGAGGAACTATCCAAGACATGCATTCCATCCAAAATGCAAGACCAATACAGATGACATAATCATCATGAATGTTTCATGTCATCATGTGATCTTAAAGGTAAACATCAAAACCCAGCTCACAATCAAGTAATGCAACCACTTAGTTTCCTACCAGTGGCATTACACTGACACAAAGAGGGTGCTGGGGAAAGAAAACAAGAAAGAGGAAATTGCATAGGGAACAATACCAGTGAAGTGTTCAGATTAATAGGAATAATCTAACCTGCATATAGTTCCACACTATTAGAATATAGCCTGTTAGCACAAATATGGTTAGCAGGAACTAGCTAGGTATAAAGACAAAATTACATCTGATGTTGTAAATTTTTTTTAACTCTGAAGTATGGCTTGAAAGCTAATGAACAAAACTCCCACTCTTACAAACATATATTAACATACTATTGAATTCTGCAATTCAATCAACATTAGATTACAGTTCTCTGCCAACAAGAGAGCAACACATCCATTATCAGTAAACCCCCAATGTTGAAGTAGACTTGTAGAAAACCCTCATGGAAAGTGAAGTATCCTCTGTCACACAACACAAGCCACTTGATGACTTTGTCTTTATAAAATATAAAAGAATACTAACACTACAAGTTAAGTAAAATAAAACAAAATCAAAAGGAAGGACTGCATTAAAAACAGCAAATCTAAACCCCTGACTGATGTTA
This sequence comes from Carcinoscorpius rotundicauda, assembly GCA_011833715.1. Taxonomy (NCBI): domain Eukaryota; kingdom Metazoa; phylum Arthropoda; class Merostomata; order Xiphosura; family Limulidae; genus Carcinoscorpius; species Carcinoscorpius rotundicauda. Next base: position 58,991,841 of record CM022398.1, read on the forward strand.
GTTTGCTATAACCAAAAACAAGCTGAAACAAAGATTTAAAAAAATGCTGCATCAACTGAAAAGAACCCAGGTTGCAGGCTATACTGTGGAACATAGAATGCACCCTAGGTTTTAGAGGTGACTGAGAAAGTAGGACCCACATGGCTGTGGGGATACACTATCTATCAGTCTTAACCTCCATTCAACAGTCTCACAAATAAATTGGTGATTCACGAGACTCTATGTATAAGCTTTGAACTGCAGAAGTGCAGAGAGTCGCAATGCAGAGCTTAAATCCCTGATGATGAATGGAATCCAGCATCTCTGAAGCCAAGGTCCTGGCAAAGCCATAAACCAGTGATCCATACCCTAATTTCAATCAAATAAGAGCACAATATATCTTTAGCATAAAACATTGATCTGCTCCCCAAGTGATGGAAGAGAGGACATGGAGAATGTTTGGTACTCTTGTACATTTGACCCATAGATGCTTCTTGTGTGGTATGAAGATCAGCTTATAGTCAAAGATAAGCCCCAAGAACTTTGTTTCAGGGACCACGGGCAGCACAAATTCATCAATACAAGTTCAGGATCTGGATGAATACCCCATTGTGGGCAAAAGTGTATGCAAATGGTTTTAGAGAGAAAGAAATTAAAACAGTTTGCTGTGGTCAATTTCAGTAAACAGTTGAAGGCAGTCCATAGCTGCCACTCAATACACCTCATGTTCAACAACTGACATGAGATGTGAAAAATGTTGAAATAGAGTAGGTTTGCAACAGTAAGAGTGAGTTGTTCAATAATGGCATTAATCTTCACACTGAAAAGTGTGACATTCAAAACACAGCCTTGAGGGACTCAGAATTCCGGTAAAAAAGAACGGGAAAGTATCAAACCCACAAGAACTTGGAATCTCCTGTCCATTAAAAAATGTGTAATAAAAATGGGCAAATGGCCATGTGACCCATATAAATGGAGGTTTTGCAAAATGCCATACTTCTATGCTGTATCATAAGCATTCTCAATGTCAAAGAATATTGATACACAATGCTATCATTTGAGAAAGGCTTCTTTGATTAATATTTAAAGTCAAATCAGGCAGTCCATGGTGGAGTGCTGTCATCAAAACTTACACTGGGTGGGCGAGAGGAAGCTGTTTGATATGAGGAACAAAACAAGATTAGCATTAACCATCCTCTCTAAGGTTTTATAAAGACAGTTCATCAAAGCAACTGGACTGTAGTTTGAAGGAATCTTGATATCCTTCCCAAGCTTAGAGAAAGGTAGAAGAATAGCCTAGTGCCAGGCGTCAGGAAAAACATTCTCTTGCCAGATCCAGTTAAAAAAAAAAAAAAAAAAAGCAAGAGAAGCAGAAGATAGATGGCACAACATTTCAAAGAGTACATCATCAGGTCCAACCAACATACTGACACATTTAATTTCCAACAGTGTAAAGGGACGATTATAATCACAGAGACAATCAGCTCAAAAGGAAAGAGGCAATCATTCTGCCCATATTTTGATGGTTAAAGAGATGGGGATGAAGCAGAAGTGCTAGATACATAAAAAAAGCTTTTGCTGAAAGTATTGGCAATGCTCTGAACATCAGCAACGTTGTGGCCATTACAGAACAAGATCAAGGGGGAGGGGCAGAAATATACTGGCCACTAACCTTTTGAATCTTGTCCCATCTGACTTTGGAACTGGTGGTAAAAGAGATACTAAACAAGTATTTAATCAAAGAGTCCTTTTGGCTTTGCCGTCTGCCCTGCCTAGCATGTGCACAGGCCTGCTGAAGTGCAATGCAGTTTAAAAATCTGGGATACCTACAAAAGGTATCCTAAGCTGGTTGTTGAGCTTTGCTTGTAATGGGAAGACAGAATTCCACCAAGGAAAAGGATACTGTGGGAAGCATGTCAAGGCTTTAGGAATACACTGAGCATCTGCCTGGACAATAGTCATCTATCAATGGTTTATACACAATAGCAGGATCAAGTTCTGAGAGAGCAGTGAAAGAAGGCCAATTGGCCTGATCCAATTTCCATCAAGGCATGTTGATCTGATGGCATTAACCAGGGCTTGTGTCTCTCCAAATGATAGGAAAATGATCACTACCATGTGGATTACTGTCAAAAGTAAGAACAGTAAGTGAAAAGTGTAGGGGGAACAGATAAAAAGATCTATAGTAGTAAAAGACTTACTAAGTGCATGAAAAGAAGTATAATTGGGTGGGTGAGTGGTTTTGGCATTTTATTGGACAAAGCAACTCCCCCAGTAGTAACAAGAGAGATGGTAACTGCTCAGTGAGGGCATCAAGGCCAAACTGATTATAGATCTCTTCAGAAGGTAGGTAGAGAGAACAAATAGTGATGGTACGGCCCAAGTAAACATGGGTGGCTACAGACTAAGGTTGTATCAAGTGACTTTACTGACTTTAGAGAGTCAGCAAGTCCCACTAATACCCTCCGAATGAAAAATGGAGAAAGCTGCTACAAGGATTTCTCAGATAAGAAATGGAGAATCAGAAATCGAGGTGTAGAATCTGGCTGTAATAGACTGTACAACAGAGTCATCCATGCACGGTCATTTTCCAGTATTCTGTTTTTTCAATTCTTTCATTTTTATTTATTTTCTTAGAAAGAGGAGTATCCGTAATAAAGAAACTACATTTCAGTGCCCACTGACCCCACCAACCATGGAGCCCTACGAAAGGACAAACTAGTGTCAAACAAGGCCACTGCAGCAACACCAGTATTCTGTTTTTTCAATTCTTTCATTTTTATTTATTTTCTTAGAAAGAGGAGTATCTGTAATAAAGAAACTACATTTCAGTGCCCACTGACCCCACCAACCATGGAGCCCTACAAAAGGACAAATTAGTGTCAAACAAGGCCACTGCAGCAACACCAGGGTTTCGTGAGCACTATACCCAAACAACAATATCAGATACAATGTGTACAGCACCTGTCGAGAAAATCCAACACTGGTACTTGGTTGACCCCAGCACAAGTGGATCAGCAGATTGACCCTAAGGGGGCCACCCCAAGTACAAGAATTCAAGCCAAAAGTGGCTTGTTAGAATTGGAGCCCTTAATCACCAAGATCCTCTCCTTCCCCCCTTCATGGGTCACCATGCACAACAAACATGTGGGTGGATGTTTAGATCCCAGAAAATGGCAGCTTAAAGAACAGAACCTTCTCTGGGAGGTTCCCTCACCATGTATAGGAATCCACATCGATGGGACTATCAATGGTAGACAGATCATTTGCATTGATAAAAGTGCAGAGTAAACAGCCAACAAGATGAAGCAAGAAAATCAGTCACTCTGCAAGAAACTCCTGAACCACCTTTCAAGAGACTGAACAAAATCCATAGGTGAAAATGAAGACGTCGTAAAACATGTATGCCTGAAGCTGAAATAAAAAGGACTTGCAATGTGAAAGAAGTTCCTGAGGTTTCATGACCAAAAGAGTGAATAAAAAAACAATTTAACAGACCAAAGAAGAACAATGAAAGAAACTATGCAAGGGATGTTTCAAATAAGAGATTAAACTTTAAGAATTGGAAGAGGAGAGAATACATATACAGAGAGATTAGGTCAATCTTGATTCATATTACCCACTACCAGAGCTTCAGAGAATGGGGCTAGAAACCAAAAAAGTAGTACCTTGGCGATAAAGGGAGGCACAAAGGTTTGGATGAGAAGGTTACTAAGATAAGAAAAAATCTACTGAAAGACGAGAATGTAAAAAAATGTTCCATCACCATGTTCAAATAATCTAGGTCATAACAGACAGACAACCAAACGTGGTGGTTATAAACCCAAAAGAGAATGTCTAGAACAAAGAAACAGAGGTCCTGATGGAGAGAGTGTCATTGGCATAAAAAACAACAGTTGAGTTGTCTAAATGGATCATGACAAGATGAACAGACTGATGAGGTCTGTTATCAACATCTTAGAGATGCAGATTTGTAGAGAATTATACTTTGAAAATGAATATCCAAAAAATGGTACATGTGTCCAGACTCCCACCTGATCCAGACAAAGAACCATCATTGAACAGATGTAAGTTTAGAAAAGATGGGGGAACATGGATGCCCATATCACATCAGAATAAATGAGCCACAACATCAGTAAAAGGTGAAGAAAGGAGAGACATAACAGAATTCAATAAATCTTCATTGATCATCCAGGGTTCAGTGAAAGGGATGAATATGGGTGCAACGAAAAAGAACAAGGGACTTGAGAAAAGAAAGAGTCCCCCAAATGAGCAGAACATTTTAAAAGGAAAGGAAATGACACACAAGAGCTTGGTAGCCAGATGTTACACATTCTAAGGTGGTAGAGAAGAAGGTTAATCCCACCTTGCACTCAAAACTGAGAAAGATTTCCACATTAGATAGATACTGAGTGAAAGTCAATACTGATTTGGAGGATTTGACCAACAGAACCAATCAGTGCAAATCCAGAAGGAAAAGAGAGGTTGCAATAGTGATTACTCATTGGAAAAACTGATGTGAATCCATACAGTAATGACCTGTAAACCTCAGGAATGTATCCCTCCTTACAAAAACCCTCAAGAATAATTGAAAACATATGGGGCTGTAGTCAACCCAAAGGGAAGAGCTTTAAACTGAAATATTTGTGTTTTACATGATCCAAAGGAAGTAATGGACAGATAAAAGTATCCAAGACAGTCTTTCATCTAAATCCTTGAAAAATTACACCTCCATCTTGAACAAAGAGTGACCAATAATTGCTTTAAATGTAATAGATCTACAGCAGGTCACCAATCTCTTGTCTTCTCGAAAATTACAAAAACAGCAGAACCTCAAAGTCATGTTGAGTACCTGTTCCACAGCTTTGATAGTATGTAGAGAGGATATAGAATCCTCCAAGCACCATAAATGCTAAGGAGCTGAGACAAGAGGACAAAAAATAGGCAAAGGTGAAAAAGGAGGTTGAGACTGGAAGGTATGGAAAAGACCCTGTGAAAGCAATTATAGCTTCCAAAAGATGGAAGGAAGTTTACAAGTGTGTAATGTAGAAAAGTCAAACTTCCATTGTACTGGAGCCAAGATCAGTGATGACCAATCCTCAAAGACTGAGAGGATATTGAATGGTAGCAAGAAGACAAAAAGCAAGATATGTTCTGTTAGAAAATAAACCTGATGAAATAAATAAATGCAAAAAATCAAATAAGCAGAGTATTCCCAAAAGAGCTCTCTCAGGTCAAGATTCCAAAGTATAGGAACCCTTTCAAAAACCTCTTCAGGTGTGGATGTCACTGAGATAAGACTAAAGGAGGTTAGCTCCAAAAAGTAAGGCATCTCAACTAAGTAATCTTAGAAACACATCATCCAAATCAACTGAGATAAAATGGAATCATAAATCAAAGTCACATTGGAGAACAAGAAGGTTTAAGTTTCTCCAGTAATGCAGTAAAGTTGAAAGAGTTGTGCTGTGAGGCTTCTGAAAGTTAGTGAAGTGTGGACATTTTGCAAAGAAGTTGAGCAAGCAAAAGATGAAGACAAGCAAACTTTAGAGAAGAAAAAAATATGAAATAAGAAAGACAAAATGCTAAGCTGGAAGAAGAGACTCAAATAAGCAAGATTTAAGGAAAAAATAAAGTTCTTGACTATAAGCCATGGAAAAAGCAACTTAAGATTATGCTGGATCTGAAGGTCAATAAAAAGGTAAGATAAAAGGAATCAGCATGAACACAAATAACTGAGAAGAGAAGAAAAGAAAATATTTTCAAAAACGTTAGCCCAAAGAAAAGGGAACAAAAGAAGAACATCACATGCATGAGTAACCAAATACAGCAAAATATAAAGGTGGGATTGCTTGATCATTGTCAAGAAATGAGGAATCAGAAGTAAAAAGCAGGTGGTTAAAACAGTTGATCAGAATCAAATAAAGATGGGACAGGCTCAGCTCTAGCAAGAAAAGCAGGTGGTTAAAAATTCTGGTTCTGAGATGAATAATGTAGAATAAAACCAACTATCTGATGCACAATGACTGTAATATCCCTCAATGGTACTTACAGATACCATTACAACAGTAAATGGCTCTTGTTAAGGTGTCAGAAACGTGGATATGCAAATTTCTAATTTAAATAATCTGCATAACTGTTCACCTGTTGTTTTTATGTTTGATTTTTATATCACATAGTTTACAGGAAATAATATGCTATATTTAAGTTTAAAAAAGAAACAATAAGTCAAACAGCATTTAAATTTAAAGTTAAAGTGAAAAATGCAATGCAAGAATTCTACTTTCAAGAAAAAACATCTTAGTATTGAGAAAAAAAAAGAGAATTTGTTAGGATGTGATGCTCTCATGGGATTTATTGCACATGAGGGATGTTTTGCTTTCCTTCTGATGCAAACAATAGTCTAATTCTAACTACATCATATACTGGCACAGTATGTATTTATACTTGTAAAGGTGAGTATTTTATTCAAGACTTGGCAAACTCACAAAACATTTTTAGATGTGATGTAATGTAATAGCTGTTAGTTCTGTGGAGAGATGACTAGCATTTCTGAAACAGGATCTGGGAATGAAAACCACAAGCAAGTTCAAACTTTTGATCTATTGAAGTGACAGCAAAGTTGAAACTCAATAATTTAATCTAACAGCTTAATATGCTCAAAAACACCTGAAACTTCTTGTTTCCTAAATATTTTGGAGAAGACAATGTCCCAGACAGGACTAAATACATTTGTAGTTTCCCAGTCTATGGGGAAAATACAGTTCTCTATCTACTCAGATGAAACCCTAAGACTTAACTTACCTACACTATATGCTCCATACCAACCTCCTGTGGGTGGTGCTGGAAATGGTGCTGGACTTGATCCTGGCAAAAGAGGTGGGGGTGCACTAGAACCCATTCCTGGAAGTCTTGGTTGAACTCCAAAGCATAGTGGTGGTGGTGGAGGAGGGATTCCAGAGACTGGTGGTGGTGGAGGAGGAAGGGGGATTCCAGAAACTGGTGGTGGTGGAGGAGGAGGGATTCCAGAGACTGGTGGTGGTGGTGGTGGAGGAGGAGGGATTCCAGAGACTGGTGGTGGTGGTGGAGGAGGAGGAGGGATTCCAGAGACTGGTGGTGGTAGTGGTGGAGGAGGAGGAGGGATTCCAGAGACTGGTGGTAGTGGTGGTGGTGGTGGAGGAGGGATTCCAGAGACTGGTGGTAGTGGTGGTGGTGGTGGAGGAGGAGGGATTCCAGAGACTGGTGGTTGTGAAGAAATTTCAGGTGAAGAACTAGTGATTTTACTGGAAGATGAGATAGTAGTAGCAACAAGAGTAGGTAAGGAAATTCCAACAGTAATCTGCTCAAAGTCTGTCTGAACTTCAACAGAAATATCTCCCATTAATCTTTCAGTTTGTGTTTCAGTTGTAACTAATTCTGATTTTTCAGCATTTGTCTGTATTGATACTGATTCAAGAATATGTGTCTGCCTTTCTGTCTGAGTGGAAAAAGTATTCAGTGATGGCATATCAGTCTGAACCAATGAAGATGTGAAAGTTAATCCTTCTCCATTGAGATCTCTTGCTTGACAGGTCAGCTCTTGAATGCCAACAAGAGTCTGATATTTCTCCACTTCTTGTTGAAGTTTTGCCATTTTGAACTCATAGTCAATAACTATGTTTTCTTGTAATCCAAAATTTTCTTCTTTCTGATAAGAAATAACCAATTTTATCAATCATAACAGTAAGAAGTTACAAATATAACTTTAACAACCAGAAAGTAAGAGGGTATGTATTATTCATTAGTAATAAAAGTGTAATATTACAGCACCATAAAACTGAAAAAAGCTATCATGCACATACTATTATTTGTATTTAGTACGAGGCTAATGTAAATGTACTTATACACAGTTAAGAGGCCATATATTTGAAAATTCCATGATCAATTTTAATAAAATTTGGTATATATCTTTAGAATCTACAAGGTCAATTATCATAATATTTAACAGATAGTCAGATGACATGACATGTTTATAAACTACATAACCAATTTCTGAAATATAATTGGTACATGGTTATATGACATGTTTGAAATCTACAAGATCAATTTTAAACTATTTGGTAGATGGTGAGATGAAATATGTTTAAAAACTATAAGATAAGTTTTAATAATATTTGATTCACAGTTAGAAGCCATATGTTTAGAAATTAAAGAAACAGCTTTAACAATATTTGTTATATGGCTAGAACCACATTTCTGGAAATAATAAACTAGTTTTTAATAATAATTGGCACAAGGTTAAAAGTCAGATGTTTGGAAACTATAAGGATAGTTTTGATGTGTTACATGGTTAAAACATACACTTAATAACTTTAGGTATATTGATATATATTGATATTTCAGAAGTAATGGTTGAAGAGCACTAAATATCTGAAGTACATATAAATCGATAGAATACAGCACAAAGAACACTAAGTAGTTCTTATTTCTTAAACAAGACTTTGTGAAGCACTCTACAAAGAGTACAAAAGTGCTATACTTCTTGAAATTATTTGCAAGGCATCACCTAGCCTAGTAAAGAAACGTAAAAATTGTTTCTTTTTCTAGAATCACTTTAAATTTCCACTTAATACATTATGTTCTTTCATCAGTTAAATAATAATATAATTTTCTTAAAACCTTACCTGTAACTTTGGCAATTCATCTTTATTTCCTGACTTTAAACCCATGCTTATATGTTGAAAATCTGCAAAAAGATTACTATCATACTTTAATTTACATTTTTCTTTAATGCAAACAATAAAAAAGTATAATTTATGAGCTGATTTTTACTTGTTTTAGTTGTCACTTTAATAAAAGTTTCACTTTCTTCTTAACAGTACTTATATTTATATGCAATGAAACTAAAAACACACTCAGAATTTTATTTCCACATTCACTGTTCATTAAGCAAGCTTTCAATTCCTTAGCTGGAAGAGGAGATTTTAAAGCTTACTCAATAAATACCAAGGAAAAATTATTTTCTTTTATCATTAGTTCATCCATTTTATGAATTACAAACTTAAAGCTACAAGGAACAATGATAATACTGAACACAGAGGTAGAAACTATACTAGGTCACCAGTTTCTATAATTTATTTACACACATTATAATTTAAACAGAATACACAATGTAATACTGAACCTAGAAAGAGATATAAGAACAAGTTATTTTTATGTGACAAATTCGTGTTGTTGTATTGTTTAAAACTGCAAAAAAGCACTGTGAAAGTTATTTAAATATATGAGAAATATAGCAGAGAAGCATTAACGTAACTGACTTTTTTAAACATACTTTCCTATCTAATCTATTTATTCATCAAGTTGCTTGTGGTTTCATATATTGACTGTTACAGGATTCCTAATAATATATGAACCACAAAAACAGTGTAAACAAAAATGCCATAAATATTATGATTAATTCATTTAATTATTTGAGGTCTGAGATTATTTTCCACAGAAATAAATGATTTCACTCTATTTTTGATCTGTTATTGCACCTATTCTTGTAACAGGTAAAAAGTTACTGAATATGAAGCAATATGTACAATTCACCAGTAGCAAAGTGTATATATATATATATATATATATATACACACACACAAACATTAGCAAACAGTGTATATAAATGTATATATATATAACAAAAAACAAACAAATAATTTGAAAGTTAACCTGTTTCTGATCACTCAATTTTGCGCCAAACCAGGTTGTCATATTAAACTGAAAAACTTACCTTCATTTATCTCTTCTATGAAGGCATAATAGAAGTATTTAAAAATAAATAACATATAATACACAATAACTGCAGAGTACAGTATAATGTGAAAATTATTTAGATTTTAATAACAAAGATGTATATTATAAACAATAAATGCAGGATTTATATAGTGTATCAAAAACATTTAAATATCAATAAAATGTAAGATATACATTATAACTTCAGAGTACAGTACAGAGTGTAAAAGATACTTAAATATCAAAAACACTATATTAATAGAATGACAATGATATTACATAATTAATATGCAGTATAAAATACTATCATCCTTAAAAACATCAAATAAATATTTATAACTTAAGAAAACAAACATTTTATCCAAACATTTATTGTTCTCTAGCCAGAGAAATTCTAGATCATAAAACTTAGTTTAATTTTCTGGAGTTAAAAATCACAGTATTTAATATGGCCTGCAGAAGCAAAGGGGTGTCTGTACACTACAGTTTGTTGAATATTAAAAGTTCAATGCTGAAACTCTCAAAGGTGGTTTTGGACAATTTTTTTCAGTACAAGTTTTTGTTTGTTAATTGCTAAATATATATAAGTGAAATACAGTATCCCCAAATCTTCATAGCAGCTAGTACTAAAATCTGCCTACTAGTTGCAAATTCAACATATAGAGATAAAGCCACATTCTCAGTGTCATTAATTAAAGAATTGCCAATCTTTATGCTTCTGCTATCATTTATTTATGTTTAGCTTTCAACTGAGGTACAAACAATTCCACTTATGATTTAGTAGGAAAGGTTAAAGCATCACAATTGTTAACAGGAACACCTTGAAAGTAGCTACAAGCATGATATTGTATTCATCTTCCTGCATGATATCTAACAAGGAAGTTCTAAATAACTCCTGAATACCTTTACATCCCTTTTCATGTTTCTTGAGTTTGGCTGTTAAGCTCATTATCCACTGACAGATTTCAGTAACCTTACCACTTCAAATCATTTTTCACAGACCGAACAATAAAAGAGTGCAGTAAATGCTTTCTTTTTTAGCTGATAAAAATGCCCAAAGAATTTCAGTTTAAATTAAGAAAAACCAGATTAAGTAGTTTTATCAACACAAATAAATTGGCTTGTGAGGGGTCTATTAAATCTTTGTGTTTTCTGGTTGTAAAGTTAGCTTTAGTTTTGTGATTCCAGAGCATAATGAACATCACAGTTTTGTAATAAACAAGATCCTGACACAAAAATGTTTCAATTATTTTTAGGATAGAAAATTGGTATGAAGCACAAGTTATTTTCCAGAAACAAAAAAATCACATATCTTTAATGTATGTGTGGGGAAAATTTTAAGTCTCACAATGTATCAACTTAAACACTGAGATTTAGTCTCTGGAGGGTAGTAATGCAGGTAAATACAAGAGTTGAATAATAATTTGCAATACAATTACGACATTATTAAATTCAATTATAAAATTTGAACCTTCTAATTTATTAAAAAAGTACAAAACAGTTTCCAGGTTTCAGGTCTCAATACATTTTACAGAAATTTCAGACTGGTAAAGACTTAAAATATTGTATAATCTACTAATTGTATTCTGATATTATCCGAGTTGATATCTCCCCTTTAACTATGACACCACCACCATTTTTAAATTCCTTTCTGCACATGTTACTGACTTACATTCAAAATTTAATTAAACTACTTTACTATCAATGTTTTCTAATGAAATTATTATTAACATACACATTATAATTCAAAGTTTTATATTTTCCTTCTTTTTGTTCCTTTACTTGAAAAAAATATTGAAAATAATAATGAAATAATTTACCTTAAACATTTATCTTAACCTTTTAAAACTCATTTAAGAGATTCCAGAGATTATGCAAGTTAAAAGAGAAAACTGTAGTATAATAAATAGCATTTTTATACTCAAAAAAACACCATTTAGGTGAACTATTCAAAGCCTAAATTAAATAACAAATCCTTATTAGAAATATTAAATATATTTAAAAAATATTTTAAAAAATTTAAATGTTATTTTTCTCAAAGTTCTTGTCCAGTTTTAAACAATGTTATTCACACATTTTATTTTTGGAATATAATTAGAATTATGCAACATACAAGACTTAAAATTTATATGATATCAGTATAATTTAAAAAAACAAACTAGCATGCTTTAAAAAAATTTAACAATACTGAAAGTTACAAAGTAAATACTTATTATGTTAGAGAATATGTTCAAATTATGATTTAAATATAAAATGTTCCTTAAAAATAGTGTTTCATCAAATGGTCCTACATCTAAAGCAAAAACTAAATCTGCAAAAATATGTTTCTCATAGTAACTCAAACATAAACAAGTACTTTTAAAGTTCTAAGTTCACATTTTTACTCATTTATAACTTCTTCAAAACAGCTTGCTGAGTCACCAGTTGTCTGAATTTGATTACAAGGAGAAAAAACAAATTGTTAACCCTATATGCATGTTAGGACTTTTACAGAGTATTTTCCAGCTTGGTATCATCTATCTAATGTCAGTTATCAACTATTCCTTTTATCCTAAGTTGCTGATTTACTAGCAAGTAAGAGTAAATTTCATATGCAAATACCATATGAAAACAGTGTAACATCCTACATGTAAACATCATCTTGCACTCACTTATCAATGCACAAACATATCATGAATGCAAGTACTTTTGTAATAAATCTGATTTTCTATGCACACCAGACTTGTATATTGTACTAAAAACTTGACACATCACATATAGACATACACAGTAAAAAGTAGAAATGGGCAATATGACATTTCTATAACTTCCTTCTGTTTTATTTTCCTATAAACAATTATTCTTGTGTAACTTGATTTTTTATATTTAATAATAGAAATTCTGGTTAAACATGTAATCTTACCAATGGATGAAATCTTTGGTCTCTGTTCTATAGTTTCTGCAGGAAGAGGTGGCCACAAATTGGTCGAGAGCCGTCCTGGAGAAGGAGAATTAGCTGTCTGGGCCTCAAGATACGTCCAATAATACATTAAATCAGGCTACATCCAGGAGAGAGGAAACATCCACCATATTAAAATAAAACAGGAATAATTACCAAACATCCTAAACTACTCTACACCAGTAGTTTACACCCACACTCAGCAAGTACACAAAATATTAAACATTCTAAACTATTCTACACCAGTAGTTTACACCCACAATCAGCAAGTACACAAAATATTAAACATTCTAAACTACTCTATACCAGTAGTTTACACCCACAATCAGAGAGTACACAAAATATCAATCATTCTTAACTACTCTACACCAGTAGTTTATACTCAGTCTCAGAAAGTACACAAAATATCAAACATCCTGGAACATTCCACACTTGTAGTTTATATTTACACTCAGTAAGCACACAAATTATCAACATATAAGCTAATATCCCTCTACAAAGATACCCAAGAGTGTTTAAAGATAGGTTAGAGTGAAGTTTTCTTAACCTGGAGAAGCTAGACTAACAATAATTCAATAGCTACATCTGCACTTGGATTAAAACCAAATACAAATGACATTAGTTAATAAAATAACTAGATAATTGGCATAAAAAATCAACCCAAATATCTAAAAATGCAATTCTAGAGTTCCAAAATATAGACATAAATGCTCACTAGTGTTCAAATGATTTATATTAATATCTATTTTAGGATTTAATTGAAAAAGAGTAGTTTGTTTTGATATACTACAATATGAAGTTGAATAAGGTTAAGAAATGAGGACCCCACAACAAGTATTCATTACTTATTTAGCCACATCATAAGCTTGCAACTATGACAAGATTAATTTTTCAAAATGTAACCTATATTTTTACATGGATGAATAAAATGTTTTTGGGGGGTAAGAGCTGTATATTAACATTATCCTCAGGCTTTTACAAAGAAAGAAACATCTTATACTAAAAACTGCATCTAAAACATTTTAATGTGGTTTATTTTAATCAACAGAAATATATATTAAAACACTTTGTAATATTTCATCTTTGGTTTATATTAATCTCTCAATAAAACCATTTACCCTGTGGTTTTATTACATACTATTCATGATACATAGACAGATCAGTTGTAGTTATATCACAACACATACTCTGATTATGTACAGTAAAGGTATGAAAAACGTTTTTTTGTACAGCACTGCTGTTAGATATACACGAATGTTTTCAAGTATATCACAAATGTTAAAATTGGTTATTTTAGAAGCAATAGTTTATTGCAGATTTCTTTATGTAACTCAGTACAAATCATTTTTTGTGTAATTCCACAGTTGTGAATTGGTACTTGTTCTATTATTGGATCATTCTACTAGAAACTTCTAAGTTTTTCTTGATGTTTGAACCAAGTGTTATTGCATCATATTATTGTATAGAATGTTCTTGACCTCTGCAAGTCTATAAATATCCATATAAAATGTAATTCAAGCAAGATAAAGATAGACTGTCAGCTAGTTAGATGGACAGCATACAGTACATTTTTGAGAGAGAAATTATCACAGACAATATTGTAACAGCAGAGTAGAAAAAAATACTTTGTCTCGTCAATTGCATTCTAAAGTAACTGAACAAATTTGTATGTGTCAGGTCATCCCACAAGTAATATCCAAAAATTTAATACAGAAAGTGCATCATCATTTCTGTCTTTGTAGAAAACTTTAATGACTAAAATATGTAGTATGATGTGTATAAAAATGTTCAGAAAAATAAAAAACCTAGCCCAACTCCACTTCTTCAGATCATTAATCAAATAAACCCTTATGAAAATGGGTGTGTCTGAGGAGCACATTAAGCATATGAATTTAAAAAAGGCAATAGTTAAGTAGAAACTACATGAAACATTCAAGGTGTTTATGGTGCAAAGTCTCTCAATGAAAAAATATGTCAAAGGTGGTTTCAGAATTCAGATCAGGTGATTACAGCTTAAGTGATGCACCACATTCAGGTGTCCTGTTAAGTATAATGATAACTTGCTGCTAGCTGAACTTGATAAAAATTGTATTGTAACATTTTAAGAACTAGCAAAGAAGCTTAATTTAACAGTTCTCCGTTATCTGCAACAGCTTCAGAAGGTGTCAAAACTTCAAAAATAGGTCCCCTTGATATGACAAAAGTCAAACTCAGAGCAAGAATAGACATTTGCACTTCTCTGCATTCTCATGAATGTAACTCACCTATTTGGGACAGGTTAGTGACTGGAGATGAAAAATGGATATGGTATAAAATGTTAAGAGCTGCAGACAATAGCTCAGTGCAGGTAAACTGGCTAAAGCACAGCCAAAATGGATCTCCACTCAAGGGATATTGTTGGTATGATCCACTTTGAGTTGCTGTTACTCAATGTAATGATTACATCAGACTTCTGTTGTCAACAGTCATTTTTAGAGTGCTTGAATGTTGCACTGAAAGAGAAGAGACCTGCTTTGATTAATTACAAGTGTTGTGTTACACCTGGATAATGCACAGCCCCATATAGCAAAAATCACATCTGCAAAGAATGAAGAGCTAGACTGAGAAAAACTTCCACATCATCCTTATTCTCCAGACCTTGCCCCATATGATTATCATCTATTCCACAGTGTGCAGAACTATCTTGATGGAAAAGAGCTTAGAATACATGAAGATGTAAAAACTACCCTCTCTACATTCTTTTCCTCCAAACTTCAAGTACTTTATTGAAGTGGCATTCAGAAGCTTGTGAATCATTGACAGGAAGTTATTAATAATAATGGAACACACATTACTGATTAACTAACATTAAAAGCATTTGAAATTCCTTCTCTTTTTCTGAACATAAAATTGGACATTACTTTAGGAATGACCAGATAAATTTGACAAAAAGAGAGTTATTTAAAGCAATGGATACGACTTGGGTAATAAATTGTGTAACAAATACTTATATCTATATGTTTGACTTATTTTAATGTATTATTTTAAAACAAGTAGACTGGGTTGTTTGTTTATTGCTGAAATTTATCACCAACAAATCACAGGCACCTAATGTAAAGAATTCTGAGCATGTGTGTGTGTGTGTGTGTGTGTGTGTACGTACATACCTGACAACTGCCTTGAAGTAAATCTATAATCAACTCACTCTAAAAAGGACTTCTAAAGGAACATTTTCATTTTCAATCTGACACAACACTCCAGCAGCTAACAAATGAGTACAAAACTGTGCTCCAAGGATTTTAAGGTCTTGTTTGTTCAGCTTACTATGAAGGTAATGACCATCAGGAAAGGCAGAGCAAAACCAGTTGATCAGCATTTGACCTAAATGGAGTAAGTCAAGAAAATGAATAAAATTTAACTAATCACCATTTTATTTCAACACATGAGTGCCAAACTATAATCACAGAAATATGTTCTACATCTAAGAGGACTGTCTGAAAATATCATTGTCCACTTCTAAAAAAACAATGTATAAAATTATAATACATTTTCAGGAAGATAATTCATAAATCAACCAAAACAAAGATAAATATTCAAGAGATATGATGAACCAAAAAAACTTTTATACACATTTCAACTGAATTACATTCACTTTATATTTAAAAGTTCTTGCATATTAAGAGCACAAAAGAAAAAAATACTTTTCATACTGATGAAAAATTCTCACTAAATACACATTACAGAGAAGATAGACAATCATCAAAGGTTTCTTACTATGTAACAATAAATAAGTTTTAACAAAAAACACAGATCTCCTTCCTGGTGGTTTACATGCCTTAATATCTAGAGTAAGGATATAATGCATTTTATGCTTTTCTCAGGTGATGTTTAAATACTTTGACACTTACAATAAATATAACTCACTCCCACCTTTCTCCTACATGAAGTTTAAATGTCTTGACCCCTACCTTAAATGTAGAACATATTCCCATGTTTCTCTCAACTGTAGTTTAAATATCTTTATATCTCCCATGTTTCTTCTGCACGAAGTTTAAATTTATTGACACCTATAATAAGTATACAACATACTCCCATTTTTCTTCCTGATGAGGTTGAAATGTATTGACATCTTCAATAATTATATACACGATATACTTCCATGTTTCTTCACAATGAGGTTCAACTGTACTGTAGAATATAACTTATTTATTTCATAAGAATAAAAGCACAGAACTAAAAATAAAGTATTTATAATAATTTATCAAAATTTAGCATACAGCCATAGTTCATAAATAATAATAATATTTACTAATTCAGTAAGAACATGCCAGTTCTTACCTAATGTTACTCTTGAATGTTATTATGTAGTATCTCTTATCAATGTGAGCAGTTAGCTATACAAAGGTAAACCTGGCAAATTTAAGGATGAAAGTAGTATTACAAGTTTATATTTTTACAACTATACTAAAATTTTTATTTTTCATAGAATAAGTTATACTTACTTCTACAATTTAAACCTCTTGCACCAATGTCAGGTATTTGAAAACATTGTACCTTGTAAATGCCAGAAAAATTTAGCAGTTCTAACAAGATATGATTTGAACAGTTTGTTTTTGCAAGATAACATCATGTTTTATCAACATTAATTGAATGCATTTAAGTATATAGTTTCAGTGGATGCTAACAAGTTTATAGAAATGTTATAAGGTAAACTCATGAAACCAAACTTTCATTGTACATATGAAAACCAGAACATCTGAGTACTTATTGAAGCTACAAGTATAAAATTAATATAGATCTCATATAATTAACTATCATATGGATGCTACTGCAGCTTCAGTTTTTTAATCCTTATAAAATTATCTCTCCATAATCTTCCAAAAACATAAAACAATATTGTAACTTACCTTCAAATTTCTCATACAGACTGAAGTCTAACTTTTCTGGAACAAACTTTGGCCTCTTCACTTTAGACTCTAAGGTGGTTTTATCTAGAGTCAATGAGGCAACCTTTCTCAAGACATTTCCATCTAAAGGAGGGACATCACCTTGAGAAGAGAAGCGACGACTGGTCGACAGCCGACTTTCACTATTTGTAAAAAGTGAGGCTGGCCTTAAGACCTCCTCAGAGTTTGAGAAATCCCGTTTAGCACCACCTGCTGCAGGTGGGGTGCTGAATTTATGTGGAGGCAGAATAACCTTCTTGTGTTGAGTAACAGTGAAAGCACTTGTAAGAGATCCAGTGCTGACCTCCTTAGATGATCTAGTATTACTGGCATATCCATCCTTTGGTGTACTATAAATAACTGATTCTCTTCTTCCAAGACTCCCATACCCATAAGGAATACATGTTTTGATATATTCCACATTATTCATAGAGTGGTAACGAGACTGCTGTGCTTCAGATAACCCATGGTAAACCTCTAGTTGGTCATCTGGGGTTCCAGGATACGACTGGACTGCTACAGGAGTTGTACTCTCAGATACTGCTTCCAGTTTCAATTCCCCATTAAGGTCAGTTTTGTTGTTTAAAGTATCTAACACAACAGAAGCATCTTCAGGCATAGGGACGTCTAACAAGGATTCCACCTCTGACACAGTATTGTCCTCAGTAGCATGTTCATCGGGTGTCGTGAGGTGACTCACCGTATCTACATACTGGGAGCTTGATATTGAGCTTTCTGTACTAGGAGTCGTATCTGCAGTAGCATGAAAATTCGATACCGTGACCAGTGCTTTTGAAGCTTTCCACGGCTCTGCAGAGAGATACTGTGCAACTGTAGTGGCACTGGTCTGAAAAGGCACATGAACTTGAGGTTTAACTTCATCATCTGGCAGTTTCTTTGTTTTACTAACTTCTTGTTTGATTACAGCAGCACTACTTTCCGCTGACTTCTTGCCTGTAAGATCTTTGCCTCGTCTGAACTTAGAAGGACTGGCTTTCACTTCAACTTGCCCCACTTGAAGTTTAGCTGGTGATCCTTTACCTTTCTTTTCAGCTTGCTGACTACTCAGATTTCCCATTGTCCATACGTACTGATCGTCTGCACACGCCCTATCAACGTTACACCTGTGAAAGAACGCACAGTTGGCTCGCCTGCATCTCCTACATGTTAGCTCGGGAAAGCTGCCGGTGGGCGTGGCCTCACAATGACACTTTTTTGAAGAGAAAGTATGGGGATAAGTTGCTGATTTATATTTTACGTAATCTTCATTAACACTTTCACATAAATCACAATTCGTAGCTACGAAAACTTCATTGTTGTCAGCGCATGCTCCTAGTGAGCAACATGGAATGACATCTGCAGAGCTGTGAAGCTGTGACGAAATATACTTCGTGGGTGGATAAATATAATCAATGTAGCCACAGTCGACGATCATGGGTGAGTGCGCCGAAAACGTTTCACTCCCAAATGTGGGCGACATGCATGACATACACTTGCAGTCTTGTTCGTGTTGCCTTTTGTCAGGAACAATACCGCCGCTTTTAACTTTATCAGCCCGAGAAAAATTAAGGACAATTTGTTCGAGTTTTCCATCTTTCCCCTCATCGAAATGCAACCGTGACAAGTTTTCAAAGCATTTACGGTGTTGAATTACGTCATCAGGAATTGCGACGTCATCAAAAATAGCTGCGGGCTGAATCGCGGGAAACTCGTACACATCACCACACTCGTTATCTTTGAAGCAAACTTTATTGCCACCGGTATTTACTGTATCACCAGTAAGTTCGCAATAATTACTTTTCATTGTCTCGCTGAAAGCTTCAATTTCTTCAGTTAAAACTGGAGGATTAACACGCCAGTACAGCCACTCACTGAACTCAGGAGAGAGGTCGGAGGAGTCGAAAGATTCCATATCTCTAACGGACAACAGAGCACAGATTTTGTACGCTATCTCGATTATTACTATTACGATCCAACTAGTAGTATAAACATGAGTCTTCTCTGGTCCCTAGCAGGCTAAATCCAGGATAACTTCATGAACAATTCCAGCAGATTCTAAAATGAAACATTGAAACCACAACAATTAAAGTAACTATTGGTGATTACCTTCCGCAGAAAGAAAGATAATTAACTGTTACTTCGGTTCTGAAAACTAGTAACGTAAAAACACCCAAGTGAAAATTCCAGATCTGAGTTTGATCAACAAGAAAGAGCTGGAACACCATCATCCAGATCTAAAATCCTGATTTCACATAAAGTTGCATTTCGTTGAAATCAGGTCAGATCTAGAAGCAACATTGGTACAAATAAGTTAAGCCAAATCTCAATACTACTCCACTACCCAAATATGGAAGTCCTTGTTACACATTTAGAACTTTTTAGTCTGGGAATTATGCTAATTATTGCATCTAGAACGGAAATCATACCCAACAGAGTACTCCACTTGATGTTCAAATATATGGATTGTTTTGTTTGTTTTTTTAAATTCGCGCAAACCTACTCGAGGGCTGTCTACGCTAGCCGTCCCGAATTTAGCAGTGTAAGACTAGAGGGAAGGCAACTAATCATCACCACCCATCGCCAACACTTGGGCTACTCTTACCAACAAATAGTGGGATTAACCGTACATTATAACGACTTCACGGCTGGGAGGGCGAGCACGTTTGGTGTGAGGGGGATTCGAACCGGCGACCCTCAGATTACAAGTCAAGCGCTTTAATCACCTGGCCACGCCAAGCCGCCAAATATGTGAAACCAATTTTAAATATCTACGTTAAATATACGTTAGCTAAGTTAATCAGGCATACTAAAGACGTATAACTCAACTCCTGTATTTGGTTATCTCAGTATAGTTACATACGTTTGTATTTTCTTATAATAAAAGAAAACCTTCAATGATTAAATGTTGAAGTTTTATATGAAATCGTTATCTCTGCATATATATATATATTTATACGTTTTTATTTTAGCTTCAAATATTAAAATGTAGTATTGAAACGCGAATTTATTTCAAGTTATTAAAACAATGCTTTGTAAGGATTAAATTTTCTAGCTATAATAACTAAGTACGAGTAATTCCATAAAATCACCTATTTCTCTTTTTTCATCCAAACAAACTTTTGTGTTTGCATTTTTAGTATTGCATTAGGTGAAAATACAAAAATACAAGAGATTTCTATTGCTATTTAACACAAAGCCCTTACATATTCGTTAAATAAATTGTTTATAAATAAAGCATGAACACATTTTTTACTGTAATCATCCTTCCTTTTACCACTTATTACAAAAAAACAGACACAGCCACGTACAACATTATTTTTATTTTTTTGAGATTATTTATAATTAATTCATCGTGCCCCTTTACGAGAACTAAACAAACTAAATATACTTTTATTTTTATCTGTGTATAACATAGTATAACAAACTAGTGTCCAGCCTTTTAAGTGTTTGTGTTTTCTTATAACAAAGCCACATCGGGCTATCAGCTGAGCCCACCGAGTGGAATCGAACCCCTGATTTTAGCGTTGTAAAACCGGAGACATACCGCTTTACTGTACCAGCCTTTTAAGTACTGAATCGTTTCTCTAGATTCTACTGTAAAGTTCGTTTCTATAAACACTTCTCGAAAACAAATAAATACACTTATTTTCATTTACACACTCTATTTGGATAAAATATTTTAATGTGTGTAATTTGCCTATTGCCTGCTATTTCTTTGCTTGTAATAATGAAATATTGTACTTTGGCAGTGTGTGTACAGCCGCTGTTATTTGCTAGGCAGTCAAATACACTTAAAACTACCCTACACAATGTCCAATGATGTATTTAGTAATACTACCCAGGCTTTATTACAATACTCTCAGCCATTCTGGGTGAACAATATTGAATAATAATAAAGAAAAAAGAAAGAACGTAAAATATTGTGGTTTATGATATATTATTATGCCTTGGGGTAAAAATCTGGATATCCTACATAAACACATCGCCATCGTCTGTAAGATAATTATTTCCTCATTTATCTTTGATAAGTAAAACTCCTCCACCATATCCTCATGTGCCTGAACATGTCAAAAGACACAACTGTATTAAAAACAGGCATGTTCAATCAATTACTTTCCTGTTAACATGTGTCAAAAACCACGAAACAAACTTGATTGGGACTGCTGCGTGCGAGAGTATTTGTTTAAAAACGCACATTTGTGGTCTAAAAGTTGGTTTTAGTGACGGAATGTTAGGACAGTTTATGTTAAGGTTTTATTTTTATGTGTTATTTCGAAGTTAGTTGTTTGTTTGTTTTTTCATATCATGGTTCGGAAATCCAAAAGAGAAAGGTGCAGGAACCTGTAATGACCTTGGTAACAATGTCTTGAAAAATATTCCGGTAGTGCAATATGTAATGGTGCGGACAAAAACAACCTATACAATACCTTCCATTTCATTACAAGAACACTGGCTTTAAATTTCAAAACTTTAACTAGTACACCAGTTTAATTTGTCTTGTCGCGTGCTTCTCGTTATCCTCTGTGGCGTGGTATCATCGAGGCCCATACCAGTTTGATAGTAAAATACTCTACCAGTGAGGTCGACAAAACCCACTTGTGAAGAAAAATGTATATGTAAAAACGGCTCTACGTAAAAAATTTTTCTCAACCCAAACGAGCCGTTTTTACATATATAAAATACTCTACCAGTTTGATATATTTATCCAACTTTACTACTTTTATTATTGGTGTTATGCATATGAAATTTTGATATTTTTACATTTATATTGAGTCAATCTTCACTGACCAAAGCATTCAAAACTCTATAACGTATACGCCAATAAGTAGTTAAATGTTGCAAGCTTCGAACAAAGTTAGATGTTCTTATTAAGTACATAATCATTCTAAATATATTTATAGGAATAGTTAATTTTCGCCTATGTCACTCATTTTCAGGTTTACACGTGCTTTTATCTTCTAAATAAAACTTGACAGGAACAGTATCAGTTGTTGTTGTTTTGAATTAAGCACAAAGCTACACAATGGGCTATCTGTGCTCTGCCCACCACGGGTATCGAAACCCGGATTTTAGCGTGTAAGTCCGCAGACATACCGCTGAGCCACTGGGGAGCGGAACAGTATCAGTAGAAAATGTTTTTAAGCGCGAACCACGGTTTTCGTGTGCCAAAGAGTCTTATCTTAGGTAAACAAAAATATAAAATGGAGAACGAAAGTGGCGTTTTTTTAATTGCTATAACAGTGTAAGGAGGTTTAAAGGTTGATTTTACAAATTATTTGATTCGTAACATCCTATAACGTTTGTATACAATTCTGTGTAACACATGGTCATGTAATTTTCAAGCTGAATGCCCATTTTGGGTAAATTAACAGGCCAGAAATCCCTTATGATTCAAATATAGGCGTCTCTAATTTAGATTATTGCTTAAAGAATAACAGCGAGCTATCATAAAGGGCTTCTTTGGTTCATTTAACCAAATATCGGAATTGATTGTCACTTTTACAACTCCATGAAATAGAAGTACGGGCCGTACTCAGCAACATCACAACTCGAATTCAAAATCAATCGATAAGTAGTCTGACACTTTAAGAAAATAAGTGAAAGATAATTCTAAGCATTCAAAGTCCATTAGGCATTATTCAAGCAATGCGAGATTTTAAGTATTGTTAACAGAAACAGTTTGACAATGTGTGAATATTAACCACACGTTAAATGTCATTCATATACAAAATTCCAGTTTCTTTATTCATATAATGGCCATTACTTATACAGAAATTGTATTAAAAACAAGTTACATGAAACAGCTCCTTCAGTGAATAGAAACAGATCATTTAAATGAGGTACAAAGAGTACGTTTAGCAGCTGCATTGCTTCTTAGATGGTATGTATTGAATGGCTTACGCTTATAATTTTTTTTTTTTTTGAAATTTCGCACAAAGCTACTCGAGGGCTATCTGTGCTAGCCGTCCCTAATTTAGCAGTGTAAGACTAGAGGGAAGGCAGCTAGTCATCAACACCCACCGCCAACTCTTGGGCTACTCTTTTACCAACGAATAGTGGGATTGACCGTAACATTATACACCCCCACGGCTGGGAGGGCGAGCAAGTTTGGCACGACTCGGGCGCGAATCCGCAACCCTCAGATTACGAAGCGCACGCCTTAACGCTCTAGGCCATGCCAGGCCTTCGAACTGTTAATGTTACTCAGCTCTGTTTAGCTGTTATATGTTTAACATGTGTAGTTAGTACGTTCAATTTATTATGGATTTTATGTTTAAAAAACTGCTTGGAGCAGTGAGTAGGAAATAAAGATCTGTAGTGTTAAATTACATGAAGTTCTTCAAAATTTTGAACATGATTACTACTCTATATACTACTTAAACCACATGAGAATTTTATTTCGTTCATATGGATTACACATGAAATAAAAGGTATTTCAAACAAATATAAACCAGAAGTTACAGTGACGTCATCAGCATATTATGCAAATTGATACAACAGAAGGTTCGAATCTTTGAAGGTCAAATTCTACCCTTCATTATGGCCCTACTGAAATCACATCTACAACTGACTTCTATTATGTAAAAGCATCAATAAAACGCATTTCCCTCATTTAAAGCAAAATTAATAAACTGTTACGATGTAGCAGTTAAACCTAGTAACCACAACAAACGTTCAACATTTGCTAAATGTTGAGCACATTTTCTAAACTTTTAGTATCCCTTTAAGCGATTTGACATGAATTTTATAGTCACATTCGATTTATTATAATTTTCTCATTCTGAACGCCTCGTCTAATAAGACTGTAGCAACGAAGATAAACAATAGAAATTATTTCATAACTGTGTATTATATAGGTAAAGCACATATCCAATTCTAGAAATGAGGTTACCTGCTTCCAACTTGAATTTTAGGATAATATAAACAATATATCTATGGAGTATAAAATTACCTATTAAATTATATTTAAATATAATATTGAATTATGTATATAGAATGTAAGGAAATGTTTCAATAGAATATAGAAATATCTATTCAGAACACAGAAACAGTTACACAGAATAAATGGTTGTTTTTATTTAATTTCGCACAAAGCTACTCAAGAACTGTTTATGCTAACCATTTTTAATTCATAAGTTATAAGCTACGAGGAAAGCAGCTACTCAACACCACCAAGTGCCAACTCCTGGAATACACTACTCAAATTTGATTGTCACCTGTATAATGCTCTCACAGGACGATTTATTTATATTCTTCGTAGTAACCGAACGGAACCAAAGAAACTTGGATCCACAGTCTTGCACGCGCTCAGCTAAAAGTATAACGAAATATTATAACGAGTCTGTCACATCACACTATTTTGTAACCAAATTCACTTATTTTGAAAAATGTCACGTTACACCATCGTGTGACAATTTGTAGAGAAAATCCAGTCAGATACCAAACACTAAAACGTAAGACTACAGCCTTATCCCACACAGATATTTATCAAAATAAATAAAAATTGGGAATTTAAAAACCTGCAAACAAGGTCGAAAAAGGAAGAAAAGACTCGACATACTGTAGACATTACTTGTTTATACTACAAATCCCGATTATGGCTTCACCAAGTGTAATTCTAGGTAACATTATGGAGCCGAAATACAAGTTTGTAGTTTGAGTAAATAATGTGTACAGTATCTCCAGCCTTGTTTCTTTACTTTTTTTTTTACACCCCTATTTGTAGCTTTTAAAATTCCCAATTTTGTTATTTATCTTGTGAATTCAGAACGAACCAGGTAGTTAAAAGTGTAACAGAATACTAGTTGGATAGGAATAACAGAGAAACACAATATAAGAGATCGATATAATGTATTCAAGAATAAAGATAGAACTTGTGATGGACAAAGAAAGAGGTACAAATTATCCACGAGTCAAGTGTGTGGTTACATAAAAGGTTGGACCAAGCAAAGTTTGCAAGCATCTTTACAAAAAGAAAAAAACATAAAAGTAATATATTAACAGATACATCAAACCGGTTCACAGACTGTCAGACAAGCGGACAGAGATCACTGGACATATGCAAGTTAGGAATGATCGAACTTTCAATTATTAACTAAAACTTACAACAAGGGCGTGTAAGTATGGAGTGTTTCACCTCTTTTACTATGTTTGTATGAACTCTGAATGCGTAAGTACAAGTTGAATAAAATGCGTGATTACAAAAGTTCAATCTACAATAAACTGCTGTTCTACGTGCGTTACTTTCACACTCCAACATATATAGTTTTTTCTTCTAAAATTTTCTACATATATACGTACATAGCAAATCTTCAGTTAACAAATAAAACTTGCGGCTCACTGAAGCCCCGAGTTTGAGAATAATCCGAACCAAAGATTAAAAAAAGTGATAAATACATTAAATGATCACGAAAAACTGTTGTCTTCTCAATCCTGGTGGTGAAGAAAAAGTAGCCCTAACGAGGGGTAATTAATAAGCTCATGCATCATTAGGTGGGTTCCAGTTGAAATATCCTACTGCAACCTAACCTCACCATCACAATATACCACCAGTAACGCGAACCCGTTATACCGTGAATAACCATACAGGACAAACCGTTTTATTCTCTACGCCATTATATAAATATGACATACTACTAACAACACTTGCCCTGGTCAATAAAGTATGGCATTTTACTATCGACAAGTCGACACCTGTGTAATAAGTGATGTTCACATAATAAGATGACTTTATGGTGACGAACTAACAGGTGATTTTATTAGGATGATGTTCATTAACGAACTCAAGTCATGCTGATGACCTGAATTTTTATTGTAAAACAAACTACGTCAAGCCAACGATTTGTACTTCTCTTCGATAACGAGGTCTTTATATATAATTAAACAAGCAGTGTAAGCTGACGAACTAAACTTTAAAACTGTGAAAGGAGTTATATAGTCGCCTGTTCTAAAAAAATGGCGTTCTTTATTACAAGATGTCACCACGTTTATAATTTCAACATTATTATGATACGAGCTGTGTAAGTCTATTTATGATGCTGTTCTCTAAACAGAACGTTATCAAGTTGACGACTGAAGCTTTTACTGTAAAACAAACTCTACTGATGTCTATTTCTGTGATATTAACTAAGCAATATATTGTCACACTGATGACCACAACTTCTAATGTAAAAAAAGAACTACAGAAATCTATGTTAAGAGTGTATTCTATAAGTAAATCGCTGCAATACTGACGACCTGAATTTTACTGCAGACAAGTTACAAGACGTAAATGCACTGATGTCAACTTTTTGTTGTAAAACAAGATCTGTAGCCACATGTACTAAGGAAATGTTCACTAAACAATATTGAGTTCTGCTAATGACATGAGCTTCTACAGTTTACTTGCTTTAAGCAACTTCACTTCCAACACTTTTCTTTACAAAAAGCAATTATTAAATTAACAGTCAAATTCAAATGAAATTATACACTATTTTATGCTTCAATCAATCATGGAAGGACGGTTTGATCTCAGTTGTTTAACAGAAAAGTATTAATAATATGATGAACAGCCTTGAGAATATAGACGTCACAAAATACTATTAAAAGTACAACCATTTCATGCCCCACCTTTTAAGAACCAGTTCAATCACTGTGAAGTGACCCCAGAGAAGGGTAGATGTTTCAATGTCAAAAGTAATAAATAAATATTGACCAGCATTATTAATTTTACAAATTTCTTGTGCAAAGAAAAATTATTCTTTAACTATAAACTCATTGGAAGTGAGTGAATTTAGAATAAGAACGAAAAATGTAGCAAATTTATAAGTATGAGATCTAACTAGTTTCAACACTGAATCTCTATTCACAAACATTCCACTCGGTACGGATGGTTATTTTGGATATACTGGGTATCCTCCATTAAATCCTCGGTTTGAAAAGTTACGAAGGTGATGGTTATACACGAGTCGTTGCAGTAGAAGCCAATTGTTATTAAACATGCTCGTGCGTTTAAACCTCCTATAGAGGAATGGTACTGCTATAGCGGGTCGCAACACTTTTAGTGAAAATCGAAATGTCTTCCTCCCAAAAGAAAATTTCGTATCAATATTCTCAACTAATTTGCACCATTAGCTCAATCTGTAAAATATATAAACACGATTTAATACAATATAACCAAGCACGACCTTCGGATGACTTTTGGATGATTGTGTTTCAAATGTTTTTAAACACGCGCAACTTAGTATAACACTAAATGAAACTGGTGATCTCGTGGACCGGGTTCATGTTTAAATGAAACTCTTACTTTATAATTTTCTAATTAACATTAACGTCACAGTTAATGTTTCGTGAGCAGGAACATGTTTTAAAGTAACGATCACTAGTAATACTTCATTCTAATATTTTACAAAATATATAATTATAAAAATACAGCTACGTATCTACAATTTCCATCATTATGTATTTGATTTAAAAGTTTCGCGCAAAGCTACATAGAAGTTGGTTACATGTAGCCATTACCAATATTGAATTGATAAGACTAGAAACTAAACGAAACGAACTTGGCAGTGGGTTTGGCCTAGAGAGAGGAAAGTCATGCGGAATTCTCTCCCCAACAGGCGTGGTCAAGAACGTTGGGGTTCTTCTTCGTCCCCGCTCATGGACGATTATTTACTTTTACATGGAAGTTGTCTTGTAATTTTATTTGACTTGTTTAAGGTGATGAGTGAGGTGGGTCAATATAATAATAACGGGTGAGAAAGGGGAGAGAGACAAAGGCAGCACAAGGGAAGTAAGCCAAGCCGGAGCCCGCAGTCCGAAAAGCCGGCGAAACATCAACTCAAACGTCACGATTTGAGGCCGGGCACGAATATTGCCTTGGCTGGGATCTAAAGATCCAATACCTGATATTTGGATGGAAGGAGGGAGGAAGGGAGTGCCCCGAGAAAACCCACTTTCACAGGACAGTCGCCGAATGTTTCACCTGTCTGTACCCGGATCTGAAAAGAAATACATGTAAACATAAACGTATATTCTCACCTTGTTTATGATTATGTATTTTGTTGAGTGGTTTGTAATTATTGAAATATGTTATATGGTGAGATGTATTTTGTAGGAGCACTGGCTAATTTACACAATGACGCAGTTAGTTTTTTTTCCATGTTCTGCTTTTAAGTAATGTTTGTATAATATTTCTGTGAGCCTGTTTCCGAGGGTGGGTAGATTACTGATTTTGTGTATATAACTGACAGGTGTGCATGTTGGTAGTCAGTTTGCTGTTCTTAATATTTTATTTTGTTGTATTTGGATCTTTTGTAGTGTGTTGTTAGATATTTCATGTGACTTAACGTCCATATTCTATTAATGGACGGATGTAAGCCTTATATATTTGAATTACGGTTTCTGGTGAGCAGTTTGACCGTTTGCTAGTTATGGTCAGCAAACGTGAAATGCATTTTTGATGGATAAATGTTGTTAACATGTTTTTTTTTCCATGTTAATATGGAGTCCAAAGAGATCCCAAGGAACGTGATGTGTTTGTTCATGTTAATAGGCGTGTTGCCGAGTGAGAGGTTTACTGTTTCTAGAGTTTTTCGGTGCCTTTTTAATTTCCTATAAAAAGTGATTGCTTGCGTTTTTATAGGGTTTAAAACCACTCTCCACTTGTTACTCCAGCCCACGACAGTATTTTGTGTTTCATCAACGCGAAACACGGTCATTAGCGGGTTTCTAGAAATAACCAAGAAAGCAATGTTGTCTGTATAGTCTAATCGTAAGTTAAACTAGAAAAAGGTATATCACTAACGAAAATAATGTAAAGGAGTGACGAGACGACCGATCCTTGAGGCACTCCTGAGTTATTTTGAAATATTTTGATAAAGTTTTGTTGACTCTTACTTGAGCTGTTCTACATGTTAGGAAGGTTGGTATCCATGTGATGATAGTTTGATTTACTTTCAAATTAGTTAATTTAAACTTAATGGCATTATGCCAAACACTGTCAAATGATTTTTAACATCTAAAAATACATCTATGGTTACCTGATTGTTATCGAATACTTTGTAAACTGATTGTCATGTGAGGTGATCTATTGTTTGTCTATTTTTCCTGGAAGCGTTTTGAGATTCGGGAAGAATGTTATTTATTTCGCAATAATGAAGGAGGCGATTTTATATTTGAAATTATTTTTTCCATCAGTTAACCAAAACAACTTAACAGACTGATGTTTGCTTCTTTGGAAAAAGTGGTGATAACAGCTTTTTCCCAGGTGTCGGAGTAATAACCTTTTGAAACATTCACGATGTTTGGAAGATGTTGTAATAGAAGTTTGGAGCCTTTTTAAAGAAAATTTGGTATTTGATCATGTCCAGGGGAAGTGTTTTTCAAATTTTTAATATTAATTTTGAATTCAATGGTGGTGATTTTCTATTAATTAAACTGGAATGACTGTTTAGAGTGTTACCAGAGAATTGTGGTCTGAAAGAAGATTGATTTGTATTATGTAGTTTTTAACATGTTGTTGGATATTACTAGAGGGAAAACAACCAGTTAACAGTATCCACAGCAAACTCTTGAGCTATTCTTAATTGACCAAATAGTGCTCCCATGTCCCTAAAGTGCAGTGGTATTTTTATGACATCATGCAAATCCTAAGTTCTAAGATTCACATCCCGAATATGATACTACCTAGGCTACGCTCAAATTATCAAAACTATAATATATCAAAAAAGAAAGAAAGAAAAGAATATGCTTTTGTATTCGTCAATAAAATGCGAAGTAAAATGTATAATACTTCTCAATGAATGGGGAGTGCCCTCCACCAGAGATGCCAACCATTACGATTTTGGTGTATACATTACGACTATACGCTCATACAGACAAATATTACGACTTGTTGCAACTCCCAAATTATATATTATATAGGCCTATACAATAAAGTGATAAATTATTCCCCCAGTGCTTGAAAGGGGTGAAAAGAAAATTTCTAGTGAGACATAAAAAATTTTGATAATAAATAAAAGACAGTCCAAAAGGTTTCTTGCAATGATCATGTTTGTGCTTGAAATAATAAAAACATATTTGTATCTCCGACGTCTACCAATAGTTTGAGTGCAGTGCTTCTCCATACTGGGTACGTGGGGAATCCATAGTTACGTCATCAGTGCTTGTCAGCCAATCAGCGCTCGCGTAGATGGGTATTTCTCGTTTCCTAAGCGGCACAGAAACACCAATGCGATCGTTCACAAGATGGAAAAAAAGAGGCCTCGTTCACCAGATTGTCTTGTTTCTGGCAAATCTAAAAGGACTAAAATTGTGAATCAAAAATTTAGGAAAGAGTATAGTGCAAAATATCTGGTCATTGCATCAAAAGTCAGTGACAGTCATCCATTTTGTACAGTTTGTCACATCGATTTTTCTGTGGTGCATGGCGAGATAAATAATTTTTCCAGACATACAAAATCAGCATCTCACCAACCAAAGGCTGAGGCAAAGACAAAAATGATGCAGATAACGACATTTATAAGTAAGAATTCAGAATATGAAACCATAAATGCAGAAGTGATGTTCACGCAATGCGTCATTGCTCATAATTTACCCCTAGCTGTAGCCAATTATGCAGGACATCTATGCAGAAAAATGTTCCCAGACTCTGATATAGTAAAAAATATGGCTGTGCTAGAACCAAAACTACAGCCACTGTACAAATGTTGGGTTGTGAAGATGACAAAATGATTTCAAGCATACTTACTAACAGTGTTTATAGTTTAGCTACAGATGGATCCACAGACATGGATGACTCAAAACTGTGGTTGGACAATAACTGTATGGGCTCTGCCTACAATCATTACGCTCAGTCATTTGAAATAGTTGGCAGAGATGCCAACTACTTGTACATTAATTATTAAAAATGCTTCAAAACTATTCTTAAAACGATACAATTTTTAGAAAAAAAATAACACTGGCAGCCTTAAGGTTCAGATTCAGCAAGTGAAGGATTTAAATATATTTCATAGCAAACAATAATGTATTCTTTTTTAATAAATATGTGTCAAAAGTTTTGCAAACATTGGAGCAGTAATTTCCATGTGTAAATAACATTTATCACATACCTTATAACCTTTTTTTAACTTACAAAACATTTAATAACTTCTAATATCTGTTTTTATTTTGTTATTTACTTTCATAGTGTTAGCAGCAATGTGCTAATTACAGTGATTTCAAGAAGTTAATTGAATCACTTTATTGAGGTTTGGCTACTAAAGCAATAACTCCACGTAAAGCCAATGTCTCTAGGTGCTGGCCAAAGCATCAATAGTTCTATCTAAGACATTCAATGCTGTTTATAAATTTACCTATATATCTTTGTGTGTATGTTTATACACACACATACATTTGGCTAGAAATCTGAGCTTCTGCTAAATTAACCTCACAACTTTAACAATGTTATGGAAAAGTAGATACATCTTAACACCCAGCAAACTATATCAAAAAAGTG
This sequence comes from Carcinoscorpius rotundicauda, assembly GCA_011833715.1. Taxonomy (NCBI): domain Eukaryota; kingdom Metazoa; phylum Arthropoda; class Merostomata; order Xiphosura; family Limulidae; genus Carcinoscorpius; species Carcinoscorpius rotundicauda. The sequence continues at coordinate 59,023,912 of CM022398.1, forward strand.
ACTTTGTCAAGTAAGTTGTTTGATATATGGAAGACTCATTTAACATGATGCTGTTATACTTTCACATTGTAACAGTATGTTGGAAAAACCACCTGTATTCTATAGGTCATATACCACATTTGGGTGCAATTTGTTTGGAATTAGTAACACAAATACTTAAGAAATAAATATCAAGAGTATCTTCACTTATCAGTTTGTTTTTACAGAATATGAACAATAAATTGTAGATCAGAGCAACTCCCTTACAAACTAGAACCTGAATATCCAAATTCCTTAAACATTTCAATACTCCAACTCCATTACAAATTGGAATCTTTATACCTGATGTTTCTTACAAAAAGCTAAACTTAGATATCCAATTTTTTTTACAAATTAGAATCTGGATATCCCAAATACTTTGAAAATTAGAGCCTAAATACTTCAACTCCATTATAATTCTCAACCAGAATACTTAACTCTTAAAAATGGTCTAGATATGTTTTTGATTAAAGTCATGTGATAAGTAAATAAGCTCACATTACCAAATCTCAATCATATTTAATTATACTTGTCAACATGACCTATCATCACAGTAATAGAAAACAAGTGCAATGAATTGGATAACCACTCTCTTAAATTTCTTGTGGAAAATACCTTTTGAGCTACAAGAACAAATCTGAAGCTTCTGATATTCAATCACAGGTGTCCATCATTAAAACACGTTTGAACGATAAGGAAGTGTAAAAACCAATGAACATGAAACTTGAAAAAGTACCATCACTTAATACATAAGCAAGATTTCAGTTCTTATTTTCAAGAATTACTCATATGTTACCAGAAAAATACAAAACAAATATTATTTCTGATGAAATTGACTTTCACTTAATATAAAATTACCAATCCTGAAAATTTAAGTCAGTGGAAAATAAATTATTCTATCAGAAAAATTTAAGATTTTTGTGTATTGTGTATGTTAATAAACCACCACTGGTTATGTCTCTTATTAATTCAATCAACAAAATTAAGCAGCAATGGTATTAAATACTCACACACACAAAAATTAGTTTGGTATTTGAATCTTATTATATTTATCATATTTTAACTAATCAAGTGGATTTGTTCGTATAAAATTTTATCTTATGGATTAGAACTCATATAAAGATATAAAAAAGAATAAATATTTCAAATATTTACAGGAAGCATCCATATGTAAATATCAAAGATTTAAAACATGTTCAAGACCTTGAAAGCCTCGAGTCAAAATTTTAAGCCAGAAAAATGAAAATTGTAGAATTAGTTAATTAAACTTTGTATAATGGTGATTGTTTTTTATAACAGCAACAAGCGTCTTATTTTGTAAATAACTGAAAATATACAGTAATTCCTTCTGACATTATGAAAATTAACCTTCAGAGTTGTTGTTAAATGTTTCAAAATTAATTGAAACTAAAAATTTCTGTGCAGTGATAATATACACATTTTCAACTTTATTTTCTCACAATCTCTTAAGTGTGATAACATTAAGGCTATGACTGCCTATTGGTCCACACAAAGACAAAAAAAATTAGTTAACTGCTTTTTCATTAATAAATTTACTTCACACAATAACTAGTTTAAGTTAAAAAAAATAAAATTTTGTAATCAAGTTTGCAAAATCTTTGACTGTAAACTCTCTTAATGTTTAAATGTTGAAAAAGAAAAAAAATTATGTGCTTTCATTAAGAGCATCAGTGATAAATCTTATGTTTAATGTTATATGACCTTTAATTACTTTCTACACTTTTAAGATAATTTTATATTACTAGTATATTTTATAGATTCAGAACTAACATAAGCCTCCTACACTGACCAAAAATCATTGGATATTATTAAAATTACAGCAAAACTATTGTTCACAGAAGTAACAACAAGCTGATGATTCAACTCACTACAAATGCTTAGGCTTCTTAAATAGTGATTAACAATACTAAGTTTTTCTGCTTACTGTTTTGTTTTAAAAGTTAACTTCACTAAATTACAAGTTACTTTTCAGTTTATATATATATACACACACACACATCGAATCTAGGTTTGATGAGAAATTTATAATTTTTCTTACTGATCACAAAATATGCATTTATAACTGCATGATTGTAAAGTAATTATGCAAACTATTATTTTTATTACTTTGCATTTATTGCAATATGTTACTCTTATACTATTTTAACAATGCTAGCAACTTGTTATCAAAAGTCAAATTTGTATTAATCTTTCATCTGCTGCATTAAATCTGCAGTAGTAGTCGTCACCTGTTGCGTCAAATCCATTATATTTGCTAGTTCTAAAACTTCACCTGTTGAGCCAGATCCGTTGTATTATTACTAATTCATCTGCTGAGTCAAAGCTGTAGTATTAGTATGTCTGTTTCACTCGTTAACTCAAATCTGTAGCACTACTACTAGTAGTATTAATATTTCACATGTTCATTCGAAATTGTAGCACTAGGAGAAGCGAGTAGTACGACTTTCAACTGTTACAAATTATCCTAAAAATAAGGCTATACAAGTTAATAAGATTGATTTTCAACAACTTTAAAAATATATAACTACAATTTAAGCAACTTATCTTACATTTCGTAGAACTACTTCTCTAAGTTTCACTTTTACCGTTGCCGATATCTGTACATATAATTTAATAAAATAATAATATATAATTGTGTGAATAACCGAGTCTCTTAAACAGGCTATACCATAAAACTTAATACGCACTTAAAAAAACAGTTAACTTTTACATTGCTAATAAATTATATTACTAGTTAGTTACCTGGATCTTTAACAGTAACACCATGACGAGACTTACAGTCAACAGTTGCTTTCAGAGACATTTGTCATTATCGCCTTGTACGTGTAGTAAGACTTAGTTGGAATTAGAAACTGGATTGTGTAAAATAATAATTTCCAGTTGTTTAAAATTAAAACAAGGACAAAAAAAATCAAAATTACAGTAAGTTTAATGTTAAAATATACGTACGAAATGTTACTGTTAAATTTCAAAACACGAAAATCACTTCAAACAGTTTAAATAACTTTTTAAAAGTTTGTCGAACTCTAAAACTTTGTAACAAGTTTGATAGCTAACCTTCTCAGACGTGCCATCTATCGGTAACATTTCTTTTAAGCAACAATAAAAAAAGTACATTTTTCAATGACCGACACAATTCAAAAAAGAAAAGAAATAGAAACACTCATGGCGTTACCTAATAAAAATACAGGTTAAAAAAGAAGTTTGCCTATAGAATAAAAAATAAATAAATCTGAAATGTTGAATTATTTTCAATTGTTAGTATTCCAATGTTAATTCGGAAAATAAAAGAAAGCATTTTTAAATATTTCTCAGCGAGTCTGATATCAAGTGAGTAATTCAGAGAATTCTAATCATATTCGTAATAATGGATAATTATAGAATCGTGTTATTAAATTGTTGTTTCAATTTGTTAACCAAAAGAATCTATTCAAGATGTTACGTCAAGTTCACAGAGAGTACACGTATACTTGATTTTTTTTTCTTCTCTCTCTTATAAAATATCCCATTGGGAACCTTTGGACTTAAATAAAAGTATGAAGCTATTTATCGCTTTACAAATAATCCTAGAATTATATATAGGACATTTAAATTTAAACTTTGGTATTTTCAGATTTTCTTGCGTTCCCTCACAGTATCATGAGTAGGAACCATTAAATAATACGAGATTCGACGGAAACTGTATCACAAATCAGTACCCGAATTTCTCTTACTTTGAATGCGCTGACTTTCAGAAAGGAGACTGGATACAATTATGCACACAATACCAAGCTTTATCCTCACAAAACACAATCAACTGTTAACACTTTAGCAGGTACTTTCATGCTGCATCCTCATCTGGAGAGTTGTTGTTGTTTTGAATTAAGCACAAAGCTACACAATGGGCTATCTGTGCTCTGCCCACCACGGGTATCGAAACCCGGATTTTAGCGTATAAGTCCGCAGACATACCGCTGAGCCACTGGGGGGCCATCTGGAGAGAGATAAACAAGCTAATTTGTGTTCTCTGAACAATATTTCAAATTTCTAAATGTAGAAGCTAGAGCTGAAGTGTAAGTAAAGTTAAAGTGTTTCAGCTGTATTTAAATCTTGACAACTGTTGTAAACTATATTTTCAGTATTTTGATTTAGCTGTCCAGCTCTGATGAGTGTAAAATTTGGGGTAAATGCTTGTCTTTTTGTTTTTGAATTTCGTGCAAAGTTACATATCTGCGCTAGCTGTCACTAATTTGGCAGGTTAAGACTAAAGAGAAGGCAGCTAGTCGTCACCATCCATCGCTAACTCTTGGGTTATTTTTTTACCAACGAATAGTTGGATTAACTCTCATATTATAACAGTCCCAGAATTGAAAAATTGAGCATGGTTGGTGTAATGCGGATTTAAAACCGCGACTCTTAGATTGTAAATCCTCATCTGGAGAGTTGTTGCTGTTTTGAATTAAGCACAAAGCTACACAATGGGCTGTCTGTGCTCTGCCCACCACGGGTATCGAAACCCGGATTTTAGCGTATAAGTCCGCAGACATACCGCTGAGCCACTGGGGGGCAGAAAAAAATGCAGTTTCCTGGAAATAACCTGCAATACTTTTAAGGTAAGGCATTTAAAGTGCATTACAAGAGTTTCAAAAAGTCTGTTATGAACTGAACGTTTACATTTACTTGTAGAGTTTTACACAGAACAGAACTAAATATGCAATTTGTTAGTCAAACATTTAGTTAAATTGCACGTTACTTAATTTGCTAGAGAGAGCTGATAACATTAAGATAGCTGTATATTTAGAAAATTTATAAAGTTTTCCTGGGATGTCTAGAATGATCATAAATATTAATGATTGAGAAACTGCAAAAATCTATAAATTATAAATACAAACATAAATAAAGTATTGAGTCACTTTTCAGTTTCAGTTCATTCATGAGAAATAAGTGAAGTATTCAAAACAATGTAAATTATCGATTAGTCATGAAATTGAACACAGTAATTTATTTCTATGGCACTAATACCACTTGTGAGTAACTTTTTCTTGAGAGTGAAAGTATTATTTGCAAACTTATATCTATAACTGAGTACAAGTGGCAGTAGCCTATTGCAAATGTTAAAGAAAAAATAAACTAATTTGTTACGATTGTCACCATCGCATTATTGTCACCAAATAATTTAAAACAACACATGCAATGAAAGAATAGATTACAAAGCTGGTAAAAATAGAAATTAAAATAGATCTTTGGCTCAATTTTAGCATGGCAATCATATCCAAAAGTGAGATTCAAGTTTTATTAGAAATGATAAAACATTTAAAAGAGAGATCGAAAATAGAAAGAAGATCAAGCTGAAAGAGACCAAGATTAAAAGGTGATTATAAGAAGATCGGGAAAAAGAAATAACAAATTTAAAGAATGAGACACAATTTCAAGAAAAGAGTTAAAGAGAGATGAGACATTTACAGAAAAAAATGTGAAAAAACTAAATTTGAATCATGAAGATGACGTACTGAAGAATTACAACAAGGAGACTAAAGAAGTACAGAAAGACCTCAGTTAAATAATAAAAGTTGTAATGGCAAAACCTGAAGAAGAACAAAAAAGAGATCACTGGAATAGAAAAGAATATCTACGACACCGATAAAATACCTGAAAAAATCGCGAATTCAAACATTAAGCCTATTTCTGCATCTGCCCATGAATTCTAACGTAAGACACAATCTACTACAAAGTATGGAATATGATCATTTATTTCGTATACACCTATTACTATTATTCCTCCAATATCTCTAGTTTTATTACTTTCCCAGAATACTCCAGCTACGTCACTTCCACATTCATTTCAAGATTTTATTTGAGTAATTCAGCACCACTGCTCATAGCGAAACCAACATACTATAAAGGGAAAGTCTGATTGGGCTAAACTTGAAATAATTTTCAAAATGAACTAGTGAACAACAAGCTAGTCATCTCGCTGCCTATTTATCAGGGACAGTTTTAACACCATTAAATAACAATCCAAATGAGAGTTGTAATCACTGTTGAGTACTAGCAGCTGTTTTATTCAAGAAAGACAAATTAGAAAATAAAGTACTAAGAACATAGTTCCAAGTTAAAATCAGAAAGAAAGACAAGGCCTTAGCCAAAATTGCAGAGGACTTGGGAACCATAACCTAATTTTCTTACACAGATGCCTCACGTGAAATGATGTGTTTGTTAACACGTGGCCAATTTAAAAATTCTATAGCAGTCGAGGTATGAAAATTACACTGAAATAAAGTTTGTTTTTGGAATTTCGCACAAAGCTATTCGAGGGCTATCTGTACTAGCCGTCCCTAATTTAGCAGTGTAAGACTGGAGGGAAGGCAGCTAGTCATCACTACCCACCGCCAACTTTTGGGCTACTCTTTTACCAACGAAAAGTGGGATTGACCGTCACATTACAACGCTACCACGGCTGGGAGGGCGAGCATGTTTGGCGCGACGCGGGCACGAACCCGCGACCCTCGGATAACGAGTCGCACGCCTTAACGCGCTTGGCCATGCCGGGCCAGGTGAAATAAAGTAGATACACATATTTAAGTAATTTCCCACTGTTGGCGATGGAACTTGAGCCCATAAAAGATGCAAATAAGCTACTAAAGTTATGTAATCACATGATCTTATAATATCAAAACATCAATTTCTTAAATGGTTTTGAGAAACTGGAAAAAAAAATTGGACAAATAGTTGCATAGAATATAAGAAATAGACTACAAGAAAACAAATGATTCGATTGTGATATAAAAGACATATTTCAAAGAAATTTAGATTAAAACCTGTCGTGATAAAGAGCTCCTTAGAAAGAACCCTAGATAAAGAAAACTTTTATAATTGTGGGAAATAGGACTGCAACACATAAACCGTTGTTATTAAGCTACGGTTACAAAGTCCAACAATACCAAAGGAGCAATAAAGATCTATCACATACAAATAAAAATGGAATTATCTGGATTTATGTAGTAAAAATTCACTCGTGAACACTCTAGATATCTCAAATGATATAAGAAGTTTACTTTTTTTGGAAATTTTTTATGAGTCCAAGAGTCTTTTGATCGAAAAAGTATGCAGTAAGTTTATTGAAACTGGTTCTACAGTTAAACTAGTCTGACTTGATTTAGCAATTAATGATGAGAAATTGCCTCCAGAGATGTAGGAATAAAAGAGAATGTTACAAATAGCAAGTTGGCATAAAGTTCCGCTAAGAGAGAAGTTACAAACTACCTTATCTTTGAGAAACCATTACTTCGATGTGTGAGTAATTAACAAAGGGGAGGCGTACATATCGGAAACTAGCTTTATGTGAAGACTTGGTTGCAAAATTGGACTAACTTCAAATAATTGCACGATATATGACCATGAAATCCTTGTTCACTGACACTTACCGCTTCATGGAGGATAGTCATTGCACCACCATGAAGGAAAATATTCATACCACTATTCAATAGCAATAAACTTACATCTAGTAAATGAGATGAAGTGGATCCAAATACTTCCCCATCCCCTGAGGGATTGATGATGGGAAGAACTCTTGTGAAACTGAAAAATAATGGTGGCATACATGACTTTACCTGGAAAGACGTAAATCAGTTTGTGATTAAATGAAAATCCCCTATGATATTAAGGCTGATGAGACCAGAATTCATCATGGTGACATAGTATGACTGAGTTGTTTCCGTTGCAAGGAAAACCAAACTACAAAGTTAAGCAGATGTTGAGAAGGAATATAGTTTGTACTGAAAATAATTCACATAGATTGTTTTTTTGTTTTTTGAATTTCGCACAAAGCTAATCGAGGGCTATCTGTGCTATCCGTCGATAATTTAGCAGTGTAAGACTAGAGAGAAGGCAGCTAATCATCACCACTCACCGCCAATTCTTGGGCTACTCTTTTACCAACAAATAGTGGAATTGCCCATCACATTATTACACCCCCACGGCAGAAAGGGCGAGCATGTTTGGCGGAATTCACTTAGACAGCTGATAGTCAACCGTGACATCTTTGGAAGTATACCGATGAAAGAACAACCAACTGAATAACTCCAAAGGAAAACTTCATACTACTTCAAAGATGAAGATGCCATTAGTATCACTTATTCAACTACGAAAGTAAACCCTGCTGTGACAAAACAATCAATGACAATAAGGGACAAAAGGTCATATAATCTGCAAAGCATAGGCTTCGGAATAAATACAACAACAAAATACTTGTTTAAATGGACAAATTAATGTAGTGTATCATTAGTGTGTTAGTTGTTCAAGAATTTTACCATTTAAAAAAGGGCAGTGTTATAAGCTTATTTTAAATGTCTTAAATAAGTTGTTTGTTAGAGGTTTGTTGACATGACAACGATGTTAGATGTAGAAAGTCTATAAACGTAGTTCTGGAATAAAGTTGAGCCTCCGACAATCCCTTTTCAGATTTTCCGGCTAGTTTTAGCAAATTAAAATATAGTACTTTTACAGTAAATTGTTTTATCCATGCATATGTCTCACGTTCATTGAACTGTACTGTGTACAGTTCAGTACAATAAAGTAAAGTAGTGTCTAACAAATGTAATTTTTCTTTGTTTTTCAAATTGGTTTGCAGTTTTCAAGAAATAATTATAAATACTGTACTGTTAAAAATCTCAAAAGTATTTGGTTTTTACTCTTATGTCGATAGGATATTACAATTATGTTGTAAACAGGATGATATTAACAATGTGTTATTGTTCATTACATACATAGCTGTAGAAAGAGTCTGCGGTCCTGCTGTTGCTGACAGAGCAGTTATAAACAAAGAAATAGAAATAACAATATTAAGTTAAAACCATTTGTTGAAAAAGTTAAAAAAGAATGTTTGGTACTATCATTTACACCAGACTTATCCTGTCAAATAATGAAACACTTTAAAAACAAATGAATATATTTTCCTATATAAAAACTGATAAGAGAGTTAAAATAAAATTGATTTAATAAAAATCTTTGGTATATATCTATACATATAATATTACGTAACTGCAAAACAGCTTACGTGAGGCAAACTGGAATAAATTTAAAATTCAGAATAAACGATTACGATTTATTACGATTTCAAACAGCTGGGCCTTTTAGTATTAATTTAGAAGTTAGTTGATGTTGGTATGTATCAAATATATATTTGTCAACAAGACTGATACACAATTTTTTTTATTAACACAAATATATTTTAATATACAGAAAACAATAAAATTTATAATAATGGTCATTACAAATAATGATATTCATACAAAAGTATTACAAAGTTATAAACAATACTCAGTCTTTTAACTGATCTGGAACTGAATATTTTATCGACGGTTCACGACAAACAAATTAATTCCATGTTGATATCAGTACAGTTAACTTAATGGGTAAGCTATCTCTCTGTGCTCACATGTGCATTTTTCACAGACAAATATACGTAATATCCTTCTTGAAATATTAACGTCCAAAGATATTTCCCTGAAGTAAAACAAGTTTGTAATGTTCGAAATCTATGAACGTTCCTGGTCAAGCATTCAGCATTTTCTCGATTAATAAGCATTAATCGCAATTATAGCTTCCGAGACTTACGGTATACCAAGTGTAACAAACCAACAACATCAAAGCGTTTCTCCACGTGTTATGATTTAAAAACTTTGAGGTGAAATTCTAGAAATTTCAGTAAACAAAATACTGCTGTTTTACACATACAAATCGCACAAAGTTTGTTCGATAATCTTCTACAAATTTATAGAGGAGGTGGGAATTTCGCAATACATATTTAACAGTATAAGCTACACGCATTTCTAAATGTATATTTTCCCCCAGTGGCACAGCGATATATTTGAGGACTCAAATCACAAAAAACGGGTTTTAGATATCCGTGGTGGGCAAAACACAAATGGACCATTATGTAGTTTTGTTCTTAATTCTATACAAACAAAATTTATATTTATCTAAAATGAACATAATATTAGAATAAATCTACATTAGTAAATCCGTTACAATAAGCACAAAAAATGTTAAAAAGAATAATGTTATTATTTCACCTTTAGAAGAATACATCGGTGAAATTACGCATACAAATTCAATGCACAAAACCTGGAAATTTGATTTGTATGAATATTCTTGAATTTAATGACATAGTTAAAAAATAAATTTAAATTATTAACTAAGGATGATGGACCTGGAGGAAATGTTGTTGGTAGATGGCATAAAAATCTGTAATATGCAAACTGGTCTTCTGGTAATTGTATGAATAATATTTAAATTTTGTAAAATATTTTACTTCCTGACGAGGCCAAGCGTGTGACTCGTAATCTGAGAGTCGCGGGTTCGAATCCCCGTCGCGCTAAACATGCTCGCCCTTTCAGCCGTGGGAGCGTTATAATGTTGTTACGTTTTTTTATGTTTTTTTGTGTGGACTGAACGCAACAGAAAGACACAGATAACAGCGTATATAATTTATTACAATAAACTATTATATACGTGACAAATATAAAATAAATTATATAATAACAATGACAGATATTCAGTTTCAACCTTCAAAGTAAATTACAATACAAAAATGGTACTGGCCTGTGTCCAATATAATGATCTAGAATGAAAGTCCAGATCAGAAATCCAAAATTCCAATCTAGGTGGTGAATTTGGTCCCACGAATAAATTCCGAAGTTTGAATGGAGAAGTCCAGAAACAATTCACAGTTCAATAAATTTGACGAAGTTCTTTTTACGATATTTTCGATGAATGTCTCAAATTTGTCATTCTCCCACTTGCTACGGTCTCCCCTAAACAGTCCTATACGTGTTGACTTTCAGTATAACCACTAATTCGTAAAGAATCGTAAAGATTGACGAAATAAAATCACAGCTTCTGTAGATCTAGCTTCAGTCACAAATCCAAGTTGAATAAACACACAGCAAAGGTTGAAAATTTCTCGAACAAAGACAATATCTCTTGAATCGAAATAAAAACTAATGACTGACTGATTTCTTGATTTCTTCGCGTCACCGTCTCCTTTCATACTAGTAGGCTTACTGTGTCCTCGAACAATCGCGTAACTTCCACAGAGTTCCAGAGTAATCTGTGCATGTCTGTTTTTGCACGAGACTCGTCGTCTAGACACTAGGCCGACATACATTTTATTTATAAACATATGATTGATCTACCTAATTCTAGAAATTTCTAAATGATTAATTCTAAATGAATTCTAATTAATTCTAAATGTTATTTTAAATGAATAACAACATATTTTATTGATTTGAACTTCGAAACAATAATATAAATATGGAAATATAAATAATAGATATGGAAATTCAAACACGACATGACATGGTTGTCGTTTACATAACATTTACATAACAATGTGACGGTCAATCCCACTATTCGTTGGTAAAAGAGTAGCTCAATAGTTGGCGGTAGGTGATAATGACTAGCTTCCTTTTTTCTAGACTTACACTGCTAAATTAGGGACGGCTAGCACGGATAGCCCTCGAGTAGCTTTGTGCGGAATTCAAAAACAAACAAACAAACAAAACTTTCTGACGATGACCCACTAATACACGTCAAAACATTTAAAGATATTAGATTGTTTTCAAGCCTCATAGGGGTTTTGTACTGATTTAAATCCAAGTTATTGGTATTTTACTGTACTTTTGAGACACGCAACTGCCTTATGTTTCGAATTGTGTGTAAAATAATCGTGATTTTTTTAAATATCATTATTGAGATTTGTGTTGCATTGTTTATTAACATTTGTATCTAATTCTAAGCAAACATGTTTTTATTAATTGTTTTTGTTGTAAATAATAAAAATTCCATTTTACTTGTCTGAGAGTTTTGTTTTGAATATTTTAACAACTCGTTTTTGTTCGACTCTGGTTGTTGCGGCATTTTATTTAACTGAACTTAATTAAACGCTCTTATTTACTTCGCTAATGTATCATTAATTCGCTATGTTATGAAATATGATTAGAAAGCATAATTTCGTGCAAAAACCGCCTCAAAGTTCCAAATATGACATTCTGTAGGTGGTACATCAAATTATCTTTTAAACTGTAAATGGAAAGAGGTCATTAAAATCTTCAATTTCTGTTAAGTGCATCCAGTGTCAATGCAGAAAAAGTAGTTTTCTAATGTTATGACTCTAGATTAGCTGAGTATTTGAAATGAAATAGAAGTTTAGATGTTTGTTTTTTGTTTGTTTTTGGAATTTCGCACAAAGCTACTCGAGGGCTATCTGTGCTAGCCGTCCCTAATTTTGCAGTGTAAGACTAGAGGGAAGGCAGCTAGTCATCACCACCCACCGCCAATTCTTGGGCTACTCTTTTACCAACGAATAGTGGGATTGACCGTCACATTATACACCCCCACGGTTGGGAGGGCGAGCATGTTTTAACGCGACACGGGCGCAGAAGTTTAGAAGTTTTGAAAAATAACTTGATATAGTTTTACGTAACATAGGACTGACTGTAAACTATTCTATTAATTTCAAGTCTTTTGCTTTTTCTAACTACATCATACGGTACTTTGTTTTCCAGCAGTCAAATATCCACTAAATGTCAATGAAGAACACCAATGATTGCCTTTTTTGCCTTATTAGTGCAGAAGAGGTCAATATCTTGTGAATACAACTGTGTTGTACTTGGTAAAGAGCTTCTTTGTGAGTTTACCAGCTTCCATATTGTTTTGCTTTACCCTTGCATGGCCTGGCATATACACCCATGTTATAGTCAGATTAATTTGCTTTCCACCATCTTTATGGAGATCAAACACTCTGAATCTTACACAAACAGCTTACGAGTCATTAGCAAATATTATATTTATGAGTTTCTATTTGTGAAACGCGCCCCGCTAGTACAGCGGTATGTCTCCGGATTTACGACGCTAAACTCAGGGGTTCCATTTCCCTCAGTGGGATGAGCAGATAGCCCTTTGTGGCTTTGCTATGCGAAAAACATACACATATTTGTGAATTATTACTTAAACCATTCTTGAGAATAGCTTGCTTTACGGCTTTGCACTCGCAAACTGAGAGTTGCGAGATTGAGTCCCTGTCACACTAATATGTTTGAGATTTAAGCCATGGAGGCGTTATTATGTGACAATAAATCCCACTATTTGTTGAGAAAATAGTTGGTGGTGAGTAGTGTTGAGTAGTTAGGACCCTCTAGTCTATTACTGCTCAAGTCGAAACGGTAAGCACAAATGCCCTTTTGCGAAATTCAAAACAAATAAAACTTAATACCTTTTAGATCCATCCCTGTACTACTTATGCAAAGCTTAATGCTAAATTAGCTTTATACAATTTTTTTTTGTTTTACAAGATGACGAATGCCCAACCACCTCTCTTATTATTTATAGTATAAAAACTCTCTTCTACTATGAACACAGGTAACTGCCCAAAAGAGACTTCAAGTAGGTGCTGACAGGCTTTTTCTGTTTCAACTTATGCCCAATATTGAAATTCTGTGCTAGGCAAATTTTCAGAGATCCCGATGGCCATGGCCCGAATGATTATTACACAAGAAGGCATGTGACATCTGGTGTGGAATGATAACATCAGTGACAGCTGTGCAATAGTATTTCCCCTCATTATTGTGTCCTAAGACGCTTTTAGACAATGCTCTGTTTGGTTAGTGTCTTCAAGGTAATTATGAAACTAGAAAGTTCAAATTTAAAATGGCACTAGCAAATTAATGAAGTGCATTGCCTTTACACTGATAAGAATTTTACTTGAAAACATTGTTGGTAGTTTGGAATTCTGTCAAAGTTATAATGCAACAAAATGTTACATCAAACACAAAAAGAAAGATTGAAATAAATATCTTTCTCAATTAGTTGGAACCATTAGAACAATAGTAATCGACAAAAACATTTCGTAGCAAACAGAATGATGCTAAGTTGACAAGTTATGCAACCAGTAGACTTGTTGAATGATACAAATTATCTTTGTTGTAAGGTAACATGTATAACGGCCAGTCACGGACACATTGTCTGCTTTCGCGAGGTGAAAAGTTGAGTAACTTGAGTGACGGTTTGCATCTGAACTTGCCCCCAGTGGCTCAGCGGTATGTCTGCGGACTTACACGCTAAAATCCGGGTTTCGATACCCGTGGTGGGCAGAGCACAGATAGCCCATTGTGTAGCTTTGTGCTTAATTCAAAACAAACAAACAAACAAAGCATCTGAACTAATAACGAGGTAAAATACAATAATTGAAAATAAAATTATCTAATTAAGTGAAAACTACATTGTAGAACTTGTATTATAATCAGCTAAAGTGGTACAACGACATAAAAATTATCGAGCTATACTTGTGTGTGGAAACGTAAAAGTTATTAGGCAAGATAAATAGCACAGATGACAATCAAAAAGTGCTAGATTTAGCAGATACATATAGAACTATTCGATAAACACAAAGTCAGCGGAAACAGAATCTAGATCTAACTAAATTTAGGATTCACCAATTATTCCCTCTAGAAATTATGTCAGAAGAATCTCTGTCTAAAGAGTCAAAATCAAGAACAGCTCTACACTCTTATTACAATTATGTAATGTTTATAGCGTAAAAAAAGAAAATTATTTTATTTAGATATGTTTTGTAATATTTGTATGTACAACTTGGTGAAGAAGACCGCATTTGTCAGTTGTTTTAGAAAGTATAAGTGTTTATTTGAGTTGTTAATTTTAATTGAAATTTGCTTGCTTGGAATTAAGCACAAAGCTACATAATTGGCTCTCTATGCTCTGCCCACCACATATATTGAAACCCGGTTTCTAGTAGTGTAAGTCTGCAGATGTGCCATTGTGTCACTGGGGGGAGGGAGGCAAATGGAATTTGAATAATCAGTGAATACTGTTATGTTTTTTTATGTTTTATGAACGCAACAGAAAGTCACAGATAACAGCTTGTATAATTTATTACAGTAAACTAATATATATGTAACAGGTATAACGTAAGTTATATATTGACAATGACAGACATTCAGTTTTAACATTCAAAATCAATTACAACACAAAATGGTACTGGCCTGTATCTAATATAATGATCTAGAATGAAAGTCCAGAAACAATTCACAGTTCAATAATTTTGATGACGTTCCTTTTACGATGAATGTCCCAAATTTGTTGTTTTCCAATTTGCCTCGGTTTCTCTTAAACAGTCCCGTGCGTGTCGACCCTCAGCACAACCAGTAATTTAAATGAATAGCAAAGATTGATGAAACAAAATCACAGTTTCTGTAGATCTAGCTCTAGTCACAAAGTTTAGTTGAGTAACCACACAGCGAACGTTGAAAACTTCTCGAACAAATACATTATTTCTTGAATTAAATATGAACTAATGACTAACTCTTCTTCCTTTGAATAAAACTAATGTCTGACTCTTTTCTCTTTCTTTCTCGCATCTTCGTCTGTTTATATATTTGTAGACCTCTTTTCTCGAACATTCACCGGAACTTCGACAGAGTAATCTGCGCATGTATGTTTTTGCACGAGACTCTACGTCTAGACGCTAGGCCGCCAAACATTTCCATTTATAGTCATATATTTGATCTACCTAATTCTAGAAAATTCTAAATGTTATTTTAAATGAAGAACAACGTATTTTATTGTTTAAACTTTGAAACAGTAATATAAATATGGAAATATAAATAATAGAAATGAAAATTTAAACACAACACGACATGTCGTTTACAAAATATTTACACAACATTTACATAACAATACGCTAGGAATTTTGTGAAGAACAAGACTCTCATACTTTAGTCATTATAAAGTAACTCACAACGCTAGAAATTGGATTTCGATATCCACCGTAAGTACAATAATAATTTGAACATAACGGAAATATCAAGAATGTAATTATGTGTTGAAATGTATTAGGTATTGATAAAATTGCAACAGAACATCTGATGATCCTGAGTGAACCAGAGTTAAAGATAGTAACAAAATTATTTTACAAAATTTATAAACATGGTCACATGTGTGGTGATTTAAGCCACTCTTTATTTATAAAGTTACCAAAAACCAAGAGGCATTACAATGTAGTCATTACAGAATCATAAGCTTGATGAGTCCTTTTGTGAAAGTAATGCTTAAATTAATGATAAAGAGAAATGTGACCATTTTTCAGTCAGGATTTAGGCCAGGTATAGGCACAAGACAAGGAATATTGAATGTAAGATCGATCTTTGATAAATACCTGGAAGTAAGCTTCATGAACTACGACAAGGCTTTTGCTAGGGTGTATCATCAAAGGAAAATAGATGTGTTAACTAAATCTGACATAGGCAGTCGAGATTTGAAATTCATCCAGAGCCTGTACTTGGAGCTAAAAGCAAATATTCGTCTATAGGAATGTCAGTCAGATAATTTCAGTGCTAATGTGAGTGTGAATATTAAGAAAGAAAGACCATCGCACCCTAAAGATGCCATCTCTTCCTGATTAGCTGCCTAAAGGCAGGGAAAGAGATGTTATTGAAGATTACGAAGGCATAGTTGCAATGCACTGACGGCCATTATGTCATAGTTCAACAATATGTCATCATTGGACGTGTTGTTAAGAATGCGTTGCTAGGTGCCCATGACATGGCAGCCATGATATCAAAAGTTGTCATCAGGGCGCGTGTCGCTAGAGACGTGTTGCTAGATCGCTAAGTCATGCGGCCATGATGGATGATCACATCACAAAATAGAAAACGTATATTTAGGCACCATTACGGGCGATCATGACTGATACAATACATGTTTCATCGTGTAAATAATTTAATTGTTTTTAAAAACAGTTCACACAAATTCATTTATAATTAATTCATCCTGAAAATGACGCTTAGCACTAACTAATTTATAATTAGTTAATTAAGTAATTTATAACTAAATCACCCTAAAATAACACTGATTGATAAACAAATTCTGAAAAGGACAGTGAACGCTAATTCATTAGTTAATTAATAATTAAATCATTCTACCACCAGGTAGAGAGCATGTTTTTTGAGTTGCATGACTTCCACAATACATATCTTAACAAGAATATAATTAATCATTAATTCAATTAGTAACTGGTTAATTACATCTTTTGTAATTAATTTGTTCTAAATATGACACTGAACGTTGATCCATTCATGAGTAATTATTTTGAAAATGATGCTTAACGTAATTAAATTTTCTGTCCTAAAAGAACTATATCTTAATGAAATAATTAAAGATTTTCAATAAAACAATAAAAAGTCTCTTTGTATTTTTGGAATTAAGTTTGTTTGTTTGTTTTTTGGAATTTCGCACAAAGCTACTCGAGGGCTATCTGTGCTAGCCGTCCCTAATTTAGCAGTGTAAGACTAGAGGGAAGGCAGCTAGTCATCACCACCCACCGCCAACTCTTGGGCTACTCTTTTACAAACGAATAGTGGGATTGACCGTCACATTATACACCCCCACGGCTGGGAGGGCGAGCATGTTTTAGCGCGACTCGGGCGCGAACCCACGACCCTCGGATTACGAGTGCACGCCTTAACGCGCTCGGCCATGCCAGGCCTTAGAATTAAGTAAAAACTTACTAAATCGCCCTAGATATAACAATATCATACAGTAATTAATGCATGTACTTTATACAACGGTTTAAGTTGTCATTAAAATGCGTATTATACAATAGTGCCTTTACTAACTTGTGACAAAATAATTTATACATGTTTTACAAAGGTGGACTTTGTCATGTAGTTAATCGTTATTGTTATCGTAGGATTTTAACAATTGTCTTGATTTCATTACATTAAAATTCAATAAATGTAATAAAAATGAAAGACGATTGACATAGTTTATTCGTCTATTTTTATATAGCCATTAAACACTGGTAATCATGCAAAAAAACTAATAAAAGTATGAAACACATTTTTAAACTGTTGAAAGCTTCTTTGGCTCCGCATGGCCAAGCGTGTTAAGGCGTTCGACTGGTAATCCAAGGGTCGCGGGTTCGCATCCCCGTCATACCAAACATGCTCGCCAACAGCCGTGGAGGCATTATAATGTGACAGTCAATCCCAATATTCGTTGGTAAAAGAGTAGCCCAAGAGTTAGCGGTGGGTGGTGATAACTAGCTGCCTTCCCTCTAGTCTTACACTACTAAATTAGGGACATGTGTCTATTCAAACCATCTTGATAAACTGATAAGCTTACAAATACTTTTCATACCTCAAATGATTTTAACTACAATAGAAAAAGTAAATAAAAGTAAAAATAATATACTAGTAGTTGTCTCATTTAATATTGAACTTACAATATTATAATTACCAACAGGTAGCGCCAGACACAAGTGATCGAATATCAGTCTTGACCGAATTACGAAAAATTCGGTTATTGCTATAAATAGCAATAACGACGAACTTTGTTGTGCTAAAGCAATAATATCATAAAATATACAAATTACAATTATATTAAAAATTAACAACGACTACTGCTGACATACATGGCTAAAGACCTGCAATTCTTCGACTAATGTTCCAGAAAGACCGTGCGGCATAAAAGATATTAGTAAATTTGAACGTCATTTGTCCCTCGTTGGTACAGCGGTAAGTCTCCGGATTTACAACGCTAAAATCAGGGATTCGATTCCCCTCGGTGAGCTCAGCAGAATAGCCCAATGTGGCTTTGCTATAACAAAACACACACACACTGAACGTCATTTAAATGATCAGATGCGGTTTCATCAGAAAACTTTAATTGTATAATATCTAAAGATTCTTCATGCCCAGAGAAAATCTATCTGTGGTTTCATGATCACCATTTCGACGTTTTCACATCAATGAAAGATTTCCTCTGAGTAAGTTATTATTGTTCAAAATGTGGTAAAGCATTTGAGAGTTTAAGTAAACATCATTGTATTAAAGTACCATAACATTTGTTATAGTAATGAATATCTGAAATGTGAATCTGTTGTCTGTTAACATGTAGAATGTCACAATTGACATAAATCAATGAATGGTAGGAAAAGGAAATCTTCGTGTAACAAATTTTACCAGTGTAAGAACTGTTTTATTATTCTATAAAGAAAGAAACATAATCCTGAGTAATATCGTTGTGGTGAATACATTTGTGTAGTGTGTTGTCAACTACCGCTCATATTTTCTCCAGGGCCTTACATTATCAAATGTGTACTGCGCAATTCCCGCTAGTTTTCTAAATTTTTAGAAGATTCTCGAGTGTGAGAAACAATAATATACATTTTACGAAATCGCTAGCATATTCTTCGAATATTATTGGCAACCAAATTTACAAGACCCTCGCCCTAAAAGTTTAATCGACATGCCAAGAGACAGTTTAATATTGTTAGTCTGCTACAGTCAGTATTCTATAAATATCGGAAACTATAACTGCGATAAAGGCTTATTAATTGAAAAACTACAGATATTAGACCAGGAACGTTTATAGATTGCGAACATTATAAAATTCAGACATTAATATTTTTACAAGAACATTAAATATTTTGGTCGATAAAAAAGTCAATTTGTAAGTTGTGTGTGGTCGGGTAAATATAGGCAAATAGCTAGCTTAAGCAAGGTGTAACAAATCAACTTAAAATTAATTAACTCGTCGTTGGCCCATCGTGGCCAAGCGTGTTAAGGCGTGCGACTGGTAATCTGAGGGTCGTGGGTTCGCATTCCGGTCGCGCCAAACATGCTCGCCCTTTCAGCCGTGGGGGCGTTATAATGTTACGGTCAATCCCAATATTCGTGGGTAAAAGAGTATCCCAAGAGTTGGCGGTGGGTGGTGATGACTAGTTACCTTCCCTCTAGTCTTACATTGCTAAATTAGGTGATGGCTAGCACAGATAGCCCTCGAGTTGCTTTGTGCGAAATTCCAAAACAGGCAAAGGAACAGCTCGTCGTTACATGGACTGTTGATAAAACATTCAGTTCAGGACCAAAACATGAGACTGAATATTGTTTGTGAGTTTGTAAAAAAAATGTGTATAAATTATATCGATGTTTCTATATTTAAATATATTGTTATTAAGAAAGAAAATTGAGTGTATCAGTTTTGTTGGCAAATATCATACTCATATCAATACGTGTGTGTTTTCTTATAACAAGCCACATTGGACTATCTGCTGAGTCCATCGAGTGAAATCGAACCCCTGATTTTTGGACTATAAATCCGTAGACTTACCGCTGTACCAGTAAGGGACATATATCAGCCTTAAGTTAACTTTTAAATTTGAATTTCCGTTTATTTATAATCGTTATACATAATGTACGTTACGTAATAAATCGGAGGCTCATCAGAGATAAATTATAACACGTAACAACCCAATTAGATATACAATGATTGCTGTTGTCTGTTTACATAAATAAGTTTATACCACTGTATTCAATAGCCCTAATATTTAACCACGAATTTTTTATGACGAACAGTTACAGTCAAGTAAGTATTCAATGGTTAGACTATATACAAAAATATTAAGAGATAAAGAGTTTACTTGCACAAAATGGAGGTAAAAAACAAATCCTGGACTATAGAGTAGACGGTTTCTGTATGATATAAAACACTCCATCCATGAGTTTTACGAATGTTTTATATCATGGTTGCGATAAATGTTATGACTTCCATTAAAAAAAAACTATAATTTTAAATAAACCCACGTGAATTATGCAAAATCGTATTATTGAAATACAAAAACAGCTTGAAAGTCTGGTTTACAAAGTTGTAACAAGATAGAAGCATGAACTGAAGAAAATGAAAACTAACGACACTGCGCCAATGAATATCCTTAGAAACCTAATGTAGTCGTTCCCTGCTTGAGTGTACGAGACATTTTCTACAGAGAAAGAGTTAATGGTACAAGACTTTTGTACAAAGTAAACGAAGGAAAACAAATCAAAAATACAGATATCACATCCTTACATTCGTAGACCAATAAATATTGTGAATGCTCCGTCAGAGATCCAACAATTATAACGACATTTTTTTTTACTTTAAACATTATTTTAGATTTATTAAATGTAAAGTTTTAGTTCCTTAAAAACTTCTTCATCCAGTATTATCTCTGAAAAATAATGGGAAACTTATTT
The DNA here is from genome assembly GCA_011833715.1 of Carcinoscorpius rotundicauda. Classification (NCBI taxonomy): domain Eukaryota; kingdom Metazoa; phylum Arthropoda; class Merostomata; order Xiphosura; family Limulidae; genus Carcinoscorpius; species Carcinoscorpius rotundicauda. The sequence goes on from CM022398.1 coordinate 59,045,019, forward strand.
TCCCTCTGTTTCAACCATGCGTTGATTTAAGAATAACAGAATCGTGTAATAATTCAGATAAAGAGCTTTTATCGGAACATGTGTTACAGACAAAGTGGAAAAACTATTGAGCGTGACTATAGCCTAACTCAGATTTATGGAATTCACAGTTTCCCTGTTTAAAAATAATAGAGACATATTCCTAAAAATGCAACAGGAAAGTTAGCGATCTCACTGTGTTACCAAAGGCAAAATAGGAATAATTTGAACAGTGTGCTTAAAAGGAAAGAATGCAAATGTCTCTTAAAACACAGAATTTAATCCAGATAGAAAGTCAGTTGCAAAATTTTGTCTTAGCTCTTTCTGGGGTCGTTAAGTACGTCTAAGGACAAATCAAAACTGACCTACATAACTTCTGTTAAAGAATGTCATTCGATAATGAACAATAACAAAAAAATGTTAGTTGAACGTTTGAGCAATATATATGTTTCCATCATGTATTAAATATTTTGAAGAAGTTTATCAAGGCACACCGAGACAAACATTTAGTTACTTAATCATTGATCTAAAACTTCAAACACCTCAACAGATCCATCTGAGAATCTGACTCTTTTCTGAAGATAAAGTTATAGTGTACATACAAAAGTAAATTAAAACGGAATATATACTCTTATTTATCAACATGAAAGCAGCTGCAGTAAAAGTCGAAGAGTTTTACCGAAGAATAGTAAATCACACATTGAAGAACTTACATTCAAACATTTAATCACCGGATACATAAACTTGTTTTTGTTTAAACAGCCATTTTCAAAAATCTATCAGGAACTGATTGTCGTCAGTGCAATTGGGTGACGAGGCGCATTCACAACACTTCACGGAAATCTAGTAATATCACCTATCCCTACCTGTGGAGTATAGCTAAGTTGTTGAGATCGCCCTCCAGTGGCACAGTAGTAAGTCTGTGGAATTATACTGCGAGAAACCGGTTTTCAACACCTGTGGTGGGCAGAGTACAGATAGCCCATTGTATTGCTTTCTGCTTTAATACAGACAAACAAAGAGTTGTTGAGAGAAAATTTTACAATCGTTTATACAAAGAGGAGAGAGAAAGCCAAGATATTGACAAGTTTGCTGAAACTTCCTTGTTACGTTTGGCTGTCCCAAGACTGATCAACTTCTAAAACCTACTTTATCATGCACATTTTATATTAACAATTATCATCGCTGTAGTGTGAAGAAAGTTGATATTAAATCTAAATAAATGTATCAGTAAACAGTTTTTGTATGTTGTACTCACAGCCTCTTTTCATTTATTTATCATGACACCTGGAATTAAACAACGCCATGAGTTGCTCTTCCCACTACCTAAAGCTACACGTGAACAGATTAAAGGAATAATTGTCGGAACTAAAAATGACTTTTTGTCTTGAGTATTTGTGAATGTGCTTTGAAAGTTTTAAAGGATAATGTTCCCATGACGAACATACAAAGCAGAAACTTAAGACGATATAAGTCATTACTGAGAGAGTTGGCTGACAAGAAAAGAGCAGTTAAACAGAAAACAAAGTTGCTATTAAAGAAATAAGGGTTTTGTCGTTACTTGTAGCACCAATACTTTTAGTTTTTGGTGAGTTAGTAGGACAGGCTATTGGTAAACAGTTAACACTGTGGAAAAATGAATGGTTCTCATTCTTGAAGAACTGGTACATTCACTTTATTAATCTATGGCTTATGAATAGCCTGAACGTAAAATATTAAATTCTATATATAACAATATGAAGTCAGTCGTGCATAATGATACATTACTTTTAGATTGTAAAGTAAGTGGCCCGGTATGGCCGGGCGCATTAAGGCATGCGACTCGTAATCTGAGGGTCGCGGGTTCGCATCCGCATCGCGCTAAACATGCTCGTCCTCACAGCCTTGGGGGCGTTATAATGTTACGGTCAATCCAACTATTCGTTGGTAAAAGAGTAGCCCAAGAGTTGGTGGTGGGTGGTGATGACTAGCTGCCTTCCCTCTAGTCTTACACTCCTAAATTAGGGACGGCTAGGTGCAGTTGGCTAACAACCTACTCACTTAAAAACCTGTTACGAAAACTGCAGTGAGTGTAGCCCTATGTTCTTTAAGGAATTGAGTGGCAGATGATATTGATGTAAAGTAAATATGATAAACCAATTGCAATAACGTCATCAGACCGTTAATTCACAAGCCATGGAACCAGTTGAAATTATAATGGAATTGACGATTCGTAAAAAATTAAATATTGTCGATAGACAATATTGTTCCTCAGAAATATGAAAAGAAAGTTAAAATTATACTGAACTTCATATGTTCCAGTAGTGATCTAACGTGGAATAATCGTAGAGAATTAGTGGTTAGTAGAAGATCTGTTCCAAACAGTAACATGATCGATCTAATCAACGACGTGATACGAAAAAGAAAAAAAAAATTTGCAGATCGATTATTAAATATAAATATTTCCTAACAAAGTGTTGGAAATATAGACAAAATGAAGTACATGAAACATGATGCTCGTGATAAATAACCTAAATGTACTTTATCTAAACGTGATCATTCTTATTACAAATATTATTGTCAGCCTTTTAACTTTAGTAATATCTTGAGTCGTCTTTACATTTGTTGTAAAGGTCCAATTGTTATTACTGTTAGAGACAAATTTGATGCGTATAAAATAATATCTAGTAAAACTCTACAATCTGTCAGTTGTAGTCCTGTCCTTCCTGTTAATTTCTGTTGAGTACAGCCTTTATCTAGATCTGTAAGTGTAAAAGCGTTAGGTAAGCCCATAATTCTATATCAAGTCTGATTAAGTCAACAGGATACATATAAGTTATATAAACAAGTAAAATAAGTATTTTAAAGAAACCGAGTTATCATTTCAAGAATCGATGAAAAATGGCAAGTTGTACTGTGGATTTCTCTAATCTAAGTCAACATAATAATTACTTTAAGTATTCACTAACGTATATTGATGTGTTTTATAAACATGGATGTGTCGTTTCACTCAAGGATGAAACTTAAAATTGAGACTTCATCATTTCTAATAACATCAACCCCTACACTGAAGCTACTAATGTCCTTTGGACACGATAGTACTCTCTTTACTACTAGTGTGGTGTAAAACAAGGTTACATATTTTCGCCAAAGCTATTCATTCCTTACACAGAATAGATATTTAGAGAAATGGATGGACTACCACCAATAAAAATTGGAGGGGTTAATATAGTGGCACTTAGATAGACTGACGATACAGTGCTACTGACAGTGTCAGAGGAAACATTACAAAAAATAACGGACTTAGTAAGTAGGACGAGTTCAGAGTAAGGGTTAAGCTGTATTATAAAGAATACGTAAAAAACAACAAAATCGTTGTAAGGAGAAATACAACAGAAAAAGTTAAAGTTGATAGACACATAATAGAACAAGTGGAAATGTTTGTCTACTTGGGGCAGCTAGTAACTGAAGATTATAAATGTGAGACTGAAGTCAAAAGACGGATAAAAGTTGCAAGAGAAAACTTCATCTGTATGAAAGATGTATTAACAACAGGAAGATTAGGTTAGAAACACTTATGAAATGTTTTATACTATCCATTTTCCTGTATGCTGCAGAAGACTTGGACACTAATCTGTGTTTGGAACAAAATAGAAGCGTTTGAAAAGTGGATGTTTTGAAGAATGTTTAAAAAATCACATACAGAGCATAAAACAAATGAGAAATTTTTGAAAGTGGTCAAAACAACCCGTACACTAAAGGCAGACATCAAATAAAGAAATTGTCAGCATTTTTTATTCATTATTACAACAAAAAAGAACTCTGATAAAGTCAAGGTGAAAAGAGAGGTCGACTGCGGACATAAAATATGTATCACAAATTAACAAAGTGGTTCCAGTCTAACCACAGTGATTAGGCAAGGAAAACACAGGACAGACTGGCATGGTAAACGTTGGCAGCTAGCTTTCCTTCGTAGATCAGCTACAAACAGATGATGATGATAAACTGTGTCTTAAGTTTTGTAATTATAATGTTCCTAAACACTACAGAGCTAATATGTATTCGAATCCAATACAATTTCTGGCCAAGCCAAAGAATTTGTAGAAAACGAAGATAACTTAAAGGTTACGAAGGAAACGTCGAAATTTTTAAAACACATGAACCAAAATAGGATTCCGCAAGTCATATATATATATATATTTATGATAAAGTATATTTGCATAAAAAGGTAGGATAAATATTCTATTATACTTTCCTACTAACATTTGTTTAGACGCAAGCGAAGAATGCTCTACAGTATAAAATAAATAATTAACTTAACAACTGTAAAAAAAAGAAATAACATTTTGCTTCAGAAATTAAGCCAAACGGATTCATTTTTTTTAAGCCGAGGTCGAGCTTTCAGGATACCTGTAATTTGAAAATAGCAAATAACTGCGACTCTTTGTGTGCTAAATAGCTTCAGTCATTGAGGTCCCAACTAAGTTTTGTAGTTCCTGTGTTATTTACGATTTCACTTTTATATTACTTGACTTTATTACTTTTTGCAGCATGCAATTTTGGAAAATCAATACGAAAATACCGCCCCCCAGTGGCTCAGCGGTATGTCTGCGGACTTACACGCTAAAATCCGGGTTTCGATACCCATGGTGGGCAGAGCACAGATAGCCTATTGTGTAGCTTTGTGCTTAATTCTAAACAACAACAGCGAAAATATTAAAATTATTAAGGAGCATGTTATTTGAATTTCGACATTGAATTTTTGTCTGCAAAAAAAGACCACAGTGTCTAATTTTTATTAGTAAGTTGCCGAACTAAACACTTGGGTTAGTAACAGTTACTTATAACCTCACTCTATGAATTATTCATACAAACATCTTTATATAATATTGTATAGATAAGTTTTTGATTTCACAGGGTTCCATGTTGTTAAGAGCTATTGAAAGTAGAATTTATGATTCGATCGCTGTAACGAATACAACAATAGCTGAATGTGTAGCTTTGTGGTTAATTCTAAACAAACAAACAATTAACAGCTAACGTGTCGGAACCGAGAGTGTTGTATTACCCATAGTTTCACATATTTAACTTGTATGGTAACAGTATATTATATTATTATAGTAATATTTAGGGATCAAACCCCAGACCTTCTACACTGAACTATCTTTAGCAGCTATTTTTAATTTCAATTTCTCATTATAAAATACGCATACAGAACCAAACACCCATCTTTGCAACTCCTTCCTGTACCACTGAATAGTATTGGTCAGAATATTTAATATATTTAACTTTATTTCTTTTTAATAATAATTTTATTATTATTGTACTTTCATTAAATAAACTATTTTGCATTTGTAGCTTAATATATGTCTTTATAATTAACTTAAATCCCTTAAGCTCGAAAATCGTTACGTATTACTGGGGTTGCAGCAGAAAATATTAACAGTGATGTATGCAACTTGTAAAATAATACATTATAATCTTTGTACGAAAACATATTTAATTAGCTATACATATTACCAGGTTGGTTTTTGGTTTCTCTCTGAGTAGGTAGGTCGTTTTGACTAAAAGTTATTAATTGTTTTGTGGTTTTGTGAATTAATTTAAATGTCGATTAAAAAATTAATAAAAGAAACTCATCTGCGTTTAATATTGACTATGAAGGTTTAATACACGAAAATTTTATGAGATTTTTCTGAAAAGGTATTTCTTAAAGAGTACACAGTTATCAACCTGAAGTGTAGAGCTCAAATTGTTGCATGTAGGTGACTTAAATATGACTTAATTTCTGTTAAACATGTTTAACATTTGCACATTTATTAACCAACTTTTGTTGATACATAAAACTGTGTAAGTTGTTGTAATCTATTGCAATAAAATGGTTAGCAAATTGCAGTTGCTTACTATGTGTATTGTGTTTTAAAATTATATCACTTTACGAAGAAATGGAAGATTTATTCTTCAACAGAGTGACTTCCCTGCCGTGTTTTGAAGCCCAGGCAAACAGCTAAATCGATCCTTCTCATGTCACGTGATCTCCTCAGTCATACAGTTAGGTGATTGTCAAAGCTTTTGGCCTTGGTTGATTGCTTGCTTGCCTTGCACAACTTACTAGGAGCGGATCGTTCGAAACTGGGACGAAAGTCTGAGAAAAAATTTTCATTCCTTTGAATTTCTTGTTGGGTCAAGACGCAACAGTGTATACTTATACAGTAATTATGTAGCGTTTACAGGTTTACTTTTACGACATTGGCGTCTGAGTCTTGGTTGTTTTATGTTTATGTAAACTTAAATCGAATGTTCACCCTTCTGAATAAAACAACAAAACTAAATTATGAGATTTTCATATTTCCTGAGGGAGCATTTATAGTCATTTCAGTAAACGAGTGATCATAATGAATTTGCTTGTTTGCATTGCTCCCTAGGAGGTTATTGCTTAAAGTTAAAAGAATAGAAAAGGAAAACGGCTGGGCATAACCAGTTGGTTAAGGCGCTCGACTCGCACTCCGAGAGTTAATGGTTCGAATCGCTGTCACACCAAACATACAGTCCTTTTCATCCGTGGGAGTATTATAATGTGACGGTAAAGAGTGGGCGGTGGGTCGTGATTGCTAGCTGCGTTCCTTCTAGTTTTACACTGCTAAATTATTGAAGCATAGTGCAGATAGCCCTCGTATAGCTTTGCGCGTATTTCAAAACAAACCAAAACACGTAAATGAATATTCTGTGATAAATAATACGTGTTTTGAAAGGTTTTCACAATTTTAGTTGGAATGGCAGTTACTGCAAGATTCTTAACAAGGCTGAATGCCCATTTTTTACGTATTCAATTCGCTTTCTTCTATCAAAAAGTTACAAAAAATGCAAAATATAAAAAAGTAAATTCATGTAATATTTTGGATGTGTGTTTCGGTTTCATGTAATTATAGTTTTTTATGTTTTCGATATACTTGGCTAATTAAGAAAGTCATTCACAATCTTAACCTTTGCTCCCCAGTAACAACGTGGACCTAACAACGCTAAAAACCTGACTTAAATAAAAGCACAGGTGGGTAAGGCACAGAACGCCTGTTGTACGTAGCTTTGTGTTTAACAAACAAATTTTAACGATTAATTTTATGAAAAAACAATGAATTTGGCATATTTGTTTTTAATATTCACAAGCAAGAATTGGTTGTTTATCTGAGATTAATAAACAAACAACAACAATTTACTAAGGCTAATATTAAATATTGTTCCTACTTTGGCTTACAGGTAAGTATCAGAATGTAACAAAATATTTACAAATAAGAATAAAGAACGAAATTTCGTTATTTTGCTTGGTATCTTTCGTAACTATTATGCTTCTTTTTGATAAACAAAAGACAGTCAGAAAACAATTCACTAAGCCTATAGAACATTATCTGGTTCATTATTAGATATTGATAAACACGGATTAGGTGCAGTTCGACAGAAAGTTCAGTGACATTCTGACACTTTGTGATTTCTTCGTGTCCACTAATAGAGCTTTCTCAGACCGCCCAATACAAGCTGTCACTTTCCCTTAAGAGCTGGCATCAGACAGACTGTGACTGCTCCAACTCAAGAACTGGTATCATAGCGTTAAAATGATGAAATGCCTTACATCATTCATCACGTGGTTATTAAGACACATGAATATAGAATTAAAACAGTTAATAAAATACATGTTACGATTACACACTGTGTTTAAAACGTACAAACTTTAAAAGTTCTACAGGTAAATAAAAACTTTTCAAAAAGGAAGTAAATGTATTGATGGCTACAACGAACCCTTCAAAAACAATGAAAACAAATAAATAAGAATGATATTTTCATCACAGTGTGATAGAAATGTTAACAGATAAAAATTTGATAAATTGAACTAAATTGTGATTGAATAGCGATATATATTGTTGCATGTTAGTTTTTGTCTGTGCTGTCATGTTTGCATTGTGTTTGAAAGATCGATACCAGCCATCCTATGTGTACTGTATTTATAACCAAGTGCTAATTACAACGAGGTTCCAACTTTAATATTTATTATTTATCTATTATTGGCCGGCAATGCCTATTTTACCTTGTACTTAAGCTTTTCAAAGTTACACCAAATATCTGTAGCAAAGCTAACATTAAGGCGGTAATAACAATATCGTTTTACGATATTTTTAAATTAATAATTATTAACAATACTTGTAAAGAAGATATTCTGAAATTCTGTCCTTTCAATGAAATTTGTTAACACTATTGTTTTAATTTTGAATTATCATGTGATAAGAAAAGGAACAGAAGAAAGAAGAACAAGACATTCAAACTATTTGCTGTGATATGTGATACAGATATTTACAGAACTTTTGACTTCCTCATTACACAATATTATAAAAAAAACACTGTTTAATACTGTAAAGTTCTGATGACCTATTAAGGAGATATTTAAAATATCATTATCGATGAACAATCAGAGTCATCTCTACAAAGTCAGTGCTTGATGTTTTACGTAATAAGTAACAAATGACGCATTTTTTAATTTAGCTATTCGTGTAGGCAAGATCATTGTAAAACCGTATAAAAGTGAAAGTTGTTAACACTGACGTACTCTTGTAACTGTAATAAATGAACAAGATATTAGTTTTAGAAACATCTTTTAATATTAGTGTTTTTTATATGGCACTCTATCAACGTTTTTAACCCCTACTGTTTAATTCCAAGGAAGCTGAATTGCATGTTTTATCTTAGTAATAGTGCTCCGCTGGGATAGCGATAAGTTTGCTGATTCACAATGCAAAAATGTGAAGTTCGGTGGGCATGGCAGATATCTCGATGTGGCTTAGCTTTAAGAAAAAACACACGCAAACAAACAGTCCTTGTAAGTGGTAACTGAAGTAATTTAAATAATTAGTTCTGTGTGTAATTACTTTACTTTAAATAAATTCAGGAAAATGAAAATTAAATTTTGACTATGACATTTTTTCTCTTATAGTGATGTTATAGTCTTGTCAAGTTTTGATAGGGTTTAGGCTGCATAAAATTTAGGGCTAGATCATTGTGACAAGTAAAAAATAATTACAAAAATGATCAAAAGAGTGAATATTGACATCATGTTATTCATGCCTGTCATGACAGTATGATTTTTACACAATATACTCGAGTTAATGAAAATTCCACTTACTGCACTTAATATTCACTACGTGGCTTATTTTTAAGTATAAAATATTAATTGTGTGGCTCTACACTTCACTAGAACAACAAAAAAGCACTTGTTACATGTTTTTAGTGCAACATCATATACATAGCATATGCACATTTTGTGACTATGTCGTTCTTTCTTTAAAAATAATAAAATGAAGCGATTTGTAACATGCCTCCATTTAGAAAGTATTAATGATATTCTTAATGTAATAACTATAAACTGTAACGGATTTACTGTTGTTTATTTATTTTAATTTATATTGTGAAATTCCCATCTCTTCGCTGAATTTGTGGGAGATTTTTCAAATGAAAAAGTCAACAATATATAAATACTAGTGCTCGCCAGTATTGTTGTCTTAGCTGAAATTTCTAGAAATTCTCTTCTCAAGCTTGTAAAAGGTAGCAACCGCAACGGATAGAGAAACAGTATATATAGTTGGTTTGCTGAAGTCGGTATACTATAAACTTCTGAAGCTTTAACTCTGATTAATGCTCATTAACCAGGAAAATACGGAGACTTAACCAGGAACGTTTATGGATTTCGAACATTACAAACCATTTAATTTCAGCTGATTAATATCGAACATCAGTGTTTTTATACAACTTTAGCTCTGAAAAACGCACTCAATGAAGAACTACCTAGCTTCCCATTAAGTAAATTATGCCTATAACAACTCCAAATTAATTCGTTTATCGCAAACCCTCGACAGGATATCAAGGAAGTTCCAGATCTGGTAGAAGACTCAATACTGTTTTTAAGTTTGTACATTCTTTATGCTTTTAGTTTTTAATTTCGTGCAAAGCAACACGAGGCCTATCTGCGCCAATCCTCCCTAATTTTGCAGTGTAAGACTAGAGGAAAGGCAGCTAGTCATCACCACCCACCGCCAACTCTTGGGCTACTCTTTTACCAACGAATAGTGGGATTGACCATCACATTATAATGCCCCCACGGCTTAAAGGGCGAGCGTGTTTGGTTTGAGGGGAATTCAAACCCGTGACTTTCATATTACGAGTTGAGCGCCCTAACCACCTGGCCATATCGACCAAAATGTGTTGTATATAAGTAATTATTTTTAATAACCATTTTTATAAATATATTTGTGTTAAGAAAGAAAACTGTGTGCAACAATTTTGTTGGCAAATATCATAAATTTAATACATATCGACATTTAATTATCTTATAAATCTAAATTACAATTTAATTCAGTTTCAAGCTATTTCAAATTGTAATATATGATAAAATAAATCAGGAGGCTTGTTCAGAATAAATGAAAATACGTAACAAAACTAAGCTGATTTGATCTATATTACATCATTAACCTCATCTACAATATATCATGTCACCTTGTGGAGGTTATTAGAAAATAAAGAGACTCAACAAATTACCTAACGTATGATATGAAGTGTTATAAGGTTAGAGACGCTATTGATAATAATTCGATGTAATATTTTGTTATTATATATGTTTTGGTAAGGTTTTGTTGTGATAGACGAGATGCTTTATTACATGTATTTCTACAAAATTGCTGTTCTGATAAATCGCTCATTATATAAATTACACATGTTGATGTTTAATATCAAATGTATATATCAGTTTCACAGTGCTATGTGCATTTGTATTCAATCTCAGTTGTAGTAATCTTATTTGTTAACAAAATATGAAATATTTTGGCCAAGTCTGTAAAATAAACTGATCTTAACCTGATAATTAAACAACTTAGGAAATGTAATAGAACTTATAAGATATATAAAAAGTAACTTTTTTATTCATGCATTATCAGTACTTCTATCTCATGGAAAATTATATTACCAGTACACGAAAAAATTACATAATTCTCTTTGATAACGTTTGTTTCCATCAAACCTAATATCTACAAAAAGATGGTTTCTGTAACGGTTTTCATGGTATTTCTAGTCCTATTTATTTGTAAATAAAATTATTGAACAAACAAAAAGAATGTTCGATAACAATACCTGTATCATACTATTTCTCTAACAAAAGTATTGGTACTTGTTATAAGACATTTGTATTGTATTTTTATAGTAAGGCTGCATCAGAATAGGGAATAGAAGGTATTTTCATTATGATTTTTATTTTGTGTAGTAAATAATGTAGTGTAGCTATATCAAATCAATAAACAATATGATCTGTTTAGTGTGTTTGCATGAGAGTAGTAAATAATAGATACTGTTTAACTCTTTGATATCAAAATATTAAATAATGGGTATTGTGGCTGTATTAGAGATGTGAACAAAAAGTACTATTTAGTCTAGTTGTGATAGCGCAGATAGCCCTTTTGTAGCTTTGCGGAAAATTCAAAACAAACAAGGTGGAGGTAATGGACAGTACTGATTTAGGTATAAATACTAATTTTTACAACAAAGACACAAATTATATAATAAAGAATAATTTGAACCAATTGTTTTAATAATTATATCTGAGACAAACACAAGACACATAACAAACTATGAAGACACAAATGTAACGAAAAAAATATCCATACACGAACTTCTTGAAGCAATAAAACACACAAAAACAAATCTCCGGGTAAAGATGAGATACAAGCTATCCTTCTAAAAAAAGGGCACTCCGAAATCATCTAAAAGCACTTTTTAACCTATCACTATCCTCAGAATACACACCAGTTTCTTGGAAGCTTGGTAATATATTATTGTTGCATAAGTTGCGAAAGCCAGCAAACAAACCTTCTGACCAATCATCCTGATCAGCTGTATAGGCAAAATTATTGAGAAAGTTATCAGTAACGAACTCTCCACATTCTTAGAGACAACATACAAATTACCAGAAAAACAGAATAGTTTCAGAAAATGTAAACAAACAGCCGACCACCTAGTCAGACTAAATGAAGAGATAATAGATAGCTTCAACAAAAAACAATGCACTGTCACCTGCTTTCTTGAACTTGAGAAAGCATTTGACATTGTATGGCACAATGGTCTAAGGTTCCGTATGAATGAAATGGGACATGGAATTATTCGCTGGTTATACAACTTTTTGGAAAATAGAAAATGTAGAGAGAACTTTTTCTAAGAACTTTACTCCAGAAGCTGGTGTTTCTCAGGGAGGGGTGGTTAGCCCTATACTCTTCATCATGTATGTAAACAATTTGCCATTGAAGGATCCTAATCATGGATTCTCCTCACAGTTCACTGATGACGTGGCAGTCTAGAAAAGTGCCACAACACCAATAATAGCAGCCACAGACATACAACAACAACTAAATAGAATAAGCGAATATTGTCAAAAATGCAGAATAAAAATAAATACAGCAAAAAAACAACTTGTCGTCTTTACAAAGCTAACAAAATACAAAAAATTACGGCCTGAAATATATATAAATGGAATAGTACTTCAGACTGCCACATCAGAAAAATTTCTAGGTCTAACCTATGACTCAATATTAACATGGATTAACCATGTAAATGAAATTAAAAATAAGGTCTGGCGAAGAACTAACTCTGCTGGGAGTCTAACTGGCAAGAACAGTGGAGCATCAACAGACAACATACTAAAAATTTACAAAACATACATTAGACCAGTAATCGACTATGCAGCTCCAGCATGGATAACTGTAAGCAATAAAATAATTAAAACCAAACTATAAAGATTTCAAAACACACTCCTCACAACAGCATACATCATCTAAATTCATACACAAATATTCAAACATACCAGATAGACTCCTACATAGTACAATAACGTATTTTGGTAAAAATTGGATGAAAAATGAATTATTATGCAAACTAGACAGGTACCTCATACATGATGAAATTAGTCCTAAACACCTTTTTCCGATCAACATATATTTTAAAGATAAAAATAAATAAACGAAAAAAGATATATATATATATAGAGAGAGAGAGCAAAAAAAAGGCCACCATCAAACTAGACTTCTTACTGATAGGACAAAAGAATATCTATAAATGTATACCACACATGGGCATTGCCCTGAAAAGGGTCAGAGCATTTCAGCATACTCTGACCCTAAAGCAGTAACTAACACCAACCAACATTGCATAACTATACAAGTAAAGGAAGGAGGAAGCGGTGAAAGAGCACCTGACCCCCAGGGTGTGTGTATATATATAATACCCAAAACCCGAGAAAGAGGTTATTGAATGTCCAGGAACTAAATATTAATGATAAGCAAGGGCAGTAAATAATTATAGCTCGTTAGTGTTTACCTTTTAAACTAGTAAATAATATATCTATATTTTTATTTAGTGTGGTTGTATTAATCCACTCAGTAACATGATCTACTTTCTATGTTGCTATCAAATGATTAAAATTGGATACTGTTTAGTATATCTGTATCCTTCAAAATAATAGGTATTTTTCAATGTGGCTGTATGAAATCAGTAAACAAAAGGGACTATTTTGTTTCAGAACAGTAAATTGTAGATAAAGGTTAGTGTGGTTAGAGCACTGTGCTAAAGGATCTGCTTCCTGCATCTGTGTGAAAGTAGTATTAAGACCAGCACATGGGACACATGTGCTGATTGGTTGCCTCATGGGAGGTGGTAATGTCATCATAGTATCAAGTATGACACCAGGTGTGCATCGTTAGAAACGTGTTGCTACGCTGCTATTATAAATTAGTACATAATAATTCCACAAAGTAGAGAATGTTTCTGGACAATCGTGACTCATATAACGTATGCCTAATCATGTTGATAATTAATCATTAATTCATTAAATAATTTATAATTAATTCGTACTGAAAAGAATCATATCTTAATTAATATCTACTCAAGTGTTTAAATATTTAATTAATATTATTATAATAAAAATCTGAACACAATAATTGTTGTTAATAATTTTTTTTAATTACAATAAAGAGTTTGAAATCAAATCTACATAAAAAGACACATCTGTTAATCACGTATTTACATGAAAACATTTTACAAAAAGATCATGAACAAAAATATCATTACTATCTTTATAGAATTTAAGTTTTTGTTTGGATACATATCAACAACACAATATTGTATACACAAAGAACAATATGGACCTTGCAATACTTTTGGTTGTAAGTTCATGTTCGATAGTTCCCTCTTGATGAATTTCTTATATTGAAATTATGTGGAGGTAGTCCAAGTGGATCCACATGTTCTCTTCTTTCTTTTAGACCAAATCAATCAGACCCAGTGATTACCAGATTTATAACCAAGATTAAAGTTGATTATGTATAATCGTCTTTCAGCTTTATCAAGCAGTTGATCTATGGCAAACACGCCTCCAAATATTGTTCTCACACACAAATCCTGTGAAAATATTTGATAAATTTATAATGTGTTCATATCTTCTTACATGTCTGTTATAATGTTTTTAGACTGATCTATTTCTAAAACTGACTAAAATTCTGCATATGCTAGAATATTAATAGTGTTAAATAAAGCACTATCAATACATATTACAGTTCAAAATTTTTTCCATTTTATTTGTAAAACATGAGATATGTAACATTACAAATTATTTTATCACAAATTATTAAAAGTGTCATTGCATAATAAACGTTTTATTTGTAACGTAAACCATTGTATGAAGTCAAAGTTTTAATCGTTGATTGATATTACCCTAAAAGGTGATTCAGCTTACAGACGGCTCAGCATGGCCAAGTATGTTAAGGCGTGCGACTCGTAATCTGAGGGTCACTGGTTCGCATCCCCGCCACACCAAAGATGCTCACCCTTTCAATCGTAGGGGCGTTATAAATCGCACTATTCGTTGGTAAAAGAGTAGCCCAAGTGTTTGCGGTGATGACTATCTGCCTTCCTTCTAGTTTTACACTGCTGAATTAGGAACGGCTAGCACAGATAGCCTTCGAGTAGGTTTGGGCGAAATTCAAAACAAACAGACAAACAATTAGCCTACAAACTGGTAATATGTATTTTGTGACTATGCTGCCTTGAATAGTGTTTTTTGACATGTTATTATATCACTGAAAATCTTTAAACACTTGTTCGACAATTGTGATATCATCCTTTTAGGACATAAAAATAGTAAGAAAATTTAATTAACTGATAAATTAGTGTTAAGAGTCTTTTTTTATACAAAGTAACTATAATTAATTTAATGAATTAGTGTTAAGTGTCCTTTTGAAGATGACTTAATTACAAACATAATTAGTTTTAAAAGAGAAATTAATTATATATATTATGAGACATGCAATGTATGAGTCACGGCTGGTTAAAAACACGTTCTCCATTTTGTGGTACTGTTATATAATTATCAATCATGGTGGTTTGACAATGTGTTCCTAACGGCATGCCCCGGTAGCAAAACTTGGTGCTGTGACATTGTCATCTTGGATGACAACATACATGTGGCGCCATATCACGGCAAAAATGAACGATGTCATTTTTTATAACGTCACGCCTCTCTTGAGGCAGCCAATCAGCGCGTGTGTCCAGATAGCCGGGCTTACTACTGAGCACAGTAAATAACAGGTAATATTTAGTTTGCTTGTATCAGAACTGTATACAAAAGGTATTTTGTAATGTTGTTCTATTAAACCAGTAAGTAACAGAAACTGTTTAATTTGGTTGTATCAAACATTCACGGACAAAATAACATGTCTTTGCCACACAATTTCAACGTGGCCAATTTTGACAACAGAAAAATCATCAAAAACACAGAGTATTTTTGTACTAATTTCCACATAAAATGGCCGAAATGCAGCCAAAAACTGAATCAAACCTCCTAAAATTACGCTTTTTGTGACCTTTTTACCTCCTAAAATGTAGAAATATGTATTGAGCCAGTAGAAAATCGTATTTTAATCAAATATCTTTCAAATCGATCTGAACAAAGAAAAGTAATTTTAAAAACACCTAAATTATGCTTTTTTGTGAAGTTTAATCTTCTAATTATTTTCTTTTGTAATATAATATCCTTATATTTGTGTCTATTTTCATCTTGACTGCTGTGCATATAACTGCACAGGAGCCCAACATATTTTGGTTTTTGACTTTTTACCCATAACATCCTTAAAAGGCCCTAAATAAAAAATGAAAAATGTCTGGGCGTTTATCAAAGTATAACATCTATCAAGCTTCGAGTCAATCCGTCGAGAGATGAAGAAATGGCAACCGATGGAAAAGTGTTCGGAAAAAGAAGAAAGAATATACAAAAAGTATGTTTCTTTTGTGGAGACATAATGATAAATATTTAGTGTTGTTTTACCAGAACAGGAAATAATATTTACTGTTTAATGTCGTTGTACCAGAGCATTAAATAGTAGGTGTTGTTTATTGTTGTTGTATAAAAACAATAAATGATAGTGTTTCCTTCTTGGGGTTATATCAGAGCATTAAGCAATAAGACATTTTGTGTATAATTGTATTAAAGGAATAGCGTAGTTTCATCGCACCCATACATAAAAAGAATTATGTAGTGTGGTTGTTTACTGGGGTTTTAAGGTACCAGTATATAATAGGTATGGTTTAGTGTTATTAATTGAAACTAGTAAATAGTAAGATAATAGTGTGGTTGTGTCAAAACAGTAAATAGTAGGTACTGCTTGTGTACTTGTATTAAACCGGAAAATAACATGAACTGTTTGTAGACGTAGTGTAAGATCAGCAAATAATTGGTATTGTATGGCTGTATCGTAGGTGAAAATAATAAACACTATTTAGAGAGGTTATATCAAAATAGTAAATAATAGGTTTAAATTTAAATGGGGTAGGAGCTGTCTTGTTTGCAAGGGCTATTAACTGTAAGCGTAATTTTAAATAAGGATTAGACAGTGGAAATGATCAAAATAATGAAAGAAATTAGGAAAAGGTACAAAGGAATGTTAATGGTAGAATAAATTGTTATTACGGTAATAACAGAAGGATAAGAAATAAAATAGATGACTTTTTACAACAAGCACTTGTTGGAATAGAATATTTTGATATAATAGTTATAACTGAAACTTGATTAAATGTAGATAGTATCGAGAACAGGAATTTATTTGGATTAAAGCGTTATAAGTTATTTAATACGGAGAGAGTATTTAAAAAAGAAGAGTGGCTTTATATTCAAAATATGAGCTACGGTATGTTCAAGTTAGGGATATTAAAGGTTGTAGCAAGAGGTTTAATTTGTTTGGGTTCCAGATAGTGGTTTTAAGGGGAGAAAGTTTTTAGTTGGAATTTGTTACAAACCACCAGATGAAACTAATGAGAATATCAACAGTGAAAGTCTACAGGTTTTAATTTCAGGGATTTAGATTACGAAATGTTAAGAGATAAATTGTGAGAGAGACAGATTTATTTTTAGAAACTGTTGAGAATGTTTTTTTTCAACAATTATTCAGAAAAAAATTGGTGGATTCAATGGTATTTTATATTTATTGTTAAATTCTTTACTTAACAACATCATATTTTATTAAAAATAATTGTCACAGCTTTACAACAATCATATTATATGAAATGTAACTAGGAAATAACTTTTGCAACATACCACTTTTAAAATAAAAACAATTGTCATACCATTACTATAAATACAAAGTATTACATTTTGTTACGTAACAATCGTCAATGCTTTACGAAAGATAATATCAAGTTTTGTTATATAACTATTGTCAGTGTATTACAAGTGACACAACGCATTAAAATTTTATGTTACTACTGTCAGTGCATTACAAGAGATATCACGTATTAACCTATGCTAGATAACAACTGTTAAAAGAATTAAAACAGACACAGCACTAACCTAACTGTCAGACCATTAAAAGACATTTTGCATCAACAGTTCAGTGACAGTTTTTATACCGTCATGAATGATAAACACGTGAAAAGCAATCAGAAAGCAAATGTTACCGAATTATAAAACTCCAGAACATCATACTTTATTATGAACAAATAATAAGCAATATTTGAAAAAAATAAGTATGACGTAGGGATGGCAATACCAAAAACTATAGAATAAAGTAGGATTAACACACAAAATCATACAAACGTGCCTACTTAAATAGTCATTAGATACTGACTCAACTTTACAAGATTATGGTTATTAGCTCCTGTAACACAGTATAGCACAATTTTATTCAGACTTGAATTCGTAGAAATGATAGTAGTTCAACACTCGGTTGTAGATAAAAGTTATTATTTGAAAAAATTGGCTGCTTAGATAATGATTTTGTATTCATTCCTGTTTGCTTCTGTACTTTTTGGCATTGTTATCTCTACATCATACTTAATTTTTGCAAGATTTTTTTATTACTTCTTTCTCCCTTTTTTAAAAAATAACTTCATTGAAGTAGGTTGATAATTTAATATCTGTTTTATGTTTATAATTTATTGGAAATGTATATTGCTAATTCATTGCATGTGCATAAAATCAACTTCACCACATTCTTGGGTTATGTAGATTAATAAGAAAAACATCATACGGAAACACCAGTTTCTTAATTATCAAAACAGTACATTTATACTGGTCTAGATTTCTCCAACCCCACTAAAATTTGAAGAAAACTAGACCAGTATAAATGTATTGTTTTGATAATTAAGAAATTGGTGTTTTTTTTTTTAATTCAGACATTAATAACGCGTACACAGATCTGTCAGTTACATAAGTACTGTATCTTCTTAATACCTTGAATATTAATAAATAATGCTTTATTTATTTATTATTTTGGCTGGCATCAGGTTTGTGCAAGAAAAACTTACAAACAATTGTTGTACAAGAATAATTTGCACTGACACAATTGTTATATATGAAACTTATAAATAGTATATGTTTATAAAATGAGCTCATTAATAAGAAGTAGTTTTCCTTTTTATTATTTCCCCACAAACATTATCTGTGGTGAAAAACACAATAATGTTACTGTTATAAAAGCTGTGAAATACTTGATAACAGCAATTAGGTACTCAAATATGCGTATGACTCTACCTTAGAAGTTATTAGTAAATACCACAGAGTAATAGATTGAATGAGACGACGAATTTCTCAGCTCATTTGTACATATTAAGAACTACCTTGCTTTAGATAGGATGTTTTCATGTGCTTTTAAAGTTCTTTTCTATCATACCAAAGCAATTGCCAAAAGTTATCCTTTTTTTTATTAGCATAGGAGAAGGTAAAAGAAAGATTAACACTTTGGTTTGTTCCAAGTTCCCCACTTTAGAAACATTTCTCAATTATACTGGAAGTCTCACAAGTTGTGAAACACTCGATAATGGCAATTAGGTAATTAAATAAAACTGTAACTAAACTTTATCAATTATTCGTAAGCATTATAAAGTAATATACTGAATGTGGTGGCTTTTTTTCTCGGTCCATCCTAACATGTGGATCACTACCACACTTAGTAATAAATTGGTCACAAAAAGTAAATGGACGCAACACCTGTACTTTCCATATTAAACAGCTGTTATGCCATTACAATGCATAAACTACCCAAAACTTTAACACACAACCATTTGGACAACTTTAAATTAAGCACGCCAAATAATATTAGGAACACTTTTTACGTGTTAGATTGGCACAACACAGAATAATACAAAGGAACAACTATTACAGTAGCATTAAAATAGGCAGTAAATAACAACACTTCCTTACAAAACACCTGTCATGGCATAGTTGTAACAAGAAAATAATCATTTTTTTATTTGGAAAGAATTGACGTAAAACTATAAATTTGCCCAATATATCATCATTTTATGAATGGATATAATTATCAACACGAACACATTAATATTTATTATGAATAATATATTTTATTAGGAAACATTACATATAGTTACATCATTCCAGTTTTTATTAGGAAAGAATTATTAAATCACTAAAACAACTGTTACATGACCTCTTCGGGTGCGTCGGTCCGACATTTTGATAGGAAACAGTTTCACACCATTACACCCCGTTCATCATTAATATGTCATCATGAAACCAGTCACATTATTACAGCGCGTGTATCAACATCATATTGGTATAAAACAATCTCACCCATCATCACAATAGCTACAACTTCAATCTTTAATTACAAAACCATTGTCACACCATTACAACATTTTCCTTGAAAGAAATTGTAACATCAGTACAACAACCATACCATATAGACACTTTAGTAGAAAATAACTATCACATAAATGGCACGGCTTAGCCAGGTGGTTAGGCCGCTCGACTCGTAATAAAAGGGTCGCGGATGTCGAATATCCTTTACACCAAACATGCTCGTCCTTTCAGCCTTGGAGGCGTTATGACGCTATGGCCAATCTTACTATTTGTGAGTAAAAGAATAGTCCAAGAGCTAGATGTGGATAGTGATGACGAACTGCCTTCCCTCTAGTCTCACACTCCTAATTAGGAACGACTAGTGCAGATAGCCCTCACATAGCTTTACGCGCAATTCAAAAATAAACAACACAAATGCAATGGGGCATCGTACCACCATTTATAAAGAATTTTCCCCTATAAAACAAGTACATCATGCCAATATATTGTTATGGAGTAATTATCGCACTATTAGAACAGGTGGAGCCCAACATTTTATATCAAAATAATTGCCACATCATTACAACAGGTGCATCACCAATGTTCTGATATGAAAAAATTTTCACACCGTTAAAAATAGATGCATCATTAACAGTTTATTGGGCAAAATTTGTCAAAACTTACTATAGATGTGGCATCAACATTTTATGACAAAACTAGTGTTACATTATTAATCCAGTGAATCATCAACATTATGTTGGGATGCAAGTGAATCACCATGGCAAAAAATGCATCGAACCAGAAACTATTAGAAATCAACTGTCAAACGATTGCAAATTGTACATATCCAACATTTTTATAAAAAAATAATCATCATATTGTTACACTATGCATAACAACAAAATAATTTTAGGAAGCATTTAATACGCCATTAGAAAAGTGCATTCCAGCATTTTACTAGGAAACAGTTGTCGCATCACTTAAAACAGGTATATTGCATCAACAGTTTATTAGCAACACATTTTATTACCTTTACACCAAATTCATCATCTAAGCTGTGTTATGAAACAGTTATCACAATGCTACAACATCTTCATCCTACCGACATTCACTTAGAAAACAAATATCACACTAATACAACAGGCACATATTATCAACATTTTAACTGGAAACATTCATAACACCAAACGTATTACAAAACGATTTCCATACTTTATAAACGGGTGCATCGTATCAACATTTATTTAGAAACGATTATGACACTATTACAACAGGTGCGTCATGCCAAAGTTTTATCAGGAAACGTTTGTCATATCACTACAACATTAAAATAATATTAACATTGAATTAAAAAGAACAGTTTATTATATCACATTCAACAGTTGATGAAAAGAAATATCACACCATAAGAACAACTTAATCATATAAACATTAATTAGGAATCAATAGCCACACCAAGAGAATAGTATCGTCATCAACACTTTATTAAGATACATTCGATACAACAGGTGTATTGTATTAATATTTTATTAAAAACAATTATATTATTATAATGGGCACCTATTTTCGTCGAGCCCCCCCAGTGGCTCAGCGGTATATCTGCGGACTTACGCGCTAAAATCCGGGTTTCGATACCCGTGATGGGCAGAGCACAGATAGCCTATTGTGTAGCTTTGTGCTTAATTCTAAACACCAAACAACAACTTTTCGTCGTTGTGTTATGAAACTACTGCCACATCATTAAAAAGTAGGCGCTTCATCAAAATTTTGCTTGGAAACAAGCGACACGTTATTCCAGTTACATCGTAACAGCCACTTATTAGGAAGAAATTGTCATACTATTATAACAGCAATTTCAAATCAATATTTCAGTGGGAAATAGTGGGCTCCTCATACATTCTTATCAGAAGCAATTGTCACGCCATTATAATAACATTAACATTTTATACATGAGTAATAGCTGGTGTAACTCTATTGTTTATTTTGTGGTTTTAAGTCTGTACTATGCCTGATAGGTCTAATTTTATTTTATTTCTAATGAGTGCATATTTATTCTGTGCTTGGTGTATTACGTCTATTTTACAGTTGATGGATACAAGCCTAACTTATTTTGTGAAAAGCAATCACTATGACCAATGTAAATTTGATCTATATTTAATAAGTGTAAGTTTATTCTGTCATGGCAAATGTTAGTATAATTTCTATTTTATGGATGCAAGTATACTGTGTACTTAATGAACTTAAATCTAGCTTGTACTTGATTTGGATTTTACTTGATAGATGAAAGTCTAGTCTGTACTTGATGGATGAAAGTATGGTCTGTAGTGATGAATGTAAGGGTCCTAAATTAATGATTGATATTAATTTGGTTTGTACTTGATAAATGTAAGTCGTGCAGTGGATGTATGTTTTGTCTCTATTAAACGGATGTACGACTAGTTTGTACTTGATTTATGAAAGCGTGGATTACGCGTTTTGCATATAAATCCTTCATGGATGTAAATCTAATTTTTAATGATCGATGCAAATCTACTCTGTGAAAAGAGTGTACGCAGATTTAATCTGTAATGATGGACTTGAAGTATTTTCAGTATTTCATGGGAGTTAGTCTAATCTGTACTTAATAATCAAAACTATTATCTTTATTTGATAGGCCTACTTTTTGCTTGTACTAGATAAGGGTAAATTCAGTCTCTAAGAATGAATATAACCTACTCTAACTGTAGGTTTGAAATGTTTTATTGTAAGTCTATTTTGTACTTCATTGATGTAACTCTAGTTTGCAGTTGATAAATGTCAGTCTAGTCTGCAGTTTACTGACAAAAATGTATTCTGTAATTGATGAATATATGTATGATGTTCGCTTGATGCATGGACGTCTAATAATTAATTGACAGATGTACGCTTAACCTGAACTTAATAAACATGAATCTAGTCCTACACAATGTACGTAAGTCTTGTCTGTACAAGATGGGTGTATCTGATCAATACGTGATTGATTTAAGTCTAGTCTGTTCTTTATGAATATAATTGGAGTGTTTAACAAAGAGAGTAAGTCTCTCTACACTTGATGGATATGAGTCTCGCTCATAACAATATACGTACGTTATAGATGTATCAGGTCTGTAATTCATTGGAGTAAAGTTAATCTGTTTTTGATGGATATAATGTTTAATTACAGAAATAAGTCTGTCTACCTGCTGGACGTAATTCTGCTATGTAATGGCAAATGTAAGTCTGCTCTCTACTCCATGAATGTAGTTTTTCTGTGTATTTGATGGATGTAACTCTGCTCTCTACTCCATGAATGTAGTTTTTGTGTGTACTTGATGGATGTAACTCTTCTCTCTACTCCATTAAAGTAGTTTTTGTGTGTACTTGATGGATGTAACTCTGCTCTCTACTCCATGAATGTAGTTTTTGTGTGTACTTAATGGATGTAACTCTGCTTTATCTTTGATGGATCTAAGAGTGTTCTGCACTTGATAGCTATAATGATAGACAGAAATTGGTAGCTGTAAGTGTTCTCTCTATTTAATATTTGTAACTCTAGTCTGTAACAATGAATTAAAATCTAGTATATCATGAAGCATTCTGTGCTTGATAGAAGTAAGTCTAAGGTGTATTTCATGGATACAAGTATAACAGACACTTGTTAGATACAAGTTTTTTCTGTTTTTGTTGGAAGTAGGTCAAGTTTGTACTTGATAAATGCAAATATAGTCTATAATAATAAATTGTTTCTCTGTTTCGTTTGTGCAAGTGAAATCTCTATTTCCTGTAAGTAAATCTTTTTACTTGCTCAGTATAGGTCTGCTCTGTTCCGTTTCATATATGTAGAATCCGTAACGATGGGTGTAAATTTGTACTTAAAAGATATAAATCTGTTAGAACGATGATGTAAGTTTATTATGACGACGAATGCAAACCTCTTACAATGATTGGTGTAAGTCTAGTGTACTTGTTTTACTTAGTGGACATAAGTCTGGTTAGTAATTTATGGATGTAAGTTTAGTAGTTACATGACTGATGTAATTCTACTTTGTTATTTATGACAAATTTACTCTGTAATAATGTATTTACGTCTAGGCTGTCCTTAACGGATATAAGTCTAGTATTTACTTGAAGAAGGTGTATTTCGTTTGTAACGACGAGTGTAAATTTAGTTTGTACTTGGTGGATTTAGATATGTGTGTAATAGATAGATGTAAGTGTAATCTGTATTTGATGTCTACAAATCTTATTTGTAACGGTGGCTGTAAGTCTAATCTGTAATGATGAACGTAACTACAGCCTGCAGTTGCAGAATATGAGCCTGTGTATGACTATGGTTTTTAATCAAGGGTCTTAGCGTCTTCCTTACTTGGTGGATGTAAGTTTAGTCTTTAAAAATATTGTAGTCTAATCTTCTTGTGCCAAATATCTGTCTAGAGTGTAGTAATGGGTGTAACTCTGATCTGCTCTTGATTGTTGTAAATTTGTTCTCTAAATGATGAATAGAAGTCTAAACTATAACGGTGTGTGTGCGTATTGTCTAAAATGGTGGGCGTCAATGCATTCTAAAACAATATATGTAAGACTAGCTTGTACTTTTAATGTGTATTTTTCGTCTGTACTTGATATGTGTAAGTCTTAGTATTACGATGCATGTAAATCTAAAATGTACTTGATAGATGTAACTCTGGTCTGTTCTTGAGTGATGAACAATTAATTTGTACTTTATGGATGTAAGTATAGTCTGAGATTGATAAATGTAAATCCAGTCTCTAATAATGGTTGTAAAACCGTTCTATACTTATGTGTAAAAAATAGTCTATACTTAACGGATGTTAGTTTTTTTCTGTAAATAATTAATTTATGTTGTAGTTCTTTTCCGTAAGTAATGAATTTATGTCTTGTGTGTAACGACAGATGAATATTTAGGCTGTATTTAAGGAATGAATGGATTTAGCAGTGTTTGTTAACACTGGGTGTAAGACTAATGCGTAATGATAATATAAATTTTCTCAGTCCTTGATTGATATAAGTCTGATTTTTATTTTTAATGGATATAAGTATAGCTTATAACTGTTGATGTAAGTTATGTATGTACTTGATGAATGTATCTCAAAACGGTTGGTTTGGGTATTAAAACTTTTATTAAAGTAAAGAACAACGTTTTGTCCTTAGGCCATTTTCAGGGTAACAAAGAGAGAGTTTGCAGCTGACTGCTGCTAGGCGCATGTTTTAAGGACGAGAGTGCAAATGTATACGGGATTGTATGTGGCGTTGCAGTTAGATGTTAGGTTATTATTACGTATAGGTATAAAGATGTTACTTTATATTGGTTTAATTTTGATTTAAACTGTTGTATAAGTAGGGCTTCTTTGATTTTGCGTTTGTTTATATTTGTTTCCCTGTTTAATGCCTGAGTGATTTCTATGGTTTTGTTGTGTTTATTTGATTTGTAATGTTCATAAACATGTGAAAGTGTTTTTTTATTTGATTTGTAATGTTCAAAAACATGTGAAAGTGTTTTTTTATTGTTCTTTAATTCTAGTTTCCATTTTTCTGCTTGTTTCTCCGATATAGAAGTCGTGGCAGTTGTTGCATTGTATTTTATAAATAACGTTGGTGTTGTGTTTGTCAGTGTAGGTTTTACATAGTATGGACTTTAATTTTATACTAGGTTTTTGAATAAATTTGGTGTTTACTGGAATGTTGTGTTTTGTTATGAGTTTTTCAAATGTTGTGTATTTTTCCTTAATATTTGGAATATATGACATGCAGCAATGTAAGTTTTTGTTATTTTTTTATCTTGAGATTTATTAGTGTTTGTTTGTTTATTATTGATTTTGTTAGTGATCTAGGTGTGTGCATATAATTTTGTCAATGATTTTTGGAGGAAATTTGATGATTTTGATGAAGTGTTGTTTTATTTTGTTTATTTCATCGTTAATTTTATCAGGCGAGCATAGCTTTGCGGCTGTTTATTTGGTTTCTTAATATGTTGAGACTTTGTTATGGTTCATGTGCTGAGTACCAGGGAATGTGGAGTCCAGTATGGGTGATTCTTCTGTGGATTTCTGTTCTGAATCGTGCATCGGTTTTTGTAATCTTGAGGTTGAGAAATGCTATTTGGTTAATTTTTTAACCAAAAAATGTTCTGTGGATGTGAATCTAGCAATTGTATCGTCAATACATCTGTAGCAGTATAATTGTGGGTATAAGGCTGGATTGATCGCTTGAGATTCAATCTGTATCACAAAAATATTGATTAGAACTGGTTATACGGAATTGTCCAAACTTAAACCATTTATGTTTAGGTAGTTTTGGTTATTGAACATAAAATAACTTCTGGTGGTAGTGAATTCTATAATGGTTGCTAACTGATTGCTGGTTATGTGTATCAATGGGTTGGGGTCTTGGATATGAAGTTCTAAAGCTGTCTTGCAGGTTTCAGTTGTTGGGACTTCTGTAAAGAGGAAGTTACATCAAAACTGGCCATTGAGGCTTTATGATTTAGATAATTAAGAATATATTTAAAGTTAAAAGGGTCTTTCAAAAAGGAGCCAGATGATGTTTCATGCTATATATTTACCAAGGTTGTTGTAAAATGATTCATAGGTCGACATTACGGATAGTAGTGGACAATCTGGTTTGTAAGGTTTAAAGGTGCCGTATAGTTGTGGTGTGCTTGAGTCGGTCCTGCGTAGGTAGGAATAAAGGTTCTCCGAGATTGTGTTGTTGTTGTTGTTTTTTGTGTGGTAATATTTTGTTTAACTTGTTTTCATTTATTTTAGTTGGATTTGTGTGTATTAGTTTAAATTTGTTTCTATCTGATAAAATATTGTTAATTTTTTGTTCATTATAACTATAGCACTGCCTTTATCTGCTTTTAGAATTTTGATGTTGTTTTATTGTTTTAGGTTGTTTATGGAATTAATATATTTTCGCGTGAAGTTGTTTTTTTACTTTTCTTTTCTGTAAAGTAATGTTGATGATTTTGCGCGAAAATTATTTGAAAAAGTTGTTTAAGATACTGTTTTGAGGTGTTTCGAGAAAATAGACGTTTTAAGTTCTACCTGGACAGATAGGTTGGTGGTTTTCGGTGGAACTGCTGTCGAAATTGTTTTCTTTCTTGTGGTTGTTTTCCGTTGTTTGGTTGGTGTTTTCTGTTTGTGTAGAATGGATCATCAGTCTTCTAGCTAGTTTTTCCAGACAGGCTTTCACTTCGATGGATGAATTATTTCCAGGTGTTACTGCGAAGTAAAGTCCTTTGTTGAGCAGATGTACTTCTTCACTGCTTAATTATCGGTCGGATCTGCTAACTACGAAGTTGATTGATGATTCGTTGTGTTGGTGTCTGTTTTGTTGTTGGCACCTTAGTTTACCTTGTCTTTGTTCTTGTTGCGGCGGATCTTCTTTTCCTTGAAAAAAGAAGTAGCTCAAGATTTGGTTATGCGTTGTGTTCTCTGACTGTTTCTCCCCTTGTCTATGAGTTCAAGGTTGTGTTTTCTGACTGTTTCTCCCCTTGTCTCTCAGTTCAAGGTTGTGTTGTCTGACTGTTTCTCCCCTTGTCTGTCAGTTCAAGGTTGTGTTTTCTGATTGTTTCTCCCCTTGTCTATCAGTTCAAGGTTGTGTTGTCTGACTGTTTCTCCCCTTGTCTATCAGTTCAACGTAGGAACGGCCAAACTCCTTGTATAGCTTTGCACCTAGATTATGAAGAAAATATTTTTTACTTTGTCACTGGTTTAATATTATTTTAATATCCCCGTTTGTTTTAGTTTAGTGCATGTAACGTGTATTACAAAAGTCCTGCTTGTTCTCTAAATGTTTAGAAGATTCTTGAGCGTAAGGATCAACAATGTACTAATGGTTACTGGTATTATTCTCAGCTAAATTTTCGAGAGAGTCTCGCCTAATGGGTTTGAAAGCTAGCCAACGCAACAAACGGAGAGACAGTTTTAGAATATTATTGGTCTGCTACAGTTATTATACTACAAGCCTCAGAACCTATAATTGTGATAAACGCTTATTAATCGGAAAACTACGGATATTTGACCAGAAAATTTTATAGATTTTGAAATTCACGAATTGTTCAACTTCAGAGAATTAACTCCGGTCATCATTATTTCTATGAGGACATCAGATACATATTTTCCTCTGTAAGTTTGTTAACTGCATTAGGCCAAACAAAATTAAGAGCTAGGATTGCTGTCAAGTGAAGTTTATCCGTGAATCAACATAAAATTAATTTGCTCGTGGTGGACCTCGACCATCGATAAAATATTCAGTTCCAGACCAGACAGAAGACTGAATATTGTTTGTGAGTTTGTAATATTTTTTAATATAAATAATTATTTCTAATGACTATTATTATAAATTGTATTATTGTTGTTTTTTTTGTAAATTAAACTATATTTGTGTTAAGAAAGAAAATTGTATTTAACAATATTGTTGGCAAATGTCATAAATTTGATATATATTGACATTCAAATAACTTCTAAATTAAAATTGAAATTTCCGTTTCTTTGAAATCGTAATACGTTAACGTTAATATGTAACATGATAAATCGGAAACTCGTCCGGATAAATCATAATGCGTAACAATTTATAGTTACAATTTTGTAACACAAAACATAGTGATATGTTAACATGTGTATGAAAAAGAAAGATATAATCAATTGATATCATAACTTAGATTAAGTTTGATCACTTTTTTATTTTGAAGTAGCTTTAATAACGTCACTTTGCACTGAGAGATTTCAACATAGTCGAAAAATTGACCTTGTCTTTCCTGTGCGCATTAATATGAACAAGACGACGGTCTAAAAAAGAATATACGGCTTTTTGATAGCGTGTATTCTAAGGCGTTGAACTGTTAACTGAAAATAAACAGAGAGCTGTTTACGTATTGTTGATATTCAGAGTATAGGGGACGTAGCTACAGAACAACACTTTACAAGGAACTCTTGGACTGCACTTATATGACTAAATAATGTAATTTAACCATTATTCATAGGGTACCACAATATTCTGAAGGTACTTTTGTTTTAACAAGCTGTGAACCATGAACCTGTGAACCTCTCAATGAATCTTAGTAAATAAGCACATTATGGTGTCTTACTTCAAACAAATGCAGTTGAATCTCTGTGCAAGCACATAACAGTGCTTTATTTTCCAAGAGTCTCAGTGAATAAAAATTAATAATTTGTTTGTTTGTTTTGGAATTTCGCACAAAGCTACTCGAGGGCTATCTGTGCTAGCCGTCCCTAATTTTGCAGTGTAAGACTAGAGGGAAGGCAGCTAGTCATCACCACCCACCGCCAACTCTTGGGCTACTCTTATTAACGAATAGTGGGATTGACCGTCACATTATACACCCCCACGGCTGGGAGGGCGAGCATGTTTAGCGCGACACGGGCGCGAACCCGCGACCCTCGGATTACGAGTGCACGCCTTAACGCGCTCGGAAAAATTAATAAACTCATTAGAGTGGATCTCAGTGACGAACATGTCAAGGTGTCATTTTGCGAAGAACTATTTAAATCTTAGTGAACAAAGACTTACTGTCTAACAATTGCAATGAATTTCAGTAAACAAAAACATTAAACATACTCAAAAAAACTTTGTTGAATACCACATTATGGTGTTTATTTCTCAACAAAATAAGTAAATCTCTGTGAACAAGCATATTAAAATGTAAAAATTTCCAAAACACTCAGGAAATCCCAGTAAACAAATATAATAGGATGTTCTATTTTTTAATAAATTCATTGAATTTCATTAAAAAAATCACATTATAGAGTGTATTGATTTCCTTAATAACACAACAGTTATCTGTAAACAAACATAATAAGGTGTCTAACTTTTCAACAAACTCATGTTTTTCAGTGAACAAAGGCATCAGGATTTTACTTTTAGTAGGCTTCAGTAAATATTTGCAAAAAATCACATTAAGTTACTTCATCCACCAAGAAACGAAGTGAATCTCAATGAATCATCGTCTTGTCGACTTATTTTTATTTTCGTTTTTTCTATTTTTTTTATTTTCAGTAAAATTTAGTGAATGTCTTCGAACAGACACATTAGGATATTATTTTCCAAACACATCAGTGGATCCAAGTATTCGGCCTGGCATGGCCGAGCGCGTAAGGCGTGCGACTCGTAATCCGAGGGTCGCGGGTTCGCGCCCGCGTCGCGCTAAACATGCTCGCCCTCACAGCTGTGGGGGTGTATTATGTGACGGTCAATCCCACTATTCGTTGGTAAAAGAGTAGCCCAAGAGTTGGCGATGGGTGGTGATGATTAGCTGCCTTCCCTCTAGTCTTACACTGCTAAATTAGGGACGACTAGCACAGATAGCCCTCGAGTAGCTTTGTGCGAAATTCCAAAAACAAACAAACAAAAGGATCCAAGTATTTGTTTTAGAAAAAAACACACAATGAGATATATGATGTGTTTACTCAGGATTTCATAATTTAAGTGGAAAAGCGTCAGGGTGTGTTGTGTTACAACAAACTCAATGAACAAACAGATTAGAGTGTTTTATTTCCGATAAATTCGACAATTATTTGTGAGTAAACACATTAAGTTTTCTCATTTTTCAACAAATCCAGTGAATTTCTGTAAACAAACAGACATAATGAATACCAGTGAACAAATATCCTACATTCTCTCAAATTAATGAACTTCAATGAACTAATTTAGTGGGGTATTTTATTTTCCATGTTATGTGGTGAAACTCGGTAAACAATAACATTGAAGTGTCTTATTTCCAACAAAATTTTGAGTACTAAATTTGTTGTGAATGAAGTAAATCTAATGTATTTTCTCACTGAACTTCATTGAGTTTGTTGAAAATATATCAACTGAATTCAACGGAAAATAAGACACCCTAATTTGTTCACAGAAATTCATTACGTTCAACGTAAAAGGAAACACTATAACATATGTGTTCACGAATATTTTTTGGTGTTTTTTTTTAAATAAAACTCAAATGCATTTCCTAACACAAATTCACTAAATGTGTAAAAAGTGAGTCAACTTGACGTGTGTGTTCTAGAAGACTCCCTGAGTTGAGTTTTATAAAAAAATACATTTCATATGTTTATTAATAAAGAATCGTTGAGCTTTTAATGTAACCGATACACCCTACAATGTTTGTTCAAAAACATTAAAGCACCTTCTTGCGCTTGTCTATTGGGATTCACTGAGTGTTACCCAAGATAAGACGTACTTGTTTACAAAGTCTGTTGAAAAACATGACATCCTAAATGGTTCGTTTACTAACATTCACTAACTACTCTAGAAATAAGTTAATCTAATGTGGTTCTTCACTGGGATTTACTGCATTTATTTTTATGTGCTAACTTATAAATACTCAGCTTGTCATGTACTGATAATCAGGGAGCTCGACTCGCAACCTGCAGGTCGCAGATACGAATCTTCATATCTAAAATGTTTAGTATGTCAGGTACAGGGGGCGTTGTAATGTTTCGATTAATTCCACTTTTTTCTTGCAAAATAGCAGTGTAGGAGTTGTTAGTGGGTGTTGTTAGCGTTAATTAGCTGTCTTCCATCTGGTCTATCACTTCTAAACTAGACACAGCTGGCGCAAATAGTCTTTTAGTAATTTTGCACGAAATTAAACAAACAAATAAAAAATATGATAGAGATTTACTTATATATGCGGGAAATTAGACCTTGATTTGTTTATTCGCTAGGATAAACCGTGTTTGGGTAAAACAGAAATCTTAACGTGTCTTCTCATGAAAAAGTACAAAGTTACACAGAAAATGAGACCTCAACGTGTTTGAAGCTTGACTAAATAAGTCGGTCTAATTTATTTTTCACTAGTAATCGTTAATTTTGATGAAATATAAAGTATTGTAATGTGTTTGTTTACTGAAATTCACTAGTTTTTGAAGTGAGATCATAATGTGTTTGTTCATGGAAACTGACTGAGTTTTATGGTAAAAACACTAATTATAGTCGTTATTCATTTAAAATCGTTAACTTTTAAAAAATTGAAGTATTTTATATTGTATTTATTCATTAAGGTTCATTGCACTTGTTAAAAATGAAGACTTTAATGTGTTTTTTACAGACAATTCCTGAGTTCTACAGAAAATAAGACAGTCTAATATGTTTGTCCACAAAGACTACCTGACTTCTTGAGCAATATAAAGAACTTGATGTCGTTGTTCAGAGAGAATTTCTGAAATATTTGGATCATAAGATACCATAATGCACTTGTTCATTGAGATTCACTGAGTTTGTCAAAATAAAATAGTCTAATGTGTGGGCTCCAAAAGATTCACTGAGTTCAACGTAAAGTTTGTTTGTTTGTTTTGAATTTCGCACAAAGCTACACGAGGGCTATCTGCGCTAGCCGTCCCTAATTTAGCAGTGTAAGACTAGAGGGAAAGCAGCTTGTCATCACCACCTGCCACCAACTCTTGGGCTACTTTTCTTACCAACGAATCGTGGGGTTCATACATCATTATGTGTTTGTTAATTAAGATTCACTGAGCTGTTAAAAAATTAATGTGTATATCCACAAAAATTAATTGAGTTTTACAGAAAGTAACAGACACTAAAGTATTTGTTCAAAAAGTCATTAAATTCTAAAGGAACCAGTTCACTACTGTGTTTAGTCCCTGCGATTCATTGCATTTGTTGAAAATTAGTACCATAGTGTGTTTTTCTACATAAAATCGTCAGATTCTACGGTAAATAAAAAAATGTAACGTATTTATTTACTAAAATTTGCTGAGTTTGTTGAAAATTAAGAAAACCATAATGTGGTTGTTCACAGAAGTTTTCTAGATTTTAAGAATCATAAAACACCCTAATATGTTTGTTTGCTACAGTTGGTTTCTTTGTAGGGTCTGTAGTGGATTCATCCATACTTGTTCATTTTTGCCCAAACAGTGGTCACCATGGTTTTCGATGTCTTTTGCTGTATCTTCTTAAACATATTATTTAGGCAAGAGTTATCAAAGATATGGTTGCCAATGCAACCAAGGGAAGCGGCAAACATAATCCGTTCTGGTATCATTTGTGTACAGTTCTTTCGATACCAAATAACAATTACAAGGCATTACATTTTAAGAGTTTGTGATTGATTTACTATCAAACTTTTTGCTGTTATTTTTTTAATTTCATTGACTCAGCAAGTCTCGTTATTTTTTTTACATCAATGGAGATATCTAAAATACAAAGGAAGTTTATTATAACGTTGTATGATAAATTGCATTTCTGTTGCTCAAAATAGAGTCAATTAACATGCTTCTTATGCAAGATAAATATTAGAAAATAGCCGTGAGATACAAGTCCAGTCCTGTCTGACATTTTGTTTTTTTGTGTAACTGGTATATAAACTTTTGAGTAATCTCAAGAAATACGAAATTAGGCCTCACATTGTTATTAAAAAAAAGAGATGCAAACATTTTTAATCATAAAATTTCAGATTTGTATTGGCAAGACACAAACAATGTGATGGTTCAACGTCTAATGTCTAGTTGTGCATATGCACCTAAGGCACAACTGGTACACTACCTATGTTAGTAATGTGTCTTGTTATTTCGCATATATCTAATGTATTTACTTTTATGTGATGGAAATAAAGATGCCTGTTCTCGTTCGAATGCACATACAACTGTCATTTTTTCTCTGTAGTGTCCATGCTAAATCGTCTAAGTCTGTTTACTATCGTTCCTAATTTTAAACTACTTTCCAGTAACTAGTTAGCAGCACCCTAGCAACCATGATAATGGATTGACTTTCACTCGTATAACGACTCATAGCTTCAGGTATTTAAAGTGTAGAATTACACTGTGGTATTACACGGATTCTAAGGCAGCTTCTAATCGCTAAAATTAAGAGCTCTACCACAGAGTCAGCCACGTCCGAATACACTGTTGACTAGAAAAAGGAATCAACTTATTTGCAATTAGTCTTAAAGCGTATCGATATTACAATAGCTTGGAGTGATTTTCAATTTTTCTTAAGGCGTACTTACTGGATATGGGATGAAAATGTTTCACAATTCACCTTCAAACTTATTACTACACATGGTATTCAATCGTACTTCAGGTATATTGACTACAGAAGGGATTACAATCATGATGTCAGTAAAACACTAAGTTCAAGAAGTCTTGATACAAAATAATAACAACGCTAAAACCTGAGTGCTTTCTAAAGGTGGACCTTTCTTCTTCAGGAAGAAACTAAAATTACATTAATATACAATTAGTCTTAAAGCATACATATACATACATATACGGGATAATATTTAAGACTTACTAATCAGATGTGGAATAAAGATGATAAAAAGTAATTTACAGTTAGTCCTAAGACCTGCTGGGTAGACATGGAATTAAGATGATTTACATTTAGTTTAAAACCCGTTGTGTCATTCGCTGTCTATAAACGTAAAACGTTAACACGATATAACACATCATTTCACCTAGTACTGTGTATAAGATATTTATATCACGGTTTCTGTCGTGCTATGTATCTTTAAAATATTGCATGAATTTATGTCAGCTTTCGATTTTGGTGACAGAGGAACGCGTTTCTCGGAACTTCCCTACAGTTTCATACTTTCTTTTTACCTGTTAAGGATAATTACTACAGAGTTTACTTTTTATGAATAATTCTCACTACGCTAGAAGACAAAAGTGCTATTTCTGTAGAACTTATGATAAACATAGAGAATTTCAAATAAAAAGAAAAAGAAAACCCGAAACAGAGCGCCCTCTAGTAGTACAGCAGTATGTTTGCGAACATGCAATGCTAAAAACTAGGTTTCGATACCTGTAGTAGGCAGAGCACAAATAGTCCTTTGTATATCTGTGTGCTTAACTACAAACAAACCTAAACAGTGCAATTTTGCTTTTCTTTTTTGTACTGAGATTATTTACATTTGATTTATTTACACTTATCATGCAATGCATAGTAAGTAATGTTACTCGCCGTGCAAATAATGTGTCGCTTTTTATAGCTGCTTTCGAGTTGTGTGGTTTGTGCACAAGAGAAGGTTGGTTGATCTAACATCATTCTCTTAACACGGGTTGTGATCAAAGTGAAAAAAATATGTTTATTTGCATTCTTCTGGGAAACCGTAACATTGTGGTTTTGACATAAGTAAATGCTTATAGTCAAGTTTTTTAGTTACTAACATAATTATAATTGTACATACAACCAACATTATAGGGTTTCTCATGTAACATTCTACAAGCAAGCCGATTATACACTTAAAGGTAGGTCTCTGGCAGCAACCACTAGAGCCTGTAGAGAAAAAAAACCAATCGATAATGCCCGGTCCCTTGAAGGCTTTGCGCCACTCAGGTTGAGCCGCAACAGCCCGCATCACCCCGCAGTTTGCCTTCCCGATGAGTCTTCGTGCTGCATGCTCTGTTTACTGGACGCAGTTCTCCGCGACTTTGTTGCTTTCATTGTTGTCAATGGAACGATTGTTGATAATGTGAGGCCAAATAATAGATCTTGTTTTTGTAAACATGTGCGCCTTGAATCATAAACCAGGTATGTAAATCTGAAACTTTAATTTACATAAAGCTTCAATTGGTCTCACGTACGCATTTTCTTGGGTTTTGTGCATGCTGCTGCATATGTACAGTTAAGTAGGCCTAGTATGTTTCCATAGTCATAACAAGACGCTTGTTTGTAGCCTCTTTTCTTAAAGTTCATTTGTACAAAAGTATGTTAAAATAATTTTCAACAAGTGTCATGCCAAAATTTAGCCTAGCTCTTATATTTTAAATTAAAGTATTTAATCAAAAATTTATTAATTCAAGCCCCTTTACTTATCCAATTAATTCAATATGTTATTTTGTGATATTGTATCGTAGTCACCACTATAAGTCACGTGCATCTATCTTAAAAGTACTCAGTTGTACTAGTAATATCAGCTACGCTTAGTCATTATTGGTTTTACTGATTTATTACAAATATGACTGTTTGCATTCTATCCGACTGATTTTTACGTTAGCACATTTTGGTAATGTTAAGCTGCAGGTTAAAATCTCAGCTAAATCTAAGTAGATCAGATCTGGGTACTTGTACATAATATACATAGTATCATAGCGAGTGTTAGAGACGCATCCATTTGTGGTAGTTTAGTTGATAACTCAAGAATATTACAATTCTTGATCATAATATCAATTAGAATATCTTCAACGTCATCATAGTTACCGAAGTTAATGTTATATGTAATAATAATAAAATATAATATGAAAAAGTAAAATACAAAATATAATGTTTGCAATGTGTAACGTGTTTTTTATCATGTAAAAACTGTTTTTTTTTTTACTGGGGAAATTCTGTACAACTATCCAGACCTGCACAGCATTTGTAATTGTTATGATATCGTATAATGTGGATTAGATATCTAAAACGAAAACCACATAAACAATAATAAATTTTGCAACTGCGCTGAGATTGTGATGTATCAGTATTTTGGTAGTGATTTCTTTGGCAGTGTGGGCCATACAAAAAGACGTTTAACTCGTGTTAATTATAGAAATCTAATACGACTCGAGATATACATGACAACTTGTTTAGCGTGAAACAACAAACTGTTTTTAAAGGGTTAGCAAAGCCATAAAACTAGGCTTAACAGGATATCAGACAGAGCTCTGATAAAGTTGGAGAACAATTGTAAAATTGGCCAGAATTGTGAGCAGTGGAGCGAGCGCACTTGTATCTGCTAGAGGACAACCGAAGAAAATTGAATGAATGAATTATATATCTTAGTGTGCATAAATGTTTTTGCTTTACAGAAAATTAGCTATCTTATATTGTCTGTATTTTAATTCTATATATTTATCAAGGTACAAAATAACATAGTTATGTTACAAATTTTGTATTTTAATATAAACTTCATAACAGCTGTTACTCTGTTTCACTTTGTGTTTGGATATTAACGTCGTAACAGTTGTAGTTATATTCCAACTTTGTATTCTATTTTAAATTCATAATAACTGCTGTTGCCCTTCACTTTGTATTTTAATATAAATATTATAACAACTCTTGTTGTGTTTCAACATCATATATTACTACAAACATCATAACAACTGTAGTTAGGTTTCACTTTGCATTATATCATTTATATCATAACAACTACAGTTGTGTTTCATCTCTGTCTTTATGAGATCATATAACAGCTATTGTTGTGCTCTAACTTTGTATTTCATTAGACTACATTATAACAAATTTTAATTGTTTTTCAACTTTGTATCTTCGTAAGAGTATATTATAACAAATATTGTTGTTTCACTTTCGTATTTTCATCAGAATGACTCATAAAACTGTAGCCATTTCTTAACTGAGTAACGATATAATACAAAATATCAATGTATAGATGCAAACTAAGATAAGAAACAAAATCTTCACGTACAATCACAAATTAAGAAATAGAACATCCATATATAAACACTAACTAATGTAAACAATAAAATAAAATACACAACATGAACACAAGACTGTAACAAAAGTAAATTATACGGCTATAAACACGGATTAAGGTAAGGAAGACGAAATACCTTTGTATAAACTCAAGAAACTTTGAGTTAAAGGAGAATATATAGCAATATATCAAGCATATCATATCTTCTATATCTGGTGCCAAAGGTTTTTCATCCAGCACCAGGCCTCACGAGGCTTAGTTGGTTACAGTAGACAGTAATGGGTGAAATTACATAAGAAAGCAAAGAATTAATTATTCCTCTCTAAACTTAGATTGATTAATGTACTATTATATGTACTGAACTGTGGTATTGGTATAGTTTAAGCTCTTTATATATAAAGAGAGAGAGCGCTTAAATTAAATAGAAATAAAAACATTGGTGATCAGAGCACGAAAGTGGTTCACCATTACCACAAATAATCTCCAAACAAAACGAAGTGTTGAAGTTTTAAAACGTTTTGATATTTAGTAAAACCTCTAAACATTGTTACTGAATAACAATAACGCTGTATTTCTCAAAGAACTGAATGAAATTTGTGTTTAAAATGTGAGAAAATAAGCCTAGTTTGTAAAAAAATGAGAAAAACATATATGTAAATATAGAAATGAGGTAAGAAACAAAATTATCGTTTCGTAAACGTGAACTAAGGTAGGAAATGAATTTTCTCTATAAAAAAAAGACTAAGGTCAGAAATGAAATATATCTTTTATAAACAGACTAGAAATAAAAAATCCCTTCATAATCTAAGGTAAGAAACACAATACCATTTTATAAACCTAAATTAAGTTAAGAAAGAAAATACCCGTTTATAAACGCTTTTGTGCTAATAAAAATGTATCACCCCTATAGCACAAGATAGAATACAAAATATCTGTGTTTAAACACTAAAGGTGTGGCGATACAGCGATAAGACATAGAAAAGTCGTGAAACCATTACATTGTTACATCATTCGATACGATACGATTTATGTATTTTTCACGAAATTTGGCAAGTTTCCAGTTAACATAAGTCTTTTGTAAAGAAAAAATCAAAATTTCTAATAAATTATTTTTGCTCAAGATTAATAATTCAATAAAGAAGATGAACATTATGGAGTACATGTTGTTTTCATTTTTATATCAAACACATTACATGAAAGAAACATAAATTAACAAGAATAAAGTAGATAGTTGTTAACTGTTTTTTTTATTGGTTTACGTCTTTCTCCAGTTCCAAATTGGCTGATCAAACCTGAGAATTTGAAAAAAAATCACCATAAAGTATGAAGTTCTTAAATGAGACAATATCAGTAATACAAATGATAAATTACAGAAAATGCTAACAAACTTTGTAATAAAGCTTTGGTAAAACCTTTGTATCTATATGCGCATTGTAATTTGGCATCAGTATCTAAATACATATCATATCGATTACTGTGATTATATACACACCCCACAGTAAGATAAGACATAACACAAACTAAGATAAGAAACTCAGTATTCCTTTGTAAACACAGAATAAGATAGGACAATAATTCCTCTGTAAATTCAAAAATAAAGTAAGAAACTAATATTTCTTTATAAACACAGACCAAGGGAAGAAGCTAAATCCTCTTGTATAAATACAGATAAAGGTAAGAAACAAAATATCCCATTGTAAACATGAACTGAGAAGCGAAATATTACTGTATAAAACATTAATTCAAAAACCAAATATCCCTAATTTAAGGAAAACAAGGTAAGAGAGTTAACAAGAAAATTCGAGGGTTGGTCTGCTGTTGAATATTAAGAAGATAAAGGTCATGTCATCCGGAACGTTCAACAAATTTAAAGTAGGTAACGATCAAGTGAAGGTATTGGAAAGATTCATTTCTTTTTCTGGGGTTCTAGAACAGATAATAGTGGGCGTTGTTCTAAATAAATTAGAAGAAAGTTAATATTAGAGAAAACAGCAAGGTCTGGCTTGAGTAAGATAGCGAAGAATAAGGATGTTTCTTGGATAACTGAAAAAAAGTTTACAAAAAAACGTTGAATTTCCAAGCTTTGACGTGCAGATGTAAAAACTGGACTCAACGGAAAAGTGAGAAAATGAGATCGAATCATTTAAAATGTGGCGGTGGATAAGACTGCTGAAGGTGTCACAGACATTAGGAGAACCACTCAATCAGCCTACTTGCTCCCTTGAGGCTATGATGTTCAAACTGAAACTGAAGTATTATGTACATGTGATGCAGGCAAACAAAGGAATTTAAAAGACTCTGGTGCTTGGTAAAGTGAAAGACCTCAAAGAAGGAGAGTCAATGGAGGAAAAGAAGCCATTGTTATTTCTCAAAAGTCTTTTCATTACACAACATATGGAACTAGAATACGACATGCAGAGTAGTAGTCCAAGCAATAGCTCAATGTAAAAACTATGTATCTTTTTATAGACACAGATTAAGTTGATAAACGAAATATCCTTGTACATACACAGGTTAAGGTAAGAAATGAAATATCCCTCTCTAAACACGCAATAAGGTGAACAAAATATCCTTCTATAAACTCAGAAGAAGACAATATTGACTAGTTAACTACATTGCTGTAGGGTAAGTGATCTCTTGAGCTACTTTTCTTCAAATCTTATACAGTTATGTGGTAAATGATTTCATGAACTAGTTTTTACTACGTCTTATATCTACTTTGTTGTATGACAGATGATCGCACGAGCTACATTTTGTTAACTTTCGTAATGTTGTTATTTTATAAATAATCTCTCAAGCTAGTTTTGTTAAGTTTTATAGTTAGATTGATGTGTAGTAGTACTTTGATTTTTGCTGTGTTAGTGGCATTTCGGACTGCTTATTTGTTAAGTCTCATATATTGACTGTTGTGCAGTAAGTGGTCTCTTGAACTAGTTTTTGCTATGTCCAATATCTAGATTTTTGTATAGATGATATTTCTCCAGCTCGTACTTTTAATAATATAATGCTTGTATTGTTTTGTGGTACATTATTAAATTAGCTATTTTTTTACGTTTCTTAGAGTTATGTTGTAAGTGACCTCGCAAACTATTTTTTGGTAAGTCTTTTAACTAAAGCTAGGTTTCTAAGGTTTACACGTAGTTTCTTGCAAGGTAAGTGATCTCACAAGCTAACTTTTGTTAAATCTGATACCTATATTATTTTTAATAAATAGTCTCACAAGCTAATTTTTTTACTAAGTATCATGTCTAAATTGTTTGAAATAAATGATTTCACGAGCTATTTTTCTAATACTTATATTATTAAATCTGAAAGCTACATTGTTGTGTGATAATTTCGCAACCAAGATATTGTTTTTGGTTGTGCACAGAAAGTTGTGTGGAAAGTGATTTCGTAAGATTGCTTTTCTAACGTCTAATAATTACATTGTTGTTTAATAAATGATCTCTAGAGCTAGTTTTGCTAAGGCTTACATCACGATTGTTATGGATTAAGTAACTTCACAAACTTATTTTTAGGTATCATGCTTTGTTTATTATGTGGTAAATTATCTAACGAATTAGCTTTTGTACAGTTTGATTCTTAGATAGCTGTATGTTAACTGGTCTCTCAAGCTAGTTTTTAAGTTTATACCTACAGTCATGTGAAAAAGTTAGGACACCGTAAGAAAGCCTGTGTATTTTGTAACATGTTTGGACATATAAATATTTAATCTTAATTTCAACAATGCTGAGAGATTATAAGAATATAACTAAACAATTAAAACTGAAGAAAATACTTTTCAAGATCTGTAAATGTAATTCTACAAAAATGCATATTGTAACTGAGGAAAAAGTTAGGACACCTCCACATTTATTCCCACTTAAAATGGCTCAACTCACACACAGGTGTATCACACCAGGTGCACATGATAAGAAGATCGTGACTCAGCATTATGAATGAGGCTTGCTCCCTTTAAACCTCAGACATTTAGTTTGGTGTATTCCTGACTGTTGAAGTGAGAGTGAGCACCATGGTGAGAGCAAAAGAGCTGTCTGAGGGCTTCAGAGAGAAAATTGTAGTAGCTTATGAGTCTGGTAAGGGATTTAAAAAGATCCCAAAAGATTTTGAAATCACCCATTCCACTGTCCGGAAAATAGTCAACACGTGGAGGGCTTTCGAAACAACTGCCAACATGCCCAGGTATGGTCGTCCAAGCAAGTTCATCCCGAGAGCAAACCGCAAGATGCTAAAAGAGGTCTCCAAACACTCTAACATGTCATCTCGGGACCTACAGCAGGCTCTGGCTACTGTGTGATGTGAAATGCATGCCTCTACAATCATAAAGAGACTGCACAAATTTAACTTGCATGGGAGGTGTGCAAGGAGGAAACCTTTGCTCTCTAAGAGAAACATCAAGGCTAGACTGAAGTTTGCCAGAGAGAATGTAGACAAAAACTAGGACTTCTGGAATAATGTTCTTTCGACAGATGAGTCCAAAATTGAAATATTTGGACACCAGAACCGAGGAGATGTTTGGCATAAACGAAATACAGCATTCCAGGAAAAGAACCTCATACCAACTGTGAAGCATGGAGGTGGAAGTGGTCATGGTTTGGGGCTGCTTTACTGCAGCAGGACCTGGACAGCTCACAATAATAAAACCCACCACGAATTATACTGTGTTTCAGAGGGTGCTTGAGGATCATGTGAGACCATCTGTACGAAAATTAAAGCTGAAGCAGAACTGGACCCTGCAACACGACAATGACCCAAAACATACCAGTAAATCCACCAAGGACTGGCTGAAAACTAAGAAATGGAGAGTCCTGGAATGGCCAAGTCAAAGCCCAGATCTTAATCCCATTGAGATGCTGTGGGGTGACTTGAAACAGGCTGTACATGCAAGAAACC
Organism: Carcinoscorpius rotundicauda; assembly: GCA_011833715.1. Taxonomy (NCBI): domain Eukaryota; kingdom Metazoa; phylum Arthropoda; class Merostomata; order Xiphosura; family Limulidae; genus Carcinoscorpius; species Carcinoscorpius rotundicauda. The sequence continues at coordinate 59,087,465 of CM022398.1, forward strand.
TCTCAAACATCTCACAGGTGAAATGAATCCTGCATTGACGAGTGGAGCAAACTTTCTTCAGACCGATGTCAGAGACTGGTAGATGGCCACAAGAAGCGTCTCACTGTAGTTATTTCAGCCAAAGGGGGTAACACTAGCTATTAGAGGGTAGAGTGGCCTAACTTTTTCCTCAGTTAGAATGTGCATTTTTGTAGAATTACATGTTCAAAAGATCTCGAAAAGTCATTTCTTTAATTGTAATTGCTTAGTTATATTCCTTTTTCTTTCAGTATTGTCGAAATTGAGGTTAAATATCTATATATCCAAAAATGTTACACAAATACACAGGCTTTTATAGGGTGTCGTAACTTTTCACATGATTGTAAATAGTTTTCTAGTAACTGGTCTCAAGAGCTTTTTGATGTTTCATGTCTGTACTGAGTGATATCTTAAGATAGTTTAATAATGAGATGATTGTGTGGTAAATATTCCCTCGTGAAACTTTTTACCAAGTCTTATACCTAGATTTTTGTGTGGCAAGTTATCTCACGAGCTAGTTTATATTGAGCGTTATACCTATATTGCTGTGTGTTAATTGACCTCGAGTTTGTTTTTGCTATTGTTTTTCACCTACATTTTTATATGGTAAATTCTCGAGCTACATTTTGTTAATTCTCATAACAAGTTTGTTTTGTGATAAATGACGATCTTGTGATCAAGTTTTTGTTAAGTGTCATACCGAGAATGTTATGTGGTGAATAATCCTGTGATCTAGATTTTACATTCTTTTTGTGCATTAAGTGATCTTTCATGCTTCTAGTTTCTTTTTTAATTCTCACAGCTAGATGTTTAGGTAATACATAGATCATTGGATAGTAACTTACCTCACGAGTTAGTTTAAGTTAAATCTTATATTTATATAGTTGAATCGTAAGTCATCTCACGAGTTCGTTTTTCTTCAGTCTAATAACTAAATTATTGTGTTGCGGTTGATCTCACGAGCTTGTTTTGTTAAGTTTCATTGCTAGATTACACTGGTGTAAGTAATATAGCGATCTTGTTTAGGTGAAGTCTCATACTTTGAATATTGTTTGGCAAGTGTGCATGCAAGCTACTTTCTTTTAAGTTTCATGTGTGGATTATTTGTTGTCAGCCAGTTTTATAAATTTTTCTTCCTTAAGTTTCATATCAAGGTTGTTGGATTATAAGCGTTCTCTCGAACAGTTGTTAAACTGGTGCTTAAAAACTTATTTTTATTAAATCTTTTAATTATATTGTTCTGTGGTAAGTGCTCTCACGAGCTAGTTTTTCCTTACTTTCAACTTTGCTTCTTGTGTAATCAATTATCTAATGTGCTAGTTGCTGTTAGAGGTTGATTTGTTAATAAGTCTCATAAGTATTATGAAACAATATTGCTAAATAAAAAAGATATGTCGCGCTGGCTCTTGAACTTGGAAAAAGGAGTTACAGAAGATAAGGAAGGAAATGGGCATATCACTTGATCCGGCTGATAATAAAAACTAAGCCGTCTTGACTTTACATGGAAAATAAAATTCCTACATTACTGGCTACCCCACTCTCTCTATTGAAAGGTTGGCGCTTGAAGAGAATCTTAGCTTTCATCATTATACCTCTCCTTTAGTTAACTTTAGAATCACTATTTTTGTTATTATTATACAATGTAATAATATTTTACGAATGAGATTTATTTTTCTATTTGTTTTGCCAGTAATGTAGGGATTTTATTCTCCATGTAAAGTCGGTTATCTGAACATTTGTCGTATCAAGTGGTATAACACTTCTATCTATCGTATTAAGTGATTTGTCCACTTCTATCTGTCGTATTAAGTGATATGTCTACTTGTATCTATTGTATCAAGTGATATGTACACTTCTATCTGTCGTATCAAATGATATCTACACTTCTATCTGTGGTATCAAGTGGTATGTACACTTCTATCTGTGGTATCAAGTGGTATGTACACTTCTATCTGTTGTATCAAGTGATATGTCTACTTCTATCTTGTTTGTCTCTTTTTTTACAAGTTAAATAGCCAGACTTACGTGCCTTTTTTATTTAGCGATTTTTTCCTAACTTGTTTTTGTTTTATAACATGGCATACGTGGGTTACTATGTTTCAAGTGTATTTTAAATATTTTCAATTTTTTACAGAATGGTAATAAAATACAGGGTCAAAGATGGTGAAGACTGTGCTGTTCTGTCAAATAACAATAAAATTATAGTTACTGATGAAACTAGATAGAGTAAGCCGGTTGAATAAAGAATATGATTGAAAGAAATAAGAAACTTCGGTTTTTGGCTATCCGTCGGTTTCGACTTTGGGACGCTCTGGATAACTAAAAATCGGCATATACCCCAGATATAGTTAGCTCTTCGTATCTAGCTTTTCATAACCTGAAGATAAGAAAATCCAAGAAAATACATTTTTAATTACGTTAATATGGGCGGCTGCACCATCCTTATACAAAAAGTGCTCGTGCACTTTCCGATAAGTAGATTTGTCTGTGATAAGTGATATCAAGAGTTATGCTTTCTTGATTTTTTCTTTGATTGTCATTTGGTAAGCGATTTCACAATTTATTATTTTTTTAAGTCTCATACATACATTTTTATGCTGTAATTGATGACACGAGCTTATTTTTGCTAAGTTTTCTACAGAGATTGATGTCAAATCTTACACTTAAAATATATTTTGCATGATATCAATAACTTTTGTGAGGTCTATTAGCTTTGTCATTTGCGTTTCAACTCATCTCACCAGCTACTTTTTGTTAAATTTCACAGCGCGACTGTTGTGTTGCAAATGATCTTTCAAGATAGCGTCTTATACCAAGATTAATGTGTGGTAAGAAATCTCTCGTGGTAGTTTTTTCCAAGTCTTGTACCTTCGTTGTTCTATTAGCTATCTTACGAGATAGAATTCGTTTTCTGCTGCTTTGTATATGCGTGTTGTTGTGAAGGAAGTTAGCTCACGAGCTATATTTTGTTAAGTCTCGTACCTGGATTACTCTGCGATATATGACCTGTTGAGTTAGATTTTTCTAAATCCTTGTATCTTATTTTAATGATCTCTTGAGCGATTTTTTATTAAATCTCATATCTAAGTTGTTTAAAACTATTAACACCAGTGTTGTGCTACCTGTGTTTAAAGAAATTTTCTGGACTATTTTAGTTTGTTTGTTTGTTTTTCGCATAAAGCTATTCGAGGGCTATCTGTGCTCGCCGTCCCTAATTTAGCAGTGTAAGACTAGAGGGAAGGCAGCTAGTCATCACCACCCACCGCCAACTTTTGGGCTACTCTTTTACCAATGAAAAGTGGGATTGACTGCACATTATAACGCCCCCATGGCTTAAAGGGCGAGCATGTTTGGCGCGACGGGAATGCGAACCCGCCACCCTCAGATTACGAGTCGCACGCCCTAACACATTTGACTATGCCGGGCCAACTACTCCATTTATATTACTACCTCATAATGTTCCAGTATTTAGTAAGATGGCGGAACAACACTGCACAATTAAAAAAACTAATAACTGATAGACTGTTATACAAATCTATCCTTGTTAGGATTGTCACGCTATTTTCATAATATTTTTCAAAGAAAACGACAAATTGTTCATGTTGTTGCTTATTTAAGAGAATCGTCTTCAACGACATTAGCCAATCTTTGAGTGAGAGCCGTAACAATTATTAAGCATTAGTGACCTTCTTGCCCAACAGATTTGAGGTACACACGTAAACAGAACCTTCAAAAGTAGAATTTAAGAGCAGCGTTAGGAAGGACATAAGCTGAACTTGCTGAAAATGTGGGAGGTCTTGTCTAGCTACCTTACATGAACGTGTCACATGAATTTGATTATCTTGTTTACATACAATAGATGCATAAATAAAATTTGGATAGGGACATATGATTTAGGTTAAAGCAAAGTAAATATGCGCTGTGAAAAGATGTTATTATTTTCACAATGATACTTTACCAATTAAAGCATAAATTAATAATTTAATTCATAATCCAGAAATTATGAACCTATCAGTTCAAATACGCTTGAAACATCAGGTTATCTCTGATGATGGTGTAGAAGACTTATCACGGAAGGTAATTCGGTTGTAACTTGAAAGGACATAATGCCAGGGCCTACATAGAAAAGAATTAATGGAGAAAATAAATCACTCAACAAAAAGTGTTTTAGTTGCAATTTAAAATGGTATATTACTGAAACGTCTCTTAAAAAATGACAAGATATCCAAGACTGTAGTGAATCAGTTGCTGATAATGAACCAGGAATGAGATATCTTGCGGTGCGGATATTTACTTCTTCCACTAGAAGTAAGGAATATATTATTTAAAGAAAGTAACTAACAGGTCAATGGGATTATTGATTGGAACCCTTGCAGTATGTTGTTTAACATTGGTTTTACAATTACAATTATTCGACCAAATCATGGTAAACAAAGTGAGAAACTGCCTCCCGAAATGAATGAAGAAGATGGAATTAAAGTTCCAGCACCAGAAAAGTTCAAAGTCACTCTCATAGTAAGACATTTCTTTGTATGGCATGAAATATCATTGAAATATATGAAGAGTCCTATTGAAAACTGGCTTTTCTTGTAGTGTTACAGTTCCAACAGTTTCACTGTATGTATGACTACGAAATCCCTATATGCTATATAATAGTTACACGACCAGAAGTTGAATTTCGCGTGACAATAAGGTTAGGTGCACATAGTAATTAATGCAGCAAAGCAAAATCCAAAAGGTTAGATAGTTCAAATTGAAGTTCATCCATTGTTATTGTCTTTGGAAGCTAAGACAAGCTAATGCTATAGTGCAGTGGTTTTCAAACGTTTCAGACTTGCGTACCACTTTTAGTTGTTATTTTTTTTAAATTAAATACCCAGTACTATTTTTTTTTAAAAAAAAAGACAAGCCTAGTAACAAATATTCATATTCTAAACACTAGCCAATTAATGCGAAGGATACAATTGTTTATTTATGGCACGATTGAAGAATATGTGGTACATTCTTTGTTAATTTTAAGGAAAGAAAATACTACGAGTCGTCTATGCAAGTAAATGGTGAATCTATATATAAGAGGAATAGTACGTACATGTACGTGGAAAGCTTAGATAAGGCTCATTACAAATTTTAGTTATGCTCTGTACCACCGACATTAGCTCCACGTCCCACTAGTGGTATGCGTACCACAGTCTGAGAATACCTGACACAGTGATTAACGTCAGAAAAGAATTTCCCAATGGAACGTCAACTGGATGATGACATAAAGATCCTATCAAAATCACTACCAGATCATCATATATAGAGCCACAAATGAATTCTCTCGACTATATAATTGAAGATTAAGATTTCTCAAGTGGCAAGATAGCAATTGAAAATAAAGGGCTAGAGGTCATCCCATCATTGTACCATAAGTTAAGGGGCAGAAACACTAAAAAAGATTTAGTGAATGGACAGTATAGAGACAGTAAACAATATAGCAAAGAATGTTCTGTTTATGCTAATCAGAAATTAGAATGTCTTTTGTTTACGAAATGTATTTAACTTAGTGATTGCAATGGCAATTTATGAATGTTATAGTTTGTGAACTGTAAATAGTGACTTTACTGCTTGCTAATTGTGGAATTTTAGGTTTATTGTTATTTTATTCGTTGAATTTGAATATTTGAGAACTCGGAGCAAAGGCAGTGTTGTAAACTATGTTTTTATTAATTTGATAAAGACGTTTTGTATTGTTTGCGAGAAGAAGCTTTGGCGTGATATACTGATTCCTAAAGAGTGCCTGGCCATCTAGATTTGACGTGATGTCTCGAATTTTCGAGTGATATCTGGAAGATATATTGCATAAAAATAACAAGGTGAATTAATGGATTGATCAGACAGTGATTTATTTAATCTGTGAGTTGGTTAGCAAGATAGTGACTCTGTTGATCATTTCAGTTTTGTACATTTCTTTAGTTTGTGCCATGGATGCGAAAGGAAACTTAAACAAAAGACTGTATAGGATTGATTTGTGAGATAAGCCTCTCATCTTTAGGTTAACGAAAGAATGACTTAGGAAGATCGAAACGTTGTTCTCTTCTTTATTTTAATAAAAGTTTTAATACCCATATTAACCGTCTTAAGATACATTTTAACTTCATCGTCATCACGGAATAACTTTTGAAACGGTTTAGAACAAATAACTCGCAACAAATAAGTGGACTAGATTATGCTTTACTATTAAATAATTTATGCATTAGAAAAGTTTTAAAAATCGTAATGATAGTCCAAATAAATTACTTAATGAATAAATGTCTGAAAAGGGTGGTACTGAGACTTTGTATTATCTTTTCCAAATTATAGAAAGAATCTAGCCAACAGTAGAAACTATTACAACAATAAACACTTAAAATACAATTGTATCTGTTATAATATATATTTAATATTATATAAAGTTTAAACCCAATATTTTTATAACATGCTCTGCTCTTGTAATATAACAAAGTCAAAATATAGCTGCAACTGTTGTGATATATGACATGAAGATATAAAGTTGAAAAGCAATGAATAAGCCGTGAATTCGACATAACTTGTCTGTTGCAACTGGAGTAGTGAAAAAAGTAATAGATTTACATTATTCACGAAGTATTTATTTTCTTCGTTGAAATTACACGTTTAGGTGAAAAAAAAATTCATAAATGAAACTAATCGCTGTGGCATGGGTCACTCTCACGAAGATACAAAATAGAAACACAAATATTGTTGTTGCAGTGTATCCTTATGAAGACTCAAAGTTGAGACACGGCTATAGTTGGTAGGAGATATCTCCTTCGAAGATGTATAGGTGATAAGCAACTATGATTTTACGGTATACATTTACAAATAACAGATTTGACTCTCGAAAAGATCTTATGAGGTACTATAAATAAGATTATTTTTTACACCTTGTGGTTATGGGATTCGACTCACAATATTCATGTCACGGCTTCGAATCCCCTTCAGGGTTTTCGTCAAGGTTTTGGTAATGCAAAACACTCAAGTGTCTAATCCATAACTTAATGGGAATAAGGTGGGTTGAAGAAAAAGAGGAGACTTGTTATTATTGTAAGCTTGAGAAGTTTAACACAGGATCTTCTCCACCGGAAAAGGTTGTTTTAGTTACAATGTTCAACTAAATTTAATTTAATTAACATCCGTCCTTTCACATATTTTTGCGCTTGCTTCATCTCTGTAATCGGTCCTTCTTTCACCAGTTAATGTATTTTGTTCAGTATTTTCGTGTTTGCTCAGCAACATGCAATTTCATTAATGAGATCATTCAAATATTTTAAAAGATTCCCAAATTCTGCACCTTACCAGTATTTCTTGTTCAATAATATTTCACTTTAGCCTGGAATACATGTCGTTATCAGACGAGCCATCAAGTCTCTCAAAGGTTTTCCCACGTTTCTTGGACAAATCGTGTCTCTATTCTTGTGATGAGTTGTATATAGTCTGTCAGGAGTATTGACCTGTCATAATCTCAACAAATACCAATCAAGGAGATAAGTGTGTACTGAAATGTTTCACATTCTCTTTTAACTTAACTGGATCACCCAATTCTTTTCTTCTTTTTGTTTGTCACTGGTCATTTAAACACTAGATATCTTTAGTTTTTCCACGTCTCCTGCCCATGCAATAATTTGTTAATGTGTTCAATGCCTATCTTTGCTAGAATATTGGCCAGTAACAGTTTTTTCCCTCCATATATTGTTGCTAATCTTCATTATTTTTAACCAAATGCCATCTACCTGGAACCACTAAGGTTTTGGATATTTTTAGTGGAAATCTCATGTATCCATAATGAGAAAAGTGATGTTTCCTTGGTTAGTTAGTTTGTTTTTAATTTCGCCCAAAGGTACACAAGGCTATCTGAGCTAGCCGTCCCTAATATAGCAGTGTAAGACTAGATGGAAGGTAGTTAGTCACCACCACCAACTCTTGGCTACTCATTTACTAACGAATAGTGGTATTGACTGTCATATTATAACACCCCCACAGCTGAAAGATCGAGCATGTTTGATGTGACGGGGATTCGAACCTGCGACTCTCAGATTATGAGTCGAACGCCATAACCACCTGGCCATGCTGGGCCGTGTTATATAAGGAACCACTTCTTTCCTATGTGATATTTTGAAAGCTTGCGTCATTAAAAAATGCTTACGTGCATGCGCTTACGCTCATGAATAAGTTAAATAATGACATTCGGGTACACACCCTTAGGTTTCACTTAGAATGCGTGCAAAATTTTAGGTTTCTAGATTCTTTCCTCTTGGAGCTAAGGTGGTCACATACACATAGACCAACAGATACACTATTTTATTAGTAGATGGATTGTGGTACCTGATTTCTTCTTATTGAAATATTCGACTATATAATTTTACATTGCCTTATCTTACAAAACAATGATTATCCATAAAAATGTATTTTAAAGAAACATGTCCGTTTTTGTTTTGTTTTATTTTTGTTTTTGTTTTTCGAATTTCGCGTAAAGCTACTCGAGAGCGATCTGCGACGGGGATTTCAACCCGCGACCATCAGATTACGAATCAAACATCTTGACCCACCTGGCCATGCCGGACATAAATGGCATGGTACTTCCACTTATCTAAAACATTAAAAGTAATTATGACAGCTATTATGATAAAAATGCGTTGGAAAGTAGGTTTTTACAAACTGACCCCCAATCACAGAAATCGTAGCTATTGCTACACATACGTTTCAAATTCTGTTATTTATCGAGTTCGTATCCCCGTCACACCAAACATGCTCCCCCTTTCAACCGTAGGGACGTTATAACATCATGATTAATCCCACTATTCGTTGGTAAAAAGTAGCCCACGAGTTGGCGGTGGGTGATGATGACTAGCTGCCTTCCATCTAGTCTTACACTGCTAAATTAGGGACAGGCTAGCGCAGATAGCTCTTGTGTAGCTTTGGGCGAAATTAAAAAACAAACGAAACAAGCAACCTGTTATTTATTAACTATCAGTGGCTTAGTGTTAAATCTGTAGTTTTACAAGTTTAAAAAATGGGTTTCGATACTTATAGTGAGCATAGTACAGGTAGCCTACGCTTAACAACCAATCAATTAGCAGTATTTTTGAGTGTTTTGTTTTTGATAGAGTATTGGTGGCTAGAGTAGCAGAAGATGGTAGGAAGAATAACACCTGGATTATAATAAACAGTACGTGGATATCCGGGTAGTCGTCTGTTTGGTTGTATGTAATTTATAGTGCTTGCTTTATAATTTGTTTGAATATGCATTAAACGTAGCAGGTATGAGATGTTTATAATTATTTTTGCCTGTTAATATTTCATTGCTTTCTTGCTTTACAAATAAAGTGTTATACCTCGTCGAAAGGTTGTGTTTTTGATTATTAAGAAACAAAACTATTTGAAAATTAAAAATTTAGGATCTACCATTGTGCATGTGAGGTAGGTCTCATGGAAGTACGTGGAGTGATGGTAATTTTGTTTAGAATTTCATTTCATTCGAAGAAGCAAAAATGTGTAAAGTGATATTTTTTTCCGTTTGATAACTTTGTTAAGTTATTAAAGACGTGTTGCAATAGTCTGTTGTGTATAATATTTCAAAATATTTACCAAAAAATCCCAGATAGATTCTTAGAATTAAAAATCGAAAACGTTATTAAAGGATAAACATAATATAAACATCTTTGTATTGTAAATCACAACAGTTTTAATAAAGTAAATTTAAGTTATGTTGTTAATTTGTGTCTCGTTGCTATAGTTCGTGTCTGTACGTACAGATACGATAATATCAAGTTGTTTACTGCGTGTACACACTTGTTTTAATTATTACACTTACTAGCAAATTTGTGTGAGGTAAAAACTACTACCCATGCAATCATTATTATTATCTGACTAGGGCAACTGGTGTACAATGTTGTAGTTCTTCAGATGTTTACTGTTTCCAGTAGGGTGATCGTTCATGTTATTATTTTTCATTGTCAGTTTAATACTTCAGTAAATGCTTGCTTACACATTGGACAGATAAGATTTGTATTTTGGTTAATTTTGTGTATTGTATTTTGATAACACTTTGTATATTGCCAGAATTAGAAACTTGCACAACACATTTACATAAGTTATAACTTACAGTAACAACAAAACTTATCCTGAAAAAGAAAGGTCCACTTGTTAAAAGTGCTTGGTTAAAATGGTTTTTATTCATTTCTATCAAGGCTTCTTGAACTTATGTACTTTTCTAACATAATGAACAAAAATTATCCAATTTCTTGAGATTTTCAAGATAAGGTATGTTAATATAAGATCTTTAATTGATAGACATTGTTTTGTTGTGGTTTTTGGTGTTTTTTAGTTTTGAAATAGAGCTACAAGAACTTAAGTTATCTTGTAATTAATCCCTTAAAATTGACTTGGTAATTTTGCTGAGTAAGTAATAGATTGATAAGCTTCATCGTGTTGTTGGCAATAAGCTACATTTATTATAACACTAGAAAGGACTTATCATGCACACAGTAATAATTTGGTATACTGAGATATAGCATTGATCTGTAAAATATTTATTTTCTATGCTGCAATCATTCCAAGTGTTATTTGAGACTTCAACACTGATCTCGTTCACTTGTACCAAAGAAAAACAGAATTTAAACCCACGTATTTTTAAAGAAATAATTAATTCCTCTCTGTAACACTGCTGATGGCATGTAATTCCATAAGATTATCACCATAACTATTTGAATAGTTTGTATCACATGTGTGGGTAGTGTTTTGTGTGATAAAACTGTTTCAATAATCTAACAATAACTGATCTAAAAACTATTCAAATTTTTTTTTGTTTTTTTGAAGCTGTTCTGTGTACTTAATAGCTACTTCACTCTCCATAAAATAAAAACTAGTTAATTTTAAAAATTCTATTGACATTCTAATCGACAACCAGAAAAATGTAATTAAGTACATAAGAGCGAGTATAAAAAAAAAAAATAAGGAAAGATTGTAAGTATCAGTATGTCTGCTGTGAAAAATTCATGTATACAGTACAACACATTTCTCATTTTTTTAGTTCTAAATGTAGTTTGTATATGTTAGCATTAGTCATATATTTTTTTAAGCCTTGCTTCTCATAGTCATGGAACAATTTTATTGTGATAATTGGCATTTAAATGAATAAAATTAGTCACAAACAAAATTATTTTTTTCTTAAACAGTGATGAAGTTTCATATTATACGTTGTATACAAATGTATTAAATATTTTTAAGAATATTTGCTTTTCAGGATGGTAGCACACTTGCATAATGTACACACACAATGCTTGTCTAATCCTGGTACATTGTTTAACAGAACGTAGATGAAGATTTAACACAATGTAACAATGATAAAAAAGTATTGAAAGCAAAACCAAAATATTGATTGTGGGAGACAAAAACTCAAATTGCCCCTCACAACAAAATTTTATAACAAATCCTATCTCATAAAATACATTCATTGATTATTTTGCTAGTAACACAAACATAAGGAAAGTAAAGATTTTACTATCTGCCAAGAAAGTTTAAAAGATAAAATTTTTAAAGGAAAAATGACTGTAACAGTTGCTCCCAAAGCTTTGAGGGTATTCCATCCATAAGTGTCAGAAATACAGAAAGTAAGCATGTTTTTAAATGATTGTAAGTTTAACATTATTTTAATGATTTTTTTATGGTTAATTACCATCGTCAGATCCAGCTTTATACAATGAGTAATAACAGGTTTTTGTGATGTATTATCAGGATGGATGGTATGGGTATTAAAACTTTAATTGAAATAAAGTACAGAACAATGTTTTGACCTCTGGTTATCTTCAGATTCAGAACCAATGAGAGGGACTTGCTAGCTTTTCAGAGTCAGTAAAGGAGCTTTGATCTGGTGATATATTGGTGGAAACATTATTATCTCAATACAGTGAACTCCTTGTGCATTCAAAGGCAATTGGACACATACCTATTGAGGTTAAACCTCATGCTACTTTGAATTTATCATGAGGAGTTATTGTTGAGATGGATTTGAAGAACATCCCAGAGTCAGATATTCTTGCTGGTTTCTTCAGTTAAGGAGTTTCTGCAGTAAGGCATATCTCTACTCACAAAGATGGAATTATGGTGCTGACCAATGTCCTCAATCTCATGCTTATGTCACCACATCCACCTGCCACCATCAAAGCAGGTTATCTTAATTGCAGAGTAAGGTCATATATTCCAAACCCTCTCTGATGTTTCCAATGTCAATAGTTCCGTCACTTGGAGACGTCATGTTGTGTACTCATTGCAATGGCAAGGACCATGATGGCCACCCTGATACAATGGAACTGTCGAGGTTTACATTCCAAATTAGATGACATCAAAACACTGATTCGTTCCTGACATACACTTTGTTTTTCCTTTCAGGAAACGTTTTTTAAACCTGGCGATACAGTCACCTTTCGGCAGTTTTCTTTATACAGAAATGACAGGCTGTGTGATGGATGAATGCATGGAAGGGTGGCACTGTTAGTTGATCAGCATGTACCTGCCCTATCTTTGCCACTCGACACATCCTTGGAGGCCGTAGCCATCCATGTTTCCTTGGGTTGTACTGTTTGTTCTCTCTGCCTCCTTGCCTGGAAAGACCTATGATCAATCAAACCTTGATGCTCTCATTGAACATTTGCTATCTCCTTTTTTGATCCTCGGGGGCTTAAATGGACATCATCCACTCTCTGGAAAATGCTTATATTGATAGGAGGGGTCAGTCTGTAGAGCGTATACTCTCTGATCACAACCTTTCTCTTTTCAATACTGGTTCTTCTTCTTATTTTTATGCACCTAGTCAGTCTTTACTGATATTGAACTCTCAGTTTGCTCCCCTTCATTATTTTTCATAGAGGGTTAACAATAATCCACAAGGCAGTGATAATTTTTCTATAATCTTAAAAGAGACTGGCCGTGGTCGATGCCACCTAACCCATGTGCCCCATTGGAAGTTGAATCATGCCAACTGGCCCTCTTTCACTGCTCTCACAGAACTTGATCCTGCCATCGTCTGTAAGCCATCAATAAACGACTCTGTGGCAGTAGTAACTGACTGTATTGTACAAGCAGCTGCTCAGTGTATTCCTAAAACCTCGAAACATCTTCCACAATATCCTCGTCCATGGTGGAATCCTACCTGCCATATGGCACGACGAAAGGCTCAAAAACGGGCCTGGAATACTTTCTGTACATAGCCCACAGTCTTGAACCCCAGCATGCACGTGCTCAGTGGATAAGATGTCGAAGCCAGAAATAATCTTGAATTAAGTCCACAACCAGCATATCTTCTACCACCTATTCCACAGTCATATGGACAAGATTCAAAAGGTTTTGATTTTCCTCTCTGATGCCCAGGAAGTAGCTGATACCTGGAGCATTGCCAACACTCTAGGTGAAAGCTTTTGTTGGGTACCTAGCACTTCTGTTTCTTTTTCTACCTTTTTAGCCATCAAGACTCAGTTAGAGCAGTTTGAGCTGATGGCTTTTCTGGCTATAATCATACCTTTACACTGGTGGAACTCAAACTGGCCCTTCATCGGTCTGACCTGATGATATACACTATGACATGCTGTGCCATCTATCTCCTGCTTCTCTTGCTATTCTTTTGATTGTTTTAACTTGATCTGGCAGGAAAATGTTTTCCTTTTGTCTGGTGTCCAGCTATTCTTCTACATTTCTCCAAGCATGTGAAGGATCCCAAGATTCCTTCAAACTACCATCCAATTGCTTTGATGAGCTGTCTGTGTAAGTCCTTAGAGAGGATGGTTAATGCTCATTTTGTTTGGTTCCTCAAATCAAACAACCTCCCCTTGCCCACCAAGTATAGGTTCTGATAACAGCATTCCACCATGGACCACCTGATTCAACTTGAAGTATCAATCAGAGAAGCCTTTCTCAAACGACGACATCTTGTATCAATATTCTTTGACATTGAAAAGGCTTATGATACAACATGGAGGTTTGGCAATTTGTGAGACCTCCATATATATGGGTTACATGGCCATTTCCCCATTTTTATTAACAATTTTTTAATGGACAGGAGATTCAGAGTTTGTGTGGATTCAACACTTTCCCATTTTTTTTCTTCAGGAACTTGGAGTCCCTCAGGGCTGTGTTCTTAGTGTCACACTTTATAGTATAATAATTAGTACCATCACTGAACAACTTCCTCTCACTGTTGCAAATGGGCTTTTTGTTGCCAACTTTATGTGAGTCATCGAACATGAGGTATATCCTGAACTCCGTATCGGTAAAGTTGTTCTGCCTGTGGTCTCTGAGACAAAGTTCTTGGAGCTTATCTTTGACCATAAGTTGACCTTTATACCACACATCAAGCAGCTACAGGTCAAATGTACAAAAGCACTGAACATCCTGTGTATCCTTTCTTCCACAACTTGGGAAGTAGATCAATGTTCCGTGCTAAAGATATGTTTTGCTCTTACTTGATCGAAACTTATCTATGGATAACTGGTCTATGGCTCTGTCAGACCATTGGGCTTAAAGATGCTAAACCCTTTTCATCATCAAGTCTTTAGCTCTGCACTGGGGCTTTTTGCATTTCCTCAGTTCAGAGCTCATACATAGAGTCTCATGAACCTTCTTTGCACCTCTACTGTTTGCAGCTGTCTTTACTCTATGCCCTGTTTTCACCGATAGTCAAAACCATCTGACCCTACTTCTATCCAGTTTTTCTGGATATCGAGCCACGTTCGTATTTGTGGGAATGAGCTTGCCGATACTGCAGCTAAGTCTATTTGCTTTGCACTATCACCACTTTGCCTGTTCCATACATGGACTATGATCCTGTATTCAAGGATCAGCTCCCTACCAGCTGGCAGTCGACTTGGAGTGAGCAACCCGAAAACAAGCTTTTCAAAATAAAACCCTATATAGGACTTTGGCCATTTTGCTTACATAAGTATCAGAAAGAGGAAGTTGTTCTTACTAGACTACACATTGGTTACAGTTTTTTGACCCATCATTTTCTTTTAGTTGGAACTGTGTGTAGTTTGTCTAACACTTAGATCAGAATAAAGCACATTTTACTTTCTTGTCATCATATATACTCTCTACAACAGCATCATTTTAAACATGTTTTGGCCCAAGGTTTCTCTATCTTGGTAATGTTTTTAGTTTTTTAAGGTCATTTATCTTTTTAATGCCATCTAAGTTTTTTACTTTATAAATTACACTTTTCTAATGTGGCTCCCTTTTAAAAGTAACAATTTATTTAGTTCAATTTGAAATTACAAACTGGCCTTAACATTAAATAACAAAACCAGGAACAGAAAGGCCAACTTTAGGTGACTAACACTGCTGTTTGAACTATCTATTTGAGTTGCCCAGTAGTCATCCTGGCGAGTTATTATTATAATTTTGCTACTTTTATTACTTTCCTTTTTGAAAATGGCCATAACATCAAATAACTTGGAACCAGGACTGGAAAGGCCAACTTCAGGTGACTGACGGTGATTGTTATCTTTACCTGTTATGCTTCCTGGCAAGTTATGATTACACTGGTTTACAAAAAAATATTTTTTGTCTGAGGCAAGAATTTGAATAGGTGTTTTTTACTAATTTGGGTGTGCTGAATTCAAATTTATAAACAGTTTTGCTCTATCACCTCTAGTTTTCTGGCTTTTAAATAGTCTCATTTTAGTATATACAGAGTATATACGTGCTTATTTCAACAGTTGCAGCAGCTTATTACAGATAAAACAGGATAGATAAAGAACATTGATGGAATAAATATACTTGGATGACACAATGTACACAATTCATAGTACTGCAGACAGTTAGAAGTGTGTTTTCTTAGATGATCTGGTGTATTTTGCCTCCGGGATGTCACGCAAGAGCATCCAGCAGAAGTCTCTCATCATGCTGGGGTTCCACTTGCCTTGGTAGTTGCTCTCCATCTTCGTAATGTCATGGTGGAATCTTTCTCCATGCTCATCACTCACTGCTCCAAGGTTTGGAGGGAAGAAGTTGAGGTGGGAATGGAGAAAATGAATTTTGAGTGACATTCGGCATCCCATATCCTCATAAGTCTTTAGCAACTTCTCAATACAGGCTTGGTAATTTGGTACGCGTGTGTTACCAAGGAAGCCACTACAGACTGACTTAAATGCTTCCCATGCTCTTAGTTCCTTTAAGGTAAGAAACTCCTCAAAATCAGTATCCTTCAGCACTTCTCGGATTTGAGGTCCGACAAAGATGCCCTCTTTGAACTTAGCAGCACTGAGACCTGGAAATACAGTAGACAAGTGTTGGAAGGCAGCACCATTTTTGCCCATGGCCTTCACAAAATTCTTCATCAAACCAAGCTTGATGTGAAGAGGAGGAAGAAGCACCTTCTTCATGTCAACCAGAGGATTCTCCTTGACACAAAAGTGCTTCTAGACCCTCAGTCTTTCTGCTTGTAATGCTGGGATACAGCTTGACTATCCCAGAGACAGAGAAAGCAACAGTACTTTGTGAAGCCTGCTTGCATACCCATAAGAAGACCAATGACCTTGAGGTCCCCACACAGACTTCACTGGTACTGGTTGTACTTAACAGCTTCTAAAAGAAGCTCCATATTGTCGTAGGACTCCTTAAGATGGACAGAGTGTGCAGTGAGAATGCTGGATATTTAATCCTGTTGTGCAGAATCACAGCCTTGAGACTTTGCTTGGAAGAGTCTATGAAAAGATGCCAATCTGAAGGATTATGTGGCAAACCAAGGAAAGTGAACAAGCCAGGTACATTTGTGCAGTAGCACAACTTGTTTTCCACATCAAAAAATGAAGCAAGGTCTTTTTTCCGATTCCTGAAACTGGTGATCCTTACATCTTCCTGGACTAGGTTCCACTGTTTAAGCCGAGAAGCCAAGAGCTCTGACTGCTGTTTTGACAGATACAAATCACGAGCAAGGTCATTCAGGTCTTCTTGCGTGATCCAGTGTGGCTCATTGCCACTTGTTCCTGAATAAGAAAAGTCAATATCTTCGGAAGAGATTGACTTGGCAGAATCTTCCCTTGGAGGCGTTTCTTCATCTGATTTATTTGCATTTATTGCATAATAACTAAAAAAGAAGACATAAGTCACACAATATTAGAAATTAACCCTGAATGCAGATACGCCTTTATGTACAGTATGTGTACAAAATGTACAGTATGCATATCTAAAAAACTAGAGTTGATGAGTAAAAATGGATTTCAAATCTGAATTCAGCACCCCCAGATTAGGTTAAAACAGCTAATTTTGTGCTTGCCTCAATTTCTTTGAAAACCAGTATTATTGGAGCTACACTACAGAAAGTCATTTACAACTTACTGTAGTTTTTCTTTTTACATTCTAGACTAGATGTAAATATTGGTTTTATGCTATTTTTGTTTGTTTTTTATTTTTTTTTACTTTAATTACCTTTTAGGAATTTTACTAAATGTACTTTTAACATTTTACCGGATGTTTGATGCAGATATCCTAGCTGCTTTGTGCCATAAAACATTAAATCAACTAACCAATCAGCCTTATGCAGTGTTTGATAACAGATTAACAAAATTAAGACTCAAACTACCATGTTTAGTTTGAAATAGCAGGCATCATAAGATCGCTACAGTTATATGAGGTAGTACAGGGTGGTTGCTAGAAAAGCGGAAAATTTGAGGGTCAGATGAGATCATGAATAAAAGTTTTAGCTATCCAAAGATTGCCAGCTAATGAATGATCATGTTAATGATTCAGTACTATTGTTTGTAATGAAAAATATTGAACCAAGTGTATGTGAGCATAGATATGATCAGCTTGTTTGCAGACTGACAACACATGGAAGTGTTTAAGAATTTGATACTGAAAATTTAATTCTCAGACATTTCATTCCTGGTCAAATTGTTACCAGTCTTTTCATTAATTCTCACACATTTCATTCCTGGTCAGATTGTTACCAGTCTTTTCATTACTTGGTATTTTTCTGCCAGGTCATTTTGCTGTCTGTTCCAACTACTGGTAAATGACTCATTATGGCTTGATAATCATTCGATGCAGCAACTGGGCTACAGGGTTATAACCCAGCAAATAAATTCCACTTTCTTTATGGAAATGCTCAGAGCCTGAATATTTTTTTAAAAAGTTTGCATCTTTCATTCTTTTTAATAAAGTTTTATTTTGAATGAGTATTTTTCTAATAAACTAATATTTCCTGACTGGAGTGTTTGTTTAATGAACTAATATTAACAAAATATTGTTATTTTATTATCTTAAATAAGGTATGTAAGGGAGATCATGGCTTAAAATTACCAGGTGGCAAAATGACTTCGTAACAAAATACCCTTGTCACAAAATGTTAAGTAGTGAACTGTCTGGCCACCACATAAAAGACCCTTTTGTATTTTATATGTGATAGAAGATTCATTACTTTCCAGGGTTTTGTATTTCTGATCCTTTGAGGGTTAGCCCAATTATTGGATCAGGCAGTTTTAGGGTTCAAACATAAACTTTTTCCACCAAATATAATAGCAACTAGTTTCATATATGTAAGGAAGTTAATACAGTTGTAAAAGGAACATCAAGAAATTCTTCAGTATTATCACATTCAATAAGGTTCTGATTCAATGACAATTGATACACAATTTAACTTTCCATGTTCACATTGTTCTGTAAAATCAAAGTACTGTAGTTAAATTAAATTATCATGATCACAAAAGACTATAAATTCACATCTTTCTAAGTATTTTTAATAATGTTTAAAGGCCTGAAGTGTAACTTGTAATTCTCTTTCAACTGTAGAGAACTTGTGTTCATTTGGATGACTGGCAGATAATTTATGACTTATCAGCACTTTGAACTAGGATAGCATCTCAGCCTGCATCTGAAGCATCACTGTCCACTGCAAAGAATTTCTAAAAATTGGGATGATTCAAGAATAGCTTTTCAATCCCTGAAAGATACCTTGACAATCTTATGACCACAAAAAAAAAAGGAATAGATTTTCTAGGTTCAATCAAAGTAGCAAAATTTGGGAAATGTTTGTAGAAAGATCCAGTTACTTCAAGAAATTATTTCACTTACTTGATTTTCATAAGTACAGAAAACTGTTTAACAACATTTACTTTTACACTATCAATAGAAGGAAAAAGAAATTCAGATCTGCAGAAATGACATTCATCCAACTTTATTGTTAGACCAGCTAGTGCTGCTTCAGTGAAGGAGAAGCTTCATCTATTCCATCTGTACTTACTATTGCATATTTGTAAAGTAAGCCTCCAAAAATTTTATTTGTTGGTATCTGAAACATTGCAAGTCCAATTTATAATACAAATAACAGTAATTGAAATTGAAATGCTATTTCTGATATGCTATTGATTCCAATTAAAATGAATACACATTTGAAGTGCTGATAAGTTTTAATTAACTCAATAATTCAAGTACATCATCAGTGCCAATTGTCTTTCACTGAAACTGTTTAGTTTTCTGTTCTCAACACAAAATCTAGTGCTCTTCAAGATTTTCTGAGGTACTGAAAGAATTTGAGAAGCACATAGGTTTTGAAAGTTTCAGCAGTGTCCTCCATCAGTGATGTAAGATGCCTTGATTTAATTTATTCTTACCTCTATTATATATTTAAAAATGGCTAGTATGGGTAGAGAAAGCACTAGTAGAAGAGTGAACAACAATTCAACCTTCTTCAGTAAGTTTTCTCGTCATCACAGATTATTTTTACCTCTGAAGGAGATAAAGAAATGCACAAGATAACTCATAATTACTGGACTTAGCATAATTTTTATAATGGTGAAGTTTTGCATTATACATTATACACAAACATATAAAGTAAACAAAACATTATTTTCTCTTTACTCCTATGGTAGATATAAATTGTAATTGTTTTTTATTGTGGTTTCAGAAGGGTGGTAAATATAACTTTATGACATAATTGATATTTTATTTTATTGCAGGAAATGCTTTATGTCTCTGCAAATATGGAAAGTTGACAGTTTGAAACATGAAGTCACCTGGATGGTTATAAAGTAGAAGTGACAATGCAGTGGTAAGTTGATTGTCACCTGGATCTTATGAGATAAAACTGATAATGCAGTGGTAACAGGATATCTTGAAGAGTATGCATTAAATAAAAACAAATGTAACACATGTAAATCTTTATTATAAGTATTTGCACAATAATTCCAACAGAGTGTTCACCAAACTTCAAATATTTCTTGTGATTAAGTACAGTGACTTGTTTTAGTCTTTTGCATTTTTATCAGATATTTCATGATCCTTTAACTTGAATGTTATTTAAAAAGTACATTTCTAAAAAATGTTTTTGTACCCTCAGGTATGCTCGTCAGGTTGCCAACCATCCAAGCCTTGTCATCCTCTTTATCTTTGCTTTGGCAGGGACTTGTGTTATCATTGCTTTGACCACAAATAAACTCCCAAATTTTGAAAATCCTTTGTTGGTAAGCTGTTACATTTTGATAATGTATAGAAAGTAATTTATTCACTATGCTAGACTCCTAATGTTTAGAAAAAATACTTACAAGTGAAATCCTAGGATGATGCCTTTTGTAATTTAATGAGATTTATAGTTTCATTATACATTACTTGCATTCCTAACAAGTTTTTCTGTTAAATTACATTTTTTTATAAACATTACTTTATTCTCTGCACCACTAAGAACTTTTCTCATGTGTGCAACTGCAATGTAATTTTTTATGCATTCCATAAGCCTTCACTAAACTCCCATTTCTACATGATGTAATTATTGAAATGCTGTGGCCCTCCACCAATAGCAGTGACACAACCTCTCTACTCTCTTTGAGCATGTGATTGTGATCTTATGCTTTCCTCTGCTCTGCTTGTGTTAAGACAAGTTTGCAGCCTGATATGGCCAGGTGGTTAGGCTCTATCCCACCAAATAGGCGTGGTAGGGCCTAGTGTGTTAAGGCGTGCACTTCGTAATCTGAGGGTCGCAAGTTCACACCCGAGTCGTGCCAAACATGCTCACCCTCCCAGCCTTGGGGGCGTTATAATGTGACGGTCAATCCCACTATCCGTTAGTAAAAGAGTAGCCCAAGAGTTGGCGGTGTTGTGGTGATGACTAGTTGCCTTCCTTCTAGTCTTACACTGCTAAATTAGGGACGGCTAGCACAGATAGCCCTCGAGTTGCTTTGTGCGAAATTCAAAAAAACAAAAAAAACACCAAATATGCTTGCCCTTTCAGCCATGGCAGCATTATAAAATAATGGTCATCCCATTTATTGTTTGTAAAATAGTACCCCACCAGTTGGCAATAGTTAACGATGACTAACTGCTCTACCTCCAGTCTTTTATACTATTATTACGAATATAAGGAAAGCCATTAAAAATGGAATATCTATATATATACACACACAAAATGTTATAAATCACCATTTCTATGTGCTATTCCTAAACTACATAAGAAGCACACAAAATATAGTTTTATTACTATTTTTTTAAATACAATTACCAAATCCATTTTCATTGGGCTTAACAAAATTTTAGTTCAGAAGTTCAAAACATTTTTAGGGATTATAAAAAATAATACTCAACTGCAGAATATCCAAGTAATCTAGATTCTTTAAAAACAGCCAGTTGTGTTACCACCTACAATTTTAACACATTATATACTGCAACAGATTTTAAAGACCTTATTAGAGTATTTAATAATCTGTTTGATAACTGTATAGATGCACAAGTGGATATTATGGAATATAACTTCACTAAGAGACAATGCAAAAACATTCTGTACTTCTGCATTCATAATACTTAATGTCTATAAACAAATGGTAGGTATTCCAATGAGTACTAATTTCTCTTCAAGTATGACCAATTTGTTT
The DNA here is from genome assembly GCA_011833715.1 of Carcinoscorpius rotundicauda. Lineage (NCBI taxonomy): Eukaryota > Metazoa > Arthropoda > Merostomata > Xiphosura > Limulidae > Carcinoscorpius > Carcinoscorpius rotundicauda. Next base: position 59,109,370 of record CM022398.1, read on the forward strand.
CTGTGTTTGGTCACCATTTTGAAAGGATATAGGCCACCAATAGCCTCTGTTAATTTATGTGATGTTGTTATGACTATATCTAGAAGTTAGAAGTAGTGACTACTGCAATCAGCAAAATAAAAGTTTCAGAAGAAAGGTGTTAATGAAAATCAATCAAGTTGAAATGGATCGAATATACAAAATGAAACTTTCTGATTACCGAGAAAAAATAAATTGCTTTCTGGGAGGAAACAAAGTATTTTTTTTACAACTGACCCTTGAAACTGTTGATACTTAGTGAAATTTCATAATTACAGAATTGAGGGAAAACAAGACAATTGTATTCTTCACAAATACATCTTTTATTCATGACCATGATTTTGCCAGTAAAGGCAATTTATCTGATGATGCCTTACTGGTTAAACCATAGTTGTGAATAAATTATGTATTTGTAAAGTGTACACTTGTCTTGTTTTTCCTCAATTCTGTGAAGTGTATTTAATATATTTTCAAAAATGTGTCTTGCAAGGAAAATTGAATTTTCAAAATGGGAAATTTATGGTAAAATTAAATCTAATTACATGAATATTTATGCCAAAATATAAAGACCTTCCTTGGAGTGGAATCTTGTATGTTGTGAGAGGACCTCCCAGGAAAGGTTCTGTTCCTTCATTTTACCTCCTTTGGGATCTAAACATCCACCCACTTGCTTGCTCTGCATAGTGACCCGACAAGGGTAGGAGAGGATCCTGGTGGTTGAGAGGTCCAATCCTAACACTACACTTTAGCCTTGAATTCCTGCAGAAAGGCAGCCTTGGAGTGGCCCTCCTAGGTTGAATTGGCTGGTCGACTTTGGCTAGGATCAACCAAGTACCAGTGTTAGATTTTCTCAACAGGTGTTGTGGACTGGTGTTTGGATACAGTGCTCATGAAACCCTGGCATTGCTGCAGTGTTTTTGTTTGTCATTCTAGTGCATCCCTTATTAGGGTTCCATGGTAGGTAGGGTCAGTGGGCACAATATTCTTTTTTTTTTATTTTGGATCCTCCAAATAAAAATTTAAATAAAATAGTGAAAAAACAGTCCATAGGTAAACAACCATGACTTGAAGATTCTGAGCAGCAATCATCAACATCTGTAGCACCTATACCTCATTTTCTTCTTCTACATTATCTTCCAGACAAACCTTTTGGTCAGATTTCTCCCTTTTTCATACAAAAGGGGCATGCTGGTCCTCCAGAGTCAGTCAAAAATCTTCCCTCTGGTGACATATTGGTGGAAATATACATATCTGAACACAGTGAACTCCTTATATGCAAAAACGGCTCGTTTTGGGTTCAGAAAATATTTTAAATAAAAGAGCGAACAACGTTTCGACCTTCTATTTAAAATATTTTCTGAACCCAAAACGAGCCCTTTTTGCATATAAAATTCTCAACAAGTGGGTTTCTCGACATCACTGACAGTGAACTCCTCTTGTATTTAAAGGCTATTGAGGATATACCTATTGAGGTTATGCCTCATGTTACTTTGAATTTGTCATGAGGAGTTATTGTTGAGAGGGATTTGAAGAACATCCCTGAATCAGAGATTCTTGCTGGTTTCTCCACCCAAGGGGTTTCTACAATGAGGTTTATCTCCACTCACAAAGATGGAATTATGATGTCGACCAATGTCCTTGTTCTGACATTAACATCACCATGTCCATTGCCACCATAATGGCAAGGTATCTTAATTGTAAGGTACAACCATACATTCCAAACCCTATCAGGTGTTTTCAGTGTCAGTAGTTTTGTCATTCGAAGACATCATGTTGTGGTTCCTTGACATGTGCTTGTTGCTGTGGCAAAGACCACGATGCCTCTGAGTGTGAAACAGACCCTCATTGTATCATTTGTAATGGTTCTCACCAATCCTACTTTCATTCTTGTCGTAAATGGTCGAAAGAAAGATAGGTGCAGCGTTTAAAAATGATTCAAAACATAACTTGCCCTGAGGCTCAAAAGTTGCTTCTGCCACTTCATCTAGGATGTATGCTTCTGCACTTCGTTCCACTACTGGAGTGGGAGAGCAGGTGGATTTCTCTGTGCCTCCATATGAATCATTTACGAAACAAATGAAAAGTCCTTTGACCTCCATGGTTAAAAACGTTGATGAATCAATGTCAACACCCATCTCTGTCCCTGACATTCATTTCAGCAAACCCCAAGATCCACTTCCTTTATTTCCAGATGTGGGCAATTCCTCTGGTACACCTTCTCCAACCCCAATATTCAAAACGATCATTTGTTCATGTCCTCAGTCACTGGAATCCTCTTCCAACAACATAGACCTGCCCAATTGATCCAGGGTAGGATCCATGGAGGTAATTAGACCTCCCTCGAATAAAGATAAAAAAGAAAAAAGACATGGTCACAGAAAGAAGGGCTCTCCATCCAATTAGCCTACACTTAAATAAAAATGGCCACCTTGACACAATGAAACTGTTGATGTTTACATTCTAATCTGAATGACAACAAAGCATTGATTGCTTCCCACCATCCTGTATGTCTTTCCTTACAGGATACTTTTTGTGGGTATCCCATGCTCTCACACCTCATCACTTTCCAGTAAGCTTGGTGGGTAACACATCAAAGCCAGAAGGACTCTTGCATTAAGTTCACAACCAACATATCTTCTACCACCAGATCCAAGGTTATATGGGACAAGATTTGAAAGGTCAGTCAACAATATAATTCTGTCTCTTTCTCGATCTTGCTCTCAGATGGCCTGGAAAGCATTGTCGATACTCTAGGTGATAGCTTTTGTTGGGTACCTAGCACTTTTGCTTCTTCTTCTACCTTCTTAGCCATCAATACTCGGGTAGAGCCTATGCCTCTTTCTTTTTGAGTTGATTGCCTCTCTGGCTATAATCATCCCTTTACACTGGTGGAACTCAAACTGGCTCTTCATCAGTCTGACCAACTGATATACACTATGACATGCTGTGCCATCTATCTCCTGCTTTTCTTGCTATTCTTCTGATTGTTTTATCTTGATCTGGCAGGAGAATGTTTTTCTGTTGCCTGGTGCCCTGCTGTTCTTTTACATTTTTCCAAGCCTGTGAAGGATCCCGAGATTCCTTCAAACTGCCATCCAACTGCTTTGACGAGCTTTCTGTGTAAGACCTTAGAGTAGATGGTTAATGATCATTTTGTTTGGTTCCTTGAATCAAACAACCTCAACTCACCCACCCAGTGTGGGTTCCAATGACAGCGTTCCACTGTGAACCACCTGATTTAACTTGAAACATCAATCAGAGAAGCCTTTCTCAAATGACAACATCTTGTATCAATATTCTTTGACATTGAGAAGGCTTATGATACAACATGAAGGTTTGGCATTTTGCAAGACCTCCATTTATGTGGGTTATGTGGCCATTTGCCCATTTTTCATTTTTTAATGAACAGACAATTCCAAGTTCATGTGGGTTTGACACTTTCTCATTTTTTCTACGGGAACTTGGAGTCCCTGAGGGCTGTGTTTTGAGTGTCACACTTTTCAGTATAAACATTAAAGCCATCACAGAATAACTCCCTCTTACTGTTGAAACAGGCTCTAGGTCGACGACTTTTTCATCTCCTGTCAGTCGTCAAACATGAGGTATATTGAGTAGCAGCTATTGACTGCCCTCCATCATTTACTGAAGTGGACCATGACAAATGGCTTTAACTTCTCTCTTCTAAAACCGTTTGCATGCACTTTTGCCACTGATGGGGTATTCATTCTTATCCTGAACTCTATATTGGTGAAGTTGTGCTACCTGTGGTCTCTAAAACAAAGTTCTTGGAGCTCATCTTTGACCATAAGCTCACCTTTATACAACACATCAAACAGCTACGGGTCAAATGTACAAGAGCACTGAACATCCTCTGTATCCTCTCTTTCACCACTTTGGAAGGGGATTAATGTTCTATGCTAAAGATATATTGTGTTGTTATTTGATCAAAACTAGATTATGGATCACTGGTCTATGGCTCTGCCAGAAACTTGGCCCTCATTCATCATCAGGGATTCAGATATGCACCAGGCCTTTCTGCACGTTTCCAGTTTATAGCATATTAGACAGAGTCTCATGAACCTCCTTTGCACCACTGCTATTTGCAACTGTCTTTACTGTATGCTTTGAAATTTCGTTCCTTACAAAAGCATCCCACCTGGGATTATATTTTTCTTTCTCAATGGACCATGCTTTTTCTGAACAGATAATCTACTATTACTCCTTTTGGCCTTTGTATCCAGGAGCAGTTGGATGAATTGGGTCTGTTCTTGGATAATAGTGCTGTATCCTCTGGTCTACCCATCCATCTATGGCTTCTTACAGTCCCCAAATGTGACCTATCTTTAAGTTATTTGAGAAAAGTAGACAATCCCTATTGGAAATACTGTCTGTTATTTGCTTAACATCTTTCGAACCATCCTTCCATTTCTATTTATACAGATGGTTCAAAATCAGGTGACTGTGTGACTCAAACTGCACTATTAAACTGACTCTCTTAGTCCTCTACTGGCCCTGAAAGCACTTCACATTAGTTCATACCCTGTTCTCTCCAATATTCAAAACTGACTGGCCCATTTATCTTTAACATCTATTTCTATCCAGTTTTTCTGGATACTAAGCTACATTGGTATTCTCGGGAATTGGCTCCCCAACACAGCAGTTAAATCTGTCTGCTCTGTTACTCTCACTGTTGTGGCTGTTTCGTACATGAACTATAGTTTTGTACTCAAGGCTTGGCTCCATGCCAGTTGGTAGTTGACTTGGAGTGAGCAATATGAAAAAAACCTTTCCAAATAAAACCCTCTATTGGACTTTGGCCGTCTTGCTTCTGTAAGGATTGGAAAGAGGAAGTTGATATAACTAGACTTTGCATTGGTCACGGTTTTTTAACTCATCATTTTCTTTCATCTGGGACTGAAGCACCAATGTATTGTCTGTGTAACACTCAGGTCACAATAAGCAACATTTTATTATCTTTCTATTTTTACAATTCTCAACGATGGCACCATTTTACACATATTTTGTCCTAAGGTTCATTCGCAACATTAGACGGTATTGGTGATAGTGACACCGTCTACTTTCGAAATGTTTTTAGTTTTTTTTCAAGGTCATTAATCTTTTAAATGCTATTTAAGATTTTTAATTTATACATTAGACCTTTTTTAACGTAATTCCCTTTTAAGAATCAAAATATATCTAGTTCAATTTGAAATTAGAAAATTGCAGTAATGTCAAATAACTTGAAATCGGGACTGGAAAGGCCAACTTCAGGTGACTAATTCTGATTTTTGAACTTACCCCGTTAGTCATCCTGGTGAGTTATGATTATTATTATGCTACAGAAGGTTCTTTACAAGTTTTGTTACTGTATTTTTCTCTTACCACAGTGGACTAGATGTAAAAATTGGATTTAATGGTATTTATGTTTTTAATCCAAAAATTAAACTTTGTGTTGTTTTACCTTAATTTCCTTTTATGAATTTTAATAATTTTACTTGAGTTTTCAGTTTTTGTCATATGTTTGGCACAGATAATCTAGTTGCTTTTCACCATAAAACACCAAACCAATTGACCAAAATAAAGATCTCTGAATTCGTGCAGATTGTATAACAATTTTTTGTTGATTTTTGAAAGAGGAGATTTTTTTATCAAGTTTTTTTTCAAAGCCATTCAAGTACTAAGTACCAGGTATGTTGTGTCAAAATTTATGCACAGCTACCAAACAAGTTCCTATAAAGTTTTTTGGGCTGTTTTTAATTTGATTCTTGAAGGTTGAGATTTCCATTCTCTAAAATTTACTCAGTTCTTTATTATCAGCATAAAGTCTTCAAAACCATTTAAGCACCATTATACTACTCTGAAATGCTCCATTTTGTATTAGTCAGAAAGGCTTTGTTTTATTAGAGAAACAATGTGTATATTTATAACAGTAAATCCAACCTTATTATCATTCATTATGATTTTACAAGCTGTTATAGAAAAAACAGCTGTGATTATTTTACTAAAATGTGGACTCTAGTAATGAATACACTATTAAGTATTTTCACAGGGTATTTTTAAACTCAGTTTAAATGCCTTTGTTTTTTTACCCTGAAGAATTTCTCCAAGTACTTCAGTTACTGCTGTCAAAAAAACCTGCTATTTTACTAATGAACATTAACTGAAAGGTGACATTTTGAGGACTTTATTTGTAATGTTTACTGTTTTTCATTGTTTCTTGACTTCATTCTTATACTTTGTCTCTATGTCGTTTTGTGTGAACATTTCAGGGAGTTTTTTAACAGTAGATGGTAACTATAGTAGATTTTTCAACTCTTGTGAGTGATTTGTTTTTTCTAATTTTTTTGCTTCATTTGTTAATTGTACATTTACATAAAACCACCTGGCTCAACACTGAATTAATGGTTGGGTGGAAAAATGCAAAAGCGGCAATAAACTGTTGTAAAGCATGTAACATTAAACTGAATGCATATCTACATATTCTTTCCTCATAAATGGACATAAACTTAAGAAACAAGGTAATTATGAATTATTAATTTAAAAGGGTGGAATAGGAAGAACAAGAAAAGTAGAAATATGCTGAATCATAGTGCAAAGATTATATTTTCAAGCCTGCAACCAGAGTAAACAAATAGAAATTCAGTAAATATTGCTTCATTCTTAAACTTGTTCATGACTATCTTGTTTTCAAAACAACTAGAGGATATATTTCATAACAATTCAGTATGTTTTTTTTATTCCTGTACTGATAAATGATGTTCAGTATTAAAAAATATTTTTTCACTTTAAATTCTGTGTACTCTAGTGGATTATTGTTCACTGAGACTGGTTTATACAAAGTATGTTTGGTTCTCTTCAAACATAGATCTATATTTCTCTTCATCCTCTGTTTCTTTGAGTTATAAAGATAAAGATGTGAATTTATGCTTTTGAATATGTTTAACAAAGTTCATGTAGTAGTATTTGTTTTATACAATTACATAAATAAGTAAATATGGTAAAATGTATTGTGTAACTAGGGTTTTGAGCCTAGAGGTACAGTGTTATCTCAGCGGTTAACAGCATGGAAGAACTTAGAGGATAACACAGGCTGGATTAATCAACCTCTGACCATGGTGCTAAGAAAAGATCCCGATACTGTAGGCATGGATGACAGCTACTTCTCTGATAAAGCTACAGCAAGTAAACAGAAGTTTGTCAGCGTGACAAGAGGCAATGCAAGTGAGAGGCAGTCTGGTCCCTGGGTTGAACTAGAGGAAGGCATAAACCAGATAAAAGAAGAACTGCCAGCATACAGAGAACGCAGCTCAGGAAGACAGAATAGCTATTCTCCAGTTGGTGGAAGTTTCTTTTGTAATGATCCAGGTTTGTTCTTACATACATCTGTTTACATGTACGTGTGAAAGAAATGTATAAGGTATTAATTATAATGTTATTATACCTTGTTTTTATTGCAAAGTCCAGGATATCAATTGTGTCATGACTCCCAGCTTCCTTCAAGAAATAAAATTTGCTAGATTCAGCAGTGGTCCCCAAATCTTCAACAAACTTTATCTTAACATTCTGTAAAGATGCAGCCTATAACATACTAAAATTTAATTTTTTTCCCATAGATTTACCATTTTATTGTAGAAATAATCATAAATGGAGATGTTTATGATCTTTACAGGTCACAGACTTATGATTTCTTGTCCTACTGCCCACAGAATTCAACGTGAAAGAATTTGACACTTCATTCTCGTCATTTCTCTCAATAGTTCTAGTCACTTTAATTAGATCACCACTGCTCCCTCTTTTTCTTCAAGAGAAAACAAGTTAAGGAATCTCATTTTATTTCCTATAACAATTCATGTATAATCAGAATCATCATATAGTAGCTTAGGAGATCAAAACTGCACACAATACTCCAGTTGAAGCATAAGCAGTAACTATCCAATGCATGATAGACTGTTTTGGCTTGTATTAAGTATAATTCTTTTTTTTTTAATTTGTTTTTGTTTCAGCTTGTTTTTAGGCTATAACAAACTAATATAATCAGTCAGAGGTTTGGATTTGCTTTTTTTTTAATGCAGTACCTCCTTTTGATTTTGTTCACTGAACTTTATCAATATTAATTTTTCTCTAATAAATATATATATATTTATTTATTGTCGATTCTTCAACTAACTAGAAAATATGAGTCTCTATGCAAAATGAAAGTATCCTTATTACAGCCAACCAAGCATAAAATTTTTGTTATCAGCAAATCTTATAAATTTCCATGTTTTAGTAGTGTATGGATTCATGAACCAAATTACTTGTAGCATTAGACTAATTCTGATACAGTAGTTACCTCCGCCCACAAGATTACCTTGTCCTGTTTTGTGCTGCTCATTATAGGTGAACATTTTATAATACAGACCACTAGCCTAATGTACTCCCACTGTTGGATTCAAAGATATCAACATTTCTCTCATGCAAATCATCTGTACCTGAAATAAGAGAGCACCACCATGAAAGTTTTCACTTTCATTTTGAAAGCAATTATTTACACATGTTTTGCTGTCAAATCTTTTACTTGTTTGTTCAATGTCAAACGTTCATTCCAAAGTTCACATTACCACTTCAAGTCCATCTAATTCATCTGAAGACATACTTCAGGCAAACCTGTTGGGGGATGCATCAGCAGTTATTTGCAGGGAGACTGAGCATCATAGGACATCTTTTGTCTCCTCCCATTGCCCTTCTTTCTCTTGAGCCTTTCAATTCTGGCCACACTGGTGAGGATTTCAGTCATTTGTCTTCCCCTCAAGAGTTTGCTGTTTCTTCCCACACCTATTCTGATAATTCTGTTCAGCCCTTTTTGGCTTTTTCAAATTTTATTTCTTTGGTATATCATGTTAAAATCTGTTGTTTTAATTTCTTATGATCTAAGCTCTTCCCTTTTATATGATTCTGCCTCTCAACGTTATTTAGTTTTTCTCCCATCCCTTAGTATTCAGATTCACACTGAGTGGTTTAGCTCCTTGTTGGGTGATGGCATTTGTGCATATTGTCCCTCATAGGCTTTGGATCAGTCCACTCTCTCTCAATAGAGGTAAGACTGTCTTTATCTGAACAACATGGCTATGTGGGTTAATGCGTTTGACTCATAATCTGAGGGTCATGGTGTTATGTAAATGTCGTGTAAATATTTTGTAAACGACAACATGTCGTATTGTGTTTAAATTTTCATTTCTGTCATTTATATTTCCATATTTATATTATTGTTTCAAAGCTTGAACCAATAAAATATGTTGTTATTCATTTAAAATAACATTTAGAGTTTTCTAGAATTAGGTAGATCAATCAATTGACTATAAATGGAATGTGGCGGCCTAGTGTCTAGACGTTGAGTCTCGTGCAAGAACGGACATGCGCGGATTGCTCTGGAGTTCTGTAGAAGTTATGTGATGGTTCGAGAAAAGAGGCCTACAAATATATAAACAGACGGAGACGCGAGAAATAAAAAGAGTCATTAGTTTTTATTCGAAGAAAAGAAGAGTCAGACATTAGTTTTATTCAAAAGAAGAGTCAGTCATTCGTATTGTATTTGATTCGAGAAATTTTAAACGTGTGCTGTGAGTTTATTCAACTTGATTTGTGACTAGGGCTAGATCTACAGAAGCTGTGATTTTACTTCGTCAATCTCTACGATTAGTGATGTCGAGAAACCCACTTGTTGAGAACTTTTATATGCAAAAACGGCTCTTCTGGGCCCAGAAAACACTTCAAATAGAAGAGCGAACAACGTTTCGACCTTCTTCGGTCATCGTCAGGTTCACAAAGAAAGGGTTACTGGTCGGAAGCTGACCACATGTTTGGGAGGGGTTGTATAATTGAGTGTTGCAATGTAGAGGGCGCGGTTTGAATATATAATTTTGTCTATAATATTAATATAGGTATAATGGTGTTCCTTTATATTGGTTTATTTTGGGTTTAAGTTGTTGTATAAGTAAGGCTTCTTTAATTTTTCGTTTGTTTACAAAAAGAGACATTAATTCCATTAGAAACCTAGAACAAGACAGAAACATAAAAATTCTAAAAGCAGATAAAGGTAACGCTATAGTAATAATGAACACGAATGAATACATACAAAAAATGAATAACATCCTATCAGACACGAACAAATTTAAACCAATACACACAAATCCAACAAAGACACATGAGACGCAACTAAACAAATTACTACTACAAATAAAAAAAGCCAACACAATTTCACAAACACTTTATTCCTACCTACGTAAAACCGACTCACGCACACCGCAAATATACGGCATCCCCAAACCTCATAAACCAGATTGTCCATTACGACCAATAATGTCAACATATGAATCGTTTAACTACAATCTTGGTAAATACATAGCATGGGCATTCTCCAAATATGCAACATCAGCCAGCTCATTCATCAAAGACTCTTTTAATTTCAAGTCCAATCTAAATCAACTTAATCATAAAGCCTTAATGGCCAGTTTCGATGTTATATCCCTCTTCACAGAAGTTCCAACAACAGAAGCCTGCAAGATAGCCTTAGAACTCTATATTCGAGACCCTAACCCGATCATAGACATTCCCAGTAACCAGTTAGCAACCCTCATAGAATTCACCACAATAAAGACAAACTTCATGTTCAACAACCAAAACTATATACAAACAAATGGCCTAAGCATGGGCAACCCAGTATCGCCAGTTCTAGCCAATATTTTTATGACACAAATTGAAACACAAGCAATTAATACAGCATTACATCCACCACTATACTGGTACAGATATGTAGATGACACGGTTGCGGGATTCGAATCTACAGAACACATACTTAACTTTTCACTCACATTAACTCTATACATCCCAACATTAACTTCACGTGTGAACAGGAAGAAAGCAATCAAATATCATTTCTTAACCTCAAAATTATAAGAACCGACACACAATTCAAAACAGAAATCCACCGAAAAATCACCCATACTGGACTATACATTCCTTGGGACTCAGCACATGAAACAAAACAAAAACTCAACATACTAAGAAACCAGATAAACACAGCCATAAAACTATGCTCACCAGATAAAATTAATGATGAATTAGATAAAATAAAACAACACTTCATCAACATTAATAAGTTTCCTCCACAAACCGTAGAAAACATTATACGCACACACCTAGACAGAAAGCAAAATCAACCAACAAAAGTAAATATATCTCACGAATCAAAAAATCACGAAACCATATACTGCTGTATACCATATATTCCTGACATCAGCAAACAAATAACCAACATTTGGCAAAAACTAGTAACAAAATATAACATTCCAGTTAACACTAAATTTATTCAAAAACCAGGCACAAAACTAAGGTCTATACTATGTAAGAACTACACTGACAAACACCACACCAACATTATTTATAAAATACAATGTGATAACTGCCACGACTTCTATATAGGAGAAACAAGTAGAAAAATGGAAACCAGATTTAAAGAACATAAAAAGTCACCTTCACACGTTTTCGAACACTGCAAGTCAAATGGACACAACATAACCATAGAAAACACTAAAATACTAAATAAAGAAACAAACATAAACAAACGAAAAATTAAAGAAGCCTTACTTATACAACAACTTAAACCCAAAATAAACCAATATAAAGGAACACCATTATACCTATATTAATATTATAGACAAAATTATATATTCAAACCGCGCCCTCTACATTGCAACACTCAATTATACAACCCCTCCCAAACATGTGGTCAGCTTCCGACCAGTAACCCTTTCTTTGTGAACCTGATGATGACCGAAGAAGGTCGAAACGTTGTTCGCTCTTCTATTTGAAGTGTTTTCTGGGCCCAGAAGAGCCGTTTTTGCATATAAAAATCTCTACGATTCATTCAAATTAGTGGTTATACTGAAAGTCAACACGTGTAGAACTATTTACGGGAAACCAGGAAAATTGGAAGGCGATAAGTTTGAGACATTCATCGAAAACACCGTAAAAAGAACTTCGTCATTCTCCACTCAAACTTCGGTATTTCTTTGTGGGACCAAATTCACCTCCTAGACTAGAATTTTGGATTTCTGATCTGAATTTTTGGACTTTCACTCTAAATCATTATATTGGACACAGGCCAGTACCATTTTGTGTTGTAATTAACTATGAAGGTTGAAACCAGTACTATTTTGTATTGTAATTAATTTTGAAGGTTTAAACTTAATATCTGTCATTGTTGTTATGTAACTTATGTTATATCTGTTACATATATAATAGTTTGTTGTAATAAATTATACAAGCTGTTATCTGTGTCTTTCTGTTGCGTTTAGTCTACGAAAAACATAATAAAAAAACGTAACACATGGGTTCCAATCCCCATCACACCAAACATGCTTGCCTTTTCAATTGTGGGGATGTTATAATGTGATGGTCAATCCCACTATTCATTGGTAAAAGAGTATCCCAAGAGTTGGTGGTGGATGGTGATGACTAGCTGCCTTTCCTCTTGTCTTACACTGCTAAATTAAGGAGGGCCAGTGCAGATAGCCCTCATGTATCTTTGCACAAAATTCAAAAACAAACAAACATGTTTTCACAATTTTTTCTCTTTTTTCTCCTCCACAGAAAACTAGTGAGAAAAAAGATAGTTTGATGTAATTGAATAGAGGGGGAGTCACATGCATCATGTGAATATGTTGCACTCTTATTGTTGGAAGGTTGACACATGATAATATGCATGAGAGAGAGACACACATTGGAATTAGTCAGTTCTGATGGAGGAGTGATAAAAAACTTGTGTCATGTATGAAAAATTTGTTTACATACAGAGGGTGGCACTGAATGTGAATAGCTATTTATGTGATAGGAGGTAAGTGCCTGTCAGAAATACATTTTCCAACATTATCCCACAGTAAAACAATTATGAATGAATAAGACAGTGTTAGCTTTACAAATTATCTCATAATAGTTATATGGAGCATTAAATATTCCAAAGGATAATGTTTAATGGGATTTTAAGTGTGAGTAAGCTGGGATTCTTCTACAGTAGGTGTTTGTGACTTGATAGCAATAAATATGAAAAATAAATGAATAGCACTCAATCCACTTGTTTTAAAGTAATTTATATATTCAAAATAAGTCAAACACATGTCCAAAAGCTCTTTACTCTTTAGGAAATCACAGTTTTATTTAAAACTAAATAATTCCTTTTCTTGTCCAAAGTGCAAACAAGTTGTTTCAATTACTTTATAATCCAACTGACAAGATACACTATTTTTGTCTTTTCTTATCACAGTAGTGTCAATGAATAATTTAGTTATGTTACCCCTTGGGTTGCCACAGTAGTATCCGAAACTCAAATAATTATCTCTTTTTTTTTTTCATCGATCTCTTGGTCTGGATTCCTGTACATTGTTGGGGGACCCCCCCCCCAAGGAAGTTTTTGTTCTTTTGGTTTATCTACTCTGGGATATAAACATCTACCCAATTGTTTGCAGTGCATGGTGACCAGTGAAGGGGAGGAGAGGATCCTAGTGGTTAAGGGGTCCAACCCTAACACATCTCATTGGCCTAGAATTCCTGTAGACAGTCAGCTTATGGGTGGCCCCCCTAGGATCAATCAGGTGGTCCATTTGGGCTAGGGTCAATCAAGTACCAGTGTTGGATGTTCTCAACAGGTGATGTGGACATTCTATTTAATGCTGGTGTTTGGGTAAAGTACTTACGAAACCTTGCCATTGCTGCAGTGTCCTTGTTTGGCATTGTAGGGAATCCCTTCATAGGGCTCCATAGTGGATGGGGTCAGTGGGCACCAAAATATTCTTTTTTTATTATGGATACACCAAATAAAAACTTTAATAAAATAGTGAAAAAAACTGTCCACAGGTAAACAACCATGTCTTGAAGATTCTGAGCAGCAATTTTCAACATCTGTAACATTTGTACCTCATTTTCTTATACTACATTCTCTTCCAAACAAACCTTTTGGTCAGATGTCTCCCTTTTTCATTCAGAAGGGACATGCTGGCTCTCCAGAGTCATTCAAAAAGCTTTGCTTTGGTGACATATTGGTGGAATCACTCATATCTGAACACAGTGAACTTCTCTTGTATTCAAAGGTGATTGAGGATATACCTATTGAGGTTATGCCTCATGCTACTTTGTATTTGTCACAAGGAGTTACTGTTGAGAGGGATTTGAAAAACATCCCTGAGTCAGAGATTCTTGCTGGTTTCTCCAGTCAAGGAGTTTCAGCAATGAAGCGTATCTCCACTCACAGAGATAGAATTATGGTGCCAACAAATGTCCTCATTCTCACATCATGGCAGGTTATCTTAATTGAAAAGTACAGCCATACATTCCAAACCCTCTGTGATGTTTCCTGCATAAGAGGTTCGGTAACTCAAAGACATCATGTTATAGTTCCTTAAGGTGTGCTCATTGTGGTGGCAAGGACCATGACCCTCATTGTGTCAATTGGAATGGCTCTCACCCATCATACTTTTGTTCTTGCCCTAAATTGTTGGAAGAAAAAGAGGTGCAGCATTTGAAAATGATTCAAAGCATTACTTACCCTGAGACTCAAAAGTTGCTGTTTGCCACTTCATCTCTGACATATGAGTGCTGTTTATGTTTTTAATTCAAAAATTAAACTTTGTCTTGTTTTATCTTTAATTTTGTTTTATGAATTTTATTTTAATTTTAACTTTTTACCTGATGTTTGGCACAGGTAGCCAAGTTGCTTTGCACCATAAAACACAAAACCCAGCTAACCTCTTTTTCATCAAAGTCCACACAGTTTCAGTTACTTTAGAATATCCTTTAACAAAGCGAATTATTTCCTTTATATCTGTTGAATTATGAAACTCACTTTAAGGTATTATCTGTTAGAGCTAGTCACTCACATGCTGGTTAACTTTACATTTTCTAAGTAAACTTCACTTGCATTCACTTGGTCACCAGTGTATATATATATATATATATACCCACCCAACTGAGGTCTGGAATTTTCTACAAACAGGGAGACATTATTATATAACAATACTTGCATAGTGAGAAAAACTTGTAAGTTTTGAGAAAGATGCAAACAGTAATACAATAATAGAACTACTTATGCAATGTATAACTCTTTAATGAGTTTTGTAATGAAATCTGTCATAACTTATTTTTAACACATCCCTCAGCAGCCAAGGTGTCTCATTACTCCACAATTTGCTGAATATTATGAGTAAAATATTAAAATTATTAAGTGAAATACAGCATCTTGAAGTCTTCAAACCAGCTATTACTAAGGGCTACCTACTGGGAATAAATTCAATATATATCTGCAAAACCATGTTCTCAGCATCGTTAATTTAGCAATTGCCAACCATTTATGCTTCTCCTATCATTTTTTTATGTTCAGCTTTCATTTGAGATACAAACTATTTCACCTGTGATTTGGCAGGGGAGACTGAAGCATCATGACAGCTTTGAAAGCAGTTATAGATATGGTATTGTACTCAGCTTGTTGCATGGTATCTAAATGGTTCTTCAACACATCTACATGTCATTTTACATGCTTCTTGTGCTTGTTCTTTAACTGGAGATGAACTAATGGATTTCAGTAACCTTACAACTTTAAATCACATTTTGCAGTCCCAACACAAGAAGTGTGTGGAAGATGCTTTCTTTTTTACCCAATAAAAATGCCCAAAAAATTTCAATAAAAATAAAAATAAAAACAAATTAAATAGTTTGTTTTTTGAACAAAAGTGTCCCCCACTGGCTTGTGAGGCCCTGTAAAATAATTGGTTTTTAACATACCAGCTGAAAACTAAATATTCATTAGATATCAAATATCTAAATAAACTAAATGATAACTATTAATCTAAACAATCTTGTATGACTAACAGCTTTATACTATTCATTTGAGGTAAAACATTTACACAATTAATACATACATTTATGAAATGTGGCTGTTTTAAAAACTTTGATTATGGTTAACAATAGTGTGAACTATTTTTATTAGTTTAGGTCATGGGCACATTGAATATTTACATTTTTTGACTGTACACTGGTCAGAAAAGTTCAAATTAAACATGCAGAAAATATTGTTGAATAAGTTGTTTTGTTTTGATTTACCAGGGTAACATCACTTTTTTAAATGTTTAAGTGCTTTTTATAGTTAAAATAAAATATGTATTTCTTGTTATTTTGAAGTCTTTGTGTGCTTTTTTTATTATAATAAATTATTACTCTGCTTCTTAAAGTTGTTCTTATACTGACTTGTCCAACTGTGTCATTAATGTAATATTATTGATAAAGTTTAATTTTAACATGTTTGTTTTATTATGTAACAAAAAAGATGTATAACTTAGTTACTTCTGTTTCAGGACGAGACTATGCACATGTGATAATTCAGTCTGTTAACCATGAAAATCTCTTCACTCTACCATCTTTAAAATCAATCTGTCAAATTGAAGAGACCAAATTAAGAAGTTCAGTGCACTTTAAAGAACTATGTGAACAGACACCCTCCAAGTCTTGTTGTCGGAGCTGGTCTCTTGCGAACTATGTAGCTTTACTAAGTAACAGGTCTTCCTGCCATGATATAAGAGAAACAGACATTACATCAGTGTTTGAACTGCTCAAGTCATGTGCCAGATACTATCACCAACTCAAGCTCAGTCATGATTGTACTGCTGGGTTGTGTCGGGAAGTTCCCCAAAGGTGCTTCCACTTCAATGCAGTGTACAATATCTTCCATTATTTAACAGACATTTATTTCCTGAGCCCAGAAAATTTGCATCTAAACACTTCTCAGCTCACTTATACAAGTATTTTCCTGCCAATTGCTCAGAGCACTGCTGCCATGGATTATTTCAAAGACTTAGAAGAAGAGAAGCTTTCAGATGGAATTACAGAAGTTGTTGCCATGGAGCTGGGTCTTAAGCAGACACTGTTCAATGAATGTTTACTTCATGATACAGTAATAGGCCTAGCTGCAGGAGTAATCTTCCTTTTCATCTGGATGTACACAACATCATTCTTTGTGACATTAATGACAATCGTGTCCATAGCTCTTTCTCTCGGTGTTGCATATTTCTTCTATACTACTGTGTACCAAGTTGAATTTTTTCCTTTCATGAATCTTCTTGCACTTCTCATAGCAATAGGTAAATGACACATTTAAATAATGGGTAGCTTATAAAAACTTCTAGTAAGGGTAAAATTACAAATTCTGTGCCAAATGGTAGGTAGAGTGTGAAAGAATGAGTTTTGGTTTACTGTGGTCTTTGTATAATGATATATTACTTTACAAATTATTCTAAAAGAATTAAATCTAGAAATATTTAAAAGTGACTTGCTTAACTGTTAATGTAAAAAGTTAATTTTTACATGGTTACATTGTATAGTGTCAAACTAGTTTTTTTACAGACGATTTTTAGATAAGTTTTAACACAGAAAAGGCTGGACTTCTGTTTGAAACTGCCATTGTTGAATAGTGATAGAATCAGATCTTCTGACTAAATTTGTCTCTTCTGTTATCATACAGGCTGAGAGCGTCTTTATCTTGTCTCTTATGTATTCTAATACATAAGACACAGGTAGGATAATAACTTCTATGTGTATTTATTCTGTTGTAGTACAGGCTATTTAAATATGTCAGTCTTGTATTGTTATACATGCTAAACTATTTCACCATGCCACAATCAAGATTCCTGTATATTACAAAGTATAAGGACTTCTATTTGAATATGCCATTGATGTATTCTAATACAGGCAGGACTCCTGATTAAACGTATTTGTGTTATATTCCAAAACATATAGGACTTCTATTTGTATCTGCTGCTAGTGTATCATAAGACAAGCAGTTTTCTGTTGTGAATGTGCCAGTGATGCATTTTATTACAGTCAGGACTTCTGTTTAACTGTGCCAGTAGTCTATAGTAATATGCAAAGGTTGTATTTTAACATAGGCAGGACTTCTGTTTACATTTATCAGTTGTGTATACAGGTATGACTCCTGATTCAGTTGGCCAGTAGTGACTTGTAATATTGTCAGGTGTCTTTTTGAATGTACAAATTGTGTGTTGTCATATGTGCAACTCACCTGTTTGAATTTCCCAATGATGTATTACAATGCCCACTGAACTCCTGTGCCAGAGTTGTATTTTCATATCCTTTGAGCTCTTCATTAAATGTACATTTGTTGTTTGTAAGACAAACAGGTTTTCATGTTTAAATGTTATATTACTGTATTGTAATGTAGGAAGGGATTCTGTTTGAGTGTACCTACTGTGTTTCCTAATATAGACAGAATTTATGTTTCAAAATGTAGTTTATTTATTGTAATACATCCAATATTCATGTTTAAAATACCCATGGAGTATTGTAGAATAGACAGAAATACATTTTGAATTTAGAACTGGTGTATTGTATTGTAGCCAGAACTTCTGTTTCAATGTACAAGCTGTGTTGTAATACAGGCAGAGTTTCTGTTTGCAGGATGTATTGTAACTTAGCCTAGACTACAACTTCAATGATCCTATAATGTACTCTAATATAGGAAATACTTTGAGTGTACCTGCTGTAACATAGACAGAACCATTGTTTCAGACTGCTAGTGATTTATTATATTACACCACAGACTCCTCTTTGAATGTGTCTATGTTGTATTGTAATACAGACATACTTCTGTTTCAGTATGCCAGTGGTGTATTGTAATACAGGCACAACACCTGTTTAAATTTGTTGGTGCTGTATTGGGGTATAATCAGTACTCCTATTTGAATAAGTGTCAAAAAATATTTTTGAAAGGATTGAAGGTGTAGGAATGGGTGCACCTAAAAGTGAGAAAATAAGGTAGGAATGATCATGGTGGGATAAAACTTCCTCAGTAGAACCTCATAAATGGGTGTATCCAAAGTCCTGTCCATGTCTACTTTATTTTTTTCTGTCCTTTCTACAGTAAGCCAGGTGGACGAAATATATCAAACTTAATTATACTTATCATACAATAGCTAGAACTTTTTGTGATCCTTAGTTCTCTACTGGCCCTGGAATTACTTCACTTTAGTTTATATCCTGTTCTCACTGATTTTTAAAACAAACTGGTCACTTTCTCTTTAACATTTACTTCTACACAGTTTTTCTGGATATCAAGCCATGTTGGTATTTACAGGAATGAGCTTGTATACACTGCAGATAAATCTCTCTGCTCTGGCACTATCACTGCTATGCCTGTTCCATACATGGACTATGGTCCTGTATTCAAGGCTCGGATGTGTGCCAACTGGCATTTGACTTGGAGTGAGCAATGTGAGAACAAGCTTTTACAAATAAAACCCTGTATTGGACTTTAGCTGTCATGCTTCTGTAAGGATTCCAAAGAGGAAAGTGTTCTAACCAGACTACTCATTCATCACAGTTTTTTAGCTCATCGTTTTCTTTTATCTGGAACTGATGCACCAATGTGTAGTCTGTGTGACACCCAGATCACAATAAGCCACATTTTACTTTCTTGCCATCATTATGACTCTCAATGACAGTAGCATTTTAAACATGTTTTGTCCCAAGGTTTACCTATAATGTTTGTCAGTGTTATTGGCCATGGTGACACTGTCCACTCTGAAAATGCTTTTAGTTTTTTAAAGGCCATTAATCTATTTAATGCCATTTAAGTTTTTTAAGTTGTACATTAGACCTTTTTTAATGTAATTCCATTTTAAGATTCACAGTCCATCTAGTTTGATTTGAAATTAGAAAATCGCCGTAATGTTAAAATACTCGAAAGCAGGACTGGAAAGGCCAACTTCAGGTGACTGGCACTGCTTTTGAACTACCTGTTAGTCATCCTGATGAGTTACTGTTAGAATTTTGTTACATCTCTTTTAAAACTTTCCTTACTTTACTTTTTGAAAATGGCCATAATTTCAAATAACTTGGAACCAAGATTGGAAAGGCCAACTTCAGGTGACTTACAGTAATTTTTGTACTTACCTGTTAGTCTTCTTTCTGGCGAGTTATGATAATTACAGTTATGCTACAGAAAGTCCTTTACAACTTGTATTATTGTAGTTTTTCTTTTAACATTGTAGACTAGATGTAAACATTAGTTTTATGCTATTTATGTTTTTTTCAATCTTTGTTTTATTTTTGGTTTACCTGCAGTTATATTTGTGATTAATTGCTAATTAAGTTAAATATATTGTTCATTTAAGCTTAACAAGTGTCTGTTAATTTCCATTTTCCAGTTGTTATACTTCTGGATTACTCATTAGTTTGGATAATTATTTTATTGTTCTTCAACATATAACATGTATTACATTTGTTTCTTTCGCTCCAAATTTCTTATCATTGGTTTTGATTAATTGATACTTCTTTCCTTTAATTTTGTTTGTGTGGACCCCATTTCCCAATATTACTTGCCTTTCTTTTGCCTTTTCTGTTTCTTACCTTTTTCTACATTTCTTCTTGTTTAGTTCCAGATAAACTGTTTTGTTCAGTATACAATTTGGGTTGGTTTATTGTTTTCAGATTTTTTTTTTTTTTAATAAATCAACTTCCCATTATTTCCTTCCCATACTCTACTGCTTTGCCAATTATTTTTTTTTACATTTCTCCCTGTCCTATATGGTTTTAATTATGACTCATTTGACCTTTTATTCATTATATGTTTCTTCCCACCATCAGTTTCTTGTGTCTTCATTCCAGTCGTGCAACTTCCCTTTTTCCTGCTTGTCAAATGTGTTATCTGTTGAGCACTGAGACTACACCTCATATGTTCATCTCTCATTCTCTACTTTTGATAGCTCTTTCTTTCTTGCCATCCTTCACTATTTCATGATATTGCAAATAGAAAAGTTACCTTTTAGTATATATACTTCTTATTTTTCATGGGTATGTCCCTCTTTTCTTTATGGATCCCCCTCTATGGTTAGTGGTACCTATTCAGCTATACTTAAATTAGTAAAAGCTGCACTTTAAGGCTCTGATGACTTACAACTATAATTCTATAGCCACAAAATACACACTGCTGAGATGGGGTATTCCACAAGATCACTTGTAGATTTATCTTTGTTATATATTTGATTCAATAATATGCCTGTCTTTTGCTGTACTCACCCATGTAATTCATGGGTAAAATAGAAAGGTGTACCCACCCATCCCTCCCTCTGCCTTGTATTGAATAAATCAGTATGGTTTTCTTTTCCAAATAGGGTTTTGTGTCACCAATTGCATTTTGTCAGGTGTTGTCATTTCTCTGGACTCTTCACTACTTTTTCTCTTTCTCACCCTTTCTTGTAGTAGAGTTTGAGATACCTTGCCACTTTCCAGTTCAGAGCCATTGGGTTTATGGACCATGAAGGCATCCTTTGAATTTGTTAATGAGAAATAAATAATATATATATATATATATATTAAATATACTTAAATGTTAATTAAACCATACAGCTGAGAGTAAGACTGGGTGTTTTGCTGGTGTAGATGACGAGATGTCCTCTGCTATGTAATTTTAGAGTAAGCCTTCAGAATTGTTTTTCACCCCTCCCTTTTGGATCTCTCATCATACCCCTGCCTGAATGTTGGTTTCTAGATGTTGAATTTTAGATTTAGAACTGAACCAATCACATAAATCCTCATATGTGTATTACAAATGTATATATTCCTTTGCTCGCTTATACTCTTGTTACTTCATGTGTTGTGGGTGAGGGTGGAGGTATTTCCAGATTACTATGCCTCCTCCCTTTTCACTATCCCTTAATGTTCATATTATTTTGAGGACGTTACTGTTGTTGGGGTGTTTTAGGTCTTTTTCAGTTATGTGGTTTACATATTTCCTTGATTGAGATTCCCTTGCTGGTGGTATGATCCTCTTTCCACAGGGATGTCATTTCCTGGTTGCCTGGGTTTTGGCTTGCAACACCTTTTTCCACATTGAGCAAAGTACCTGGTATAGGAATGATGTTGGGCATGTCTCCTTATCAGAGGAAGTTTTATTACACCTTGCTTATTCTCACCTTTTAGTGTACCCATTCTTACACATTCATTTTTTTTTTCCACTTTTTCAGGAACTTTTTCCATACATGCCTTATGCATCAGTCATTTGTATTGATATACCATATGTATATCATCAGTGTGGGTGTGTACCATAATATTATAGTATGTGCAAATAATGATTTGTGTGTGTGGTATGCATTTTTTATTCACATATGGTGTGTGTACACATTGTGAGTGTGCATGTTTACTGTACATGTGATGAGACACTATAGTGAGTGATCTATTGAGAGTTGTGATTGTGTGTATATACTAAGGTTTGATAAATTGGTTAATTAATTTAATTAATTACTTCATCCTAGCACTAGCACATGGTCCTTGTGCTATTGTTCTATTTGTTGCATTTATAATTATGGTGAGTATGTTTATAACATAGCAAGAAACATTCAACAATAGTCAGTCAGTGAGTTTGAGAAATTGAAATTGAAAAACTTTATCATGTGGTTATATGACTTGTACTTTCGTGTGTGGTTTGTTTATTACTTAAGGGTTTCTCTCAAATCCTTTTCAAGGTTTATTATTTGGTTGTTAAAGATACATATGAGTAAGTAGCTCTTATTTCATGTATTTTTGCATCCACCCCATATCTAATAAAAGTACTACAGTACTTATGCTAGTAATATAATACAGACTAAACTGATGTTTGAATACATCACTGTTTTCCAAGGTGAAGCAAAGGAAATCTTAGTTAAAAGGAATTTTGAAGCACAATTCCCTTTTTTTTCACTTTTAAAATACTTTAACATCCATCAATCCTGTTGCTTGCAAAATTAATAATTTCGTAATTGAGAACTTATCACTTCACAGTGTTTAAAAAAATTGAATCATTTATCAGAAACTTGATAGTTGCACCTTACCCTTTCTTCCAATAGACTGTTAAGCTTGTGCAGTTTATTTACTTGGACTGTTGAATTATTTTCCCATATTATGTTTCACTTCAGTTTGATTGAAATCTTTGACTTACATTATACTAAGAATTAATTCGTAATAGTTGTGATCAGAGAAAGTAAATAATTTGAAACATAGATGTTTTAGCAACTGGAACAGAGCTTCCTTCTGCAGAAAAATATATCATTTGTTATTTTTCCAGGAAATGTTCAACTCACTGTTTTGTCGGTCTGAAGTATTTTCCATATTTATTCAAAAGAAATATATATTTCTAAATAGGTATTTTTGTCTATCTACCTAAATTCAAAGCTTCATTAATTATCTATTTATTAAATACTCCAGCTACTTAAGTATTAGTTCTTCAAGTTATTTTGCAGCAATTTTGTATGGGAAAGAGAAGTGTTTTATATTTGATGGCATCATATTCTTAATTGCAAGTAGTTCATTCAGTTTAGGTGATTAAGGAGAATCTTTGGGTTCTTCTTTTCACCTAACTGATGGTCACATTCTGAACTTCATTGAAGTGGTGAAAGGTATTGTGACTAAAGCTTGCATTGAAGGTCTCTATAGAACATGTTTAAAAGTTTAAATTAGTATGACAACATGTTTTTTGAAGTAACAGTGAATCATTTTAATACTAGAATTGAAGAAACTTATCAAATTTTTAATTTTTTCCTTAATTGAACACTGAACATTTGCTTTACAACTTCTTCAGGAGATTCAGCAATTTATTTCTAGTATTGAAATGTCTTTTGTGTATCAATATGCACTACAGATATTAATTAATAGTGTCACTGTTTGAAAAACGTGTCTCACAAACTGTATACATGAGAAAGGTCTTGTGTACAGTATTTTCTTCAAGTGATTGCTCTTAGTATAAAATACCAAGGTAATGCATATATATGTAAGTGTGTATGTACATGCATGCACATGTAGATACCAGTACTGATAATATTACCTTTAAAGCACGCTGGTTTTACACACAAATTATGCTTTCTGTTTTCCTGGAATTTCTTTTTAGTTATGTTATAAACCTAAAATACACTTATCAACTGCTAGATAACATTAAATTAATTGAAAAATATCTTTACAATTTAATATCAAATTCAAAGAAATTTCATAGTACTGATTTCAATAATAAAATGGTAAGTGTGGAAAAGCAAGAATAAACCTGCCTCACACTCACTCAAATACAAGAGATTCATGGAACTAACATGTAGAACACCATAATACACAAGCTTTCTGTAGTAAACCAATCAGAAAAATGGTACCAGAATGTAGAAATTATCTGAAACTAACACTTAGAACATGTTTAACATGTGATTTCAGTTGGTTTTAGGATGTTCCAAGAGAGAACTTTAAAGAAAATTATACTATTTTGCAGATAAAAAACATATACTACAGGAGGATAAGGTATATACAGGGTGTTCAGAAAGTCACTGTGCAGTTTTGTCTGTTAATAAATATATAAGTGCACAGTGACTTTCTGAACACCCTGTAGAACAATATATGTCACATGAAAATGAAGAATGCACACTACTTGAACAATAGCAGTGACAACAAGAACATTGAATAAAAGTTAAATTTCCTGAATCATGTATACCAAAAATAATAATTTAACTGCTGTAAACTTTTATAACTATTTAGATATTAGAAATTAAATTAATTTTAAGTATATATTAGAAAGCCACAGACTGAAAATCAAAATAGTAACATGCAGACAGTTTAGCACACAGAATCATTGCAAGATATTAAACCAGGTTGAGCAAGTTTTTAAGGGTGAGAATTAGTTAAAGGTATGTATCAAATGTTATACATGCATTCCAACATAATCTGAAGGACTTTAAACTAAAATATGTGTGACTATTAAGTAGTTATTGTTGTATTAAGTAATATTTTTATAATGTTTACTCAATCTGTGTATAGGGATCCATGGGGTGTGGGGTCAGCATACACCGAAATACTCTCTCTCTCTCTCTCTTTTTTTTTTCTTTTTATAGTTCTTTCAAATAACAACTTAAATAAAATAGTGAAAAAACAGTCCATAGGTAAATGACAAAGTCTTGAAGATTCTGAGCAGTAATTTTCAATGTCTCTAATGCCTGTACCTCATGTCCTTATACTACATTCTCTTTCAGACAGATGTACCCCTATTACATTCATAAGGGACTAAAGGGGCATAAGGGCACTCCAAAGTCAGTTAAAAAGCTTTGCTTTGCTGTGATGACATATTGGTGGAAACACCATATTTCAACACAGTGAACTTCTCTTGCATTCAAAGGTGATTGAGGATATGCCTCATGCTACTTTAAATTCTTCACGAGGAGTTACTGTTGAGAGGGATTTGAAGAACATACCCAAGTCAGAGATTCTCACTGATTTCTCTACCCAAGCAGTTTCTGCAGTGAGGCATATCTTCACACTCAAAGATGGAGTTATGATGCCAACCAATATACTTGTTTTGACATTTACATCACATTGTCCACCTGTCACAATCGAGGCAAGTTATTTTAATTGCAAAGTATGGCTGTACACTCCCTCTCAGATGTTTCCAGTGTCAACAGTTCGGTCATTCAAAGACATCATGTTGTGGTTCCTGGATGTCTGCTTATTATGATGGCTAGGACAACGATGCCTATGAGTGTGAAAAGGACCATCATTACATCAATTGCAATAGCTCTCATACATCCCACTTTTGTTCTTGCCCTAAATGGTTGGAAGAAAAGAGGTGCAGCATTTGAAAATGATTCAAACTCGAAAGTTACTATCCACCACGTCATCTCAGATGTAAGCTGTTGCACTTCATTCCACTATTACAGTGGGAGTTCAGATGGATCTTTCTGTGCTTCTAAAAGAATTGTTGTCAAACCAAATGAAAAATCTTGTAACCTCCATGGTTAAAAAAGTTGATGAATCAACACCCATCTCTCTCCCAAACATACACTCCAGCAAACTCCAAGATATACTTATTTTTGATCTCCAAACTAGCATTTCATTCGGTACATCTTCTTCTCACACCTCAAGATACAAAGCAGTCATTTATTCATGTTCTCAGTTGCTGCAATCCTCTTCCAACAACAAAGACCTGTCCAGTTGACACAGGGCAGGTTCCATGGAGGTTGAAAGACCTCCCTCAAAAAAAGATATGGTTGTAAACAGAAGAGCTTTCCACCCAAGTTGCCGACACATAAATAAAAATTGCCACCTTAATACAATGGAACTGTTGTGGTTTACATTCTAATCTGGATGACATCAAAGCACTAATTGCTTCATACCATTTTGTATGTCTTTCCTTTTAGGAAACATTTCTGAAACCTGCCAATACAGTCACTTTTCAGCAGGTTGGTATCTACAGAAATGACAGGCTATGTGATGGATGAGTGCATGGAGGGTGGCACTGTTGGTTGATCAGAGCGTGCTCACCCTGTCTTTGCCACTTGACGTGTCCTTGGAGGCTGTAGCCATCCATGTTTCCATAGGTTGTACCATCACTGTTTGTTCTCTATACCTGTTGCCTGGAGAGACCTATGATCAATCAAACTTTGATGGTCTTGTTGAACAGTTGCCATCTGCCTTTTTAACTCTGGGGAACTTTAGTCTACATCATCCACTCTGTGGAAAGTGCTTATATTGATAGGAGGGGTCATTCTGTAGAGTGTATACTCTCTAATCACAACCTTTTTTTTTTTCAATACTGGTTCTTCTACTTATTTCCTTGCACCTAGTCAGTTCTTTACTACTATTGAACTCTCAGTTTGCTCCCCTTTATTATTTTTCACTTTTCATGGAGGGTTAACAATAACCTACAAGGCATTGAGAATTTTTCTATAATTTTAAGAAAGACTGGCAGTGGTTGATGCCACCCGACGTGCATGCCCTGGTGGATAGCTGGATCAAGCAAACTGGCCCTTTTCCTCTGTTCTCACAGAACTTTATCCTGCAATTGTCTGTTATCTATCAATAGATACAGTAGCTGACTGTATTATACAAGCAGCTGTTCAGTGTATTCCTAAACCCTCAACATGTTTTCAACAATATCCTCATCTGTGGTGGAATTCTGCTTGCCACATGACAAGACTCGAAAACGGGCTTGGGATACTTTTCATAGGTATCCCAAACTCTCGCATCTCATTACTTTCCAGTAGGCCTGTGCATGTGCTTGGTGTGTAAGACATTAAAGTCAGAAGGAATCTTGAATTAAGTTCACAACCAGCATATTTTTTACTACCAGTTCCAAAGTCATATGGGTCAAGATTCAAAAGCTTAGTGGCCAGTATACTTCTGCCCCCCTTTTGATCTTGCTCTCTGATGGCTAGGAAATAACTGATACCCTGAGCATTGCCAATACTCTAGGTGAAAGCTATTGACAGGCATCTAGCACTTCTGCTTCATCCTCCATCTTCTTAACCATCAAGACTCAGGCAGAGCTATCATCTCTAACTATAATCATCCCTTTACACTGGTGGAACTCAAACTGGCTCTTTATCAGTCTGGTAGTACATCGATCAGACATAATGATGTACACTATGAAATGCTGTGCCATCTATCTCCTGCTTCTCTTGCTCTTCTTCTGATTGTTTTCAACCAGATCTGGCAGGACAGGAGAATGTTTTTCCTGATGCCTGGCATCAGGCTATTGTCCTACTTTTCTCTATGCTTGGGGAGGATCCCAATATTTCTTCAAACTACCATCCAGTTGTTTAACGAGCTGTCTCTGTAAGACCTTAGAGAGGATGGTTAATGCTCATTTTTTTCATACCTTGAATCAAACAACCTCTTTTCACCCACGCAGTGCTTCACCTGATTTGACTTGAAACATCAATCAGAGAAGTCTTTCTCAAAGGACAACATCTTGTATCAATATTCTTTGACATTGAGAAGGCTTATGACACAAAATGGAGGCACAGCATTTTGCAAGACCTTCACGTATGGGTAACATTGCCATTTTGCTCATTTTTATTAAAAAATTTTAATGGACAGGCGCTTCCAAGTTCGTTTGGGTTTGACATTTTCCCCTTCTTTTCTAAAGGAACTTGAAGTCCCTCAGGGCTGTGTTTTGAATGTCACACTCTTTTTTATAAAGATTAATGCCATGAGTTGATAACTCCCACTTCCCTACATTTGCAAACAGTCTCTATGTCAACAACTTCCACATCTCAAGTCAGTCGTTGATCATGAGGTTCATTGAGCAGCAGCTACAGACTGCCCTCATTCATGTATGAAGTGGACCACAGCAAACAGTTTTAACTTCTCTTTCTCTAAAACCATTTGCAAGAACTTTTGCTGTCAATGGGGTATTCACACTGATCTTGAACTCGGTATCAGTGAAGTTCTGCTACTTGTGGTCACTGAGACAAAGTTCTTGGGACTTATCTTTGATCACAAGCTGACTTTTATACCACACATCAAGCAGCTACGGGTCAAATATTCAAGAATACTAAACATCATCCATGTCCTCTCTTCCAGCATTTGGGGAGGAGACCTATGTTCTAGGCTAAAGATATATTGTGCTCTTATTCAATCAAATCTAGACTATGAAATATTGGTCTATGGCTCTGCCACAATCTTGGCCTTAATGTTGCTGGACCCTGTTCATCATCAGGGATTTTGGCTCTGCACTGGGGCTTTCTGCACCTCCCCAGTTCATAGCTTATACACAGTCTCATGAATCTTCTTTGTACCTCTACCGTTTGCAACAGGCTTTACTATAGGCTTTAAAACTTCATTCCTTACCAAAGCATCCCACTTGGAGTTTTCCTACCTCAAGGGGCCATGCTTTTTTCAGAACAGAAGATCTGCTATTGCTCCTTTTGGCCTTTGGATATAGGCATAGTTGAATTAATTGGGTCTGTTCTTGGATAACATTGCTTTATCCACTGGTGAGCCCATCCCACCATGGTTTTTATTACAGTCTCCATACATGACCTATTTTTAAGTCATCTCCCAATTGGAAATACTGTCTGTTATTTGCTGAACATCTTTCGAGCCATCCTTTCATTCATATTTATACAAATGGTTCAGAATCAGATGACTGTTTGGGCTTTGCCATGGTTTGGTGGTTGTATGCAGAATTCCTTCTTGCTTCCACAAGAATCAGAAAGAGGAAGTTGTTTTAACTAGACTATTCATTGGTCACAGTTTTTTAACTTATTGTCTTCTTTCGTCTGGGACTGATGCACTAATGTGTTGTCTCTATGACACTCATGTCACAATAAGCCACATTTTACTGTCTTGCCATCATTACTACTCTCAACGAAGGCACCATTTTAAACATATTTTGTCCCCAGGTTTATCCATAACATTATACAGTGCTATTGGCAATGGTGGCACTGTCCACCTTGCAAATGTTTTTAGTTTTTTAAAGGTCATTAAACTTTTTTTTTGTAATTTATACATTAGACCTCTTTTAATGTGATTTCCCTTTAAGAATCAAAGTACATCTAGTTCAATTTGAAATTAGGAAATGGCAGTAACATCAAGTAACTCAAAATCTGGAATGGAAATGCCAGCTTCAGGTGACTAACACTGATTTTTTTAACCTACTCATTGGTCATCCTATTGAGTTATAATAATTACAATTATGCTACAGAAAGTCCTTCACAACTTGTATTACTATAGTTTCTCTCTTACTGTAGTAGACTAGATGTAAAACCTGGATTTAAAGCTTTTTATGTTTTTAATCCAAAAATTAAACTTTGCCTTGTTTTACCTTAATTTCCTTTTATAAATTCTAATAATTTCACTGTAGTTTCAACTTTTTACCGAATGTTTGGCGCACATAGCCTAGTTCCTTTGTACCACATAACACTAAACCAACCAATTTACCAACTTAATCTGTGTTGTTTTTTAGTAACAGCAATATCTTTATGTATGTGTAACACAGTGTTAAACACTAGCAGATAAAAATTTAACATTTCATTAGCATGCCCATTCTATATAACATTTTTAAGCATGAACAAGGTTACTTATTATTCCACTTTTGTGTGTTTTAATGAAATTGTTTATTTTATTTCTAAGGTATAGGTGCTGATGACTCATTAATCTACTGCAAGATCTGGGCATGTGCAAAAGCTGAAAAGAATAATATGACCCTGATAAAGCTTGTGAAGGACACACTTCAGCACTCATGCTTAACTATGTTTGTAACAAGTTTTACCACGGCTGCAGCTTTTTTAGGTAGCTATGTCAGCAGTATCACAGCTATTCGCTGCTTCAGGTAAGCCTGGCCAGTGTGGATGAAGTATACATAATAAGTTCTAGTATCAAAACATCTTAACTTACCATAACATACATCCACTAAATTTTCACATACCTCAACAGAAACATAAGAATCACCATAGTACTAGTTTATGATTTCACCAAATTCACAATGAAATTACTTAGCCAATACATATGCTGTTTTGGTAAGATGGAATATTGTGAGCATGATTTTTGTCTCTGTGTCTTTTATTACTAGTACTTGTACAACTTCAAGTTTTGATATGATGGAACACTCATGGTGTTTGTATTTTGTATCACTAGTGCTTGTATCTCTTCATATTTTGATAAGATGTAACACTTTTCTCTATTTTCTCTCTGTTTCTTGTATTACTGGTACTTGTACAACTTCATGTTTTGATAAGATTGAGCACTGATTCTCGTGGGTTTTGTCTCTGTGTCTTGTATTACTAGTGCTTGTACAGCTTCATGTTTTAATAAGATGGAACACTGATTGTTTCTGTGTGTTGTATTACTATTACTTTTACAGCTTCATGTTTTGATAAGATTGAACACTATCATGTGTTTTGTGTTTATGTGTTGTATTACCAGTACTTGTACAGCTTCATGTTCTGATCAGATGGAACTCTGTCATGTATTTTGTCTCTCTGACTTGTATTACTAGTACTCCTACAGCTTCATTATTTGATAACATGGAACTCTGATTATTATGTGTTTTGTCTCTGTGTCTTTTATTACTAGTACTTCTACAGATTCTTATTTTGATAACATGGACCAGTGATTGTTTATGTTTATTGTATTACCAGTGTATGTACAGCTTCATATTTTGATAAGATAAAACATGGCTTGTTTCTGTATCTTGTATTACTAGTACTTGTACATTTTAATGTTTTTATAAGAAGTAACATGGCTTGTTTCTGTATCTCTTATTACTAGTACTTGTACATTTTAATGTTTTTATAAGAAGTAACATGGCTTGTTTCTGTATCTCTTATTACTAGTACTTGTACAGTTTCATGTTTTTGATAAGATGTTTAACTCTGTTTATCATGTATTTTGTCTCTGTGTCTTGAATTACTAGTACTTATATAGCTTCATATTTTCATAATATAGAACACTGATTGTCATGTATTTTGTCTGTGATTTTATTCTTAGTACTTGTACAGCTTTGTGTTTTGATAAGATGGAACACTGATTGTCATGTATTTTGTCTGTGCTTTTATTCTTAGTACTTGTACACCTTCAAATTTTAATAATATGCAACACTGATTGTCTTGTTTTTGTCTCTGTTTTCTATTACTACTGTTTCTACAGCTTAATGTTTTTATAAGATGGAACACTAATTCTTTGTGTGTGTCGTGTTACTAGTAAGTGTACTGCTTCATATTTTGTTAAGATTTAACACTGATTGTCATGTATTTTGTCTCTCTGTCTTGTATTTTTAGCATTTTGTATTTATAAGATAGAACACTGTTTGTCTTTGTCTTGTATTACCATTATATGTAGAGCTTCATATTATGTTAAGATGTAACACTGATTGTCATGTGTGTTTATCTATTTCTTGTATTAATAATACTTGTACAGCTTCATTATTTGATCAGATGGAACACTAATTTTCACACATTTCATCTGTGTCTTTTATATCTAGTATTTGTACATCTTCAAACTATGATAATAGGGAACACTGTTATGTTTTTTGTCTGTGGGACTTGTGTTACTAATATTTTGCGGCTTCATCTTTTGATAATATTAGGCACTGCTTGTCATGTATCTTGTTTTTCTGTCTTGTAGTATGAGTATTAGTACAGCTTCATATTTTTAAAAGATTGAACACTTATTGTCATGTGTGCTGTCTCTGTGTCTTGAATTACTAATTCTTTTATAGCTTCATATATTGATTACATGGAATACTGATTGTCATGTGTTTTGTCTGTATGTCTTCTATTACTCATACTTGTGCAGCTTCATGTTTTGGTAAGATTAAACACTGATTGTGTGTGTGTCTTGTATTACTAGAACTTCTACAGGATCATATTTTGATAAGTTGGAACACTCATTATTGTGTATTTTGTCTCTGTGTCTTGTATTACTAGTACTTGTACAGCTTCATATTTTGATAACTTGGAACACTGATTATCCTTTTGTCTTCTGTTACTGGTGATTGTACAGCTTCATATTTTGATAAGCTGGAACCATGTTATATATATTTTGTCTTTTTGTCTTCCATTATTAAGACTTTTACAGCTTCGTATTTTGATAAGTTGGAACACTCATTATTGTGTATTTTGTCTCTGTGTCTTTTACTACTAGTACTTGTACATCTTTATATTTTAATAAGATGGAAGAATGATTGTAATGTGTTTTTTTCTGTCTTCTATTACTAGTACTTGTACAACTTCATATTTTGACAACATCAAGCTCTGATTGTCATGTATTTTGTCTGTGTCTTGCATTACTAGTATTTGTACAGTATAATATTTTAATAAGATAGAACAATGATTTTCATGTATTTTGTATTACTAGAACTTGTACAGCTTCATATTTTGATAACATAGAAAGCTATTGTTTATTTTGTTTCTGTGTATTGTATTACTATTACTTCTACAGCTTCATGTTTTGATAAGATGGTGCACTAATTATTATATATTTTGTCTCTGTGTCCTGTATTACTAGTACTCCTGTAACTTCATGTTTTGATAACATGGAACACTGATTGTCATGTCTGTATGTCTTGTATTACTAATAAATTGTACAGGTTTGTGTTTTGATAAGACCAAACAGTGATTTTATCTGTTTTGTTTCATTTTTACTTGTACAGCTTCATGTTTTGACGAGACAGAACACTAATTCTCATTGTTTTGTTTCTATGTCTGGTATTAATTATACTTGTTCAGCTTCATATTTTGATAATATGAAAAATTCATTGTTGTGTACTTTGTCTAGTTTTTGTACAGCTTAATGTTTTTATTAGATGGAACACTGATCATGTCTGTGTCTTGTATTACTAGTGCTTGTACAGCTTCATATTTGTATAAGATGGAACACTAATTGTGATGTGTTTTGTCTTTATGTCTTGTGTTACTAATACTTATATATCTTCATAGTTTGATATGATGGAATACTGATTGTCATGTATTTTGTTTCTCTGTCTTCTGTTATGATTGCTTATACCGCTTCATCTTTTGATAAAATGGAACACTTATATTTTATCTCTGTGTTTCTTATTACTAGTAGTTCTACAGCTTTATATTTTGGTAAAATGGAACACTAGTATACACTGATCATTGTATATTTTTTCTGTGTGTTCATTGTTACTAGCACTTGTACAGCTCCATACTTTTGTAAGATGGTGCACTGAGTGTTGCATATTTTGTCTCTGTGTCTTGTATAACTAGTACTTCTACAACATCATGTTTTGATAAGATAGAACACTGATTGTCTCTGTTTCTTCTATTACTAGTACTTGTACAGCTTCATATTTTGATAAGATGGAACACTGATAGGGCCCCGCATGGTCAAGCATGTTAAGGAGTGCGACTCGTAATCTGAGGGTCACGGGTTTGCATCCCCTTCACACCAAACATGCTTGCCCTTTCAGCCATGGGGGTGATATAATGTGATGGTCAATCCTACTATTTGCTGGTAAAAGAGTAGCCCAAGAGTTGGCAGTGGATGGTGATGACTAGCTGCCTTCTCTCCAGTCTTACACTGCTATATTAGTGTCAGCTAGCACAGATAGCCCTCGAGTAACTTTGTGTAAAAGTAAAAAAAACAAACAAACAAACAAGGAACACTGATTGTTGTCTATTTTGTCTCAGAGTCTTCTGTTATTAGTACTCATACAGCTTCATGTTTTTATAAGATAGAACACTTATTGTTGTGTATTTTGTCTCTGTGTCTTGTATTACCAATACTTATACAGATTAATGTTTTGATAAGATGGAAAGCTTATTGTCATGTATTTTTTCCTTTGTGTCTTGTGTTGCTAGTACTTGTACAGCTTCATATATTTATAAGATGGAACACTCTCATGTATTTTATTTCTGTGTCTTCTATTACTTATACACCTTCACATTTTGATAAGATGGAATACTGATTGTGTCTGAATCTTGTATCTCTAGTATTTGAACAGCTTCATGTTTTGATAAGATGGACCATTTATTGCCAGATGTTTTATGTTTGTTACTTTTTAATACCAGTATGTGTATGGCTTTGTGTTTAAATAAGGTGGAACATTCATGATGATGAGACACCCACTTGAAGTAAAAATATGTTCCAAGACATCAGGTATGGGTATTAAAACTTAAATTAAAATAAAGTAGAGAACAACATTTCAACCTTATTGGGTCATCATCAGGTTAACAAAATACAGTTTGCAACTATCTGTTGCTGGCACGTCTTTAGGATGAGAGTGTAAATGAGTATGAAATTGCATGGGGCATTGTAGTTATATTTTAGTTTATTAATTAATATAGATATAAAGGTATGTTCCTTTATATTGGTTTAATTTTGGTTAAAGTTCTTTTATAAGTAGGGCTTCTTTGACTTTGCACTTGTTTGTACTTGTTTCCTTACTTTGTATGTTAATGTTTTCTATTGATATGTTGTGTTTATTTAATTTGCAGTGTTCAAAAATGTTTTTTTTTTGTGTGTTTGTGGTCTTTGAATCTGGTTTCCATTTTTTTGCTTGTTTCTCTGATACAGAACTCGTGGCAATTGTTGCATTGTATTTTATAAATAATGTTGATGCTGTGTTTGTCAGTGTAGTGTTTACACAGTATGAACTTTTATTTTGTAATTTATTTTTGAATAAATTTGGTATTTATTGGAATGTTGTGTTTTATTATATTTTTCTCAAATGTTGGTTATTTTTCCTTGATATTGGGAATATATCTTATGCAGCAGTGTAGGTTTTTGTAGTTTGTTGTATCTTGAGATTTATTAGTGTTTGTTTGTTATTGATCTAGGTATGTGAAGAGTTTGTGAAGGAAATTTGTTGATGTTGATGAAGTGTTGTTTTTATTTGGTTGATTTAATCATCAATTTTATTGGGGGAGCATAGCTTTGTGGCTGTGTTTGTTTGGGTTTTTTTTGTCTTTATTTTGTTATTTTGGCTTTTTGTTATGTTTCACATTCTGAGTCCCAGAATATGTATAGTCCAGTATATGTAATTTTTCTGCAGATTTCTGTTTTAAATTGTGTATCGGTTCTTGTTATCTAGAGAAATGTTGTTTGGTGAGTTTTCTTGTGTTCACGAGTGAACTTAATTTTCTATAGATCTTAATCCAGCAATTGTATTGTCAACATATCTGTACCAGCATAGTGGTTGATATAAATCTGAATTGGTTGCTTAAAATTCACTTTGCATTATGAAAATACTGGCTAATACTAGTGACATGGGATTGCCTGTACTGAAGCCATTTATTTGTAAGTAGTTTTGGTCATTGAACATAAAGTTAATTTGGTGGTAGTGAATTCTATAAAAAATAAGAGCTGCTAATTCCCTACAATTTTGTACCCATTTACATTCTTGTCTGTAATAAGACATGCTCAGCAATGGTCAGTAACAAATTCTTTTTCTGCACTTCAATTTACTTTGTTTGGATACCCATACCAGCTGTCTTTAGTATATAAGGTGGAACATTGCCTATCTGTGTTGTGTATATGCAACTTGAACTGCCAATAAATATACCGTTTAGAATTTTGGTTGTCACTTTTTTTTTTTTTTGTGACTTGTATTACCAGTTTATTTACAGCCTCCTGCTTTAATAATATTATCATATACTTTGAGTTTTATCGGCAAAATATGTATAACTTTCTATTTCGGCAAAATGTAATACTGTTTGTTTCATACTTTGTCTCTTTGCCTTGTATTGCCAATAGACTTACAATTTCCATTATTTGATAAAATATAACATTAATTTTCATGTATTTTGTGTGGCTTGTATTAATTGTAAATATTTAATGTTTGATTGTACATATCTGCTTTTAATATCAGTTGAGACTGTTAGTACAGGACAGAATATTGGGATTATAACTGTCCCAGTGAAATACGTATTTAAAATTTGTTTTATCAATAAAAGTTTTATTCAGTTCACTTTTTATTTTTTATGTTGAGTGTTTATTTTATTATATCTAATTTCTTAAGATGCTGCTTAACTTTTTTGGCTTCATGTAACTGACCCACAACATTCGTGGTAGAGAATATATCATATGACATAAAGTGCCCTTAGAACTTGATTGTGATGTTTAGTTATATTAAATGATGAAAAAAAAACTTTAATTATATGTTCTGATGGTTAAATGACCAGCTATGTATCTTTCTCTGAAAAGAAATAATTGTGGTGTATCATTGAGAATACATATTTTAAGAACATAATTATGTTTTGAGCTATTATAAATTATGGTTTGTTTTCCAGTCTATTTGCAGGAACTGCTGTTCTAGCCAACTTCTTGTTGACTGTTTCCTGGCTTCCAGCCTCGGTACTAGTTGCAGAAAGGTGGTGTTCATGTGCTTGGTGTGTATGCACCCCCCCATTTGGTTTTTATTTACCCCATTTTCAACATATATCCATTTGTAATGGTTTATGGAAGTTACATTACAGTTTTACAGATTCAGCAAGAGTGTTCTTTGAGAAAATCCTTCCCTGTCTTATTATCAAGCCTCGATACATCTGGTTAGCATTATTCACACTATTGGCAGTTGGAGGAGCTGTAGCTATATTTTACTACCCAAGTCTTCGTCTTCCGGACTCTACAGAGTTCCAGATATTCCATGAAGATCACCCTTTTGAAAAGTATGACTTAGAGTTGAAAAGACTATTTTGGTTTGAGAAAGTTAAAGAGAAAGATCACTTTTACAAACTCCCTGTCACATTTGTATGGGGAATTCTACCTGTGGATAATGGCAATTATTTAAAGCCAGTTGATAGTGGATCTCTTGTTTTTGACTCATCTTTTAATTTCTCTGCTTCAGCTTCCCAGGAGTGGTTATTATCATTTTGTGAACAGCTTCTAAACCAGAGTTTTTACCAGTCAACTCTTGGTCCTCTTCTCCCCAACTGTTTTATTAGAACATTTAAAACTTGGATGGAGCGTAGGTGTGTTGATGGTATATCTGCAACAGACCGGTCTCCATGTTGCAACATCTCCAAATTCCCTTATAATGACAGTGTATTTAACTTGTGCATTAGAGAAGCTATAGATATATTTTATCGAACACCTGGTTATAACTATTTTCTTCGGAGAACTCCTGGTCCTCGATTTTCTGTTAAAACTGGAACTGTACAAGCTATAGTCATTCAATATGACAGCATCTACACATACTCTAATTCATATATCCATATGAAAAACTTTTTCACAGAAGTTGAAACCTGGACCCAAAAAATGATGAAAACTGCTCCTGAGGGAATGAAAAATGGTTGGTTTATAAGTGACCTAGAATTTTATGATCTTCAAGATAGTCTATCTCGTGGGACAATTCTTGCATTGGTAGTAGCTATATGTGTTGCTTTTATTACTCTGCT
The DNA here is from genome assembly GCA_011833715.1 of Carcinoscorpius rotundicauda. Taxonomy (NCBI): domain Eukaryota; kingdom Metazoa; phylum Arthropoda; class Merostomata; order Xiphosura; family Limulidae; genus Carcinoscorpius; species Carcinoscorpius rotundicauda. The sequence goes on from CM022398.1 coordinate 59,147,067, forward strand.
TATTACCACCCTTAACCTGTTGATAAGTATCTATGCAATCATTACTGTAGCATGTGTCATTTTTGTAACAGTTGGGTCATTGGTCATTCTAGATTGGAAATTGAATGTAGTGGAGAGTATTACAGTTTCAATAGCCATTGGTCTTGCAGTGGATTTCAGTTTACATTATGGAATTGCTTACAGAATTTCTTCTCAAGATGACCGTGAATCATCAGTTGTCCATTCTCTGAGTCGAATTGGTAGCCCAGTTGCCATGGCTGCTTTCACAACCTTCATAACTGGTGCTCTGATGTTCCACTCAGTAGTTCTAGCTTATACACAGATTGGAACTTTTCTAATGGTGGTAATGACAGTCAGCTGGCTGTATGCTACATTCTTCTTACAATCTCTCCTCAGTGTGGTTGGTCCTCAAAAGGGGTCACTTCAGCTTAGTTATCCCAGCATGAACTGTTGTGAAGTGCCAAACAGTGCTGTTGATAAAACTGTTTATGCCCTCTCAGATTCCACTCTGTCCACGTCAAGTGCCAGCTACCCTACCCAGATACCATCAAGTGAGAGTCACGAACTGGAACCACTGACTACTGTCAGAGCTGTACGAGCTGAAGTTCTCAAGCATGTAAAAAGAAAACCAAATTCTCGTCATAATCGGCAACGCTCTGGTAGTTTTTCTTCTGCCTTGTCTCACACCAGAGACCCTACTTCCTCTATTTCAACAGTTGGAAGCTCCAGAAAAGTTAGCCTTCCTATTGTAAGTGTGACATTCCATGGAGAACCTAGTCCAAAACATGTGTCAGGGGCCACAAGCTCATCTACCATTGTGTGTGCAGAGGAAGATAAAGAATTAATGACTCCTTCTTTAATCAGAAGTGATGATAATTCTGATTCTGGAAGTCGCAAAAATATCATTGTTTAAGTTGGCATTTCTTTTTTGTACAGGGTTAAACTCATCTGGTACGGGTGTTTTAAACATATGGGAGTGGTGCTAGGATAAAAATTAATATAAGTTATTATAATGCTTGTATACTTAACGTTTTTTTATTGAGAGTTTAAGCCATATGGGGATTTTAATAAAACTTTTTTTCAAGAACTTGTAAAAAAAATCTAAAGCAAATTTGTGTATGCTCACAGATGTATGTCTATACCAGGGTTTTCATGAACTCAGTTCTCAATCACATCACTTTGTTGTAGACTAAATATTATACACTGGAGTGTATCTGCAACTCATAGGCTTGGACATCAAAGTACACAAGTGCCACATTGTTGTGAAATCACACATGTGTTTACCTTAACTTGATAATTATACATGTTGTGTTCGTTATTGTTATGAAGTCAAATTGGTGTTTTCATGCCCTTTGGTAGTATGAAATGAGTATTTTAATGTTGTACCATGTCGTAACTAAAAAAAATAAATTTCTGTGAAAATGTTAATTGTATATCTTTACTTCATAAACATAATGAACTTGTTAACAAGAAACTTAAATAGAAAGTTTCATTTACTTTTCATTGTAGCTACCAAGGTTTTTCTTTGTTATTTAGTAAATTTGTTGATATGTTCTTTGGTTGACTTTCCTTAGTAAAATAAATAAATAATGTTTGATTAAATTTCTTGCAAACTGAAAGCAGATAAAATTTGTAAAACTAAACACAAATCACTGAAAACATTAGAGCAAAATCTTCCTCACAGATTTTCTTCATTATGTTACATTTTTATGTGTCATTTGTAGATTTTCATTTAAATTTTCACATAATGTTCAAGAAACTGTGTTATGTGTTAACATATTTCACAATATTTTTTGTTTATGAAGTTTTTTGCCTTATTTATGTTACTTTATAAACATCTTTCAAATTCTGCATTACTGGTGTTTCAAGAAACAGTGAAATAAACATACTGTATAAGTCATTGTGATACTTGTATTACTATGGAAAGTATCTAACATACTTTACACGCCATTATGATACTTGTGTTACTGTGAGAAAAAACGAACATGCTTTTACAAGTTATAATACTTGTTTTATGAAAAATTATGTTTGTTACTCATATTACGCAAGAGAAAATCAGCCATTACAGGCTATTATTACTGGCAGGTCTGAAAGGGTGCAGTTGCACCTCACATGTGATCCCATAACTACACATATGCCCCTCTCAGTTTGCATATTTTTCATGTAATTTGGTTTGTTTCATTTTTCTGAATACAGTAATCCTTAGTTGTCATGTTAGCTCCTTGACTTGATAGTAGACGATTCTAGAGAATGGATTTGAAAAGCTCTGAAAATAGATAAACATTTGATGAGACAATTGTAGAATAATCAGAGTGAACATTATTCATGATGAGGATGACTGATGGCAAATTACTGGAGAAAAAGTTGCATAGCAGGTAGAATACACATTGAAGAACTTCTTCAAACATAGCTACTAATTTTCTGGTATTGTTACAGCTGTATATATCTGTATGGAATATTCTCCAGGTATGCTTTTTATCTCCCTGCACTACTATGGGCTATTACCTCATGTGCAATTTCCATAAATAATTCATGTTCATGCCACAAGCCTTAAACAAACTCCCAGCCTGACATGTGATCATGTGTATTACACCAGCCTTCAATGTCATTGTAATAATGCTGTGATCTTTGACTAATATGAAGGTGACATAACCTCCATGCATATTAATCCCTATGAACACATTATGATTGACTTATTCTTTCCTCAGCTCTGATAGTTCTTTGGTTGAGTCATCCTACTTTTCCACTTCTTACTTTCTTCTTTACCTAGATTTTTAACAAAGGGCTGTCTGTCTCAACTATTTCAGGTTATTGGGCAGTGCTGTCCATAATCTTTTGTATTTTCGTGGGCAATATTTCTTCCTTTCAACCATTCTCACAAACTCTTTAAGTTCTTCATTGTCCATTGCTTCCTCTTCCTAATTGGAGTATTTGTGTAATTCTTTGGGCTCTTACTTCCTCTCCCTTTTAGTCTTTGGACTCCTGCTCCTTGTATAATTTGTTTCTTAAAACATATTTTCTTCTCCTTGCTTGTGATCATCATCCAGACATTTATGTCTTTGATGTCTTTCTCACTCATAAAGGTCTTTTGTGTCCTGTACAGGCTATCTGTTGCTATCTTACTTGGATTGCCCCCTTCTGTGGAAATTGTCATTGATTTCTGTTTAATGTGAAAGACCTTCTCTCAGGAATTGTCTCCTTTCACTTCAACCCTTTTGCAAAGGTATCTCTTTAAATGCTTTTCTTCACAAGTCTACTCTTTGCATTCAGAATTTAATTAACCACATATACTTTCAGTGTATCAGAATGAAATTAATATTATAATGTATATTAAATTCATAGTTTTACCTTATCTAAGTTAAGTACATATTTATTTCCAATTTCCTAATATTAATTATTTGATTGCATTATACATTGGTGATACCAGCCGGAGTTAGTGATATGGTAGAGAAAATGAAATTGTATAAACATTTACCTCAGAAAAACTTGATATCCTTTAGAAGGTTCTCAAGTTATGCAAATATAAACTATAAGATGAAGAAAAGTATTTAATATACTTAAAAATAAAAATCACCTTGTACTCATTTTTGTTACTCGTTTGTGTGCAAGTGATTACGATAGATAAATAACGAATTTTTAGTAAAAACAATTACAATTATGTCATTCTTTGTGAAGAAGATCCATTAAGAAATTTCATAATTATTATATATATTGTTGTACAAGTGAAACTTGCAACTCAGTTTCTGCAAATTGCACAAGCCTGATGTAAAAGGGTTAATTGGATGGATTTGCTAGCTCATCCTTGTATATTTTTCTTTTAGTGAATCTTGTATCTCCTATCACTAGATTTTGCATACTACAGCCTATCTTGGCTGTTTTCATCACCAGCCTCTAAAGGAGATCTTACAGGATGGTTTGTGGACTACACTTTAACATATTTATCTCACATTACTTGCATGAGTGGGCAATTTCATGTACCTCTGGTTTTTGCCTCTTCCATTTGTCATTCTTCAGTCTCTCCAAAAGCTGTGGTGTGGAGAATTTGGCTGTAATGTTTTTCCTTCTTCACTATGCCATTCATACATTTCATGGCCACCTCCATGTGTACAACAGAATTTTAAAGTTTCTCTACTGAAACAAACAACAAAAATGTAAACCATATATGAAAAACAATGATTTATGTTCCTTATGCTTAGTGCCATTGGAACCAATTGAGTGTCTAGTGTTGATTGAAATGTGTATTGAGTTGAGGAGAATGGAAAGTGACCTCTGTTAAAATGATATTTTCAGTAGTATAGCTATATACTTTTACACATACACACAAATTACACAAAAACACCAGGTTTAGTCCTGCTCTTACACCTGTATTATGCTTGTTGTCTTTAGTTGTAGTAACCCATTGCATTGTCTCTCTGTGAGGATACAATTCCAGTTGATTTTTCATGATGATATTGATCCACACACCGTCTCTGGTGTCTTCCTTTTCTTCTAGTGTAGCATGAGAGAATGCTTACTTGCCCAGCTCCAAGCTTCTGGGGATGTCAGTATGGAAAATTTCCTCTAATAGCAGTGCCTCATAAAAGACTAATTAATAAACCCACCACTAATATAAAATGTTGGGCTGAGATGTTTTCTTTAAGTAAAGTACAGGACACACCATTACATTTTCTCTCGAGCAGTTTCCAGTGGATACATCCACCTGAATGAAACTTGAGTTTGCCTCAGGACACAATTGAGAGCTCTTCCTCCTTCAATCTGTCATTATAGTATCTATCTCATGTAAGTATTTCACCAAAGCAGAATGGCCTACAGTCCCAGCCACACTACACACTAACTTTTTTTTCATCTTTCTGAAATGTTACCACTGGCACTGGATTTACCTGATATCCTCTGCTATAATCTTTCTGTAATGCATATGAAATATATCAATGAATAAATAAATAAATTAAGTGAATAGTGTTATCTGCTTGAAAAGATGTGATCCCTACTTGGTGTTGTTCCTTCAAGCAACTTCTAGTCTTCTGGGAAAAAGCCACATCCAGTAAGTTTTCTCTCTCTTTCCTTTTTCAGATACTAGTTGATCTTTACAACTGGTCTGCACTGGCCTTTCCACCATTTTCAGTGTGGGATTCTAGTTCTTAGCAGTGTAAAGAGGTAAGTAACATTTCTGAAGTTAACATTTTCCTTACCTGAAAAATTTATTGCATACAGCTACATGCGTCTTTGCACTACTATCTCACCTTTCTTACCCACATCCAGTGTTTTTTGCCTAGTAAAAGCATGAGTCATTGATCATGTGTTAGTGCTCATAGGGATTAAGGTATTTGGAGATTGTTTCTCCTCTTGTTATTGGGTGGGCAGAAGCATTATGGTGATTACATCTTAGGCTGGTTCAATACATGTACATACAACTAGAGATGTGTTCAAGACTCATAATGAGCACAGAAAACTTAAAGCAGTTGTACATGAGTCATTAGTAGTGCAGAGATGTAAGTATCAGCCAGAAAGACATTTACAGATAAGGAAAATGTTAACCTTCAAGTATTGCTAGTCACTGTTTTAGTATTGTTACTGCAGACTATATTTGCAGGGAAGTTTTCCTCTGAACATCAGTTTTGATTTTCTAAAACTATTACTGACCAACTATGTCCATATCGAAGTATTCCTTCTGGCACTGCTACTGATTTTCTAATATTGTAACTGGCTGAATATAACTGTAAAGAAGTATTTCTTCAAACATCAATATTGCTTAAATCTACTGTTTTAACATTGTTACTGGCTGCCTATGCCTGTAGGGAAGTGCTTCTTGCAGAGATTTGGAATATTGAACTGTTTTTATTAGTATTGTTCATAGCACTAAATTCTGGCACTAATTAATTAGTAATCACATAAAAAAATAGTTGTTTGTATTTTAATCAATTTAACAAAAATTTATGGAATAGACAGTTTCTAACATTGTGTTCTTACACTTCTAAATGTTAAAAACCAACAATCTTCAACTCTACAATCCACAAACACATTGCACATAACTGTATATATTACTTGTGTTGCTATATAAACAAGTTAAAAGTATTTCAGATCATTATGTTACTGTTGTTTTAAATAGGCATATTCTTTATCTTTCAGAAATTTCATATTATTTGTATTTTTTGCACAGTATTTAAAAAAAAACAGTCTTGATATTGTTATCATTACTCATACATTTAGTAATAGTAGCTTCCTGTCACTCTGACCAATATTTACATTATGTTTAGGCCATAGGTATTTTTTATTTTAGTTATTTTTACAACTATTTTTTTCATTAAACCTTGCTTCATTTTTGAAAAAACCCTAAATGAAATATTGCGGCAATTTATGAGTTATACCCACATTGGAAAAAAACGTTTACTAAGTGCGAAAAGTTTAATATGTTTAACATCCACACAAGAAAATGAATCCATTAAATTCACACACGGCATAGTGATATATTATGTTGTAGTCTGGACAAGTTTAGATGAAACTAATTCTAAAATGAATGTGTATATTTCAATATCATGGTGTGACACATACCTGTTAAGTTTCTGTGTAGAAAGATATTAATTAAGAATATTTGAATAGAATATTTTATTTTACATTCAGGTGATAATAAATATCTTTCTAGTAAGCCTAACACAAGCTTTTATCGTAAAGTATAGAATTTGATAAAGATTCAAATATAGAAGTGGATTAATGGGAAAATTCTGATATCGGTGACTGATGTGCAGCATTAAGCCTTAATGTACAATGTATATTTAGATAAATTTCCAGGTGAGTTGTTTAGATAAGTTTTGAGCGATTTTTTTACACTCGTATCTTGAATACAGAACTAGCAACAAAAAGTTTGTTCTATCATTTTCTTAATTATGGTTCGTGAATGGTGATCATAGGCTTCGATGCCAGATTGATAGTGAGCATGACCCTTTTAACGCATAATATGGCACAAGTTATGTGTAACTATTAAAGCACTTTTCTTTGGGTTAGTTTGTATTTTGATATTAAATAATAATTTTTCTAGAAGTATCATTTAGGGTTTTGCCTTTATATATATGGACTTTTTTTAAACAAGCCTTCATTTGACGTCTTTTGATAATTATCAATGTTAATAGAACATATTTTGTTGTAAAAAAACATTTTTCTCTAAATTGATTTGTTTTTTCTATAGATCTCAAGAAGTAGTAGTATGAAGTCTTTGTAATTTTGAATGTAAATTTGTTAAGTACAATCCCTTTTGAAATGTATGAACTACAAGTTGTAGTTATAAAGAACTTTTGATATTAGAAAACTTCTTTTTTTTTAATGGTATGTGTATCATTTATAAGAAAAAATGTATTAAAATTATGTTGCGGTTACGTTTATTGAAAAAAAAACCGTTAATTGTTCTGATTACTGTGCATAAAGAACTTTATTTTGTTCAGTTATGACAATCCTATTTGATATGTCTTTCAAGTTACAAGCCTCTGGAATTTCAATAGCAAACTAATAAAAAATACATAATATTTTCGTAATAGATATCGAAATTCAATTATAAAGTGCAGATAAATGACGACATCAAGTATTGATAACAGCGATATCTCTCACGTTAGTAAATATGCTTTGTATGGTAAAAGCTCTCTAAGCCAGAAGGGCCTGGCATGGCCTAGCGCCTTAAGGCGTGCGCTTCGTAATCTGAGGGTCGCGGGTTCGCACCCAAGTCGTGCCAAAAATGCTCGCCCTACCAGCCGTGGAAGCGTTATAATGTTACAATCAATCCCACTATTCGTCGGTAAAAGAGTAGCCCAAGAGTTGGCGGTGGGTGGTGATGACTAGCTGCCTTCCCTCTAGTCATACACTGCTAAATTAGGTACGGCTAGCACAGATAGCCCTCGAGTAGCTTTGTGCAAAATTCCAAAACAAACAACTAAGCCAGAAATATCAAAATTTGCAGCATTATCTTAAAATTCTTTTATAAAAGGCCCGCCATATGGCGGAACCTGCGTAAAGCGGACGAAAATCTTGATAAAATATTAATTTCTTATTTAATTAATAATTTCTTTAAATATTGATTAATTCTTGTTTAATTAATCATTTCTATAAATATTAATAAATTCTTGTTTAATAATTTGTTTAAATATAAGTTCTTGGATGTTTTGTTATAGTAAGTATTGGTTAAATATATTCTGTTCTTTTTTTGCCATCGTTATTTTTGCAGTTAAATTAGATTTATGATTTGTAGAAATATATTTGTCTTACAAGTGTAAAATTCTACTCTTCAAATAATTCTCACGAAAAAAATAAATTTTTATCTTCCCTAATTTTAAAATTTTGGGAAAATTTACCTAATACCCTCATTAAAAAAAAAGCTACTAAATACCCTCCTTTTTTAAAAAAAAAGTTGTTTGTTATGACGATTCTAGTGAAATCCACACTGATTGAGAAAATTTATGCAGGTGATTTTGTGAACGCAGAAAGTATTATGAACGTTGACAAGCATGTTTTAACAGAAACTTGATGATGTTGTTTAGAATTAAGCACAAAGCTACGCAATGGGCTATCTGTACTTTGCCTACCACGGGTTTCGAAACCCGGATTTTAGCGTGTAAATCCGCAGACATACCGCTGAGCCACTGGGGGGCTTTAACAGAAACCAATGAAATTGAGTTAAAATCTATAATAGACTCGCAAGATGGTAACAATATGAGAGATTCAGAAGATGAACAAAATGGGAAAAAACAGTGAGGAGATAGAAATTCTTACTTCATAGCAAGCGTTAAGTTATATTAACCCTATCAAACTGTGTGCAAAAATGAAGGGGGAAATTGAACGTCATAAAAGGGCTGAAGAATTGGCGTTCTCTTTTAACCGCATGAAAAAGCAAAACAGTTGAAATTGGACACTTTCTTCAAATAAATTTCATTAAGATTTTGTGTACTTATGTATATTTTGAATATCTATTTTTGTTCTTATTGTAATAAATATAGCATAAATAGTATAATAACTTTATCACAAACGTCTTACTTCCCTCGAATCAAGTAAGTATAACGTTCCGCTCAAAAATTATATATAATTAGGGAAATACATGTTCACTGTCTAAGCCGGAAATTTTACTCGGTCCCATGCGATTCCTCCTTAGACAGGTTTTACCGTATCAGGTGAATTGTATTAATAAAATGTATCTTTTTCACCTGGTGATCGGCAGTTATTGGGGCAATAGATTTATATATATATATATATATGTTTACAGTATTCTGTCATTTGTTATTACATTTTTCAACCCGAAACAACAATTCGTCTTCAGCAAAGATGTCACATTCAGCGTTTGAGGTACTATTTTCAAGATCTGTGAGATAGACTTTGCCGTTTCTATAAACTTCAGTTTATTCAAGATATTGCTCTAATCCAAAATATATTGTTGTTAATTGTTGTTTACATTATATGACTTAAGTTTAGCACTTAAAAAGAAAGTATGTTTTGATCCAATACTTCTTAAAGGCAGATATTTGTACTGTTGGTTAATATTCAACTGTTAGATGAATACGTGTACCAGAAAGTAGCGTAAAAGCGATTTTAGACTTGATAACTTGCACATTTAGATGTCGAAAGAATTGGAAACGTGATATTACTGGAACCATCTAATATGTTTATATAAACATAAGAATGTGATGCTTGTGAGAAAATCAGGTTTCTCTATTATGTACTTTCAAGATTTTCGTCTCGCAAATATCATACGGTTACAGCTTAAAATTATATTATTTTTCCTGAATGAAATTCATTGCTCAAATTTTAGGTATTTTATATATTAATCTCTGTAACGTGAAATGCATCGAACACTTAGTTTATCATTTAAATAAGATTCATGAACCATTTAAGTTTTGTTTCACAAAGAGAAAAATGAAGTTTTCAAACTGTACCATCATTGTTTATTAAAGTTTCAAGTCTTTATTATTTTATCCCCATCAACCTATTGTATTTGATAACACGCTTGTTAGCAAGCGTATTCCTTGCAATTGAAGTAGTACTAAGTTGTTCAAGTTTGTGCAGAACAAAATTGGGCTAGTTACTTCTATATTAGCTAAACCAGTTCCTAAGTAGAACGAGGGTACTGACATGAAGCTGCAGTTGTATATTTAGATGTATTGAATTCGGATAAAAAAATCGTATCATATTTTGGGCTGTAAAAATTATTGATGAAATAAATGTTTGTTACATACATAAGCTGTTGTTGTTTATCGGAATTTTTTTCTATATCTTGAAAGAAACAAACCCCAAAATATTTGTGATCCTACTATAATTCTTGAATTCCGTGATGTCACTAAGATAAAGTTTCCCAAATTGTTGAGACAAAGTTAAAATTATATTGTATACAATTATTTATTAAGTAAACAAAATATTAAAGTTCTTGAGTCTACTAATTGGAAACATACGACATCAGTGTTTGAGTTTTTCAAAAAAAAATGATTATTTCAGCATTAATCCGAAGCAATTACCTGCTGGAGTGGAGATAAGAGGAAAAACACCTCTACGAGACGCAATTATATAACGTTTATTTTTGTTAGATTTCACGCAAGTGTTAATAACGTTAAAACAAGTTAACTACTAAGTTCACAACTAACTATTAATCTGATATTGGTATTAAAATAAAGTAGAGAACAACATTTTGACCTTCTTAAGTCATCTTCAGGTTAACAAAAAGAGTTTTCGACTGACCACTGCCGAGCGCACGCCCATACCAGCCATCTTAAGATACATTTGTTTGTTTGTTTTGGAATTTCGCACAAAGCTACGCGAGGGCTATCCGTGCTAGCCGTCCCTAATTTAGCAGTGTAAGACTAGAGGGAAGGCAGCTAGTCATCACCACCCACCGCCAACTCTTGGGCTACTCTTTTACCAACGAATAGTGGGATTGACCGTTTAGCGCGACGCGGGCGCGAACCCGCGACCCTCGGATTACGAGCGCACGCCTTAACGCGCTCGACCATGATTATATTACAGAATTCATCAAATTAGACAAGATGCCATAGCATTATTTATATATCTAAATTAATTATGTGGTGAAATAACATGGACTCAAAAACTTGGTAAATGGTTTAACATATGAGCTGAGACAAATTTAATCTGCTTATTCCCTCTGTGAGTTGAAATTTTCGGCCGTAATCCCAATAATATCTCGGCCATTTTTAAATATTTGGGCTAGTCCAAAATCCATATGCTAAGCTAACATTGCAAACTAATCCTCATCCTCGTAATAATAAAACGTGCAATAAAAATACATCTATACTCGATATAATTACAGAAGCGGCGAAGAAAATGGGGATAAAGAACAAATACTACGGGAATGCTACCTCTTTTATTGTGTGAAATTGAAGCGCATATGAGTGCAATCATGTACTAATTGTTTACACTATGACTGGATGTCGTCCAACTGATTAAAAGATGTCACACTACGATACAGACTACTATACTCTGTGTTTCCACATGTGACTCCCAAAGGTTGTAATACTGGATGACAAACATGTAAACGTCAAATATACTCCATGCTATTTACCTTTGCCGCAATAACTCGATGCGGACTACTCTTACGCATATAATTAATTTTCAAACGTTATATAAAGGAAAGGTTGCTATTTGCTTTTAAGAGTGATTAAACAATGCTCGAATGTTTAGTACTGTATTATGAAATATGTTGGTGATTCTTCGAAACTGTTCGCCAATATGTAATGTTTAGTTTTTGTTTTGTTTTTTTATAGGTTCTCGCATACCGTAGGTTGGGAACCGATAGCTTAAAATCATAGTTTTCCAACTGTTGTGAGGCCAAGTGGTTAGGGCGCTTAACTTATAATCTGAGGGTCGCGGGTTCGATTTCCCATTATACCAATCATGCTTACCCTTTCAGCCGTAGGAGCGTTATAATGTTACGGGTCAATTCCACTACTGGTTGGTAAAAGAGTAGCCCAAGAGTTGATGGCGGGTGGTGATGACTAGCTGTCTTCAAAACACAAATAAACCCAGTTGTCGTGCGCGAGAATTTAGAAAATTCCAAACACGAGAAAGTTAATAAATGAAACGTATTGTTAACACAAGTTAGTTTTCAGACAGAGGATGAGATACATTAGTGAAGATAGGTGCAAATAAGAACAAAGTTAATGTTGTGCAAACAAAAAATATACATATAAAACCGCAGATAATGCACAACAGAGAACTACAACTTTAATGGAAGTGTGATACTCTCGAGTGTAATGATTAATTTAGACTGGGGTGTAAGTCTCAGGAAGTAGAATTTACTTAGCTGAATGAAATTTTTATGATTGTGAAAAAAAACATGACCAAGCAGCTCAAATAAGCCCTGTTATTGGTTGTCTTGCTGTTTGTTTTTTGAATTTCGCGCAAAACTACACGAGGGCTATCTGTGCTTACCGTCCCTAATTTGTCAGTATAAGACTAGAGGGAAGGCAGCTAGTCATCACCACCCTCCGCCAACTCTTGGGCTACTATTTTACCAACGAATAGTGAGATTGACCGTCACATTATAACACCCCCACGGCTGAAAGAGCAAGCATGTTTGGTGTGACGGGGCTGACACTGGTACTGTCTAATACCTGATCTCAGAGATAAGAATAACAACCCCAATTACTTGAGGAATGTCAAGAAGTGTTATTCATATATAAAGTATGTTTCCAACAAGACTAAACTGACGAAAGAGAATAGACACAATTCAGTAGTGAAATAGAAACAATAGTTTATTGTAACTGTTGAAAAACAATTCTAATATGACAGGCATGTGTACAATGGATAAGGGGCAGAGATTGCATCTGGAGGGAGTGAAGAGTGGTCTTTATATGTGAAAATTCTCTGTAAAATTCATTTAATCACTTTATGCAAAAGACACAGAAGAAGAATTTCTCTAAGAACGCGTGCGCAATTCATTTCACTGTTGGTCATTCCTTAAGCAATGAAGAAATTACAAATTCTGAGGCATGGCGAACAATAAATCTGTGCAAGTCTCCGTTGCTGGTAAGTCTACGGATTTATAACACGAAAATCAGGGGCTGAATTCTTCTTGCTGGGCTCAGCATATAGCCCGATGTGGCTTTTTTTATAAAATCAATGAACAAACACACATCTGCGTAAGCATCTTTTTCCTCTAGACCTAACAGGTTATCAACAGTTACGCACTCTAAAATTGAATACGGTTAATCAATGGGTTATTTCAAGCAAACAAAGTGATGTTAGAACGTAAGTGACACAGAGAAAAAATATATATATTTTAGTCTATTTAGGTGTAACTGGTGCTACAATGCACGAGAGTGTAAGAGAACAAAGCACACTTTATCTTGATAGATCTTGAATCACATTTTTAATGTGCTAGAACATGGATATAGTAAACTGGTCTCTTGAGCAGCGGTGACTATATTAAGCCGAATCAGAATGTTGCAACAACTATAGTAAATTGATCTTTTTGGTTTGGTTTGATTGGTTTTAAATTTCGTTCAAAGCTATACGAGGGCTATCTGCGCCAGCCAACCCTGACTGTTACTCAAAATTATTTGCGTATCGTAAGGTTGAAGGGACCGAAAGGACCAATCAATTCTTATTTTAAGAGTTATAAAGCAGAGTTTCTTTAACTGAGTGTGTGTGTGTGTGCTTGTTATATCACAGCCACAGTCTATCGGGCTACTCTTTTACTAACGAATAGTGGGATTAACCGTTACTTTATAACACCCCATGGCTGAAAGGACGAGCATGTTTTTCATTTTTTTAGACTAAACTAGTGTATCCGGAAACTGATCTCTTGAGAGTAAAGTAAAGACTGTACTTGTTTGTTTTTGAAATTCGCACAAAGCTACTAGAGATCTCTCTGTGCTAGCCGTCCCTAATTTAGCAGTGTAAGACTAGAGGGAAGGCAGGTAGTCATCACCACCCCCACGCCAACTATTAGGCTACTCTTTCACCAACGAATAGTGGGATTGACCGTAACATTATAACGCCCCCACGGCTGGGAGGGTGACCATATTTGGTGCGACGGGGATGCGAACCCATGACCCTCAGATTACGAGTCGCACGCCTTAACACGCTTGGCCATGCCGGGCCTAAAGACTGTACTAAAACGATGTCTTGAGACTGGAGCAATGAATATACTAAAGTGGTCTCTTAAGACTGAATAGTTATTTTACTAAAGCGACTTCTTAAATGTAAGTAAGTGACTGTATTAAACCGATCTCTCGGGACTGTATGACACCAAAGACTATTTTCGAAATTGTAGTTGTGACTATATTAACTGATCTGCGGGGATCAGTTTCTTTTAATAGCAGACCGATATTTTAAATTAAAATAATGACTTCGGTAAAATTACTCTTCAGACTAAATTAGAGCCTGCAGTAAACTGGTCTGTTTAGTTTGCTATACTTTAGAACTACACGACTCATGGTGAACTGTATTCTCTTATACCAAATTTTACAACACATATTCCTCATTTTGAGTGTAAAGTATGACAGTAGTAATAATGTATAGTTTTCTATAAGACATAAGATTATAAAGTACAACGGTAATAACTACTGTTTATTACATTATGTAACACAAATTTTGTTCCTGTATAAAATGTGTTATTTCTTAATTTTTTATGTTGTAAGAGTACAAAAAATGGCCGTTATTCCCTTCAAACTTTGCTTTTGTGACCTGCATAATGAGATTTAGAAATTAACCTATTTTCTATGTAAAAACTGGCAAATTTGCACATTTTCAGTTACATAAGATCTGAATGAAACAATATATGAATCATGATTTACATGTATTTATAGTAAAGTTATACAAAAATGTTTAGAAGTGAGTATTTTTTCGAGATTTGCAACAGTAATGTAAATCACTTTCACGTTTGAGTCCCCAAATATAGTCTCCTATCATGTTTTCGTTATACGCTCCTTGGTAGCGGCGTTCAAACTCCAGTATATCTTGGTGGAAGCGCTCGCGTTGCTCCTCTGAGTCTGTCTCCATGTTCTCCTTGAATTTATTAAGATGAACGTCAAGGAAACGGACTTTCAGGGACATCCTGCAGTCCATTATGCCGTAGTTCTTCACCAGAGCCTCAACCAGTTCTACATAATTTTCGGCGTTATGATTGTTTAAGAAACCCCGAACCACTGCGACAAAGCTACCCCAAGTTTCTTGGGGAATTCTGTGCATTCCAGAATCTTCTTTATTTGTACAACAAAAACACCAGCTTTGACCTTTGCCTAGACAGCTTAGGGAAGAAGTCTCGAAGGTACTTGAAGGCTGCAGATTCCTTATTAAAAGTTGAGATAAATTGTTTCTTAAGACCCAATTTCATGTGTACTGGTGGGAACAACACCTTCTGGGAATCCACTAGTGGCTCACACTTGACATTGTGCCTCCCCACGGAGAACTCGGTCCTTTGTGGCCAGTGCTTCCTGTTGTAGTGCACTTCGGTGTCCCTGCTGTCCCAAAGGCAAAGATAATTGGAAAACTTGGTAAAGCCTCCTTGGAGACCCATCAGGAATACCACCGAAGTCTTCGATAACCTCCCAGCCATACTCATCATACTTCAAGGCTTCTTGCAAGGTCTTGACACTGATGTATTCCTCTGTGAGGTGCATAGAATTTTAAAAAGTCTAAAATTTGTATAATATAAAATCCTACTATTCAAGCAAGCAAAAATTATCCGTCTTCCCTTCTAGAGTTTCTCTGCAGTGCTTGCAGATAAAATGAAGTGTCCAGGGTTTGTCTCGATCCACGAAAGGCATGCCGAAATATGCCTTGTAGGTTTCACACACTTTAGCATATGCTGTCACAGAGTACGTTTTTGCTTTTGTTTTAATAAATTGCCACTTACATTGCAAAATGCGTTTGAAGAATGCTTGCAGCTTCTTGATGCCATCTCTGATAAAATCAAATAGGCCTATGTGTTCACTTAGACAATTAGAACTAAATTGAAGTGGTAGGTGGTGAGCTCCTGCATACAAGTTCTAGAAAATTTTAAAAGATTCTTGAAAATTTTCGTAGGCTCTACAGCATTCTAGAAAGTTCTTGAAAATTCTTGTAAGTTCGAAAAAATTCTCTATCAGCTACTCAGAACTGAATCTACCCAAAATGTTCTGGAAAATGGATAAATTTGAAAATTTCATTACACAGGACATAAAAGCAAAGTTTGAAGAGAAGAATAAGTCTTTTACCTTTACTTTAGGCATAAGCAATTGGGAAATATCACTTTCTGCCCAGAAACAAGAAAAAGTATAAATGTTGTTACCTGGTATTATTCTCTTTAGTTATAAGAGAGAAAGGTACAGAGCAATTTAAAGTAAACAGGCATGCGCTCCGAAAGCAATGTCATTTTATTAAATAAAGAAACGTAAAACAAAGCATACATGATTATTTTTATTGTTTAAATGATCAGCCCTTTGCAAAATTTAAGGTGGAAAATGGGATTCATATCGTATTTACAAAATCCGGTTATCATAAAACTAGAACAGTCTTTTATTGTAGAATCACTTACTGAAAGGTATGGCCATTGTTGTTTTTCAAGTTAAAAAGTGATGTTTACAGTACATTATCAGACTTCTATCTGACTGTTACTCAAAATTATTTGTATATCGTGAGGTTGATGAGACCGAAAGGGCTTATCAATTTTTTGTTTTAAGAGTTATAGAGCAGAGTTTTTCTAAATGAGTGTGTGAGTATGTGTGTGCTTTTCTTATAGCACTACCACATCGAACTATTTGCAGAGTACATCGAAGGGAATCGAACCCTTGATTTTAGCGTTGTATATTCGTATCAGCGAGGGGCATTTAAGGCAACCCAAAATATAGCTGAATTGAAAAATAGAAGTGAAAAATATTTAAACAACGTACAGTGGCTATGGAGTTATCCACCCCTGCAGTCAAGGTTTCGTGATATTTAAAATATTGTAGGCCTTTTCTTACAAATTTACTCGATCTTAAAATCACGCATCCTCTGGTAAATATATAAATTAAGGCAGAAAAATATAACTTGTAACAACACCAAAGCTTCTTAGGGTAAGTGGGCATTTTTTAAAATTTATGTTGAAATGTTTTGAAAAACATTTAATAGTTTTAAAGGCTTATGACAATAAAACAAAAAACTAGTTGTTGTTGTTGTTTTGAATTAAGCACAAAGCTACACAATGGGCTATCTGTGCTCTGCCCACCACGGGTATCGAAACCCGGATTTTAGCGTGTAAGTCCGCAGACATACCGCTGAGCCACTGCAAAAAAACTAGAATTGTGCAGTTTTTAATCACCTTGTTGCTTAACTAATAAAGTTTGTTTTTGATTTAGATATTTTAATGAAAGTGCTCAGCTGTTAATGATTGAAGTTTGAATAAAAATGGCATGAAAGTTTGACCAGTGCTGAAAGTAATTTCCAAAGCATCAGTCATCGTGTTCCACAATCGAAAATGAAAACAAACAAATGATCTACTTGAAAGAAAGACTAGAGCTTACTTGATAACACCAACATGGTAGAACTCACATTTTAAGATGATTAAGTCTTTATTGCAGATTCCTCAGGAGAAAATGAATAATCTAGATCCTAATGCATCGAAACTCACCTTTCATGATTGAAATAAGGTTGCAGATTTAGTAACATTACTGACAGCCTTTGAGGAGGTAACATATTTCATCCAGGGTCAAAACATTGTTATCTTCAGTTATGTAGTGCTATGTGTTTATGGGCTGATGACTGAAATGGCTGAAACAGCATGCACTCTGCACTGAATAAATCTTTTCATGCTCAACTGACTAGTACAAGCAACAAAATCTCTTTTACTTGGCTGCTGTATTGAAGTCTCGATTTGAACTTGATTGGTGTTTTACTTAACCTACGATCCACCAATCCAAGCAATTGTTTCTGTAATAAAATGTCAAGAAATTTTCCTCAACTAGTAATCCTACAAACATGGAACCAAAAGAGGACTATAAATCCTAACCCTGTTGCAAAAGAAGTAAGCTTTTTATTTTCTTTACTGCCTCTAAGAAACAAGCCACTTTATCTTCAGAGGATGCAGAGATTAACATCAACAACCTCAATGGCCCTTGCATTTATGAAGAAAACAACCTTCTAGATTATTGAAAAATCCATGAAGAAAACTGTCTTACTATATCTCTACTACCAAACACGACATGAGCGTTTGTTTAGCAACAAAGGCAAAACACATAGACATGATTGCTGCTGTCTTGCTGATAATACATTTGAAAGATTAATGTTCATAAAGAACGAAGGGCAGTCATACTATCTATACCTCTCTTTTAAAAATATATTTTTCTACTCAAACTTTGTTTTTACATTTTGAAAAATAAAAGTACTGAAATCTTATCATTTTCTGTTTTATCATTATTGCATACTACCTGTTTAATTATTCACGAATGCATTCCTATGTATTCGTGATTGAATACTTTAATAATTTTCTTGTATTGCATTTCATCATCTTTATCAGTACGTCAGACTTAACAAATGGATATTTGCAATACTTTTAAAAACAGAAGATCGAAATAAAACTTCCTCCATAATTAATAATGCACTTTACCACTTTTAAGTTGTGCCGTTTGGTCTGAAAAAATCACTGTCATCTTCCACAGATTAGCTTTTAGCTGGAACAACTGGATGTTCCAAGGCTTATACTCGTGACACTATATTGTTTTTACTCACATCTGAATAACACTTGAAAGGCCTTGAGTAGGCTTTCAACAAGCTTCATGCAGCTAATCTTTAAATACTATGGTTTTTTTTTATGTTTTGTTTTTATAGGTAATAAAGCTTGGATTCCAATGGTTTGAAAGTTGGCCTTGCATGGGCGAGCGCGTTAAGGCATGCGCTTGTAATCTGAGGGTCGCGGGTTTTCATCCGAGTCGCGCTAAACATCTTCGCCTTCCCAGCCGTGGGGGCGTTATAATGTGCGATCAATCCCACTATTCATTGGTAAAGAGTAGCCCAAGAGTTGGCGGTGGGTGATGATGACTAGCTGTCTTCTCTCTTGTCTTACACTGCTAAATTAGGGACGGCTAGCACAGATAGCCCTCGAGTAGCTTTGTGCGAAATTCCAAAACAAACTGTGTGAAAGTTTTATTTTAAATTTCTGTTGTTTTCTGTAGTAAACCTTTTTTGTTTTAATTCGTTATAAATAGGCTATCTGCACCTTGTCCATCGAAGGGATTCAAACCCAAGATTTTAGTAATTTAAGTTTGTAAACCTACCTACCGTTCATTATTTGTTCGGAACATTCCTAGGTCTTATCAGTTATAATTCCTTGTTTGTACGTTTACTACTGTGGTGTCATCTACAATAAATTCATATAAGAAGTTTTTTTTTGTCCAGTTTCTCATGTGTGGTGCTATTTCAATTGATAGTGATGATTGTTTTAGTATCCTGTTGTATTTAAGATCTGCACGAAATAATTGGGTGAAGTACGTAGTTGTGGAAGGCACTCTGCTTTCTTAAATTACATGAAAAATTTAATACGTCTTTAGATTTAGAAGAGTTTTAGAGGGTTAAATTTCATTTTATTATAATATTTTGATACACTTGTTCATTATGGGAAATAAGTCTTCGTTGATGCTACATGAAGAAGAAATAGCAGAAATTCAAGATGAAACTGGATGTAAGTAAAATTATCTTTAGTTTGTTAAATGAGTATTGTAATTTTATAGAAATAGGTATTTTATATTTTACTTCATAAGAAAAGCTGTACAATTTATTTCATGTAGTTCTTAAAATATAGCATATCATCAATGCTTATTAATGTTATTAGTACTGGTAGTAGGACTAAAGTCGTAACGACGAAGCAGACCATAGCACTACCATTGTACCAATATCACTAATAGTAATATTAATAGTAACAAGTACTTATATAATTATAGTTTTTATGTAGTAGGTTTTTAATTAGAATGTTAAGTGTAAGGTTACGTATAGCATGGACTTTATTAAATTTGAACAAATTTTGACGCACTTTGGAACATCTTCAACCATTTATTTTTCAAACCAGGTGTTCTTTAGAATGGGTTGTTTTCAGATGTGGTGGATGCATTTAATTTATGGATATTTAACGAAGGGTTTGATAAATATTTGAATGATAAGGGCTGTCTAGATGGAACAACAGGTTCCAGTTCTACTTAATTTATATGTGTGTGTATATTATATATATATACTTGCAGAAGTGTATGTTTGTAAAGAGCAAAATAATCTTTGGATAGCCATACATATTAGAAATACCTGATAGTAAAAGATTTGATTAAGTAAATTTCAATATGTGTTTGTTCTGTTGCCATTGTAACAGATTTAATATTATATGTTTATATTGGTATCTGTGTTTGTTTCAGTTTAATATACATTTTAGAAATATATGTAATTTATATTGTTAAATGTGTATTGTGCACGTCCTGCCTGTTTTCATAAATTTGATACATAGTGACATTCAATTAACTTCTAATTTGAAATTGTAATATGTAATGTACATAACAATAAATCAAGGACTCAGTTAAGATCAATTATAATAAGTAACACCATAGTTACCAAGAAATGGTTATATTGCTAAATTAATCAAGGCTATGTGATCTGCTTTATTGCACATTATTTAGGATTCAAGACCACTATCCTAATTCTGTGACTGACTGAGGTGTGGGAGTAATAATGTTAACATTAGGTCTATTTATCATATATATTTGAACTTTTTGGTCATTCGTGACACTTCCAAAGATAACTAAACAGTAAGATGAGATTAATGGAGTTTTTAAGTCCTTTATATTAGCCGCAAAGTGACCTAAAATAATTAATATTTTACCTTTGTCGAAAAGAAATCTGTGACATGTATTTGAAAACATTAAATACTTGATACAGTATATGAAAGGATGTAATGATTTAGGCATGAGCTCTGATGTTATTCAAATACAAACCATTTTAGATTACCTTGTTGGTGATTGAAAAGGATTTAAAAATTCCAGTGATGTTGCTTACAAATCACTGTTATAAGAGGCCAAACTGTATTTCTTTGATTAGCCAGCCTAAGCTGTGCTGATAAGTCTTCAGTAGGTGAAACTGCAATCCACAGAAGAGGGTACAGCTGATCAAGTTAAACATTAAGCCTCTACATCACAGATTCTCCTCTCAACTTTACCAAAGGGTTCATGTATATGTAATAAGTAAGATAATATGATACTGTAGTGAGGAGTCTCAGTAGTGCTGATAGTATGACATTCTCTTTTACTTTGGACAGTTAAGAAACTGGTATACAGCTTACAGGTATACAAAAAAACTTGTTTTTTGTTTCTTTTAACTAAACTTGTGTGCAGCTTAATAAAAAGATATTTAAACCTGACATATTAAAAAAAACTTCTTGCTTTTGACAGAGCTAATTATAGAATTAAAATTCTACATTATTTATTCATTAAAAATGTTTATTTTACAAATAAGTTTCAAAAGTAAACCCCCATTCAAACAAGCCATGTAAGCAAGGTTGGCATATTAGTCAGTTGACCTGTCAAATAATGTCAAATGACTGGTCAATGGACCACTTTTTAAATTGAAAAATAAAGTCACATATTCCAAAGCCTATATTAAATAATAATGTATCAGCTGAGGTTTTTTCATTCAATTTTAAGCCCCAATGTCACCCATTTGGTTATTGATGATTCTTGTTATTGCACTCCTACAAGTGCACTTCAGAATGAAAGTTTTCAGTCCAGACAGTAAAAGCTGTACTCACTTTATCATAGCCTGATATTTATTGTTTTTTCAATTTTTAAAAAAAATATTGTATACAAATGTTAAAATGTTGTAATGCACAGCACAGCTTTAATTCGTTCTTTGTCATCTTTGTCAGTTCCATGGTGTAATGATGCCACTTGGGACTTTGAATCCAGTAGACTGAGTTCAAATCTCAGTGGGACCTGTATTATTGCCTCCCAGTAGTACAGGGGTAAGCCTACGAATTTACAACCCTAAAATCGGGGTTCAGTTCTCCTCAGTGAGCTCAGCAGATAGCCAGATGTGACTTTGCTATGAGAAAACACACACACATCTTCTCCTGCTAAATGTAAATAGCTAAAGTGCAGTTAAATGTATGTCATTTTGATTTCTGTGAAAAAAAAGAGAAAGAAGTGACTTTAGATGTAAACTGTGAACTATACCCTGTTGAAGTTGAAGGTATCAAAGAGCAGTAAGATTGAATCTGTTTGGTTTTATTTTTGTGCATGTAGCTGAGTAGGAATTTGATATTAGTTACAGCTCACAAGATGAAACTGAAGAATATTAACATAAAACATTGAAGCTTTTGGCTGTAAATGAGATAATAATAATGAAGGATTTTAATTTCAAACCTATAGATTAAGAAACTTTAGTGAAACTATAAGGAAGTTAGGTTTCTAAAAACTACTCAGGACGGTTTTCTTCTACAATTGGTTGGGGGAACCTACTAGGAATAATGCTATTGTATATTTATTGTCAATTTATAGTATAGAAATGATTGAAATGGTAGAGATTAGTGAACATTTCATTACAAATAATCATTTCTCAATTAAAGATTGATGTTTTATTGCCTATAAGAGATAAAATATGACAAGAATTTGGTTACAATCTTTAAAAGCATGTGACAAGAATTATCTATGAATTGTGCACCTGAATTAAACATTTCATGACATTTCAAGGGTCAAAGGCCGTTGACTTGCATTCAAAATTGTATTGAACTACTATTTTAAAAGTTTGTTAAGTTTGGTATCAAATTGTAGATTATAATTCCAACTCGTACATAATAATATACAATTTGATATCAAACTTAAACTTATGAGTTAATTTCATAATTTAAAAGTAATTGTTAAAAGAACACGTAAATATTGATTTTTATGAATCTTGTTGTATGTTCAGTGCATAATTAACTCAAATCAGATGCTTGTAATGTCAAAATTCTAAGTCCATAGTTTTGTACAAACTAGAAAGTAAAGTTACCATTATTGGTATGATAGACTATAAAATAAGAACCTCACATCTTTTTAATTTGCTGAGATATGGCTTATGTGCTGAATCAAACACACTGTTCACTTTTATATTCCCTTACTTTAATATTTGAAACAAGTTAGAATGTTCCTCTGATATTTTCTAAGCCATTTTAATCAGTTAAAAGGCTACCAGGTTTTTTTGAACCAAGATTTTAAAGAGGTAGATTGTCTTTTGTCTGCTAAAAGTTGTTTTTTTTAACATCTAAATACAGTTTAATTACTAAGCTTGATAAATTATAGTAGAAATCTGTGGTATTATTGTTATTTTTGGGTCATTTAAATGTGTGTGTGTGTATATATATAAAATTTTAGTGAAATTAAATAACTGCATCCAAATGAAGCTAAATGAATAAATAAAATCATGAGGAAGAACTCTTAAAAACAGCAAATCCCAATCTCTGATTAATTATATTATAATCATAAATTTTCAAGCCATAAATAAAACATGTTAACATGAAATAAAATACTCAGCATATTTTAAAAAAGAATCCTGAGGTACAAGCAACAATGTGGGATTATAAAATGTATCCTAAGATGACTGTGAAAGTAGAACCCACATTGTGGTGGCAATATGCCGTCTATCAGTCTTAACCTCCAATCGACTAATCTCACATAAGAAAATTCAAAATTGAGAGAGTGAGTTGTGGGAAAATGACTGTTCTCACAAGTTAAAATAAGAATAAGAAAAAGATAAACATAAAAAGATGAAAAATAAATGAAAATATAGGTAAAACTTACCTTTTGAAGTTAGCATTCCTGTCCACAATATGGTTGGGAAACTAATTAATGCAACATCAGTAAAGTATCACTTTACTGTGACTGTCATGCTTTTATATGCAGCTTAAGGTTTACATCTACATTAAATAGTGCCAGGTTCTAAGATGATTTTATTTTTAACTAAAAATAAGTTTTAGTAGATTTTCTGATTTTTACTTTCTTTGCAGTTATTGAACATATTTTTGTATTTATTACAGAATAATTTAATAATTTTATCAAAATTTCTTTATCAAATCCATTAAATGTTAATTTTTGTATCAGTATGTGAACATGATTAATAAACTATTGTAATTTATTACAAATTTTACAGTGTCTGAATAGCTGCAAAGTTATGTTTATAATAGATGGGTATGGCACATCACTATGTCAGGAGGATAAAACATAAATTGGAAAATAAATATCTTTTGTTGTATCAAAAATATTTATATTGATATTTTTTTATCAAATATTTTAACTTCTAAATAATATGTATCTGTATTAGAAATCAAAGTATTTTCAGTTGGACAAATGGTACGAGTAACATTGTATGTTTCAGAATTATTTATGCTAATCAAATCATTTATATATCTGTAAGTTAAAGTAAAAATATGTGGATTTGTATAGTTTTCAATAAATATATTTTCATAATAATATAAATATGGATTTGCTACACAAGTTGAATAGTTAGTTCCCATTGGAACTCCTATCATTTGTTTAAAAACCTGTTTATTGAAAAATATAAAATTAGTATAAATACAGAAACTTTGTGTAATTTTTATATAAAACCAAAGATAATATTTTGTAACATATCCTACGCATGCAAAATTTTGAAAGGCTTTTCAACCAATGCCCAGCAACACCCAAGTTTGAAGGTTGTAGCTGGAAGAGATGATTCTTTGCTTTACTTTATTTATTGTTCCATATTTTCAGGAAAATAAGATTAATAACTAATTCCTAAAGAGTAATAGTCCACATATATTCCTTTATAATGTATAATAATTGAAATGTGGCTATATATTACAAAATGCCAATACACTAAAAAATTGTCAAGACAGGGTGAACTTGACAAAAGGTCAATTTTATATTATTTGATACAATAATAATGTATCAATAATGTGCAGCACTTCAATACAGGTTACATAGTGTTAGTCAACACAACTGGAAGGTTAATATAATAATGATATAGCATAATGTGATTAAGTTACCAAGACTAAACATTTTTATTTTCATGTTATTTCTAGTTATTCTAGCACAAAGAAGCATGATTTATATATTTCCTAATTTTTGTTATGATTGCTAAGAAGGTCAATCAAATTAACAGACCACCTGCAGTTAGGGAAGAGAAAATAACAGACAAAATATATATTGTCTCACTGAAAACAAACATTTGAAAAGTATTTAAGATGTTTTACAGATAACACAAATATTTGCAAATTTTTTGTTAACTGTAATATGAAATCACTTTGCACTCAGGCTAGCGATGAAACAAAATGTATTTTCACAAACAAATCTTCAATGAAAATACTTCATTGAAAAGTTCTAATTTTTTGCATGACAAGAGCTTGTAACGTTTACTAAAAGTCTGTCAAAGTTTTAAAAATACACCTGATGTATCAAAAATTAAGTATAAATACTTAATTTATATATGAATTTGTGTATATTATAGCATGCCCCCCAGTGGCTCAGTGGACTTACACGCTAAAATCCGGGTTTCGATACCCGTGATGGGCAGAGCACAGATAGCCTATTGTGTAGCTTTGTGCTTAATTCTAAGCACCAAACAACAACTTTTCGTCGTTGTGTTATGAAACTACTGCCACATCATTAAAAAGTAGGCGCTTTATCAAAATTTTGCTTGGAAACAAGTGACACGTTATTCCAGTTACATCGTAACAGCCACTTATTAGGAAGAAATTGTCATACTGTTATAACGGCAATTTCAAATCAATATTTCAGTAGGAAATAGTGGGCTCCTCATACATTCTTATCAGAAGCAATTGTCACGCCATTATAATAACATTAACATTTTATACATGAGTAATAGCTGGTGTAACTCTATTGTTTATTTTGTGGTTTTAAGTCTGTACTATGCCTGATAGGTCTAATTTTATTTTATTCCTAATGAGTGCATATTTATTTTTTGCTTGATGTATTACGTCTATTTTACAGTTGATGGATACAAGCCTAACTTATTTGGTGAAAAGCAATCACTACGACCAATGTAAATTTGATCTATATTTAATAAGTGTAAGTTTATTCTGTCATGGCAAATGTTAGTATAATTTCTATTTTATGGATGCAAGTATACTGTGTACTTAATGAACTTAAATCTAGCTTGTACTTGATTTGGATTTTACTTGATAGATGAAAGTCTAGTCTGTACTTGATGAATGAAAGTATGGTCTGTAGTGATAAATGTAAGGGTCCTAAATTAATGATTGATATTAGTTTGGTTTGTACTTGATAAATGTAAGTCGTGCAGTGGATGTATGTTTTGTTTCTACTAAACGGATGTACGACTAGTTTGTACTTGATTTATGAAAGCGTGGATTACGCGTTTTGCATATAAATCCTTCATGGATGTAAATCTAATTTTTAATGATCGATGCAAATCTACTCTGTGAAAAGAGCGTACGTAGATTTAATCTGTAATGATGGACTTGAAGTATTTTCAGTATTTCATGGGAGTTAGCTAATCTGTACTTAATAATCAAAACTATTATCTTTATGGCAGAGCACAGATAGTCCATTGTGTAGCTTTGTGCTTAATTCAAAAACAACAACATATTATAGCAAGCCCAACATGAAAGGGTTAATTAGATATTGATCAAAGGAGGAAATGTAAAAAATAAATTTTTAATTATTAAAGATAGGCATGTTCCTTACATACAAAAAAGGGTGGGTCCAAATAAAAAATGAGGCTAATTCACAAAGAATACAAAGAATAAAGCTAAAGAAGAGCATTATAATCGTAAGAAGTTCTTATGTGACACAACTTTTTACACATAAAGTTATTTTTCATGTATGTTTGTCTAAGAGGTTTGCATGCCAACTAGCCCTGTCTTTATTTTACTCTTATAATCTTCATTCTGTTGCAAGGTGCTGAACATATCCAATGTGTTTTTCTTTATTAATTTAAAGTTTTGCGATGTTTAGAAAACTTAATTTCCTTTTCTCTTCAAAATATGAACTGTCATTCATGTCACATCTACTACATTGTGAGTGATTAATTTTCTTGCAGAGACTGTGTAACAATTATGGCTTATGAAGGCATGTTCCCTGGAATGGCATGGTGGCCACAGTGAATAGGGTAGTAGGTTCCTTTAAGTTCAAAGAACTTCAGCTCCAGTCCCTTCTTCAGCCATTTCTTTACTTTTTATGTTGGATAAATGAGAAAGAGTTATTTGATTGTTCCATTACTTGCTTAGGCTTTGGGAACTCCTCTCCCTGTGGAAGAGGAACTTCAACTTTCTCACATTCTTTGGCTTTGATTTATCAAATGTGCACTATTTCTTTTATTTTCCCTGCATTATGTTCTTTTTTTGCTGCTACTTAATCTCAACTCTAACTCCTTTTATTTACCATTCCTGGCCCACTTACTTATCTGTGACAACAAGCCTCACCATTTTCTTCTATCTGCTTCTAATTTCCTCAATTTTAGTACTTCTCCATCCTCTTTCACAATTCTTATATTTGTGATTTCCCTTACCTGTATGGGAATGCAGGCAGACTATTGGCATCGGTTTTGTCATCCGGTACCCCCTACTCTGTTTTTACCTGATTCTTTATTAATACACTTCACCTCTATTTTCAACTCCTCCAGTCTGAGGCACTTCACAGTGTTCCAGTGAAATCTGAATTGGTGGTGATTCTTGTCCTTCTCATAGCTTCACTGTGTGTATTCCACTTCTTGTTTCTGGGGATTGTTGGATGAGATATTTTCTCAACCCAAACGAGCCATTTTTGCATATAAAATTCTCAACAAGTGGGTTTCTCGACATCACTGATAAATATTTTTCTGTCTGAAGTTTGATTTCTTTTTTCATTTTTTTGACCTATCACCTTTGCCCTGAAGTTTGGTACTATTCCTGATTTGAACTTTTGTATTTTTCACTTTTATATGTTGTTTACACACTGTTCCTATTCCTACTTCCACTTTTGTATCTCATCTTAGTCTTTGGTTAGCTTTCTTTTGATTCCCTCTTCCTCATTGTTGATGATGTTTCCATTGTGTTGGATCAAGCTGATATCTGGCTGTCATGGCTTGAGCTCCTATGGTCACCATTTTCCATCCACACATGGGATTTTCTACTTTTTACCCATTTATTTTCTTTCCTGTTTCCTTCTTTCTACCCTCACCTTGAGATGGATTCCAGTACATAGTGAGTAGACCTTCCAGGAAAGGTTCTGTATTTTTTGTTTACCTCTTGTGAGACCTCAGCATCCACTCATGTTTATCATGTGTGGTGGCCTGTAAAGGAGAGAAGAGAATTCTGGTGGTTGAGGGGTCAAACCTCAACACACCACTTTGGCCTTAAATTCCTATAGATGGGTGGCCTTGGGGGTGCCTCCCATTCAGGATCAATCAACTGTTTCTGTTGGGCTAGAATCAATTGAGTACCAGTGTTAAGCATTCTGAATGGGTGTTGTGCTCACAAAACCCTGGCATTGCTACAGTGGCCTTGTTTGGCATTGTATTGCATCCCTTTGTAGGACTCCATGGTGGGTGGAGCCACTGAGTACTGAATCTTTATTTATTATGGTATTCCAATCCTTGAAAAAAAAAGAGTAAAAAACTGCTTATAGGTAAATGACCACATATAAATGACTATTAAACAGTCACCACCACCTTTAGATTCTGTTCATCAGTTTTTAATCCTTAATTCTTCACCTTAGGGCAAATGCATCCCTTTTTTCATTCAGAAGTGTATGTTAGCTTTCCCAAGTCAGTCAAGAAGCTACATTTTGGGGACATCTTGGTGGAAACATCTACCCCAAAACACACCTTGCTGGTTTCTCCAACCCTTTCTTTTGGCCTTCATATCAAGATGCTGATACTTGAGTTGGGTGTGTCATTTGGTGATATAACTGTCTCCACTGATCAGCCCATACATTCATAGCTGATTACTATTTCCATCTACAACCTTTCTTTCAGTCACCTAAGGACAGCAGATACTCCTGATTGGAAGTTCTGTTTTATCTCTGTCAAACATCTTTCAAACCGTTCTTCCATTCCCATTTATATGGATGGTTCAATATTGCGTGACTCTAATGGGATATGGCATGGTTTTTTGTTGCTCAATGGTTGTTCACAGGATCATCTATACAGTTTGTGTATTGACTGCCAAGTTATATGCTATTTCTCTTGCTCTGGATCATGTAAAAGCTATGCAACACACAGATTGTACTGTTTACATTGACTCTCTTAGTTCTCTACTAGTCCTGAAATTGCTTAGCATTAGTTCTCAACTGGTTATCATTAATATTCAATAATGACTGGCCCATTTTTCTCTATCTTCTATTTTTATCCAATTTTTCTGCATATCTGGCTACATTGGTATTCATGGTAACAAGGGCGAAACGTTGTTTGCTCTTCTATTTGAAATATTTTCTCGACCCAAACGAGCCGTTTTTGCATATAAAATGGACAATCATTATCTAACTTCCTTGTGTTTTTATCTTTTTATGAGTCATTGACCTTTTTAATTAAATCTTTTGTCTGAATTTTGGAATTTGTTTTAACTTTATTTATTTTTACATTTAATAATCATTTTACTTTTACATTTTTTACCAGTTTAATACACATAGCTTAGTTGCTTTGCACAAGTAAATGCTAAACCACCAACCTACCAATCTTTCTGCTTTCCTCTTGTTGCTTTTTACCTTTCTATCATGTTTATGTCCAATGTTTCTTTGAGGCTGTGTTGGTCACTGTTTCCTCTAATTCCCAACTCCCACTCAGTTCATTCTCTTTTGGGATCATCCGTCCATTTGTCTTTGAACCATGGAGTTTGCAGCCACTAGGATTCATAATTATCTTACTTATTTTGCATGTGAATCATTATGCAGTAGCAAAATTCATGAAAAATCTTGAGTTTAAATCAGTGTTGCCTGAATGATAATGGTGTGCAAATATCTAAGGTAAATGCATGTAGAAGATAGCTTCCTGTGTTAAGAGATTGGTATCTATTGAAAATACATTTTCAAATAAGAAAAATGTTAACTTTATTTAATTATTATTTAAGATTACCATGACAAGAAACCAAGAGGATTTTAGAAGATCAAGAAAACTGGCTAAACAGTACATTAGAAAATCATAAATGGTATATTCAAAATACTGGCTGAATATGAAAATATTAATCATAAAAATTCCTTTAAATACATAAACTGTAAGCGAAATATAAAAATTGGAGTATGGTCTTTGAGGGATGGTAAAGGATGTTCTGTTTTTTATGATTATGTGATGGCTGAGTTACTAAATTCTACCTTTTTTCAATTTTTCTAAGGGCAATTTAACAATAATCCTGAACCTGAAAAGTTGCTTCTTTGAAATAAAATTGAACATGATGATCATATTAATTCTGAGCTTGTTAAGAAGAAGGTTATCTCAAGACAGGTTATCTCATTTGCATAGTTCAGCCATTCATTCCAAACCCTCTTCGATGTTTCCAATGTCCGAGATTTGGCCACTCAAAGACATCTTTTCGTGGTTCCCTGACATGTGCTCGTTGTGGAGGCAAGGACCACGATGCCTATAACTGCCATTTTCTGTTTTAATTGCCTTTTTGCTTTTATCTTCAATTACTTTTACAAATTTTCCCCCATTTACTTACTTTTATCTTTTTACTGGACATTTGGCTACTCATTATTACGATTTTGCTAAGTGTCTTTTAAAACTTCTATTCTTTTACATTTTGATAATAGCTGCTGTGACACATAACCCAGAACCTGGACTGGAAAGGCCAACTTCAGGTGACTGACGGTGGTTCTTGAACTTATCTGTTGGTCTTCCTGGCGGGTTATGATCATCACCATTTTTCTGGAGTAAATACTTTACAACTTTGAAATGTCACCATTGGTTTTTACACCATTTTCTGTTTTAATTGCTGTCTTGGTTTTACCTTCATTTACTTTTACAAATTTTGCTCAATTTACTTGACTTTTATCTTTTTACTAGACATTTGGCTACTCAAATAGAAGAGTGAACAACGTTTCGACCTTCTTTGGAACCTGACGATGGCCGAAGAAGGTTGAAACGTTGTTCGCTCTTCTATTTGAAATATTTTCTCAACCCAAACGAGCCATTTTTGCATATAAAATTCTCAACAAGTGGGTTTCTCGACATCACTGATTTGGCTACTCATTATTACGATTTTGCTAAGTGTCTTTTAAAACTTCTATTCTTTTACATTTTGATACTGGTTGCTATGACACATTACCCAGAACCAGGACTGGAAAGGCCAACTTCAGGTGACTGACGATGGGTCTTGAACTTACCTGTTAGTCTTCCTGAGGGGTTATGATCATTACCTTTTTGCTATACTCTGCCTTCTTTCTTAACATTGTAGACTAGGTGTCAACATTGGTTTTATACTTTTTTGTTTGACTTTCATTTCCATTTGTGTCTTTTACTACATTGGCTTTATTTTTACATTTTTACCGGAGGTCTGGCAGAGATAGCTTCGCTGCTTTGTGCTATAAAACACTAAATCAATCATGGTGACCCATGAAAGGAAGAAGAAGATCCTGAAGGTTGAAGGGTTTAACTTTAACACACCACTTTGGCCTTGAATTCTTGTAGAGGGGCAGCCTTGGGGTGGCCCCTTAGGAAAAGTTGACTAGTCCACTTGGGTTATGGTCAACCAAGTACCAGTGTTGGATGTTCTCAATAGGTGTTGTGGACATTGTATCTAATGCTGGTGTTTGGGTATAGTGCTTACAAAACCCTGGTGTTGCTGCAATGTCCTTGTTTGGCATTGTAGTGCATCCCCTTGTAGGGCTACATGGTGGGTGGGATCAGTGTGCACTGAAATATTCTTTTTTTTTATCAGAGGTCTTCCAAATAAAAACTTTAAATAAAAAAAGTTAAACAGCCTATTGGTAAATGACCACATCTTGAAGATTTCTGATCAGCAATCTTCAACATCTGTAACACCTGTTGTACCTCATTTTCTTATACTACATTCTCTTTCACACAAACCTTTAGGGCTTTTCATTCAGAAAGGACTAGAGGGATTTGCTGGCTCTCCAGAGTCAGAATAAAAGCTTTGCTTTGGTGAAATATCAGTGGAAACATCCACATTTCAACATCATGTACTTCTCTTGCATTCATAGGCAATTGGGGATATCCACAATTGAGGGGAAAACCTATTGAGGTTATGCCTCATGCTAGTTTTAATTTATCATGAGAAGTTATTGTTGAAAGGCATTTGAAGAACATTTTTGATTCTTGCTGGTTTCTCCACCCAAGGAATTTCTGCACTGAGGTATATCTCCACTCACAAAGATGGAATTAAGATGCCGACCAGTGTCCTCAATTTAACATTTACATCGCTGCATCTACCTGCTACCATCAAGGCTGGTTATCATAATTGCAAGGTACAGCCATACATTCAAAACCCTCAGATGTTTCCAGTGTAAGGGGTTTGGTAACTTGAAGACATCATGTTGTGGTTCTTTAAGGTGTGCTCATTGTGGTGGCAAGGATCACAATGCCTGTGAGTGCGAAATAGACCCTCATTGCATCAATTTCAATGGCTCTCACTCATCCTACTTTTGTTCATACCCTAAATGGCAGGAATATAAAGAGGTGCAGCATGTGAAAACAATTCAAAACATTACTCACCCTGAGACATGAAGATTTCTGTCCACTATTTCATCTTGGATGTATGCTGCTGCACTTTATTTCACTACTACAGTGGGAGTGCAGACAGATCTCTCTGTGCCTTCAAAAGAATAATTCTCAAACCATGTGAAAAATCTTTTGACCCTCATGGTTAAAGATGTTATCTTCACCACTCCAAGATGCAAAATGATCATTTGTTCATGTCCTTAGTCACTGGAATCCTCTTCCAACAGCAAAGACCTGCCGTATTGACCCAGGGCAGGATCCATGGAGGTCAATAGACTTCTCTCGAATAAAGAAAATAAAGAAAAAAGATGTGGTTGGTAACAGAAGGGCTCTCCACCCAAGTCACCTACACATAAATAAAACTGGCCACTTTGATATAATGGAACTGTTGGGGTTTACATTTTAATCTGAATAACATCAAAGCATTGATTGCTTCCTACTATCCTGTATGTCTCTCCTTACAGGAAACATTTCTGAAACCTGCCAATACAGTCATCATTTGGCAGTTTTCTTTGTACAGAAGTAATAGGTTCTGTGATGGACGAATGCATGGTTGATCAGCATGTGCCAACCCTGTCTTTGCCACTCAACACCCTAAGAGGCCGTAGTCCTCTGTATTTCCTTTGGTTGTACCATCACTGTTTGTTCTCTCTACCTGACTACTGAAGATACCTGTGATCAATCATACCTTGATACTTTCATTGAACAGTTGCCATTTCCCTTTTTAATCCTGGGAGACATTAATGGACATAATGCCCTCTGGGGAGGTACTGATATTGATGGGACAGGTTGCTTCGTAGAGCATATGCTTTCAGATCACAACCCTTCTCTTTTCAATATTGATTCTTATACTTATTTTCATGCACCTAGTCAATCCTTTACTTCCATTGATATCTCAGTTTGCTCCTCTTCACCATTTTATTTTTCATGGAAGATTCACAATAACTCATGAGGCAGTGATCATATACCTATAATTTTGAGAGAGACTGGCTATAGTTGTGACCCTGACCCATGTGTCATGATGGAAGTTGTATCAAGCCAAGTGGCCGTCTTTCACTGCTCTCACAGAACATGGTCCTGCCATCATCTGTAAGCCATCAATAGATGACTGTGTGGCAGAAGTAGCTGACTGTATTATACAGGCAGCTGCTCAATGTATTCCTAAAACCTTGATACGATTTCCATGATGTTTTCATTTGTGGTGGAATTCTGCCTGCCACATGGCACAGAAGGCTCAAAAATGGGCCTGGGATACTTTTCGAAGCTATCCCACACTCTCAAACCTCATTGCTTTCCAGCAGGCCTGTGCATGTGCTTGATGGGTAAAACATCAAAACCATGAGGAATCTTGAATTATGTTCACTCTTTTACCACCAATTTCAAAGTCACATGGGACAAGATTTGAAAAGTCAGTGAGCAATGTGATTCTATCCCCCTGTTGTTCTTGCTCTTTGATGGCCAAGAAGTAACTGATTCTATGGTTTGAAGTTGCTGCCAATGATTGGGTTATAAAGGTTTTATCCAAAATTTCATCCAATTCCTTTCCTCTCCCCTATTGTATCCAGTACTCATATCTTTCCCATTAACTTGGGACCCTTCTCCCAATTGACATCTGTCTGGGGCAATATGGTCTCTTCTATCACAGCCAGCTATTGGGCCTATCTGCCATCATTTATTAGGTTTTTACTTCAGGTTAATTGTGGTGCCAAATAAAATGGGGTCTGGTTTCCTGTGATAATTCTGTCCCACCACAACTGATAATTTGGATCTTCCCATTTTTACTAGGGAACCCTTTTTATACATTAAAATGGTCTTTTTCTCCAGGACTGTGGAAGATCAACATCGTTATCTCCATTTTTTTTTCATTAAGGATTCAGGTCTATGTAAAACATTGCATGTTCAAGATGTACCTTATATATCTCAAATCTACACTTTACAGTCATGATGAAATTATAAAATACAGTATACCCATGGCCAAATAATGTACATGTTGAGATAAGGTGTTCTGCAAGATTGGAAGTAGTTTTTACCTTTATGATATATTTACTTCATTAATATGCCTGTTTGAACCATAATAACCAATGGGTAAAACAAGAGGATGTAGCTGTCCCTGTGATTAAATAAATAAGGAGCAACCTGCTTTTCAAAATAGGGTCTTTGTGGTCAACTGTTGCACTGATTTTGGTATTGGCATTTCTCTGAACTCTCCATTGCATTTCATCTCCTTACTACTCTTGTGTACTATGTTCTTACAACATCCAGTTTTGATCATGAAGGTATCCTCCTGAATATGATCACATAATAAAAATTGTATTCAGTAGAGGCTTGTGGTCTTCCAGTTGTGTGTTTCATCTCTGTACAGTGGACTTTGAGGGTTGATGTTATGCCTAGTTTCTGTTTGGTTTTATCAGAAGGATGAGATTGCGTCTACTTTGTTGAGGCAATCCCCTTTTGTGCAGTGAGACACAGAAGTTTGTGATGCATTCCAATTCTTTACAATCTTATTTGAGGGGAGATGTTGCACATGCCTACTAATAAATGCACGCTACCTCCATACAGTTTTTTCTGGAGGTTGATATTACATGTGGCTTCTGTGCAATTCTTTCTGGAGAATAAGGTAGTTTATAATTCATAATTCATGGATGCAGTCTATTTCTCTGCAGTGGGGTCTGGAGGTTGCTATGGTGCTCCACCCTTTTGTAGGCTCTATCCAGAGGATGGTGTTGTTTTGAAGTTGATCCATCACATTGCAGTTCACTTCTTTGATTGGAATTTATCATCCAACTATTATATGGATGCTGGTTCCCAGCTATCCATTTTGGATTTAGAACAAGATCTATCAACATAAGACCTCACACATGTTGCATGTATTTCCTCTTCCTTATTCATTTTGCCTCATGGATCCTGGAGGAGGAGGATGATGATGATGTGCCAGCTTCTGTGCAGTTCAGATGAAGTATTTATATTTTTCATCAAAGGCCAACCACTTTCATGACTATTGTGCAGTCTTATCTAGACAATAATATTGAATGAGATGTCAGTTTTCCCTTTTGTACTTCACCTCAAGGGAGTTTTGCAGTTCTAGAATGTTTTTCGCACAGTGGAGTGCCAGATTGAGTTTGAGTTTGTAACCTACCACGTGGGCACATTTTTTGGTTTCATTTGGATGCTCTGAACAGTTAAATTCATTATAACATAATTTCTTGTGAGGATAATCTATATCACTGTTAATAATAAAGGAAAGGCAGTGGAAGGATAAAAGAAATATTTAAAAAGTTTTGAAATTCAGTGGAAAATTTTTTTTCATTTGTGTAACTGTATTAATCCTTTCAGCATAGTAAATTAAAGTAAAAAAAAAATTGTGTTCTTCCAATTTTTTATGCATTTTTTTAAAGTAGTATATTATATTTCCTCATCAGTGTAACATAAATTGAACATTTAATTGATATACTTTTAATCTTTCATATCCCTGTGAAAGAATTTTTTTAAAATCATCTAGGAAATTTTGACACATGTTTCTACTGAGCTGTTGTGCCTTGTTATAATAGAAAGAAGTAAATACCCTGGGGGGGTTGTCCTTGAGATTAGACATTGGAAATTCACATCTTACATTCTTAATCATGGCCTTAATTTTGGCACAAGAAACTTGTGATAATGAACTCTTTTTGAAGAGTATATATCCCTTCAACAAGATCTTTAGACTGTGGAACCTCATGCATTGTGGGTCTGATTATATTGCAAGGCATTGTTTAATGATCTTCTTCAAATACATTATTTTCTTATGATACTCAAGTACTGCACTTTGTAGTCACATTGAAAAAATCTATGAGAGCTAAAACTCTCTATCATGGAAATTTGCTTACATAAATGATTGATTTCATCAGCATTTTATCATTGTATTAGCCTAACAGTATCTTAACCATTGGAAAGAGTTGATATTTGCTGAATATATAACCTTTCAATTTAATAAGATATGTAATTGTGAACAAGATAAATGGTATATGTCTTAATTTGATAGGATTTTTTACTTCTGTGACAGAAATAACCTGGAATATATTCAGTATAATGTGAATACATGTGCAAATAAATTTTAATCATCAAATAATATTTAAAATGATTAGGCATTACCACTAATGACATGAATGTTGCTGCAATTATATTTACTTAATGTCTGTAAATATTCTTATGTAGCTTGTTATTTTGTATGCTATATTTTTCACAAAAGAGTTAGATTCAAGGCCATATGCAGAATATGTGGAAGAGGGTGGTTCTAATTTGTGAGATCAAAAGCCAACATGCATTGTACAAAGCATAATCAGCACAGTGTTGAAAATGTTGTATACTATAGGCAATTGCACTGTACCTACATAATGACAGTAGAAGAAGACATGAATAACAGTGGAAATAAGTAGGTCTATATAAACACAACTGTATTGGTGTTAAAAATAGTATAAAGAGTGTAATCTGCTGTATAACTATGTCAACAGATTTTGATAAATGGATAGAAAGAGGTGATCATCATTAGCAGAAAAACTAAACAAAGATTATGAAATATAGAAATAATAACACAAATTTAAAAATATAAAAAAAGAAAATGAAAGAGACGAGAGACTGGAAAAAGAAAGAATAAAAATGCAAATTGAGAAAGGAGAAAACGAGAGAGAGGAGAGAGTTGAAATAGAAAGAATAAGAGCACGAATTAAGATTGCCAAGCTCACACAGTAGAAAGGAGGACCCAAGAACATCAATTAGGTCAGTTATAGCCAATCCAAACTGTTGAAATTTGATGAAAAAAAATGTTTCTTTGAAAGTTCAGAGAAGCCCAACCTGACAATAGAAAAACTGTTTTTCAGTTTGTGACACGTATTGCTTCACCAGATGGACTGACACAGCCAAGTGTGAAAATAGTTTTGAGAGAGTGGCAGACCTGCTAATACGTGAATAGTTCATGAGCACATGCTGAACTAACACACCACTGTTCCTAAAGGAAAGAGAAACAAAAGATGAAGATGAGATAATCAAGCTGGCAGAATGGTATATGGAAGCTGGTATTAATGATCAGCCGTAATAGGTGATTTTTAGTGTTTGACACTTGTATTATAACAACAGAGATGGGAAAAATAACTTGTATTTTGGATTCTAAAGCAATTGAACTAGTCTGTGTGAACTTTTTACAGAGAAAAAACTATCTAAAGCTGGGATACAACTGTAACCAACTAACTGAAGCCAGTATTGAAATGAAGTTCGACTGCATGATTGTTAGCTTGATTGTAACATGTGGTATTTTAAAGTAAATTGCACGGCTTAGCAGAGATAAGGTGAATAATTTGTTTGTTAAAGGGGACAACCTTTGTGGACTTTGAAAAGGAGACAATAATTTAAAGTTCAGGATACATTTGTGGTAACCTATGGGATAATTTTAATGAATTATTCACTGATAATATTGTGGTAAGAGTACAGGAAATAATTTAGCTTGTGTGGACTTTTGATGAAAAAAACCCCACCAAAAACTATTTATTCTTTAAGATTCAACTGTGATATCCATAGTGTAAAGAACCTCTGTACATACATTTAAGTTATCATTCAAATATTTATCAAACTTTCCCATAAATTGCCTTAACTCTTTTAATACCTGGTCTATCACTGACCATGTGACTTCTTTGTACTTGTTAAAAGTCTTGTTGGAATTAATACTTTTAACTTACAATATAATGTGTATATCTTCACAAAATGTTGCAGTATTTCACTTAATATTATGTCTTTTGAATATAAAAAAAATCACATTTGTCCATAAGTATCAGATCATCCCTCAGAAATATCTGATTTTAGGTTCAGAAAAAGAGAAAGGATTTCAAATGCTTTTAATGTTATTTAATCAATAATGTATGTTCCATTATTATTAATCACTTCCTGCCAACAATTTACAAACTTCAGATTACCACTTCTATAGATAGTGTAATTTTTACATCTTCATGTGTTCCAAGCTCTTTTCCATCAAGATAGTTCTGCAAACTTTGGAATAGATGATAATCAGGTGGGGCAAGGGCTGGAGAATAAGGAGGATGAGGAAGTTTCTCCCAGTCTAGCTTTTCAGTCTTTGCAGATTTAATCCTTGTTGTATGAGACTGTGCATTATCCTGGTATGACATGACACTTTTAAGATTGATCAAAGCAGTCTCTTTCCTTTCAGTGCAATGTTTAAGCATTCTGTTGACAATAGAAATCTGATATAATTGTTACATTGAGTGGCAGCAACTCAAAATGAATCACACCAACAATATCCCACCAAATGTTGAACAAGACTTTTCAAGGGTGGAGATTCATTTTGGGCTGTGCTTTAGCCAGTTTACCTGCACTGAGCCATTGTGTGTGGTGCTTAACATTTTCATTAAATATCCATTTTCACCTCCTCTACAAAAAAAAGTGAGTAATGTTCACAAGAGTGCAGAGAAATGCAAATGTCAGCTCTTGCTCTAAGGTTGGGTTCTGTCAAATCATGAGAGACCCATTTTCTAAGTTTTGACTCCTTTCCAAGATGTTGAATGGGTTGAATTAAGCTTCTGTTCTAGTTCTTCAACTGTTACAGTACAATCTTTGTCAAGTGCAGTCAGCTGCAAGTCATCATTAAAACTTATCAGGACAACCTGAACATGGTGCATTACTTAAGCTGTAGTCACATGATCTGAACTTTTGAAACCATCTTTGACACCTTCTTTCATTGAGAGACTGCACAATAAGCACCTTGAATGTTTGTGTAGTTTGTGCTGCACTATTGCATTTTGTAAACTCGTAAAGCATTACGTGCCTAATCTACTTTTCATACACTTCCATCTTCATAAGGGTTTATTTGATTAATGATCTGTAAAAGTAGAGTTGAGTGAGTTTCTTTTATTTGTCTGAATGTTTTTATGCACATCCTGC
The DNA here is from genome assembly GCA_011833715.1 of Carcinoscorpius rotundicauda. Lineage (NCBI taxonomy): Eukaryota > Metazoa > Arthropoda > Merostomata > Xiphosura > Limulidae > Carcinoscorpius > Carcinoscorpius rotundicauda. The sequence goes on from CM022398.1 coordinate 59,186,601, forward strand.
TACATTTATAGCCTTTTTACACAGACAGAAATGATGACACATTTTTTGTTAAATTTTCAAACATTACCTATGGGATGACCTGATATATTGAGTATTTGTTTTGAATAATCCATGTGCAATGTAGTTTTTATGTTAAAATTAAAAATAATTCTTATGTCTCAAAAATTCCAAACTTCCTTTATATAATCTGTAAGATCTCCTAAATACATTTCAGTTTTTTTATACAGTTAAACTTAATAGTTTATGTTATTTTCTCTAACCTAACTCAAAATGAGGTTGGTAAATCTAACCAACTTCATAACAACCAAAAGAAATCAAATGAATCTAAATTACCCTTTTTTTCTTTCTATAATGACCATATATTCTGTTATAAAACTATTTCCATTTATCTTAATCAGCTGTAAGTTTCTCACAGTATACATCTATTTATAATATAAATTTACTGTTTTATTGCAGCTCACATTATAATATTACCCATGATGAACTAAAATTAGTATTAGGTGCTTGCATGCATGTCTCCTTAAATTGATTGCATCCACCTCATTGAAAGGCAACCCATTCCAGAGACCAACAATCCTGTTAGAAAACACTGTTTCAGCTGAATACAACTTCTTTCTTACCAAAAGTCCCATAGTTTTACCATTCTTACCATTAAATGTGGAAGAAGATGATACATTGACACTCAATTCCCTTAACATTCATAAATACTTCAGTCATATCCTCTTTAACTGTTCTTTCTTCAAAGGAAAACAAGTTCAGAAATCTCAGCCAATCCTCAAATCATAACCCTTTCAAATAATTTAAATTATTTTCTAAAGTAAGGAGTCCAATACTGAACACTCTTTCCAAATATGGTCTTGCTAATAACTTATAAATTGACACTAAAAAACATTTTAGGCTTGCATTTAATATTTCTTCAGATACAATCTCAATTCCTGGTTGCATTTCCATTGCCAACTGCATATTGCTTGAATGGCTGAAGAGACTGATGAAACAGAACACCAAGTTCCTTTTCTTTCACAACACATTTTTATTCTGTTAAAAATTATTCATAATTTAGATGTTATTTGTCCAAATAACGTAAAATCTTTTATAAAGCAATAGCATCATCTTCCAGCCAGCAAAATCCAAAACTTGAATATTGTCTTTAACAAATTTAAATAATCTGTTACTATTCCTTCATATGTGCTATTGTTGCAACTAAAAGGAGCAGAGGTCGGTCCTAATATTGAGTCCTGATATGGCCAGGTGGTCAGAGAATTTGACTCGCAGTCTAAGGGTTGGTGTTTAAATTCACATCCCACCAAAAATGTTCAATCCTATTGTATGTTGATAAAAGAGTACCCCAAGAGTTGGTGGTGGGTGGTGATGACTAGCTAGCTGCCTTCCAACTACTCTTTAACTTCTAAATTAGGGAAGGCTAGCCCATATAACCCTCATGTAGATTTGTACAAAATTCAAAACAAACAAGCCTAACACTGAGCTATTGGTTACCCCAGTAGTGACATTTGGTTGAACTACATTTATGATAAACCTTTTCTCCATCTACAAAAATTTTTATCCAATGAGTCATCCTATCCCTTACACCCATAGAGCTTTTTAAAGTTTTTATTTAGCACGTTGTAAAATTATTTCTGAAAATCCAGATATGCAGCATTCACACCAATACTCTCACTTCTGTAAGCAGTAACTTATTCAAGAAGTGTCAGAAGAAGAAGGCAAAACTTTTCATCAAAACTTTAAAGTTTATTTAACATTTTTGCAAAGCATCTTTAACCAGATGCTTAGAGTATTTTCCCTTAACTGATATAAAACCATTAGGCCTATAATTAATAGGACAGTTTCATTTAGCATGATTTGTTTCATTCATTAATTTGAAATGATTCTTTTATTTAAGTTCAAGGTGACACATTTTAACATTAAATATTGGTTGAATGAAAAGTAAGATCTTTTTTAGATTGTTTTCTTTTCATCTTATAACATTAGTTCCTGTTACAGGTTACTAGTAAAAATGCACAACTTTTAAAGTTTGTTTCTTGTTCATGCAGTTTCCCCGAGTCAAATTGAAAGGCTTTATAGCCGCTTCACAAGCCTGGACAAAGGAGATAATGGAACTCTGAGGTATAAACTTTCTGTTACCTAATTCTTTACAATGAATGTTGTGTGCTTATATACAATATATCCAGTATTATTTAGAGTATTGTAAAAGTTGGGAATTTGACTGTTGTTTCCTTTTATAATGTACTTCTGTGTGTTTTCATCTGGGATTTTGTTAAAACTTAAGTTTGAGAGTCTGTTTAAATTCTAGCATGATCATTGCTATTTTTTGGTATAAATATAAAGATTACTTTTTAATACAGGGTAGTGCATGCCACTGCAGTTATGATTTTTTAAGATGTACTTTTATAGCTATTCAAAATGTCTCCCATTTTTAACCATAAGAGAATATTGCAACAGATTTATTTCCACATGTTCTTCAAAGTTTATTGACATCTTTACCATTTATTGTAACATATGAAAGGGTAAGAGAAACATAAACAATTCTTAGAAATATTGTGTTTCATGAGTTTTACATTATGCTGTGTATGTTAATTACAGAAATATGGGCATCTTTATTATAAAGAAAGAACTAACTAAGTTTAACATGCAAGGACCAGCATGTTTGAGGAAATTGACTTGAAAATGAAGAAAAAATAACAAGTATATAAAGGGGTGAAGTGTGTGAACAAGTTACAAAAGTAGTTTCAGTACAAGAAATAAAATAGATGATCTTAGAGCACTGGTCAGAACTGAGGATTTTGAAATAATGGAAGTAACTGAAATGTGGCTAAACATAGGTAATCTTGATGTTAGGAAGTTTTTAAATACAGAGTTATAAGTTGTTTAATAGTGGTAAAGTACTAAAAAGAAGGTGGAATGAATGGTTTTATTAGTGAAATGCGAGTTGAGGACACCAGTAGCAATAAGATGAATTTATCTGGGTTTCTAAATAAAAAACTGTCCCTACATTTCTGCACACAACAGCTATTCCTCATGCAGTTCTGTTTTTAGGTATTTAAGTCAAAGTTAATATAAACTAAAACCAAACCAAAAAGTTAATGTTATGAAAAGGCAGCACAAGACACAAAACTGATTAAGTTTTAATTTTAAAGAAACTTAATTACTTATTATCTGCTTTTGAGATTATTACCTGCACATGGCACTAACTAGAGCTATCTCACATTAGTGCATAGTGTAATCATCACGTGACAATAGCCCTCTACCACTAGTAGAGCAACACATTCCAATGCATGATAAATTCCCATAAGCACCTACACTCAAAATTAACTTTGTTCTTATCGTCAGTACTCTCGTTAACAGATATGTTTCTTTAAATTAAAACTTAATCAGTTTTGTGTGCCTTGTGCTGCCTTTTCATGACATTAACTTTTTGGTTTTGTTTTAGTTTATATTAACTTTGATTTAAATACCTAAAAACAGAACTGCAATGGCAAGTAGGAATTTTCAAGTGACAGTGACCACTACCTATTTCTGAGGTTCTGGTAATGTTGGTAACACTATCCCTATTTTGTCTGTGGCTGATGGAGACACATATACTATGGAAGACAAAACTACCATAGTTTATTTGTTGTGTTGTTTTGTTTTTTTATCTTTTCCTTGCCTCACTTCATGAAGTGCATTTTCCTCTTTATAAGTTTGACCATAAGCATGATGACTTTGACTTTTTCCACTTCACGAGTTTGTACTTGACTCCTTTTTACCTGTTGAGGACAGTGTTTCATCTCCAAATCTATTTGTAGATTTTATTATGCAGGTTTGTTCTTTATTTCACTTTCTGTTATATATTTTGACTCTTTTAGTTACTTATTACATAACTCTTTAGTTATGGTTTTTGTTTTTTCCTCTTCCTTCAGACACATTTAAGTTGAAACATTTTTCTATCATTTTTGTTCCCACTCTTGTCTCATCCTTCAGGATTCCTTTGTCATGAATTGTATGATTTATTTTTCTCTTCTTTCATGGATTCCCAGTTATTGGAGTTTCATTTATATCCAGTCTTCAGTATTATTTTCTACTTCTTACTTATCTCTTCTTCAGCATTTTATTTTCCAACTACTTTCTTTTCCATCTTCTCCTTATCTTCTATTTCAAATTTTTTACTGTAAGCTTCACAGTTTTTCTGGGGACTTACAGTTGGTCCTTTTCAACACTTTGGCTGGGTTTAAATCTTCTGCCTTGTCTATGCTTCCTTGGTTTTTCTACTGTTGGGACCTTCTAAGTTGTGATGCTCTTTACTGTACTGCTCATCTTTTCCATTTTTACAACTGTGACATTTGTCTGGTTTCTTTTCTGTGGGTGTTCTTAATGCCAGTCTGGTTCCCCCCCCCTTTGTTTCTCATTTCTCACAGCTCTGTAAATCCACTCCCATAGCTCAAACACAGGGAACCCTCCATCTTTTTTCTGTTTTTCCCTTTTGAGGGTTTTATTATTTTTATTTTTTTCCTCGCAAGACCATAGAATGGTGTCTCGTCACCAGTATTTCCTCTCTCAACCACTGTCTAATGGTTTCTCAGCTCAGTATGAAGTGGGTTAAAAGTCTTTCTTTCTATTGGTTCTTTTCTTTTAGACTATGGTGTCTTGAATGTCTTTCTACATATTCAAGTGGTCACATCCTCCTGTTTTGTTTTTTTTATTCACTGGGATCAGTTATATTAATTTTGAATCCTTCCCTTCAGCACTGCATTAACTTGTGTCTTCAACTGCATCATTGTTATGTGGATCACTGGCTTTTCCATACCTCTTCTCTGGGACCCTCTTTCCTGCTTCATTTGGATTAGTTTGTTGTGTTTTTCTGACTCTAACACAGTTCTTGGTTAACCTTGGAGTCTTTTTTTTTTTTTAATTTTTGACTCGGTTAGGTTGAGTCTTACCTGTATGGAACCTCAGTGTAATTCTACACATTCTTACCCAGTCATTGTTTGAACCTTTGGCCAATGCTTTTTGTACCATCTGTAATATATATTGTATTATATATTTATTTTAAGATTGATGTTTGTTTTGGTTAAATATATATTTAGAAACACGTGTAACTTATATTGTTAAATGTATTTTGTGAATGTTCCATCTGTTCTCTAAATTTGAAGAAGATTCTTGATCATAAGAATCAACTGTGAATGATACATGTATGCAAAATACCAGTATAGTTATTCTAGCTGAAATTTTTAGAAAATCTCCTCTTAAACCCATAAAAAGTAACCAATGCAACACATGGGGAGAGTTTAATATAATTGGTTTGCTGTAGTATACTATAAAACTCAGAAGCAATAATTATAATTAATTATTTGAGAAATTATAGATATTTGACCAGGAACTTTGATAGATTTCAAACATTATAATCTGTTCAACTTCAGACTTAAATATTTCTACGAGGAAATTAGATATTTTCATTGTTAAAAAAATCTTGTATTCCACGTCAAGCAGCAAGCTCACTTCTCCGTCAAGTGAATTGTACTTCTGTATAAACATAGAATTAATTCTCTTCTCATAAACTTTTCACAAAATATTCTGTCCCAGACCAAATAGAAGACTCAGTTATGTTTACAAGTTTGTACAACTTTTGTATATAGATCATTATTTGTAATAACTACTTGTAATAACCATTATTATAAATCAGGTTGTTGTTTGTATATTAAAATATATTTGTGTTAAGAAAGAAAATTGTGTGTATCAATCTTGTTGGTAAATATCATAAATTTGATATTTATTGACATTTTAGTTAACTTCTAAATTAAAATTGAAATCGTAATACCTGATGTATTTAACATAATAAATCAGACTTATCCAAGGTAGATTATAATATGTAACACATCTCATTCTTAAAACCTTATTTCTTTGTATTTGTGTTCCTCATATATCTAATATTTATGCATCAGATGTCTTACTTTGCTTCACAAATCTTCCTTGGTTTTATTTCCTGACTGCTTTTACTTCCTGAGACTTGGGCAGCTTGCCCAAAAGGTTCTTTGTTGTCCATTAATATTATGCTGTTTTCATTTTTATTTATTTATAAAGAAGGAAAACCAAGTTTCTCTTTTGGAATACTTGTACAGTATTCTCAGCTACTGAGCTTTATACAGATTAACTTTTCTATTACCAGTATATCATATGTACATGACGAACATGATTTATGTACTTTCTCTTTATCGTTTTTTAAGCAAAATATCTGGAATTTATAGGGAAATAATAATGTAGTAATGCTGTAAGGTATTCCAGAATTTACCAGTGTAATATATCCATGTCAATTTCAATTTAAAGACATAAATTTGTGGTAAGACTTTTCCAGTATGGTAAGGAAGGTCCTTCTTTGATGAAAGTTGATTCTAACAAATTTTATTTTTCTTGTACAAAATATCTTTTGAAAGTTACCTTTAAAGTTAATTGTACCTCCACACCTTACCTTATCATGTATTCAAGGAATATAACTAATAGATATTTGCAAATATTTATTTGTGTATATGTGCACTTTGCTCCAAGATTACAAGTTAATAAGCCTGTTTTAACTTTCATATTATCAATTTATTTGTCCATAAACATCATTTGTTTCAATTGTGACAAATAGCTGATCTTCAAATGTAATATTTTTCTTTATAATAACTGACACTAATTTATTTTCTTTGAGTATATTTATTTATTAACAAATCCTTATAGTAAGTATATATGTATTTTTTATGCGTGAAACATTAGACTAAGTATTCCGATGTATCAGTTATGAATATTGTTTTTACTCATAGTACAGTGAAGTTGATAATCATTTCAAATGAATTTTTTTAAATATACAAGGATTGCTTGTGTTTTCATCTGAAATTTTTACAACAATGACTATACATCTCATTTGTCTGATTTTAATTCTCTTTGCTGTTACTTTATAGTGAAAATATTTTCTTTGTAGGAACTTAACTAGTTTGCACTCTGTCTAAAATGTTTATATTTTGATTTAGTAAAAATGTCACCTTGATTTTACATGTTGCTTTATTTGCTTTTGTTTGGAAAACAATTTGAGAAGTTATTTGTTGGAATTTCTTTTGAAATAAACATCAGATGAAAATCTCAATAAATGTTTAAATTACTCTAAAAAACAAAAATTCTCACAATAGTTAGATAAAAACTTGATGGTATAATTTGTCCAGCTAAGACATGACTTTAGACTATATATTTCAATACCTGTGATTAGCTCTCAGTTGGTGGTAATAATATTGTATAACCATTCTCATATGAATGGTTAAATACATCTTTTATTTGTGTATATCTAAAATTTTTGTTTGCATCTGTATGTTGTCTTTGTTATGACCTGGTGTGGTGTATTGTTGTGAATGTTATGTTGTTGGTTGTAGTTATGCATGCTCTGCTGTTGTGTATATTAGCATAATAGATATTTTGCTGTTTTATATTATCATGCACATCCTGCTGTAGAGTATTATAGAGGTCGAAGACTTAATTGATTAGTTATAATGGCTTGCTTACAAGCATCAATTACACCGTTTAGTGTCTCATAAACCATTTAATCAAAAGTACAGTAAACTGATTGTTACAAAAGTAGACAAATAAATGAAGTTTATGTTTCCAGGTTATTACTGTTTTTGAGTATTATAACAGTCAATTAATCAAAATTACAATGGCATTATCACAAAAATAATCAACTAAATGAAATTAGTTGTTCTTTATTATTAGTTTTCAATTATTCTAACATTCAATTAATCAAAATTACAATTATATTGACTGCTATGAAATTAATTGACTAAATTATATTCATTGTTTTGATCAATTTTGTTTCAATTCGTCCAATTATCTAAGTAATTAAAATATTTTCATTATATTTGTTGTTAAGTGTGAAATTACATAATGAGAAAGGAAGTCTTTTTATTTGAGTGTCAAGTTCAATATCTATTGCCACTAAACTTGCTCTCCCTGTCTCTGTTATTGAAATACTTCTAACAGCAGTCTTGAGAATACAAAGTACAAGCTTACCATTTTTCCATTTTGTTATTTTTATAATTTGTAACTGTTGTACCAGTAAGTGCATATCTAAGAGAAAAATCCAGAATGACTCCATCCATTTCTTCAGAAATGAATAACTGTATTTAATGTTTAAGCAGATGTTACTTAAGGGAAGGGGAGTCAAGGGATCTGGAACCTTCCAGTTTTTTTGGAATTAATAATTCTTTAATTTTGTCTAAGCATATATTAATCTAGGGGAGTGAACCAGGGAGCCAAACCTTGCCTATTTGTTCAGAATGATTGTGTTACTTTGTGTTGTATGAATCTGCACAGAATGAAGGGAATTTCCAAACCTTTCATTTTTTCAAAAGTTAATTTTTAAAAAAGTGAAGCTTCATGATACAACAGTATGGTATAAAAATTCAGATATTGGATTATTAATTGTTATCAATGTTTCTTTTTTAAATTAGTTATGAAATCAACACAAAAGAATCTACAGAAATCCAGTTTAGGCTTAAACCTGATTATTTCTAAGCTAGTAAAAAATATTAATGTCAAATAAATACTATTTTGGTAAAGTTTCATTTCTTGGTCTTGCACCATCAAGATATATTATCTTATTTTCAACTGCCAGGGAATTTCCTGTTTTCGAAACAAGCCTTAAAAATACTTTTCCACTTCGGATGTGCCGATGAAATAATTGTCACAGTGATGTAGTTCTCCACCAGTAGAAGAGCAACATAATTTCCATATACAGTAATTCCTGAAGAAACATCACTCACTATGATCAACTGTTTTTTTTCTTGAGTTTTACTTTGATTAACTGCCTTTCTTTGTGTAGTTTTACATTACTTTTGTTCACATTGCACTTTTCTTCCTTCCACCTGATTTCAGTTTTGTTTTCTATAGCCAGCACTTCGTGCTACTTCAGGTAATAAAAGCATAAAAAGGTAAAAAAAAGTCTTAAGCCCAGGCATTTTTTCCAACTATGTCAATGGAACTTTATCTGTTCATGAAGCTGGCATTCAGTAGTTATCACATTAGCTCATTGGCATAGGACACATCTTAAATTTCAATCTGTGGCACTTTTCCTTGATACCAATCAGTAGCAAGTTTCTGGAATTATAATTGTAAAATCTGGGATTCATTTCCCTGCTTTTGAATTCAAACAACCCACTGTGTAGCTTTTTGTTAAATAACAATAACAACAATGCATGACACAATACCATATATATTGTGGAAACTTAAAGTGAACCATGGGTTGACAACATTCACTGTTGACCTTTTTCAAATATGATTTTACCACTATAATAGTCCATCAGGTGGTTGGTTCTCTTTGACCTATTTTTTTGTCTGTTCAATCTTCCAGTCATTTTGTTTAATTATTTGTGTGGCCTGTCTTGCCTATGGACAATCTTGGCTGTATCTTTCATCTCTAGTTTTTGCTTCTAGCTCTTTTTCTCTGATGAGGAACAGGTACCTCCTTTTCTATTTGTTATTCTCATAACTCAGGAAAATGACTTTTTGTCTCTTTTGCTTGTATATCATAATTACTTGGGTTGCTTTACTTCATAGCCTTTCTTCTGTTATACTTTCACATTGATTAACATCTTTCTGTTTTTTGTGGCTCCTTTGCTGTTGCCTAAAGTTATAATTTAGTCATGATTCTTATGTTTTGAGCCACAGTTGTTTATGTTCTTTCTGTCTGCTTGAGGGACTTTTCTTTCTCTTTTTTTGTGATGGCAAGAAACCTACTTAAAGTAAACATGTATTCTCAAGATAGCTGGTATGAGTGTTAAAACTTTAATTAAAATAAATTGCAGAACAATGTTTAGACCTTCTTAGATTACCTTTAGTTCAAGAAAGAGAGTTTGCAACTGACCAGTTGCTATTCTTCTTTCAGTTCAGTGGTTTGTTGATTCAACAAACTATGGACATTTCTGTTAACTACACAACTGTGGGAGTCCTGTGAAGCTACTCTCTCTCCTATTCTTTATCATATCACTTCTATACTCTGTTCCTGGAATAATTCTTCTGTGGAACATATTCTTGGCACAGAACCTTCAGTGCCCAACTCTTCCTCTTTTCACACCTATAAGCTCCCTTCACTGGTAATTCTTTGGTTGTAAAAGTTTTTTTCAGATTTGTCCCTACTCGTACTCTGTCTCTCTCTCCATATTTGTACCTATCTGCTTTCCTTTGATCTTCTATATCTTCAGTGTCTTTCTGTGAGTTTCTTCTGTAACAATTTTATGCAAGGTAATAGCTCTCAGTGACACAAAGAGGTAAGTTTTTTTTCTGAAATACGTTTTGACATAAGGAAGATCTTTGGTTATTTGTTTTCATCTGAAGCTCTTGTAAATATAGACTTGATATTTCACTGTTTAGAAGTTATCCGAGTTTTTATGTTAACTTTAAATTTGTTATAAAAATTATAGATTCTCTAAGTGCCTGATAAACAAACAAGTTATTTCTATTCATTTATCTTAATTTGTTATGAAGCATTTGAATAATTGTGTAGTTGTAAACACTTATAACAGTGTAGTTAAGTGAATTGTCTGTGATAACAAGTTTGTAAAAGCGTAGTCAGTATTCTTGCAACAGATGACTGGTACCTAATTAAACTTTTTGTTGTTTCTAAATGTTAAACAATGCAGTTACATTACATTGCCTGTATTAAACATTTTTTATCTGCAAAGTTTAGGGCTAAAAAAGTAATTTGCATGCAAGTTATTGTACCTGAAGCCTAAATACAGGTTTCTTTTGGTTTTCCATATTTGTCACCTGATAGTGTTTTTGAGACAAATTTGTTGACATTTATTTAGTATAATGCATGAAAAAAGTTTATTTCATTTCTGCACAACTTGAGTTTTGTAAACAAAACAACTCCCTTCTTAATTTTAATTTTAGAACTTTTCTGTTAACTCCAAATAATAATCTTAAATTTGCCTTGAAACTATCACCCCTTGATGCATTTCTTGATATTTTCAAGTATTTTCTATTAGTTTTGCACAGTTTTGTTTTCATCCCACATCAAATGATATAATCATTTATTAATGAAAATTGGTTATCAAAACAGCTATGAAGAAGCTTGACTGTTATTGAATAGGACAAGAATTAGAGTATTTCATCTCAGTAGAGTAAATATATAGGTTTAAGAGGTTTCCTCAAGATTTTTTAAAAAAAATTTTTCCAGTTTATTTTCATTTGTAAATTATAAGGTTGAAAGATACAAATATTTTCTTTAATGAGAAGACATCAGATAACTTGATATGCTAATTATATACAATTTTGATATTGGTAGCAGAAAAAAAAACATTATTTCAAGTCTGATATACTAACAAAAGCATAATGTTTATAGAGGTTTTGTTTTCAACGGGTACAAGTTGTTTACCTTCACAGAAATATACCCACTGTATGAAATAAGGAAGTCACATGACTGGGAAATTGCTTAAGGCATAACAAAGGTTTATATTTTTGTTTGTTTCTTTATTTAAAATTACATTTTTATTTTTGATAAATATTGCTTAAGTAATATTTTATTCAGAACAGATATAATAGATTTGAAGATCACTACACAGAGTTTGAGCCTCACAGAAAATGTTAAATTCATTTACAGTATTATTTATGAATGAATGGATTAAATCTTCCATTATTTCTGCATGATGAATCGCAGTACCTAAATCAATGTTCTATTGCTGCAGTAAGTCACACAGAGGTAAACTAAAGGAAAACAACTTAACAACGGTAAGCAGAGTGATGATGAATTCTGGCTGTGTTATAGAACACAACAATTAATTGGCTTACGTGGCAGAATCTGTGTTGCCAACCTGATATGGTCTCAAGGGCATCTGCAACTGCATGCATCACCTTTAGTTTGCCACAAAAGCAAACAGAAATTATTACTTTTTAAATTAATATTGACAACTATTCAATATACAAGATTGTTTAGTTGAAGGTATTGTTAATGTATTTATTTCGTATATGTTAATATTTAATTATTCATTAGTTTTTCGTAATAACGGAAATGAAAGTAATTAAAGGTGATAGTTATGTAATTTGGTAAGAATTGTACTTTGTTTGCAGTTCCTTATTGCTGAGAATTAACTGATATTGTTGATGTCATATTATTCAAATCTTTTATTTGAATAAAGTATTTTTATAAGTGGCACTCAAGTTCAGGATACAATTGTTGTAATTTACAGGGTAGCATAAGTGAATAATTCATTATTACTGTTGTGATAAGAGTAGAGAAAAATAGTGTGTCTCATCAGTTGGATTTTGAAGTAATTGAAACATCCTGTTACTTACTCTTATAGTTGTATACATTTCTGTGTAAGAGAATATTGATGATTATTGTCAGCGCAATATTTACTATACTTATTTGTTTTATGTGCAGTCTTCTTTTGAAAAAGTTCCTGAGGATAAAACTTCTTGTCCTTGATGATGATATGAATGTGTGTGTTAATAAATGTTGATTATAACAGATGGCTCAAAGTTATTGTTTTTACATTTACAGCTTCATTATTAGAGCTCTAGCACCTCAGATGTAATGCATAAGTTTAAGACTTTAAGCACTGTGACTTGTGGAATGTGTATGTGTCAAACGGATTTATGTGCAAAAAGTGAGCAGAGAGAGACAGAAAGCTACTTGCCCCTCTATAAGGTTTTCACTCTTATATTGGACTTTTTCTCTCTCAACCACCATCTTGTGGTTACTTTGTTGAAGTTGTTCCTTTCTTCCCATTGGCCTCTTTCCCTGGTCTATTGATAATGAAGGTCCGTGTCTTTTGGACCTTTTGCTATATTCTGATTGTACCATCCTCACTTTATTTCCTTTATGTTCATTGGGATTATATGTACCAGTTTTGAGCTCTTTACTTTGGCATTGCATCAGTTGTTTATGTCTGTAACTTGTTTGTGGGAGTATTTTCTCACCACATCCACAGTTCTTGATTTTGTTTTCATTATTACATGGATGAATGGCTTCTCCTTACCTCTTCTTGACCACACCATTTCTCTAGCAAGAGATAGCTCATCTGGGTTGTTTAGTTCCGACTCAAAAATTGAAAGACTTTAAAATGGACCAAGAATTGACTCAATTATGCTCAACCTTCTTCCATTTATCCATTGGACATGGAGCATCTATCACCTCAATTCTTTCCTCTCCTATACTTTTCTGGAGGTTCTACTTTTGTCTGTTATTTTTGTCTCTGGAATATCTTGCCCCTCTCAGATAGCCATGCATGAAACTTTATCAATGGACTTTTAGTGACCATTAGATAATTTGTTATAACTCTCTGTCCTCTATGATATGTGCAAAAGCCTTCTCTCCTCAGAGACTTGTCTTAGTGGTTGGGCCATTCCGGTACAATTGTCAACACCCCACTTTTTCTAACCCTCAACTGAACTTTCATCTCTTACATGCATCTGTTACAGGATGGGATGTATCCCTTGATGACTTCACACATTCTGAATGCATAGAAATAAATATACATTGAAATTACATTTTCAGGTAAATAAAATGTTAACTTTTCTCAGCAGTCTGTCATTCTAGTAATTATTAATAAAGGAACTTTTAATAGTGTTAAACAATAGTTATGTGGGATTGCCTCATATTTCCTCATTTGATTTATATCAACCACATCTATTTTGTTGTTTCTGTATTATTAGGAAATTAAAATATAAAAGTGTTAGTTGTCGCTAATGTCAGAATATGGCTCTTTGTAAATTGCTACCTTAGGATTACCTATTTTCATATCTATTGTAAAAATTAATGTATGTGTTTGATATATTTTATTAACTAGTTATTCTGGTTTATTGATTTCACAATCTTTTACAGTCGAGAAGATTTCCTTAGAATCCCAGAATTAGCAATTAATCCTCTGGGTGATCGAATAGTACATGCATTTTTTACTGATGCACATGATGATCGCATCAATTTCAGACAGTTTATGCACGTGTTGTCTCGATTTAGACCACTCAAGAAAAACAAGGAGAACAAGTTTAACAGTCGTGAAGAAAAGTTAAGGTGTAAGTTGCTGATATATGAATGTGTTGATGTTTAAACATCATTTGAAATAAAAGTATTTTAAGCTAGAGATGTATACAGTGGTATGAGTAATTACCCATTAAGCACTTATAACCAGTGATGTTTTGAAATAATAAATTTTGAAATTTTTTGTTTTTAGCAATACCAACTGTTGATTTAATAGGTAATTGTTATTAATGTATGATGTGTACACTTTTTGTGAATACTTTCTTAAAGATTGATATTATACGATAACCAGTTGTTTGTACCTTGGAATATTTTTCATTAAGTTTTTGGCAGGCAGTGATCAGGTTACCAACATTGCAAGATTTTAAACAATTTAACATATTTTTCTTAAACAGAAGGTTAAAATGGAATATAAGGGCTTCATTTACAATTATAATTTGTTTTCCAGTTATAGTTAACATGATAAAAAGCTTGCAATTAACATTTTGTCATTAAATTAGGTTGAGCATGTATGGTATTTTTGTACATTTTACTTTTATTCATACTGACAGCCATCTATGCACTCATTTTCAACATCATATTTAAAGCATGGTGTGAATTTTAAAAATCTAGGTAGTGGGGTGGATCAAGGTTAACTAGGAATAGAATATCAGGAGTGGCTAAAACTTAGAAATTTTAAAGACATGAAAAACAGCTTGTTAAATACATGTATAATTTTCTATGAATTATTTTCATTTCACACAAATTGAAATTATCCTTTTGTTAACCTTTCTTAGTTCTTCTCACAAGGGGATTATTTAATCAAATTGCATTAAACTTGGCACTAACTTGCTAAGTACAGATGGTTTAGTAAGTTATATTAGAATAATTAGTAAACTATGTAATAACATCCAATATAAAATCACAGTGGAACAAAAAGTTTCAAATCTACATTCTGTCATTATTCATCATAATTTATGAAGGGTATGTAATAACTCTTTAAATACAAAATATTAGTATACTTATATTTTGAAGATGTTTAGATTGAAGGTTTAGAATTTCAAGACTAGGATAACCTTTACACTTAATAGCATTGGAAAAACGAGGAAATATAGATGAACTTGGTGTAACAAGACCATCCAGAAACAGATTTGTAGCATGCCATACCCTTGCAACAGTAAGCAAAGAACGGCATCTTGTAAGTGAAAATCTCCAAAAACAAAAGTTACTTTACAAAGCCATACATGTGTTCTGGGAAGAATTATGTAACATAATCTGCATCTGCAAAAGCAAAACAAGTCACCTGTACAGAAGTTGATTTCACAAGATATCTATTTAATCATTGTATGTATATCTTAAGTAACTAGAAAATGGAATTTGTATTCATGTTACTTCGTATAAGGACTTAGCAATGAAGCCACCAGACACAGAGCTTATAGGTTTCTCTGGAAATAGGTACTGTGAAGCTACTGTAATCACTCACTAGAAAACGTGTGGAACTTCAAGGATGAACAGTGTGTTTTGAATACTACAGTCTTTTGCAGTAAGAACAATGTTACAGGATCATTATCAAGATACATCTTGACTGAAAATGGCAACATGAATGATAGACATAATGAAACTCCAAAATAATTTGAATATAAATTATTCAACCTTTGTATTTATTAGCTATAAACTGATTTTATAGTGTTATCAGAGATACTTGGAAGAAATTTTATGTATCAAATTTTTAAAGGAAATATCGTTAAACTATTGTGTGCAGCATGTTCACTTTTATAATGAGGAAGTGTAAACTCTGGTATATTCATCAAAAATATATATCATAGTTAAATAATATGCAAAGGCATAACAGAAAGGAATATACACATTTTGTGTATATTATAAGATTACACATTTTTGATTTAATATAATTGATACAAATGAATAACTATAGAAAAAAGTGAAAAAAATGTATTGAACTTTATCCTGTGTGTATTTAACTCTGTATTTTTAAATGCATTCCAAGCAAGTTTGTCTTTGTTTTTTGTTTGTTACAGTTGCATTTCGTATGTATGACCTGGACGATGATAACAAGATTTCTAGAGATGAACTCCTTGCTGTTCTACACATGATGGTGGGAGCCAATATATCTGAAGAACAAGTAAGTCTCAATGAATCTTCCCAAACCAAGGAAAGCTGGTAAAAATTACTAAGCATAACTTTCCACAATCTTAATTTACAGGTTACATACAGCTGGAGGTCAGGAGAACCTGAAAAACAAACCTTTCATTGTTAAATTTAACCTTACTACCCATTTCAACTATAAACATAATACTGTTTGTGTTATAGATCAGAAGTACTTCCAAAACTACATAATTTTAAACTTTAAATGTAACTTTATTGCCAATGTTGCATAAAACTAATACCTTTAAAAGTAAACAATTCTTCACTTATAAAGTTACTGACAATGTCTGGAGATGAATCATCATCACGTTTACTGCCTGTGTTATGTGTAGCTGAAGGTCAGAAGAACCTTCAAAAACAAAACTTTTCATTGATAAATGCAACCTTAGTATTTGTGTTATATGTACAGCTTGAGGTAAAGAAAACCTTCAAACTAAGCAACTCTTCACATTTAAATTTTACAGACTTAAGGTATTTCTTAAGTTAGAAATCAGTAGCTTTCAATGTGTACAAGGTTTAATGGTAACAAAAATTATAGTTTCCTTCAAACATGTATATGTAAGTCTTAAATTGTATGTAAGGATATGTTTTAATATATGTTGCACTAACTAATATGCCTCTTCCCTGTGACTCACTGAGAAGGTACCAGATTGTAACACTAAAATTTGGGTTTCAGTACCTGTGATGAACGAAGTTTTGTAGCTTTGAGCTCAGCAACAAACTTTTTACTGCAACTGTTTTTAACAAAGTTCTATATAATTCTTTTCGATTTACTTTTAAAGTATTTTGTACATAATATTTTCAAAAATATGTTAAAGAACCTTTTTCATGAACATGAGTTACATTTCAAGAAATTCATGACATGTATTCAATATTCAGATATATTTAATATAATTATTTTGCTGAAATGAAGAATATTATTAACAATAAAGGATGTTTATTTACCAGTCACTGACCAGTATCCTTTCTTGTATGTACTGTATATAGTGATACTCACTGTTTGTGATTACTTTTGTGCACTAGAGTATATTGTTTTATTTTTTGGAGTTATTTCTAAATAAGCATACCATATAATTAGAAGTGTTTTGGAAGAAGTAAAAATTAAGATCTTGTGGGACTCAAACTTGCAAATTCACTTGATATTCAATGCTTTAACCATTGAAGTTACCATGTCTCATAATCCTTTGTAACTTGCAAAGTCAAAACTCCTGACAAGCAGAATCTATAGGTTTAAGTCCCATTTAGTCTCTCAATCACTTGAGAAACACTTTGTTTAACAGATGGAATTTTAATTTTTTTAAAATTATATTAAAATATTTAACATCTTGACTAGTTCTCTGAAAACTTCAGTTGTTTTTGAAAGCTAAACTATCAACTAGAAATATCCATGTAATTGATGAAATCATAATTATGGTCCACTTTATATTGAAGTTTAGTTTTTATTTTACTGAATATACCAACTAGTCCATTGTATGGTAAATGATACGTAGCTAGTAGTGTGAAAGAATGAGCTCTATTATAAAATAATCGTGATTATCACTCACTGTAAACATCTTGGATCTCTGAAATTTTGAAAATTCTAAAAAAATAAACTTTCTTTTTAAACCAATTACAGTTGGCAAGCATTGCTGATCGAACTATCATGGAGGCAGACACAGATGGAGACCAGATGATCTCCTTTGAAGAATTCTGTGCAACTTTGGAAAGAACTGATGTTGAAGAAAAAATGAGCATTCGGTTTTTACACTGAAAACTTTGTTTGTCATGAAGGGAAATCTATATTCAATTCAGGCAGGAATTGTGCTTGCTATGTAATTTACAAATTTTCAAACCACATTATTCATAAATATCAGTATTCATGAAAAACTTGAGTAAATGGTAGTTGGTGTTATCCTAAGATGTCTGATTAAGTATAGTTTTTGCTAATTACAATACACATTTGTTTGACTCTTTTTAGTATTTATCGTAATGAAAATTTATGAGCATGAGAAATAGCTTTATAATGATCTTTATTGTTTCTGATTATATGAAGATATTCTGTGCCTGTTTTTTGTTTAAGTGACTTTTAAACTTGCTGTTTTGTCAATTGTTTACATGAGTTAATTTTGTTACTAAGGGCTGTGTTTTTTTTTCCTCCTTGACAATTATTACTGGGTTTATAATTCACTAACAAAAATTTTATTATAGTATATCATATTTCATGTGTGTGTGTGTGTGTGTGTGTGTGTATATATTTGTTGCATTTTCATACATCATTATCACCTTCATTTAATCTTACCCAGGTTTTAAATGTTAGCAGTGCAGAAACAAAACCACTGTATTTCACACAGTTACTTCAAATTGTGAGAGATATTTTACCTTTATTCAGTGAACGTCCTAATATCTTATTGTAAACTAATATGGTCATTACTAACTTAAAGTTTTGAGGCACTGGTCTCATACAAGAAGAGAAATTTCACTAACTGTTATGAAGTTGAAACAGGTTTTATGCTATTCAGTTTAATACACAACATTTGGTTGTGCTTACTTTTATTTACTGGTAAAACTGAGTAGTTGCTGTAAGATTCCTTTTCAGTGATATTCTTATTTTCTGTTAATAGTGAATTAAAATTTTTTTTAAAGTTTCACAATTCAGTAGCAGTCCTTATCTTACTTGTTCAGTTCAATTTTATTCCATCTTGTTTTGTAATAAGGTCTGTTTTCATCTGGCACTCCATTTATAATACATCATGTGATTTATTTTAAAGCTTCCAAGCTCTCACTTTCTTCATTAACCTTTTACAGTCAAAGCTTACTTAGTTATGATTGTAATGTATAACAGGCATACACCTTTTCATTATATAAATGTTTTTTGAAGGTAACAAATCACCAGGTCTTGCTATATCATCTGCAGGAACACATAGGTGTATATTAAATTTTTTGTAAAGATCTTAACTGAACCAATCAAACTACTAAGCAGACAAGTTCTATATTCACTAGTACATGGAGGTACACATTAACCTGTTGACTGCCAAGTATTTCAGCTGCTGCAATACATATCTAATGCTTCTTCATTTTGTAACTGTTTTCGTGACACCATTTTGGATCGAAAATGAAACACTTTGTAAGTATGTCAAATGCATGTATGTTGCTGATATCCAGCATTGAAGTTAGGTATTATTGAGGACGAATTAACTCGTCCATGGCACTGTGTTACTGATCGGCTTGGACGAATTATCTCGTCCACGGCACTGATAAGGTTAAACACTGCACAGACCTTAGCTGAACCAGTAGAACTACTAAGTGCGTATGCATTAGTAGTAATCAGCACATATAGTAAACAGTATGAACTACTAATCTGGCAGGTGTTGTTGGTACTAAATACTAGATATAGATTAATATCAAACACTGTGAAGATCTTAACCACACAAACCAAGAGACAGTTATTGTTATTACTAACTAGTGCATATGGGTAAAAGTTAAACACTATACAAACTTTAGCTCAATCATTCAAACTACCAGGGAGAAAACTATAGCTAGTATGTACAGGTAAATATTAACCATTTTAAAAACTACTATTTTATGAATTAATGTCAATACATTTGAACTATAATGTACAGTTTGATACCAAATTTTAGTATTATACACTATCTAATTTCTTAAGTTAAAAGTAAATATTTAAAACACAGTTAAATCACATTGAATGCAGCACTGGTTCAAATTAGATGTTTGTGATGTCAATATACAAAGTATGTAGTTTTGTATTCATTAGGAACTCAAATCACTGATATTTACAAGCTAGAATGTAAAATAAGTACCTTCTATCTCAGCTGTTTACTAAGATATCACTCATACTGAATCAAATACAATGGAACTGCTAACCTCTATCCATTTTTGGAAATGCTCCCTTATAAATGATGCTTGCTTCTGTCTGTGATGTGAATAACCAATCAAGAGCTCAGAATAGGTTAACACTAATCCTCTCACTATGGCCCAGCATGGCCAGGTGGTTAGGGCACTCAAATTGCAATCTGAGGGTTGTAAGTTTGAATCCCTGTCATACCAAATTTGTTTGTTTTGAGAACATTTGTTATTGAATGAAATAACTTTCAATGTAGAAGCATACAGCTAGCTGTACTACAAAAAAGTGTTTGTTTTAGAAATACTTGTTGAGATGTATAAATGTTTTTGATACAGACGGCTATAGTTAAATGTATTGGTTAAGCATTAGCTTCAGAAGAACTTTGAAATATATAATAAATTTGACATGAAATTTACCTTCAAATCTATGGATTGAGTATTGTTTTTGGAATGCTTTTTATTGAGCAGTGTAACAGTTTTCAACACAGTAGTGTGCAAGTAATGGTACTTATAAAGCTTGCCCCTGCTAGTACAACAATATGTCTATGGATTTATAACACTAAAATCAGGGGTTTGATTCCCCTCCATGGGCTCAGCAGATAGCCTGATGTGGCTTTGCTATAAGAAAATACACACATTTATAAAGCTTTGGTTTTAGAAACACTTGCTGTTGAGATGTATAACAGATTTAGATTTTGAAGTTTACAGCTCTCTTCACTGGTTTATTGTTGGTTTTCAAAACTCTTGTTATTTAAGAGTATAACAACTTTCAATATAGAAGTGTCCACCTGAGTGTATTGGTTGCATATTGGTTTTGGAAACACTTGTGGTTAAGAGGTATAACTGCTCTCAACTTTAAAATCTATAGCTAACTGTACTAGTTAAGTGTTGGTTTTAAGAATGTTTGTTATTAAGTGGTATAACAACTTCCGGCCAGAAGTGTACAACTGTAACAGTTAAGTATTGGTTATAGGAACATTTGTTATTGAATGATATAAGGTGTTTCTACACTGAAATTTTATATTTCAGTTTATTGGTCAAGTGTTGGTTTTAAGAGAACTTATTGAAAGATGTTACATCTTTCATCAGAGAAATTTGTAATTAACTAACTGTGTTTGTTTAATATTTGTTTTAAAAAAGAATGTTGTTGAGGTTTTTAAAAACTTAATTGAATTGTCAAGTCCATGTGATTTGAAAGTTTTCTTCAACACTTCTACTATTCTGAATTTAACCCTGAGGCTGCTACATAAAAAAGAAAATGACAAGTGTACTTGAACAAGATTGCTGAGAAGCACAGCTTTAGTTGGGAAGTTGTCTGGAGACACATGTCATAACATTAACTTTTGTCACGGTCTGTTGTCTATTCAATAGATGTCTTAAATTATGAAATAAGTGTTATAAAATCGACTTTATATCCTATGTCTGTTTTCTATGTTTGAATGTACTGAAAAAAACACACCAAAAAGTTATATAGCAGTGGTTTCTTAACTCTACACCTTTATATATTAATATTTTTGTTTGTTAATTTGTTGTTATGCTTAAGGCTAGACTGGTCTATCTGTGTTGTACCGACCGTAAGTATTGAAGCCTGGGTTTAAAATTTATAAGCCCACTGAGTTATCACTGAACCACTGAGGCAATATTGACAACAGATCCCAAACACAGACTAAGTATTTTTAACATTTTTATTTCTTGACTCAACATCATTAGACATAAAAAACAAACCCAGATGAACACAAAAAGTTTATATAACACTTATGTTTAATCCAGGTCTTCTTAGACATAGACAAAAGCTTAGATGAATAGAATTCGTTTTTATAAAAACTTCTTAATTCATCACTATTAGACATAAATAACAGACCATGTTTCAATCAGCATTTTTAGACGTGGACAACAAACCTCAATTTAATAAATTTAAAAGCACTCCACAAATAAATCTTTATACATAATGTTAAGCACTGCTTTTATTACGTTTTGTTGTCATGCTGCAAACTAAAAATGTTTGGAGCATTGTAAGTAGATGAGAGAATTTTTATAATAGGTTTATCTGATACTGGTTGGATTCTCTGACAATTTCTACAGATTTGAAAATCTTCCCAAACACTGTCAAGTATATCCCAGTTCATAAGACTAAGAGTTTGTTTGTTTTTGAATTTTGCACAAAGCTACTCAAGGGCTATCTGTGCTAGCCGTCCCTAATTTAGCAGTGTAAGACTAGAGGAAAGGCAGCTAGTCATCACCACCCCTCACCAACTATGAGGCTACTCTTTTACTAACGAATAGTGGGATTGAGCGTCACTTTATAACGCCCTCACGGCTGAAAGGACAAGCATGTTTGGTGCGACCAGGATTCGAACCTGCAACCCTCAGATTATGAGTCGAACGTTTTAACCCACCTGGCCATGCCAGGCCAAGACTGAGAGGTAAATTTTAAAATAGGAAAAGAAGAGGCATAACACTTAGATTCAATAATACTGATGTTAAGTGTCTAAATTTATGTGCCTTCGGGACTTCGGTTCCCCTCGGTGGACTGAGCAGATAGCCCGATGTGGCTTTGCTATGAAACAAACACACACGCCTTCGGGACAGAAGGAAGACTACCACTGATCTTAAGCATGAGAATTACAGAAAAAATGTTCAGATCTACACTATCAAAAAAACTCCATGAGAATTAAATATTTAGTCACATAGATTTTAAAAAAGCCTTTTTCTCGACATCCAGATATTGTCAAGAGATTGAAACTGTTGAAAATTAAAAAAACTTGATAGTTGATAGTTGGAAAAGTGTTTTATGAACGGATGAGTCCAAGTTTGAAATATTTTTCAAAACGTAGGTTGTACGTCTGACAGAAGAAAGGTGAAAAGAACTTATTTACATGAAGCATGTGGGAGGTAGTGTGATGTCTTGAGAGTATTTTTTGCTGAGGCGACAAGAGATATTTTCAAAACAAGTGAAATAATGGACGAGCACAAGTACCATCAGATACTGATCCATTACAACATACCCAGTGGTTTACACATTACTGGTAAATGATTCTATTAACAAGAAGATAACAACCCCAAACATTCATGTAATGTATACATAAATTATTTAAGTCAAGAAAAAAGCTGCTGAAGTCATTCAAATAATGCAGTGGTCCCCACAGAGCCCCGATCTCAACCTTATTGAGCAGATCTGGGTTTTGATAGATCAAAAACTTGACAATTAAAAAGTTACTTCTAAAATGTTTTATGGAAATGTATTTGAAGTAAAATATTAAAATAGACACATTGCTTTAATATTTTGCCACAGTGCCTGAAAGCCTGTCTGCAGTTATTAAAGCAATATTGTTTCCTGAACTCAAGCACTTTCTGTTGTGATAAATACGAAGTTTAATAACATTTTAATGTTTTACCTGACATAATTTTTCACAAGTAGCCTGAAATCTGATTTTTTTACTTTGTTCTAACACTTTTACATAGTACTGTACATCCGTAATACAATAAATGATATACAATCGTATACTGAATTGATATGTATCCACAAAACCTGTCACCATTCTAAGGGAATATTTTGTTTTCTATAACTTTGAGTATGTTGGTTTGTATGGTTTTATATGCATACATATATTCATATTTATACACATGTGCATGCGCATGATTTTTTATGTATAAGTTATAATTTTCTTGAAATGAAAATGTACTTCACAATATTATCTTTTCTCTTTTTGTGCTGGCCTGGCATGGCCAGGTGGTTAAGGCACTCGACTCCTAATCAGAGGGTCGTGGATTTGAATCCCCATCACACTAAACATGCTCACCCTTTCAGCAGTGGAGGCATTATAAAGTGACGGTCAATCCCACTATACGTTGGTAAAAGAGTAGCCCAAGAGTTGGCGGTGGGTGGTGATGACTAACTGTCTTACCTCTAGTCTTACGCTGTTACATAAGGAACGGCTAGCGCAGATAGCCCTCGAGTAGCTTTTTGTGAATTTCAAAATTAATGTATTTTTCAGTGGATATTTTCTGCAGGTTTTTGAATGATCAAGATGAACGTTTCAGTGCTTACCTATACATTCTTTTGGTAGGACATTCACTTCCATAACTTCTGTTTGCCCATTGGGGGTTGTTTAATAGTTTCATGCTTTACCTTCCAGCCTAGTTCCTGCAAATACCAACGTGGCCTGTTCACAAAAACTGAATTGAAAGATGATAAAGAGAAATAAGTCAGTCGGTTTTAAATATCGACGAGAACAAGGCGAGCATTAGCATTAAATGATTCCAGGGCCAGTAAAGAGCTATGCGAGTTAGTATAAATAGTATCGTTCGTGTACTATTTACCTTCTTCATGGTTCAGAACAAGAGAAATGGCAAACTATTTGGCAGTGAAAACAGAAGTTGTAGAGATCCTGGGTGCAACCATCAAATCAAAACAAAGCATGGCAAAGCTCATTTTGATCCATCCATATAAATAGGAATGGAAGAATGGTTCACAAAATGTTCAGCAATTAAAAATGCCACTTCCAATCGAGAGTATCTGCCTATTTCAGATGACTCAAAATCATGGTGGGATGGACTGACCTGTGGAAACATCAACGTTATCCAAGGACAGACCCAATTCAGTTAAATGCACCTGTATATGAAGTCAACAAATACAAAAAACAATATTCCACAGGATTCTGAGGATTATGACATAGATGGAATGCTATGGTAAGGATTGAAGTTTTGAAGCATATAGAAAAGATAGTTGCAAACAGTGGAGGTGTAGAGGAGGTTCATAAGACTCAGTGTACAAAATCTGGACTGGAGAAATGTGGAT
This sequence comes from Carcinoscorpius rotundicauda, assembly GCA_011833715.1. Lineage (NCBI taxonomy): Eukaryota > Metazoa > Arthropoda > Merostomata > Xiphosura > Limulidae > Carcinoscorpius > Carcinoscorpius rotundicauda. The sequence continues at coordinate 59,211,374 of CM022398.1, forward strand.
AGCCCCAGATGGTGAATGTGGTCCAACATCTTCAGGATCATGATTCTGACAGAGTGATAGATAGAACAGAGACCCATAGTCCAGTTTCAATCAAATGAGGGCACAATCTATCTTTAGCATAGAACATCAATCCACTCCCCAAGTGGTGGAAGAGACACACATAGAGGATGTTCAATGCTCTTCTACATTTGACTCGCAGCTGCTTGATATGTGGTGTAAAGGTCAGCTTATGGTAAAAGATAAGTCCCAAGAACTGTCTCAGGGACTACAGGTTGCAGAATTTCACAAATTCGGAGTTCAGGATCAAGCTGAATACTCTGTTGGTTACAAATATGCTTGCAAACTGTTTTAGAGAGAGAGAAGTTAAAACTGTTAGCTGTGGTCCACTTCGGTAAACGACTGAGAGATGTCTGTTGCTGGTACTCAATAAACCTCATGCTCGACAACTGACATGAGATGTGGAAGTCTTTAGCATAGCTTGTTAATATTTGTAAGAGGGAGTTGTCCAGTAATGGCATTAATCTTTACAATGAAAAGTGTAACACTCAAGATACAGCCCTGTGGGACAGAACTGGAAAGTGTCAAACCAATACGGACTTGGAATCACTGGTCCATTAAAAATTTTTGATAAAAATGGGAAACTGGTCAAACAACCCACATGATGCTATACCTCCATGTAGTATCATAAGCTTTCTGGAGGTAAAATATGAATAGAAACAAGATGTTTTCACTTGAGAAAGGCTATCCTGATTGACGTCGGTAGATGAAAGGAGGTTGTATGATTTGAGGAACCAAACAAAACAACCATCTTAAGATCTTACAGAGACAGCTCATCAGAGCAACTGAACAGTAGTTTGAATAAATCCTTTCCGGGCTTGGAAAAAGGGAGGACAATAGCTCATCATCAAAATTCAGGAAAAGTATTCTCCTGCCAGATCTGATTAAAAACAAGTAGAAGAGTAGTTATAGAAATATGGCACACCATCTTGTAATGAATTTCATTAGGTCCAACTGATGTATTACCAGACCAGTGAAGAGCAAAACTTGATTTTCAACAGTGTAAAGTGACAATTTTAGTCATAGAGATGATTAGTCTGAAAGGAAAAAAGCAATTTTTCTGCCCGAGCTTTGATGGCTAAGAACGTGGAGTATGAAGCAGCAGTGCTAGATGCACAACAAAAGTTTCTGCCTAGAGTATTAGTGATGCCCTGGGCATCAGCAATTTCATGGCCAATAGGGAGCAAGATGAAATGGAAACAGAAGTATACTACAGTTTCAAAGTGTGGATACTAACAAAAGATATCCCAGGCCCGTTTTTGAGTTTTCCATACCATGTGGTAGGCAGCATTTTGGATGAGGTTTCAGCAAAACAATGAGTAGCTGCTAAGACAATACAGTCCGTAACTGCTGCAACGCAGTCATATATTGATGGCTTACAGATGAAAGTAGAATCAAGTTCTGAGAGAACACTGAAAGCAAGCCAGTTGGCTTGATCCAGCTTCCATTGAGGCACGCAGGTCAGATGGCATTGAACATGGTCAGTCTCTTTCAAAATTATCACTGCCCCATGAGTTACTGTCAACCCTCCAAAAAAGGTAAGAGAAAAGTGAAGGGGAGCAGAGAGATATCAATAGCAAAAAAAAAGACTGACTAGGTGCAGTAAAATAAGTATAAGAACCAGTACTGAAGAGAGAAAAGTTGTAATCCAAGAGCATAACTCTATGAAACAACTCCTCCCATCATTCTCAGCATCACTCCAGAGAGGATTATGTCCATCAAAATTCCCAAGAATTAAAAAGAGATGGAAGCTGTTCAATGAGGGCATTAAGGTCTAATTGATTATTGGTCTCTCCAGGAAACAGGTAGAAAGAACAAATAGTGATGGTACAACGCAAAGAAAAATGGATGGCTACAACTTCCAAGGGTGTGTTGAGTGGCAAAGATAGAGTGGGTACATGCTGATCAACTAGTAGTGCTGCCCCTCCATCATACAATCTGTCATTTCTGTATAAAGAAAATTGCCAAGAGGTTACTGCATTGGCAGATTTCCGAAACATTTTCTGCAAAGAGAGACATACAGGATGATAAGAGTAAATCAAATCCCCAATGTCATCTATATTTGAACAAAGCCCCCGGCACTTTCACTGTGTTAAAGTGGCCATTTTTATTAATGTGGTGGAGAATGGGATGGGGACCTCTTCTGTTTTCCACCACGTTTTTCCTTTACTGGACACAGGTTTATCAACCTCTATATATCCTGCCCTGGGTTGAGTAGATAGGTCTCTGTCTGTGGACGAAGATTCCAGTGACTGAGGGAGTAAATGAATAATGGGTTTGATCCTCGGGCCTGGAGAAGATGGACCCAAGGAATTGCCCAAATTTGAAGCTAAAGGAAGTGGACCCGACAGTGATTGGAGCAGACCTAGATTCATCACCTTCTCTAACAATGGAGGACAAAACACATTTTGGATATTTTGCAAACGACTCTGTTAGAAGCACTCCCAATGTGGCAATAGAATAGAATGCATCAGCAATGTCTGAGATGGAGTGGGGACAATAACTTCTGAACCTCTTAGTAGGAGATATTGTTCACAGTTGTCAAGTGTTGCACCTCTTTCTCCTCCACATACTTAGGGTAAGAACTTGAGTAAGAATGGTTTAAACCACTACATTTAATACAGTATAGTTTCAGTTTGCACTCATAGGTGTCATGGTTTTTGCCCCCACAAGGAATATATATACGTTAAATATACGTAACATAATGTCTTCAAGTGACCAAACCATTGACACGAGAAGCATCTGAGAGGGTTGGGAATGCATAGCCCTACCCTACAGTTCAGATAACCTGCACTGACTGTGGCAGGTGGATATGATGATGTACACGTCAATATTAGAACATTAATAAGCATCATAATTCCATTTTTGTAAGTGCAAATATGGTGCACTGCAGAAATACTTTGGCTGGAAAAACCAGCAAGAATCTCTGACTCAGTAATGTTCTTCATGTTCCTCTCATCAATAACTTCTCTTGAGCATGGGGAGTAATTTTGATTGATATATTCCCAACGCTGTTCAAATTCAGGAGTTTGGTGTGTTGTGGTAAAGATTTTTTCACCAAGATGTCTCCTCAATACACTTTACTGATTTGGGGAAGCCAGCAAGCCCCTCTAATCCCTTTTGTATGGAAAAAAGGGGATATCTACCCAAAACATATCTCAGATAATTAACGCAGAATGAGAAAATAAAGTGTTGAGTTCAACGTTTATGGTGACTGTACAACAGAGTCATCCACATGTGGTTGTTTTCCAAGAATCTGTTTTTTTTGTTTTGTTTTTAAGATTTTATTTGCAAATGAGGTTATCCATAGTAAAATAAGCATATTTCAGTGTCCACTGTCCCTACCCATACCAAACCAGCAACAGACACAATGTCCACGACACCTGTTGAGAACATCCAACACTGGTACTTGGTTGACCACAGCCCAAGTAAACTAGTTACTTGACCCTTGGAGGGCCCACCTATCTAGAGGAATACAAGGCTAAAGTGGTGTGTTAGGGTTGGACCCTTCAACCACCAGGATTCTCTATTCCCTTCGTGGGTTGCCATGCACAGCAAACACATGTTCAGATCTTAGAGGAGGTACACTGAAAGTACAAAACCTTCTCTGGAAGGTACCCTCACCATGCACAGGTATCCACCTTGAGGGGAGTCAGGACAGAATGATCCAAAGTTCACATAAGATGAAAAATACTAATGCTCGCTTGTTTTTTGAATTTCACACAAAGTAACGAGGGCTATTTATGCTAGCTGTCGCTAATTTAACAGTGTAAGAAAGAAGGAAGGTAGCTTGCCATCACCATTTATTGCCAACTCTTGGGCTACTATTTTATCCACGAATAGTGGGATTGACTGTCACATTATAATGCCCTTACAGCTGAAACAGCAAGCATATTTCATGTGATGAGGATTCGAATCTCATATTACGACTTGAATCCCCTAACTGCCTGGCCATGCCAGGCTCATCTTGGAGTTTAACTGTGAGCTGGTTATTTTATGATGAATTTCAAGTAAGTGTAAAAATGTTATGATAAAGACCTTGTAATTTAGTTGTTTTCTGTTAAAATGCTAGGACTAAGGACTTGTAGTTTGTTACCTGACTGTTTAATCAGGAACTTCATGTGTAGAAATGCTAAGGCTTAGACCTGGTAATTTAACTGTTGGCTGATTATATGATCACAAACTTCTAGCATGTATCAAAATGCTAAGATTTATTTTTTCTAAGACTGAAAATGAATTGCCATTAGCAGTAGTGGTTACCAGCACTTCAATGAAATTTCAGAACAGAACTGACGATAAGAGTTAAATTACTCTAAATTTTTAATTTTTCCAAGGGCAGCCTTCAAGAACCTAATTATCTCTTGTTGTGATTATCCAAACATTTCTAGATGTATCCACATTAATGACTGTTTTAAGCCATTCAACAGAGTTATAAGATGATTACTTAACAGTAACTCACTTTGTAATTGGTATGCACCTTATTTATTTGATGAATCCATGAAAACTGTTATGGCCATAAATACCAAAACCACATGCATTTGTAATATTTTTTATTTCTTTAAATGTTCTTTAACTAATATGGACAACTTTACTCAGTTTCTTCCTCTTTATTTAGCTCCCATCAATTTACAATTGTTCTCCAAATCAAAGAATTATCTTTAATAAACTATATAAAGTTTGTAACTTAAAAAGCTAGAGAGAAAGCTATACAAAAACCTGTTAATCTAAATTAAAATCACGAATACTTACAAGTGATACCAACAATCCTCTATGAAAATAAATTAAAAAGATATCTTTGCCCAAAAATTGTATTTATTTTCTATCTTTTTATATTAATATACCAGTACTCAAATTTTAGTATTTGTACAGTTTCACATAACACATTTGATCAAGGTCATTAAGTTTATTTTACTCTAGTTACTTACTGTCCTCTACCATTTGCCTGTGTTACCTTTTGTTTGGTAAAGATATTTCTAGTTATATAAAGTTACAGCTATATTTTCTATTAGCAGTCAGGTGACCTCTTAAAACAACAACCTTTATCATGTTTCATTGGGAATGACCAGTAACAGAGATAAATAACAACTGGGTAAGTCTGACTTTAACAAGCAGGTAAATGTAAATTTATTCTGTCTTGAACAAGAGACTGACAGAGCTAGACTTGTTTATGATTCAATATTTTCAAACCTAATTTTTAGTGCAGGTGACTGTACATTTTGAAAAGTAAAGTACATGTATATTTTTTTTTAGTGAAATTAAATAATTCCATTCAAATGAAGCTAAATGAACAAACAAAATATGGAGGAAAGGCTTTGTTAAAAACAATACATCCCAACCTCTCATTAATTATATTATAATAATAAATTATCAAGCCATAAATAAAACACATTGACATGAATCAAAATATGCTGCATATTTTTTTTAAAGAATCTTAGGGTACATGCAATAATGTAGGATTATAAAATGTATCCTAGGTTTTGGAAATGACTGAGGAAGTAGGACCCACATTGCAGTGGGGATACACCTCCTACCAGTCTTAACCTCCAATTCGCTACTCTCACATAAGAGAATTAGAAATTAGGAAAGCAAGATGTTGGTGCTCAAGTCCACAACATCCCACATCTACATCACCCTTCACTGCCTGTAGATAGTTGTGGAAAGGCGACTACTCTTCCAAGTTAAAATAAGAAAAAATAAACATAAAACAATGAAAATAAGGTACTACCATTTGGAGGTAAGTAAGATAAAACTTACCTCTTGAAGCTGGTATTTCTGTCCCCAATATGGTAGAGGCACTAATTAACACAACATCTAAGAAGTGATGGTTTACTGTGACTGTTGTGCTTTTATATAAGACTTGTATTTTCTTATATGAGACTAGCAAATTGGAGGTTAAGACTGAAAGATGATGTATCCCCACCATAATGTGGTTCCTATTTCTACAGACATCTCCAAAACCTAGGATACATTTTATAATCCCACATCGTAGCTTGTACCCTAGGATCCTTTTTCAAAAATATGCAGGATATTTTGTTTCAAGTGTTTTGTCTATAGCTTAAAAATGTATGGCTATAATATATATATACTCACTGTGCCTACCACCCTATACCTGTGATATTTCAGACATTTTGGCTAGAGTTCATAATGGTGAGACTTGGGCCATTACCATGGGACTTGAAAGCAATGCAAAGCCAATCACAGCCTTAACTTAAGGTACATCAAAAGAAGACCTTGACTATTTCTTAAAGCATTTCAAGCAGATACCTTACTGAATTGGTTGGTCTCCAAAACATACTGTCTAATCATAAATTTGGATAGCCCAGCTCTGTTTGTTAAATCTAATCAACTGTCTTGGATGAATACTTGCTACACGTCATGAATCACACATATCAAATAAGTACAGATCAACAGGTTGTTCATTGAACATACTCATGTTTGGTGCAGTTAGTCCTGCTCCTTAAAGGTGTGATGTATGATCCTCTCCATATGGCAGACATCTCATAATGTTTGCAAGAATATACGAATTCATTAAGATCTGGGTTAGTTGTAATGCTTCAACAGTATCAACACTAAGAAAGTTGTTAGAGGACAAAGTTCTGTAATAAAACAATGAATGAAATTATGTATCATTGTGGAGTCTGACTATGGCTTTAGGGTGTGTGAATTGCATAAAAGCAGCTCATTCTGGATGCACAGGACTTGCATGGCTTGAGAGTGGCTTTAGTGTGTGAAGTGCAATAAAAGTTGCTTCATTCTGAAAGTACAGGCCTTTCTTATTTTGTGCTCTGATGAATTGATGTATTAATGTGCAAGTTACAGTAGTTAAATACATCAACAAAAGTGCATTATATAAATTGACTAGCTATATCTATACAATACTGATGAATTTCTAGTGCACTGGATTCAATAAAGAATGAGACCCAGAGGTTCAGGAGAAAAGAGCTAAATGTATTATTTAACTGTTCACAATAGACCAGATGAGGAAGTACTGGATTTAGAGGCAAATGACTGCTCTGGTTATCATCCAAACCACCAACAATAGCCTAGCAATTTATTTTACTGGGATTAAATCTGATCATATGCAGCTAGGATGTCATGTGCTTTAAAAATCACATACTGAAAGGAAATAACATTTGCTGCTTTCTGTGTTATTGTATGACAAAATACGAGTATTCAGTTTGTTTTAAATTATCACTCAGTTACCTTAAGTCAGAATGGCTGGAGTGAATAGACAATACCTAGTAAACCATGCAACAGTTTGCACACTTAAGGTAGTTGCTAGAGGTTTAGAACCTCTGTTGAAAGAACACTGTAATGTAAGCCTTGCTTTTTGAACTACTGAGCAGAATTTCACTGAGAGATAATCCCACGGATAACAAATGACAGCTTTCTAATCATAAGTTTGAATTGGTTATTGATTGTGATTTACATCGTTTTTTTTTTAGCTCTAGCTACTTAACCGTTCAGTATCATTCACCTAAAATAACGTCTTTTGTCTCACTATTTATATTATATATTTAAAATAAGTTAAAAAAGTGTTAAGAGATGATTTTATCTTTCCTGGTCATCATTGACTGCGAATGAGTTTAAGCAAAACAGAAAAAAACAGATGATAAAATTTTTTCGTTCAAATTCAGTCCCAAATTTTTGTGGTTGCAATCATACTATAGCTTTCCTGGTCATATAACAAACATCTGATGCATATGTTTACATATGCACAAGTGTGACTTGTAGATTACTTCATTAAAGTTTTTTTTCCTAAATATTATAATTACCCATAAATATCGGTGATTATAGTTAAAATTAATTTAAGTGAATCTAGATACTCACTAACAAACTGTGGGATCAAAAGTAATTTTATTTCAAATATACACAGGTGAATATGGTTATATTAAATGAAAAACTTGTGGAAGTGAACTGTCCAAAAAAAAGATTATGAAAAATATATTTTCATTTTACTTCCTTTGGTCACTTTTTTCCAAAATGCATTAATTTTTTTTCTCCACTCAACTAAGACAGTTTTGTCAGCTATGGTTCCATACTTAAAATTGCAACTTTTTTTTAATTCTTCAAAATAAACTTTCAGTTTATGAATTTGCAAACTGATTTTCCTTACCTTTAACAATAATAATCAATTTTCTATTTGCTTTATGTTACTATTTTTTGGTAATTGTTGACAACAAAGCATGTTCAAGCCATCATAACTAGCTGAGAAATAGTTCAGAATTTCTTTTAGTAATAAGAAAATAAAAAATAATCATATAATAAAAACAGTGTCATAAGTAAGTTTTATAATAAAAATAACACATTCACAATAAATATAGTATTTTCAGTTTCAAATCAGATGTTAATACAGTTTAAAAATAGCAATATTTCTCACTATTTAAATTTATATTCTAGAACATGCAAGTTCCTCACTGTAAAAAATATGTAAAAAAACACTGCCAGAAGAAAACAATAAAAAACAGTGAATGTAAAGTATATTCTACACTTTCACCTAAAAGAAGTCAAACTATCATAACAAAAAAACTTCTATGAAATGAGTTCTCAAAATTATAGCTTGCATAAAATTACATCAGAAGAACACAACTCACATATTTGTATTGAGCAAACACTGCTATCATTTACCACCATAGAACATCAATAACTACTCTATCAAAGATCATAAATTATACACATTTAAAATGCCCAAATAACCCAGTTATTATATTTAACCACTATTCAACTGCTTCATTAATACCTGAATTCACTATTATAAAGTTCCTTGTTGCATTGTTTGATTCACACAATTTAATCAGAACTGTAGTCACAGCATGGTTTATGTAATTATTTTTTAGATATTTATTTACAAAATGGAGGACATGTTGAGGGTTAAAACATATAAAAATTAAAAATGGCACTATCAAACTCGTATATGAAATGTAAATACTGAGCTCATTACAACCACTGTTTAATTTATTACAAAACAGTTTCTAAACAGAGCTGTACATTCTCTTACAATTCACAGCAACATCTTGAAATTTTGGTTCCAAACATTTGAAATAGAATGCATTCAAGAGTTAATGAAACAATGGATAGCAGCAGAGTATAAAAATTAGATTATACAGGTTGAAAAAAACACTAGCTTCAAAATTTTATTATTACCTTTTAATACAGTTTTTCAAAAACATTATTTTTGAAAATATTGAGTTTACAACAATATGGAAAGCAAATTTAAATAGAGATCTTAAAATTTTCTGTTGCATTAAATTGCCCTATATCATTTAGGTTTCAAATGTTATGCAAGAAACTTTTAATGTATCCATTTCCATGGGAGTTTATCATGAAAGTGTGTAATTTTCTCTTCATAGCTGACAACCATCATTCAACTTTATATTTTATAAAGGGCAGATATCTAAAATACTAAAATGATTTTATGTATACACAAGTTTTGATTTAATGTTTTAAGTGTTTGTCATAAGCCTTCTTGCTAAGTATTTTTGAATGTTAAGGATGGCTTTACATCAACTTGAACCTATTTTTCACAGTCACATTAGTTTTGAAGAGCTCAAAACAACTGTAAAAAAGAAACTACAAAAAAAAGTCAATTATGTTTCTTGAATAACATAATGAACATAATTTGAACTTAAATTGTTGTCTAACACTATTAACAACAGATATCATCTATACAGACCCATCATGTTTTAAAGTCAGTGTAAAAGGTGATTCTGAAGACTTAATTTTGCAACTTGAGAGAATACAGATACTCTAATAATAAACAATATTTACAATTTACATAATTAAAACTTTATTGAAGCAATACTTTATACATTTACCCCTTTTCACATTGCTTCACTATTACTTACATATTTGTTTGGTCTATAACTCTACTTTTTTTATTCTTGTAATTTATCTTGTTATATACTAACATAGACTTTTGATTTGCTGGTCCTTTGTCTCTATAATAATACTTGTTTTTTCACACTTCATTATTTCCTATGTGCCTTGAATATAATACCACAAGGTTTAGCTAAAATAAGTTTTTTCCAATAATATCATATGTTGGTTAGTTTTAAAATTTTCAGCTTTAGCTGAGGTTATTTTATTATTTCTTATGGATTCTTTATGTTCTTGCAATCTATATTTTAAATTCCTTTTAGTTTCATCGATATAAATATCACCAAGACAATTATATAAAGTATTAAAAAAATAATGGAATTTTTAATCTATCTTCAAACCAAGAAATAAGATAATAGACATAAGGAATACTGAAGATAAAACAGAATTAACAGATAAAATGGGTACTTAGAAGACATAATATGAAAGTGGTAGTATTTATATTGATCAAACGAAAAGAAATTTAAGGTAAAGATTGAAAGAACATTAAGGTTTCCATAACTAACAAAACAAAAACCTCAGCTATCATGGCCAGGTGATTATGGTGCTCAACTCGTAATTTGAGGGTTGTGGGTTCAAATCCCCATAATACCAAACATGTTTGCCATTTCAGCCATGGGGCATTATCATGTGTCAACCAATCCCACTATTCATTGGTAAAAGAGTAGCCCAAGAGTTGGTAGTAGGTGGTAGTGACTAACTATCTTCCCTCTAAATTACTGCTAATTAAAAGCAGCTACTGCAGATAGCCCTCGTATAGTTTTGCTCAAAATCCTAAAAACAAACAAACCACAGCCAGAGATAAATATGTCAATTATCCAACATACAATACTATGGGAAAAAACTTTAGCTCAACCTGATAGTACTACAGCACTGAATAGAAAGGAAACATGAGGAATAATGAAATATAAAATACAAAAAGAAGTATTTGAGACAAAGGACCAGCAAGTCAAAAACAGCATGCTGACATATAGCAAGATTATATACATAATGGTCAAAAAAGAAGAGAAAAAGTAGACCAAAGAAATATGTAAATAACAGTAAAACAATGTGAAAAGCATGGCTTATGTTTTGTAAATAACTCCTGAAGATGACATAGATCACATTTACGGTGTTGTTTTAAAGTGGAAACTGTATCGCTTCAATGAAGTTTTAACTGTGTAAATAGTAAAGATTGTTTATAATTATTACACCTGTGCCAGAAACACAAACATATATTATTTATACAAGATACAAATTTTACTATTCATAAAATGCTGTAATGGTTGATTTAAAAACCAACAGTATTTTTGTTTTTTTGTAAGACTACAAGTTAACCATTAGTTTCTAGTGGCAAGAGAAATTTTAGTTTTACTTCAAGATTTGTGTCTCTCAGTGAACTACAGGGTGGTCGCTAGAAAAGCAGAAAATTTGAGGGTCAGATGAGATCATGAATAAAATGCGTGCTTACTCATTACTATTTTGATTTCTTTACATCATGAATAAAATGCATGATTTTAATAATTTTGAGCATCTATGAGTGTAATATAACATATGCCTTTAAAAAACTTTGTAAAAGTTATTCTTTGTAAAAATAAATAGCTGTTTGACAAATTTTCCACTTCTCTAGCGACCACCCTGTATGATTAACTTTTGCAATGATTTATTTATAAATATCCATGCAAGATTTCTGTATGTCAAAATAATTAAAAACAATAACATAATTTCATATTACACACACAATTCTTGCAGAACATTTGACAAACTTAGAAACAAACACAATTATCTAATGGATACTCTGAAAACATCAACATCTTAGCCAAATTAATTGTGTAATTTCATATATCTTACTGAAACTCCAATGCAACAAAATTTTATGAATGTCACAAGGTTGTGTAGTAGCTACTAAATAGTTTATTGCTACAACTTTCTTGGATATGTAACAAAAGAAAAACAAAGAAATTAAACATACTTCACATCTACCATTAACTTGTAAATGTTTATTACAGCTTCAACAACATTCTGTGAAGATATAATGATTCTAAAGTTAACACATTTATGACTTAAACCTTTAAGAAATAAGTACTGCAGTGGTTTATTGAATCTTTCTTTAACAATCAAGATAAGTAATCATTTACAGAATTTGTTTGACAATCCAGAAATTTTATTGAACCTATTTATCACAAACAAACTATAATGGTATACTCATGTTCATAAACATGTGGCGTAATGAATATGTAACTGACAGTCATGAACTGTGAAGTACAAGTAATAAATTATAATAAATCAACATACAAGCATAAATAATTTTTTTCAATGTAGGTGCAAAAATGTCAAAGTTAAAAGTGCTTTATACTGAGCAACAATATATAGAAACTCTGAATGCTGAAACTTTGTAGAATGGATGGCAATTCCCTATTGTGGAGACACAAGTATAGAGGACAAGGTTTTGAAAGTTCTATTTTCCAAAATGTCGTCCTCTACACTTGTATCTCCAAAACAGGCAGTTGCCATTCATTCTACAAAGTTTCATCATGAATACTCTGCCTGAATAATCTATCAAAGAAAAACTGAATGCCTTCTTATGTTTGCAATAAAAATAGTTCTAGATTTTTATGTTTAATAAAGAGATTCATTAGAAGTAACACACTAAACATATTTTTGATATCTGATTAAGTTCACACTGTTTGTAAATATTATTTCAGAGACTTGATTTAAAATGTGCAAGTCTCTGATACTTTATGTACACAAGCTATATTATGTTACCAAAATAGTTCTCCAGGAAAAGCAAAGCAATATGATATGTTAAATACCTGGATATTAGAACAAATAAAGAAAAAAGGTGTCTTGATTTTCAGTACCACATACTATACCTGACTATTGAGATGGACTTCAGTAAAACATAAAAGAAAGTTTATAAAAAACTTATAACAATGAATACATACATCAGCTTTCATTAAATCAGACCTTTTTTCACACATATTTTAACTCTTACTTAATGTTGTACAGACAAATATTTTCTAATCTACCAATCACGTTTAACATCACAGAAGTAGGAGTAGAAAAATGACCACAAAAATAACTGCTATACAACTTCTGAGATAATAGCTGTAGCAGTCTGAATGGTAAAAATTAAAACAGGAAAATGCTGTTCTATTAGGCTAAATGAGACAAGTTGGTCTTTGTTGTTAATTAATTCTGCCAGCTCATCCTCTAGTCCAGGAAACAGTGCATCATGGTGGATTTCTGCTTCACTTGGTGATAATACCAAGTGCCTAAATAAATAAAAAATAATTGAGCAAAGTTTATAGATTCTCAATTATGTCTCATATAAGTTGAGTACTAAATCATTTAATGATAAAGCAAAACACAGACATCATAAAAAGAAGCATTTATATTTTGGAATCATTTCAGTTCCATCATAAGTAATCTAGAAGTATGAAACTAACAACCAATACTCATAACTACAACAGCAAATATATACACAAGAAATAAACAAATTGAATATACAAACAACTACATTACCTTCAAATGGTTGGGTAATGATGATATTTTTATTTCAAAAGAGTTCTTTGACAGCTGACAGTTTTTTAAACTATGTTAAAAAACATACTTGACATTCCTAACAATTTCAATAGATTCAAACTCATAAACAAAGAACCCTTAACCCATACTTTACAACATGAAGGGAAATCTCAGAGATTTCTTAGAAACCTGTGCAAAAAGAGAGATTTATGATTGTGAACTTTTAGCAGACTATATAATATTCCACATGAAATATCAATTGTTGAAGACACAAACCAAAATCTCCCTTCCAACCCATACTTTCTGCCTTAGATACAGTTATAACCTAACTAAATCCCTTGGCCTCATCTTCAAACCTTTTAAGAATTAATTTACAAAATCTGATGACTTGCAGTTTGTCCAAAAAATCAGTAAAGTACCCACTCTTAAAATCATATGACTAGCTTCAGTGTTATTTCTTTTTTTACTAATATTCCTCTAAACTCCATCATTAATATTGCACTGTCTATAATCTTTTTAATAACATTTTTTTTAATAGACTTTTTAAATCTTACTTCAAATCTGTGTGTAAAATCTCAAATAAAGACCACTTTCTCTTCAACAATACTCTATATATGCAACTCTCACTGGGTCCTATACTTGCCAACATTTTTCCCTGTAACCACAAACAGAAATGGATTAATAATTGTCCTTTGAGCTTCAAAGCTGTTCTCTACAGAAGGTACATTGATGATACTTTATGTTCCACTGTACTGATCATTTGAATGCTTTCTTGACTATCTTAACTCACAACACTATACAGTTCACTCACAAAACTAAGACAACTCTCTTTCACGTCTGGACATTTTTGTTAACCATGATATTAACAACTTTACAACTTCTGTCTGTTATAAAAATAAATTCATTGACCTTTTCATTCAGTTTGCATTTGAAAAAGAAGGGTAAAAAATTGTCAATCTTATCATTTGTTTGCTAAATAGAGCCTAAAACTTACATCATCCTATCTAGTCCTTCACAGAGCACTCACTTTGAAACAGCTGCCATAAGCATTTCTTGGAGAAAATAACTCTCTCATTCTTAATTAATTTGTTTGTCAAACCAACTACGATATCCTCTGTACCCAAACCACCTTTAAACAACTGTTTATTGTACCTCACGAGACAGAGCTTCCTTATCATGAAATAGTTGAAAAAATTACGCAACTCTCACTATCGCCAAATTGATCAGAAATTTATTATGAAACCCAATTTCAAACTAAAAATTTTTTTTCTCCTACAAAGATCAATGTTCACATCTTGTCTACTTATAGACATGCAGAAATTATAAAAGCCAAACTTCACCTGATAGTACAAGCACGTGAACACATGGGCACATTTATAAAAACTAAAAGTAAGGTTATAGACCCTCCCAACTCTGTCATTTATCAGCACAATACAGAAACAGAATGTGCAATTTTTCTCTTCAACAAAAACAATTCTCTGAACAGCCAAACATGATACTAAACTTGTTATAAAAGAAATATTATACAAAAAAGACTATTATTCCATCTCCAAATAATATAGTATTCACTTGATTTAAATTTCTTTTAACTGTTTCATTTGTGTACCACATTTTTCATTTTCTTGTGTTATATTTGAACACTCAAGCTGTTTACTACTTATATATAAATTTCTGTTGTAATTACAAATATTTTTCTTTGTTTTGTACCTCTAGATAACTGATGGAATTATGATGATTCCAAAAGATATAATAAATGCTTCCTAATAATCATGTTTGGGTTTTATTTTATCATCAAATTTTCCAAAAATAAGTCAATCACTAAATTACTCAAGTACTTACACTACAAGTTGTTCTTGTTAAAACCAGTCCAAATGATTTCATTGAATGGTATATTTTAAAACGTTTGTATGTGAAACTCAAAGGATGAATCTGAAGCATTTTAGTTTTCTGTCACAACTCTTAACCAAAAGTGCTGTTAAATTGGTACAATAAAACCCAACTTCCAACAACGAGAAAAATTTAATAATACTAGCTGAGCCAAACAAACTACTTCTGAAACAGTACAAGTATTGTAACTGATATTAATTTTTATGTCTTCCAGCAGAAAAGAAAAGTGAATTAACAGTTGTAAATAAACTCCAAAAAACATTATTTTATTTCACCAACATTTTAGCTTATGCCATTTTTGGGGTAAAAACTCTTTACAATAACCAACATGCTGCAATGTTGCTGTAAAAACTCTTTACCCTGAATAAGGTGTAAGCCAACATTTATCTGGAACTAAAGTAATATTTTACTAAAACTTATAAATTAAGAGTATTGCCTTTTTAACTCAACAAGTGATAACAGTTTACAAAAGCTGTTTTTAATGCTTTCTTCTTTTCTTTTTTTTAAAACACAACATCTACTCTACAAACCTCAAGAATTAATGATTAGCACAAGAATTGTGATGTGTCATAACAAAGCACTAAATCTGACTTATTCATCCCTGGGAATGTAACAAATTATATTAGAACGGGTGCTACTCATTATTATGACTGTAATGCCTCAACAGACCGGGAGAAGCTCTTTGAGGTGTAAATGTATGAAGAAAACAAATCAAGTTTTTGAAATATTTGTTGTTAACTAAATGTACAGTTATCTTATACTTCAAGTATTACACTAAAATATTAACAAAATTGCTGAAACTGTCCACAGCAAGTATGTTTTGTTAACACTATGCTCTAATAAGTTTTTGTATCATGTTGCTCAACAAAAAGTATAACCTAATATTATTGTAGAAGAGAACTAGAATATAATGATGCCAATAACATGAAAAGATCCACAAACTATTCTAGAGGAAGAGTTATGGCCAATGTATATAAAGCTCTCACAATGGAGAGGCTCTTTTGCAGATCTGTGGTACATAATAAGCCCTCCTCAAAGTGCTGTAAGCCAGAAGTAACTTGCCAGAACTCAACCTCCATTACCTGGTTAAGACTACTGCAAGGTTATACATATTAAACATTGTGTGGAATTTCGTATCCAAATACAAAAGAACAAGGAGGTTCTTGATCTCTAAAATATCATTTTTTGATAGCTTTTGAATATTTATTTATCACTTGAAGGTTCATTTGGCAACATATACACCAAGGAAATGAGGTTTATCGGTGCAAACTAACCCTAGAAGTCAGGCAGAAAACTACCGGAAATAAAGAAAACATCCAATGACGAACATTTCTATTCTCAAAATGTTTACAACTCTGGTCATAGTAAGAATATTTGCTTTACAATCACTAAAATTGAAGGTTCCTTGAGAAGTTTCTTTAAATTCTTACTAAACATAAGCAGTCTGCTAGCTCTTGGAATTCTTGTAGAAAAATGTTCCAAGAGTTGAGTTTTAAGCGTGGTCTTATTTATGATTTTTTTATAATCATCTAGCCAATATTCTTAGAGGTTATGCTGTTCAGACATCATGAAAAGGTACCTCCTGTTCTTCTCCACAAAAGTCCTAACTTCCAGTGCTCCATCTATACTAGTATCTGAAGCATTTTGACTTTTCCTCTGCATGAATCCGTATCTTTTTCTTTAGGCATTAAGTTAATTGTAATAAAGGGCAAAAACATTTAACATACATATATGTTTCAAAACTGAAAAGCTTATTTACATCATAAAATTAAATAACTAACATTTTTGGCCTTTCTTACACACATGAGAAATGAAATGTAAACCAAGAAATGGCATTTTACACAAGCATCAAATTAAAAAAAGTTCTTACTTTTTAAAGAAGTTACGAGGCAGTCCACGAGAGTCAAGAAAAGCCCGTTCTAAAAGCAGCAGCTGATCATTTATACGACGAATTGCCATAGGACTAAGAAATAATGTAACAAAAGACAAAACCAAAGATCTCATAACTAATATCTATAATGATACTGAAATTCCTCATACAAAAACAAAGAGTAACAATAGTTAAAAAAAAAATCAATTTTTTAATCTTTTTTGTGATGACACTATACATTAAGTATAAAATTAGCATCTAATTTTATGGCTAAACTGTTTTACACTGAACCCAAGTCATATCAAAATGTATCACATTTGGAAAGCTTATTGAAGACTAGAAAAGTAAGTCTTAAAATAAAACTAATGTATAGCCAGTCAAAAATGACAGGGTAAGTACCACCACCCCTCCACCCTTACCATACCCTAAACTCAGCTTTCATAGCTAACCAAAATAAATACGTTTTTGGAAAATGATGCTTGCTAAAAAGAAAAGAAGAAAAGTGCAGCTGAGGCATTCAAACATCTGGAAATTTAATTCCTATGTGAGCCAGTCAAAATTATGATGATTCATTAAATGAACTATACAATATTCCCAGAATAACTATTGTTCAAAATCAGTTAAATTAACAACTTCTAATATATAGAAAAGCCTGTGTGTTTTGTTAACATTATGCTCCAATAATAGCTTTTACATCATGTTGCTTAGCAAAATGTATAGCCTAATATTGTTGTTAGTCTGTATACTGAAAGTATAAAATGAAATATACAGACTGCAAAACTTGAAAAATATTTGTTGGTTTCTTAAAATCTTCATTGATTAAAAAGGTAAATTATTTTTATCAAGAAATGTTAGTGATGTAACAAAAAATAGCTTAATTAAGAAATAATTTATGTTTAAAACTGAATTGATACTTTTATTTTCATGCACTTGGCTCTAAGGTAGGTGATCCTCCACTATGTCTTTACTTTAGGCTTATTATACCAACACTCACTACACTTGCAAAGTTTCACAGAACCCCACTACCCCCATCACAGCCCCCTGACACCCTTTTACTCAAATCATAATGGACAGGTAATAACTGAACTATTCTATCTCAATAAATGAATTTTGGAATAAAAATCAAAGTTTATAAAATACATGTTAAATTTATTAATTACACTTGGCAAAAATATGACAAACTTCAGACTTACTTCTCTTTGATAAGATCTCTATGAAATTTAACTATCTTCTTCAATGGATTTATACAGTAAAACATACTACATTCCCATTTCATGTACATTTTATTCTAATTACAAGTATTATACATCCAGTTAAAATAATGAATTAAAAACTTATTAAATATAAACAAGTGACAATTAATGCAGTTATTTTTACAAGATTTTTTTTTCAGTTTCCCTGTCTCAGAAATATTTGACATTAACTAAACACATAAGAGCTATCAAATACTTTGTAAAGAGAAAAAAAAAAGTAAACATGCATTGAATTGTTTAACACTCCTACAAAAATTGGGGCCTAATAGGCCCCAGAACAACTAGAAAGGTTATTAATATCAGGCTAATAATTTTGTATTTAAATGAAATTGCCATTAACTGACCCTATCCCTTTATATTTTAAGGAGCAATAATATTTTGACTTTTCAGACATTTGCGAAATAATATTAAAAAAAAATTTTTAAAACATCAACTAAGGGTATCACTTTAGTGGATGTAAATATTTTTTTCATAGGAGTGTTAACAGATAAAAACATTAAACATGCACTAGCTAATTTAACCTTCACATTCAACACAGACAGAAACAGTAAGCACACACTGGACTGTTTAACATAAACATGAATTAGTTGTTTAACTCTTCTAATGTCAGTGGGTGAATTCCACCCAGCAGGTACTCTCCAAAAGTAACCATAAAGGAGTTATATTGTAACTATTTAAAATGTATACCCATCTTCAAGATGTTTTGCAGGTTATCAGTACACATTAGAAGGCATTTGTGTATCAGATCTTGAATTAATGTTAAGTAATTTTTAATTAATTATTTGCTTGTGCATTTCTTATTTTTGATTATAGACCATCCCACATGTTAATTTTGATTTGAAGATCAAATGTACTTTAATGTAGCTGAAAATTTTCACATATGAAAAATCTCCATAGTCTTCTACTATCCTACATATAATTATCAAACTTTTTTTATATGGAAAAAATGTTATATTTTATCTGTTACTTTTATCATTGCATCTTTGTATTCGTTTGATCAATTCTACCAACTTCCTAACCATAATAAAAAAATAAATAAATATAAATTACACTTTTTTCATTCTAGAATTACAATAAATTATAACACAAAACCACAAATGATTAGTCCAAATAGACCAAATTTCCTAACATTTTACATATACAAAAATGTATTATTTTTTATTCACCTTTCAACAGTGTCTGACTAATGTTATAAAAGTCAAATGAAGTACATGTGCATGCATGTTACCATGTGCAACAATATAAAACTGGCCGTTACGAACTGACCTGTCTTGGCTGTGTTCTAGCAGACCAATATTTTCCAAAATTCACATTTCAGTTATAATACATTATTACTATTTACAAATAAGTTCTTAAATTTCAATTATTTATTTCAAAACACAGAACAGAAAAAAAAAAGAAAACAATATAGCTTTTATTTGTAATCAACTTGCTGCTTGCTGTAATTTGCTAAGCCTCATCAAATTTTCTATGTGGGAAATGTAAAACAAAATATATTTTAATATTTTAAAAGTTTTATACATGCATTTTGAAATAACAAAAGTCATAAATTATAATATGAATAAAACATAATTCCACTATAATTTATCAGGCTCACTTAGCTAAAGCTGTATTTGGGTCTAAAAATATTTTTGAACTCAATAATATCTTATTTTACCTTGGATTCTAGCATGAAAAGAAAGAATTTCCTGCATAAATCTTTCACAAAGGCTCAGTATACAACATGGGAAACATTCTGAACTTTCAACTGGTTATTCACATGTGAAAGATAGAAGCAGGTGTACAAAAGCAAGTGTTTCCTAAAACAGACAGGACAGAACAACTGTGTTTGATTCACTCAATGTAAAAATAACTCAGCAAACAGAAAAGAAGAAAGATTCTTATTTTATATGTCAGTTTATCAATACTGATAATTTAAGTTCCTAATTTTTGGACATCATAAACATTTAATTTGAGCCAATGCTGCATTCAACATTCCATGCAACATACAAAAATTGATTTTTAGGCTTTTTTAACATTTACTTTAGGTTAGAAAATTAACTAATGCATGATACTCAAATTTGAATTAAAATCTATAAGTTTACACCAAACATATTGATATACATTCATAAAACAGCAGTTTGGTAAAATTTTGAATGCGAGTATACAAATATGAGGATGTGGGTTTTCACCAGTGACCACAAGAATACCCAGCAAATCCATATAAAGTTATGTGAAAAAGATAGGACACACTATGAAAGCCTGTGTATTTTTGGATATATAGATATTTAATCTTAATTTCAACAATACTGAGAGATTATAGGAATGTAACTAAACAATTAAAACTGAAAAGACTTTAAGATCTTCTGAACATGTAATTTCCACAAAAATGTTTATTTTAACTGAGGAAAAAGTTAGGCCACTCTACCCTCTAATAGCTAGTGTTACCCCCTTTGGCTGAAATAACTACAGTGAGACGCTACTTGTGGCCATCTACCAGTCTCTGACATCAATCTGAAGAAAGTTTGCTCCACTCCTCAATGCAGGATTTATTTTTCCTGTGAGATGTTTGAGAGGTATCTTGCATGTAAAGCCTGTTTCAAGTCACCCCACAGAATCTCAATAGGATTAAGATCTGGGCATTGACTTGGCCATTCCAGGACTCTCCATTTCTTAGTTTTCAGCCAGTCCTTGGTGGATTTACTGGTATGTTTTGGGTCATTGTCGTGTTGCAGGGTCCAGTTCCGCTTCAGCTTTAATTTTTATGCAAATGATCTCACATGATTCTCAAGCACCCTCTGATACACAATAGAATTCATGGTGGATTCTAGGGTTGTGAGCTGTTCAGGTCCTGCTGCAGCAAAGCAGCCCCAAATCATGACACTTCCACCTCCATGCTACACAGTTGGTATGGGGTTGTTTTCCTGGAATGTTGTATTTGGTTTATGCCAAACATGTCCTCTATTCTGGTGTCCACATAATTCATTTTGGACTCATCTGTCCAAAGAACATTATTACAGAAGTCCTAGTCTTTGTCTACCTTCTCTCTGGCAAACTTCAGTCTGGCTTTGATGTTTCTCTCAGAGAGCAAAGGTTTCCTCCTCGCACACTTCCCATGCAAGTTAAACTTGTGCAGTCTCTTTATGATTGTAGAGGCATGCACTTTCACATCAACAGTAGCCAAAGCCTGCAGTCAATCCTGTGATGACATTTTAGGGTTTTTGGAGACCTGTTTTAGCATCTTGCAGTCTGCTCTCAGGGTGAAATTGCTTGGACAACCAGACTTAGGCATGTTGGCAGTTGTTTGGATAGCCCTCCACTTGTTGACTATTTTCTGGACAGTGGAATGGGTTATTTCAAAATCTTTTGGGATCTTTTAAAATCCCTTACCAAACTCATAAGCTGCTAAAATTTCTTTCTGAAGGCCTCAGACAGCTATTTTACTCTCACCATGGTGCTCACTCTCACTTCAACAGTCAGGAGCACACCAAACTAAATGTCAGAGGTTTAAATAGAACAAGCCTCATTCAAAATGCTGAGTCACGATCTTCTTATCACGTGCACCTGATGTGATACAGCTGTGTGTGAGTTGAGCCATTTTAAGTGGGAATAAATGTGGGGGTGTCCTGACTTTTTCCTCAGTTACAATATGCATTTTTGTAGAATTACATTTACAGAAGATCTTAAAAAGTATTTTCTTCAGTTTTAATTGTTTAGTTATATTCCTATAATATCTCAGTATTCTTATAATTGAAATTAAGTATCTATATATCCAAAAATTTTACAAAAATACATAGGCTTTCATAGGGTGTCCTAACTTTTTCACATGACTCTAGGTATGGTTAATCTTAACACCTTTAACAGAAACAAACAGGAAACATGCACTGGATTGCTTAACCTTAACAACTAACATTATAAAACAGTGAATATGCACTAGATTATTTAACCTAAATACCTAGCATAGATAAAAATCAGTAAGTATGTATTGAATTGTTTAACCTACCACCTAGTAAGAATAAAAAGAGTAAACATGTACTGAGTTGTGTAATGTTAGCAATAAGCTTAGATATAAACAGTAAATATACTTTATATTCTATAATCTTAGCAAGCACAGACAAAAACAGCTTGATGAATGAAAAATTACAATCTACTCAGAACAACTATTCAATATACACCATACTCAGACAAATCAAGATGTTCTTGGCTGATGTGGAACTTGTAAGCAGCTTCACCAAATTTCTCAATTACCATATCCAAAGTATCTAGAACAATTAGAAACAAATACTGAATTATTGTAATATCTATAAAAATGATCACACAACATCTGAGCCTTCATATTATGCAAAAAAACTAAAATTATCAGAAAAATGATAATTTGATACATTAAAGAATATAAGATTAAAATGATGTTCTAATCCCATGAAGTGAGAACAGCAATACAATTAACCAAAAGTATTGTTGTAAAATTAAAACAGAATTTATGATGACAAAGAAATGAAAACCTTTACTTTTTATCATTACTTTGTACAAACATCCTAGGCATAAAGTAATTAAAATTTAAATTCATTTTTAATATATACATCATTTATCTTCATTTATTGCTTTAAAACAGGAGATAAGGGTTTCATGGATAGACCTTTCTCTTTAATTAATAGTTCAAGGTCAGAATTATCATTACAAATAATGGTGAACCCTGAACGAGTTATCAGGTGTGTAGTTTCATCTCTGTGGTTCCTGGTCATCAAACTATGTAGATTTAAGATGATGTTATCTGATCTCAGTGGATAAGAACAGTAAAATGTCATTTAGTTTTTCTGATACAGGTGGCTTTGTAGCTACCATGCCTATTTAACATGCAATCCACAAGTAAAGAGAGACAGGTAGATCACCCTGTGTGTTAAAGAGATGTTTTAATGTAAAAGATGCTTTGAAAATTATGTTAAGTTTGATCTAAATTGTTTAGAAAGTATGACAACTCTGTTGTCCTAGATAAGTGATGGTCAATAAAACTGGGAATTTATCAACTGTGAATATTTTTATGGGAGTTGCAAATATTTTGTTAATAAATATTCTGTCGAAGCTTTCATTTTTTTTTTAGGGTATCAATTACAAAGTAATGTTTCATCAAGAAAACCAATATCAAAGTGTGATATGAAATAAGAGTCAACTAGACATGTTACTAGGTTGATTTTATAATCTACAGGAATTATCAAACTGGGTAAGCTTTCCTTTAAATGTTTTCTTTCAAAATACTGATGTTAAAAAACTTGGAGTACCTTGAATAATTAGCACATACAGAAAAGCTAAAGAATCCTTTTCTCCAATTTCAAACTCCCATGAAAATATTCACAGATGATAACATCCAGTTTCATTCACCATCACTTATCTAGGACAACAAAGAGTCATACTTTTTAAACAAATATTTAATGAAAAAGTTTTATCCAAACAAACTCAATATTATTTCAAAATTGTCCTTTGAATTAAATCATCTCTTTAACATACAGGATCATCTAGCTATCTCTCTATCTCAAAGAATGAGATTAAAAACCTTTATCTTTTTATTATTATTTTTGTATAAACACCTTGTGTATAAAGTAATTTATTAAAAATTATTTTTTTTAGCATAAGTTGATTTAAAACAAATTAAGTGTATAAGAGGATTGTGTTATATAGAAAATAGGGACATTTGTTTTATGGATAGACTATCTTTCAATTAACAGTTTAAGGTCTTAATTACCATTACAAAAAATAACAAATCCCTTTGCAAGTTATCAGATGCACAGTTTCTTGTTTGTGGTTCTGGACTGTTGAATTACCTGGACTTAAAAATCTGTTACATGACCTCAGAGAAACTTAAACATGTTGTGCATTTGAATGGCAAAATGTCATTTAGTTTTCTTCATAAAGGCATCTTGCAGTCACTACACATGTATTTCTATACTATCCAGGAGCAAAGAAAGACAGTTATATGATCTTGTATGTTAGAGATGTTTTAATAATTTAGAGTAAACCACTTTATACACAAGATGTTTGTACAAAAATAATAACAAAACAGAAAAGGTTTTCAAGCTCATTTCTTCATCCCTATAGATGCTGTTTCTAGCTGGTTAATAATAATGCTGCTTAATTAATTGTTGTTTTTGCCTCATGCAATTAGAACATTAGTTCTAATGTAATCTTATATTATTTAATGTGTCAAATTGTTTCTCTTGCCTGATAATGACGTTGGTAGAGGGCCAAAATGTTGCATGGTCATTTTTATTCATATATGTGTATTTTTCCATAACAAACCTTTTGCAAGTTATAAACATTGAAGTATGATATTTTTTGTGATTACAATAGTATTTTTATACTCAAAAAACACTTAGCAGGTGAACTATTCAGTCTGAGTGCAAATAACTGTATTAATTTTTTTTTTATCAGAAATAGTTGAAGAAAATAAAATTTAAATTTTTATTTTTCTAAAAGGATGGTTCTTGTTCAATTTCAAACAACTTAATCCACTAGTTTTATTTCTGGAATGAAATACAATGATAGCAACATAAGGTCCTATAAAATGTAGGAACCAGTAGTCACAATATATGGTTTTCATTTTTTGCGTAGAGTATTTTTACTAGGATGAATAACACAAGAAAAGTGTAGTTTGGGGCTACATTACCTAGATATCTTATATATCTTTTTTGGAACTCCTTGTTTTCCATGTTGGCTGAAATCTTCCTTAATGAGATAGAACAATCTGAAAGAAATTCAGCATATTCCAGTAGGTTGAATGGGAGAAAAAGAGAGTCAGCAAGATCTCTTAGAAGTTCTCCAAGCACTTTTGTCACAGTAGCATGATACTGAAAATAAGATTAAGAAATAATAAACACAGTTCAGAGTTTTAGAAACACACATCAAATCCAATTTCACCTTCTGCCAAAAATGTTACTTACATTATAAAACCAAAAGTTTACTTCTCTTAGAAATTTATATAATGAAAGTCTACTTATCTATTCAAATTATTATTGTTTGAACACTTCAAAGGTTTGATGACAAAATGCAAGGAGAATATTAATTTTAACAAAATCAGAAATGTGTGGTGGTCTAACTATTTATCCTAACTACATTTTATGATAAAAAGTAATCAGAAATTATAAAGGAAACTTAAATCTTTGTTTTCAAATTTCTTGGAATGGCTAATTCTTAGAATATCTGTACCCAAAAATATTGTAATAAAACAGCTTAAGCAACTAACTTACTTTGAATGTTGGATCTATAATATTTTCAACTACGTCAAGCATATCATACTTGGAGTGAATAAGAGGATAAGATACAGGCATAACCTAGAAGGAAGATATAAATCAAGTCAATTCTCATTATTGATGGTTTTATCATTTTCTTTTTTCAAATGAAATTTTTTTTATTAGTGCATTTTATACATTTTTTCTTTTAAACTGAAAAGTTAACTTTAATGGTATTTTAAGTGCACATAAGCTACACCAATTTTCAAACTTCTTTTGTCTGCAGACCACTTCAGTGAGGCAAAAGACCTTGCAAACCACCTACCAGTACTATCTTACCTGTTCTGTTCTCTTACATAGTCATAGTCATGCACTGCATTTTGAACCATCCTGCAAACTACACGGAGGACCCTTCTTAACTAATAAGAGCATGACATGCTCATGACTATTGTACCTATTGAAAATACATTTTTCATGTCAGAAAATTATAACTTTTGATATGGTACTTACATCATCTCACAATATTAATTAGAATCTAACCTTGAGAATGAGAAGGGACCAATGCAAGAGAATAATAAAAACACACAGAAGTGTCTGAAGGATACCCCTGACTATGAGAGAGAGTGGTCTGGAGATCAGAGTAGGGGAACTACATCACTTATGAACCAGCCATACTCTTTACCTGTATGTAGAAATATGTAAAACATATTGATGAAAATCATCAGGTGGAGAGTGGATCATGCTTAATGGACTGTACTTGCAAAGTCAACTGTATCTGAAATCTCCTCTATACAATACCGATATTCACACAAGAGTAAGGAAGGTGATCATACCATCTTCACCTCCAATGCAAGAATCGGGGATTAAGAGCTGCACCAACTTCTGGGAATAACAAAAGAATCAATAGCCTACAACAAACTAGGAATAGCCCTCTGGCATCAAAAGGATAGACTCCATTTGTAGAAGGACTTATGTTGACTGGTTCACTCAAATCCAATACCTCAACACTAGGATCTGATGACTACACAAAAGTAGGAGAAGTGTTCTTCAGCAAAAAGGGTGAACTACATATGTGACAGATTAGCTCACTCTATGGATAAATGAAAAGTAGGAGGCCATGTCAATCAGTATAGTGATGGATCAACTTCAACAGTTGTGCTTGTTGCTAAATATGTAGCAAGTATAAGGAAGGCCACATCATCCAAGAAGGTAATGGATAACTCCTGTAATCATGTATATAGTAGTGTTAGCGGGCCACATCACGCAGAAAGGTGAAGATCAACTTCTGTTACTACATATATAGAATCAAGAGGCCACATCATCCAAGAAGGATGGAACAATTCCCATGATTGTATAAATAGTATCAGGAAGCCATATCCACCAGTAACAGGAATAGATCAACTCCTGTGGAAGCTATGTCATTTCTACACCAGCAAAACACTAATGTTCAACCTTTAACTGAATGGTTATAGCAAACCATTTAGTGAAAACTTTTCAGAAAAGCATCAGTGGTCCACTGCCACCAACTTGTAAGTGGTGAGGACTCCTATATTCCACTAAAAGAAGAGGAGTAAAAGTGTATTGGAGAGTCCACACGATTGTCATTACCCTATAAAATCACCCAGAGATTCTGTAAAGAGCCTCAGACAGGAGATAAATTGAGAAAAGGCACTGCAACAAAATCAGCATAGCAAAACATAATCAGGAATGCAAATTCCCTTTTAGGTGAATGGGAAATTTGAGACCTGCCCTCACAAATAGCCAAAATTGAACCAAATAATGGGAAATCCAGACAAGGATAGTCTGTCTACTGATGAAAGAAAGCAGACTGATCCAAAGCATGTACAGGACAAGATATAAGAGAGGCAAAATGCACAGCATGAGCCCAACTACCAGAGGATGGAGAAAAACCAACTAAGTTTGGAAGCCTGAATTATGTTAAAAGGAAGGACTTGGGTAATAAATTTTTGAAGCAAGAGACAAAAATTACATACCCAAGAAATAAAATCCAACAAAAACCAAACATAATCTTTAGAAAGTTTGTGGGAAGGTATGGAAAACTCTGGAAAAAGAAAACTACCAAATTCCTCATCAGCATAGCTAGAATTGAAAGGGACAGGGGGAAAAGGGGCATCAGTAAGGAAACAAAGATTGTCCATATAATGCTCAATCTCTCCACAAATAAATGCCAATAAAACTCCCAACAGTCTGCCTACACCAGCAGCCTCAAGTATGGTTTCAAATGAATTAGATGGACTCGAAGTGGTAACATGAACTTCAGAATAAATGCTTAAGATTATACAAACAAAAGATAAACAAATGCTTTGAAAATGAAGAGAAAACTGTTGATCATTAAATGAAATAAAGTGTAAATTAAACTCAAGTAAACCACTTTGAGTAAGAACTGGAACAAAAGAAAGGCATCCAAACTCTAGCATTACGAAATGAGGAACGAGGGTTCATTTGAGGAGATGACCTGGAGAACAAATGTCATGATTCTACATTAAAGGAGACTGAATATTTTTTTATATTTCTTTAATTTATTAACTATATTTTGATCTCAAATTCACTTGTATCCATAGATAATAAATGACTTTAAATTTTAAATGTATTTCTCTAAAAGGTCATGACATGCACATTTTGACCACCCTGTAGAGAGAAAGTTAGTTATTTCTTTTAATTAAAAGATGTTTCTTCTGTAATTAACTTCCTTTTAATTACATTAAATTAAATGATTTTATGGACATCTACTATACCTACAACTGACTGTGGATAGTAATCAGTAATGGGGTTTAAAGTGTTTTGGTTCTCACATTTAAGCTTTAGCTCCTATTTTTTCCTTGTCAGCAGTCTTGTTTTTCAACCATGTCTGGTACACAGGATACTATCAACACTTTTGGCAACTATTGTTGGAAAAAATTTTCTTTTTAAAATTATGCCTTTTGTACTCTCCTCATATATGAGTCAGTTTTGAAGAGTTGTTTTTGCTAAACATTCTATTATTTTGATTTTTGTTATGAAAACTTTTTCAAAATGTGTGTTAAATTTTGCTTTCATGCATTTGGTTTTGCTTTTTATATTTTTTGTAACTCTCATATAGTGCCAATTTTCTGCCTAGCTGTATATAACATTTTGACGATTTTTATTTATTCTCACATACCAAATAAAATTTTCGACTGGTCCATGGCCTTAGAAAGAATCCAGAGGGATGTATGTGCTCTCTGGAGTATTCTAAACTATTCTAATGCACTATGCATTCCTTTCTTTTACTGTAGAATGTTCAGTAAACAATGGACTTTTGCAATTTTAACATGGCTGGTTTGTTTGTTTTTTTAATTTTGCACAAAGCAACTCAAGGGCTATCTACACTAGCCATCCCTAATTTAGCAGTATAGAACTAGAAGAAAGGCAGCTAGTCATCACCACCCACTGCCAACTCTTGGGCTACTCTTTTACTAATGAATAGTGGGATTGACTGTCACATTATAATGCCCCCACAGCTGAAAGGGTAACATGGCTGATATGATATTAAAACTTCAATTAAAATAAAATACAGAATAACATTTCAACCTTCTCAGGCTATCTTTGGGTTAAGAAATAGAGTTGTAAATTAAAGTTTTACTACCCACATCTGCCCTCTTGAGAATACAAGATGGTTATTTGTTTTGTTTCCTCATCACAATTTGAAATTGAGTGAACATTTGCCCATGTGATTTTGGTACTGGTAGTAGAAGAGATACTAGTTGTGAACTTAATCCAAAATTTCTTTTGGTTTTGAAGTCCAACCTACCATGTACAGGCACTGGCTCGGTGAAAAACAATGTGGTACAAAAAGAGTGGAATACTTGGGATTTTTAAGCCTTGCATGCCTCCTGGCACAATGACTCCACCATGGACTAGAACATCATGGAAAATGGAGCTGCCTGGACAATACAGTCAGTCACTGCTACCACGCAGTTGTCTATTGATATCAGACAAACAGCAAGACCAAGTTCCAAAAAAAGTGGTGAAAGAGGGCTAGTTCGTTGGTACAACTTCCACTAAGGTACACTGTCAACCCTCTAAAAAACAGCTTGCCAGTAGTGCCACCTCTTCATGCACTCATCCATCAAATAACACTGCACAACAATTTTTTTAAAAGTTTTGCTTCCTGAAAAGTTTTTGCTGATTGTGACAGGTACCTGGTGGGTATGCACAAATATAGTTTTAATTTTGCTTCACCACGTAGGAACTCTGAGAAATAGACAGTTGACTGTTTATTAGCAATAACATATTTAATTGTGTTTATGTTTCTAATACACTATTAAGTTGCTCCTGATTTTTGTTTATATTGAATGTCTGGTGTATCACGTTGCAACGTTCAACAGTAATCAGCAAGCATTGACAAATTCCAGTTGCCCTGATATCGTTTTTCCATTGTAGCAATGTCCTGGTGAAACTGAAGAATTCGATGAAATAGTATGTGATGGGCAAATTTGGATGTGATTTTCATGAACTGCCGGCAAAACTCTAAATGGAACAAAAGAAGCAAAAAAACTTTGTTGTGCAGTGTAATCCATCATTTTGAGATAAAGAAAACTGCTGAAAGGTAACTGTAATAGTATGTTTCAGAAATGCTTCATATACAGATAGACATATGGAATGACAGGAATCAATCCAGGTCTTAATATCATCCAAATTAGAATGGAAACCTTGATGGTTCCACTGTATCAAAGTGACCACTTTCATTTAGGTGGAGGAGAACTGGGTGAAAAACCCTTCCACTTGTGATCATGTCAAGTGAGCAGGTCTCTATGCAGATGCCAGAAAGTAGGGTTGAAGGATGTGGATCTGTGCAATGTCTGGAAGTATTGGTGAGAATAGAAACAGGGGTAGATGTTAAACTTGCTTATCAAGAGAGGGCAAAAGATTCCTCACATGGTTTGAGAATGACTCTGTTGAAGGAACAGTTGCAGTGAAATATAGTGTAACAACATGTATCCAAGTTGCAGTTTGGAGAATAACTTCTGAGCCACAGGATAAGAAATGTTGTTAATCTTTTTCACTGTACCTCTTTCTCCTCCACCCACTTGTGGCACAAACAAAAGTAAGAGGAGCAAGAGCCACAACAATTAATACAGTGAGGGTCCAGTTCACACTCATAACCATCGTAGTATTTGCCACTACATGAAGCACACATTAAAGAACAATGACATGATGCCTTTGAGTGACAGAGCCACTGACAATGGAAACACCTGACAGGGTTGGAAATAAATAGCCATACCTTACAGTTCAAATAACCCACTGTGACGGTAGCAGGTGGATATAAACATCAAAATTAGAACACTGATAGGCAACATAATTCCTTCATTACAAATGGAGATATGCCTAACTACAGAAACTCCTTGGATGGAGAAAATGCAGGTAAAAGTTCAGATCCCAGAGGAGGTAAACTGAAAAGACAAAACTATTTCTGAGAGGTCTCTTAACCAAGTACATGCATCCTCACCGAGGGGTATAAACATTTTGTCTTATTATCTTATTACATGAAGCCTAAGTCTCCAAATGTGGTCAAATCTTATGAGATATTACTAAATTTACATCCAAAAATATTATTAACAGTGAGGATACCAAAGTTATGAAAATGCATTCTAATCTTCATAAGTGTAAGAAGAATGCATTTAATTAGCTATACCTGTTCTCATGTTGGCTTTTAGTGTTTAAGTACAGTCTGTTTTAATTGAAAGTGATTATTAATATTAGTCATACATCCAGTTCTTGAGATTTCATGGCTACTTCATGAGATGCTAATCTCCATTTTTATCCATGCAGAAATTAAACATATTGCATTTTGAATGTAAAATCTATTTTAAAAAGGCAAAATTTTGTGTAAATGTACAGTCTGCATCAGTGTAACTTACATCACTGTTCATAATACAACTACTGCTATCAACATGACTTACATCCTTACATATGAAAATATTTACATTAAACAACATAATTTAAATTGTTGCAGTAAACATCTAATGCTGAAAACACAAATACCCTAAATATTTATTACTTACATCTTGCACATATGAGACATCTACTGCTGAAATCCCTGCACGGGTTACAAAAGGTAAATAACCTCCTCTAGTGTCAAATTTTTTTATTCTGTAAAAAATTCAATAAAATTTTACAGTTTTCAAGATACAACAGATATTAAACATTATTAAAAATGATAAAAAATTTCAAATGGAATTTGTAGTGGTAGTCAAAATTCTTAAGTTCCAAATTACAAGATGCAATGACATGTTTGTGAAATCAGAATGCTGAAATCTGAAATTTTCAGATTATTATAAATGCTGTTTAGCTTATACTCTAGAAAATTGCTAATAACATGTTTCAGAATTAAATTTTTGAAAGTCTACAGAAGATTCAAAGGGATCTGCTTCATCTTCTAACATGCTGAAAAAGTATATTTTTACAAGTTTACAGATAATTTAACTGCAACTTTGCTTTATTTACAAATAAACTACATACAGGTTTTTAATATTATATGTGAAATACATCTATATACTTTGGTGACCATAACTTGTTACTAAACAAATGCACAGTACCAAAAGCATTAACTGAGTAATATGACTTTGGCTTGAGCCAATACTTAAACCACAAACTATACACAAGTTTACACAGTATACAACTATACACAGTATCCTACATTGAGTACATATGTTAACTACAATCAGCTTTCAACAAATGCATGATGATGATTTTCTACATTAATCAAGTATGAATGACTAATATTTACATTTCTCTTTTGTTCCACCTATTTGGTGTCTATGAACATGAAGGTGGTTATAGTTTTATTGTGCCTTTGACACATTCTTCCATATTGGCATTGTAAATGAGCCGAAGATTGAGACTGGTGGTTGTGGAGTTTCTTCAAGGCTCTTTACATCTTTAGACTCTTGAATTTGCTTTGATATAAATGCAGCAGTAGAACTACAAGTTAATGACCACAAGTATGCACTGTCCTGTGCCTTTTGATCACAGCAGCTATCACAATTTGTTAAGTTGGTCTTAAAATATATTTATAGCATTTACTTTAATTACCATATGTACATGTTCCTTGGGCTAAATTACAGTATAAAACATTTTAGCAGTCTACTGTCAAACATTTTCACAAAATGACATTCCTATCTGTCCCTTCATAACCATTTCCAAACTACATAATACCAGTATTTAAGTTTTAATGTAATTCAATAAATCCATGACTTGAGCTAGTATTAAATTTCTAACTATATCCAGTAAAATGATTTGACAAGGTACTTTTAATAACTGCAAAAATAATACAGTAATACTTATTCAACCATTAAATATGACATGCATTATACATATGACTCCAAGTACACAATCACTATAATAGTTGACAAATTCAAATCCACTAGAAAACAAAAAAAGAATGTATATTTCTAGGAAATAGCTCACAATACAAAGTGCAGTAAAATAAAATATATAGACTAATATTTTAAAATTCATTAAACATGCTTAATTTTCAATAAATATTTTTCACCTAACATAAGCTGTTTTAATGTTCAGTCTAATGCAGAAAGCAAAAATAATGTATGGTTACTGCCACTGTTTGGTAAGTTGCAAGGACTGTGAAATACACTGTTGAGAAACAAGCTGCATGTTTTCTCAAGTAGCATCTCTAACCAAGCATATTATAAGTAGGATCCCCATCCTAACTGTTTCCACCACTATGGAGAAACCCTCAGATACCATTTAACATATACTCATTTTTTTTCACAATCTCTTCAACTCATGTGAAGGTGTATAGCACCAATCAGAAAAAAAAAAGATTATTTTAGAAACTTTAGAACACTGCAGGGCTTGTTAAACTTACTGAAATAAACTAATCCACCTATCTGGTTTGGAAGTTAAAAAAGATGTATTAATGTGCAAATTATATAATTACATAAATTTAAAATATAGAAAAAATTACATAACATGCAGCATTTCAGTTGACAAAATGTGATTCACAAATATGATAAATACAGAAAATTAAGAACATTAAAACTTTTCACAGGAATTATAAAGGCACCTAAGAACCCGACAAGACATTATACATGAAAACAAAACACACTGCAGGACTGTTACAGAATAACAAACATAATTTCTTTTATTTCACATTTGTAATTTCATAACTGAAAGGAAGGCATAAATAACAATAATTTGAAGCTTTCTTTTATAGAATATGATCTGATTAAAGCAGAAGGAGAATTATAACAGTGCACAATGTATATGTAGAACACTCCAGCTTCACTGCTACATACATGGATTCCTGATTACAAGAGATAACATTCTTCAACTTCTGAATACAAAAGGTTATTACTTTAATGTTCTTAAACCAGAAACACATGGCATAATGTTCTTGAAATTACAGTCCTTCATTTCTCATCATATTAAAACTTTGCTTTTTGTAATTGCATCTCAAGACTTCAAATGTCTAATTTCTTACCTTGGCCGAACCATTAACTTTACTGAAGATACGTAGTTCTCTAAAATTCCTAATTTGCCATGTTGCTCTTTAGCAAATAGAAGATGGTATAAAGGAAACGAAATGTTTCTTGATACTGGAAAAGTCTTTTTCCATTTCTCATAAACTGTTTCAATTCCAACCTCTTTTTCTTCTTCATTTGGATTTGGTACCTATTCAAATATTGAACAAATGAAACAAAAAATTCAATAATGTGTACCTTAAAAATTTCATAAAAACATATTCCATGTAATGAAAGCTGTTTTGTTACAGTGCCTGTTTTTCCTTAAAACTGCATATAAAAACTGAATATTAAAAATTAATGACAAAACTTTTCCTAGAATTCTCAACTAAAGTCAGTTTCACCAAAAAAGTCAAGCTGATCTTTATTCCTTTTCTTTAAAAAAAATGAAAGAAACAAGAAATACAATTTGGCATTTAATGGTTAAAACAAAATTAGCAGTATCTGCACTTACCTCTTTTGTAGAATTATAAATAGCATGGTAGAGAAGAGGAGATGCTGTCACTGAGATGGAGGAATTACCTGGCAACATACAGAACTTTACTAAATAATCCATAAGTGAAGAATCATTTAAAAAGAATGCACATTAACTATTTCAATACAGGGTGTGTCCCAGGAACCAACCACATGATGATTTTAATTTGTATATAGTTTTAATACACTAACAAAGTTTGGCAGACTTTGCACATTACAAGTATTTTGTACACAATAAATCTTTTTTTTTTTTAATGAAGTATTTACATTTGTCTATGAATAAATCAAGTAGTTGTTTTGGATAAACTGGGTGAAAAGTAATTTCATTTTTAGATTGAAAATACTTTGCCTCATGTGAAAAATCTCAGAATTGGCCGTGTATTCTCTAAACATTTCAAATATTTGTTTTCACTAAATCTTTACACTTTGTTATTTTCTCAACCTTAACTCTATACAACATTGGTAAATTTGACCAACCCTGCAATTATCAAAAATAAATAAACCGAAATTAAAGCTGAACTACTATTCCTTTCTAGAATGACTTAAATTGTAACATGAAATTAGTCCTTTATCCTAAGCAGTTTTAAACTTGTAATGATATACACCCATTTGTAATTTAATTTTAATGTTTTATTGCCATTTGAATCATGTCTGTCTAACTACTATTTGCACCATTACAAGATGTAAATCACTTGGAGAATGTGAAAGTCATGTTTCTCAGTCAAATTACATCATCCATGAGCTGCTTGCATGCATGACTCATGAAATATTTTTTATTATATTATTATTTACATAATTAAACCTTAGCTAACATAAGGGATCACAGTTTTTACATTTTAGTTACTTTGATGACAATGATAAAATTGAATAAACATGAAAAACAAGAAATAAAGTACTTAACTGGTGTCTTACTTTTTTGCTATTAACTGTCAATGACACTTAACCCTACCTTTTTAAACTAATGTTACTGGTGGACTAAATTTTATATAATTAAACAATGGACAAAAGAACAGAGATACAAAATATGCAAACAAACAATATATAACTTTAACAATTTTCCTTTTTTATTTACTTTTTAACAATGTGACTAGAGCTATTATACATTCATTCAAACAACCTGTTCTCTTGAATGAAGCTTGCACTAACAGTAAAATTAATAATTCTCTGTTCAGAAATCAATCTTACATGTTAATTGAAAGATGAAAACCTTGGCTTTCTATTAGTTATAAGTTATATAGAATTAAACATAACTTCTCGATAATGAGACACCCACTTGAAATAAAAATGTATCTCAGAACGGCTGGTATAGGTATTAAAACTTTTATCGATAAGCAGAGAAAAGTAAGTGTTAATTCCTGTTCCTACCATTCTGAGATACATAGCAGAGAACTATTATCAAACCCTGAAAGATGTGGCAAGAGTCTGATATTCTATTTGATAGCTCTGTAACCAAACAAAATTGAAGGCTATAAAAATTATGGTTAATTTGATACATATTTGAGGGGTAGAGGAGAAACATAGAGAGAAAATACACAGAGAAAGTGTGTCAAAACTGTCACAGATCAGTACCAAAACTTAAATTTGAACATTTGAAATTTCTCTTTCTTTTTTTTTATTATTATTTTTACAAATTATACTAACTAAATGTTACAAAAATAAAAAATACCAATTATGAAATATTTTAAAGTAATGATAAGATCTAATATTTTTTCTATCTTCAAATCTGAAATATAGGTTAATACTTGACAAAAGTTTGAATGGAGTTAACCCTTAAAACATAGGTACCACTTTGAAACATCTTTCTGTACAAGTCACTAAGTTACATTTGAAATGTAACTAAACAACCATAACATCAATATATATCCATGAAATTAACATTTTAATGTACATTATGATTTGAAGTTTATTGTTATCCAAGTTTTAATTTGTTTATTCCAAAAGAAACCTTTACAAAATACAAAAACTCCAGTTTTATGTTATCACATGACCCCCAAGCTATGAAAAATATCAACTTTCATACTTTTTATCTTGACTCGGACAATACCAGTCTTGTAAATGTATGTCAAGACAATAATTATATTTACTTGCCTTAGTGACATACAAGTTTCAAAGCCCTTACAAACAAGTAATAAATTTTGTCAACTGCTGATGGGTGTCATGCCTACCTTCTATAATTAGCCTTTAAATTTACAGGACATGTGTACTTATCAAATATATGTTTAACTATTAAAAAAAAAAAAAGAGCTCAACTTTACACTATACTCGAACAATAGTTGTTTTAAAATATACACTTGGTTGTCATCATCATATAGATGTAACTGCTGATTTATCAATAATAGCACTTACAGTTGTTTCTCAACTAAATATGTTAAGGTTAAAGAGACAGTTGAAATGCCTTTATGGTTTACTTTTATATCTTAGTTAATTATAGATTTAATATCTATTAAAAGTATGTAACTAAAAGGTTTAGAACTTTTTTATATAAATCCTAAAAACTGCCTCTGTTCTTAAGGTATACAATTTTCCATAAGTGCAAGATAATTTTGCCACAGACTTAAGCATCTCTGCCAAGCATACTGTATTACACCAAGAAACACCAATGACTTGTTCTGAGATAAATAATAAATGGTATAGGAGAAGAAAATAAAATATTAAAAATTAACTATCAATGTGAAAAGAAAAAGACCTAAAATTATTAACCTAACCAGAAGAAGAACTCTTAAGGTATTCTGCACAAAATTGAAAGGTATTTACATTTTTGTATTTCTAAATTTTAAACATCTTATTGTACTGTATATATTAATAATAATCTCTACAATTAGTGATATTGTTGAGAAAATGAAAAACAAGATGTGAACATTTACCTTAAAAAAAACTTCTTATATTCATTTAAGGAGGCTTTAAGAGGTTGTGCAAATAAAAATTGGGAACTATAAGATGAAAATTGGCAAGTCATTTTGATGGATATTATAAAATCACAAAGCAAAATGTACTAGAACTCTGAATTTACCAGGTATATCTATAAAATATGGCAAGTCTTTGGTAAACATTACACCAGTCGTACAGAAAAAAAAAATTAATTAAGTATTTTTACTGATGATTTGTCTGTAAACTTCCAAAGCCTTTACTAAGTCAGAGTGAAGATAATTTTCATAATAAGAATAAAATACTTCTTGTCATACAGTTTCACATTTCATTTACATGACCTGTAGAACCTTCATAATCAATACCAAGTGTTTTAAGATAAAGTTAATATTTTATCTGTTACTTCCTCTACCACAATACTGACTGTAGCTAAATCCTCAAGGTACAGTAAAATTAAAATTTGAAAACTATGAAATAAAATATAAACAAAAAACTTTGTTTTTAAAGTCTTTTCTGGAGCCATCATTTTTATTTTCTTATGGGTATTGAAACCTGGATTAAGTGTTGTAAGCCTTCAGACTTATTACTGTGTTAATTAGGCACTCAATAACTAAAATATAATGTTAAAAATTACTATAATCTAACTGAATTTTCAAATTAGCTTCAAATAGGTTAACAAAAGTTGTTAATGATATGAACATCAAATTCACTCACTCACACACACACCACATCAGTTATTATCTCTGCATTAACATTATTAATACTGAATTCAAAATAACAAATGCAAGCTTGAAATAAAAAAGAAACTACCTTCTGATCACAAATGTATGGTTTTTTTAAAACTGCTTTGAATGTTAAGAATAGATAGGTGGGGCTTCTGTTATGGGTCGGAAAAATTTAATGATATCTCAGCATATGAAGAAGTTAGGATGACAAAACTACATTAGACCCAGACTATGTTCATGTGGAAATGCTACACTTCTATAGTTACACAAACTAAAAGGGAAGACCTAAGAATAATGCATGTCATGACAAAAGAGACAACTAAGAATTTCTTTAAATATTTTCTTCCAAAATAATAAATTAAAACATGGATAATATAAAAATTTGAATTATGAAATACACCTTGATGCAGACTTTATTCACATAATTTGATAATAAAGTTATTTATTTAAATTTTAAATATAATTCTCAAAAACATTTTAATATGCTCAAAAGAGACAGGACTGTACTCAAAAGAATAATAAGTTAATAAAAAATTTAAATTAATGAGGACTTACAATTAAAAAGTCTGCTAATGCTAGCTACTCCTACAGTTCATCAGCTGTCTTTATTAGAAATAAACTGCAGTCATATCTATTCCATTTAACCACATATCTGGGAAGTTCTACAATGTAGCCCCAATAGATTTTTTGTCTGACTTTTTAAGTATGCTTCAAAATCAGATTTAAAACATTAACCAATGTGCAAATGATTGCAAATAAAATGGGGAAGGCACATTAACATGACTGTTCCTCAATGAGTCTGAATATATGGAAAAATAACTTCAGTCATCATAAGAAGCAGGGGAAGCATATAAAACATAATCACTCACAAAATACAAAAACAATATTCAATCATTGTTTCAAAAATGCATAAGTATAAAATTTGAAATTTAAAACAAAATTTAACACAAATCATGAAGATTATTAAAAGGGTTTTGAATAAACAACTCAAATTAAACTTACCTGTGACAACAATTCCAACATTAATATAAGCAACTGCTCTATTTTGAAGAATTTTCAAATTTTCCTATAATCAAACAATATACAGTATAAACAATTTAAAGCATAATTAAACAATGTATAGCATGCCCAAAAATACACAGCATAATAAATGATGTACAACATAGTCAACATGTTATAGCATAGCCAATGTACTGAATAACCAGCACATGGTATAAACAAATGATTAAGGCATAGCTGAACACTGCACAGCACACACAAAAATGTACAGTATTAACAAATAATGTACACTACAATTTTCTGCACAGCCAGACAATGTAGAACATAACACAATGTATAACACAACCAACTAAAGTATAGGATTATAGTTTTTAAAATAAACAACATACAGCTTAACAAAAACACTGAATATAATAAAAAACACAATGGATAAATAAACAATGCACAGTGTAAATGAACAATGTAATATATCATGTACATGAGAATATCTAATCAAATTACTGCTCAAACTACTACCAAATCAGAAAAAAGATTATAACACAATACTCAGAAGTAGTAGAGATTGATTAAAACAATAAACAGTATAGCATGTCATATGAAGTACCTAATTTAATTATTTTCCAAGTTACTATTGTAAGTAAAATAGTGCAGTACACTACAGAATACACACAAGAAAGAATTTAACGAACAAATCCATCAGTCTTCACATTGCTTGTTTACTTCTACTTTTGTATTTAATGTACTGTTTTTGTGTTGTTTTTTTAATATTCATAATTAAATCAGTGTTGATATCTGAAAACTTATGAAATGTAGTTTGGCTTTAAAGTAGCATATTCACAAGATACACTTATTTTAATGTACTACTGAAACACCATGTGATAAATGTTTAAATATCAATACAAAAAATTGTAAAACAAATCTAGAAGTAAACAACCATACCCATAGATTGTATGCTAGACAAAAAGTACAGAAACACAGTATCAGGGAAAAGGATATCAATAGTTCTGCTTATTAGTTATGATGTTCCTCTTGTGTGGTATTCAGTAATGATATAACTAAATTCTAATGTCAGTTAACGCCAC
Source organism: Carcinoscorpius rotundicauda (assembly GCA_011833715.1). NCBI lineage: Eukaryota > Metazoa > Arthropoda > Merostomata > Xiphosura > Limulidae > Carcinoscorpius > Carcinoscorpius rotundicauda. The sequence goes on from CM022398.1 coordinate 59,251,687, forward strand.
CATGTAATAAAAAAATGATATTTTCTTTCCACTTTGTGAATAATTCTGTATTTCTTTTGACTTCAAAACATCTGGAACTTGACATTTCTGATTTATAGTTTTTTAGTTATAGAAACAGAATTTTCTGATGAATGTTTTATGAAGTTATTCTTTAAAGTTATTAAATATTTTAGTAAGTTTCTTCTCATCTTGCAAATGTTTTTCATGGCCTTAATTAATTATTTTCTTATTTTTCCTTAATTTTTTATGGCCTTAAGCTACAATTACACTATCTTCAAGCAAAACTGAATTCCAACAAATGTCAGACAGGCAAACCTGCAGATAACAGCAAATTCAACCACAATATAAGAAATATATTCTGTAGTTTGACTGGATTTTACATTGTGTGAGAAATAACATATTCAACACATAATAACAGTGAAAATAATTCCTATTTGGAGATTTAAAAAAAACAACAACCAGTGCCTTCATACAGACAAATGGAAATGACAAACCCACCTGAAGTGAAAATGTATCTCAAGATGGCTAATATGGGTATTAAAAAATATTATTAAAGTAAAGTAGAGACACATTTCAACCTTCTTTTTAATACCCATACCAGATGTCTTGAGATACAAAGACAAATAGATTATTACTTCTGTAGGTCAAATGAATGACTTAACAGCTTTCTATCTCTTCAAGATGAATATCTGCTGAACTAGTCATAATAAATACCAAGAACTGCACAAAGAAAGTGCACCTGAATTTTAAACATCACCATTGGTCATTTTAAATAATTTAACCCAAACTCAAGATACAGGATGAAATGCAAGAAATGTTATCCAATAAAAGACCAAAGTGCTGCAATAACTAGATAAAGTTAAGACACCCCAATCCATGTGTTGCTGCCATCTGTATGGAAACAAAATATTCCATATTTTAGAAAAACAATTATATCAATAAAGATGGTAGGAAAACATGGTCTGTCTGCATATTACATAATTATCAGTGCAGTTTCATTTCCCCCAGATTCTTATAGCCTCAAGTTACAAATATCAATATAGTTTTATTCTACATTCCTTTATACCCTTAGGCTACATTTGACAACACAACTTCATTCTATATAGTTTTATTACTTTGAACTACAGTTAGCAGTGCAGTATCATTCTGTCTTGTTAATTTAACTAATACTCCCTATAGAAGGTATTTATTAATTCCAGAGTATGTTTCATTAAGAAGGTATTGATACATCTAACAAAGTGCAATGATTACTGCTATCAATAGAAGACGTATTACTAACAACACTAACACAAATAACCTAGTGAGACACAGAACATGTTAAATAGAAAAGATGTACCCCACCTCAATCCATTCTGTTGAACCAATCATGTTGAATTCTTCTGCTCCCCAACTACAGAAAACGATCGTTCTTCGAGGTCGCCAACCTACAGTAAGCAATAGAAGAACTAAATAAAATGTAGCAAGAATTTGTACTTTAACATAGAAACATTAAACTCTAAACAGAAAAGTTTACAAAAAAAAGTTTTTTCCTTAACAGAGTCAGTCAGAAATTTACATATAGAATATAAAGCTCAAGGAAATGCATCTAAAATATAAAGCATATTTCCATTACAAGTTGAAAACAATCAGGTTTATCATTAAAGGTCTAAAATCAAGTGCATTATTAACTCTTTCCACAGATGGTCTGTCAACTACATTAATTTTATGATCACCAAGTAAGCATACAATTTGGCAAGTTTTCATTAAAAACTACAAGTCTTTGCAAACACACACACAAATTTTTTGTAAAGTGTTTTTCCTAAAGACTCGTCCATGAACATATGGAGTCAGAATATTGACTAGTCCACGTTCAAAGTGATTTTTCATGTTAAGATTAAAAATACTTTTATTCATTAGAAAATTTCCAAATTTCATATGTGTAACCTCTAAACCTCCTAAACAAATACTTAACTTTCCAGCAGTAAAACTTTATGTTTCATGTGTTACTTTTTCTACCTTATCTCTATATACACACAGTTGATTTAACCATCATAAAAAAATCTAAATTACTTTTTTTTCCATTCTAAAATGTTTGCATTTAAAATATTCACTTGTACAACATAAACTGGCACTTTTTTTTTACAAAAAATATTTTTTATTCACTGAATTTTGTGTAAAGCTATTTGCAATCCTTAATATTGAAATTATAGATTAAAAGGAAGGCAGCTAGTCAATATCACTCTTTGCCAGCTCATGGGCTACTCATTACCAATGAAAAGTATGATTAACAATCACATTATAATGCTAAAATGCTTCAAAGGACAAGTGTACATGGTGACAAATTTTGATCCTGTAATCATAACTACCAAATCAACACGCATGACTAAAAAGACAAGTGTATACAATGACAAGCTTTAATCCTGTGACCCAAACCACCAAAGTAACAAACAATCTATAGAAGATATTATGTTATCATGCTGTGTGTTAAAAAGCCTTCAATTAACACAAACTGGTGAAATCATAGAGAAAATTTCTATTCCACTTAAGACTGACACTGGCCTGTATATCATGAGTTTTGAAGCTTAAAATGTTCAGTAATTATACACAAATGAATAATTTTGAAGCTCATAACTTAATAAGACACAAACCTTCCTGGAGTAGCTGTCCAAATACTCGTGATAATTCCATAAGCACAGCTGTTCCTCCTGAAGCATCTACAACTCCTCTGATCCAAGCATCTCGTTGGTTCCCAATTAAGACATATCGATCTGAAAAAAAAGTTTTGTCAAGTAATATTTATATATATTCAATGAAACTATCTCTTGGAGAGTTTGTACAAAATACAGAATATTGGATTTTACATTCTCTCAACTATACTTACATATTTAAATTCTTCCTAATATTGGAGATTTCAGAAAGTTATACAGTGACAGTAAATCATTAAATAAAATTGCATTTTTTCTTGATTAACTCAATTAACTGCACAAGTGTTTGTAACATTTATCATATTAGTAATATAAAAAACAAATTATTATATTTTTAATACAATAAGTTCATGTAATCTACAACAAAAATTCTAGCAAATGGGTGAATAGCAAACTATTAAAATACAAAATAAAGAATAACCCAAAAGATGAAACAATGAAATTCATCTACACATATAACAAACTTTTTTTTAAAAAGATGTTTTTGACTATGCAAGTACCCCTAAAACTATCAAGAATAAATATTGTACGTAAAAAGTATGACTTGAACATACCATTTCATCTAGGTTTATCACTATTGTCATAACATTATTCAATTTAATCATAAATTATTTTATGTTACATTAATCAACATAATTGCTATTCACAACAGGTGATCAATTGTAGCAATCAATTTAATCATCTGGTTCTTAACTGCATGTTTTCTTAGTACATGCTACATTATACAATGTCTTGTTACGTTACATCCTCTCTTAGTACATACAATTGAATCTCATTAATAAAAACTTAATTATAATAGAAAACTGTTTAAAATGAACAACACTATAAAGTACCTTTGAAGTTAGATTGACACCATTGTAAATGAACATCTTTCAGAACAAAGTTGCTTACCACAAAATTCCATTTACAGCAAACTGATTTTAGCAATAAAAGAACAGATTTTACATATATAGAGACAAAAATTTTTAGCAACACAAGCTGAGAAACCATAAAAGGACTGACTACATAAATTTGCATTAGTGCGAGGTGAAACCATTTCAAATTGTTAATACAATGAGCTAAACAGAACCCCCCCCCATCAGGAAGCCACTGTTTTAACAATGGACATTTTGCATGTTTAACATGATTAGTAAATGCAAAATTACTCCCTCAAATTCATGAATAAAGTATGAAATAATGATGCTATGATTTTAGATAAATTAGAACAGTTTCATGAATGAAACAAAACTTATGCATCATCTTTAAGATCTAACAACTAGTATACCTACTAAGCAGCATGATTTATCATTAGACAGCAAAGTACAAATAATCAAAGCTATTCTCAAAGCAAAAGCCAGAGAACTGGAACAAAAAGTGAATTATCCCAACTTCAAAGCCAGCAATGATTGGTTTGACAGAGCATCACCTTTAAATCAGTTTATAGGTGACATTGCTACTGTAAGTGATGATACTGTTATGGAGTCTCATTGTCATTATTCACACTAGTCAAAGGTTATGTCCCACGAGATACATCTTATACACTGATGATACTGAGTTGTTGTTTCATTTGATGCTTGACAAGACTTCAACATTCAAAAAGGAAGTCAGGAGAAAAGAACAACAAAGAAAGAATCAGCATGATGTTGTGTACAAATATGAATGGATCAGAGAAGCTGAGGTGTTTCAAGACTGTGGACTCTACACCTGTTTATTATCAGGCAAACAAACAATCATAGATGAATAGAAATTTATTCAGAGATTGGATACTCAAAGTTTGTCAACAACTGGCCAAATTACTCATGTTTCTCCTACCATATACAACATTAAAACAACAGTGAATGGACCAGAGGATGATCAGAAATTTCAAAAGCTTTTATCAAAAATGTATTGTATAGAAAGTCCACGAATCTGGAAAAAAATCTACCAACAATCAATAAAGACACAACTAATATGCTATATTCATCATAGCAGAAAGTTACTAAATAAACTACTGTCAACTGCTTATGAAAGCATCATCTTGCCATATGTAAAATACTCCTAGTCTCAGCAAGGAAGGAAATGTTTATGACATCGCTGAAAACAATAATTCCAGTAAAACTTCAGCTGAGATCCTAAATGAACAATTCAGCTGTTTCTGGAAGAGCCTGTCTCAATGCTTTGATTGCCTATAATGACATTTTTTTTGGAATTGTGCACATAATGAAACTGAAGTTTGGGAGTCAGAATCTGAATGATGTTATTCCTCCTGAAAAACAAAGCAGTAAGTCAGATTAAAACACTATATTATTCCCCATTACTGCCAAAAAGTGCCATCAACATCACAATGTTAGCCACATTGCACGAGCTTGTAGTAAGAGTTAACTGTTATTTCCATGAAACATATTACTTTTGTTACAAAATAATGTCTTTCATTGTCTTTTGTTTCCATGCAATACATTCTTTTCTAAATAAAATACCATAAACCTGCTACTAAGCTATACAAAGGTCATTACCAAAAATTCACAAACATGGCTGTTCTATTTAACCTGTTACAATTATAATTTAGCCAAATTAAAAACTTTTTAATGGTTAATGCGACATTCAATGATGATGTATTTATAACTAGCCAAGATAAGAACTTTTTTTATTCCCAAATATACTTTTATATTATTGATTTATGTTTCAAATGTTTATATTTGTTCATCACATGTGAAGATGAAAGCCATTTTTCATTTCAAGGTTTTAGACACTTGTAAATGAGTAGTAAACCAAATACTTGCATGAAACCTTGTTGTGCACAATGTGCAAAGGAGAATTATGGATTCAGGCAACTGACTGAAGAATTTAGGAGACTTGTGAAGTTTCTACTTTGTTTCTGCATGCCTAACACAGCAATATCTAAAGCCATATGCTTCACTGGGAACTAGTTTATGGCGCAAAATGCATCTTGAGCTACCAGATTCCAGTTGTCTACCTTAATATTACAGAGCTTCACTGTTCAATTCAAGCAGTCTTTATGCAGTATTATTGGCATTTTACCATAATTCAAATGCTTCAAGTATTGAAAAATATGCCTATTACAAAAAGTTACGTGTGCAATAAAAAGATATATATACACTGAATAAAGGTAAGAAGAAAAGTATGCAACAAAGATTGACTAAAGAGAAAAAGTATGTTAAAAATAAACCTAAAATACATTAATGAGAGTGCTATTTATGATAGCTATAAACTGACACCAGACAGTCATGAAAATTATTATGGGAACCTCATTAGAATGACCAAAAACAAGATCATTATCTACAGACTGACACACTGTAGTGAAGTAAAAGCTACAAGAAATATTTACAATAACTCACTCACAGTTATTAAAAAGATATCCATCAGAACTTTGATGCAGAATCCATTTACAAAATGCAAGAAAAGATAAAGGAAAGTAGATGCTAATTTACTAACTTTTTCTGCAACCAATAATCAAGTGCTTTTGTTTCTGATTCTAAGAATTATGATAAGATTGCAAAAATAAACTAATTAAGAGTCAGATCTACTTGTGGGTGAACATGTATACTAGTTGAAAAGTTGTATGAACACCAGATAGATTTAGTGCAAGAACCCATGTTTTGGGTTAGAAAAGTCAGTCCTGGCATAGAAATTCAATCTCTGCAAGTTGAGAAAGAAAATCTAAGAAAACTGTCGGTCAAAAATTGAGCTTGGGACTACCAAAGAAATCTCTTTGTTATTCTCCCAGCATAGAATTGAAAGTCTCTACAGTCTCCAGTCTCTGAAGAAGAAACCCATGTCTACAATCATGCTGAGTGTATCAAATATTTTCTGCTTAAACTCCATGCAAGTTAATTATTGCTGTCACTTTCTAGAACTGAGTATCAGAGCTACAATTGAATGTACTTTGTTAAAGTATGAATGAACCAAATGTAATAACTGATAACTTATTGGTAGCATTAAGTAATGTAATGGAAGTCATTGAAATTATAATCAAAGAAACATTACCAGTTCAAATTGATGATGATGATGACGTTAGTTTTGATAATATGTTCGAAGATACTTTTGGCAATTACAATGTAGCCAAGTGTATTGGTAAAGTGTATTAAAAAGTGTTGTTTTTTTAATCTGTCTCAGAATCATTTCTCTATTCTAACAATAATCTCCTCGTCTTAGAGAATTGTGTACTCCACTCGCAACTGCATACCAAATTAATATAAATTTAGTATGACTGGTAGTAAAGTCAAAACTCCAATGACTACACCACTTGGTCCACCTATTACACACTTCTTACATTTCCCACATTGCGATAATTTGACTTTAACAAGCCCTCTATAAAATAACTTCTTTGAGAGGCACACTTTTGATATTCTGACTCCATGGCCTGAACAACTTAGTTATGCTTTCACGACCATGGCACTAACACTTATCATCCTTACCTGCTATAGGGCCTCTGTATCAGGAATTTTGTCTTGCCAGCTAATTCTTATTATTTGTCTGAGATAGTTGAAAGAAAAATGGTTAAGTTTCTTCAGATGACAACTTTACATTGTCCAAGATCCACATGCATAAAACAGATGGGATGACTATGGCTTTACAGACTTTTAACTTGATCTATAAACTAGAGCCTTTACAGTTCTTTTTCTGGATCTACATCAGTTGCAACAACTCTGTCAAGCAGTATACTGGGTGATTTTCACCAGTCTTTTTAATTCTTTCATGATAAGTGGGTTAGCTGCCCGTGTCTGTTTCCAAAATGTTTTTTACACATAGATTTAGTGTCTTGTATTCAAAATTATATTAAAATACTTTTTCTTTACATTATACCAATTAGAATAACATACAATCTTAGCTTAACAGTTTAATAGTATACATGTTTTAAGTTCTTCACATTAAAATATTTTTAAAAACCCTTAATTTACCATAGTGCAACCCACACGATACACTTTCTTTATGCATTTTCTCCTCTATATTCTATTCACCATCTTTCAAAAAAAATAGAAATTAAATTATTTTCTATTTCATGACTGTGTCCAAACAAAATTAAATTAGTTATAAATATTGTGCTTTGTTTGAGCAATGACATTTTGTAGTGTGCAACAGATATTAAATTTCATACTTCTTAGAAAAATGGTGAATAAAATAAAGGAGAGCAGATGCTTAGAGAAAATATCTCACATTTCTCACACTGGGGAAATTCAGGATTTTTTAAAATACTGTCTTATAAAATTAATAACATAAAACTTACATACTATTAAAATGTGAATGATAAGAATAATGTGAATAAAAAATTAAACATAAGAGTGAATTATTGACAAATTACGAAAGAGAGGATGTGACAGGTGGATGTGATTTTCTATTCAATAGCTCTGTAACCAAAGAAAGTTGAAGACAATAATAAATGTGGAGTCTCTGAGCAATGACATTACGTAACACTGTTTTCTGAAATAAATTACAAATAATGTTCTCACAGGAAAGATAATGACTAGGATGAACTTTTAATGGTTTCTGTCAAACTGTTAAAAAGCGAAAAAAGTGTTAGTAACAGGAAATTTACTGTTGCATGTTATTATTCTATGTGCTTTGGTACATTACTTAATTAAATACAAATTATTTTAGTGAATTACTACCATTAGAGTAAAAAAAAAAAGGACACCAGGTATGTACATTATTTCTTGTTTGTCATGTTTATTCTTTATTTATTATTATGAAAGTAACTAAAATGTAAATTTAAGGATCTCTTTACCTTAATTAAGGCTAGTTTATGTAAATTAAATTAATAATGTAATAAAAATGTTTCATGACACACATACAAGCTGCTTGTACTAGTTGTAGTAGTTCGTGGGAAATGTAATTTTATAACATAAGCTTCATATTCCCAACTGATTTACAACTTATAATAGCATGAATAGTAGTAGTTAGCTGTTCAAAGGGCAATTAAAGAGCAATAAAATAATAAATTTAAATATAAATAGATGCATAAGACTACAAGTTTAAAGTTACTTAGTTTGAAACAAATGTAGTTTCAAGTTAAAATACAAAGTCAATCTAGAAAGGAAAAAACTATGATGTAGCATTATTTTGATTTTTTGTTGTTTGGTTTTGTTTGTTTGTTTTGTGTACAAAGTTGGTCAAATTTACTGACCTTGTATAGAATTAGGGTAGAGAAAATAACAATTTTTTTTATTGAAAACAAACGCTTGAAATGTATTTAGAAAGTTTCAGAAATTACACAAATAATATTTGTGATTTTTGAATGTTTGGGACAAAGAATAGTTTTTAAACAAAATGAAAAAAATCACTGCACTCAAATTTCATAATGAAACAGATTCAATATATTCACAAAGAAATATTTAGTAAATATAATTCATTAAAAAATATTTTCTGTGTGTCCAAAACTGTAACATTTACTAAAAGTCCAGCTAATTTTGTGAAGATACATTAACAATTATAATGCAAATACTTAATGTATGTAACTGTGAATATGAACTTGTGCATTTTATTCCAAGCTTGTTGATGAAAGATTAAAGTTGATCCAGTCAGATTCAAAATTATCAAAATGTGTTGAGTGCACATAGACTAGATTCTACAAATTCAACAAGCTATTGTTTTGTAGCTGAGGTCTTTAATGTTCTGACATTCAGAGTTTTCAGTATTTTTGTGCCTTGGGTCCTTCTAATTAGTTTTACATTTGTTACTTTACTTTAGACCCTCTCAAATGCCAAAAGCAATTATCATATACAACATACATGTATAAAGAAAAATAAAATTAACTGTACAACTTTGGACTTGGTCATTTTAAGAAAATGTGTAACTATCTTATAAACAAGAAACTATACAAATAATAATTTATAGTACAGTATCTTAACAAAACTTGGAAAGTTTTCAGCAAACATTATTGGTATTTTAAACAAAAACTGACATGTGAAATTATTTTTTACTAAAGATCTGTAAAAGTACTTGCACTTCAAGTGCAATGTGATCTTCAATGAAAATTTTGTTTTTGTTTTACAGCTTTTAAATTTTCATTTCATAATCTCAGTGAAAATCAAGTTATTTTCAGTAAAACCTTTTGTTTTATCAGTTATTTCCTTCACTTTAACACAAGCTGTAGTGAACTCAGCAATAACAGGCAAAATAAAAAGTTGAAAAATCTAGAATTAACCCATTGTATAACATGCTGTTTATTCTTAAAGCCAAGGTTAGTACTTTTCAAAATTGCCCTTCCTTTATCTTATTGCTTTACAGCTCTACTTTAAAACCTTTTAAAATTATGGCAAAGAACATTATCATACTGAAGAGCTTTGTGCAAACAAATAATCAAAACACAAACATGCTCAATGAAATGCAAAGCAAACAATTTCCTACAGCTAATATAATTTATATGGCTTTCTAACTTTGACTAAAGAGAATTTAAATCTTACTTTAAACTTGTTAATGGGAACACTGCAAAAAACTTTCAAACTGAAGACAAAATAAACAACACCTTATATTGAAAACAAAGTAATATATCATGTCATTTGACTGATTAAAACTTTATCTTTCCAGTGGTTATAAATAACAGAGTATAAAACTAACAGTAATTTGTGATAGGTAAATGTAGCAAAAGAGGCTCAATTTTCTAGTTTGTAGTTGTATGACCAAACAAGATTAAGAATTATAAACATTATGCTTTGCCTGAATGATAACAACATAATAAATAATTTACTTTAAATTCCATACTCCTCAAAGGGATGGTAAATAAGGAAGAAAAGAGGAAAGATCTGGAGAGTAAATATCACAATTTTCAAACTATAGGATATTTAGGATTGTTTTTTAAATACTGCCTTGTAAAATTAAAAACTTAACTTATATAATATTAAATTTGAATTATTGGTGCAGAAAAGGGTACCAATAAGAAAAGTATTATTAAAAGGTGGTTATTCAGTGCAAATACACCCTTGTGCAAATTAATTGAAACAAGATGGAAAATTAAAATTAATATTTTGCATTTTATTTCTGAGAATCCAAAAATTACTCGCAAATTAATGCATGATATGACCGCCTTTATTTTTCAAAAAATCATTAATCCGCTTTCGCATCGAGTCCACAAGTTAACTGCAATCTTTACTAATTTTTGGTTCACAGTACCACACATCAATTATGGCCTCAATCAGCTTATCTTTCATAGTACAATCTTTTCCCTGAAGTCTTTCTTTACAATTTGTCCAAAGTTTTTCAACAGGATTTAAGTCCAGAGAATTTCCAGGCCAGTCCAGCACCTTTATTCGCATTGTAGTCATAAAATTCTTCAAGTTTCGATGTGTGGCACAGAGACAGATCTTGCTAAAAAAAATGCCAGATCCATCTGGAAATCTTTTTTTCAATTCTGGAATGACTCTTCTCTGCAAAATTTCAATGTACTGTGGTTCTCGCATTATATCTTCTATGATATGTAAGCCTCTGATGCCATAGTGGCTGAAAGAGTCCCAAACCATCTTTAAGGGATGTTTTACGAACTGATTGATGTGAGATTCTCGAAGTTTCTCATCTTAAGATCTGCAAACATGCACACTTCATTGGCCCTGTACGAAGAAATGAGTTTCATCACTGAATAACACCTTCCTCCATTGTTCTTGCATCCAGTTCTTGTATTTCAGACCCCATTGATACAATTTTTTCTTCATCAAGTTGGTAACAACTTGTTTTTTTGACTGGTCTCCTTGCCCTTCTAATGCAATTACAATTTATGTAATATTCCTCAAACTTTTTTTCATATATCCCAAAAATAGATTGATTGTACTCCAAAACACAGCTAATAATGCAGTCTATGTGAAAAAATGACTTAAAAAAAATCAGTGGGTCCAGCAAGCCTACATCAGCTCCCATGCTAAAAATATTGTAAAATGACCATTTGTTTCCATTAATTTGCACAAGAGTGTAAAACAAACAGCTAAGAATAAACATCAAAATGCTACAGCTTTTATTAGTAATTTAAGGTTTTTTAATTTCATCACTTTCATAATAAGAAATTACTTATCAATGATATTTTATTTATTTTTCTCACTTTTAACATTAAAATCTTATAATTTAGAACATTGCTGCTCATTTTAAAATGTTTTATACTGCTTAAAAGGTTTTTACTTATTGATATTTAGCTACAAGTTCCTACAATTTCTGTAATGTAGCAAATATAAATCTGAAAGTGCATACCCAGTTTTACTTTTTTTTTTATGTATCAAAAATACGCATCTGATGTCTGTACAAATTTATACTTTTCCTTTGATGAAAGTAAATACATAATAAATAAATAAATGTGTATAGTGGGCTTTACTTTTCTTCTCATGTAACAAGTATTTGATGTAACAATTATGTGCTTGATGTGTGTATCAAGCTCTAGTTTTCCTTTGATATATGAAATACATTTTTGAAATTTACACATTGCATTTTTTCTTTATTTTTTTCACAACCTACCAGGCTCTACTTTTCCTATGATGTATCCCAGAACATTACTGATCTTTTTCTTCTCTTGTTGATTGTTCACCTCCATATATAACTTCGTCTTGTTATTTAAGAAACCAGGCCCAAGCCTGTAAGTGAAGTTGAACCCTCCCTGCCATGACTCTGGAGCTTCTTCTCCAGCCAGAGAACTAGAGACAAGCACACAACAACCAAAAACCAACATAAAAACTTAATATGTGAAAATCTGTGTTAATTTATGAATAATCTCAGTTTAAAAATTAGTGCTTATATTTTTAAAGCTATTAATGGTTAAATCTGCAAGTGGACAGAATTTTTCTGTTTACAGAAACAAATTTATGGCAGTGGGAATGTTGTATGTATCAGCATAAACTGATTATGGTGACTATTTGTGGGTTAATATTCAACAAATATTCAAGTTTAAGTTTTTAATTATTTTTTTATTTTTAACCTATTCGCTCCTTAATTAACAAAATAATTCAAGTAAACTGCAACTTTAAAGATGTGGCTGTATTTTTAAAGCATATGGCTGTTATCTGATAACTTATTTACACTCTTAGTAGTTTTTTTTCTACTGCATTAAACTACAGGATGTATATTTGACAATACACTGAAACAGCATCTTATACTTCATACATTTGGTTATTATGCATTAAAATAAACATTTGTTTTCTTACTTAACTATATGTCCCTGCTACTGACTATAACTAAACAATACTACACAAATATTTGCTCATACTGGTGGTAGCTTTTCTGAGGAATTTTATGGAATCAATAATTATGTACAAAACTAGCAATTTTTTGTCAATTAATCTTATTCTGTTTTGTCAAGTCTTTTGTAATGCTAAATGTGCATTACTGTTGAATATAATTTAACGTAAAGGCTTATATGAGAAAAGAAACCTTATAAAAGCTTTTTTTCCAGTATCAATATACTAGTCAGCTGTGTACATCTTAGAAACAAAACTTACTTTTCAAGTGTTTGTAAGTAATAAAGTTAGTTTTATTTTATTAGCTGAAATGACTAAAACTATTGTTGATTTTTATATTTATAAATAGTGGGATTCAAAATATCTTCAGCACATGTTAATAGGGAGGAAAGTCCAACTGAAAAGCCAACACATTCTAACCCACATAGATTTTAAGTTTACTCATGTACTGATTTAAGATGTGTCAGATATGAATATTTTTACCTAATTATGTGGTATGCATCTCCATAGCTCAAAGTCTGAATTAGAACTTTTGGTAGCTTCAGCTGTTCCTGCTCAATTCTGTAGGCTGTTTCTGAAACAAAAGGGAGGTTTGTTTATATTGCTCCAATGAACAAAGTAACATGAAACAACATATTCACAAATAAAAATTCAATTTAAATCCCTAAAGGTTTCCTTCAGTCATCATTACACAAAACAATTTAAAAACCTAATGCAAATCTTCATATCAATTTTATTGTCTTAAGGGAGAAATAATACTAAGTGACAAAAATGTTTCTTGAAACAACCAGAACCACCATATGAAATGGTTAGTACAAACAATTTGCAGTATCACATGAAAAACTAGAACCATCACATCAAAAATTACTACCACCACATGAAACAACTGGAACCATCACATTAAACATCAGCACCACAACATGAAACAACTATAACCACCTCATCAAATATTAGCACTGACACATGAAACAACTAGAATCATCATTTCAAACATTAGTATCATAATGTGAAACAGCTAAAATTACTACATCAAACATTAGTGCTGTCACATGAAACAACTAGAACCACCATATGAAACAAGTGGTACAAACAATTAGCAGTATCACATCAGCGAGAACAGGTATTAATAGAACATACATTCTCAATTTAGGAAAAGGTTAATATCCAATACATGCATACCACTTACAGGTAGAATCCCACACTGAGAAGATGAAGGGACCAGTGATAACATTATCCATAGTGTCTACACAGACCATGGATGTATCAATAAATGACAAGCACCCTAGTTGGGAAACTGCACTACCTCCAGAACAGGCATGCTCTTTACCCTGAATTTAATTCTTGTATCATGGGTGGAACTTTACATGAGTGATCATCACTCTAGGCCAGCCCCAACTGGATAGCCAAGATTCCACTATTCAGGGTTGGAATTAAATGGTATTGGTCTCTTGTATCCTATGCTGGTGCCTAGGACAATTGGGCCACAATAAGTAAACATATATTCACGGCTGGATCCCAACTTGTAGCCATAGAATGATGCATTCTGAGTCACTGCAATAAAAAACAAGAAAATAAGCAATATTGAAATGAAGAGACCTTCTTCTCAACATAAAAAAGTCTAAATAGTAACACCCTTGGCTCAAAATAACAGGATCTTGTATGTCATACTCAACCAAAGGAAACGAAATTTCATTCAGTCTGTAATTATAAACTTTCATCCTCACTCCCCAGTCGTGTGAACTAGGCACATTCCACCTGCTCATGAAATCATGGGGAGAATGTGGAACAACTATGCTCAACTAAGTACACACTAATTATAGAGATACTGAACTCTCTTCCATGAACAATGAACTGAATTTATACTGATCAAAGAGAAAGGACAGGCATACTCCAACCTAATAGTAAAGCATCAAACCTAAACCTGTATTATGAATAATCTCCTGAACAAGCTGGTGTCACATATACCACTATCTGAGAAAAACATCCACGGACCCGAATAGGAGGACCTCCAACTTCACCTCTTCTCCAAGAATAAAGGAATTTACTTGAGAACAATTAAATTTGAAAAATGGGAATATTATTTGAGAGTTAAAAACTCTTCCAGTTGGAGGTGGTAGGCTAAAATCAAAGTTCTGGCAGCATATCAGATAATGCATAATTGTCCCCTTCATATAACTGAGAAGTAGACCTTCCAGTCCAATATCTGTGGACTGAGAGAAAACTAAAAATATACTCCAGACCTTTCAGCCATCAAGTAAGGAGCAAGCTCAAAAGCAATTGAAAAAAGCTCAAACATCACACTCTCAAAGAACCAACATTAGAAAAGAAAAAGTGGCTTATTCCAAAGTGGCCTTTTTTTAAATATTTTGTTTACCATTGACTGAAAAACGTTTGTGAAGTATATTTGTTTTCTTATCATTATTGATATACCATGAAAAGATAGTAGCTTAATTAAATTTTGAATGAAATTCACTAAAACTTCATGACAAGACCAGAAAAAGATGCCCATTGAGAGAGAGATAATGAGAATTGAGAGGTTTATTCTGTCTTAAACTTGTGTAGAAGAATGTTAAGAAGTAGAAATATTTTAAAATTATATTGTACTTAAATAATTTTATTGAACTTAGTAATGGCATGGAATGTGAACTCCAAATTTTGTAATAGGCTAGTGCTAGTTATTTCAAAATTATAATATACTTAAACAATTCTTATACACTTAATGGTGGCATTAACAGTGAAGAGAAAATTCTGTAATACTCAAGAGCATTTTACATTTTTTACTTGGTATCAAGTTAGAATTGATATAGTTTCTTCTATGGTAGTCACAGCACACACAATGAACTGTAGAGACATTTTTTAATAAATTGTAGGAATATTCTATGTCACACGAACAAGAAACAATGACATTGGGATTTTAATAACCAGATTTTTTAATTCTTATGAAAAATTATTAATGGTTAAAAATTTGAAATAGTTTGAAAACAACACAGAGTGTTAACAGAATAAAAGAATCTGTACTGTATTTGTATTGCTTCATGTACATTATAAGTTACTTCCACATATTTTATTAAAGTATTACATAATTATTGAAGATGTAAGTTGTATTACCAGCATAGTGACAGAGGTAAAGCTGGGTGATTATTTGTAGTTGTTAACTGGTTAATCGACAGAGTCACACTTGGAGATGATAATAAGCCATGATAGGATGGGCTGACAAGTAGAGACATCATCGTCATCCAAGGACAAACCTAATTTAACCAACTGTGTCTGCATACAAAGGCCAAACAAAACAGTAGCAGACCATCTGTTCTGAAAAAAGTGTGGCCCACTAAGGATGGAAAACTCTAAGAAAGTGAGGGATGAAGCAGAAGCTCTAGATGCACAAGAAACATTTTTGCTAAGAGCATCAGCAATGCTCTGGGCATCAGTAACTTCCTGGCCATCAAAGAGAAAAGCTGAAAGACAGGCACAAGTATACTGCTCATTGACTTTCCAAAACTTGTCCCACATAACTTTGGAACTCGTAGTAGAAGAGATACAAGTTGTGTACTTAAATACTCCTTCTGCCTTTGATGTCTGACCTGCAAAGAAGACACACAGGCCCCCTGAAAAGCAATGCGATTCAAAAGAGTGGGATACCTATGAAAAGTATACCAAGCCTGTTTTTGAGTCTTCCATGTTATGTGGCAGTCAGGATGAGTATACTGTGGTAAGTGTGTCACAGTTTTAGGAATACACTGAGCAGCTACTTCACCAATACAGTCAGTCACTACTGCCACTCGGTCTTCTATCAATGGCAGAATGAAGTTCTGAGAGAACAATGAAAGAGGGCCAGTTGGTCCAGTCCAACTTTAATCAAAAAACACATGTAGGGCAACATCGACCACAGTCAGTTTCTCTCAAAATGACAGGAAAATGATCACTGCCCTGTGGGTTACTGTCAACCCTTCAGGAAAAATAAGAAAAAAGTGATGGGGAGCAGACAGAGATTAATAGCAGTAAAAAAATGACTAGATGCATGAAAATAAGTGGGAAAAGAGAAAGATTGTGATCCGAGGGCATATGCTCTATAGACCAACCCCTCCCATCAATGTCAGCACCATCCCAGAGAATTTTATGGACTAGCTTGTTGCTAGTAACAGATAGTAAATAATGGCATATTAGATCCAGAATGTAAAAAATGGTAATCCAGAAACAAAACGACCTCTCCCATCAATGTCAGCACCACCCCAGAAGGGATTATGTCCATTAAAATCCCCCAGGATTAAAAAGGGAGATGGTAATTGTTCAGCGAGAACATCAAAGTTCGAATGATCTTAGGTCTCTCCAGGAAACAGGTAGAGAGAACAAATAGTGATAGTATGACCAAAAGAAACATGAATGCCTATAACACCAAGGGTGTATCGACTGGCAAAGACAAGGCAAGCTAATACTGACTGACCAGTAGTACTATCCCTCTGTACATTCCTCCATCACACAACCTGCCATTTCTGTATGAAGAAAACTGCCAAAAAGTGATTGCATTGGAAGGTTTCAGAAACATTTTCTGTGTGGAAAGACAGGATGATAAGAATCAATCAATTCCTTAATTTCTAATACATTTGAACAAACCACGTTTTTTTGTTGTTGTTGGTGGTAGGTTTTTTTTTTTTTTTTATTGGACAGATATACTGACTTCCATGAATCCTGTCTTGGGTCAATCAAGTATGCAGGTCTGTCTTTAGATGAAGATTCCAGTAATAATCATTGTGCATCTTGAGGCTCGTGAAAAATGGACCCAAGGAAATGTCCGAACCCAAAGACAAAAGAAGTAGACCCAAGCAGCAATTAGGAGTGGTAGGAACAGAGATGGGAGAAGACATAGACTCATCAACTCTTCTAACCATAGAGGGTAAAAGACTCTTCAGATGTTTTGCAAACTACTCTATTGAAGGCACAGAGAAATCTCTCTGCATTCCCACTGTGGCAGTGGAAAGTAGTGCATCAGCATATGTCCAAAATGTGGTGGTAGACAATAACTTCTGAGCCTCTGGGAAGAAAACATTGTTCACAGTACATGGCATCTCTTTCTCCCCAACCCACTTAGGGCCAGAACTAGAATAACAGAAGCATGAACCATTACAGTTATCACAGTGTGGTTCCAGTTTGTGCTTGTAGGAATCATGATCTTTGCCACCACAACAAGAAAGTGTTGAAGAAGAATAACATGATATCATCTAGTGACCAAACTACTGACACTGGAAACATCTAAGATGGTTGGGAATGTATGGTTATACCTTACAATTCAGATAACCTGCTTTGGCTATGACAGGTAAAATGTGGTGATGTAAATGTGAAAATCAAAACATGGTGTCTCCTTGCAAAAGGAGATTTGGCACAATGCAGAAACACCTTGACTGGAGAAACCAGCTAGGTTCTCCAAATCTAAAATGTTTA
Source organism: Carcinoscorpius rotundicauda (assembly GCA_011833715.1). Taxonomy (NCBI): domain Eukaryota; kingdom Metazoa; phylum Arthropoda; class Merostomata; order Xiphosura; family Limulidae; genus Carcinoscorpius; species Carcinoscorpius rotundicauda. The sequence goes on from CM022398.1 coordinate 59,269,931, forward strand.
TCTCAACAATAACTCCTTTGGAGGAATTCAGGGTCGCATGGGGAGTAACTTCAATTTGAATATTCCCAAAGTTCTTCAAATTCAGGAAAAGTTTAGTGTGTTGTGGGGAAAATGTTTCCAACTAGATGTCTCCTAAGTGCAGCTTCCTTACCGATTTGAGGGAGCCAGCAAGCCCCTCTAATTAATTTTGAATAAGAAAGGGGGACATCTAACCCAAAGTCTTTTCAAGAACCTTGTCTGGGAGGTCCCTTCACCAAGGAGAGGAAGTAATCTCAAGGGGCAGTTAAGGAGACATTAACAATAAAGCCTAATAAAGAGTAATGTTTGTATCCAAAAATCTCAAAAGGAAAACAAATAGGAGAGCAGGTATAAAGAAAGAGGCAAAATCAGGCCCAGCAGAAAAATTAACAGCAAGATCCAAGGAATGAGGATTAAAAGACCATAAAAGAGGAAACCTGGAGATATGAAGGGTGGTAAAATGATCAAAAAGGGATATGTCTAATCAAACAAACGTCATGAAAGATGGGGGAAGGGGCCAGAAGTATATGTAAAATTGGCTGGTAAGGGTTGAGAAAATTTTTTGTAGAGGAGCAAACAATGTTTCAACATTCTTCGTTCATTGTCAGGTTCATAAAGAAAGAAAGAGATAACTGACCACATGTTTGGAGGGGGGTTATGTAATTGAATATAGGAAAGTAAAGGGTGTGGTTAGATGTATGATTATATTTATTAACATAGGTATAAAGGTGTTCCTTTGTATTGATTGGTTTATTTTGGGTTTGAGTTGTTGTATAAGTAAGGATTCTTTAATTTTGTATTTGTTTATGTTTGTTTCTTTACTTAGTATTTGGATGTTTTTATGGCTATGTTGTGTTTATTTAATTTGCAGTATTTGAAAAAGTGTGAAGATGAAGTTTTGTGTTTTTTGAATCTGGTTTCCATTTTTCTGCTTGTTTCTCCAGTATAGAAGTCATGGCAGTTATCACATTGTATTTTATAAATAATGTTGGTGTAGTGTTTGTCAGCATAGTTTTTACACAGCATAGACTTTTTGAAACCAACTAGAAACTAGTAACAAAATATGTATTCCAGTTTACACCAAATTTATTCAAAAACCAGGCATAAAACTAAGGTCTATACAATGTAAAAACAATATTGAAGCATGTAATAGAGACAGTTGCAAACAGAAGAGGTGCAAAGAAGGTTCATGAGACACCGTATATAAGCTCTGAACTGGGGAAGTGCAGAACCAAAGTCCTTGATGATGAATGAGGACTAGCATTTTAAGGCTGAGGCCCTGACAGAGCTACAGACCAGTGATCCAAAGTAAAGTTTCAATCAAATACAAATACGATATATCTTTAGAAGATTGAGAAAGGCTTCTCCGATTGACATTTCAAGTTAAATCAGGTGATCTATGGTGAAGCTCTGTCATCAAAACCCACACTGGTTGTTTGATTGTAGGAACCAAACAAGACAAGCATCAACCATCCTCTCTAAAGGTCTTACAGACACAGCTTGTCAAAACAATTGGATGATAGTATGAAGTTATCTTGTGATCCTTCCCAGGCTTAGAGAAAGGTAAGTCAATAGCCTGGTACCAGGCATCCGGAAAAACATTCTTCTCCCAGATCCAGTTGAAAACAATCAGAAGAATAGCAAGAGAAGCAGGAGATAGATGGTGCAGCATTTCATAGTATACATCATCAGGTTCAACCATTGTATTGCCAGACCGATGAAGGGCCAGTTTAAGTTCCACCAGTGTAAAGGGATGACAATAGTCATAGAGACAATCAGCTCAAAAGGAAAGAAGTAATCACTCTGCCCTAGTCTTGATGGTTAATAAAGTGGAGGAAGAAGTGCTAGATACCGAGGAAAAGCTTTCACCCAAAGTATCAGCTACTTCCTGGCTGTCAGAGAGCAAGATCAAGAGAAGGACAGAATGTTATTGCCCACTGACCTTCTGAATCTTGTCCATATGACTTTGGAACTGGTTGGAGAAGATATGCTGGTTATCAACTTTATCCAGAATTCCTCCTGTTGTTGATGTCTTACCCATCACGGGTCTGTTAGAAAGCGATGCAGTGCAAGAGTGTGGGATACCTACTAAAAATATCCCAGGCCTATTCCATGCTATGTGGCAAACAGAATTCCACCACAGACAAGGATATTGTGGAAAACATGTCGAGATTTGAGGAATACACTGAGTAGCTGCCTGCATAATATAGTCAGTTATTGCTGCCACACAGCCATCTACTGATAGCTTACAGACAATGGCAGGATCAAGTTATAAAAGAGCAGCGAAAGACAGCCAGTTTCCTTGATCCAGCTTCCACCAGAGCATGCTGATCAGGTGGCATCGACCACGGCCAATCTCTCTCAAAATTACAGGAAAACGATCACTGCCTTGTGGATTACTATCAACCCTCCATGAAAACTGGGGCAATAGTGAAGGGGAGCAAACTGAGAGATCAGTAGCAGTAAAGGACCGACTAGGTGCATTAAAATAAGTATAAGAACCACTACTGGAAAGAGAAAGGTCGTGATTAGAGACCGTACACTCAACAGAGCAACCCCTCCCATCACTATCATCATTTCCCCAGAGGGGATGTTGTCCATTAAAGTCCCCCAAGATTAAAAAGGGAGATGGCAACTGTTCAATGAAAGCACCAAGGTCTGATTGATCATAGGTCTCTCCAGGTGATAGGTAGACAGAACAAACAGTGATGGTACAATCCAAGGAAACACGGATGGCTACTGCCTCCAAGGGTGTATCGAGTGGCAAAGGCAGGGAAGATACATGCTGATCAACCAACAGTACCACCTCTCTATGCACTCATCCATCACACATCCTGTCATTTCTGTACAAAGAAAACTGCTGTAAGGTAACTGTATTGACAGGTTTCAGAAATGTTTCCTGTAAGGAGAGACATACAGGATAGTAGGAAGCAATCAGTGTTTTGATATCATCCTGATTGAAATATAAGCCTCAACAGTTCCACTGTATCAAGATGGCCATTTTTATTCACATGTAAATGAATTGCGTGGAGAACCCTTCTGTTAATGACCAAGTCTTTTTTCTTTGTCTTTATTAAAGGAAGATCAATGCTGTTGGAAGAGGATTTTGGCAAATGAGGACATGAACAAATGATCATTTTGCATCGTGAAGTTGGAGAAGATGTATCCAAGGAAATGCCTGTACCCGAAACCAAAGGAAGGGGATCTTGGGATTTGTTGGAATGAATGGAAGGGAGAAAGATGGGTGTTGAAGTTGATTCAACCTTTATAACCATAAAGGTCAAAAGACTTTTCGCTTGTTTTAAGAACAATTCTTTTGAAGGCACAGAAAGATCTGTCTGAACTCCCACTGTAGTTGTGGAATGAAATGCAGCAGCATACATTTGAGATGAAGTGGTGGACAACAACGTGCAAGCCTCAGAATAAGTAATATTATGAATTGTTTTCAAATGTTGCACCTCTTTTTCTTCCAGCCATTTAGGACAAAAACGAAAGTAGAACACCTGAGATCTATCGCAACTAATGCAACAAGGGTTCGTTTCACACTCATAGGCATCACGGTCCTTGCCACCACAATGAGCATGCATTAGGAACCACGACATGATGTCTTTGAGTAATTGAACCGTTAACACTGGAAACATCTAAGAGGGTTTGGAATGTAAGGCCATACCTTGTAATTAAGATAACCTGCCTTGATGGTGGCAGGAGGACATGGTGACATGAATGTAAGAATGGGGACATTGGTCAGCATCATAATTTCATTTTTGTGAGTGGATATATGCCTCACTGCAGAAAATCCTTGGGTGAAGAAACCAGCAAGAATCTCTGACTCTGGGATGTTCTTGAAATCCCTCTCAACAATAACTCCCCCTGATGAATTCAAAGTAGCATGAGGTGTAACCTCCATAGGTATATCCCCAATTGCCTTTGAATGCAAGAGGAATTTCATTATGTTGATACGTGGATGTTTCCATCAATATGTCACTAGACTGAAGCTCCTTCACTGACTTTAGAAAACCAGCAAGTCCCTCTAATCCATTCTCAATGAAAAAGGAAAACATTTGCAGTAAAGTTTGTCTCTAAGAGAATGCAATATTAGAAAATGAGGTACAACAGGTGGTACAAGACATGGTCATTTACCAATAGATTGTTTTTTCACTATTTTATTACAATTTTTAATTGGAGTATCCATAATAAAAAAAAAAGAGATATTTTGTGCCCACTGACCACACCCACCATGAAGCCCTATGAAAGAACACACTACAATGTCAAACAAGGACACTGCAGCAATGCCAAGGTTTTGTGAGCACTATACCCAAACACAAGCATCAGATATAATGTTCACAACACCTGCTGAAAACATCCAACACTGGTAATTGGTTGACCCCAACCCAATTGGACCAGCCAAATGACCCAAGGGGAGCCACCCCAAGGCTGCCTGTCTACAGGAATTCAAGACCAAAGTGATGTGTTAGGGTTGGACCCCTGAACCACCAGGATCCTCTTCTCCCCCCTTCACGGGTCACCATGCATGGCAAACACATAAGTGGATGTTTTGATCCCAGAGAAGGGAAACTGGGAAAACAGAACCTTCTCACATACAGGAATCCACACAAAGGGGGGGAGCAAATAGAAAATACAAATTATACAAATATGTGTTGTAAAGCAATTATGATAAAAGTCTAATTAAACTATAAGACTAAAGATATGAGGAAAAGGAATTTGAGCATGAGATAACAGCTAATGTTTGAAGGAAACAGTGTAAAATATAATAAATAACAAAAAAAAATATGATGAATCCAAGAATTGAGGGTCAGGAAGAGAGAAAACAAAAAATACTAAAGAGCATAGGTAAAAGAGATACAGAGATGCATAGAGAGAAATCCAGCGACTACAGGGTGCAAAATAAAATAATTTTACAAATGGTAAAGTAACACCCAAAGCAAACCACAAAGTTTGTAACCTAAAAGATCATTCCCTGCTGAGAATAATTAAATTCAGCCAACAGGTCAGGGTTAGAAGGCCCATAAAGCATGTGGTAAGGAACAATGACTCCAATGGCTATAAAAGTTAAATGAGTCTCCAAAGGCATCAGCACAAGTAAAGCCAGAGTACAAACAATGTCTCACACTCATGACTAAGTACAAATCAGTTGAGAATTTTTAATAAAAATTTGAAAGCTTTTGAAACAATAGCCAAAGAAAACAAAAATCAAAGTAAATCCAAATAAACTGAACACAGACATGAAAGTTAAAGATGTCTGCACTCTATGGTCCTTAAATAAAGTATGAAGCTTCTTGAGTGCAAAAGCATGGGAGAGGGACTAGTGTATACAGAGGTGTGTCACCTTTCAATTACGGAAGGACTTTTGAATCAAAAAGATGATGTCATCACACAATGTTGCTATTCACACAAAAACACATGCAAGTGTCTCAAATTATCATCTCAGAATTAAAATATCTGTAAAATGTAGGATATAAAATGTATTAAGATTTTCTTACATTGTATAGTGTATCACACAATATTCTTAATAATGTGTCAAAGCAGTATTTGGTATTTAAAAACCTTAAATTTAAAAGTGTTTAACCATAATTTCTCGTATTTTATTTTTACTTTTCTGTCAAAAAACTGAGTAAATAAAGGCTAAAAATAATTCACCCAAAGAGTCTGTTGAAATTAATTTTAATATAACAAGAAAGAAAACAGTTATTTTCTATCACATGAATAACGTGATCTTCCCCCAAAAAGACGTTTTCACGAAAACAAAAATTATCTTTACACAGACTATTTACAGATTTTACAACTATGACAGAAATTAAATGTAGATACACAACAAACAGTGAAGATAATTTCATTTTCATGTGGGGAATTCTTGTATCTTTCAGTATTCATCCAACACTTCTTTCATAAATATATAATTCTCTAAGAAAACTGAACAACAGAAAAGAGGTTTCTATACATCCTACCTGTGGCTGGATAGCCTAGAGGTAGAAGATCACCAACACTATTTTGTAATAATGAGAAATCAGGAATTCCATTAGATGGAAGCCACAATGTGTCTGAATGTGACTTTCCTCCTAATGAAGGTGGATTGTATAATTTGGGATCTGGGTACAGAAGCAGTCCTGCTACGTTGTACTTTTGCACTGTCTTAATCTTAAAAAAAAACAACAAATAATGTCATTCACAAGCATACTTCTGGAAGCAGAAACAATAAAACAGACAAAACTTATGTTTTCAATGCAGTTCATTCAGGATCAATTACAATGATACAGTTTTAATTCTAAAACACTGGCATGAGCTTAGTTTTAGTATATGCAAGTTTTGTTCTTTGAAACAGCACATGTTGTAAATGTGTTTTCTATTATAACTAAAAATCTTGAATATTAACACTTTGAATAATAATTACACAATGAAACAAAGTAACAGGAAAACTGCAACAAATAAGTAGTTTTATTAAATAAGCCAACAAAGAGTCAAAAGAATAAAAGATACGAGTATATAAACATGTCTGTCACATCAATTATGGGGAAAAAAAAAAAATCTGTATTGAATATTTTACCAAGACATTAGAATACTTAATCTAAAATGTTATGAAAAATCTATACTACTATTTTAAAGTAAAAAGAATAAAAAACACAACACAGAATTGTTTGGTTTAAGAAATTACTATTATTATACTAAATTTTATACCCTACTAGATTCATACAAGCAGTTTACACCTAATATGCATTGAAACTCGAGAAACTACAAATAAAATTATTATCTAAACTACTATATAATTTCCAGAACAAAAAATTTGAGATAGTTAAGTGTCTGTTCAACTGCTATTGAATGTTTGGTCTGTTGAAAAGTTGGAAAACAAGAAAAACTTGTCTTGTGACTCTGAAGTTAAGAAAACAAAAGATACTTACTGCTGTTCTAGTATTTGATAAAACACTAGAATTGTGACGTTTACACAAATTTTACAAATAACTACTACCATGGTAGCTTATTCTGTTTTAACAAAACATAACATTTAAGTAAAGGAAATGGTGAACATAGAAATATAAAAATGCTTAAAATCTAAAAATTAAAATAAGTTTTATGTTTATATATGTATTGTGAATTGTGGTGTCTCAACGAGTATTCATCTGTCTCCCACTTGAAAAGCTGCACACACACACACACACACACACACAACATTCAACATTCACTTTTGAAATGACAGGAGAATAGTCATGAATAATGTTTATGCCAAATTTTATTTTACAAGCAGAATATTCTATAACAGTTGGGAATTAATCACTCTATCATTGATATTTCCAAATGAAAAATAACTTTAAAGAATAAAAATGTAGATTTACTGCCATATGTTATTAGTGAGCATCAAATAGTGTGAATACACAGCTCAACAATTACTTTGTGCAATGGGTAGTATAGGTAGCTCACAGCTTTGCTTCTGAATGAAACTAATTGGGTGATGCAACTAATGTTTTTTAAAAACCACAAAATAATTTTTAACTGTTCAATTAACCTAAACTTTTATTACTAGTAATAAGTGCAGAGATGCCAACTATTTCAAATGACTGTAGACAAAGCCCGTGCAGATATCATACAACCGCTGAATGCAGTTTTGAGTCATCCATGTCTGTGGATCCATCTGTAGCTAAACTGTAAACACTGTTAGTAAGTATGCTTGAAATCATTTTGTCATCTTCACAACCCAATATTTATACAATGGCTGTAGTTTTGGTTCTAGTACAGCCATATTTTTTTGCTAAATCAGAATCTGGGAACATTTTTTTGAATTGATGGCCTGCATGATCGGCTAGAGTTAGGGATAAATTATGAGCAATGACGAATTGGGTGAACATCACTTCTGCATTTATGGTTTCATATTCTGAATTCTTACTCAGAATTGTCGTCATCTGCATCATTTTTGTCTTTACCTCAGCCTTTTGTTGGTGAAATGCCAATTTCGTATGTCTGGAATAATCGTTTATCTGTCATGCGCCACAGAAAAATCAATGTGACAAACTGTACAAAATGCATGACTGTCACTGACTTTTTTGCCAGATTTTGTCTGATTTGCCAGAGCTGATTGGTTGACAAGCACTGATGATGTAACTATGGATTCCTGCATGTACCTAGTATGAAGAAGCACCACACTTAAACTAGACAGAGATACAAATATTTTTTTATTATTTCAAGCACAAACATGATTATCGCAAGTAGTCATTTGGACTATGTCTTATTTATTATCAAAGTTTATTTGTATCTCACTAGAAATTTTCTTTTCACCCCTTTCAAGCCTTGGGGGAACACTTTATCACTTTATTATATAGGCCTATATAATATATAATATTTTTGAGTTGCAACAAGTCGTAATATTTGTTTGTATGAGTGTATAATCATAATGTATACACCAAAATCATAATGATTACACGCAAATCTTAATAATCGGCATCTATGCAAGTATTTTTGCTTGTGAAGCAAAAATATACAAAATAGCTTATTATATGTTTGTTTCAAAGTTTCACACAGAGATACACAAGAGTTATCTGCAAATAGAAATACATAATCTTGAACTAACAGGCTAGAGAGAAGATTGATAACACCCCTCTACTAACCATCAGGATACTGTTATCTGACCACGTAATGAGATTTGAAATTTGTAAATATCAATCACAAAGCTTTGTCCAGCTCAAACAGATCATTATAATATAGCCGATACATTATACATGCATCAAATTTGAACAGCGACTTCCACTGAACCTCACCTGATCAACTAATTGTCCAGGTTTTATCTGAGCAATGAGGATCTTTTCACTTAAGTTGATATTTTTTGACTCTTGAAGGAATCTCAAGTTATCTTCCAAACAGTTTTGGCAATAAACTAGATCCCCCTATTAAAGATAAAATAAAGTGTAATGTCAGAAATATACACAAATTATTCACCTTGAACTTTATTCTGACTTTAGAGGATTAAAGTATATATTTGTGCCAGTAATTGAGAGAAAATACAATATTTTAACATTACTTCACAAGAGAATCTACTATACACAGATAAAATGGTCATTTTGCAACTTTTTATAATGAATACAGAATTCATCAGTTTTTACTATGCATAGATATGGATATACCACAAAAAATGTCGATATTTGTACTCTAGTAAGATGATACAAAATCCTTCAGTTACACAGCATTCTTACTTTTAAAACATTTATGTCTAACCTTAAACTTAATAATTTAGTCTTATCCTATATAACATGTATTTCTTGGTTCATAACCAATAGATTTATAGAAAAGTATTAAGAATCCCTTAAATCTTTTAAAATAGATTGTAATGAGCAAGATCGAATAACGTGTATGTATATTCCATACTTTGTATTGCTGGTGAACAAAAATATGTAATAAAAGGAAATAAATATAATAAAAAATATTTACATTTTAAAAATGCAAGCAGGATTGATATGTACACATAAACTAGCTAGCTACAGTGACACAGAAAATATTAATGCTACAAAAAATATTGAAATAAAGAAATCAAAACCACAAAAACTCAGTTATATTTGAAAACATTTACCCCTGATTCCACAACTTATTGTAATCATGTTAGTCTGATTCAAAATAGGATAAATCTTTTTCATTTCAAGTAACTCAATTTTTGTAATGTTGGCTGTTGTTTTAATACAATTTGAAGCATTAAACTTTCTGTACAACTACAGCTAACTAGGTTACATATGTATGTCAATTCCTACAGGTTTTTGTAAAATTTATAAATTTTTTTTATTCTTGTTTCATATATAAATACATCACACAACTAGGCGTTTTATAAAATTTTTCCCAATTTTCATCGAATAGCTTATGAAAACTTACACTTATATATGATTTCTTAACATCATTGCAACCACAAAACAATGGGACTTAAATTAAAAAATATGCCATTAAGCCCAAAGAATAATTTCTTCTGAATTTGCATAAAGAACATAACCAATATCTAGAAAATGAAACTCGTTTTAAAACATCTTGAACAAAGTTTATTTTTGTACTATTTTCACAAATTTTCATGATAGAGCTATTCTGGACACTTTAATCATCTTGTACTTCTAACTGAATTATTTTGTTTTGATACCTATTTTACACAGACCTTGAGAAACACTGTACCAATATTTTCTTTTATGCCTCAAAAAATAAAACTGTACAAAATTTGCACTATACACATACACAATCTTTTGAATGCATTGAAAAAAACAACAACTTCGATACAAACAGTAAAACCAATTTTTACATTTACAGGATTTAGTTACTTTAGACCATACTCCAAAAGAACACTCTCAAGTTAATTCATATTTTGCTTTGATTATCAGGTGTATGTTTGGAGATATCCATGTGTTCTTCAAAAATATTGCTATATAAAAGTTACATATTTGTCAGTTAGTTTATAATGAATACTATTACACAAAACTCGATCAGATCCAAGAAGCTTTATAGATGGTAGTATACAAAATTGGATCAGTTTTGAGATAATTCACAGGAAAATTGCTAGACAAAAGTAGTTCAGTTCTAACAAATGTTTTGGGAAATATTTCTATTCTAAATAAGCTTACTCCTAACATGAATTTCAAAAAATACTACCATACAGTACATGTATATATATATATATATAAATTAAAGCTTCACATGACGGTATTAAGGTCATTTATTTGCAGTTACACATTTCACTGATCACACTGAATTATAAAATGGCAGGAAAATATAGAATGTTACTATATTCAATTGTTGATGAGAACATCAGAGTCACAAAGATACAGACTCATTTCAATATTTGGACTTTACATCTTGTCATCCAAGACACACACAGACTAACATTCCTTTCAACATGGCCCAGTGCATATGTACCATAGTCTCAGACCCTAAATAAAGGAACAAAGGTTGCAAGAATTGTCAATCTGCCTTCAATGAAGAAACTACCCAATAACTTTAATTAAGACGAGAATAGATCGAGCCAAAAATATTCCAGCAGATACTCTGAGGGCAGTCAAACAAAGAGAAAACAATGACAAAAAAGTTCATTTGTACAAACACAATCCAAATAATCCAGATATTTACAAAATAATCCAAGCATCAAAGGAAATATTCTACGGATCAGAAAAAGAAAGTCTACATAATCTGGCTAATGCAACTTAGGCAAAATGCAAGAGACAAGCCCCTAATTTAAAAATAATTCTTAAAAATTTGAAGTTTAAGCAATCAACCAAGGAAAACAGAGCTAAACGATGCAATCACCCTTGTTACAAAACATGCAAACTCATTCAGGAAAGGAAAGACTTAAAATTCAGAAGTTCAAGAGAAACTTTTCACACCAACACAGAGATGGACTGTACATCAAAAAATTTAATATATTGTGTAAATGTTCAGATTATGAATTGGATTACATTGGGCAGACTGGGGACCAATTAAAGAACAAAATGACTATCTACAGACAACAGATAAGTCACCCAGAACTGCAACAAATCAGACCAAGTAAACATCTAGACCAATGTGCGAAAAAAAAGCACCCGAAATGCAGTGTAATATCATTCTATAAGGTTGGAAAAGACTGAGCAAACCAGAAAAACTATGGAGAACATTTTATTCATAAATATAAGCCAGAATTAAATGAAATTCCTCTAAAATAGTGGTATAAATAATTTTATGGAAACATTACAAATTACACGACTCTGATGATGTTCTCATCAACAATCGAATGCAGTAACATTCTGTATTTTCCCGCCATTTTATAATGCAGTGTGATCAGTGAAGCATGAAACGTGTAACTGCAAATAAATGACCTTAATACCATCATGTGAAACTTTGATTTTTATATCAAGTTTGTAATCAGTTAATGTTCATTTTTTGTGTGTATATATAATTTAAATATTAAAAATGTAGATTTACTACCATGTTATTACTGAGCATCAAACAGTATGGGTGAACAGCTCAACAATTACTTTGTGCAGTGGGCAGTATAAGTAGCTCACAGCTTTAGTTCTGAATAAAACTAAAAGGGTGATGCAACTGATGTTTTTATAAACCTGTGGTACAGTGGTACATCTGCAGACTTGCAACACTTGAAACTGTGGTTTGATATCAGTACTAAAGCAGTAATTATCCACCATGTAGCTTTGTGTTTAAGAATAAAAAAGAAGCTTCTTGCAAGATATTAATCACGAGCTCAAATCTTGAATCTTTTGGAGAATTATTACTGTAAAAAATCACATCAATTCTGAGACAATTTAAAAATTTTCCAGAAAAAAGTTAAAGTAAATTCATCCTCTGGCTGTCCTCCCCAAAAATAAACATACAAAAAACAAAAATATTTCTTTAATAATGATTTCTTACTAAAGAGAAGCAGGTAAATTTGTACTGATAAACTTACCGTGACATTTCCATTTGGAGAGTAGGCAACATACAGTGAATCTCCATGTTTTTCAAATGAAATATTAGAAGAAAAGAAGACACTACCATCTTCATTAACTATATTAACTTTGTTTGGACTACTTGCATTGGGAAGGGACAGCAACACATCGTATGTCACTTTTTTTACATTTTCAAGCTTCTGAGTTTCCCAAAGACTCTTAATGTACAATGTTAGCTCCTGGTCTGCCTGGCTCCCAGCCACATGAGGTGTGTCACTAAACATCCTGCAAGAATCAAATATTCACTACAGACCTTTACAGTGTAATACTGAATCAGTTAATAATCAGATAAAGTTTTACAACAGAAAATCAACAGTATAAACTAACCTCAAATTAGCTTTGATGTTTTTTGGATCCACCAAAGCTAGGATTTTGGATCTGATAGATGGGTCCTCATCCTTAATAGAATATAAAGCAACAGCAAGATTTGGTTTACAGTTAATATGTTCAGAATGTGCAAAGTAGCCAACTAGCAACCCCATAAGTGCACCAAGCAAGGCTACTCCAACTCCACCAATAACTAGATTTCTGTTTGAAATAACTCGATTACTGGAAGTTTTCTCATAGATTTGAACTGTACCAGCTTCTTGATCACCCCAATCCATCTGTTCATTTTCTATGCCATCTTCATCTCGATATGGTCTATACTGGGCTGCCATTACCTTACAATCTTAGCATGTGTTCAAACAACAAATATCACTAATCCACACGTTGTAATCTTGCAAACAAAACAAAATGCTGAAAAAAAACAAAAAACAAATAAGAAATCTAACTGCAAAATTCTTAAACAAGGAATAGAATCAATCAGTAAATCCATTTATAAGGATTAAATATCTTCCACATATACATTCCATAAAATATCTGGTGCAACCACTTATACCTTACTTTATCAAGATTTTGTGCAAGCTTAAAAGCTACATAATTACAACATTTAATTGATTACAACTTCATAAGCTACACTCTGAGAGAAGCAGAATATTACATATATTCAATCTCAGGCAGTCTCATTCATTTCTAGGACAGTTCTGGGGTAACAGACCTACATAAACAATCAGGTCTAGAAGAACAGTTCAACAATCAGTTCTAGCACCACAGTCATTTCAGTAAAGCAGATTAATACCCAGCTCTACAGTAAAAGACCTACATAAAAATTAGGTTCAAGACAGTAGTAAAACAAGCAGCAATGGAATAACAGACCTGCATACTTATTTAGACTTTCAACAGCAGTTAAAACAGTCAACTATACAGTAACAGACACACACACACACTAAAACACTCAAGTCTAGGATAGCAGGTCAACAGTGAACTCTTAGGTAACAAACCCACGCAAAGCATCAGGACTAAGACAGCAGATTAACAAACAATCTGGAATTACTGAATATATCAGGGCTATTATATACGTACTCCATGTTAGAAGAGCTAACTGTTCATTGAGGTATAAGATAGTAAGCCTTGTACACAAATCCTATATAAAATGATTAACATTTGATCATCTAAAAACAGTGAACAGCTACCTGTAATCAAGACACAAATAATTAGTCTTATGTTGGTGCAGAGATGTGCTTAAAAGTAGAGTAGTGAATACTGAAATTAATGTGTTACTTCAGTAGTTCATTTTATTCTCTGAGCCTACATAGCACAGTAGAAACACCTCGCAACTTCCACTGCAACACAGCGTTTTAGCCCACACTGAGAACAATACTTTCAAAATAAACAAAGGTGGTTCATCACAACACTAGACATTAGTGTTAGAAGAGCTACTACTGAAGGAATTGATACAAGATTAAAGATGTAACAACTACTTGTATTCTATACCATCACAAAGGGTACACGTGCATTCACAACTTCAAAGAAATCAGTATTAAGTAAAATCCATTAAAATAATTATTTCATTCCCAAATCATTAGCCAACCAGTTTTGTGAGCTATTTTGCTTTTTACCTTGGTAATTATGTAGTGTTCTCTTAAGTCCTTTATCTTCAGTGATTAGGTATTATTTTATAAATAATTTTATCCTTCTACCCTAGTGACTAGAAAGTATTTTATAAACCACTTTATCCATCTTTGTTAGTGATTAGACTATTTCATGAATGGCTTAATCTTTTTACACCTTAGTAATTAAGTTATGTTTATAAACTGTTCAACCTTAGTGAGTACCTTAAACTTTACTAAACATTCTACTGTAGTAATTTGGTTGTGTTTTAGTAACTGTTTTATGCTGGTGATTAAACAGTGCTTTACAAACTTTTTTTGACTTCAGCAGGGGACAAAACAATTAAGTGTATTTGATTAGCAATTAGAAAATATTGCATAACATTAATATATTCTCAAGATGGCTGGTACAAGTGTTAAAACTTTACTTAAAGTACAAAACGTTTTGATCTATGGTCATGTTTAGGTTAACAACGTTTGCAACTGATCAATCAGTTGCAACTTTTTTGTTAACCTGAACATGACCTAAGAAGGTTGAAACAGTTTTGTACTTTAAGTTTTAATGCCTATACCAGCTGTCTTGAGAGTACATTTTTATTTTAATTGAGTTTCTTGTCATTACAAATTGTTTGGCATTATTTTAACATGTTATGGCAACTATATCCAACATTAAAATTCTTAATCATTTGCAAAGATACCCACTAATGAAAGAAAAAAAACAGGTATAAATAGTATGCTTCTATTAAGCTTCAAACTCTAATATTTCATTGTACCATATATGGTATTTCATGAACAAAATAACCTCTAATATATAAAGTAAATCTTCAAAATTGCAAGACTGCCAGAAAACTTCAAATTAATCTAGTTTCATTACTTCTTTCTGATAAAACCTCATCACTCTCTTCTCTTAGCTTTTTGAAGAAAATGTCTAATGACTGTACAGTAGTATTTAATCCTCTCACCACAGGTATCCTTTTTTGTGCATATTATGATGAATTAAGTGAGATTTTCAAATGATGTTGTCTTTCATACAAAAAAATGTTAATTTTTTTTTCAGTGCAAGCTTTATGCCACATAGAAAAACAGAAAAAGTGTAATAGTTATGGGACATCATCTGATTTTTTCATGTTATTATGTTACAATCCTATGTTCTTTGATGCATTATTCAATTACATAAAAATTATTTAGTGCACTACTACAGTCAGTAGAAAAAAATAGGATTACATATCATCAGTCCACAACAAAAACAAATAAGGTCCAGGTAAGTTCTTTATTTCATGTTTTTCATATATATTTATTAATTATTATAAAAGTAATTAAAATGTAAAAATAGGGTATACTAGGTAAAATAAATAAAAATAAAAAATGTTCATGAGGCACACCCATGGGTAATGGTAATTCAACAGTGTAATGTGAGCCTCACATTCCCCAAGTGATTGACATTTACAATTTATTATGGTAAAAATAGTACTAGCAGTTAAAACATGGTTAAAAGGGCAATACAACAGTAAAACATAAGTATAAATAGATGTATACTGTTATGAGTTTAAAGCTACTTAAGAAAATAAAATGTAGTTTTATATTATTATTTCAAACTATTCTACAAAAAAAATGAGTTTACATTTTTTAAGCTAAATTTTTGAGATAAAAAAATATTTTTAATCTTAACATGAAAATCATGTAACACTCACACTAGTAAAAAAAAAAAAAATGTCAACACATCCCTGGACAAGTCTCAATAAATATACTCCATTGAAAAATTGATGTTTTGTGTACAAAACTTGTAATTTTTACTAAAAGTCTGTCAAATTTTGTGAAGACACATACTGTATTAAAAGTTATAGTATTACAATCATGTACCAGTAGAAATTGTCAGGTAGCAGTTCTTTGGACCTAAGCCTATACTGAGTACTTGTACTGTACATACATCGGCTAGTTTTGTTGGCTTGGCTGCCTAGGCATTCCAAATCTCATAAACATACTATTAAAAAGTGTATGTAATATACACGTCTGAAAGTACAGTATATGTCATCTGGCAAGAATTTCCATCAAATGAACATCAGCTTTCACTTTAATATATCAAACTAAAACATTATAGCACTTTCACTGTACTGTGGAAGGTTTCAAAGATAACATACAAGTTAAAGGAATGATTCACACATTATCTATAGCAAACAGAAAAGTAATTTGCAATTACGGTTATTTCCATTTGCAAATTGTTATGCAAACCCAGATATTTTGATCCATGCTTGGTCATTAGGCAGTGTTTTATGAATCATTTTATCCCTTTGATTTATTATTGGACATCTTCTCAACTCTTTTATTACTTTGCCTTTGTAGATACGTAGTGTTTTAGCAACTCATCATTTTGTTATCACCAGATGTTGTTACCAACCTTTCAACCACTTCTCTTACTTGTTTCCTGGAAGTAACAGAAATGAGCTAAATAGTTTTGTTGCATTTTTTGTTTTTTTCATGTATGGTTATTTCACATAAACTGAAGCTTCAAATTTTGAAAAAAAATTCTAAAAAGTATAACGTATAATTATATTCAGAAAAAAAAGGCTCAATAGTTTCTTTTACTTAAGATATTATTAGATAGCACTTAAATCATAACTCTCTCACCAGGTTTTTACATAAAATACCTAAAAGGGCTTATTTGAAAAATCCCATATGAATAAAATAACCTTTATTTTGAAAACGTCAAACTGGTCCATTTCTGGAACACAATTCATTATACAAGCTTCATGTGCATTTATAATTTATAATACAAAACTATAAAAGCCAAATGGATTTCTAAAATCACAACACCATAACTTTTGAGCAACATCAAATGTATAATAAAAACATTTTTTAGTAGAAAGTTACCAAAACTTGCTTTTATAAACAACTTTAAAGAACATGATACAAAATTAAGCATGCATATGCTTTCTTCACCAAACTCAAAATGAACCTGCTAAAACAGAAAACAATTCTTACAGTAAGTTTATAAGCAGAGATATCTCAAACTTAGCAAGAAAAAAGGGTATTTTAATCTCAGCCAGAAGAACTGATTTTATAATAAGTGGGCCCAACCCAGTTATTCCCAAATGATAAAAGGTAAATACAATATGCTTAAATGTTAGATAAAAGAAATTATGAACTAAAATTGTAGCTTTTGGATTTTAATGAATTAATTTTACAGTAAATATTTAAAATTTCCTAATTTTAAATACTAAACCCCAAAAAGAAGTTGTTGATGCTAATTTCAATAAAAATCTAAAAATAGCATTAAATATTTCAATGCCTTTTAACTTGTAAAGGGTATGAGATCCATAAAGGAGTTCCAGGAAAAACATTTGTATTATATTTTTAATACTCACATACAAGAGTATTCTCAACTGTTTTAGCACAATATTATATTTACAAATACAAATGGTATTAATATTTATTAATTTTCAAATGATTTTTATACACCTGATACACAGGTTTAAAATTACCTTACAACAGGCACTATCGGTGAATATGAATGCTTATAATTATTTTCTTAAATTTAAAGTGTATTTCCAATAAAGCCTATCTTCCTTTGCCCATAAAAGCACTGATCTAATTTTTTATTTTTTTTGCTTGCTTGCTCCAATCTTTTATACCTCACTCAATTTCCCTTAGCCATATTTGTCTCAGGACACTCTCCACCTATGTCAATGTACCCTTTATCCTGGTACTGGATATATGCACTTCATTCAAATAATCATATTACTCTTTAGAAACCAACTCACTACCAGTCTCTAACACCAGCTCTTAGTGAAAAGGAAGAACAGAAGAAAATTATGACTTTTAAAACATTCATACCTCCTCTCCCCCTTATAACCTGAATTCCCCATTGATAAAGTATAGGGGCCAATGAGAGCATTATCCATTGAGAAAGTATTTCAACATGAGTATGTCAGTAAAAGATTGGCACCCTAGTGGGGGGAATTGTCCAATATACAGAACACATATGTTCTTCACCTTAAACTTAATTCCAGTATTGTGGGTGGTATATGCTTCATCATCACTATAAGCCAAGCCCCAACCAGATAACCAAGGTTCCACTGCTTGGGTTTGGAATTATAGGACCATGGTTCCTATATCCATGTTGGTGGCTAGGATAAGGGGGACCACAATAAATGTATATGCTTATAATGGGATACCAACTTACAACCATAAAATGATGCATTCCAAGCCACTGTAAATCACAAGAAGGTAAGCAACACCAGAGTGAACAAACCTAAAGAAGCCTCAAAAGCAACACCCCATGCTCAGAATGATGTGATCCTGTACGTTGCACCCAACCTGACAAATGAGGAAACAGAACTCATCTGTTCCAGAATTGTGAACACTCATCCTCACTACCCGACCTTGTGGGCAAAGCAAATTATATTTGCCCCCAGAATTATAGGGAGCACATGAAATAAACTATGCTTAATCAAGGACCAAGGATAGGACCACTCTGCATTTGGAATTATAAGGAGACAATGGATCCTTTTCCTGAACAAGGTAAAGAACCAATATTGATAAAAAAATAAAAGTCATACTCAACCTAACTAGACAGCTGAACATCATACTGAGCCAGTATTATGAGTAGACTCCTGCATAGACTGGTGCCTCTTCTATCAATATCTGAGAAAACACACTCAGGTACCAACTCATGTGATAGAGAAGTCCCCAACTTTGTTATTTCTCCAAGTGTGGAGAAAAGTTGCTCTAACACTCTGGAAGAAAAGCCTCTGACACTCTAGTGAGTGGAAACTAGATGAGATAAGGTCTTCCCAGCTTCACTAATAGAATATGGGTGGTAATGCATGTCGGAGAGTCCCAAGGAACAGTGCTCTGGAAACAGTGCAGTAGGTGAACAAAGTTCCCTAAATTTTTAAAAGCAAACTCAGCCTGATTTATTCACTTCAATGAACTGCAGAGCCTCCCTTATGATTAACTCATGAGAGTCCATGAGAGGAGGTTTAGCATAATACAGTGATATCACCCAGTCAGCATGAATGTGGTCGCAAGAAACACCATACTTCTAGAGAGTCTATTGCAACCTGTATAAATCATAATAAATTTGTGGTTGCTAGTGTGGAACTAAATTAATAAAAGCATACCTGCCAGAGTAACACTCACCACAGAGTGGGATTCTGTGAAAACAAAGTAAGGAACCCTGAAAGGTAGCAATGAAAAGACTCACCCCTCTGTATAACCTCATTGAAGTGATTAAGATAGTTGTTGGAGATAAACAAAAATCCTCAGGTGAAATGATAACCAGATAAGCCAATGAGATAAAAGTATTGGAAGAGGTCCTCATAACAGTTTGCACAATGTGCTCCAGTGGGCAAATCAACCAGGCCACTAAAAACAAAAATATGACAAATCTGATTATACATGACTTACAACAGGCCTTATTGTCCATTCAAGGATCCTGGAATTCCTGACTGTTGGTACATGCACCTGATCCTTGAAGCAAGACATTTCTGTAAAGATGGTACTCTGGACAAGGGGACCATATAGGAATCAATACTTTAGTAGCACCCCAACTTAACAATCCCTCAAAACTGAATACTGATTCTGAATATGAAACCCAAGGAATCCAGTGAATTAATGTTTATGATCTATTAGTAACATTAAAAGGATCATTTTTGCTTTTGTCTCAAAGGCAGGAGGAACTTGAGTTAACCCACATTTCCAGAAGAGAAAAAAACATCCTTACAGTGGGAAAAGGAGAGGTGAGTAAAAGTTCCATTTCAGGTACCCCAGTTCAGAATTGAATGCAAGTCAGCTGAACCCAAATGAAAGACATGAGAAAAATAAAATATCCAGACTGATGACATATGGAATTGGTGTAATAATAGATGTCTCAGGTCTGAGAGTTAAGCCTGCTTTGATGATTTCTGAAAGTATATTTCTGGTATGCTGTTCCAAGAACTGACAAGATGATGACAGCAGTAACCAATCATCTGTGGAAATGGTGTGTGCATAGAACTATGATACTAAGATAACAAAAAAACCTTTATGATTTGACACAACCCATGTGAAACTATGTTAATACAAAAAAAATTCCATGGCAGAAGAATCTAACCACTATGGCAATGTGCAGATAGAAGATCACAAAAATGAACTTTGAAATTCACAATCCCAGTAAAAACTCTCAACTGAGATTGTAAAATGAATAACTTAAAAATCTTGGTGAATTAGGGGCACTGATATATACAAAAAATATCAATAACTGGTCATCAACCTCATATTTTCTTGGGCCCAACAACTGGCAGAAATTAAATTCTTAAAGAACTAGCATGACTCTCTCACCACCCCTTGACCAATCAAACACTGATAGCCCTAAAATTAAGTTTCAATTCACAAGGATCTACAGGAGACAGAAATGCTACAAATTGGGTGGATAATAGTGATGGAGATGTGAAATGAATGACTAGTTCCAACTCAAGGACCTGTAGTACTCCTGCATCTGTTGGTGAGGGCACGTCCAGAAATACTCCAAGCCTAGCCCACATAGAACATGAAGGCATACATTAAACACTACTGCCAATGATGGCAACCTGTGGATATAAAAACAATCTATTCATGGTACCAATGTACTAAAAAGTTGATGTTGGGACCTTCAAATAGGGACAAAACTAATATCTTCTGTAAGAATAAAGAAAATCTGAGATACCAATAACAACAGGAATGAATGTAGAAGCCAACATTCAAATCAACGTATCCATTAACAATGGTTCCAGCTCATTATCAATAAAGCTGGTGAACCTGAAAGGCTTTCAACAAAATGTAATATAAGGATACCAAAAGGTTGTAGTTTAAAGTTGCAAGTCCACAGATATATCCTGTCCCACCATGGAATATCAATACATTCAGTTGAACCCCAAACTCTGAAACAAAAATGCAAAAATTCAAGGAACAGATGCATTATTTGAAAGTTAGAATGTTTCTAACTGGCACCAGTAGGCTAAATAAAATTCTTACAACCATGTCAGACAGGGCAATACTGTCCCTTTACATAACTGATAAGCATGCCTCCCTGCATGAACCACAATATTTATGGAAGACAAAGCTAAACTAAACATTCCTTCCAGACCTTGCAGCCCTCAAGTAAGGTGCAGCTGAAAAAGACCCAAAACATTATACCTCAAAAAATCAACCAAAAAAATTAATCAAATGTAACTTATCAAAAAGTGATCTATTGTTTGTGTTGCATTTCATTTAAAGACTATATTAAGGGGAACAACATTTACTCAGGTAAGTTTGTTTTGTAAGAGCAATGCAATGTTAGGCTATCTGCTGTGTCCACCATAGGGAATTGAATCCAGAATTCCAGTGTTCCAACCTATAAACTCAACACTGTCCCACAGGAGGAATGATAAGGCAACAAATGAAAAGAAGGCACAGGAAAAAATAAAATCTAGCTTCTCTCCACAATGTCAAGGATCACCTTCAACTGTGGCCTTAGACCCCCAAAAATATACCACAGTGCTGAATATATGTTTCCATCTCATTACAAATAACACCAATAACAATCTCAGCCTAGAATGACCCTGGCACCCTAACTGTTGTGCATGCCAAATATTAGACATGGGATCAGAGAGCCATGATTGGCCTATGTGCTAGAAATAATAATCCAAGAATTCACATTACTTTTGAATACATACCAGAGACAAAAAAACATTTTGGAAGTCATTTTCAGTTAAAAATATATCGATCAAAATCTTGCTTCAATAGCACAGCCATAGGTACTTATTGTCCCTTTGTTATGAGGACGTGAAATCCAAATGTACCATCATTTCCAGTTAGAGCTCCTAGTTGAATTACTACACACCCATAGATTTTGTTCTTGTTCAAAAAGTAAAGAGCATTGAAAGAGTGCAGCAGCATCTCATACAACTGAACTACCAATCTATAGCTGATATATTCCTACATTCTTCATTACTTTCACTTACAAGTTCCAGCAAGCATAAACTGTTACATTGTGCATTATACAATTATGATTGTATCAAAACCTACATAAAATAAATATTTACTGTTTAAGGCTTTTTTCAACATTATTACAAAAATAAGAAATGAAGATTAGCAGAAAAAAAAAAGGCATTGTAAAACTGATTCAAGAATATTGTGATTCATGATACTTATTAAGCAATATAAATAGTTTTGTTCATAAAAATTTTCACTGACATATTATCATTATGAGTGATGGTATCAGCATAACTGATAAATACTAACATAACATTAAATGAAAACAAAATCTTCTTGTTTCATGTAGGCTGCCCTATCCATTAATTACATACATTTTAAAAACCCTCAAACCAATCCCTTATTCAAAAAATTTATCAAAGTTTCCTTTAAACTTCCCTATGTTAACTGTATCCAGTACATTTCAAATTAACTTATTTCAGAGGCCATTCAACCTGTTATAAAAATAAGGCTATCTCAGCTGAAGATGACTTCTTCCTGACACAAATATAAAAACAAAAATATGATACTGGCATCACCACTATCAATTCATTTAACAATCTTAAACACTTCAATCAGATCCCTTCTCACTCTTTTGTTTTTAAAATAAAACAAATTCAAACATCTTAAACTATCCGAGTATGATAACCTTTTCTATTTTAGGTAGTGTTCTGGTAGCCCTCTCCTGACCTCTTGCCAACAATTCAATATTCTTTCTAAAGTAAGAATTACCAAGAATAAACACAATGCTCCAAATGTGGCATAACCAATAACCCACACAATGACAAAATAACCTCTTTAGACTTATGAGTTGTGTTAATATTTCTGTATATAAAACCAAAAATCCTATACACTCTACCACTAGCAATGCATCAACCAGAAGACCAAGATCTTTTTCATTTATAATACTCTTACAATTATTTCCATCCATGAAAATTATAATTCAAATTGTAATATCTCACATGAATCATTTTACAATTATTATAAGCAAAAGCCATCTGCTATTTATTTGCTCAACTCATCAAATAATCCAAATTATTTTATAATGTAAGGTAGTAGCATCCTCCTCACAGCTAGCAACACTCAAAAACTTTATAGTCATCAACAAATTTTAATTACCTACTGACCATAACTCATTGAAAATGTTGATGTAAAACAAAAAGTGCACAGATCCTGAAAATAAACCTTGTAGTATCCCACTCATAAAATTATTCAGTTTGATCGAATTCCACATAAACAACCCTCTGCTTTCTTCCATCTTGCCAGTTTTCCATCCAGTAAACTAACCTATCCTCCAGATTTAAACTACAGAGATGACTAGATTCTCATTACCACTGACATTACAATTAATATTAGTTCCAGCTATTAGATGTAGAACTAATAGCAATAGTACTACTAATTGTAACAATAATATTACTATTTTATTTCAGCATCTGTGATTCCCACAATTTTGCACTTCTCAGTAGTTAGGATTGTACAGTTGAGTTCATCAATTAAAACATAAACTAAAAATGAAATTTACATAACTTATACACAAGCACTAGCTTAATTATTGGATTGTCTCTCATGATGTTATTTGTCACTTTTAAACAAATATGGCATACATTGTCTATGTAGGTTGCAGTGTAGTGTAGCCATTAGGCCTTAGTAATACAAGTACTATTATTTCCACTGTGTTGAAGTCCGATTGTAATCCAGCGGTAGAAATAATAAAAAACGTCGAATATTAGTAATAGTGTAATAGAATTATTCAGAAAAAGAGGAGATACAGAATAGCCTTAAAAGCCATTAGTATTACCACTACCAATAATATAATGAGCATTCAACTTGCACTTTCAGGAGTCAGTCCCACTGGCACGATCACAGTACCACTTTTTAAAAAAAATGACATACCCCAACGGGTAGGACACTAACATTTCATTATATTAAACTTAAATAAAGACTGTTAGAATTACCAGAACGTTTATGAGCAACGTTATAATTAGCAACTTATAGTTAATAAATTTCTCAGTAAACACTAAAATTAATATTATTAAACGATAACGTTAAGTTTAGGTTGACAACACTGACAATTACCGAGTTACTTATATTGTCACGTTTTTGTATTTTTTTATTGACAGCAACAAGTAACATACAACTTAAATTACACAACGAAACGTGGTTTTACTTTACTTTTACTCAATAAGTTTTAACTTTAGATAGAATCATAATTTCACTAAAAATCTTGAGCTTTACAAATTCGTTACAGAAGTCATTAACGCCAAACAAACTTACTAAGTTCTGCACATCAGTTTTCGCAATTTCTTCACAAATTAATTACCGAAAAATATACAAGAACAACTTTAAGACACACTAAAAACGTACAATATTTTACTTAGGCAGTAAACCGACTTCATACGTCTTATACAAGTAAATCTATTAGCCCACCCTTGTAGTAATATAATGAACATTTAAAATATAAAAATATCTTGAAAAAATGAATTAAGATATTAGATAATAAACTTTTTATTTACAAGTTCTCTATATGGTTGCAACAAATGCGTTCTCGTTCGACACGAACATCAGCAAATTGGTCCTGAAAAATCATCTAACAATGGAAAAGTTTTTACTAGATGAAACAAATGTGAACCCACTTCACAAACTAAATAAGGATCAATAAGATTTCAGCTCTAAAATAATTATCCAATATCAAATACAATTTCAATACGTTTCTCCAATCCTGGAATAGCAATCGAAACCTGAATGCAAAATCCAGTAAAAACTACAAACCTGAAAATATAATCCCATTTGGACCTCCAAGTACAAAATAATAAGTAATTGTCGAATCTTGAATACGATCTCAATTAAATGTTTCAAACCAGAATAACAATAAAATTCTAAAAGTATTATTGTCGTTTAGCAAAAAACTACATGAAAGGTTAAAGGAATTATATCCACCATGCGGAATCGAAAGCTGGAATTTAGCGTTGTAGGCCCTAAGATTTATAATGAACGTTTCCATACCTGGAATAACACTCTAACACTAACTATTAGCTTTAAAAGGTATCCCAAACCTGGGAAACATAATAATCAACTTTCAATAGCTGATCCATACTCGAAATAACTATTGAATAATCACCACAAATTGATGTGTATATTTCTAGTCAGTGGAACAAAGATCTAATAATAAATATGAGTTCCAGAATAAATCAAAAACTGGGACCAAATATTGTACTCTGAATACAAATTTAAGCATATACTCAAGATATTGAACACTTATCAGATATTAAATGTAAGCTAAATAAAATAGTATGGTAATTCAAGGTTATACCCGCACACAACTACTTTATCTCCGCAAAATTAAAAAGATCGTGAACCACACGTGTAAGACCAAATAAGTGTTTTGTGTGTGATATGTAGAATGAAACAGACAAGCCTGGTGTTAAAAATTAAATGTAGCATTTTATTTGTAACTGAAACCAAGAAAGAAAAAAAGAATAAATTGAGGAAACATGACAATTGGACGTTTCGCTAATACATCATTTATTCATTGAGGCCATGCTGTGTCCATTCAATAAAACTTTAAACTGAATAAGATCTTGTGAAATCATATGAAAATTATTACCTTCAATAAGAGTAGGTACAATCGTCAATGACGTCACAATATGATCACGTTCTACTAAAAACTAATCACACGTACAAAGAAGCTCTTCAACTAATTAACATGAAGACAGCTAAAACAAAATAAAGCAAAAATAGAAATCCTTAACAAATGAAAATACAATAACTCCTTGAAACCGAAATAAAATACATGCGTTTTGTGCTTTTCTTACAGCA
The DNA here is from genome assembly GCA_011833715.1 of Carcinoscorpius rotundicauda. Classification (NCBI taxonomy): domain Eukaryota; kingdom Metazoa; phylum Arthropoda; class Merostomata; order Xiphosura; family Limulidae; genus Carcinoscorpius; species Carcinoscorpius rotundicauda. The sequence goes on from CM022398.1 coordinate 59,296,110, forward strand.
AAACTACCTTTGGTTATTTGCTGTGTCCAACGAAGGTAATCGAATTCCTGATTGTAGCAATGCAAGTCCAAAAGCCTTCCCGCTGTCCAAGCGGGAAACTGAACTGTTTGTTTGTTCTGAATTTCGCGGGCCTGGCATGGTCAATCGCGTAAGGCGTGCGACTCGTAATCCGAGGGTCGCGGGTTCGCGCCCGAGTCACGCTAAACATACTCGCCCTCCCAGTCGTGGGGGTGTATAAAGTGACGGTCAATCCCACTTTTCGTTGGTAAAAGAGTAGCCCAAGAGTTTGCGGTGGGTGGTGATGACTAGCTGCCTTCCCTCTAGTCTTACACTGCTAAATTAGGGACGGCTAGCAAAAATAGCCCTCGAGTAGCTTTGTGCGAAATTCCAAAACAAAAAAAACAAACTGAATTTCGCGTTAAGCTACACGAGGGCTATCTGCGCCAGCCGTCACTAATTTAGCATTGTAATACCAGAGGAAAAGCAGCTAGTCAGCACCACCCACCGCCAACTCTTTGGTTACTCTTTTACCAACGAATAGTGGGACTGACCGTCACATTATACCCATGGCTGAAAGAGTAAGCACGTTTGGTGTGACGGGAATTCGAATCCGCGACCCTCAGATTACGAGTCGAGCGCTCTAGCCACCTGGCCATGTCGGGCTGAAGTAAATGAACTGTTCAGAAAAACACAGTGTGAGACAATTCAAAATGTATTAAACACAGTAAATCACAAAAATCAGAGGTTCAGTTCCCCTAGGTGAACTCAACAGATAGCCCAATGTAGTTTTGCTAAAAGAAAATACAAACATATACAATAAATTAAACCCTATAAAAGAGTCACAGTTAGACATGCACTGGAAATTGTGGCCGAAAAGCTCGATTTTAGTCTTGTCTGACCAAAAAATACTCTTCTAAGAGGTAAAGGGTTTATCTACATGCTTTCTTGCATACCTCAATCGTGCTTCTAAATGAACAGGCTTTAAATATGGAATTTTACGAAGACGGCATACTTTGAACCCAGAAGAGCGTAACATGTTCGTAACTGTAGAGGTGCTTACTTCAACCCCAGTTTCCCTTACCAGTTTCTGTATGTCATTACGTGTTAAAAGAGGGTTCGTTTTTTCTAATAACTGTATTCGCTTCACGTTACTCATTATGATCTTGAATAAACAAATATCTATGCGTTTCTAGTTTATTTGCATTTCGACCAGTCAGTGGGTGTGATGACTCGGAAAAAATTGTTTGATGATAATTTGAATTAATCACAAAGCTACACAATGGGCTATCTGTGTTCTGCACACCACGGGTATCGAAACCAAGTTTTTAGCGTTGTAAGTTTGCACACATACCGCTGAGCCACTGGGGGGCAATTTGTTTGATATACATAACTATTTCTGTTTAAGTATCACACGAGTGTTAAATTTTGCATTTTTTAAAAGCAATAGGTTGGCTCGGCTATAATTTCAAATCCTACATTGTGAATTGGTGATTTTTTTGTATAACTGCGTCATGCTGCTATAATATTTTAAGTTTTTCTTTTCAACATTACATCTCGTATTGTGTGGAGTGATCAAATTTCAAAAATGTATTTCAATTAAGACAATTTGTTTGTTTTGGAATTTCGCACAAAGCTAGCCGTCCCTAATTTAGCAGTGTAAGACTAGAACGCAGCTAGCCATCACCACCCACCGCCAACTCGTGCGCTACTCTTTTACCAACGAATAGTGGAATTGATTGAAATATTATAACGTCCCACGGTTGAAAGGGCGAGCATGTTTGGCGCGACGGGGTTGCGAACCCGCGACCCTCAGATTAAAAATCGCATGCCTTAACACGTTTGCCCATGCCGGGTCTGTTGTTCGAAACAAACTATCCGGTCATTTTAAGGATATTAAATTGTAATTTTTATTTATTTATTTTCATTTATCAGTACATATTGTCCACGTTGAACTTCAGTTTATTTTCTAACTGGCATTTGTATTATCTGTGACATCTGTACTCAGTTTTTTTAAGTTCCCGAGAATTAATGTAACTAGAATTGTGTATAAAAATAAAAATGATTGGATATAATAACTTGTGATGTATATATGTTTTTTTCAAGAAAACTACAGCAAAAAACAAATGAAAAACGCAAGCTTTTCAGAAATAATAAAACAGCTTTAACATGACTTTGGTAAAAATGTGCTTCTACCTCCTAAAGATTGTCCAATGTCATTCTTCAAGTACTCTTTGAGTAAAAATTTTGAAAAACTAACATGTTAGTCAGTGGTATAACTAAAGATTATTTCTGTGGTGTTGTCTGTAGCATCACGTCACAACAAGAAACTTTTAGCTCTGAGGGCTCTTCTTCAGTGGACATATTCTTTAACATTAAATATATTTAAGCAACGATGTAAATAAAAGTTAACTAATCTGATTGATTTTGCGAAATCTCTTTACAGTAAAAAGACATTGGTATCTGCAGAACAAACTGATATGTAAAAATAAAATGAATTAAGGTTTGTAGCTGACAATATGTCTTCATACACAATATCTTACTTCGAAAAGTAATTTGAAGTCTAGCACTTTCTTCAGAGGCAGAATTATTTTATTCAGTTAGTAGGTTCATTAAATTACTTGCCCCCACAGTGGCTCAGCGGTATACCTGCGGACTTACACGCTAAAATCCGGGTTTCGATACCCGTGGTGGGCAGAGCACAGATAGCCCATTGTATAGCTTTGTGCTAAATTCAAAACAACAACAACAATCATTAAATTACTCAACGTAAATCAACTGTCTTTATTTTTTTAATTTGGCAAATACTTTCGTCAGTAAGAGTTAGATGTACATCTTTCTATAAATATTTCAGCTTTTAAACCTTGTATATGTATATATACACACACACATACACAAGTGTAGTTAGAATGTACTGTTGAGAATGAAGTAATTGTTCAGTAAAATATAGATTAAAAGAATCTAAATGAATGTAAACTTTTATATTACAGCTGTAAACCTGAATACGTTTATTGCTCGGGAATGCCTCGACTCTCACAACGACAAGAATTCAGAATTGACGCTTTGCTTCTTCTTTGTGGGTATTTGGGTATGTTAAATTTTTGAATACTCAGGAGGGTCAGGTGCACAAGACCTCTTCCTTCATCCCTAATTTTCATGCCGGCTACGAAGAAGAATTTGTTGTTGTTGTTGTAAATTTTAGGCCAGAGTATCCAACAGTACTCCTGCACTTTTCATGCAATGTCCATGTATTGTCTTGATTTGCCCTTTTTTGTTTCTTTTATCCATTTTTTTACTTCTATTTCTCTTTTCTTCCACTTATATATATATGTATATATATATATTCCCTTTTTCCATATATATTTATCGAAAAAATTAAAATGATAAAAATAAAAAATAAAATAAAAAGAAAGGAAAGAAAGAAAAATAATAATAAATAAAAAGCATAAAAAATAAAATAAAATTAGTTATAAGCATCTAGTGCATAGTGGCCAGCTTGATCTTTATTACTTAAATATCAGAGATCAAAAGTGATTCGAAGAAGAAATAGAAGAATGTCGTCGGTGTTTGGGTCATAAAAGTTCATACCCTGGAGGGTCAGGTTCTCTATGACCCCTTCTTCCTCTCCGTACTTATGTTCTTGACTGTGGAACTGAATATTATTTTGATCCTTTTCAGGGAAATGTCCATGCATTGTGGCTCGTATACTGTAATTATTTTATTCTATTAACAGAAATGTCTAGTTTGTTGGTGGCATTTTTTTCAAATTGTTTAATACATATATATATATATATACAGTATATATATATTTTTATTATTATTTAAAATGGCCCGGCATGGCCCAGCACGTTAAGGCGTGCGCTTCGTAAACTGAGGGTCGCGGGTTTGCGCCCGAGTCGCACCAAACATGCTCGCCCTCCCAGCCGTAAAGGCGTTATAATGTTACGGTCAATCCCATTATTCGTTGGTAAAAGAGTAGCCCAAGAGTTGGCGGTGGGTGGTGATGATTAGTTGCCTTCCCTCTAGTCTTACACTGCTAAATTAGGCAAGGCTAGAACAAATAGCCCTCAAGTAGCTTTGTGCGAAATTCCAAAAAAAACAACAAAAAACATTATTTGAAATTTTTTCTTTTTTATTTATTTTTATATTTAAAATATAAGTTAACTGGGGAGAGATATTTGGGACTAGCTTCATCATATATGAGGTACCTGTCTAGTTCGCATGGTAATTCGTTTTTCATTTAGTTCTTATTAAAATACATTATTGTAATATGTGGAAATCTGTCTGGTATGTTCGAGTATTTGTGAATGAACTGAGATGATATAGTTCTTGGAACTCTGAATGCAGTTGTAAGGAGTGTGTTTTGGATTGTTTGTAGTTTAGTTTTAATTATTTTATTGCTTACAATTATCCATGCTGGAGCTGCATAATCTGTTACAGGCCCAATATATGTTTTATAGATTTTTAGTATGTTATCTGTGCATGCTCCACTGTTTTTACCAGTTAGACTCCTAGCATAAATAGTTCTTCGCCAGACTTTATTTTTAATTTCGTTCACACGATTGATCCAAGTTAGTTTTGAATCATAGGTCAGACCTAAAAATTTTGCTGATTTGGCCATCTGGAGTAGAGTGCCATTCGTATACAATTCTGGCTATTGTTTTTTGTGTTTTGTCAATTTCGTAAAGAATACGAGCTGTGTTTTTGCTGTGTTTATTTTTATTCTATATTTTTGACAGTATTCACTTGTTTTATTTAGTTGCGGTTGTATGTGGCTGCTATCGTGGATGTTGTGGCACTCTTCAAAACTGCCACATCATTTGCGAACTGCATAGAGAATCCATGATTTGGATCCCTCAGTGGCATATTGTTTACATACATGATGAAGAGTATAGGGCTAACCAACCATCCCTGAGGGACACCAGATTCAGGAGTAAAGTACTCAGAAAATATACCCTCAACATTTACCATACACCTTCTATTTTCCAAAAAGTTAGATAATCAACGAATAACTCCTCGCGGGAGTTCCATTTCATTCAGTTGGAACCTTAGACCATCGTACCATACAGTGTCGAATGCTTTCTCGACATCAAGGAAGCAAGCGACAATACATTCTTTTTTATTGGAGCTATCTATTATGGTTTCGATTAATCTGATTAGGTGGTCTGTCGTTTGTCTAAATTTCCTGAATTCAATTTATTCTTTTGGTAATGTTGATATTATCTCCAAGAATGTGGAGAGTCTATTACTGATTATTCTTTCAAGAATTTTGCCTACACAGCTGGTCAGGATAATTTATCGGTTGCTGGCTTTCCTTCTTTATGAAACATTGATATATTTTGAAACTTTCAAGAAACTGGGATGGATCCTGAGGATAGAGATAAGTTAAAAAGTGAATTTAGGTGGTCAAACAATTTCGGAATGCCCTTTTTCAGAAGGATAGCTTGTATTTCATCTTCACCTGGTGCTTTGTTTTTGTGTTTTTTATTGCTTCGAATTGTTCTTAAAGAGATATTTTATTTGTTAGTAACGCGCTTGAATAATCTGTGTCGGAACTTGTATTTGTATCAGTTATGTTTATTGGAAAAATTTGTTCAAATTGATGTCTATTGTTCAATATGTGATTAGTGACTTTATTGTAGAAATATGTATCCATATCTGGATCAGTGTGGGTTTTAAAAGTATTTTGGAGTTGATCTTTGAAAGCTTCGTCTATTTCTTTATTTGTGTGTGCTATAGTATTACTATGTTCAAGTGGAGGACATTTCTTTTTGTCTGTGTTTTCATTTGTGTGTCTTTTAAAATGTGACCAGAATTTTTTCGGGTCAGTTTTATCATTTAGTTTAGTGCAGTAACTGTCCCATTTATTTTGTTTTTGTTGTTTTATTTGTGTTCTGATGTGATTTCTAATAAGTGATGGCAGATTTATTGGTTTGTTTTGAATTTAGCGCTGTTACGTTTTTTTATGTTTTTCGTAGACGAAACGCAACAGAAAGACACAGATAACAGCTTGTAAAATTTATTACACTAAACTATTATATGTATGTAACAGATATAACATAAATTATATAATAACAATGACAGATATTAAGTGTAAACCTTCAAAATTAATTACAAAACAAAATGGTACTAGTTTCAACCTTCAAAATTAATCACAATACAAAATGGTACTGGCCTGTATCTAATATAATGATCTAAAATGAAAGTCTCAAATTTCAGTCTACGGTGTGAATTTGGTCCCACGAAGAAATTCCAAAGTTTAAATGAAGAAGTTCAGAAACAAATCACAGTTCAATAAATTCGACGAAGTTCTTTTCACGATGCCTCCGATGAACGTAACAAATTTGTCGCCTTTAATTTTTCCGATCTCCCCTGACTAGTCCCGTACGTGTCGAATCTCTGCACAACCAGTAATTCGAATGAATCGTAGAGATTGACGAAATAAAATCACAGCTTCTGTAGATCTAACTTCAGTCACAAATCACAGCAAACACTTACACTTTCTCAAACGAATGACGGACTCTCTTCTTTTGAATAAAACTAATGTCTAACCCTTTTCTCCTTTCTTCCTCGCATCTTCGTCTGTTTATATATTGTAGGCCTAGACTTCTCGAAACATCGCGAAACTTCTACAGAACTCCAGAGCAATCCACGCATGTCCGCTCCCGCACGAGACTCAACGTCAAGACACGAGGCCGCCAACATTTTATTTACATACATATGATTGGTCTACTTAATTCTAGAAAATTCTAAATGTTACCCTAAATGAATAACAACGTATTTTATTGTTTAAACTTTGAAACAATAATATAAATATGGAAATATAAATAATAGAAATGAAAATTTAAACACAACACGACATGTTGTCGCTTACAAAACATTTACACGACATTTACATAACACGCGCAAAGCTACGAGAGAGCTATTTCGTCCCAAATTGTGTAATGTAACACTAGAGAGAAGGCAGCTAGTCGTCACCACCCACCGCAAACTCTTGGGTTAATCTTCTACCAACGAATTGAGGGATTGACCATCACATTATAAATCCCTCACGGCTGAAAGGGCAGCATGTATTTCTTCGATTTTTTGTATAATGGACACCAAAAGTATTTACATTCAAAGCACCAAGAAAAATAGTTTTTTTTCATAAAAAGTGTATTCTACTTGACCAAAATCTTTCCTGCAAAATGTAAATACGAGATCACAAGTCATGCAAATGATAATAACAGAAACCAATCATTCAGGGAATAAGAACTTCTCAAACAATAAAGTAAAAACAAGCAGCTAATAATTAGTTACCATTATAGTTACTTGGTACTGTGTATGGTTAACACGGTTTGAGGACGGTGTTTGATTTGACTCTCAGATTGATTTTAGATGTTGCAAAATTCGCATTGACCATGTAAATGAATAATTTTAAGGCACATATTTTAAAGTTAGAAAGCAACTAAATTATAATACAGAAGATTGCATGGTATGTGAATGTTATTATTTTGCATTAGTCATACAAAATAAAAATTTTATACACTACGACCATTGTTACAGAAAAGTAGGATTAAGTTGTGTCAGAGCAAAAAAGTGAGGCTGGTTGAAGACTGAATTTTTTTTACGTTTTTCATTTACCATTGTAAAAATTAAATAAAATCTAAAATTTATTACATTATTGGATTATATACAAAACGTAAGTAAAAATTTATTGGTGAGGTCTTCGTGCTAGTGAACGTGTCTTACACAGGTTAATACTGCAACTTAAGCTACATGTTTGGTGTATTGTTTTAAGTTTTTTATGGCTTCTTGAATGGTTCACGAGTTAGAAACAGTTCATAGATCAATAAAACGATAAAATTAAATAAAAACAGATGCATATTGCTATTAGCCTGAATCAGATTAGATAGATAAATGTATTTTTCTGTTATCTGCAGTCTTTCTAGAAAGAAGAAAGAGTAATTTATAAATAGTTTGTTAGATTTTATTGTAGTAGTTAATGGTTACGTAGTTCATCAAATTAACTGAGTCCATTTAGTGTTAGGGTAGAGAAAATAATTTAAAATTCATAGATTTAACCCTCTTGCTATAGATTGGTCAAACTGCATGTGTCACGACTTTTAAAGAATTATATTTAAATCTAACTTAATTTTATAAGGAAATGTATGGAAAATTCTCACTCTCCTCACGTATCAGAAATGTTTTTCCATGTTTTCCCTCTTCACTAATTTATTTTCCACTCTTCTGAAAATTAGCCTTAAATTATTTGTTATTATCTAAATATTTTTGAGATAAAGTACAAATTTTATATCATTAAAAAAAATTGTCCCCTGCTAGTGAAGCAGTACGTCTATGGATTTACAGCTTTAAAATCAGGGGTTCGATTCCCATTTGTGGGCTCAGCAGATAGCATGATGTGGCCTTGCTATAAGGAAACAGAAAGAAACCATTAAAATTTATTTGTTTAATAAACCACGAACAAGAAAATCAGACTTGCCACACCCCCTGTAATATCCTCTCCTTTACAAATTACCAGCAGTTTTTTCATATATTTGCAGCCCCCCAGTGGCACAGTGGTATGTCTGCGGACTTACACACTAAAAACCGGGTTTCGATACCCGTGGTGGGCAGATCACAGATAGCTCATTGAGTAACTTTGTGCTTAATTCTAAACAAACTAAACTAAAATATATTTTGCAGTATATTATTTGCGACCAATAGAAAGCCAGAGTTTTAATTCAATAAATTACATATTTTTTGCATTGTTTTCAGTATGACATATAGTCTACTTCTTTGTTCACTTTCTAATTTGTTTTTACAGAAATCATACTGACTAGCTTTGCTGGATATTTAAAGTCTCTTATTTTATAGTTGGAATGCTGAAAAAAAACATAATAGATATAGGACATTGTTGACTTGTTATTATTCAATGTTCCTAAGAGCATTATATATCAAAAAGTATTTAATTATTAGTGTAAAAGATTATCCTCAGTGGACTCAGCAGATAGCCTTATGTGGCTTCTGTTGTAAAGAAATGCACACAAACACACAGTGTAAATGAATAGGCTTAGGTTTCATTGAAAATTGATATAATAAGGAAAGAACAGGTAAGTGCTATATTTCTTGCTCTTCGTGTGTTTTATTTGTTGTTATAAAGTATCTAAAATTCAAAAGTTAATAGTTTGGATAACGAGCAGCTCACAAGTTGCTCTTATGATCATTGTGAGATACACGTTTGTTTGGTAAGTTACAACTTTTATGGTACAAGAATTAGTTAGACATGGTTATAAGAACAGTGAAACCATAAAATTATGATATTGTGACTTCCCTTCATGCACATATTAGCTATTTTTCTCTTGAAGTTGTACATTTTGTCTTGGAGATTTGAATGTCACCAGTATTATGAAAGACCCATTTAAAATTCATGTGGAACATACGAATTTGCACTAGTCATGATGTATCATTCAGCAAAACCCTCCACCAGTGAGAGTGCAATAAACCTTCTTGCTGAGATGCTCCCACTACATTCACAATTGAAATTTTTCTCCCCAACACAGTTTCACTTAGACATCTATATATTTGCTAAGACTTCTTGAAATATTTACTTTATTTCATACTTTCAATTTTCCAGTATGAATTGACAGGGTGATGTGAATTGTTTTTTCTATTGATGTGATTACATGTGACACCCAGTTACCAACTATTTATGATGTTCAAGATGAAAACACAGTAAGAAGAAGAGCAATATAAAATAGTTTACCACTTGATGGAGTCCACATAGCCAGCTGGACCTTGTTCTTCTCTCTTTGTCACACATTTTCTTTTACAGATTTTGAAGTTGAAGTTAAAGAGAACTAAATGGAGCAACCTTTCCTCATAATACTTGTCTACCTACTAATTATCTCTCAACTTTCCTGCCTGTCATGTGCTTTCTATCCATTGTTTCTTTTCTTTTCCCTTGTTGATGCTGCACCTGGCATTTACTTTATGTTTCACTTTGCTCCAGCTGCTTTCTGCCTTGTTATTCTCAGTTAACGTGTAAAAGCTATTGTTTAGATATAAATTGTTCTTACTGAATTTGTAACTGAGAGGACTTGCAGTTTTGACGTTGTATTACTCCTGCACATGTCTGCATACGATATATTATTCAGAATTAGTTTGTTACTCCTTAAGTTTTAGTACTCAGTCAATGTTTAATAATGGTTACTTGCTCCTTAACATATGATATTTACTTATATTATGGTTAGTTATAATTTACATGTGTGTCACATGTATACACAGAAATTAATGTTTATTTGTTATTGCTCTTTGAATTAAAATGCATTATTGTTGATATTTTATTGTGGTTTATTACTCATAAATATGTCCGACTAGCAGGTAATGTTCATATATTGTTCATTGTTTCTTCACATGTATGTTTGACAGGTTAGCTTAGTCTTAACTGATGAAACCTTGTGTGTTTATATATTAACTCTCAGAAATGCTGTCCTACAGCTGTTTGTCTAAGTACAGAATTTGTGTCTCATTGAAATAATTTATTAAAAGTGAATATTTTTTAAAAAACGATTTTCTTTTCTAGGAAGTACTGCATGGAAAATGTGTTTCAATTATGCTTTTTAGGTATACATAATTCACTGCATGAAAATGATTCAATGTGTACAGCTCAAACATTTTTTAAGTCTTACTGACATTAACTCTAATAATTTCATGAATTAAAAGTGATGCTATCATATTTAATGAAGAATAATAAGATTTTAAAGAACTCCAGGTTCTCAGTAGTGCATTAAAAATTATGTTAATAAATCTTGTTAAACCATCAAGTACAGTCAAAGTGAAAGTTGCATTCTTGTTGAGGAAAATACGGGTGTTGACAATTGTGTTCTATCATAAAGAAGTGGTTGTTGAACACACCACAGTTATTTTCTAATTGCATGAATCTTGAACATCCAAAATGTGAATTTTACATTTGTCTATGATGCCATTAATGAGATGACACAGCAGTTTTGGTGACATACACTGTCTTTTTGAGTAAGATCTTTTATGCGCAGAAGTTAAGCATAGTCTTTGTAAGTTATTCCTTGCCCCAAACACATCCTCATTAAGGTTTAGTTCTGGTTCTTACTCCTTGTCGACATAGAACATACTGTTTTCAAGTTCTTTACCACTTCTTAACATGTAACTCATTAAGATTTATGTTTTGTCAATGTTCATTACCCTTTTTTGTACTAGTAAGAGCATTCGTGTTTATATTTCTTCAGTGTCTTTACTCAGGCTATTTAAGTGTTATCTGATTAAATATACATGGATATTTTTTCATTTCTGCAGCAATAACATACATCCTTTCAGTTTTCTTGTTTTGCTTCTGCTTAGACCTTCCAGTGACACAGCAGTTGGATTGTGGAGTTACAACACAAAGAAACAAACAATTAGTTTGTACATTTGTGTGTGTAGAGAGAATTAAAATAAACATTGTTGCCATTATTTACTGCACTTTTCTCCTCGTACTTTTATCTCATCTTCACCTGATGGTAGTTAAAATAATTACCCAAAATAAATATGCAGGATTGTATTGCATGTTTTTGTTTTCATTTGACTGTTTGTTTTGTTTTGAATTTCATGCGAAGCTACTCTAGGGCTATCTGTGCCAGTCGTCCATAATTTAGCAGTGTAAAACCAGAGGGAAGACAACTAGTCATCAACAGCCATTGTCAACTCGTGGACTACTATATTACACATGAAGAGTTGGATTGACTGTCACATTATAACACCCCTATGGCTGAAAGGACGAGCGTGTTTGGTGCGAAGGGGATTCAAACCTGCAACCCTCAGAATACGAGTCGAGTGCTTTAACCAGCAGGCCATGCTGGGTCTTTTATTATCGAATTACTCAAGATAGTTCTATGAATTATGATCATGTTTTTTAGAAAACTTCTTATTGCTGTGGAAAGAAGTGAACATATTTTGGTAAATGCAAGTTTTAGTCTACTTTCAGAAATTACCTGTAACATTTAATAGAAATGAAACTTTAATATATAAATGCAACTTATTTATGACAATAACATAGAAAGATAACTGCAATTTACCAGAATGATTTGCATATATTAATGCATTGACTTTTGTGCAGATAGGAACTGATACTCTATGAGCAATCTATTTAGCATATATGTTATATTCAGTATAAATGTAATGCCACTGGTATCGTTATGGATAGGGAAATATGTCACAACCATTTTCCAAGAAAGATATAAGCATAGAGAGATTGATAAATTATACAGAGCCAGAACCACAGCAGTCTGAAAACTAGAGGTTGCAATGCTCTACACGGAAGAAGAAACACTTGTACAATAGAATGTTAAGAACAATAAAATATCACAAAATGTCATTCGAGTTAATACGGAGCAACAGAAGGAAAATAAAGTTTCAAAATATAACTTTGTGACATAAAAAACTGCTGCAATGTCTCATCTGGTTACATCTTCTGGTAGTGAAGAATGTGAAGTGGGTGAAAGATCATAAGTTTCTTGTCACACCTCCATATAAACATCAGTTTTCATGAGAATGGACATGAAAGATGAGACAATCAAAGCTATTCTATTTGTCCACAAGCCCTTCAAATGCCCTAGTGCAATATAAGTGAATTTTTTGCAGTCTTCCATTTGAATGAAGGCCAAGTTTGGAATAAATTTGTTAACATGTGAAATCTAAAATCAACTTCAAGCCTTTCAAATAAAATTGTTACAGTATCGGTTAATTATTGGCATAATAGTGAGCACAGTAAATGACAAAGGAAGTAATTTCAAGAGGAAAACATTACATAATATGCATCATTCTTGAAAGGTACATATAACCATCATTTGCGTAAGTGAATAAGGCACTACGATTTGTTATGACACACCTTTTTACCATAAATGTGTGAGAGTGTAATAACGATTCTTGTCAAGTCCATTGCTTTGTATGTAAATGTTAATTTTTTATACATATGCTTCACAATATTGCATAAGAGTAACAATATAATGTTAAGTACATTGTATTAAAACAATTTGAATATGCAACTCAGCCAGCCATTTGACAGTTTTAACCCGTATGAATTTGCAATTGAACAAAATGCATCAAAACTACTTTTTAAAATTGCTTGGTGGTGTGTAGGTAGTGTGATGTCATTTAAAATGATCATTTTTGAGAAGAGTGTGTAACAGCCTTATCCTGCACAATATATTCCCACATCAAATCATAAAATTTATTCAGATGAAGAATTTGGAATTTCCAAGGCCAATATTTAACTTGTACTTCACGGTATTGGACAACAAGGAAAACAGGGAAATATAAATGAAATTGGGTAAGCAGGACCATTCAGAAAGATACCTGCAATAAGTTTGTCTCAACCATGGTAAGAAAATGTGGTGATAAGAATAATTCACAAAGACAAAGGTTTGTGGCAAAATCTATCCAAGTGTTCCAGTCACATGTAACATGATACCAAGTGAAGAGACACAAGTCGCATGTACACAAGTTGATTCCACATTATGTGATTTCAGCACTCATACGTGAAGCAGCTGGACAATTACGTGGATATCACGCTACTCAATATGAGGACACACTAGTAAAGTAACCTTTAGAAATTGAGGCTAGGAAGTTATTCTCCTGATACATCTCATGAATTATAGAACGCCTAAGAACCATCAAAATAAAAAATTAATAATATGCTTTTCTTTGTGAAATACATTATTTATTACACATTAAAATGAGGCTATGATATTGACAATACTTTAGTACCTAGTCTGTGACTCTTTGTATGTTTGAAGTTAAGCTCAAAAGGGGCTATGTGTGCTTTGCCCACCACAATCTTCGAGATCAGACTTCTAGTGGAATGGTTGGTATGGACTCTGGAGCCAAAAGTAATGAAATTGATAGTGTTGATGCAACATCTGTTTTGTTCTTCATGGTGAGAATGGTAGGACTGAGAGACGTAAATGTAAATTTCTGCAGGATAGGAGTTGTTTTCACTTCCTTAATGCAGTAGTTATTTAGAAGAGTTGCCTGATGATGTGGAAGCAGTAATTTAAAGTAATTTCAAGAGAAATTTTGAAAAGTATATGAATGATAAGGGCTAGCTTTAAGATTTAAAAAAAATTATTTATAAATAGTTTTAGTTTAATTTAGAGGATGAGACAAACAAGATGGATCAATAGGTTTCATGTTGTCCCAAACTACTGTATTATGTTTTGCTAAAAATTATGTTTGAGATATATTTAAAGTTTGTATAAAATGTTTAATACATTTAAGCAAAAGTTATGCACGATCAAAATTTTGGAGTAACATTATTTTTTTGTATTCTGATATCCATAGATTATCATTATTCAACTCCACTTGCAGTGAAATATTGAATTTCTATTTATTTGTAACCTTTCAGTTAATGTTTTCCAGTTTTTTGGGAGTTTAGGTGCTCTACACTCTGTCATTCTCATATTCCTGTTTTTTTGCTTCTTTTTATTGTGGCTCACCAAAATATATCTGATATTCTTGTGGATTTGGAATTGCTCACCAACAACTATGGTTGTGTACAGTAGATATCCTGCTTCTTGCTAATTTCTGTTGCAGGAGTATCTTTACCTGCTTGTATTGTTGAGTTTGTAGTCACTTCCTTTGTTTTATGATGCTGTATGCACACTTTACATACACTATTTCTTTGGTCACTTTCAAACTAGATGTTTTCAGTTTCAAATGTGAACTTAAGGAACCACTGTGTTACAATTGATGGAATACTTTGGCAGAATTTTGGATTCAAAGGACTTATTTTATCAGAAAGTATTATGGTAAAGGACACAACAACACATTTAAAGGAAACCTGACCGATAAGTGTGAAGAACAAGTTCACACTGGTCCCACATAAGTTTACTTGTTCATGTTGGAGCACAGAACTACACTGTGAGTCACCTTTTCTGTGCCCAGTCAGTGGCTTGTAACATTTTAAGCCCCAGAGTTTACTTCTGAAACACATGTGATCAAGAGTAATGATTTGTACAATTTATTACCAAGTTTCATTGATGTAACATCTACGGTAGGCTAGTTTTCCCTATTCTTTATACTTTAGTCTAGTGTGCATTTCATGTTGACCTAAAATTTTCAAATGTAAAGACATTTTTAGGAAATGTGTATTTAATTTACATAGGCATGTATAATAATTTTGGATACAGACCACGCATATAATGTATGCAGTTTGTATTCTAGTTTGGGATATATGCAACATGTGAAATGTATGTCGTTTGCCATACTGTTCATAGGAGTCAGTGCTGAAATTTCAGCTGGATAAACAAAAACAATTTGGGTAAAGTGTTATGCTCAAAGACACAACAGTAGTTATTGTGCCCAAGGTATATCGTATGAGTTATAGGACACCAGATGAGTGGAAATTAAAGAGTTACATAACGGTTACCTGATCTGTAAGTTATACTTACATGTAAAGATTACATAATTTACAAAAAAAAAATGCCACCTGAGGGTTAAAGTTTGACACCCTCCCACTTTGAACAGACATAGCTTTTCTGCTCATATCAAAAATACTTGATATGAGTTTTGTTAGAGTGTAGTAAGTAATATGCATGCTTTACATGTAGAACACTTTGAAAATGTTTAAAGATGAAGTATATCATTTAAAAAATGAAAAACAATCAACTTAACATGATACACCTTAAAAATAATTTTATATTTAAAATTCACTTCATCATTTGATGTCAAATCTTATTTGTGGTTCATTTCAGACTAAATATATTTTTGTATTTA
Organism: Carcinoscorpius rotundicauda; assembly: GCA_011833715.1. Taxonomy (NCBI): domain Eukaryota; kingdom Metazoa; phylum Arthropoda; class Merostomata; order Xiphosura; family Limulidae; genus Carcinoscorpius; species Carcinoscorpius rotundicauda. Next base: position 59,311,872 of record CM022398.1, read on the forward strand.
TCTTTAAAGGACATGATTGGATAGTTCATTCTTTAGTATAAATTATTAGATCATATATATGTGTATGTAAAAGACCATTCACTTTGTGACGTTCTTGCACATTATATACAATTTTCGTGCACTTTAACTGCATGATGATTTTCACAAACGTTTATTAGGATAAAAATAACACAACATTTAAAACACAAAGTAATAAAAATAACACAACAACAATTAAAATACAAAGTGATAATACTTGAAACACGCATTTATCAGAATAATGATAAACAGAAAAGCAATTAAAAGGATGAGAAATTTAAAGAAGGATGCATTTTCAAATATATGAAATATGCTCTTTGTATTGTTTATTGTATTGCTGAACAAATAATTTTCTGTTTCTTCTTCACTGTTCCGATCTTCCTTCTCCATTGGAAGTTCATTTTTGTATTTTGTCATGTTGATTTTTCTTCCAGGAGATAACAGTTTTGTGTTTGTCATTGCATGATAAATGTCTCTATGCGAAGTTACTGTTTTTTTTTGTTGTGACGTGTATTTCTTCTTTCGAGAATAATTCTTTGTTATCCTTGGCTTCATGAACTGTTTCAATGGGTATTATAGCCGAAGGTTTCTCTGTGATTTTTGAGAATAATATTTTTAATGTACAAATATGTTCAATTTTAATACAAGCAAATTAGTTAAATTATGATATATTTTAAGACTGAAATTTCATAAAGGATGGTTACAAAGAGTCCTTGAAAAAAAATAGTATAATCGCAAAGAGAAACTTCCACATTCTGTAAAAAAAAAACACATCGAATTAAAGAAATTTATCTTCAATCAGTAACTCTTTGGATAATAACCAAAATCCTCTTTTCACTCTACTAAAACCACTGTTCTCTAATCCTTCACAAGGTATTCTGATATCCATAGATTATCATTATTGAACTCTACTTGCAGTGATATGTTGAATTTCTATTTATTTGTTACCTTTCAGTTAGTGTTTCAGTTTTTTGGGAGTTTATGTGCTCTACACTGTCATTCTCACATTCCTCGTTTTTTCTTTTTATTGTGGCTCACCAAAATATGTCTGATATTCTTGTGGATTTGGAATTGCTCACCAACAACTATGGTTGTGTACAGTAGATATCCTGGTTCTTGCTAATTTCTGTTGCAGGAGTATCTTTACCTGCTTGTATTGTTGAGTTTGTAGTCACTTCCTTTGTTTTGTGATGCTGTATGCACGCTTTACATACACTATTTCTTTGGCCACTCTCAAACTAGATGTTTTCAGTTTCAAATGTGAACTTAAGGAACCACTGTGCTAAAATTGATGGAATATTTTGGCAGAATTTTGGATTCAAAGGACTTATTTTATCAGAAAGTATTATGGTAAAGGACACAACAACACATTTAAAGGAAACCTGACCATTAAGTGGGAAGAACAAGGTCACACTGGTCCCATATAAGTTTACTTGTTCATGTTGAAGCACAGAACTACACTGTGAGTCACCTTTTCTGTGCCCAGTCAGTGGCTTGTAACATTTTAAGCCCCAGAGTTTACAACTGAAACACATTTGATCAAGAGTAATGATTAGTACAATTTATTACCAAGTTTTACTGATGTAATATCTACAGTAGGCTAGTTTCCCTATTCTTTATACTTTAGTCCAGTGTACATATCATGTTGACCTGAAATTTTCAAATGTGAAGACATTTAGTAAATGTGTATTTAAGTTACATAGGCATGTATAATAATTTTGGATACAGACCACGCATATAATGTACGCATGTTTGTATTCTAGTTTGGGATATATGCTACATGTGAAATATATATCGTTTGCCCATACTGTTCATAGGAGTCAGTGCTGAAATTTCAGTTGCATGAACAAAAACAGTTTAGGTAAAGTGTTATGCTCAAAGACACAACAGTAGTTGTCGTGCCCAAGGTATATCGTATGAATTATAGGACACCAGATGAGTGGAAATTAAAGAGTTACATAATGGTTACCTGATCTGTAAATTATACTGACATGTGAAGGTTACATAATTTACAAAAAAAATGCCGCCTAAGGGTTAAAGTTCGACACTCTCCCACTTTGAAGAGACATAGCTTTTCTGCTCACATCAAAAATACTTTGGTTTTGTTATAAATTATTAGATCATATATATGTGTATGTAAAAGACCATTCACTTTGTGATGTTCTTCTACATTATATACAATTTTCGTGCACTTTAACTGTATGATGATTTTCACAAACGTTTATTAGAATAAAAATAACACAACATTTAAAATACAAAGTAATAAAAATACACAACAACAATTAAAATAGAAAGTGATAATACTTGAAACACGCATTTATCAGAATCATGATAAACAGAAAAGCATTTGTTTTGGAATTTCGCACAAAGCTACTCGAGGGCTATCTGTGCTAGCCGTCCCTAATTTAGCAGTGTAAGACTAGAGGGAAGGCAGCTAGTCATCACCACCCACCGCCAACTATTGGGCTACTCTTTTACAAACGAATAGTGGGATTGACCGTCACATTATACACCCCCACGGCTGGGAGGGCGAGCATGTTTAGCGCGACTCGGGCGCGAACCCGCGACCCTCGGATTACGAGTGCACGCCTTAACGCGCTCGGCCATGCCAGGCCACAACAGAAAAGCAATTAAAAGGATTAGAAATTTAAATAAAGATGCATTTCCAAATATATGAAATATGCTGCTTGTATTGTTTGTTTGTTTTTTTGGAATTTCGCACAAAGCTACTCGAGGGCTATCTGTGCTAGCCGTCCCTAATTTAGCAGTGTAAGACTAGAGGGAAGGCAGCTAGTCATCACCACCCACCGCCAACTCTTGGGCTACTCTTTTATCAACGAATAGTGGGATTGACCGTCACATTATACGCCCCCACGGCTGGGAGGGCGAACATGTTTAGCGCGACTCTGGCGCGAACCCGCGACCCTCGGATTACGAGCGCACGCCTTAACGCGCTCGGCCATGCCAGGCCTCACTTGTATTGTTGAAAATATAATTTTCTATTTCGTCTTCACTGTTCTGATCTTTTTATCATCGAACTACCACGTTCTGTTAAAAAAACATGCATCGAATTAATGAAATGGAAAGTATATGTGAAAGCTACAATAAAAAATATCTTCAACTGAATCATCTCTAAAAAGTTAGTTTTGTACTGTTTAAATCATCTAAAACTTTTCGACTTGAATGATATAATCATATCCTTTGTTTGTTTTGGAATTTCGCACAAAGCTACTCGAGGGCTATCTGTGCTAGCCGTCCCTAATTTTGCAGTGTAAGACTAGAGGGAAGGCAGCTAGTCATCACCACCCACCGCCAACTCTTGGGCTACTCTTTTACGATTAGTGGGATTGACCGTAACATTATACACCCCTACGGCTGGGAGGGCGAGCATGTTTAGCGCGACGCGGGCGCGAACCCGCGATCCTCGGATTACGAGTGCACGCCTTAACGCGCTCGGCCATGCCAGGCCATAATCATATCCAGAAAAGCATCTGAACAATATTGCGTACAAATCAGCTAAATTAACTACTGCACGAGCTAGTCATAATTTATTCAACATCTACAAGAGGACATGATTGGATAGTTCATTCTTTTGTGTAAACTACACTGGGAACACTTTTTCAGTAACTTTGAGTTGCATTGGATATTTTAACTGATTTTGAACGAGTTTTAGGCGCTGATTTCAAATCTGAAATTAGTTTTTCTCTACAAGCTCTAATTTGTATGCAATTTGAGGTTAATGAAATTGTACAAATGTGAACTTGCGTAAACCACGTGTAAGCATTTTCACGTCCATTTATATAGATAGCTTCTAATATTTTGATCATTCTTCTTTTGTTTCAGATCAAACATGGCTTCCAAAAATAGATATCATTGCAGAAATAAGCCTGATGCCTTCTGCTACATATGTGGATGCCACACACTCAATCGTCAGAGACGTAACATATCCTCGTTCGTCAAGCGTGCCTACAAGGCATATTTTGAAGTTCATCTTGGTGATCAAGACAAACAATGGGCTCCTCATGTTGTGTGCCACAATTGTGAGGAAATGCTTTGAGACTGGACCAAAGGAAAACGCAATGGTCTGCCTTTTGGTGTTCCACTGATTTGGCGCGAACCCACCAACCATGTAACTGACTGTTATTTCTGCATGGTAAACACAACGGGTGTTGGGAAGAAAAACCGACATAAGATTACGTATCCGAACATTCCCTCAGCTATTCGGCCTGCTCCGCACTCTGAAGAAGTTCCTGTTCCAGTGTTCAAAGGCTTGCCTTCATTGGACGATAAAGACATTGGACATGATACAAGCGAACAAGACAGTTGTGACAGTGAATTGTCAGAAAAGTGTACACAATCGGAGAACTGTTCTTCAGACACTGAACCTTTCCCCGTCCCCAAGCCTCTTCCCCGGGCTGAACTGAATGATTTAGTGCAGGATTTAGGTCTTTCAAAGAAAGCAGCAGAGCTTTTGCATCAAGATTACAAGGCAGAAATCTTGTTGATCGCTCTGTTAAAGTATCATATTTCAGAAAACGTGACCAGCTTTCTGTGACCTTCTTTTCAGAAGACAGACAGTTTGTTTACTGCCATGACATCCAAGGGCTTCTCAAAGAACTGAGTGTACCTTATTGTAGTCCTACTGAATGGAGACTCTATTTAGACAGTTCAAAACGCAGTATAAAGTGTGTTCTTTTACATAATGGGAATGTTTATGGAGCAGAACCTGTCGGTCACTCAGTGCATTTGCGGGAAGACTATGATGATATGAGAATGGTCATGGACTTATTAAAATGTCATGAGCACAATTAGATCATTTGTGTAGACTTAAAGATGGTCAACTTTCTTCTTGGACAACAGAAAGGTTTCACCAAGTTTCCATGTTTCCTCTGTATGTAGGACAGCTGAGCACAAGACAGACATTGGGTCCAGAAGGACTGGCCTATTCGTGACACCCTTGAAACAGGCATGCCAAATATCATACAAGACCCAATTGTAAGCAGAGATAAGATCATCTTTCCTCCTCTTCACATCAAATTAGGTTTGATGAAGCAATTTGTCAAGGCACTGGAAACCGAAGGTTAATGTTTCCAACACATCATCACAGCTTTACCAGGGTTATCATCTGAGAAGATCAAAGCAGGCGTGTTTGATGGCCCACAGATTCGAACCCTAATTCGTGATGATCAGTTTGTTGCTAAGATGACCGCTTTAGAAAAGGCAGCATGGTTATCCTTTGTGGCAGTCGTTCAGAACTTCCTTGGAAACAATAAGGTGGAGAACTACAGTGAACTTGTGAACAGAATGCTCCTCGCTTTTCGTGATCTCGGGTGCAACATGAGCATCAAGCTTCATTTTTTGAACAGCCACCTTGATAAGTTCCCTGACAACCTGGGGGCTGTGAGTGACGAACAAGGAGAACGATTCCACCAAGACCTAAAGGTCATGGAAGAACGCTACCAAGGGCGCTGGAACAAAAGTATGATGGCTGACTACTGCTGGAGCATTAAACGAGATTGTCCAGATGAAGTGTACAAACGCAAATTCCTACCTGAATAAAATACACAAACAAATTGATAAGCTATTCCTATAATAACGAAAAATTAAAAAATAAATAAAAATGTCAAATTGCATAAAATCTGTAGCTTACAGACAAAAACCGACTTCAGATTTGAAATCAACTCACTCAAATTGACTATAGAAAGTTTTTTTAAATGCAACAAAATGAATGTTCCCCAGTGTTATTAGATCTTCATATCTTCGTGTGTGTGAATGAACATTCACTTTGTGACGTTCTTCTACATTATATACAACTTTCGTGCACCTAAACGTTTATTTAGATAAAAATAACAATACAACATTTAACATACAATCATAACATGATAAAAAAATAACAACATTTAAAATATAAAGTGATAAAATTATAAAAATAACATCAAAACATTTACAATGTAGAGTTATAATACTTAAAAACGCATTTAAAAGAAACATGATAAATATATAAGCAATTAAAACTATTATAAATGTAAATAGGGGGCATTTTCAAATAAATTAATCAAGTTGGTTCTGTTATTTTCTATTTCGTCTTTCTTCTCTGTTGGCTGTTCATTTTCCTTTGTTGTCATGTTGATTTATCTTCCTGGTTCTGTTTTAAAAAATGCATTGAATTAATGGAGAAGACAAGAAAACTTTTAACGACAGGATATTTGAAGTTATTAAACTTTCTTTATTTTTACACAGATCATTGGCCAACTTTACATCAATACTGATATATTTCTCACAATCATTTTTATTGAAGTTCCACGTTAGTCCCCCGGTTTTTCATTTCAGAACAGATCAAAACAAGATGTATTTGTTCTTGTATCATAAGTTATTCAACATCTACAGAAGGAAGGTATCGTATCATCCTTAGAAAAATGTTTACGTAATAAACCGACTTTGTTATTAACCATAATAATGCGGTCTTGGTTACGAATTACCTAATTTAGTACGAATGAAGTTGAGTTATTTAGTACATCGATATATAATTAAAACGCTCAAACAATGATCAGTGTAATATATTTTAAAATCTTATAAGTTAATATTTTTCAATTCAATGACAAAAATAGTAAAAGTTCATGCTGTCACCAACGAAACAGTAACATTGACGTGTTATATGAATTACTTTGGTGAAATATATGTAGGTAAACTTAATGATAGTATCACCAAACTTTATGATTTATTCGCCTAAATATTTTTACGAAACGCCGATTTCTAGTGTTAAGTCCTCAAAGACATTTGTGTTCCACTGGGTCAGGTATATATGTATATTACAACGGGACGCATAATCAGACCAAACTAAAATCATGTGAGAGTTAAAGAATCATTATTAATTTTGATTGTCAGGTTAGCTAAAGCACTGCTGGTTCCTAATAGATTTAATATAGGAAAAATTGGTTTTTTTATTTGTGCTGTTCAGTTTCCATATAGAGACCCGCCGTTGGGAATTATACATCAGTGTATGAGCAGTTGAAATATTATTTTCATTTAAATTATATATTTTTACTTTTGTTGAAGTATTTTTTTGCAATGTAATATTCTGGGTGTCTGTTTTAATAATATCAAACAGACACACCAGAATAATTCCGAAAAAGAGGTTAAATTTCGTGGAAACGTTTTGGAGCATGTCTAGTTTTTCTCTTTGCCTTTCGAAGTATTTCAAATTGAACTTGTTCTGCACAAATCCGTTAATAACGGTTAATAAGAGAGTATTGTTGTGAGGTAGACAATATTTATTGCAATAATATGCTGTGATACTGCTTTTATATCTAAACAATATCAGTTAACTGATTTTATCAATTTCAAATAAGCGAACGGCAGTAATTTTGAATTTATTTAACTTCAGACAATAAAACGACCTATATATTAGAGATGTAACTATATATATATATATATTGAAATAATTGGAGATTTTAATTTAGGATTTAATTAAATGTTATGTTTGAAATTTATGATACTTATTACTCGTAATTTCAGGATGGTGGATTCGAATCCCTTTCTCAAAAACTTGTTCCCCCTTTCAGCCGTCGGGTAGTTATAAAGTGACGGTTTATCTCACTATTCGTTGATAAAAGAGTTGACGGTGGGTGTTGATTACTATCTGCCTTCCTTTTTGTCTTACACTGCTAAATTACAGACGGCTAGCGCGGATAGCCAGCCCTCTTGTAGCTTTGCACAAAATTTAAAACAAAGAACCAACCTATCTATTTAATGAAACGAGCTGGATGAAAGTCATGTAAATTCAAGATTAATAAAAAGTTATATTAGGACATGAAAGTTATTTATAAGTTGCATATATATTCTTTTAAAACCGAAAACCCCCACAGAAAAGGCAAAACACAAAATATGAAACTGTAAATGTACATGTATCTCTTCATGGAAACACAAATCTTCATGTCGGATTTGGTGAAGATTCATCAACAGAGGCGAAGTTGTGGTAAACAAAACAAAAACACTCGTTTTTCCACACCCTGCGAAGTTTGATTTTGTATTTCGCATAAAACTACGAGAGGGCTATCTGTGCTAGCCGTTCCTAATTTAGCAGTGTAAGACTAGAGGGAAGGCAGTTAGTCATTTTCACCCACCGCCAACGCTTGGGCTACTCTTTTACCAACGAATAGTTGGATTGACCGTCACATTATACGCCCCTACGGCTGGAAGAGCGAGCATGTTTAGCGCGACGCGGGCGCGAACCTGCGACCCTCGGATTACAAGTCACACGCCTTATGCGCTTGGCCATGCCAGGCCCCAATTGTGACAGATAGGTCTAACTTGAGTGATTAAGAGTTAGACATAAAGAGCACAGAGTAGCGATTTTTAAAGCGGAATTATCATTGACTATGGTGTAAAAACAGAGTATAGAAGAATAATTTATCTTGTCAGTTAGTTTCTAGAGTAACGCAACCGGTCTGGCTGAACTTTGATAAAAAGAGACAACTTTTCAATGTTCTGGATACAAGTGTATAACCAACAGCGTAACAAACATTTGTATATGTGTTTAACTTGTTTTAATATATTATTTTAAAACAAATGGACTGTGTGCTCTTTGTTCATTGTTGAAAAATATTAAGTCACAGACGCTTACTGTTCAGTATCCTGCTCATTCCAGCCTCACAAAACCTGACAGTGGCGAGTCAATAAGAATCTATGGTGGAAAATGGTAGTAGAAAATGTAAAAAGGAAAAATGAGCCTACAAAAGTACAGCTGTAGTGGTGACAAAAATATGGAAGAAGTCACAACTACACCATATAACCATATTGATTGACTTTGATAAGTGAGCAGTGATGGTCAAGCGACTTGGGCTCAAAGATGTTTTTTTACAAGTTCGTTAAACCACAATGAGAGAGAGAAGAGTACGAACAGAAGATATATGAAGGAAGAAAAAAGAAGGCTAGAAATAGAGAAAAATAGCACAAACCGAGAAAGTAGAAAAGGAGAGACTGGAAAAAAGGAGGATAAGAACACAAAATGAGATTGCCCACTTCACCCAACAGAAAGAGGGAGGGCCCAAAATGATAATGTTGGCAGGGTTAACCAATCGAACTTTGACCAAATTTGATGAAAATAAAGATGACACGGATATTTTCTTAGTGAGATATGAAAGATTTTTCCAAAATTAGAACGGGGTAGTCTGTCTCAACCATCTTTTTACAGACAAAGACCTGCACGTGTATGTGGGTAAGACATCAGAAATGTCATGTTAAAAGTGGCTTTACTGAAATGATATGAACTACCAAGGAAGGGTTTCACAGGAAGTTCAGGAAAGACAAACCTGAAACTGAAGAAACCATGGTAATACTTCATCTGGTAGATCTGCTGATACATGAATAGTTCACAATCACATACTCCACTAACATGTCACTGTTTCTAAAAAAGTGAACACAAAAACATGGATGAGATGATCAAGCTGGTAGAACAATATATGGAAGCCCACACATGAGTAAAACTGGCAAGAAAAAGAACCAATCAAAGGCGAAATCAGGGATGACCGACCAGAAGCAATATTTCAAAACAATGACAAAAAGTCAATGTGAAATTATCCCAGATTCATTGTAATAACAGAGTAGAGAAGAATACTTAATCTTGCCAAATTTTGTTTTAAAGTAATTATAGAGCCAAACATGATCGCCCTTTCAGCCGTGGGGGCGTTATAATGTGACGGTCAATCCCACTAGATGGTGAAAAACTAGGTTTGAGCTCTGCACATTCTCACCAACCCAAACTTATTGCTACATACACAAGCACCACAACATAAAGTTCAGCATATATAAAGACAAAACCAATTGCAAATCCTTTTGAAAAACCATGTCTGAACTATAGCAGATTTCGTTACTTCAAATAGTGTTGGCGCCAAGGGTTTGAGCCCCTCCAAAATTAGCCAAGCCCCCTCAGACCCCCAATATTCATAAAATATGGAAAACATAATCGTTGTTGTTGCTTAATAATTAACATCAGACATAGATCTGCAGAACTCAACGTCTTTATTAAGACGTAAGTATGTCATGTATCCCATAGCAACGTACTAAATGCACTGACTCTCATGCGCTGTATTGCTGCTCCCTGTGTAATGCCATTCTATCTTGAACTTTGACGAAGATTGGACAACCACGTTGATTTCAAGTTACAACAGTTCAGGGATTTTACTTGATAAACCAAAGGTTCCACAAGTATTTACCCATTAATTTCATTTATCTTTTATTGAAAAATAAAACATAGCTTGCATGTATAAGTGTATTGTGTAAAGGTCAAAACTATAAAGCATTTAGCCGATGTTGTGTCCTTTGTGAGATCACTTTGCATTGTGTATCGGCCATCTAAAATTGTACTGATGATTGTGGCATACACTCAAAATTGTGACTTACAATCCAAGTAATGTTATACTTATGATTAGATAATAACCTTACACGTGAACTGACAAAATAATATTTCTAAACAATTTTAGAATGATTTTTGAAATAGTCATTGGGCTATTTAGAAGTACCTAATTTAATGTAATGTAGTAGTTACATTATTGTAACAGGTGCTTGTCACACTTATGATAATAAGAATATCACAATCACAGATTGGCCTGTATGAATAATGTGAACTTATGAAGAAACCAGCCTTTCTGTGAAGGTCAAGTGCAATTTAGACATTTTGTTTTGGTGCTACTATAACCGTTCAGTATCCAGGCCACGGGTTTGCTTGTTCGAGCGTGCAATTCCCGCCTTGAATGCCTTAAGCTTATGACCACCGAGCCGCTGAACATGTGCGTACACTCTCCGTACGGCTAACGATCGGCTCAGCCTGATCGAGATCCAGATGCCAGCCGCACGGCACACAACCATCGCTTATTCTATGTTCAATCTTAGGTAATCTTGATTTTCTTAATTATTATGTATTACCTTGGGTGAAATTTAGGTAAGCTTCTTATTTTACATATACGCATATTTTTATAAATAGAATATTTCTAATTTGTAACAATGAATTGTTAATCAGAGTATGAATTTCCAATGAAAACTGCATTGAAAACACAGTTCAAAATAGCACACTTTTCTGAAATGTACCTTGTTATTTACATTATTATAATTTACCATCTGTACTTCATATTGATGGCATTTTGGGAAGCCTCTCCACAGTTTACCTCAGCCCCCCAACAAAAATATCCTTACGCCGCCACTGATTTCAAACTATCAATAGCACACAGAAATCAAAAGGTAAAGAGCAGCGTTTGATCAATAACACCAAAACTTACATAAATACATCTCAAATCTCCAGGCTCGAGTTATGCCAGATCTTACCAGTTCAAACTAACGGTAATACAGATGACACCCGAAAATTTAGAAAAGTAAGCTGGATCTACAAAACAAAACACCTTTACAAAGTTCAGCTGAAAACTGCAGCATCGAGATAAGCCAATTCTCATTAGTTCAAACTTATCAGAGAAGTAACCAAACACTGATAGGTAAAAAAAACAAACATATTGGATATATATAACAGTTATAATAAACCATGCTTTAAACAGCATGGTTGAAGAAACGCTAAAGCTCATCAATAAAAATACCATAATAATACACAAACACCAAAGCATGAAATATCCAGACAGATCTATAAAATCAGTTCTAGCAGGAAACCATTGGTTAGACATGTCAGTTTTGAAAAGCACACACTTATAGAAACACAAACACACCAAATCCCGTAAAGCAGAATGATGAATCTGGGTAGTAAAAACCTTTTCTCAGCCTTGCTGAAAATTGCAGGTTCTTGCTATGTCAAATGACGTCAATCCAAACTTTTTAAACAAGACAGAAAGACCACATGATGAATAACATATAAGGTACGTAATACCAAAGTGTATACAAAAACTAGTTACTTACATCACACAAGTTTCTTCCTTTTGTGTATTACATCAGAAACAGAAAATAGTTTTTGGCACTACGTGTAATTAGCAATATTTGCTTCTCCCTTAACAAGCCTTTTTGCTTTCGTGCAATATACCAGTAATATTGTCTCTTCTACAAGAAAGAGATAATATAATTACAGCTTTGTTTACATTTGTTCCAAAGGTAAAATTACAAATACCTATGATGTTAACGTTTTCAATTTACCTTTTGGTAATAATAATAATAAGAGTAACAGTTGCTAATAACACTTCTTGATTTCTTTATTATGTGTACATTTCAACAATATACGTCTTTCACCACAATGACTTGCTTTTTGCAGAACATGGTCTTAGCAAATCACATACGGTTTTCTGTGATTCGTGTAAAATTCAATAAATAAATTTTTGTTCCAAAGAGATACGTTTTTTTTCTTCGGTGTGGGCGAAATTAACAATATTTTATTCTACTACAAAAAACAGATAATAGTCTTGAATTGTTTTGCAACATTTTCTGCTCCCAAAATACACAGACTAAAACCACTGAATTTTCCCAACCCAAAATACAGAAACAAGATTCTCTCTTTCGCATTATGTATTAACAGTAACACCTTTTACAATATGAGAACCGCTTTCCTTATTTTGTGGTGTACGATTGGATTCCTCTACTACTACTACAAAAAATATCATATTTTACTTTTAAAATATACTATAAGAAACAACTGCTTTTCTTTCGATGTTTTTGTTTTGAGAAGTGCACATTTAGTTATATTTGCTTATTTTATGACATCAATCAGTATGTTTTCCTAAGCTTACTTTTAATAATTTTTGCGTTCTCCTACAATCACAAAGATCAGTAAATTTTCTTTTTTGCAATAAATATCTGTTTTCTGCGTATACTTATTACATTTTCCTTGTCTTATCAAATCAGTACGTTTTCTGTGTAGTGTACAACCAGCATATTTATTTGCTTTACTTACACTTCAAGACTTTTTTTCTTTTCACAGAGGTAAATAATTAGTAAACTTAGCCTGTCCTATAACTAAGCTTAGTTTTGTGGAGTGCAGGATTAAAACGAATACATCATATTTTTATTAATACAAAATCGAATACAGCAAAAAATGCTAAGTGTTAGAATACGAATACATAGGAATTTATTCATGAATACTTTCAGGCATTGTGCAATAATAAATAACAAGCAGATGATAAAACTTCAGAACTTTTATTTCTCAAAATGAAATAACAGTTTCAGAGTGTGTGTTTCCCCACAGCAAAGCCACATTGGGTTATCTACTTTTGAAATATTCAGGTGGAGTTTGGCTAGTTGAGGTATGTCACACAGAATATATTTTACAACAAAAACAATTAAAAGGCTTACTTTCAGAAAGCGCCTGCAGGTAAGAAGTGGGTTTTCCTAAAGTGGAAACAATCCCCTCATATTTACGCTTGGCCTTGATGTAAGAAGTTTGAAGTGTTTGTGTACCAGTAAAGGTAGTTTAGTAGCCTTCTTAACAACTCTGAAAGTGGTTTAACTGGATTAATAATTATGTAATACAACGACTTTTAAGGTGTTTGGAAAGCACTGATCTGAGTTAACGTGCTGAAGATGTAATAACGACAGTCAAGAAATTGGATGAGTAATAAAGTTGATATTTACTCTTTCAGTATTAAATATTCCCAATTTATTTAGTGAATACAAATACTGTGTTCTTCCCTACCAAAGTATTTGAACATAAGTATGAGTACTCCCAAAGCTGTATTCAAATGTTTACCTCATGTTTGATGTTATGTACCATGACTAAGATTGGTTTGTTGAAAACAGTCCTACCAGTTCTTTCTGCAGTGCAGTTCACGATTAATGACAATTACTTCTACCTATACCATTTGCTTGTTATGCAGCAACAACAAAAGAACAGTTTCTTTATTTAAAACAACACAACATTTGTTCATTTTACAACAGGACTGTTTTTTTGCACTATACACTGGTAGTTTTTTGTTCTGAAATATTGTGCAGTGCAGACCTAGTGACATTTCTTAATCCTGTAACACAGAAATCAGTTTATTTAGTATGATGTACAGTTAATAACTACTTTTCCTACATGAATGAGACAAAACTATTCTGTGCATGGATTAATATCATTACCTTCTCACGCAACACAGATACGAGTTTTTGTACCATCAGTAGCACTTGTTTTGTTTCCTTATTTGATGCAGTGTTCATTTAATAACATTTGCTTGTCCTATAAATCAATGACTAGTTTCTTTGATTACTTTGTGCACTTACCGTAAATCCTCGTGTATAAGCCGCCACCATGTATAGGCCGCATCCCAAACTTTGAAGGTTGTTTTTTGGGTTACAGGTATACAGCGTATATAAGCCGCACCCGCCATGCCACACTAATTTTATCCATCCCCACATACGTTTTTCCATTCGTTTAACACATTTAATTTAAACTAGTCACATGCGTCATTTGCCAAGTCTACCGTCCCTGTCTGTCGTCACACGCACGTGTTGTCTGACAAGGCGCAATCGACCAATGAGTGTTCTTACCTTTGCGGAGAAAATGTTACATCGTAAGCAAACCACGGTACGCATATAACAAATCAGCTAACGCATTTTGTAACTCATGTCATCGAGAAGGGTAAAATACGATGCCGCGTTTAAATTTAAAGTTGTGAATGTGGCTATGGAAACTACCAACCGAAATGCTGCTGCTGTTTTTGGGATCGACGAAAAGCAAGTTCGTGAGTGGAAGAAAACTCAAGATAACTTGAAGATGATTCCTCGATCTAAGTGTGCGAGAAGAAGAAAACAATGTCAATGGCCCGAACTACGAACTTCCTTAGTTGCTTGGGTAACAGAAAGAAGGAATACGGGTTTCATCGTCACCAGGAACAGCATTCAAATCGAGGCTATGAAGTGGTCCAAGAAAAATCGTGAGTTAAGTCAAAATTTCAAAGAAAGAAAAATCAACCAACAAAAGTAATATATCTCACGAATAAAAAAAATCACGAAACCACATACTGCTGCATACCATATATTCCTGACATCAGCAGACAAATAACCTACATTTGGCAAAAACTAATAAAAAATATGACATTCCAGTTAATACTAAATTTATTCAAAAACAAAGTACAAAACTAAGGTCTATACTATGTAAAAACTACACTGACAAACACCACACCAACATTATTTATAAAATACAATGTGATAACTGCCACGACTTCTATATTGGAGAAACAAGTAGAAAAATGGAAACCAGATTCAAAGAACATAAAAAAGTCACTTTCACGCGTTTTCGAACACTGCAAGTCAAAAAACACAACATAACCATAGAAAACACTCAAATACTAAATAAAGAAACAAATATAAACAAACGCAAAATTAAAGAAGTCTTACTTATACAATAATTTAGTTTTACGTCAAAAAACGAAAATTGCTGAAAAGCTACCTAAAGACTTGGAAGATAAAGTCATTTCTTTTTAAAAATTCATCATAAAACATCACAAGCTTCATAATTACTCTCTCAGCAATATTGGGAACATGGATGAAACTCCAATGTTTTTTGATATGGTTGGGAACAAGACGGTCAACAAAGTTGGAGAAAAAGAAATATGCGTGAAATCAACAGGACATGAGAAGCAACACTTCACCGTAGTTTTAGCTTGTTTAGCCGATGGAACCAAGTTAAAGCCGATGGTGATTTTCAAGAGGAAGACATTTCCTTCAAAAGAAAAGTTTCCTCCTGGCATCGTTGTCCATGTACAAGAGCGTGGTTGGATGGATAACAAAGGATGTCTAAAGTGGATTAATGACGTATGGTCTAAACGTCCTGGTGGCTTATTGAAGAAACGGTCGCTCTTAGTGTGGGACAAGTTCAAGTCTCATCTTGTTGAACGTGTCAAGCAACGTTTGCAACAAAATAATATGGACATTGCTGTCATACCTGGTGGTTTAACATCAATTCTCCATCCCCTCGATGTTTCACTAAATAAACTCTACAAAGACAGACTTCGAGCAAAGTGGAACGAGTGGATGATATCTGGAGATCACGAGGTTACTCGTGGTGGAAATCTCAAAGCTGCTTCTTTAGCCACTGTGTGTCAATGGATCCTGCAGGCCTGGAAGGATTTGAAGCCAGAAATAATTGTAAAATCCTTCAAGAAATGTTGCATCAGTAATGCAATGGATGGAACAGAGGATGATGTTTTATGGGAGCATGAAGAAGAAACTCCACCTTCCGATTCCAAGGACTTCGATCCGTACAACGATACAATTTTACCGGACGAATGGAATCAAGTGTTGGAGATGTCGCATGACAGTGACCACGACTAATGACCCCATTACGTGAGTACAAGTACTGAATATTTCCTAGTATCTTATTGTTGAATAAATTATTTTTAGCATTTGCACATTCTAAAAGGTACCTTAACCCCAGATGTAGTGAGAAGTTTACAGATATAATTTTTAGACTGCGTGTATAAGCCGCACCCCAAACTTTTGAACAAAATTTTAGGTTCACAGGTGCGGCTTATACACGAGGATTTACGGTAATATTTAGGAATATTTGCTTGCCCTATAAGTTAACCAATTTCTTTACTTGATGCAGTGCACAATAAATAAATTTATTTGTCCTAAAACACAAGGACCAGTTTGTCTTGTGCAATTTATCATCATTTAATTTTGTTTCAACAAAGAAATATATGTATACTTAAATTTGTATACAGTTTACAAACATTTTCTTGTCCTATATGACAGTGAATAGTTTCTTTAGTTGTGTAATAAAATAAACAATTAATAATGTCTGCTTTGGCTTCAAATAATTTTGTTTTGTGCAGTGCATTATTAGCAACATTTTCTTCTCCAACAAAACACACAAAAGTTTCATTCTTCTAAGCAGTGTAAAACTAGTACAACCGTTCTTGGACCAACAAGTAATTTAATGCATTAAAAGTTTCAAAAAATTATGTTTAGATAGAAAATAGACCCCACCTGTTGTGTTATGACTAATTAATGAAATTAACAACTTATAAAATACAGTTTAAAAAATTGCTTTAAACTTCATATCTATGAAGTTAATCCATTTAACATCATCAACAAATGGGTAAAAAATTTTTCCCTGGTTTCAGACCAATATTTTTAACATTACAAACAGAAACAAAGCACACCAAATAAGCATAGTGACAAAGTTATCCCAATCTATAGACGTGTACTCAAACCGATACTCAATCTTCAAGCATTTATTTCTTTTCTGTGCATGAATTCAAACCAGCACTCAATCTTACACAAGTCATTACAAAATGGTGTCATTTACTTTTAGTCCACACTTTCCAATACTTATATTGACTACAGTTATTAACAGGACCACTAAAAAATTACATCGTTAAAATACTTAAAATGTGACTACATTCTATGAATGTATCAACACATATTTTTTTACTTTTTTTGTCATATATGTATATAAACATGTAGTTTTAGCTGCTACTTTTTGAAAATCATCCTTTTTTAAACTCCTCATACAAAACTGAAAAGCATTTAATGTCATTCATAGTAACAAATCTATCTACATTCTAAAAACAAGTAAAAGAGTCATACATTTTTGTTCCAATTAATAATATGGTCCTCTTCATCTGAACAGAGAAAAAATAATCTCCTGAAGCAATGGATTGTTTGTGTTTCTTTCCTATTAACTTTTTTATGAATGGAAATCAATAATAAAAGCTGTCCTTTAATTAGCTAATATTTCTTCTTCATTAACAAAACCACTCTTTTCTATGGTACACACTGCTGCTTTATTTATCACAGATATTGAGAAAAGCTCTCCCTTTGATAGTATACTCTTCATTTTGAATAAGCAAAGCAACAAATGCATGAAGCCTGATGTTTTTGAACTATGAAGAAAGTTTGCAAGCACAACTCTTGACAAACACTGTGTACATGATGATTGCTCTCTTATAACAATAGCTTCTCGCTTTCAAAACCTTTACTAGTCAGATAAATTTTAAAAAGGAACTTACATGCAGTAGCTTTCAGAAATCTCCTGTTATGAAATTGAGGAATATTTCTTTTTTGATGATGTTTGGATCTAAATAATTTTTTACTTTATTTATAGTCTATATAGAAAAATCATTGTTTTTGATTTATTTCATCATTTGGTTCAAATAAATAACAGGTGGAAACAAACTTTAATAAGTTTAAATTACTCTTGGTGATAACTAAACTTCTATCTATAATGGTTGTTAATGATTTTTATATATTTTGTGCTTAAATCAGTATATTATATTAAACATTTTACATAATAATTTTTTTTCATCCAGGATAGTGTAATAAATAAATAATAAAACTAGCCAATATTTGGAAATTCAATTTCTAAATCAAGAAATGATTAACATGGAATTAATGATCTATAAGACTTTTAAATGTTATTGTATTCTAAATTCAATCAGTCATTGTTCAACTTCTACTCTTTGGCTCAAGTAGGACATACTTTTCACATCAAAACATCAATTTTTTAAAGAGAAATTAATGATTAATTAGCAGCTTTAAGTATTTTTTTTAATCATAAACATCAAATACAGTGGTGCCATCTTTTGTCCATAAAAATTACACTGACAGAAAACATTACATACAATACCAAAACCATTCAAACTTCATAAAATCCCTCCAAAATTTTGTTACACTGTAGTCATAGGTTTTGCTTTTAACAAAATAAGTGAAAAAGGAAATCAGGAAGGATAAGCTTTATTGACTTTTGAAAAACATGTACAATGTTAAGATAACAATATAAAAATTCACAAAATATACAAGACAAAAGCTTATGGTTTAAAATGATCCCATACTAATGTTTACCATGCAAACTGTTAATGAATCAGGGAACCTGATCTAGTGAATCAACAACAAAAACAAACAAACAAAACAACATATAATACATGTCAAATGAGTGTTTCCTTAAATATTACAAAAAGGAAATTAACATCATGTTCTTGAATTTTCTAAACTATTTTGTTTCACCCACATTTTTTATTTTGTAGAAAATACATTAATGTTTCAAGTACATGAACGGATTAACCTGGCAGAGGAGCCACACTCAACAAAAACACCTGGAACAACAAAACGTCACGTGCATGCGATCTTTTCAAAAACATCTTGGGATGTACCAGCAGACAGTGAGCTAGTTGTAATGAACTTATTTTCCTAGTCTTTCAGATGACGATCTTGATGTTGTTTTTTGACTACAAAGACAGTAAAAAGGTTACCTCACTTGTCCAGGTAGCTAATCTTAGCCAAGCATGGTCACATGAATGAAGAGGCACATTTTGTGACACTACTTGAGAAGTATGTCATTACCAATAAAATGCTGTTTTCTTGTATTGAGCTTGATTTTTTACTACAACCATTTTTGTTGCTGAATTTTGTGATGTATAATTGTTTATGCCAACGAAAACTATAACTCAAGTAACGTAAGAATAAATTCCTAAAACAAACAAACTGGAATGTCTAAAGATGGTATGGTTTCTACAATAATACAAAATCTCACCATACCCATTGTTTTCTAAGGAGGTATCAAAATATTTTGTCCTGAATAATTACCTGAAAATGACTTCAAGTTAATTACAATTGTCATACTACTTATCCCACCTGTCACTACAGTTCCATCTCATTTTTATCCATCATTCCACCAGAGCTGACCAACAGTATTGGAAAGATGTCTTCTTTCATGGTGTGCTTCTACAAAAACATATTAAAGTAATTTATTCAAAATCAAAATTTGTTTCAAAACTTTCAAAATTTAACAACAAACTCTTCAGTGAGAACCTTACACCTTGAACTGAAACAACAAACACAAACAAGAACAAAATGTACTATTTTACTATTACAGTTTACTATAACTGTTCTGGCATCTATATCACAGAAAAGATGCCTGATAAGCCAAAATGTAACCACCAGAATGTTTTCGTATAAGCATTTTATGAAGTTACATATTCCCTATTTGTATTACTCAGGTACTTAAAAGTCATTGTAAACTACAAATTGTTACAAAACTCCATATAACATGACATTCATCAAATGTTTTTCACATTACAGTAAGTGGAGAATAGACATTTTAATTACTGTAACCTTAGTTAAACGTTAATTTTGGATCATATGATTCTAAGATATAAACTTTTCTTTTATCAGTTCTTGTACTTTTCACTAACCCTGAAACAGTGGGAATACTGAAGGTAGCAGCATCAGCTGTTGATGGCCACTGTTTAAGGGTTAAAAATATAACAGCTTTCTGAAAAAATATAGTGATAACAGTTATACAGCAAAATTGTTAGAACCAAGTATAACTGACAATAACTAATATATATGAATTTGGCAATATAATTGAGAACTCGACTACAAAAATAATGATTTAAAAAGAACCAATATTTCAGAAAAGTACTTTCACACCTTCAAAACAATAAGATCATGGGATACGCATTTTTAATTTTTTTGGTTTTTTTCTAGCATGCTAAGAAAATCCAACAAGTATATGGGTAACAAACCTGTTAATTTCATACCAGCAACTTATGGAAACAATGCATCTTTTATTATCTTGTTATTTTCAGAAGTTGCAAGAGTAGATTTTGGCACAGGGTTCAAATTTCCTTGAACACCTAGATTACAACTCTGAAACAAATAGTGAGGAATAGATAGTTTGCAATTATACAGCCATAAATATTTATACAAAAACACAATATTAGCTGTCAAGAAAAACATCAAACAATCTAATTCTTACAGTTTGTATGCTGGAGTAGTGATATATAGATAATTATGTATATGAAGGTGCAAAATGATCTATTCAGAAAAACTTTCAATTAATTCTATTTTCAATTTGTTCAGTGTCAAAACAAATGAGAAATGAAAACAACTTTTATGGGTTTTAAAATTTGCCTTTTAGGTTGACAATAGGAGAACCTCGCAAAGAAAGTAGCTGTTCAGAAGGTCAAAAGGTTATTCTCTACTTTATTTTAGTACTCGTACCAGCCATCTTAAGATACATTTTTACTTTAAGTGAGTTTATTTTTGTTTTCATCTGTCAATTGCTTAAGATGAGGAATGCTGCTTGAGTCTCATTAGTAAAAAGTGAAGAAAAATAAGAATTTAACAACATGTAGTCATTTATTCATAATCATCCTTTATCATCTAGAGTTGGATATATTAACACTTGGGATCAACAATTATTTCTTAAACGTTTAAAACACTGTTGCTTAAATAAACAAATTAGCTGTGACAGTAATGTGTCCCCATAAAAAGAAAAAAAAGCCTTGATTTAGTGTTTGTTTTTTTTAAAAAAATACATAATAATGACTGTACATAAATATGAAAGCTGAAAAATAAAATGTAGTTGCAAATATCTGACAGCAGGCTAAATTCAACAACAATTTGTTGATGACTGACTTCTTTTATTTGTATTAACAACAAGTAATTTCATAATTTCAAGTAAGAAAACAGACGTTCATAAGCAATCTCAGCCAATCATGGTTAAAGAATATTACTTACCTCATTTAAATCAGCATTCATACTAGAAGAATCCAGACTTGAATCATCCAACTCCAAAACAAACTTCTCCCTTATTGCACTACCATCACTTCCAGTTGTTGACTTTATGTCCATTCCACTGTTCTACAGCATCAAGATAGTTTCTGAGTCAGTTATCCTATATTTAGGGCATGCTGTTAACCAAGAACTGGATGTTTCAACTTTAAAATACATGATTATTTCTGTCTCAGTATATTCACATGAAAAACTTTATAAACAAAAATCCTGCTAGATTCACCTAAAAAAAGTAACCACTTACTCATTATTTCTAAAATAATGTGAAAAATATGACAAAATTTCATAGAACACTGGTTAAGTGAAATTCAGACATCAAGATCAATTTAACCTGTGAATCATTAGTGCTGTCTTCAGATTCCTCAGCTGATTTTTCCAGAAATGGAACCCAAGCATCTTTTGAACTGTTTCCAATACCTATACTAGTAGTGGAGTCTGAGTTTGCAGAGTGAAACCTTTTTATCTCAGCATCTAGTTCTGAAGGTTCTCGACGCCTTTTGTGTCCCGCAGATAAAGTAATAGAATCAGTTGTACCTACCTAAAACAAAAAATATAGCTTCCTACATTATTACACAATTAGTTTATTATAAATCATCCAAAATACAAACATTACTGTACTTTAAAATTGGTGTAATAGAATAGTCTTTTTCATATTAATAGATCAATGATTCTAACATTAATTGTTATTTAGATCTTTTGATTATGCATGGCATTCATATGCAGAAGAATGAAAAATCAAATAAAGTTGAATATTAAATAACACAAAATAGATTTACATAAAATCATGATAGTATCATACTGTTTTCTTTTTTCTGAAAGTACATTTTGATTCTTCAGAAGGTATTAAGACTGATAACAGGAAATATATATTTAAGTCAGATACAACAATAATGTGCTCATCTGAAGTACCATGTCAAAAATGGTGTGCATGGTATTATTGAAAGAATGTTCATGTGGTAATTCAAAAACATATAAAATTAAAACAATTATCTATATGATAATATAATAAAAACAGATAAATAAGAAAAAAATTACATGATATCGATGTACATACTGTTCCATGATATTTTGTACATTCAAACATCCAAAAAAATGATACAACTCTAAAATCCTGAAAACATATATAGCAATCACATACATAATAAAATAACAGAGTGAGTGGTAAGCTTTTCATTTCCTGGTAAGTTGTAATCAGTCTATTCACTTGGTTTTTCAGCATTGTTTCTATCAGTAATAATTATTTCAGGTTTTCTACACTTACTCTAGATAGTTTGTAAAACATTTTTACTAATGAATTATTTGAAATCTGGTCAACATTCACCTCAGCAAAAGTTATTACAGAATAACCAATTAATGTACTATAAACTAAAGCATACATCTAAGCTTAATCTGTTGTGTTTTCCAGTGGTGGGCTTGCCATCTACTGCTTGAATAAGAGATGAATCTGATCGACTTTGGTGCAGCATTTTCTTCATATCTCCACGAGACTCTGCTATAGGTGTGCTGTTGAGATTGTTCTGTGCAGTCACAGAGGACTGAAAGCAAAGATTGTAACTGTTCATAACATGAAATAAACTTATTCCTTTTTTCCAATACTAATAATACATAAGCATGTCTTAACTGATTCATCAGTAAATGTCCAAAGATGTTTTAGTTTTGAATAGAAATAGGAAATGACCAAATGTTATGCAAATAAACTGAAAAGAAAAAGATTAATATGATTTCTCTAAACCTAATGTAATTTTATTTATATTATGATAAATATGAAAACAACCAAACACTTCATGTTGTACACACTTACCAAATTCCATGCCATACTGTTAGTAAATTTTCTACATCGATATTCTTTACAATAGTAAATGTTTATTAAATATTCTACTAATATGAAAGTTCAAAATTATTATTCTACATTTCTGAACTGATTATTAGAAACCAAAAATATACTTGAATATTTTTTTAATGAAATAGAACCTTATAACAAACATACTATATAAAAATAATTATTGTTACTTTTGCTTATAATTTATACTTTAATTTATTTAAGAACATCCAAGCTATCAAGAATGCAATAGCTGTAATAACAGTCAGAATCAGAGTAGATCAGGCCAGAATTTGCTGTATTATAGTAAAAGCACAAAAACCAAAATATTTTGATATACCAGAGTAATCTATACCTGTATGACTGAACAGAACTATCATACATAGATGCATTAACATATGTAAAATTAAAATTATTTTAATTATGCTTACATCTTCATTAAGAAACTTTTTAACCAGAACATCTAAAATAATCTAGTGTATATTAGTTTCAATGTAACTGTCAGATCACATTTAACTTTGCACTCCATTATCAAATTATAAACCCTGTATTTCTATGCCGTTACTGAACTATGAACTCTGCAATGCTTTCTTTTCAAATTTTTACAGACTACTTGTTCTTTTTTAAAGTGTATATAATATAGTGGACAAGGGTAACTCAATATCCAGAATTTCAAACCTGAGATATTCTTGCCAATTTTTTTTTCTACTATACAGCATATTCTATTGTCACATAGTATATAAATCATCACACATAATGAAAAAAAAACTAAAACACAAGCACACTTTACAAATGCTCAAAGTGGTTCCTACCTTAGACCCAAATGAAATTATAATTGGTATTTCACTATGACACTATCAAAAGATTTTATAACACAAATGAATTCAAATCATTTACAAAATGTTTTGAATTAGAATTTCATTATCTTAGGTAATTAAAAAAACATTACCATTTTGTCCTTTTTCTTCAGCTTTGCAGTAACACTTGGAGGTAAATACTTGTTCAATTCTCTCCTAAAAATGATTTGTATCCAGTTTTAGCTAATTTCTTCAGATTTACATCGAGAATTAGTCAGGTTATTTGTTCTAGTGTTTTATACTGAGAATTGGATTATTTTTTCTACTTATTTGTATTCAGAACTAAGTTATTTCTTTCTCAGACTTATACTTAGAATTAATTTAATTCTTTCACTGATTTATATAGAGAATTAGCTATTTCTTTCTTATGCAAATAAACTGATAATAAACTTTTACAAGAAAACTAACAGTAAACTAGTGAGATTAATAAATGTTTGAATTTTCCCTAACTAAAATGTTTCATGTTAAACATTTTTCTAGGACATCTTGGATCTTCTGTATATGGACTTGATTATTTTGACCAGACATGCAATCACAAAAAGTATATTTACTATAACTTTTAACTTTGTAAATATATCTTTATGAAAACCTCTTGTACCAAAATAACAGATTTATTGATAAAGTATTATAATTAGTTTTTTTTGTGAATTTAAGAAGTCAGAATATAACTCTGACAGACTGGAATGTGATTTCCAGTTTAAGACTAAATGTACTTCTTTTTTAATTTTCAAATTAAACTTGCATAATCCCTCAGAACCACCTAAATGAACATTAAAGGTAACTTAAATACAACTTTGCACCTTTTCTGTAGCTTATTCTACCCTAAAATTGTATATCAATTTAATCTATTTGATCAATCTTGTAAATGACACAAAAATTATGAAATTCAAATTACATTTTCTATCTAAAAAGACTGTGCACTGTTACAGACAACTACATACTATTTATTCTTACAGCTATAGTTAATACAGATCAAATGTCCCATGCACTTTATTGGCACTTAGATCAGTTCTATAGCAAATTATCACAGATTTGCTTGTGTTTGGGTATTCTTTCTTATTTAACATATGTTACTAATTTTAACATTTTAGGTTTTATAACTAGCAGAAATGCTGCTGTACAGTTGGCTGTTTGTGCTAGTAGTTACTAATCATAATATTATCATTACTTCATTGAAAAAAAAACTGAGAAAAAGTGAACATTTTCCAATAAAGGATTTTTTTTTCTTGCAAGTACTGTAGAGGAAAGGTGTTCTAGCTTGTGCTTTTTAGTCATGTGCAACTCAATGCATCAAAATAATTCAATGTATAAAGCTCAAAATTTTCATAAATTTTACTGATATAAACTGTAAAGTTTTTATATGCTAAAAACTACTATTTATTGAAAAAAATATCTTTTTAAAAACTCCAGTTTCTGATTATTACATTATAAATTATATTAATAAAGATTTCATCAATCTCTCATGTATAGTCCTAGTGAAAACTGTGAGCAGAACACTTTTGTTTATAAGTGTCTTCAATTATAAATAAATTGTTGCTACACTAACTACAGTTATATTTCTGACACTCTGAATCTCAAACACCCAAAGTTATGGATTTTTGTTTGTGTGCAAATTAAATATATGATAAAGGTGTTTTGATTACATCAATAGGTACTGACATACAAATTACATACATTATAGTGAGATAAACAAAACATTACATCTTTTCTGTAGAGTTGTTGCTAGTATTAAGTTTCATTTATTCTAAATATGCAATTTAGAACTCCAAATATTAACCAACAAGAAGAAACAGCATCCTAACATTATTCTACTTTAAATGACTTTCTAACTTACCTATACATGCATTAAATTAACTTCCTTACCTGGCCAAGGCAATCTAGGTTACAACAAAATATTAAATTGATGCAGAATAACTAAATCAACTGTGAGAACAAGCTGGCCTTAAAAAGAAAGCAGCAAAACACTCTTCTCTTTCCATTGGTTATAAATAACCTGATAGCACATGTCAAAGAGAATTACTGACTTTTTTTTTAAAGACAGCATAGCATGCAAGTTCTAGTTTATGGCTGTAAACTTTCATTTTAGCTTGGGAATATCTAATGTACAAGATTTGGTAAATCAAGGATATAATATAGCAGTGGAAATAAATTCTAAAATGTGCAATTCTAAACAAAAGTGAAAAATAAAAATGTATTTAAACATTTCTTTTTTGAAATTTAAAAAGGAAACATTATAGAATATTAACATTTAAATTATAAACTATATTGTGATGGTAAGCTAGTTTAAATTTTAAATGTATGTAAATAGGTACACCACACTTAAAACTTTTGGCAGAAATAGCTAAAAACATAAAAAAACAAATATACATTTTGCTAAATCACATGGTATTAAATAACATCTTAATTAGCATCAGGTTTTAATTCTAAGTCTATACATTTGCTCATAAATATTTATTTCTGTATTTCTTACATAATAGTAAGAAATGGTAACTTTAATCATTCATGCACAAATATTGCCTTTTCAGAAGTACTGAAGTTATCCCACTAAAAATCTTCAAGAAAACTAATACTCAACAAACAATTTATTTACCGTCTTACGTGTTTTGCTTCAATCTTCATACCTGGCTTGTACAGGTTTATCTGCATGGCTTGATGCATTACTAGAAATAAATGTAGAAAACATTTTTGTTACTTCTTTGTGTAACAAACTAGATATTCATTCTACAAGAACAATGACTGAACTCCAGACAAATAATTTTACAGTGACACACCTAATATTAATTTTTATTTAAACCAATGTCTCAGCTTACATATTTTCCTGAGTACAGCATTTTAAACTAACATGCTATTAACAAGTTTTTATTTTATAGATGTTACAACTTTCAGATTAGACTACTGATTAGTCTCTTTTGCAGTAACAATGCTTGTATTATAAAAAATATTTTATGTATTAAAACAACACACTCTTCTAAGAAGACATATATCAACACACTGATAAAATTATAACTTTCTGATAGCCTTTTTTAATTTACTACAGTTTTTATGTAATAGCACACATAGCTCACTTGTCCTACTATTTAATCTGGTACAATAACGGAAAATATTTTAAATAACTACAAGAAACAGACAATCTACATAAAAGTTCAGTTACTAGTTTAAATTAATGTTTGTTTTATGGTTGTAAAAATGTACATGTTGCTATTGCAAAACAGTAACAAAACTGATGAAATACATTTAGTGCATATGTTCAAACAATTACATACACAAATCGGATTACAATGTTAACCTGAAGATAGCCTAAAAAGTTCAAAAATGTTGTTCTCTTATTTATTAGTAAAAGTGTTAATACCCATACCAACTGTTCTAAGATACATTACAATGAAGCATTCCTATTTTTCCAACATTTTTCTAAAAATTATATTAAAATTTATACTTATTGAAGGCACAGAAAAATATTTTTCTTTAGAGACATTATCAAGAACACACAGTTCAAGAAAAGCATCAGAAATACAATTTTTCTTTGATGGTTTTAATTTTTGACTGATCTTCGATATTATAACACTCCTAATGAATTAGACAGCTTTATGATTGAGGTTCCAATGTTAATCATTCTTTCTTATTTTCTTGCACATACAAAATAGTAATTAAAAAATCAAACCTGTGTCAGTAAATGACTGAATATCAAAAGTGAGATCTACATTCAGATTTTCTGTTTTAGCAAACTGGAGTCCAATAAACCACATTGACTGAAAAGTGTCTCTGAAAGAAACAAAAAATTTAAAGAAATACCTAAATAAAGATTTTTTCATCCTCATCTGTTTATGTAGATTGTATAAAAAACAGAGCATATTGCTCTGACTTGCTAATAAAAATGGTTAAATTTTAAATAACTGATCATAACTTATTCAAGTAATATGAAACTATTTTTAATATAAGTAATACACAACTTAAATAATGATTATTTATTATTGAAAATAAAACAGATACTTTGCAATAATAAATAATTATGGTTTAAATGATGTATTACTATTAGACCCCCAAAATGTAAACTTCAAAAAAGTTGTTTTGGTTTTAATAAATTTTCCATAATTTAGCCATGCAAATTTCAAAAATATTCATTCTCGTCTATCATATTTTTTTTTTCTTTTTTTATTACAAATTGAGAACAAAAAACCCTTACTCATATCAAATTATTATTTTATCTACCACAACAAACTTTTTTTGTTATTATATTTGTTCACAAAAATACAAACTTTAGAAAAGGGAAGAATAGTGATGCCAAATGAATATGGATCCTCATTCACCCTGGTGTTTTGTTTGTGAAATTCATGTGTTTAAATATCAAAACTGTGTTGTGGTCTTTCTTTTATGCATTGCACCTGGAATATCTCTCGTATCAATAAATAGCAGTAATCAGTTATGATGTTGATGTTCCAGCTTCCCTGATACCTCTCCTTCATTTCCCTGTTGTACTTATGAAACCCCTCATCTTGTTGTTTGCTGATAACACCAAGACTTTCAGGGATATAGTCAAGTGCAAGGAATTAAATTTCAAGGCCATATTACAACCCAACTTTTTTAATTTTTTAAGTATGTTATTTAAAATGCTTCTGTAATTTGAGTTCTTTACATTTCCTAAAAAATTGTCAACAAAAATCTTAATATTTCACTTCAGAAATAGATGAGAATTGTCCACATAGATACTTGACACAGTAGTCATCTTTATCTAGGGCCTTTACAAACTGCTCTATTAAATCAAGTTTTTGGATCTAACAAACTTTCAAGTTCAATGTTTTCTGATCATGATTAGGTTTACTATGCATGACCATTACTTCTTTATTCAGTGCTGATTATATGCTCTGTTGTCCCATTTTAGCAAAAAACTATGTCTCACCAACATGCAAAAGACTTTCAAGTCTCCACAAGGTACCTAACCATGTTCATTGTATTTGATCTTATTAAGAAGTTTCATATTTTCATAGATTTCCTTCAAGTAAACCAAATGAGCAGTAGGAACAGATGCACACACATAATCACTATGAAGGAAAACACCCTTCAGACTTCTTTTCAAAGAGTCAAAGAAAACGTAAAAAGCACATATAACATTCTGTGAAAAATCGGGATGTGATAGAAAAAAATAAAATATTTTCAGATCCAGCATACAGAGATTACTGTAGAACATGTAGAAAATTCAAGACAATAAAACCATTGCAGGTCATTGTTATTAAATTAAAAACAAATTATACAAGTAAATCAATTAAAATATTTTGCAAGCAAAAATGGGATCATGACTAATTAAACTTTAAAATACATTTATAACAACATATTAAACTGCATTTCAAAAAACTATATATTATGGACTTAATTTAACATTTAATTTTTTGTTTGATATATGAACATAACTGAACCTTAATAAACATCCAGGGTATGCAAAATTGCCAGGTTATCTGTCTGACAAGATAAATGTTTTCCAATAAGATATCCCACTATAAAATTGAACTCATTTTTTACTGAATAAGTTTTTACATAGATGCTACTATTTTTGTTTGGGGCAGTGCTTGCTAGAAGCTTGAGTTAGACTTGTAAAGCCTAAACTTTAAATGAAAGGCAGCAGCATCTATGTTTTCCCTCATATTTTTCACAAAATTCAGGCGAGTAATTCATTCTTTCACATTTATTAACTGATAATTTTTCAGTCATGTTAAATCTCTCACTATAGACTCCATCAACTCAAACTAGTCTATTATCCCAAACTAACCTTTATAGATTCCATACTATAACTTCTAATAAGTTTTGTGTATCTTCTTAAAACTTTTGCAAGTTTTAAGTAATTAGTAAGTCATTTAGAAACAAAAGATCAGAAACTTTAATGAAATATTTTCACTATAAATTTCTCAGTGAAAAAAGTGGAGCTCAAATATTCATTGATCTGAGTGCAAAGTGATTTAAATTTTAAAATTAAAAATCTAAAACATCACTTGAGTAATCTCTAAAACCTCCTAAATAAATTTTAAATATTTTGTCCATAAAACTTTTCATTTTCACTGCCCTAACTCTATACAAGATTTGTCAAACTAACCAACTTCATAACCACCAAAAAAGTCTATATTATCCTCTTTTCTTTCTTTCTTCAAACTGTATAATAAACCTACATTTGTTTATCAGAAATAGCTTAAAACTCACAACTGTATACATCTGTTCATATTTATATTTCATTACTCTTTGAGCTTTGTCTAATTAATGTTATTGCCATAAGATCTGAAAATCACTTGGCAATCATGCAGTTCACATTATCATATCAAATTACAGAATGCAAAAGCTACTTGATAGTTAATTCAAATGTATACCTTACGAAAATTTTTATTTTTATTATTATTTGCTTTACCTAATTTATCATAAAAGATTCTTTGATTTTTACATACTAGTTACTTAATAATAAATAACAAATACACAAGAAAAACAAAATACCTTTTTTGCTCTCAACTGTTAATGTAAGTTAATCATATGTTTTTATACTAGTTGTACCACTGCACTAAATTAATTGTTATTTAGTTAAATGATACATCAAATAACACATAACAAATACATATAAAAAAGAGAGAATGTTCTATAACTATCACGTTTTAGGTTTTCTAACTATGCAACAAAAAGTCATAAAAATTCAGCTTAGCTCATTTCCTAAGAGAATAAAGTTAGAACTGGAAGCAAAATTAACAATTTTTGTACAAAAAGCAATATAATATAAATATAAAACATCATTTGATAGATTAAAATCTTAGCTTGCTATAACTTTTAAATAATATAGTATTAAACATAGAGAGCTACTGGCAATTTATGAAACAGAGAATAGAACAGGTGGACATGGCAATAGGGGTCTGATTTTTCATTTCTTGGTTCTGTAACTAAACAAGACTGAAAAATATAAAAATTCTGCTTTGATCACATCATTATATTAATAATTTATGTTAAACTTCATACTTCTTGGAGAAGTAGCAAAATTAGAGAAGATGCCAAGAGAAAATATCACAATTTTCCTACTAGAAGAAATTCAGGTCTTTCTTTTAAAATTACCATGTAAAGTCATGATCTTAATATCTATATATTATCATGATTTGGATCATTAGCTAAATTTTTATTCCAAATGTTAAGACAAGAAACAACCATCATGAGAAAATAAACTTCAACTTATAATTGATACATCTTTGTGAAATTCTTTGTGTGTTCAAATTTCATTCCTTTAACACTTGGTTTTATTAAATATACTTTCCTTAAAATTTCATAACTTAAATGACCATAGACAAATTTATGTCACAGATTATATAAATGCATACTTTATAAAGGTTTATTAATAGCATAGCTGAACACTGCACAAAGAAATGTGTGCTATGATGATATTTCATTTGATTATTTTAGTTTTTATTTTAGCTACTGATTTCATTTTCTTTTGTTCTTTTCCTGCTTTTTATTTCATTTCAAGCAATTTCCTCTCATTTATAATCAACACTGGACTTCAGTAATTGAATTTGATAAATGAGGTGGCTCTCTTCATTCCAAAGAAAGATGCATTTTCATGAAAGAGTAACTGATGAATATGTCAGGTTTCTACAGTTAGTAGTGGCAAATAATGTAAATAACAGAAGTTATTAAAACATATGTTTATGTAAAGAATCACAATGCTTACTGAGATTTTTATTATTCAAAGGAAGGGAAGCATTTACAGTTATGACAAAGTGTTCGTACCCCTGCGCCATGAGTAGTTTTTTCCTCATAACTTAAAAAGTATCATGATTAGGATAATGAAAGAATAATATATTATAAATATTATACTAACACACATCCACATATATTTTTATGTAATTTGAATGACGAATAAACTGTTTATAAACAAATAACCAAATGTAGGAGGGACAGAAAGTGTTTGTGCATCTACTTTAATGTTCAGTTGTGCAGCCTTTCAGGTGAATTACTTGGCACAATCTCTCCTCATAGCCCCCCATGATCATTTGACAATACTCGACTGGTATTTTCTTTCATTCTTCTTTAGAGGAGACCTCCAATTCTTGCAAATGTTTTGGATGATGCTGATGAACCCTGGTCTTCAACTGAATTGAGATCAAGTGACTGCGATGGCCACTCCAAAACACTTATATGGTTCTTCTGCAACCAGGATTGAACATATTTCGATGTGTACTTAGGGTTACTATCGTACTTGAAGATCCAACAATGCCCAAACCCCAAGACCTGAGCCTCATCCTTGATATAAGTGCCTAATATATCAATATACTCTTCTTTTTTTCATTATTCCGTTGACACTTCATGTTTTACTGTAGGGATGGTGTTCTTAGGAAGATTTTGTTAGCTCTTCTTAAGGAAAATATTGCAAACATCATTGTGGTTGAAAAGCTCAACTTTAGTCTTGTCTGACCAAAGAATACTCTTCCAGTAGATAAAGGGTTTAACTACATGCTTTCTTGCATACCTCAATCATGCTTCAAAATGAACAGGCTTTAAATATGGAGTTCTACGAGGACGGCATGCTTTGAACCCAGAAGAGCGTAACATGTTCGTAACTGTAGAGGTGCTTACTTCAACCCGTTTCCCTTACCAGTTTCTATATGTCATTACGTGTTAAACGAAGGTTCCTACTAACTTCTCTGAGAACCTTCCTCTTGGTTCTCTCTGTAATTTTGGTGGGGCGACCAGAACGAGGGAGGTTAGCAGTTTATCCTGTAAGCTTAAACTTAGCAATTATGCTTTGAACAGTAGATTTTGGCTCACTAAGTTGTGTAGCAATACCAGAAAGAGATACATGAGACTTGAATTTTACAATAATTCGGTTTTTTAAATCACTGGACAATTTTCCCTGTTCGCCATGATGACCAAGCAGATAATGACGGAGCTAGCTCTAAATTGCCGGAAGTACATTTTTTGATGGTTAAATTCCAATAATTATGAACCCAGTGTCTACTTCTGGAATAGTATAATGTAGTTTATTCGCCAAACTAAACAAAATTCTTATGGGAATATCAGTTTTTTCACACGTTCTGAAGTGTACGAACACTTTCTGGTCCTCCTGTTTTTGGTTACTTGTTTATAAACAGTTTGTTGTTCAATTTACATAAAAATTTATGTAGATGTGTATAAGTATAATATTTATAATATATTAAATGTCTATCAGCCTAATCCTGATACTTTTTATGTTATGAACAAAAAACTACTCGAGATGCAACGGTATGAACACTTTCTGTCATAATTGTGTGAGAAAGTTTTTAAATCCAAGAATGTTCTTGTAACATTATGTCAATTCATAAAAAATGAATTACACAAGTGGTTCATAAACAATTATGTCAGTAAACTTTGCCATGAAGTATTGCTTCTACAAACAATTTTAACATTCATGCTATTAATACCAATTCAATCGTAACTTTCATGTTAAATGTAAAATGAAATGGTCATGTACATCAAATGTTAATATGCTTTACTAAGAAATATTTCCTTTAAATATTCATTTATACAGTCATGTCAGTTTGTTTTCTTCACACAATGGGGCAAAAAATTCCAGCCATTATTTCAGTTTTGTATAATTTATTCTTGTGAAGGGACATAGAAGAAATATAGTAGGATGATTTGACAACAGATGCTTTATTTCAAGCTGAATAATGGATGATATCATAGTGAACTTGAGCTTTTCGTTTTAATTTTGTTTACGACTGGTCAAAATTGGAACTTTTGGCTACAACAACAAAATCAGAGTTTACACATTTTTCTCCTTATTAAGGAGATCCACAATAAAAATAAATCATGAATAAAGGCCACTAACTTTCACAAATTAATAAATTAAATGTAATGAATATCCTGTTTTGTCTTTCAAATTACAAAATGCTATCAAGATGGTTTGAGTTTATATTAATAAATTAAATGTAATGAATATCCTGTTTTGTCTTTCAAATTACAAAATGCTATCAAGATGGTTTGAGTTTATATTAATAAATTAAATGTAATGAATATCCTGTTTTGTCTTTCAAATTACAAAATGCTATCAAGATGGTTTGAGTTTATATTTAGTAGAGCCAGAGTAGAGGAAATTATCTCCTAATCCGTTTTCACACTGAAAAGACAAAGACAAAAGTAGCTGCAGTTCAGTAAACACAAGTGTTTCCAAGCTGGTTTAAAAAGTGTGTAACAGAGTTATTTTGGAATATTAACAACTGAAGAGGCTTATTAAAAATAAAATATGTTTGTAAATTATGTAAATACAAACTCTTCTTCTATTGAAATATGACAAACATGTAAAGATACTTGAAACAAATATGCCCCCCCTTTAGCATAGTAAAATACACTGTAAGGATTTAAACACAACAAGACCCTCTGATTCTGATACATGCAAGTCAGTTATTGCTTTCACTACTGATAATGATCTGAAATATGTCAATTTAGTATAAAGATACCTTAACTTTGTAAACACCCCATGTGTTGCACAAATACTTAACACTGCCTTACAAAAGGGATTTACTAAGCCTAAACTTTCACTGACACATTTCAACAGGTGACTGACTCACAAAAGTTCCTTCATTTGACAAATGAGAATTTGATCAATGACTGTGTGACTGGAACAAGACATTTAACATGATTTATTATGCATCAGAATAACAGGCTGCAGTGGCACTGTAATCTTTGAAACAAAGCTCTTACACTTAGAGTTGACAATAAACAAGTGGTTACTTGTAAATTTCTGCAATGCTTTGAAATCATTCAAAACTGTAACAGCTGTACTATACACAGACAAATACCTAATAGCTTAAGCTGTTTTATCTCTGCAGCATGTCCTGATTAGTTAAGTTAAACATAGCACCAACCAAAAGTCATATCATAAGTGAGATAAAAACTAAAGTTTACAGGGATCCAAGATTGAGGTATGGTGACATTTATGCTGCTAAATAGACATCATTCTTTGATTCACATTTTCATTAGTAAATCCAAATAAGTCATTTTCATCCACCGCATCATAAATGTCTCCATACTCTTTTGACACTAACTGTAAAACATTTGAAAAATTTTAATTTCTTAGTTTATAAAACCCTTTTACTATACTATACTGCAGTTTGTCTTTTTAACCCTTCCTCAATGGGAAGATGTAGTTGCACCTCATAATTACCACATAATGATGAATGTAACACAACTCCTAAAGTGTTTAATGTATTATCACCAAATCAGGCAAGCTCTTATCAAATATCATATTATTTAGTTCATTAAAAATAAGACTTTTTAATCAGGTAACTTTACAAAATATTTGCCTGTGAATTTTCAATGTTTTATAACTCAGTCCAGGTACAAGTTGATTTTCATGCTAATAAAAAAAATTATTCTCTTTCTTTTATAATTTTCATACTTTAGTTAAATTATCCCTTGAACTTCCTAAATTAATATTGAGGATTGCTTTTGGATTAAACTTTATATATCTTATTGTATTTACCATTAACAGCACAACACACTTGATTCTTTAGCCTGTACACAAATCAAAGTACTGTGAAAATAAAAGTTGAAAAATGCAAAGTAACATTTGTAGTAGTAGTACTTTTTCCTTTATTACCTTAAAGTTTCCAAGTACTTATCTATAGAGTTTCTACTTCTATCCTTTTCACATCTGTTTCCTGTGTTTATTTTACTACCAGGGTTGGCATTACTGTTGAGGATATTTTAATTTTCTTTGGTCTTGCTATAGTTACATATCTGAAGTCTTATCCTTCCTTTTTGACCAATGGTATATCTTTGCTCCACAGTTTACTGTTATCTTACACACAAACAGGTTTTTGGCTATTCATGCCTCCTATATTTCAATTATAATGATATTAATGCTTTTCTTGGAACTATTACAGACCCTCTTTCAAAATCCCTCATGACTCATTACCATCCAGACAGAAAACTATCCCCTGATAAACAAATGTTGTGAATGAAGTTTCCTCCAATATTTACCAAATAAACCTGTCAATGGGGGAATCAAATTATGTGTCCTTGCAGAAGATGTGAGTAAATACTGTTTGAAATTCAAAGTCTACAGAGGCAAAGTGGGAGAAATTCCAGATAAAGTTCTAGCAAAAAATTAATGAAACTGATGGACAAGCACAACAGACTAAAACATAGGATTCTGATGAACAAGTTATACACTACTATTTTATTTGAAAATTTAGTGGCTTTTGGAAAAATATGCTCGTTGGACACATACAAGACATACTGTAATTCCCACACAAATTGCCTGCTAGAAACATACAAAGGGAAACAATCTTTTAAACGTGGAACTTTGACTGCTGTCAAATTAAATGCTTAAGCACTTTTAACTTTACATAATAGTGCTAAACAGTTATGATAAAAAGAGAGAGAAGGGTCCAAAATTTACAAAACCTCTATTTAAAGATGTAAGAAAATAAAATTCAAGTTCAGTAATACATTTATAACTATACTTTTGTAAAATAGGCCTATAAAGTACAAATCTTTAGCATACAAGCATTGTGCAAAATACAGTGCCTTTTTTTGGTTATCATAAATTACATATTTATACATTATATCACAATTTACTTAAATTGATGCTTAAATTTAAATTGTTGTTGTACCAACTTAGAAAAATAAATATAATAACATGAATAAAAATAATGTTTTCAAGTACTTCACATCATATTTGCCTTGAACTAAACATCATTGATTCTTAAAATCAGAGACAATGAAAACTGAATTTTTGTGTATTTCAAATATTCATCTTAGTAAACCCAAAAGATTAACTACCAGAATAACATATTATAAAACTACAGTAAATTACCTTGATTTTTAAACAGGATAAATAAAAGTAAAAAAAAATCACATTCAGTACAATAAATTAGTCAGTACACATCAGGATTACTGATTGTTTGTTTAATTTTTGAAGTTTACTGATGCAAAGCAACATGTCTATCTGTGCCAAGATTTCGGAGGAAGCAACACTTTCATCTGTAACAAATTTTTCAAAGAATTAACATATTCAAGTAGGTCAAAAAATTATTTTTCTATTGGTCAGAAACATCAAGTGTTAGAAATAGGTGTGACTAAGGAAGTGGCTTGAAAAATGAATGGTAGAAGGGGTTACTTTTCTGGATTGGCTGAACATATTAA
This sequence comes from Carcinoscorpius rotundicauda, assembly GCA_011833715.1. Lineage (NCBI taxonomy): Eukaryota > Metazoa > Arthropoda > Merostomata > Xiphosura > Limulidae > Carcinoscorpius > Carcinoscorpius rotundicauda. The sequence goes on from CM022398.1 coordinate 59,349,186, forward strand.
GATCTCATCAAATGAAAAGGGTGGGAAGTTCTTATTTTACATTTTAACTTGTCAATATATCAAATTTGAGATAATACTTAGTTAGACACTACAGAAATAAAATTGTGTACATCATGATTCAGATAACTGAAACTTAGATTTTTTTAATATTTCCTTTTTAATTAAGAAATTAAACATGTAAAATTAAATTATAAACTACAGTTTAATGTTAGGTTTAATGAAATACATTGATAATAAAGTTGTTTAATAAAATGTCCAATATAGTTCTGTAAAACATTGTAACATATGCACTTTTACTAACCTGTTGCAAAAGGGTCAACATAATTACATACAATAAAATAATTTAATTCTATATGTACTTCTTTAATGAAATTGTTGAAAACAGTATATTACTCAAATGATAGACATATAAATAAACAAGAACCTTAAAACAGTGTGGTGAATGTTCTTCATAACACTTTCTGAGATGGTCTATTGATGTAACACAATAAACAACTGTTTTTTTTGTTTTGTTTGTTAATTCACTTCTGATTAAATATTTCTTTCTGGTGTTACCTGTGTTTCATTTTCTTTTTCTTGGTGTTTGGAAACATCTTTACTCGGGGACTCACATTCAAATATAATCACTATACTTATATATTTATCAGTAAATTACTTACGGCTCAGGTTCTGGAGCAGAATGAGATTCAGGATTTATGTGTGCTAGAGCTATAGATGGATGTCTTTCCAGGTTGCTGATTAGAATACGAATTTTAGATTCCACTAAACCATGCCTAGAAAAGTTTCAGAAAAGTATTCTAAAATTAACAAAACCAAATTTTTCACAACAGAAATTAAAAGATGTTTAATGGCAAAAAAATCTTTACATATGCCATATACAACAAAAATATACAACTTATGCAGGTTTTGAGTCCTTTTTTTCTTTAATTAATTAAAGTGTATGAATAACAGTATGGCATTGCATCTAATATTATAAAGCTGACCAACTATTTAATGATTTTACAAGTATATTACAGACTCTTGATGACGAAAAACCAATTTAGAATAAAAATATATCACAGAATAGCTGGTACAGGTATAAACACTTATTGTAAGGAGAAAACAACATTTTGACCTTCCTAGGTCATCTTCAGGTTATGAAAAGAGAGTTTGAATGTGACCGTTGATGGACAATTCTTAAGAACACAAGTATAAACAGGTATGGAAATGTAGGAAGCATTGCAGGTGGATGTTAGGTTATTAATTAGTATAGTATAAAGGTTTTCCTTTATATTGGTTTAATTTTGGTTTTGGCACCAAATTTGTTCAAAAACCAGATGCAAAATTAAAATCGATACTATGTAAAAATTACACTGACAAACATAACACCAGCATAATTTATAAAATACAATGTAACAACTGCCATGACTTCTATACTGGAGAAACAAGCAAAAAAATGGAAACTAGATTCAAAGAACAAAAACCCACCTTCACACGTTTTTGAGCACTGCAAATCAAATAAACACAACATAAACATAGAAAACACCCAGATATTAAGAAGGGAAATAAATATAAACAAATGCAAAATCAAAGAAGCCCTACTTATAGAGCAACTAAAATCAAAATTAAATAAATATAAAGGAAAACCTTTATACCTATACTAATTAATAACCTAACATCCACCTGTAATGCCTCCTACAATCCCATACCCATTTATACTCTTGTTCCTAAGATGTATCCATCAACAGTCACATTCAAACTCTTTCTCAATCTGAAGATGACTTAGGGAAGGTTGATATGTTGTTCTCTCCTTCTCAATAAAAGTGTTAAAACCCATACCAGCCATTCTAAGATACATATATTATAGACTGCTTTTTTTTCACAAATGGTAAAACTAAAATCATCAAAGACATAGTGGTTAGTGTGTTTTTACTATATACTGCACTTTTGCCAAATCAAGGCTCATCAGCACAGTTTAGGTTAGCAAACCAAAGAAAAACAGTTACACCTCTTGCAATAATTAATAATAAATTAAATGTTTTTTTCAGGTACTGTTTAATTCACAATGTAGTAACCTAAATTAGGTTAGGTGTATAAATAATACCCCATGGCACAGTGTCTAATTTATAATTTAATATCATACAAAAGACAAGTTTTTCCTGATTCTATATCCACATTAAAATTTCTTTTTCACAACAAGTACACATAAAAACATCTGTGATATAAATCATATTTTCACATCATTATTACAAGAGGCCCTGTTGTATTTCTTTCATGTGCTGACCCAAACCCTGTTGACGAGTCCTGAATAGACAAAAGTGCAATCCACTGCAGAGTAGAATCAATCAAGGAATGGACGAGGTCTCTATACCACAAGTTATATTTTCAATTTCAACTTTGGTTAAAAAGAAAAAAATGTGTAAAATTAATAAGGAATATACACAGCATTTACACTTTAGCCAATTAAAACACACTAAAAGTTTCACGTGAATACCTTTAAGTTTTTATTACCACAGCATGTGACAATAACTTCAATGAATATGATTTGAAATAACTATTCAGCAGTGAACTAATTTAAATATTTGAAGTGTTAGAACATGAAAATAACTGAACACAAACAGAAATTACACTTTATATTACAGCTTATTCATCACTTTATTTATGCTTGTTTTTACAGAAATGTACAAAATACATCAAGCAAGCAGTAGCACTGCCTGTGTAGGAATGGATTGGATTGTTAACCAAAACTGTATTTTAAATATCTCCTTGAAAGATCATCAGAACTTAACAATACTATACAGTAGTTCCTTTTATAACAATATTTATGTGATGAACAGGTCATAAGTTCTGGGAATTTCTGTATATTTCAACAGCAAACAGTTTGAATTATTTGTCCTTTTCTCTTCTGTATTTGGTTTTATTGTGTGATAACTCAAAAACCAAAACAATGGTGTCAATCATTTTCACTGAGGTGACACAGTTTCAAATGGGTATCTACTTTTATATTATTAATAATAATATTATAATCAGTAGTAATTTAAAAAATCATACTTCTAGTGTAAATGATGTTATAATGAGGTGACATAGTTTCAAAAGGAATATCAGCTTTACTAGTATTATTGTTAAATAGTAGTAAGTTAAAAAAAAATCATAATTCTAGTGTAAACAACATTAACATAAAGTTAGACTTCTTAGAGAAATTTTGTGTTCCTTTAAGAAGCTTAATAACAGAAAAAGAATAACACAGTTGAAACTCCACTATAGTTAGAAGTTGGTTATAAATACAAACTCTATATGTCTATTAAAACACTGCATTAAAAAATAACAAGAAAACATTTTCAAAAAAGGAAGTAAATTTAGGAATGGCATTTCTATGATCCCTATATGGGAAAGAATCATTGTTTGGCTTGATGTTTGATGGAGCAAAGTAAGGCTATCTGTGCCAAACTTCCTGTAAAAAGTAAAAATTAAATTAAAAATATTAAAATTCATAAAATAATTGAAGTAAAACAAGGCAAAGTTTAACTTTTGAATAAAAAACATAAATAGCATTAAATCTAATTTTTACATAGAGTAATACAAGTTGTAAAGGACTTTTGGTAGGATATATAATTATCAAAACTGAAATTTGCCTTTCCGGTTCTGATTTTGAGTTATTTGACATTACGGCCATTTTCAGAAAGTAATAAAAGTTTAAAAGACTTATAGCAAAAGTTTACAAATAACTTGCCAGGATGACAAACAAGTAGTTCAAACAGCAGAGTTAGTCATCTGAAGTTGGCCTGATTTGAAGTTACTTGATGTTATGGCCACTTTCTAATTTAAAATCAAACTAGATGTACTTTGATTATTAAAATGGAATAACATTTAAAAAAGTCTAATATATAAATTAAAAATCTTAAATAGCATTAAAAAGATAAATGGCCTTTAAAAAACTAAAAACATTTCTGAGGTGGACAGTGCCATCACTGCCAATAACACTGTCTATTACAGATAAACCCTGGGACAAAACTTCTTTAAAATGGTGCCATTGTTGAGAGTCGTAACGACTGGAAGACAGTAAAATTTGGCTTATTGTAACCTGAGTGTAACACAGACAACACATTGGTACATCAACCCCAGATAAAATAAAATGATGAGTCAAGAACTATGACCAATGTATAGCGTAGTTAGAACAACTTCCTCTTTCCGATCCTTATAGAAGCAAACAGCCAAAGTCAAATTGAGGATTTTATTTGAAAAAGCTTGTTTTCACGTTGTTCACTCCAAGACGACTGCCAACTGGCACAGAGCTGAGCCTTGAATACAGGACAGGCACAGTGGTGATAGTGTCAGAGCACACAGCTTCAGCTGCAGTGTTGGCAAAACCGTTCCCACGAATACCAACATGGCCTGGTATCCAGAAAAATTGGATTGAAGTAGATGTTAAAGAAAAATGGGTCAGTTGGTTTGAATATTGGCAAGAACAGAGTGAGAAATAATGTGAAGTGATTTCAGGGCCAGTACAGAACAAAGTAAGTCAGTATATATAGTGCAATCTGAGTACTGCTTAGCTTCAATGTGATCCAGGGCAAGAGAAATGGCATACAGTTCAGCAGTGAACACAAAAGTTGTAGAGAGGATTCTGCACACATCCACTGAGCAACAAACCATGGCAGAGCCTACAGAGTCACCTGAGCACAGGAAAGAATTAACAACTCAGTTCAATTTTTCTCTCTTAACATTCTACTATATTGTGTGTGTGTGCTATTTACTATGCAAGAATGATGCAGATGCTATTCCTATATTTACTTCCTTTTTCAAAATGTTTTTCTTCATGTATAACATTAAAAACAAATAGCATAAACTTGGCTCTTTATATAACATAGTTCAAAGTAAATTTTCAACATTGCATATTTCCTAGTTACGTGGATTTACATGTTTACCTGAGCTTATGAATACAATTGTGTGCTAGCTAACAACATTTAAATTTTTTCAACATTGACACTTATGACCAACCAAAATATAAAAAGGCAAATAATTTCACTTCATTGTAAGAGAGAGTGAAAGACTTACCATTCCAGATGATGCTGTGGCTAGTATAATGATAAAAATGCCTATATATAAAAAACAAAGTGAAAACTTACCAGACACTGCCATAAAGATGATGATGTGGCTTTCAGAATGATAATTTGCTTATACATAAACAACTTACGCAAAAAAAATTTAGGGTTAACTCTCTTCAACAATCAAGAGCAAGAAAAAAGAAAATTGGTTAAGTATTTTATTTCTTGTTTTTCAAGTTTATTCATTATAGATAATTAGAAAAATAACTAAAATGTAAAAATGTGTGTCAGTTCAGGTTAGTTAAAATTAAATTAGTTAAAAGAAGTAATAATAATAATATTAAAATAAGAAAAATGTTTAACGAGTCAAACATGCAAGCAACTCGTACAAGCATGTGAGTAATGTAATTCATTAGGGTAATGTGTGGTGCTGTCTCTCTCATGATTTACAGCTTATAATTGTACAGATGGTAGTTAGACATGGTTCTAAGGGCAACAAAAGAATAAAATATAATTATAAGTAACTGTACACTCTTACAAGCATATTAGGATAAACAAATTTAGATTCATGTTATAATTTGAAGTCATTCTAAAAAGAAAAAAATGTAATTCAGGTGTATTTTATTGGCTTTTTCTGTGTTTCCAAAGATGGTTAAATACTTACGCATTCACAAACAAATTTTTCTTTTGTTAATAGCACTTCACTAAAATACCTTTTGTATGTGAAAGACTTATAATATTAACTGAAATGCTGCCAACTGTTGTGAAGATATACACACCATATTGAAAGTTTGAATTATTAAATCTGAAAAGACTTTAAATGAGTATAAAGAAGTTACATGTTTGGTCAAGTTGACTGAGCCTGTAATAAGAGAGTTAATAAAACACAGAAAAACTTACCATTTAAGATGATCGTCAAATGATATAACGTCTCAGAGAGTGATAAAATATCTATCAATAAAAGACAGGTAAAACTTACCATTCCATGCAGTCTTTAGATGCTGCTGCTGCTTAAATAATGATATAATGCTATTAATAAAACACAGGAAAAGCTCATCATTTTAGCGATGGTTTTTAGATGATGCTGTAACTTTAAGAATGATCAATTTCCTATCAATTAATACACAGAAACTTACCATTCTAAATGATGATCTTTAGAAGATGCTGCAGCTTGAAGAACAATAAAATGTCTGTACATAAAAAACATTAAATTCATTTGAATAACTTCATAAACTGGATAGGAAAAAACACAAATAATTGGAAATAGTTAAAAAATCAGATCTTAAGTAACCAAGTATAACTTTATCAACATAGATTGTTTAATAAACTAAATGTCAAAGTGAAAATTTCTCTGAAAGCTGTAAGTAACAATGTACTGATATAAACAGCATTGCTGTTAATTTCAACATGGATATGACATTCAATAATGTTTCCAACATTATTTCCTAAAGACTTTGTTATTGTTTAGATGAAAAGGCCAATTTGACATTTCACAGTTAACCAAACACATTACTCTGATTCACTCTTTGCATTCTAAATTGTAAAGTATGCAGCCTTTGGTTTTCACTTGTTGATTATGAGTCTTACAATATAATTGCTTTTCAATTAATACTTACTTGTACTTAACAAAAAAATTTGATGGCTCAAACAGCTTTGACCAATCAGCTTTGCCAAGGATAATGTCATCTGTCAATGCCATACCTGCAAAAATGATTGAACACCAGTATTTGTAAAATGTACAGGTGTTAATATCCCAGATTTTTATGTTTGTGTTCATATTACTATGACACCGATAAATACATCCTGCAGTGTTTCACTGGAATGAAATTAATTTTAGAATAAGTGATTTTCACATATGCACATGTTAAGTATTTGCACTATAACTTTTGATAAAGCATGTGCATCTTCAAAAATATTCAGTGCAATTTTAGTAAAGATTACAAGTATTTTATACACACAAAATCATATTTTTAATGAAATATGTTTACTAAAGATTTCTTTGGGAAATTATTCAGTCTATTTTGTTACTAGTCCAAATACAAAATGATTTCATGTTATGATGAAAAAACATTCTTTGTCCCAAAAATCTCAAACATTATTTTGTATAATCTCTAAAACCTCCTAAAGACATTTTAATCATTTTTTTTCATTAAGACTTCATATTTTGTTATTTTCTGTACTCTTAACTATGTGGAGTCTCTCACTTGACCAGGCTCATAACCATGATAAAAAAATTACAAAATATATACAAATTGTTTTTTTCATACTAAAATAACAACATATTGTAATATAAAAATAAAAAAATCTTTAGTCTAAGTAGTTTAATTCTCATAACACTATATAGATACATATTCTTTAGTATGTTAACTTTAAATAACTTGCATTGATGTGGTCCATGTGCACTCATGTTAAGTATCCTATAATACAAAACAGACCCTCAGTCTTCCCTGTCTTAAGACATATTTTAATGGACTAGTATTTTTTAATATATAGTTATATTTCAATTAATATACATTATATATATGTATATAGATTACAATATGCAACAAAAGTTTTACTTTTTCTTATTCCTGGACAGAAAGTGTTATTTCCCAATTGCTTATGCCTAAAGTAAATGGAAAAAGTAGGTAGGTAGGTATTTCATGTATATTGGCACAAAGCTACCAGGCTATCTGTGCCAAACAAGATGTACTACACTTTAATGGTATGTGGAAATTACGGTAAAAATACATAATATGTGTATAATTAAGACCTGCCAAGAAGACTGAAGCATTAAGTTTATACTTGTTTTCAGACACACAAAGTTGGCCTTCCCAGTCCTGGGTTCCGGTCAAAATAAAATTAAAATGTGTGAAAGAAATCATGCTTAAGCAGAATACAGTCCAATAAAAACCTTAAATTAAGTTAAAAAGATCAATGGCTCTTAAAAATGTAAAAACACGAGTGAGGCAACCATATCACTTATGACACTGGCTAATGTCAAGGGCAAATCAACCTCAAAAAATATGTTTAAAATGGTATTGTCCTTCTTAGTTCTAACAACAGCACGATAATAAAATATGTACAATTGTGATCCGAGCGCCACACAATCCACACATTGGTGCATCAGTACCAGATAAAAGGAAATGGTGAATTAAAACCCTGTGACCAATGCATAACCTAGACAAAACAACTTCCTCCCTTTGATCTCTACAGAAACAAGACAGCCAAAAAGCTGAAAGCTTGATTTGAAAAAGCTTATTATTTTGTTGCTCACTCCAGGTCTACTGCCAAATGAAGTACAGTCAGGTTTTGATAACTAGACTATTGTCCATGTATGGAATAGGGACAGTGGTGATACAGATGGACTTTACTGTTCTGTCAGCTAGCTCATTCCTAAAAATACCAGCATGACCTGGTATCCAAAAAAACTGGACAGAGACAGATGATAGTGAGAGATTGGCCAGTTTGTTTTAGACATTGATAAGAATAGGATGGTAACCAACACTGAATGGTGTCAGGGCCAATAGACAGCTGAATGAATCAGTACAGATCATACAATTCATATGTTGCATAGTTTCAATATGATCCAGGGCAAGAGAAATGGCATATAATTCAGCAGTAAACACAGAAACTATTGAGGGGATTCTATGTGCTACAACTGAACAAACCACGACAGAACTTAAAGAGTCACCTGATTTTGAACCATCTGTATATATGGGAATGGATGGATTTTTGAAAGATGTTCAGCAAACAGAGAGATATTTCCAATCAGGAGCACAGGCCATCATCCTTAGATGACTCAAAAATAAGTCACAGTTGGGGCTGGTAATTAGCCATGGTGTAAGAGGCCAATCTGTTGATACTGAAATGCTATTCAAAGATGTATCCACATTTTACTGATTGTGCCTGGATACAAAGGCATAAGGAACAATGGCAGATTTTCTATTATAAAAAAGTGTGGCCCACTGAGAATGAAAAACACAACCCCAAGTTGGATGTTGTGGTAAAAAGAGTGAAGTTTGGAAGCATACATACGAAACAGTTGCAAACAGTAAATATATAGAGGGGGTTAATGGGACTCCACATACAAACTTTGGACTGGAGAAGCATGAAAGGCACAAATGCAAAGCCAAAGTCTCTGATGGTGGATAGGATTCAACATTTTCAGTGCTGAAGTTCTGGCAGAACTATAAACCATAGACCCATCTTTGATGACTGACATAAGATATGAAAATCATCAAGGAAAAGACCATTTGCAATTGTAGGGGTTAGCTGTTTACTGATGGCATTAATCTTTATGAGTGTCACACTCAGAACATTGCCCCCAGGGACACCAAGTTCCTGTGAGAAAAAACAGGAAAGTGTTGATCCCACATGGACTTGGAATCAGCAGTTCATTAAAAATGCTTAATAAAAAGTGGCAAACTGCCATGCAATCCACATGCGTGAAGGTCTTGTAAAATGCCATATCTCCATGTTGTATTATAAGCTTTCTCTAAATAAAAAAAAATAGAAACAAGATGATTAATGCTCATTTTGTTTGGTTCCTTTAATCAAACAACCTTCTCTTACCCAGTCAGTGTGGGCTCTGAAGACAACACTCCATGATAGACCACTTAATTCACCTTGAAACATCCTCTCTAAGGTCTTACTGAGACAACTGTTCATAGCAATGGGACAGTAATTCTAAGGAATCTTTGAATCATTCACAGGTTTAAGAATAGGGAGTACAACAGCTTGGCAGAACCAACCATCAGGAAAGACATCTTCCTGCCATATTTGGTTAAAGACAGCCAGGATAAAGGTAACGCAGCACCTCATAATGTGTATCATCAGGTCCAAATAATGAATTGCCAGACCGATGAAGTGCAAGTCTGAGTTCCACTAGTGTAAGAAGGTGATCGTTGCCGTAGGGATGATCAATCGAAAAGGGAAGAGGCAAATGTTCAACTTGTGTTTTAACAGCAAAGAAATAAAGGGATGTGTTTGGAAAGCTAGATCCATGACAGCATTGGGAATGCTCTGAGCATCAGCAACTTCATGGCCATTGAATATTAAGATAGAAATGGGGACAGAAGTATACCATCCACTCATCTTTCCGGGTCTTCTCACATATGACTTTTAAACTGGTAGTATGAGAAATGCTGGAGGTGAATTTAATCCAAGATTCCTTCTGGCTTTGATGCCTAACTTGCTGAGCTTGTGCACAGACTTGCTGAAATGCAATGTGGTTTCAAAACATGGGATATTTACAAAATTTATCCCAAGCATGTTTCTGACCTTTTTGTGTTACAGAACAAGCATAATTCCACCATGGGTGGGGATGCCATGGGAAAGATGTCAAGGTTTTGGAGATACACTGAGCAGAGCAGCTGCATGGACTATATAGTCAGTTACTGCTGCTACACAATCATCTGTCGATGATTTATGTAAGATGGCAGGATCAAGTTCAAAGAGAGCAGTGAAAGAGGGCCACTTGGCCTGGTCTAACTTCCACTGAGGCACATGGTTCAAATGGCAATGACCATGGCCAATCTCTCTTAATATGATAAGAAAACGATCACTACGCCATGGATTGATGTAAACCTCCCAAAAAAAGCAAAGGGGAGCAGATATAAAGATCTATAGCAGTAAATGACTGACTGGGTGCATGAAAATAAGGGTAAAAGCCAGTATTGAAGAGAGACAGGTTGTGGTTCAGGAGCATATACTCTACAGCACAGCCCTCACATCAATACTACGACCACCTCTGAGGGGATTATGCCCATTAAGATACCCCAAATTTAAAGAGGGGGTTGGCTATTGCTCAATGAAAGCATCAAGGTCTGATGGATGATAATGTTTTCCAAGAGTAAAGTACAGAGAGAAAACAGCGATGGCACAACCCAAAGAGATATGTATGGCTACAGCCTCCAAGGGCATATTCAATGACAAAGACCAGGTGGGCACATGATGATTAATCAACAGTTCTACTCCCCCATGTCCTTTTTCTACACATAACCTGTAATTTCTGTATAAGGAGTATTGTCAAACTGTGACTGTATTAACAGATTTTAAAAATGTTTCCTGTAAAAAAAACAAAAAAACATTTGGGATGATAAAAGTCAATAAAATTCTTGATGTCATTCACATTTGACTGAAAACCTTGACAGTTCCATTGGATTAGCATGGCTATTTTAATTTATTTTAGAAAAGAATATGGTAAGGAGACCTTCTACTTGTGACCATACTTTTCTCTTTACTGGATGTGAGTCGGTCATTCTCTAGTGATCATGCTCTGGATTGAGTAGGCAGGTTGGTGTTTATAGATATACGTTCCAGTGACTGAGGATGTGAACAAATGGAATATTTAATTTTTGGGGTGTCAAGAGAGGAAGACCCCATGGGCTTGAACAAGGTAAAGTTGGACAATGACTAAAAGATGTTTTAGGGACAGAGATAGAAGTAGGTACTGATTCCTTAGCTTTGTTGATTTTGGAGGGTACTAGATTAAGATGCTCTGTTAAGAAAGGTCTCTCTGGACTCCTACTGTAGTAGTGGAATGAATTACAGCAGCATAAGTCCGAGATGGAATTGGGAATAGTAATTTCCGAGCCTATGGGTAAGAAATATTGCAAACTTTCATTGGGCGTTGTACTTCTTTCTCTTCTACCCATTTAGAGCAAGAAGTAAAACAGGAAGTATATGGACCATTACAGTTAATGTAGTGCAGTTCTAATTAGCATTCAAAAGCATCATGGTCTACCAGCACAATGGTCACATGTCAAGGAACATGGCAATATATTTTCGAATGACAAAATTGTTGACAATGAAAACATCTAACAGGGTTAGGAATATGCAATTCAGATATCCTGCCTTGAATGTAGTAAGAGGACACGATGTTGTAAATGTTAATATTAGAACATTTGTTGGCTCCATAATCCTGTTTCTATGTGTAAAAATTTGGTGCACAGCTGTAACACCTTGGCAAGTGAAACATGCGAGGATCTCGGACTCTGGAATGGTCTTTAAATCCCTCTTAACTATAACTCCTTTGGAAGAATTCAAAGTAGGATGAAAAGTAACCTTAATGAGTATATCCACAAGAGCCTTTGATTACAAGAGGAATTTGAAATGTTGTGATGAAACTGTTTCCACTAAAATGTCCCCAGAATGCATTTTTTTTACTGATTTAGGAGAGCCAGCAAGTCCTTCTGAATGAAAAAAATTGAAACATTTGCCCTAAGGGTTTTTCAGTTAAAGAATATATGATTAGAAATTGCGGGACAGATTCAAGTTGTAAGTTTGACCATACAGAGTCATCAATGCATGGTCACTTGCCAGTAGTTGGATGTTTCTCTATGCTGTCATGCTCGTTTGTTTTTTATTTGAGGGGTATCCATAATGAAAAAAAGTATTTCAGAGCTCGCTGACCCCACCCACCATGGAGCCCTACAAGGGAACACACTACAGTGCCATAAAAGGTCATTGCAGCGACGCCAGGCTTTCATGAGCACTATACCCAGACACCAGTGACAGACATAATATCCACTACACCCACTGAGGACATCCTATACTGTCACTCAGTTCACCCTGGCCCAAATGGACTAGCCGATTTATCTTGGGAGGGGCCACCAAAAGACTGCCTATTTATAGAAATTTAAGGCCAAAGTGGTGCATTGGAGTTGGACCTCTCAACCACTAGGATCCTCTCCTCCCCTTCACAGGTCACCATGCACAGCAAACACACAGGCTAAATGGAAAAAGACCCATTTTTCTCTTCAAATTTTGCTTTTGTGACCTGGGTAATGAAATTTTCAAATTGAGTGGCTAATAGAGAATTTTCAAAAACCTTTTAGAATTTTCTAGAACTTAACATAGTAATATATATTCACACACACACACACACACACACACACAGGGGCTCACCATTTCAGTTTAGTTCTAGCTGCCTAAGTAAGCACATACACCTTTCTGATTTTATCAGAGATGGCATCAAAAAAGCTGCAAGCATTCTGCTACGTATGTGACCAATTTATCAAGACAAGAGCAAAAATGTACTCTGTAACAGCATCTGCTAAAATGTGTGAAGCCTACAAGGCATATTTTGCCTGTTGGGGATCAAGACAAACCCTGGCCACCTCATTTTAACTGCTAGCACTGCAAAAGAACTCTAGAAGGTAGGAATGAGAATTTTTGCTTGCTTGAATAGTAAGATATTATAACAATTTTAGACCTTTTGAAATTTAATTTTCCAATAGTATAGAAAAAATATTTTGCATGAACCTCTTACACATTAGTTGTGGATGAAACAAGTTTATTCTTCATAATAACAATTTTAATTTGCTGTTTTGCAAGATGGTACAGATGGGAAAAAGAGAGATATAAAATTTGTTATTCCAAGAATTTGGCATGAACCCAATGACCACTCAAGCAATTGCTACTTCTACGTGGTGGACTCCCAAACTTCAGACTGGCAAGAATGCATCTGCTATTGTGTGCCATGCTGCCTTGAGCTCCCTGTACCCACCCCGCTAGAGAGAAAGCAGCTACCCTCAGAAGAGGAGGCAGATGCTGAAGATCCAGATTACAATTTCAGAGGAGCAGCTGGTGAGAGACACTCATACTACCCCAACCAAAGAGACCCCAATGACTTTATGTGAATGAAATGTACAAATTTTCCCATTTTTACATAGAAAATAGGTTAATTTCTGAATTTCATTATCCAGATCACAAAAACATAGTTTGAAGGGAATAATGGCTATTTTCTATACTTTTACAACGTAAGCAATTAAGAAATAACACATACTATCCAGAAAAAAATTTGTTACATAGTGTATTACTATTCAGAAATGAATTATTAAATTTTTCTTAAAATATAGAACAATAAATCAAGAAGTAAAGCAAACAATTAGCCTTTCTAACTATGATCTTTGAACTCAGATGCTACTAGACATAGGATGCTGAGCCTTTTAAAATTTTGCATGGGAGGATACATCTCACAAAAATTTTAAGGTTTTACGCATTAAATTAAATAGCCAAAAAAACACAAATAACGACAAGGATACTATAGATACTATAATTTATTAAGCTTAGTAACTAAGATATATTTAGATTTTTAAAAATATGAAACTTTGAGCAGACTAAAGACACAATATACCTAATTCGAATCTTGAATCAAAAAAACATGGTAGCTTTTTCACACATTAAAATGGCTGAGAAAACCACTCTGGGAACATTCTAAGCTGTTGACTGGTTATTCACATGTCACATATTACAATAAGTGTATGTAAGGGACCATTTTCAAAAATGGAAAGATGTGAATTGGGCAACTATGATTCAGTACATGAGTCATATCTCAGCAAAATGAAAGTTATTTTATATTCTAGTTTATTAATCGTAGTAATTCAATTTCCTAATTTGTACACAACTATAGACTTAGTATTTTGACATTACAAATTTAATTTTAAAAAGTGCTGTATTCAACATACCACATGACTCACCAAAATCTATAATTGGGTGTGGTGTTTTAATATTTGCTCTTAAATAAAGAAATTTACTTAAATATAATATTAATGTATGAATAATAATATACAATTTATTTTCTAATTTACTTATTTTAAATAAAGTAATTCAATAAATTCTTGAACGCAATTGAACAAACACAATAATATGACCTTTGACGACAAGTGACCTGTTCTGAAAGGGTTAAACTAAATTGGAACAGAAGAGCTTAAACAAAAATCACATTTTCAACTTTACTGCATTGATAATTGAGTCAAAACGTAAGTGGTAAATATGATGCCATTCTAACAACCACTATAATATCACAACATTAATAAAGAGTAGCTCAATTTTTCTTTTTTTTTCTCCTAGGTTAATTTCACAGAAAATTGATGTGATGCAAAAAATTTTCCATCCAAGAGAATTCTAAATACGTTTTCTACTTTATTAATTAAAACAAAGATGCTATTATTAATCCTTAACAGTAGCAGTGAAAAATAAAATCTGAAGGCAATAACAGTATGCAGTGAATGTGAAAGTCATAAAATATGTACAAAATAATATTTAAGTGGCTAATGACTTTCAGCAAAGAACTGTTTGTCGACAGGCTCTAATAAAAACTTGTGTCTAGAAAAATGAGAAATACCAGCTAAAGAAAAACATACAAAATGCAAAAAAAGTCAGAATCCTATGTACTCAGAATAATTTATTATACCAAGCAAGTGCAAACTGTGTCTAAAACAATTATTCTTTCACTTATGTTTAAATATTCACAATGTAATTATGTAGTACCAGTTGTATAAGTTTGGTAAAAATCCATCCTATCTTAAGATATCCTCTCTCCACAACATCACTACTGACAAATGAACAGGACAAACTAACATTTCTCACTCTACATTAAAGTGGGGTATAATAATAATACAATTACACACGAATTACATCATTTCTATCGCAATAGTTGGAGGAATAAGACCATGATGTACTGCACTGAATATTAGTTTTGAAATTATTTTACAAAAATGAAAATGTAACCTTGATGACCAATAACCCAAGAATAATGTGCAAAGTTCAGCATGCAAGTAACAATGAAGTAGAAAAAGGGTTTTTACAGATACCCTTGGAACTCTGACTAAAGTAACTGAGAATAGCCTAAATTCAAAAGTAAATACCATATAAAATATTCTCGTTTAATAATTTTTTATTACCTTTTTACATCCTTGACATAACTCTGATTGTACTTGGTTCCAAAAATTGAACTAATGGATATTTTTTTCATTTGACAAAAAATATCCCAAAAGTATGTAGCTTCAGAAGAATAAAATATTTAATTTTGCTTTTTTTCTACTATATCCATAAAAATTTCAGTATGTATTGTAGTTATTTCCACTTAGACACTGAGTTCAAATTCTAGGTGACTTTTATATTAAGTACAAAAATACTTTTATTTTTACCTTATAGTTTTCATAGTTCACTTGATTAATATTAGAAACCTCCTAAATGAGCATCAGAAGTTTCTTCGAATAAAATTTTTAAATTTTTTAATTTCTTCTACCATATCACTAACTATAGCTATTAAGGTATAGTGCAATGAAATTTTAAAATTAAAATATGGAAATGTGTACACTTCATTTTAATTTATAACTATTTACATCTGTATAGGAAAACTATATGTTCATAACTTTATTAATATAATGAAAATATCTGAAAGCTAACATTTACACACCTTGCTTAAACTCTTCCTGCATCACTGCCCTTGTTGACATGGAAACATTAAAAGTAGAATTCTGCTGTGGATATGCTGGGGTGATGATGGGCATTAAGTGAAAACGATCAGCTACATTAATCTGCAAGGTAATAAAATCACCTGAACTATTGAAAACAAATCGATGGATGAAGCACAAGAGAAACTGGTTACAAACATTCATACATTGAGAATACAAATAAAATATTTAGCCCTTCTCATTCATATATTGGTGATAAACTATGATAAAACCATATAATACCTTTCTCACCACACACAGGCAATAACCTATGATCAAGATATAGAGCTTTTCCTTACCCATATACTGGTGCTCATCTACAATCAGATAGCAGTAGTCATCTACAAACAAAATATAAAGCTTTCTTCGTCTACGTTCATGTGGCAAACTATAGCAAAATATTAAGCCTTTCTTTCCAATTTACAGGCAGTAACTTAGGATTAAAATATAAAACTTCTCATTCACATACAAATGATAACTACAATCAAAATTAACATTTTCTCATTAATATAGAAATGATAAACTATGATCACCATATCATAAACCTTTTACATAAACTCTTATTCCATTATATTTTTGTAGTGTGCATGCCTTTTGAAAGTTGGAAAAGCATGATTATAATTAATTCATTTGT
The DNA here is from genome assembly GCA_011833715.1 of Carcinoscorpius rotundicauda. Lineage (NCBI taxonomy): Eukaryota > Metazoa > Arthropoda > Merostomata > Xiphosura > Limulidae > Carcinoscorpius > Carcinoscorpius rotundicauda. The sequence goes on from CM022398.1 coordinate 59,366,069, forward strand.
TAATAAAAATTATTATTATGCCTATTAGATATTTAACACTCCATCTCATATCTAGTTCCTTGAGGAGTATCAAAAATTAAATTAGTGTATAATAACAGTATTCTAACCACAGTATATTTACTAAATCCACTGCCAATGATGTTAGCTCAACCTAAAGTTCATAATTTGTACTTGTGTCCCCCAATCTTACTCTTATCACAGTTAAATATGAAAAATGACGTATCAACACTACCAATTACCTATTACTCTTCTTTTTTTAAGAGGTAACAATTTCAAAGGAATCACATGATAAACCTTCCATCCCAAACACCATTTTAGTAACCTTCCTCCAAATCCTTTCCAACAATTCAACGTCCTTCCTAACTGAACACAACACTCCAAATGTTGCCCAACCAATGACCTACACAAATTTAATTATAACACCATTTAGACTTACAGTCCATGCTCCAGAAGATGCAACCTGAAATCCTATTTGCCTAAACATTATCAACAGCATATTGCTTGAATGGCTTTAGAGACAAATCAACTATTTCACCAAGATATCTTTCTTTCATGATACAGTTATGGTTATTCCCATCAATATTATATTTATAATTCAATTTACAATAACCACATTAATTATCTTGCATTTATTATAATTAAAACCCACTTGTTATTTATGGGCTCAACTCACTTAAATACTCCATCCTTTTTAAAACCAGCAGCATCCTCTTCACAGGTATCAAAACTCAAAACCCTGAATATCATCTATAATTTTAAGTAATTTATTGACTCTTCCTTCATCTGCATCATTGACATAAATCGAAAAAAGCAAAGGTCCTAAAATTGAGCCCTAAGATACCCCACATGTGACATCAATTCAACTGAAGTCCATTTATATGGACCCTTTATTTTCTTCCATCCAATTTAGCTAACTCATCCTTCACCCTTAGAGATAAGTTTCTGCAAGCCTTTTAAATGTTTACTGAAAATCCATATACATGAAATCTACATTTTTACCTTCACCTACACAAGCAGGAAAAGATTTGAAAGGCAAGATTTTTCTGTAGTAAAGCCATATTGAATGTCCTATAAAATTTTAAACTTCATTAAAAAAAATTTTAAGATGTAAGACTAATTAGGCTGATAATTACTGAACAATTTTTATTACCCCCTTTAAATCCCTTGGAGAAATCAGGAGCTTTATAATTTTTTGAACTTCTCAAATTTTTCTCAACAGTACAGAATTAATGGAATTATATTGCCAGACCCTGCTTTCATCTAACATCTGTTTAAGATGAGGAATAACATCTAAAGCTTCTTTATGTAACAAATTTCTGTTTCTTGATTTTATATAATCTTTTAAATCTCCTGTCATACCAGTCAGTTACTTAAATTTGTTGTGCATTTCTTTAATTTTATCCCTTATAACCTTTTTGAGCCAATCTGGTCTTTTACTTGCAGCTACCCTATTCCTTCTGTATAGAATATTTTGTCTTGAATATTTAAAACTTTATTCTAGAAAAACTTTCCACATATGATCAGTGTCTCAAAATAATTCAGCTGCCCAATTCACAATAGATAATTCTTGTCACATCTCTTCAAAATTTGCTTCTTTTTTAAATTTGTAATCAAAATATTACTTCTAGTCTTCATATGCAGCAAAACATCAAATCTTATAAAGCAATGATTATTTGCACCCTCTCAACAATTTCTACAGTTAACAATAAATCTAACAGCATTGTTTCTAGTCGGTTCCTTGAACAATTGGTGACAAATCAGTGATGTCGAGAAAACCTACTTGTGGAGAAATATATATGCAAAAACGACTCATTTTTTTGTAAACCTGACGATGACCGAAGAAGGTCGAAACGTAGTTCGCTCTTCTGCATATAAAATTTTCTCAACCCAAATGAGCCATTTTTGCATATATAATTCCTGAAAACCTTTCTCCCTCTAGTGTTTCACAATTTATATACCTGAAATTAAAATTAACAACAATTATGACATCATTAAAACTGAAATATAAATCTCACTGTAAAGTTTCTCACTTCATCATCATCTGACAGTCAGTAACAAATTCCGACTAACAGTCCTTTTTTTATACTTTTTAATAGTAATCCAAATGAATTTTTTCTTAACAAAACACAGAATTAATGCAATCATATTGTTTGAGAAGAGGAATAATGCCTAAAGCTTCACAATTAAAAAGGGGCAGAAATTAACAAAAATTAATAATCCAGCAATTTCACAATCATCACATAGAAGCTTTTCTTTATCATACCTCAATGGTCCTACCCCCTATCCCAACATTTTGTTTACTCTTAATGTACTTAAAGAAATTCTTACTGTAAATTTTTACATATTTAGCCAATCTTTTTTCCATACATTCTCCTTGATGCCCTAATATTCTGTTTGACCAACTTTCTTGATTTTCTATTGTCTATTAAATATCCTGTCATACTTACATTTCTTAAATTTGTTGTGCTTTTCTTAGCTCTTTTGCTAAAGCTTTTGAAAAACATATCTGCACAAAATTTTGTACATTTTCGTAAAAATTACAAGCATTTTGTAAATAAAAAATCAGATTTTTTAATGAAATATTTTTTACTAAAGCATAGCAAAAGTGTCAGTTGCAGATTTTCCAAGTTTAACACAAAATTTCACAGCAAGTCTTTGCTCCTTCAGGTCATTCATTCTGAAATCTGCCAAACAAAAAAACTCGTACTTCATTTAAAACCACGTAGCTAATACACAAATGAAGATATCTGCAATTGGGAAATGGCGTCGTAATCAGCTGATCTGTGCGAACCTAGCGATACCAAGTGGATTCCCCTGGAACCAACTGGAGCTGCTCAATTCAAACAGTCTGCGCATTTTTTGAACAGATCTCGTAAGTATAATATAAGTTGAATAACCAAAAAATCATAAATAACTACACTAATACTACAGAATTCCACTATAAATGTGTTAGCTTAGTAACTAAGATGGATTCAGATTTACTAAAAACTTCCAGCACACTAAGGACACAACAATTGAAATCTTGGATCAAAAGAACGTGGTAACCTTTCCACACATTAAAATGGCTGAAAAAAACCACTCTGAGCACATTCTAAGCTGTTGACTGGTTATTCATGTCATATATTGCAGTAAGCGTGTATCATATTAGCCTATAACCCTTCATTTCAAAGATATTTCTGTCATTTAACCATGTTTCAGTTATTCCCATTATGATAAAACCCTACATTCCTACCAGTGCCCTAAGGTCAACCATTTCATTTTGTTAGTTCTTTCTAACTATGTCTATTCTCATTTCCTACATTAATCTTTTCTCGACATATAATTTATCTTACATATGGCAAACATACTGTGGCTGAAATACTATTATTACACACTCTTCAAATTATTGAAAATATCTCAAGTACTAAATATAGAATGTAGGGCAAAAAAATATAATAGGCCTAATAGTACTGTCTAATTTCTTTTAACTGTTCATTGAAACAAAATACTTCAATAACTGGAATACCATTTTTTTTTCTAGAAACACTCATCCAAAGCTCCCCATTATATTCTCATAAAACACTTAAATATCTATTGTTTAGCTAAATTATGCACACAAACTAAACTTCATTTTATGATTGAGAGAAAAATTACAAATTTTTATAATACACATTATTATGATTCACATGATTTACTAGAGTATGCATAATATTTACTTTATTAAGTAAACTCTAAATATATTAATAATTATACATACACAAATATCAAACACATTTGGTAAAATGTTTAACAACTTATACTGAGAGAGCAAGAGAGACATAATTCAGTAATATTTCATTTGAATGGAATTCATTTTTCCCCATTATACACAGATAACAATTTTTACTATGTAGAGATCCTCTTCCAATAAATGTAAATTTTTTTTTTAAAAATAATAGATTTCTAAACATTATTAGTTAGCAATATATGAGCAAGAACCACTAAGTTTATTGTTGATAAACCTTTATCTCAAAAACCTACAAAACTCCAATCACAAAGGCTTGAAAAACTTCTGGTTAACAACTCTTGAACTGAAACTTCATATACTTCTAGAAAGTTCCAATGTGATGGTTATATGATAAGCCACCAACAAAATCTCAATCACAAGTGGGATAAGTAATTACTAAACAGGTTTATATAAAAGTATGACAAAAAACATTTCAGTATGAAGATAAGGGTCTTTACTGTTTGAAATATCACGGCCAAAAATTAATTCACTGATAAGTAGTGGCCTAAGAAATGATAAAATGACCATAAAGCTTCCACACAGGAATAATGGAGAGCTTCAATGTGATCAGATGAATCATCAATCACCCTTTTCTTTAGTGTTTATATGCAGGGGGAACTCAATGTGAATACCACTAGATATTTTCTTTGTGGTGTGGATAGCGTGTTGTCTGCAAATACTCAATCCTATAACTTCTCTGAAAGGTCGGCTGCTGCACATCAAAATACTACCCATAATGTATTATTATCATTTCTACAAGAATGACTTGCTCTAAAATAATAATGTACCAATAAATATTGCTTTAATCATTATAAAATGAATATTACTTCAATAATCTACCACAATCAACCAAATGCCTTGGCCTTAATGGTACTGAGCCTCAGGTTCATTCCAGAGAGCAGACTTTCACTATATGTTTAACAACAATATACTTACTGAAGAACAGTTATAAATGCTACAATAACTATTCATATACCTCCCAGACACTTTGCTTCATCAAATAGTTTTGACTGCTTATGACTGATCCACATTACTGTTTATTGTTTGGAAGGTAATTTTTTTGTCTGATCTCTGTGTTACTGATTTTATATGCAAAAAATTATTTCTCTGATATGAAAATACATTTCTTCACAAGAAAAAAATATTCAAAAATCTAAGGGACAAGTCACCAGAAAAATGATGTGAACAACAGCAGTCGTAAAAAAGAAAGTGAAATATTTTGGAACAGAAAGTGACAGAAGTTGCAATTTGCAAAAATGAACATTTGGAAGAGTGTGCAGGATGACACTAAGGTTCCAGTCAAACACAGCAACAGGATAAGAGAGTTCATGAATAAGGAAAGACTGGAACAAAAGAAAACAGGGAAATACCTTATAGTAATGAGCCAGCAAACGGGTGGAAAAGTCCATCCAATATCTTGCATCATAAATAAGCAGTCTATCTCAGATGTTAAAATGAAATAACAACATCTTGTTTCCTCCACCAGTTAATTCAAGGTTGAAACTAAAGTTAGTCACATACTCTAACTATTCAGATGAGAAAAGAAGAAGAAATTTTTCAAGATCAACTGCCCACAAATAATACCCCAATTCCAACACCAGCTGCTAACACTAACAAAGTCTTGTGATAAACAAGGTTGGATTGGCATTAAAGGACCAACCCAGACAATAACACATGCTGCATACTGGCTAAACAGTTAAAACCTAAATTCAATTTCTAAGAATTCATCAAATGCACTGGCCCACTGTGCAGTATACTAGTGAACCAATCTACACCTATTGTTAAACAATTAGAACTTGTAATAATTATTACATTAATAAAAGAAATTAAAACATACCCTAGGGTCCCAAACCACAAAACTCAATTTATTTTCTTCAGGTTGCTTTAATAACACTGGTTTTGGCCAAGGCCTAAAAGGAAAAACAAAACTAAAATACAAGCTTCTGTTGTTGAATGCAAGAGAAATCCTATTTCACTTGCAGACTTTTATTAACAGAAATGTTATGAAAGAGCCAAACAAATGAATAGTAAAAAAAAAAAAGAAATTAACTGAAAATCCTTGAGTTACACATCAATGACTCTGTATTTAAAACTTAAAAATTTCCAGAATTTTATCATGACAAATCTTAAACTTCAGAGTTATCATGTCTAGTCTAGAGTTTATCTAACCAAATTCAGTCATTCACTGTAATAATTAATGATAATAATACAAGTTTAGAAATATTTATCACCAACTAAAGATAAAAATAATTTTATTACATACAGTAATAGTTAAAGATCACAGACTATGTATATTTTGCAATAACAATATACCACAACTATTAAATATTAATAGATCTTGATTCACCAGCTCACTTCTTACCATATCTGCCTGTATATAATGCATACTTTTCTCCCTCTATACACCTCCTGAAAAATTGACTGTGCATATGTGTACATTCAATTTATGAAGTATTTTACTAGAAACTACCACCAAAAATGTTTAAAGCATAATTAAAGGTTTGAAAGAATGTTGCGTGTCCTGTGTAATAAATGGGATGGATGACAACATGTTGTGGGAATAAGAAGAGGATGAAACAATAGTTCAAGGAAGTAAATCTGATGAATCAATGAGTTCGATGGTAGTGACAATTCTCGCGATGATGAAGATTTATGTACAGATAAACAATTACCTTAGTGTGTTACCACATATATACTTTTCAATAAATTTTGAAATATTTCAATGACAAATTTCCAAAAACGTTTAATAAATGAATAGTTGTTTACTGTATTTACAAACAATTCAGTAAAATTGTACAACTGATGTGTAAAAAAAGAAATTTTCTTCAATCTAACCTTTCTAAATTGGGTGTGCATTATACCTAGGCAAATATGTCTTTAAATTACAGGTCTTTAGAATAACTGATGAGAAAATGCCATTCCTGTTAGGAATTTGTATAATCCAATCAATCTGATAAATTTTAGTACTGAAAAAAGGGGTCTCATCACCAAAAGTGTACAATAAATAGTGTGTAACTGAAATGCAATCATGCACTTTTCTCATTGGAAACTAATCATTACTAGTACAGATATTATGAAAACTATTTCACTGTCAATATAATGTAATATTACACAATAACAATTAATAAACAATGCTTCAATAGCTCTGGTACTATACACAGATGCTTCACTTTTCAGAGAATTATTCAACTGTATTAACTTTAATAGCAATGCAGTATTTAAAATTTTCACAAAATGAAAAAAAAATCACAAACATCATACAAAGTTAATTTTTCAGATACCTTTAAATTATCCTAAGTATATTAACATCAAAAGTTTCATTATTTAAACTAATCTAGATTCAGCAAGTCTTTAAATATGCAAAAACAATGTTAGATTGAAACTTAAGACTGAATTATTAGTTATTTTTAAATTACTATTGTTTACATACAAAAAGAAACAAAAGACTGACCACTGAGAAAATACCAAAAAGAACTTGTTAACCAGTGTAGCAGCTGCTGCATTTGGATAAAGTTGACATGTCCTGGCCACAAGCATGGCCCAAGATACTCCACCTAAGTACCCTAAGACGTTGGAATATACCCCATGACCTGGCAAGAAACAAAGTCAATGAGCTGCTTAATGTGAGAAAATTACTTGTTAAAGATGACATTACTTCTAATTACTGAATAAATATTGGGCTAATTTACACACAGCAGACTAATGTTTGAAAGCATTTAATATTCTCTGTTGGCAAGCTTTCAAGAAGCATTTTGAATCAACCTATTTTATTAAAGACTTGTCTGTGAACATATTGAATCAGAGCAAAAGGTGAATTTCATGTTAAGATTTTGTTTTTTAATTACAGTTTTCAGTTTCATTTGCATAACCTCCAAAATATTCCAACTGAATATTAAATATTTTTCTCAGTAAAAATATATTTTATCTGTTATTTTCTGTACCCTAAATACAAATACATTCAGCAAATTTGACTGACCTTGTAACTGCCACAAAAAATGAGATAAATCTTATTACCATTTATTTTCTTTCTTCAATGAATGCAGGTTGTAATGGAAAACTACAATTATTTAGCCCAAATAGCTTAAGGGTTGTACAATTCAAGTTTCTACTAAATTTTATTGTTTTATTATTGCCCTTTGAACTATCATCAGTTAATAATTCCAATAAAAAAGTTATAAATTACACAGTAATGATGTAACTCAAGTTACTCTACTGAATGAATAAATGTGATTAGTTTCTTGTAATCATATCATATCAGTAAAGTAACTAAAAATTTCAATTCATAAAAACTTAGTATTTACTACTTTTGGTAAAATAAACTTTTTTTTTTCATGAATACTTTAAAAGAAAACATTAAGGAGAGTTTTTGTCAATTTGTGAAAGGGAATACACGACAGGTGAGCACAGCAAGAATATTTAACTTTCTATTTTGTAACTTGATAAACAAATAAGACTTAAGAATATGCTTTATTAATATCTATGCTACAATGAGCAATTTATATCAAACTCAGGACATCAGAGACGTGATAAAAAACAGAAAATGAGGAAGTTGGAGCTCAGAAATGTTGCAGTACATGTACACAGATTTAAGTATATCCTATACAAATTAAAATTTGACAAATTAACTTCATTTAATGGAAAGTTTATTAGCAGCTTAATAAAATTTTGAAGAAGGTTATGAAATTTTCTCTCTGACCTTTCAACAGCAAGAATGTTAAGCTTGTCTTATCAAAACTACAAATGCATACAAACAGATTATTTTAAACTTAAGCACTTCGATAAATTACACACTACTGATACAAAACCTCTACTATTTAGAGCATGGAACTCCTGAAGATAATCAATCACTGCTATATTTGTAACTTATTTATTATGTACTCACAACTGTGTAAATGGTAAGTATTAAAATGACAGCATACCAGAAACAATTCAATACTATCTTTCATCAAAGCTGGGTTTACTATTATCTGACACATTTTACTTTGTGTAAAACAATCATTGTGAAATATACACACAAACAAACAAAATAAAGAGAACTTAATGGTACAGATAAAACAGAAAAAATAACCAAGTTCACCTACTTACGTTTAGCCCACAGCTTTATAGCTCTTAAGGCAAGTCTAAAACCTTCAATACTTGGAACAAGGCTAAGAATCTCATCAGTTACTCTGCAACCTAAAATAGACCATATCAGTACCTGAATCAGCACTTTTAACCACCTCAGTTTTATTATCTTTAACATACTTTTAGAAGCAGTGCCTTAAACCACCCTCCCATATTTGCACTTTTAACCACTTACAATGTAAGCTGCAATAAGTGTGAACTAGTTCTGATTGTATAAATTATTTTCTAATTTACAATTTCAGAAATACATATGATAAACAGAGTTGTAAGAATCAGCATTCTTTAATTTTCCTCCAAAATAAAATAATTTTAATGTCAAAATGACCAGCTTCCCTACTCAAACCAACCACATTCTTGAAATTAATATGATTTGCAGCAACATAGGAACCTGACTTATGTGTACTAGAGAAAGGTAACTGGATGCTACTAGTCAATGCATTCAGAGGATAAAAGGTTTGAAATGCTTATCCACATTCCTTTTTGAACAGATTACTTCTGTTCATCATAATTCTTGTAATCCTCTTTACTGATTAGTCATTTTGTGAAAAAAAATCTGAATATTCATTATACAAACATAACTTTTCTTTTCTGTTTCCATTGAGAGCAAAGTCTTACCATTAAGGCTTCTGACACATCGAGGATCTAGATTCTTTAAAAGATTCACATCTCGTAGATTTTGATCTTCTGGAATATCCTTCAGTGCCAATCGTGCAAACAGCATGTCCAACTGTAGTGAAAAACAGTACAAACTCAACTTTCTAAGTATGGGATCTGTCAATTCAGCCAAGTTCATGAACACAAACAGACAGACCATTAGTTTCCATGCTAAAACTTCTAATATGTTTTGTCTATCTTCACAAAATTTTGCAAGCTTTCAATAGGCATTAAATTAAATCTTTTGTAGAGACACACACACACACAAATAAATTTTTAATGAAGTAGTTTCATTAAGATTTTTCTATAGATACATGGAGTTAAATTGTTGACTGTTTCAAGTACAAAGTGATTTTCATGTTGAAATTAAAAATACTTTTCTACATCTGAAAATTGTAAAATTTTATTTATAACCTCTAAAACTTCTAAAATAAATTTCAAAAGTTTCATTTGTAACTATTTTATCTATTATATCAACCATATATATATAGAATGTCATTTTGAACGACCTCCTAACTACCATAAAAATATAAATAAATCTAAATTATCCTTTCTGCATTTGTCCTAAAAAGCTTAAAATTCATAATACACAACTCTTTATACTTAAATTTGTTTTATTGCCCTTTGAACAGTATCCAACTAATAATCCAATCCTGCCATATTAGTTGTGAAAGCCAATGTGACCATATCATATTATGTAAGGCACAGGCTACTCACAAGTATTTCACTTGAAAAATAATTTTTTTTTCTTTTTCCTTTAATTAATTTAACTTAAAAAGTTTGCAATTTTCACGTTTTAATAAAAAAATACAGTACTTTCATGGATGTTTTTTTCTTTTTCTGTAGATTCTTGATGAATCTTTTTAAACTTATGGTATTACTTATTAGATAATTGTGTATTGAAATAGAAAATGCACCAACAAATACAAAAAAAACACACATAAAAAGGAAATGTGACCTACAACTATCACAGTTTTTCCAGCTTTCCAACAATGTGATGAGTGTTTAAAAATTCAGCTAAGCTTATTAATGTGATTCCTATGGGAATAAAATCTCTAAGCAAAATGAACAATTCTCTATACTTAAAAAAAGAAATGTAAAAATTATTTCACAGACTAACACTCTGGTTTTCTACTGGTTATAAATATTTGTTTGTGGCTCTAAAACCAAATAAGGTTGAAGGCTATAAATGTATGCTTTACATGAGTAATAACTATATTGTAATAGGTAATTCACATTAAATTCTATACTTCTACACAAATAAATTAAAGAGGAAGACATAAAGATCAAATATCAGTTTTCATACAATGGGAAATTGAAGATCTTTCAAATATTTTCTCATAAAATTAAGAACTTAAACTTCTAGGATATTAAAATATGAATTATTAGATATGTTTTGAGACCAAGTCTACTCAAATATCATGATGATGATGAAGTAATATAATTAAGTTATGAAACTCTGTAAAACTTCATGGCGTGTAGACAAGGATACCTGCATGGAAAGAGTTAATATTTACAACAAAAATAGCATCTAAAAACTGGTTAAAGCTCATTATACTGTTAATCTTATCACGTTAATCAAGATTTTATAAATCTTCCTTATCCATTTTATTAAAACATATATTTGTTCCCTACTTTACATTTTACATGGGAGCTCAATTTCAGTGTAGCATATACTTCATTAAAATATCAAGTCATTCTAATACAACTGTTAAATATTTTCAAATATCACACCAGAAATATGGTAGCACCCTCTTAACTGTTTCCAGCCAGGAATCTTGTACTTTTTACAAGTGTACCGGATGATATTTAAGTTTTCATAAACGTTTTGTTTGTTCCAGGATTGGTACACCCTGACAAGTTTGTGCAAATAATAAAATAATCTAACATTCAGATTCTTTATAAACTTAATCACACAGGATAATGTTTTGATATAAATTCAAGCATATGGCTCTAAGAAACAATAAAAATGAAACTAAAGATAAAGACAGTTAAAATTTTTATTATGAGAAAAAGATCTAGTTTTAATTCTCTTAAAATGGAATCAGTTTTTACAATGAACCACATGACTTCTTTCTAGATTGAATACTTCTAGCTTTCAATGCAGTGTGTATATCTCCACAAAAGTTGGCATCATTTAAGTTAATATTACAAGTCTTTAACTTACAAGAAAATCATAATTTTGGTAAAGTATTTTAATAAAATAAAAAATTTGTCCATGAATGTATTGAGTATTTGTTTTGAATAGTCCATATGCAAATTAATTTTTATGTCAAAGATAAAAATACTTTTCCTCATCTTGAAAATCTCAAACTTCCTTTTGTAATTCCTAAAACCTCCTGACAAACCTTGTAAACACCAAACCAAATAATAATAATTCTAAATTACTTTTTTTCTTTTTATAATGACTTCACATTGTAATATAAAACCACATCTGTTTATTCTAATTAGCTCCAAGTCCATAATAGTTTACCTCTATTTATAATTAAGTTTCATTGTTTTCTTTCCCTTTGGACCATAAAGCTTATGTTATGGTATTAAATTACATTACCAAAAGCTACTGCAACTAGTAAAAGCAGCTCAATGCATGCCCCATGAAACAGTTTTATTATTATTGCCTTGTAGAATTAAAAACTTAAAACTTGTATACTATTAAATTATGGATTATTAGCTAAGATTTTATGTTATTCTAATTGGTATAACATAAACAAAAAGTAGTTTAATAAAATTTTAAATCTAAGACACTAAAACTTTGTGTCAGGCAGAGAAAAAAATACCCAGGTGGATGGGGTTGAATGAGGGAAGTAGTGAAACACCAGAAAATTGGGGCATAATTTAATTATTAGAAGATCCTAGGCATCTGGCTTCCATTATACCTGTAAATGAAATGTTAGGTCCTAAATAATCCAGATGAAAGTTCACTAAATAAGAAAATGTTTGCTTCATACAATTCTTCTCTGAATGATGTTAAGACATACAATTTTTGAAATAAATCACATCATTATTGGAGATAGTGAAAAGAACTATTGTTAGCTACAGTGATCATAAGGCACTTCTGGCAAAGCTAAACTTTTTTGTACAACATAAAAAAAATGAACATGATTTCGAGCTTGGTTGGTAAAATATGTTGAAGTTTCTGAAAATTTTCTGAATTAGGTATTTTTACTACCAGAATTTCTATGGATGTTCATATATCATGACCACTACACATACATAAAAAATATCACAAACATGACAAGAACTCGTACAACTTTGTTGAAGTTTACAGGTTACTAAATAGCAAACTTGGAATATGTAGGTTATCTTATGCTGAACTGTTTTTTTTCTTCTTCTATAACATGAACATTGATTAAAGTTAAAAAGAAGTTTTATCATAAAAAATATTAAGTTACAATTTTCTACAGTCTAACAAACTAAGAGAGCAATACAGTTTAGGTATAGTTATTAGCTTTATAAGACAGTGCAATGAATATTAAACTTGGTAGAAAGTGATTTACATAACTGAGTACCATCAATAATCATTTTCATTAAAAATAACATATGTACCTTCATCAAATCAAATTTTGGTTGTGAGTGATTTATAAACATTAGTATCATCAAACCTAATTTTAGTTAAATATGATTCACACACTTCAATATCAACAAAAGTTATTATGATTACAAGTAATTTGCATACCCAGTAACATAAAAGGTCATTTAAAATCAGTAATGTACACATTTCATCAAACTTGCAACTAATTTATGTACTTCAATACCATCAACTTTCATTTTATTCATGAGTTATTTACTCACCTTAATCCAAACAAACTTTATTGATTATGAGTAATTTACATAACACAAACATACCTCAATTCCATCAAAGGTCATTTTAATTACTGGAACATAAGCTTCTTCAACTGCCTAAGAAAGACAAATTTTTTTAAATTCATATTCCTACTCCAGTTAAATTTAAAAATTGACAGGACAGAATGCAGTTAATTCAATGTGAAAGAACATAAGACTTTTATTGTAAGCACTTCAAAACTTGTCAACTTTATACAGACAGTTTAATAATAAATCACCATTATATTTTGTATCAATACTAATAGGTTCTGTTCAATCTCTTATTTGTCAAACACATCATCCCAACTCCTCCCATTACTTTATCTGTATAGATGCATCCTTTTCATTTGAACTATGAACCTTTTCTAAAGTTATAATTAATTCTGACATTCAAATATCTACATTAACTGCATAAAAATTTTTGTTTGTATAACCAGTTAACTAATCTCCATGAAAAGAAAATATTTCACTATTTCTAGTCAACTGCATTTAATAAAAGATTTGCTTTATCAAATGCACCTAGCCTTAATTATACAAACACATTTTACAATACAGTGATCGACAAAAAAAAATAAAGTTATTTCTGGCTTCAGTGAATTAAGTAAAATCTTTTCCAATTCATAAAAAATCAATGATGTCAATAACAATAAAAGATATTAGAGATTTACAAAAAACAACAAATACATTGGGAAAAACACAGAAAAATGGTGAATGTGACATCCACATTGTCATAGTAATTAATAACTTCCAACTTGTTAATGATCTAACTGTTAAACCCTATAAACAATGCATTTACAATCATGAGGAAAGACAACAGAAAATAAAGATACCTACCCTAAGATCCTTCACTTCAGGTTGTTCTTTCAGTAACTCAACAAATGATGTGAAGAAATCTGACCTGTCAACATGTCGAGGTGCAACACACAAGGTATCTATGTCAGCACCTAAAAAATTATTTTAGTTTGACCAGTGCCTCCAACTAATTTTTAATCAATTCTGAATTATAAAGATTTCAATGTGAAAAATATAAACACGCCACTGACAAAAAGGTTTTTGCTAAGGTTTGCCACACAGGTAGTACCATTTTTTCTTCTAATTGCTTGTTAAAAATCATTTAACAGAACACAAGGAACAAGCACTAACACATACTCAGGTTTTTTCCAAAACAGAGTTTGTTTTTAAAAGAATGAACCCACAGAGACAAGAAAAATCCCAATATGTAAGATACATATAAAAGATGTATTTACATTTTATAATATAGCTATTATGTTGCACTTTAACTATCTTGTTTTTAATCTCTGCATTTTACGATTTACTGTTGTTTCATTTGATAAATACTAATGTTAAATTAAAATCCCTTGCAATTCCAGACATTACGAATATCTTGTATCCTCCCAAAGTTTTCAAACTTTCAGCATGATTGTACCAAATTGTTCAATGGACTACCAATTGGTGCAATGAAATAAACATTGTTTTGTGGAACTTTAAGCAGAGTGGACATCATGAGTTTGAAAGTTCTCGTGGATTGCAACTACCCTTGTAACAAAAAAGTGGATGGCATTTAGGTTTATACACCAAAACCTTCTAAGGATCAGTTAAATGTATAAGTCACATCAGGTTACAGAGACAAAAACTATCTTCACTACACAGGTCGCATCAGCTTACAGGAAGGAAACACCTATATTAACTGTATGGATGACATCAGTTTACAGGGAAAAAAAAACTATTTTACCCATATAGGTCACATCAGATTGTGTCAGTGGGCCTTAGACTCCTAGAACATACAATTATTGTGATCCTGAGTAGCTGGTTCTAATATACATATAAAAACTCCTTTGTCAATTTGTCTGTTATTAACATATTTATGTTGCTTCATTCTTATTGAATTTTTGAGTGTGCTTGCTGATAAAAATGAGGTGTCTTTTTTTTTTTCTACAAACTTTAACCTGACATTTTTTTAAAGGTCAGGCAAAACTAGTGACTGCATATTGTTATTCTAACATATTCAGAGCTCAACTTTGTCATACATCATCACAAAACACATTTTGCCAATTCATAATGGCAACAAGCACTCTGTAAAAGTTTTCTTACCTTTTGTATGAACACCAAGGCGATATGATCCAAATGTGAAAATTTTTCCACCAACATTTTCTGCTACATTTGATGGCATATTCTGCAAAAAGGAGTTTTATTGAGTTTATAAGCATTTCTTCAAACTTACAACTTTTACTGTAAGTAAGAATACATCATTTTAAACAGATACAATGTTTTGTTCACTGGTGTAATAATTTTCAAGTATAAGGATTTAGCAATGCATATTTGTTATTCCATTAATTGTCAATTTAAATTTTAAAAACATCTATCGTTAAAACCATGTACTTAAAAATGATTGGACTAGCACTTGAAGCACTGTACCCATTTAAATAATTATTCATCACTGTAAAATCTGAAGCATAATCCTGCAAAACCATTCATAGCCATGAATAACAACCTCACACATCTATAAGCCATCTGTTTTTAATAAATCTTTCTTAAAAATAAATGGCACTATAAACTGAAATTATATTCATTAAAACCTACCTAAAATCACACACAATCTATGAACATATTTTTACAATGGATAGCCTTTTCTGTAATACAATACTGATACTGTTCAACAAGTTACGGTATAAAAAAGTTTTATATCAATCAAAAATTGTAATATTTTCAAAATGAGACTCAAAACTTTCAAATAGTTGACTATTCTTCTTCAGGAGAATAAATATATATTTTACATCTTGTTACAGTATCATAAAATTGTTTTAATAAAGAAGGATATACATGCAGAGATGCCAACTATTTCAAATGACTGAGCGTAATGATTGTACACAGAGCCCTTTATAATTTGTAACTACTAAGTCTAACCAATTTCTCCAAGCTGTTTATTATTATATTATTATTACAACTATTATTATTTATTACTGCTATAGATTGCTCATTTATAGCTGAATTTTGTGTATTTAAAAAATAAATTCTTTTGAAATTCTTTTCATATTCTGAATTCTTACTCATAAGTGTCGTTATCTGCATTGTTTTTGTCTTCACCTCAGCCTTTTGTTGGTGAGATGCCGATTTTGTATGTCTGGTACAATAATTTATCCTGCTATGTGCCACAGAAAAATTGATGTGACAAACTGTACAAAATGCATGACTGTCACAGACTTTTGATGCAATGACCAGATATTTTGCACTATACTCTTTCCTAAATTTTTGATTTATAGTTTTAGTCCTTTTAGATTTGCCAGAAACAAGACAATCTGGTGAACGATGCCTCTTTTTTTTCATCTTGTGAACGATCGCACTGGTGTTTCTATGCCGCTTAGAAAATGAGAAATACCCATCTACATGAGTGCTGATTGGCTGACAAGCACTGATGACGTAACTATAGATTCCCCCCACGAACCCAGTATGGAGAAGCATCGCACTCAAACTATTGGTAAACGTCTGAGATACAAATATTTTATATTATTTCAAGCACAAAAATGATCATTGCATGTAGTTACTTGAACTATGTCTTTTATTTATTGTCATAATTTATTTCTAAAAATTTTCTTTTAACCCTTTTCAAGCCCTGAGAAAACAATTTATCACTTCATTGTATAGGCCTATATAATATATAATAATTTGGACGTTGCAACAAATCGCAATATTTGTCTGTATGAGCATATAGTCGTAATGTATACATCAAAATCGTAATGATTATGCTCAAATT